>CM070563.1:1916694-3270364 GCA_036346405.1 Phyllostachys edulis
AGTCATTATAATAACTATGAAAAAGACATATCAAGACAATGATGAAACTCAGACGCATAAAAGTTGTCGTCTAAATTATAAGGAGGATATCTAGATGATACTCATAGGACGAACTTAAATAATGGAATTTCCTTGATAAATAGGAAATAATAACAAAAGGAATTATTAAAATGAGCTATACCTCCCATGCAAGTCAAGGTAAGGTACCCTCAATAAAATAGTATCAAGTCGACTTCATCTAACATACATCGCTAATAGCTTACAATAAGAAGAACAAATTCATGAAATGAGAAGATCCAGTTTCAGTTCAAATGAATTGTGCTTTCTTGTTGGAAAAACATAAAATTCAGAAAATACACTTTCAGCATCACCTTCACGTATTTTCAGGATTTAACAACCGAAACAAATCAAACGTTAATAACTTTTACATACGAACTTGGAATCAAATGAATCTTTTTGCTAAATTCATATAAAATCATTCTGTGTATGAATATGCAAAAAAAATGGATTTTCTTACTGTTGTATTTATTTATCTGTTTGTGTTTTGTTTTGGTTCTTTCGAATATACGCCGGGATTCACGAGCAATATTAACGACGATCAAGCAACCTCACTCTCTGAACAACCAAGCAAGGCAAGCACCTCCTTTGATCATGTTGATCCCATTATTTTACTTACTATACTTTGTTTTACAAATTCTATTATGCATGCATGTATGTTGTGTATGAAAATGCTATGTTTGGGAAGTCGGTGGTTGTAAATCCTATTCGATGCATATACCTCCTTGAAAAATTGATGTCTTGCTGTTGTAGCCATTAGATTATGGGTTAGACAATATATAATGTCATTTGGGAGTTTTCAAGTGTGATTATCGCACAATGGCTAAATAGAACGATAGATTTTCCAGAAAGGTTATAAAAGGATAATATGATAAATGTGAATTTGGGAAATTTATGAAAAATGTCCAAAGGGACGTGCCTCTGTTATTTTATATGAAAATAAAAATAAAAAACCTAGTTTTCGGCACGGACAAGTTATATTATATTCTGAAAAGAGTGGGAAATGAGTCTCACTCGTAGATAGGAGGAGATTCTCCCCCGGATGAATTAAGGACAGAATGCCAGCAACTCTAATCTAAGCCTAAGTGTACAACCACATATGTTGAACTGGGGCGGCCTTTGCTAATTAAGTTATCGGGATCTAGCCTTGCGTGAGGGGTAGGCAAGAGATGTGCGAGCATGTTTGATTGCCGACATAACGGCGAATGCCTCACTGTGACGGGTGTACCTGGGTGAAGTGGGGGCGAATGCCCCGCTGAGACGGGTATACTCGGGTGAAGTGAGGATAAACATTCGACGGGCTAAGTGCAAGCTTAGGGCTAGATAACGTAAATGCTTTGACACGTGCTCTAGACTGCTTACCTAAGGTAGTGAGCGGTGGTATTGACGGATGCCAAACAAACTAGAGAAGTCGTGTTATGTGGGTAAAGTTGTATACCTCTGCAGAGTATAGATATATTTAAATAGCCGTGCTCACGGTCATGAGCATGCTTAAATTATCGACTTAATGGGTAGTCTTGGTTTTCATAAAAATGTTTCATGTTGGCAAACGAGGGAATGGTTTATGATTCTTATTTGAGTTAACTGCCATGTTTATGGCTGAACATAAATTGTTGCTCGCCGCCAAGGTGGGTTGCGAGTTGTAGTTGATATTATATGTTATTCATTCAATTACTTACTTATTGTCCTGTGTCTATTTAGCTGTTCTTTCAGATTCCGTTGCAAAGTACTACTTATGAATATTGCAAATAAAAGTGGCTTTAAGAAAAATAACTTGTAGAATAGAGCCTCATCCTTTGTTAGTCTTGCATTTATATACAATTTGCGATACACTACAAGTCTTGCTGAGTACACATTGTACTCAATCTTGCTTACATTGTTGTTCACAGTATGTGGGAGAGCCAACGCCAGACGACACTTTCTTCGCACCTGAAACCGGAGGGTTCGGTGACGGGTCTATCTAGGATTTGTTCCTTGTCGGTTGCCTTTGAGATTTTGGATGGGCATGCCACTGGAACTTGTTTATTTAATCACATTTACTTCCGCTGCTATTTTGATACTCTGTTGGTACTTGTTTTATTTGGCCAGTCAGCCATTGATGTAATAATTGTAATCGCTTAAGTTAAATATCATTTTGCTTTATTTTGTATATGTGAATGTATGGATGTGAATGCCAAATGTTGTGAATATGTGTACTAGCCATTGATCATGGGACTAGTACGGTACACACATAAGGTCATCAGGTATTCCACACCCAGGGGTCTGACACAACCAGTGGCAAAGCTAAAATGAAAATAGAGGGTGGGCTCAAAGCCTTGAATGACTAAGCTAATTTGAGGCAAACATTGTATTGTATTATTTTGCAATCAAATTCATACATGAATAAAAAGAAAAGCAAAGCAAAACAAGAGAAATACAACGATGGTATCTCACTAATGGAAAATGCATCTCCAAAACATATAAATATGGTTCCAGTGGGCAACGACCATTACATCAAAATTAGCAAAATTAGTAATACAATAGCAAATTGTACTTAAATATCATGAACTTTCAAAATAAACTAATCATACCACTAGATTAGCATGGCCAAGGCAGAAATGGGCATCCCTAGTTCTTTCACGGCTCACAGTATCCACAATCAGTGACCAATCAAGATCATCGCAACACGAATTTAACCTCGAACGCAAATAAAGCTAGCACGAGGCAATCCATTGTGACATCATAAATTTGGCCTTTTTCAAAATTTTAATTTAAAATTAGTTAATTCAAAATATTTGGATTTCAGTTGGAGTTTGTGCATATACTTACATTCCTATCCAATATTCAAATTCATATTTAATCATCTCAGTTCTAATTCTCCGCCAAAATCCAAAAATCAAGATTTGCAGTACGAATACTTCACAAAAATTCTTTTCTTTTCCTTCTTACTATTCCTCTGGCCAAACCACATGAACCATCGGGCCCAACCAAACCAACAACATTCCTCTCGGTCAAACTCGTGCTCTCATTTCACGTTTCTTCTCTAGCAAACCGGAGGCACCTCACCAATCTCTCTCTCTCTCTCCCTCGACAAAGATTACCTCGAGCCGCTCGCCACGCCTCGGGCATGCAAGGGCACCGCCTCACGCAATTGCCGCCCAAGCATGCCAGCACTGCGTCATGGTCACCGAGCTGCTAAACTCGTTCAAGTCCGTGTCAGACTTCCTCCCGAGAGCATCGCCAGGCTTCATAGAGCGCGTCACCGAGCTTCACTCCTCATCCTAAAACATTGCCCCGGGCTCTCCACACCACTCCCCCACCATTCCCCTACCATTTCCTACCTCTCTTTGCTTCTACCGAAAGCAAAATAGAGACGACGCTGCCTCTGTTTGCCGCCATGACGCCACTGCAGCCCGGCCTCATGTGGTCTTTCTCCCTGCCACCCCCGTCATATCATGTTCTAGGTCACAAGGAGCAATAACCCCCTCTTTATTTTGCTTCTTGACCACGGGAGTTCGCCACAGTCGGTTTCTTCCCCAACTCCGATCAAAGCCGTCAATTCCGTCGTCGTGGTCTCCTCGGCATGTCGCGGACCAATTCCTCTGAGTGGGAGTAGCTCCTCACCTCCCCCAAGCTACCTCCACCTCCCACGGAGCTCTCCATCACCTGTGCTGTCAGTCCCGACCAAGCGTGATCCGATCTAAAATGACCAGGGGTCCTCACTCCCCATACATATCGACTGGGCTGTGGCTTGGGGTGTCCCCTCATGTTGGGTTAGGGGTGTTCAAACTACATATACATGGTTATATCAAAAGAAAATGATTTTTTGACCGGTGTCCTCAGCACACTCGCTAGACTATTGTAGATCCACCTCGCCCCGACGACGATTCTCACAGGTACCGGTTCACGTACCACCCGCCTCCACCCTCCACCACGGGCGACCACTCCCGTGAGTTCCCCATACCCGAACGATGCTCATGCTCGCCTCCTTTTGTCCTCCTCCTCCCCACATCGCCCTTCCTCCCCCAAGTCGGCCACATGCCATACCGGCCACCTGGCCACAAACTCGGCCTCGACTATGCCACATCGTCAGAGATGCGCCGTGACCGCAGGATCCCATTGTGACCATCCCAGGTCAGTGTCGAGGTCTCCACTGTCGGCGCCGGGCTCAGCCCGAGGTCCTCTGTTTCGGTAACTAGAGGTAGAAGAAGGAGCACTGTTGCTCCATCATTAACCGTAATGAGAGCATTTAGGAAAGGATTGGTTAACGTTAAATAGTATGACATGTGTGTTAATGTTAATCACATCACAAGTGCATCGTGCGTGTCATGCACGGGAGCTATACATGTGTTAGTTGGACTAGCGCACTACGTGAGATTTTGTTAGCTATTTTGCCGCTTTTAGTTTGTTAGTCACAACTAATCGCATCTACGCATGTATCTCGTAGTTGGTGGCTTTGCATGTAATCGCTAGTTGGTTGGTAGCACGCAACACGATCGCAAGCTAGTTTGGATGAGTTTGTTAGTGCTTGGGATGCTATGTCAGCTGCCGGTAATGCGAGAGATAAAAGGAGAATACAAACCTAAAATAGCCGAAGTTGTTAAGCAAAGGCCAAAGACAAAACTCCCATCTCTCCAACGCATTTCTTTTTTTTCCTCGCAAGTGTGTGTGTGTGTCTTGCTCCAAGAGCTTAGCCATACAACAAGTGGTATCGAGTGCGCTGTTCTGCATTCTGTGAGGATGTCGCAAGATGGCACGAGGTCACCGTCGAGGTCCAAGTCGTTGCCAAGGTCCAAGTCACAAGAGCTTCCTCGCACTGCGAGAATCAAAGAGCCGCACTGCTGGCGGCAATGGCCGCGATTGGGCTTTATCGCGGGTGGTGAGGGAGTCGAGGGGCTCGGCGTAGTACTCGATACTTACGCGAACCAACTATGGAGACTGGGCTTTCATGATGAAGGTCATGATGCAAGAGCGAGGCTCAGGATACAAATACAGATGACGACGCCGACTTCCATGAGGACCGCATGGCGCGGAGACGATTCTTCGAAAGCAAAGGCCATCGGAGATGTTTCCACGCCGCCATCAAGGAGAGCGCCAAGGAGGCATGGGTGCCATCAAAACCATGCGATGGGCGCCAAGGCAGGCGCAAGGCTAAGGTTCACCATTTCGCAAGGAGTTCGAGAGCATTATGCTCCACGACGGCGAAGTCAAGGACGATTTTGCCATGAGGCTCACCGGTTCACAACAACCTCCACATCCTTGGTGACAAGCTCGACGAGGAGAAGGTCGCGGGAGAAGTTTCTGCGTGGTACCGCTTGTACTCCCGTAAAGCATTGTCCATTGAAACTCTTATGGATTTGGACACGCATACTCAGGAGGAACCGACCGCTACTCAAGTCCGCCGAGGATCGCCTCGACCTTAGCAACACGGGTGGCTCGGGAGCCGCTCGCTCTCACCGAGGAGGAATGGCTTGGCGACATGAAGAAGCGCGAGCAAGGCGAGAACTTCTCCGCGGCAAAAGCCGCTAGCGACATAAGGCCGGGCGAGCGGCGTGATAAACGCTGCATAAGCGCCACGGCAAGGGCGGCGTAAGGACGCCAGATCAATGGCAAGAAGGGCGCCGAAAGGGCAAGTGCTACAACCGCGTATCTACAGCACTTTGGTCGTGAATGCCATAAGCCACGCCGCGAGCGCAAAGAGGAGGCCAACATGTCACGTGCTCAGAGGAGCAAACAACAGCCTCATGGCCGAGCACCATGTGCTTGTGCAAGCGACTGATGGCGCGCAGCAGGAAGCGGTGTTCCTCAACGAGGAGAAAGTGTTCCCTGCGGACACCGGGAGCGACATGTGGTACCTCGACATCGTGCCAAGAACTACATGACCAACAACCGGTCGACGCCACGCCGCCGATGAAACGGTGAAGGGCACCGTGAAGTTCGCATGACGACTTCGTGGTAGAGATCTGCGGCAAATGCGCCAGGATGTACCAAAGGTAAGAACCAGAGCACCGGTGCTCACCGAGGTATACTACATACCACGGCTCCGAAGCAACATCATCAGCCTCGGATAGCTCAACGAGAGCGGCTACAAGATCGTCATCGAGGGCGGAGATCGAGCTGTGCATCTTCGATAGCGAGCGGCTGCTGCTGGCGTGAGTGTTGCGGTCCAGGAACATGCTATACACATTGGCCTTGAACCTAACCGCACCAGGTGTCTCATCGCAAAAGCGAGACGACGCAAGTATGGCGGCGGCATGCGCGCTATGGCCACCTGCACTTTTGCGCGCTCCACGATCTCACCGCTAAGAAGATGGTGGATGGCATGCCCATGATCGATCGCGGAGAAACTTCGAGACGGCACAAGATTTGGCAGCAAAGATCGGCTCCATTCCTCGGCTTCATCTTATCGTGCCGAGCGAGGACTGGAGCTGGTGCATGGCAATCTATGTGGCCCCATCACATCTGCTACACTGAGTGGTAATCGGTATTTTTTGCTAATCGTGGATGATCACAGCAGGTACATGTGGGTGGAGATGCTGAGGACAAAGGACAAAGCGTTCAGGTTCTTTCGCAAGATCAAGACGCTTGCTGAGAATGAACACGATGTCAAGCTCAAGGCGTTCCGCACAGATCTTGCCGGGAGTTCGACGACTACTACGATGAGCATGGGATCAAGTGGTACACCATCGCTCCCTACTCACCGCAACAGAATGGTGTCGTGGAGCATCGGAACCAGACGACCGTCGAGATGGCGCTCAGCCTGCTGAAAAGCATGCGCATGCCGGCTATGTTCTGGGGCGAGGCGGTGAAGACCGTCGTGCACATACTGAACCGAGCGCTGACGCGGAGCCTCGATGGCATGACGCCATATGAGGCGTGGCACAAGCGGCGGCCCAATGTGCGCTACCTCCGGACGTTTGGATGCATTGCACACGTCAAGAAGGTTGGGCCCGGGGTCACAAAGCTATCGGACAGGTCAACGTCGATGGTATTTATCGGCTACGAGGAGGGTGCCAAGGCCTACCGCGTCTATGATCCCAAGACGCACAAGCTGCACATCACCCGCGACGTTGTGTTCGAGGAGGAGAAGCAATTGGACTGGGAGGCGATGTCCATTAATCGTGCTTCCGACACCATGGACACGTTCACCATCGAGTACACCACCGAGCATGTTGCAGATGGCGCTCCAGTGAACGGCGACGATGGCACGGCGTCTACATCAGGCATAAGTCCAGTGGCACCGCAGACGGCAGAGCCCCACACACCGGCCACTCCTCCAGCGACTACATCGACCGGCGTTGAGTGGGTTACCCCACCCACTAATGCTTCGTATGACTCAGAGGGTGCGCCGCTGAGGTATCGGATGGTGTCAGATGTCTATGACACGACATCAGTCCATGACGTCGACTACAGCGGCCTCTGCATGCTGGCCACCGATGAGCCTACAAGCGTCAAACAAGACTTCAGTGAGGCGTCTTTGGAGGCACGCCAGTGGCTTGAACCAAAAGTCGAGCTGTACCATTGGTGACACTCGGGTTCGAACGTAGCAAAATCGAGCACGCAGTGTACCGGAGGGAAAAGGGCGGGACTTTCTTGCTCGTTGGGTTGTACGTCGACGACCGATCATCAACGGGTCAAGTGTCGGCGACATCACCGAAGTTCAAGGACCGGATGATGAGCATGTTCAGCATGAGCGACCTCGGTCTTCTGAGTTACTACCTCGGGATCGAGGTGAAGAAGGTCACGCAGATGATCACTTTGTGCCGCAGCATTTACGCTTGCAAGGTCTTTGAGTCGGCGGGCATGGCCGGTGCAACTGCGGTTCCGACGCCGATGGAGAACCGGTCAAGATGACCAAGAACGACAACAGTAGCTGGATCGATGCCACTGAGTATCGCAGTGTTGTCGGGAGCCTACGCTACCTGGTGAACACCAGGCCCGACATTGCCTACGCTGTGGGCATTGTCAGCCATTACATGGAGGCGCCCACCTCACAACACTTGGCGGCCATGAAGCACATCATGCGATACGTGAGCGGCACAGTTGGCTATGGATGCTGCTACAAGTGGCGTGATGCGCTGGAGCCCGAGCTGGTGGGCTACAAGATGTGGCCGACCTCGCCCGGCGATGTGGATTTATCGCAAGAGCACCTCGGGGATGGTGTTCTACCTGGGTGCTAGTCTGATCACGTGGGCATCGCAGAAACAGAAGATAGTCACGCTCTCATCTTGTGAGGCGGAGTACATCGCGGCGCTACCGGCGCAAGGTCAGTGAATGTGGCTCAAAGAAAGTTACTCGGTGACTGACGGGCGCAGTCAAGAGGGTCAAGTTGATGGTGGATAACAAGTTCTGCGATCGCGCTACAGTAAGAATCCAAAGGCACCATGATCGTGCAGAAACACATCGACACGAGGTACCATTTTATTCATGAATGTGTTGAGGACGACAAGATTGATGTTGAGCATGTGAGTACTGACGACCAAATCGCCGACATCCTGACAAAAGCCCTTGGTCGTGTCAAGTTCATGGAGATGAGACAGAAGCTTGGCGTGGTAGAAGTAAAGTCCGGACGCCATGATTAAGGGGGGGTGATTTGTTAATGTTAATCACGTCACAAGTGCATCGTGCGTGTCATGCACGGGAGCTGTACGTGTGTTAGTTGGACTAGCGCACTACGTGAGATTTTGTTAGCGCTTTTGTTGCTTTTAGTTTGTTAGTCACAACCAATCGCACTACCGCATGTATTTGTTAGTTGGTGGCTTAGTGCATGTAATCTGCTAGTTGGTTGGTAGCATGCAGCACAACTGCAAGTTAGTTTGGATGAGTTTGTTAGTCCCGGATGTTGTGCTGGCTCTGGTTGTATGTAGAGATAAAAGGAGAATACAAACTGAAAATAGCTGAGCTGTTAAGCAGTGCCAAAGACAAAACTCCCGTCTCTCTTGCGTACTTCTTTTCTTCCTCACGTAGTGCGTGCGTGTGTGCAGCGTTCCAAGAGCGAGCTTGCAATAACAATGTGGGCCTATCTCGATTAGTAAATTAAAACAAGGACTAAGACTATGATGTGTGGGCCCATCCCTTTAAATGCACAGTGTAGACCAAAACCATGGCTAATACATTGTTGAATGGACCATGGTCCATACACTATTTCCATGGATCAGGCCTATGTCGGCTGGGCCCCACCTGTCAGTGAGTGTATCCTCTCTCCTCTGTTTATTTCAGAGATTTAAATTAGGGTTTGAACTTCGGAAGGCCTGTTCTCACTCGTTTCAACTCCGAATCGAGTGGTTTTAGTTTCTAAATTTATCTAAATTCAAACTCTACTCAACCAATCCAAAAACACTAATTTTGGAGTTCATTTGAATTTTTTAATGCAATTTGAATTCTTTTGTGCTTATTCGATTTTTGGTTAATTTTTGCGTATATAGAAGTGGAAATCCCAGAAGACCCTCAAGTCAATCCAGGACAAGATCAACAACACCTTGAGCAAGGCGAGTCCCCTTTGACCATTTTGTACCTATGATTTTTAAATCATGTTTCCTGTTTTAAAAGTATTATGCATTGCTATTTCACATGAAATGATGAGTTCAATTGGTAGGTTGTTAGTTAAACCTAAAAGTTGTTAATGTCTTCCTTGATATTGCTATCCTAATCCATTGTCACCCTAGTATAGCAAATCTACAATATTGATTACAACATTATGGAATAGTTAAACGCGGTAGAATTGCTTAGACATGCTTATCAGTCTAGATCACCCATTGGGAGAAAACCCTTATTACCTTTTATGCAAATCCTTTCAGAAATGCATGACATTAGGTAATGTCAGTATTTGGAAAATAAAATAAAATGCTGAAAACTTGTTTTAGACTTGGGCGGGTGGTAAGATCAGGCGGGTGTAGCTAGAGCACGGGAACTTGGAATGTGGTAAGTTCCACCCAAGTCGTACTAAGGACCGACGCTTGTGACTATCCAAATCGAGCAATACCGTACAACAACACGTCCAGAGTGAGGAGGAGTTAGCCCACACGTCCAGAGTGAGGAGGACCTGCCTAACTAATTTACTGAGTCCAAGCATTAAGCTCGCAAGCTGTAGTTATAGGTGTCTCTTGATTATGATAAATGAACTTCCATATTTTGGGTCGTGCGGCATGGTAAATGAACCTCCATGTCTGTTGGGGCTTGCACCGGACGATGGTAAATGAACCTCCACGTTCGGGCATGTTATCCCCCACAATGGTGAGCTCCGGATTGATGGTAAATGAACCTCCACGACTTGGGGTCAAGCTCATCGAGCGAGTTAATGTGAGGATAAAGTATTGTAAAAGCCTTGTAATAATATCTTAGTCGCACACCTTCGGAAGTGTGTGAGCGGACATTATAAGTTGATTATCTCGTGTGGGTTAAGCTGTACAACTTATGCAGAGTGTAAAACTATTCGAATAGCCGTGCCCACGGTCAAGGGTGGGCAAGGTGTGTTTTCACGTGGTAGATTTTTGTTTTGATTTCAAAAGAGTAAACTTTGGGAACTGGGAGCGGTTGTGACTCCCGGGTAGATATTCAAGCAGCTAGAACCTTCTCTGGTGGATGCGATTAATCAATTTATTTATTTACTTATGAAAACTATCTTTCAGACAAATGTGCTTTATATAAAATGTTTGAAAAATAAAATATTGCTTTGTGCAAAAGAACCCTATAAGCTCAATTGTTAAAGCTATGCATATGCATGTTTCCCAAGACTTGCGGAGTACTTTATGTATTCACATGCTACACTCAAAACAAATCTCAGAAGCCATCAAATGATGCTGAGGACGACTACGACTACTACGCCTGCGGGTTTGACGAAGGACATCCGGAGTACTAGGTTGCGCTCCCTAGTTGAATGCCGGTGGACAGTTTGATGGGCCATCACTCGGAGTTTAACTTTTGCTGTTTTCGCTGCTGTAAAACTCAAGGTCTGTTGACCTCTTTTGTAATAAGTGGCCTTAAGGCCGGTACCTTGTCGTTACTTTTATGCTAATTATGATTCGAACTTGTTATCTACAATGAACTGTATACACTATCTACTGATCCAGTGACTAGTACAGAAAATACAGAGGATTCCAGATTTGAAAATCCGGGGTCCCGACATCCATTGACCATAGCTCACATGATTCGATGCATCCTAGAGACGCCCATCCACCCAATCCAATCTAAGACAACGAAATGGAACAATAGAATGGCTCAACGGCCCCTGCAGGATTCGACTTCGCCCTAACACCCCCCCCCCCTAAATAATCCAATAAAAGAAACAAATCACGAGCTTACCCAACATCATATATTCTAACAAATTGCTAATTGAGGAATGAATTATGAGTATACAATACACCACTATACCAATAGTCAGCACAATAGAGGCTTCACTGGTTCACTATTTAGGCTTTAGCAGATGAATTTATGCCAAGCCGACCAGCTAGATCCTAGATCCTCACTTCCTCAGTCTCCCTCACAACCTTAAGACTCAGGCCCTCAACGGCCACTACCCAGTCCAGACTTTAGAGGCTCGCTCAGATCCCTCCTCCTCGCCTCCTTCGGGCTTCGGCTCCCCCGCTCGCCCCAGATCCCTCCTCATAGACTCCAGCTCCCCGGCCCCAGATGGCCAGATCTAGCCTCCTCTGTCCTCTCCTCGCCTCCTCCGACTCCCCCGTCCGGTGCCTTGCCTCGGCCTCCTTCGGCTACCGGCAGCGGCGTGTCACCGCGGTGGCTCCACCACTTGGCTCCCTGCCTCAACGGCTCCCTTCCTCGATGACTCGACCTCCCTCCCCAGCCTCCTCCGACTACCGACGACGCTATGGTGGCTCCCCTTAAGTGCGTCTCCTCCCTCTCGACCTCTTCTCAATCACTCAATTGAATTTGGGAATTTTGAAACGAGGAATCAGGAACAGAACGGGGAACGTGAGGTAGGGATTGGGACCGGTTGGAACGTGGGGTGGATCAATGGATGTGCGTTTGGCCTTGTGGGCTTCGCCGCTTCAGCAAGGCCGACAAATGATTTTGTCCCTTGTTACTCCTTGACCCTCCTTCGTCGAGGCACCATTGTCATGACAAATGGAGCCAAGGTTGGTGTGGGTAGGATGGTTCCCACCACGGATCACCTAACTTAGGAGGGTAGAATCCCACCCTCCCAGATCGCAGAATCAACAAATTCGTAAAATTCGCTCAAATCAAATTGAAATTCATTCAAAATTTAAAACCGCCAGTATTTCCTCTCGGTCACCCTCGCATCAGTAACAAATCGCTATCGTCGGCCGATATCGTAACCGCCGTCCGTTATCGGCCGTTACCGCGGGATTTGGATCATGGTTCCCACACCGGTGAAGGGTAGGTTGAAGCTTGATAAAGCCCCCTCTGCTGGAATCGCCCCTGGTGACAACACATTTGTCAGCAACTTGAGACAACTTTCATCAACCTCTGTACATGTAGCAGTCAACTTATTACACGAGATATATACAGACCCGAGCAGCTGCACTCTTTGGTTGCTGCAGACTGCAGTTAAGGCTTCACATTGCGTATTCTTCTCTTTAATATATACAGATACAAGACAAAAAAAAAGAGAGAGAGGAGAGAACACAAGCAGTCATGGGTTAACCACAACACCTTGAAGTAAACACGGGTGACCGTTCGCAAGCTGCTCTGCCTCAAGGGAGCAGCTCTCGCCTCCCACATTCTCAGGGAGCGCCTCCTTGTTCTTGCGGGAGCGACACCGAAACCACAGGTACGAAAACCCGGCAAAAGCTGCCTGGCTGGCAAACTGCACACGGTATACTAAGCTTATTTCCCACAATCCACTGCCCACGTTAACTGCCAAGGTATCCGCGTCATACCCTTCGAGGTCTGATTCTGAGACCATCACGAATGTCTTGTCATCGAAAGCAATGAGATTGCGAGCAGAAAGGAACACCGGTGGCTTAATGATTGGATTGTCCAGGCAACTGGACCTCCCAGTTTTCTTCACTCTAAGTTGGTAGAACTCCTGGACAGCCTGCAAAACATGATATGAGATACAACAGCATTAGGTATGGTTGACGGTAAGAAGTCACCAGCAAAGCACAAACTAACCATATCTTCAACTTCACCCACTAGTAACTTATTTATTTGATTAATCAAATTCAATCAATAACTCCAGCATCAATTCATGGGCGCGTTAGGAAATCTGAAATGTAAAACAGGAAGATGTTTGATGGGATCACTGCAACATCTGCTTGTGAAAGAATTTCCACCAGGCAAAAGATAAAAATAAGACACCTATTTGATATTGCCTGTGTAGGGCATATGTACATTCCCCCTTGAAAATAACTTTTTTTTCTTATATCTATAACATACAGTGGCACCTTCCTAGACATTTTCCATGCAAAAATCCATCGTGCACGCCAAAAGTAGATCCCCAAACTCCCAAAGTAATCCTAAGTCCATGAATTCATATTCCAACTAGAGTAGATTTTTGTTGGTCAAACTATGAGGCATCGTAGTACATTGAAAAATATTTTTACTGTGTTTTCAGATCTTATATTAACCCAACAAAAGGAGAAAAATGATAAAAACCATGATAAAGTTTTGCAACAACTTACTTGCCACTGTGCAGAAGCTAACAACACCCTTGGCCTGCGCAACCGGACATGTTCATAAGCTTTGGCAGGTGTCATTTGTTTGTATTGCACCTAAAAACACAGTCAATAGTCATTACCTTATTGGCTTATACAGATTATGTAAGTCAGTGATAATATTTAGTATGACCAAATAGTCCCAACATACCAAGTAGCAAAGAACAACTGTGGTGCTACGGCCACGTCCAGCTTTGCAATGAACATAAGTCAATTTCCCACATGAAGCATTTCCTTCAAGAATTGAAACAACATAAATAAATTCATACACCAAATCACCATTATTAAAGGAAAGATAACAGCAAAAGAAAGACAGGAGATTGTATGAAAGGAATGAACTTATATTTATGTCCTTTTTTCCAATTACACAAAGCTGCTGAACACAATAAATTCAATAGGCAAATTGCAGGAGGATAATGAGAAGAGAGAGGCACTAAAACAAAAGTCATTGAAATTTTGCAAGCAAAGAGTACCAACTACCAAGTAGAGTCATATTTAGCCATGCCTCAAGAAGAAACAGCACTAGCATGCTTCAGCAGTAAGCAAATTGATGCAACAATAGCTATGTTATGAGTGAAAAGTAGCGCGTAAACAACATAGTACAAGTGTTGAAACTAATAAAATATTGATATTATTTTAAACAATAAAATGACAATCTGCAAGGCATCACATCACAAATTATGGACTTGGCTCACAAAACGGCAATCTCAACCGAATAATAAGCTGGAACCTTCATAATGATTCTTCATATTACAGGATATGTTTTGAGTAGGTGCTTACTGTGGATGAAGTCAGCAGCCTTGCAAAGGTTCTCAAACGATGGCGCATAAAGGTAATCTCTAGTTGGTAGCACCAGGTTTTCAATCCCATGAGCCTAAAATCGAATAGAACATTCAGTTACACGGCACTGGATGCTTCATAAAATTGAAAAGGTAATGATCACGAAGAGGATCACTGCTAATTAATTGAGCATGCTAACACGACAAGAAATAGAGATAAGCAACATGAATCCATCTTACAATGGAAGTAAAATGGCACAACATTTGTAAATTAAGTAAAAACAGTATGTTTATACACTATCTAAAGCATGCATCGAATATACAGCACATCCATTCTTCAATACCAAATTAGCAACTTTGCTGCACTAACGCTTTTGTTGCCATAACCATGTCACTTGTTTGACCATGTATAATGACCATACCACTGATATCAGCTCTTCAATCCACCACAACTACCAGCATAGCACAATACAAATCTACCTAACAAACCCCTATTAACCGATTCATCAGCCAAAAAAGGGCACTTGAAGCATTGCTGAAACCCTGGATCTGATGGATGGAATCAATAGTTGTTCCGCAGTCATCGCAAATAGGGGTGCAAACGGAGCGGATAGTTCCCGATCGACCGACCGAATAAATTCGGATCCTATTCGGAGCGTAATTTCGGATATATGGGGTTCTTTGTCGGTTTCGGATTCGGATCCGGATTTTTTTCCCCCAAGATACAGAAACGGATCCGGGAAGGAGGTATCCGGTAGATTCAAAGTTATCCGGGAAATAAATTGGAACTATCCGATTGCTATCCAGCTAACGGCAGCCGGCCTAACACACGCGGGACGCAGCCTACCCACTGCCCAGACTCCACATCTCCCAGTCGGCCAGTCCCAATCCCATCCCGTCCAGTCCTGTGCGTCCCCGGCGGCCGGTCCTAACCCTAACCTCGCCGCCGCCTCCCCCCACCCGCCTCCCCCCCCCCTTCGCCTCTCTCCTGCCTCACCATCGCCTCCCTCCTCCCTTGCCACTGCAGCCTCCACGTCCCTCCTCCCTCGCAATTGCCGCCGCCCCCCCCCCGCCTTTCCTCCGTCTCTCCTCCTCACCATCGCTGCCTCCTCCCCCGCCGCCTTTCCTCCATCTCTCCTCCTCACCATCGCCGCCTCCCTCCCCACCTCCCTCCTCATCTCTGCTCTCCCACCCACCCCCGCCTCCCTCCTCCTCACCGCAGAGACTCATCGATCCAACTTGTCATCATCTCGTGATGATCGCCGGCTTTATAAAGGTTTGCTCCTAGCTAGGTACAAGTACAACCAGTACGTGCTTGCTGCTTGCTGCTGCTAGACAGGTTTTTTGTACGGCCAACGAGCTACTACTTACTTAGCACTTATTGTCTTACTAGTTTGTAGTTACTAGGCTACTTGCTGTGCTACTATCCTGTGTTGTGAACTTCTGATGTAATTTTGGACCGTGTGAGGTGAGTTGTGAACTTGTAACTTGCTACTTGCTAGTTAGTAGTTACTACTTGCTTACCTAGCCCATGTCATGTACTTGCTACTTGCTTAAATAGTCTCTATTATCGTGTGATGTATTTAAATTTGTTTGTTAAACTACTAATCTAGTTGTATTTTGGATATGTAGTATGGTTGATTGATCTTTATTTGTGCAACATATATGGTTTCTATTTTCGCTGACCGAGACAATCAGTATTCAGTTCGGCGTGTATTCGCTTCGTATTCGTGATCGAGACTATCCGCATTCGTATTCGTATCTGGCACTATCCGTATCAGATTCCGAATCTGAGAAAAAAAAATGCAGAAAAGGATACAGGATGAGCGATATCCGTCCGTATCCGCTACGTTTGCACCCCTAATTGCAAACAATGATGCACTCAATAGTTGTTCCGCAGTCATCGCACTGTTGTCCTAGACACCACTGATCGTTCTAATAAGAATCAGATTAACAGCTGATGTGGTTTCAGTATGTACACAATTTGGTTTACACCTAGAACGTGCCATCAGGCATCAGACTGCCCAACAACTAATATGTCGGTGTCGTACACGCAAGAAGGTATTCACAAACAAAAGCTGCAAGAACAACATATAATTCTGTGCACTTGAGAAGCTGAGCAGTCAAATAGTGAATGATTTGCCCATGCGATTACCTCATACAGTGACTTTGGAACAAGCCTCTCGTATGATTCGTTCAGTGTCACCACACCGCAAACTCCGAGCTCCTTCAGCCGCAGAACATCGCTGGGGAACGGAACAGCGCCCAGCAGAACATGCTGATCCAACAAAAACAAAAATTGCAAACAATTAGAACAGAACAATCAAAAGTTCTAAATCAGTTGAAACACCAACTACGCAGCAGACGTAGCCCAAGTTAAAACATGGCCCCGAAACATCAATTACACTTAACGGATCAAAATCATGACAAAGCCCACACGCAGCAATACCTAAACGAGCAACTATGCACACGCGAGACCTAACCCTAGACAGTACGAGCGCAAACTGCCGTGCCTAGCAACCACTAGAAGCTACATTACAGAACACACCCCGTAGCCGACACAAGGTGAACGCAAAAGGCGTAGCAATCAACAGCTAGAAGGCAGAAAAGCTACCAAAACAACCGAAATCGAAAAGGGGAGAAAATTCCCAACCTCGTCGACCTGATCCCACCAGTGGAAGTGCGCCTCGAAGCGGTTCCTCACGACGTTGTACACCAGCGTCGGGTAGAAGAGCATCCGGGCGCCGACGCCCACCGCCGCGAGATTCGCGTCGAAAGCCACCCGCATCACCACCCCACCCCCACCCTCCACCACCGCCGCGCCGCCATCGCCGCGATGCAGCTGCAGCTCCCCACCGTCTCCTCCTCCTCCTCCCGATTCGCCCGGAACCTCCTCTATTCGCATCTCCTCCCAACTCGATCCGATCCGATCGGAACGACCCCGAAAAAAATCCCCAAAAAGGGATCGATCAGGGGAGAAGCGAGCAACACGAATCGCAGGAGCTGGGGGGGCTTGGAATCGAATTGGGTTCGCGATTCCGCAACCGGGAGAAATCGCTCGCCTCTCTCTCTCCCCCTCTCCCTCCCTTTCCTCGTGCTCACGCCTCCTCTCCAAAAGTCGAAACTGCCAAAAGCCCAAGCAGCAACCCGCACACCTCTTTGGGCATCTCTATTAGAATTTTTTTTATTAATTAACCTTTTTTGAATTTTATTTTAAAGTTAACCCGACGCATTTTATTTCCATTCGATCATTTTGCCACGCCATCATCTCGCGACGCGTGACAAAATAACACTGTCACGTCAGCCCATTTCTAGTCAAACTCTTGTCACGCCACTAGAAGTGGTGTGGCAGTGTTATTTGGTCACGTCACAACCAGTGGCGTGACAAAAGATGCTATTTTAGGGATTTATCCTGGCGCGTGACAGTGTTGTTTAGTCACGCCACCACCCATGGCGTGATCAAAAGGGTCATAATTGGAAATAAAGTGCATCAGGGATTAACTTTAAAATAAAATTCAAAAAAAGTTAATTAATAAAAAGTTATCTCTATTAGTATATTTATTAGGAATAAATACATATTACACTCTAACTTTGACGAGAGTTCTAAAAATCCCTCTAAACTCTAATACCGTTTAGTTTACACCCTTGAACTGTCAATATCAGGTCACCCAACCCTCTCAGGCCAAAACCACCCGGTTTATCATCTACGTGGCATCACTAATTATCTCAGGCCCACTAGTCAGACACAAATGCAGATAAAGAGAGAAAGTGTGTGTCTACCTCATCCTCTCCATAAATTACATTTTTCTTCCGCATTGTTCTTCTTCTCTCTCCCATTGCTTTTCTATGGAGTTTGCTCCCTCGGCCTCCTCCTCCCTCCGGCCGGCCTCCTCTCATGGTGTCGCCCCACCGCCTTGCCGTCGTCGGTGGTTCTCACCGCCAACCACCGCTGGCCGACCCCATATCAAGATCGCCGCCTCGCCGGCTCGTGGCCAAGACAGCCTCCGTCTTGGCCCTCCCATGGCTACCCTATTGACTTGGTCCTTTCGTTGTTACTCTGGCTCGACCCTTCCAGGCTTCTACGGATCGCCCGTCATTGGTGCTTATTCAGCGTCATGTGAGGAGGAGACGGGTTGATGCGGCGGGTTGCACCAGCCTTCCATAGAAGGGCCGCCAGAGCTGGGCTCGGTGAGCTGGCGGAGAGGATGTCTTGTGCTAGATCACCGCCGCCAAGCTAGTGCTCTCCGACGGACGAATAGACACCGACGCCGACCGAGGCCCCGCTGCCGCTGCTCCACCTGGCCCAAAGCCGACTTGGAGTGGTTCTCTCGGTTGCCACTTTTCTCCCCTCATGGGTGAGCTCAAGGTGGCGGTCTCACGCAGCCGTAAGGGACCACTCATGATCACCCTCCTTGGGTTGCTCGGCAAGGCCACCATCTCGCTTGACCTCAAGGAGCCGAGGCAAGCCGCAGAGCCACACAATGGTTGGATCTCCATTGGCAAGCTTAGCTGCAAGGGCTCCTCCATGGCGCAGAGCCGAAGCTCACTGTTCACATGTGAGCCCGACCCCGCTTGGTGTTCGAAGTTCGACGGCGAGCGGAGGCACTCGTGAGGTGCTTCAGCACGGGCAAAGATGAAGCGCCCAATGTTCACACTGAAGTTCGGCCATCAGAGTAACAAATGACTGCGGAGATCGGTGGTGCAAATGAGCGGAGGCGGGGAAGAGTGGAAGGGTGGTCGATGACGGTGTATGACCTATTGGGCCCCCGTGGCACTAGCCTCGATGGTGACGCTGTTTGTGGCATCACCGGGACGGATCACGTGAGCCGCTCCAACCTCGGGCGCGCGGCTCATCCTCCGATCACCGGTGACGGCAAGGGAGCCGCCGCCCCACCTCGAAAGGCCGGCGTGAGCGTGGCGGCGCCGAGGCGGCCGACACCTTTGCCATCGCTTTGAGCTCTCCTCCCAAGCGCCGACCACGCCTGTCCTCCGCGAGTCCTCCATCACGGCTCCAAGGCGCAAGTTCTCCATCGACCGAAGCGCCTGACCACGAGCTCGAAGGCGGCAAAGACGTGCGTGCCGCGTTGTAGTAGCGACGGTCAAGGACCATCGGGAACTACCGTGGGTTCGTGATGTTGGCGGCGGCAGACGAGGAGGTGCAAGAAGTTAACGGAGGACACGATGGCGTTCGTGGACTTGAGCATACACCTCATGAGTACGCCACATCAGCGGAACATGTACATGTGGACGCCACGTCATCCAAAACCGGGGTGGTTTAGAAAGAGGGGGTGATTTGCTTCGGTTTCAATAGTTGAGGGGTGTAAAGTGAACGGTTTTGTAGTTCAAATTGTTTTTTGGACTCGAGTCATAGTTCAAGGGTGTAAAGTGGACTTATTCCTATTTATCATCATCTCTTAGCTATGCCACGTCAATAAAATCTTACGTAGAGGAGAAAAAGCACAGGTCATCTCTTCTTGAAGAGACTGTCGTACACCGAAACAAGACATGATACATTAATTTAGACTGCTGTACACCGAAACAAGACATGATACATTAATCTACTCTAGTTGACATATAGACCTGTTTCAAAGAAAAATTATAAAATATAAATGTTAGAGAGTGTGCTAGAGACTATCTATTGAAGATGTTGTTTCTAAAGATGATGTAGCATATGTTAGAGACAATGTTATCTCTAACTATTGAAGATGCCCTTATTAGTTACTAGTAGGCATGTGCGATCCATGTGGAGCGTCGAAAAAGAGGACACGCGCTCGACCGTGTGCTTGCTTGGACACGCAGCAACCCACACGCACATGCACACGCGCCGAGGCGCAAGAGCAGGCAGCGAGCACCCTTCCAAAACCGCGTGAAGGTAAGCGCAGCCGAGTGCTTCGGGAAAAATATTGGACGGGCGGCAGGCCAAGGCGCGCGGGATCCAGCGGTCAAAAAATTCGTGTCGACGTGGCCCTCTGCCTTCGCTCAAACTTTTCCTTCATTTATATGGTAGGATTATTGCCTCTTGGATCACCAACCACCCACTGACAGGTGAGGCCACTTACTACCCGGAGGCGTACTAACATGTGGGGCGGTGTGGCACTCGTGGGGGTGGTGGCGGGTGGGCATATCATTTTTCGTGGAGTTAACGAAGTTAGCAGCGGCGCGGGGTTGGGGAACAGGACAGGCGTGAGTTCCAGAGGGATGACGTGGCTATTGGATTGAAAAGGCGACTAGAGGGGGGTGAATAGGAACACACTCACTTTTTCACTTTGGTCGGATTCAATACCAATTTCACTCCAGCAGCTATGGAAGCTATGAAGATCGATAAGCAAGTACAGTGGAAGACTTGTACTGAATCCAACCTAGACCCCAAAGCAAAAGACCACGAACCGGAAGGCTCAAACCCTAGCCTAAGGGCGGTCAGACCGGCGTGTATTGCGCGGTCAGATCGGTGGGCGGTCTGACCGATGGCAAAATCACTTGCCTCGATCAGCACGCTCTTTTTGCCTAACCGGCGGTCTAAGGCGGGCCCGATCAGCGCTACCGACACAAGCAGTGAAGAATGTTTCAAAAAATCAAACTCAAATCGATCTAACTTTTGATCTATGCGGCCAAACTCCACGAAACTTGAGACACACGTTCTAAAAGATATTAGAAACCTATTCCAATCAAGGATCGCAGAGATCCATACCAAAGTTCCTATCTTTTTCAGTTTGAGCGACGTGTGCTCCAAAACCGAGTCAAAATCGAAATATGATCTAAAGACTTACTCATGGGTGATTGATGATCAAGATGACCCTAGATGGGTTCCCACATGTCACAGTAGGTTAGATCAAGCGAAGAAACCAAGCAAAAACTCGCAGATCAAAGAAAGACTCAAAATCATCAAATAGAGAGAAGGAAAGCAAAGAGACACATCTTTGAGCAATCTTTTCTTGGATTGATTTGATATGGTATTGGTTTACAGCCACTCCATCAATGGGGGACAAAGTCTCAATACATGAACACGAAATCAAATCCAACTCTTTAGAACCCTAACCTCCACTAACCCTCTCCCTAAGCAAACTAGGGTTTCAAAACAATGAAAAGGTTGAAGGGGGTGCAGCCACCTCCCTCCTCTATTTATAGTGGAGGCTTAGGCCTTCTAGAAGCATTAACCCTAATGGGCTCCCGTTAAGGCCCAACACAAACAGGTCACACACGCACGTATTTTAAAGCATCATCTTCATCTCCTCTTGACCTAATCCACTTCATCATGCGCCGTCTTGCGCCGCGGGTTGGCAAAAGGTCACCATGGCGATATTTGGTAAAATTACAAAAATACCCCTTCTCGATCTTTTTGCAAAGACCGAGTCCCGTCTTCGTGAAGCACATCCATGCTTCGCCACGTGTAGGTTGATCCAATGGCTCTCATCATGTCGGCAAGTCTCTCCCATCTGGCTCCCACTGAAACCACCATAGCACTTGCACCGACGCCCGCGCCGCTTGAACCAACCCGTCGCAACGAGCTGCTCGTTCGGTCACCTTTGTCCCTCTTGCGCCATGCTTGACACCATTGACCTCACTCGGCATCCCCGATCGTTCTGGACCTCAGCTCTCCAAGCTTAGTCCTGATCATCCTCGCCGTTGACCGTCATTGGCCTCCAAGCAATCTGCACAACAATAGACAAAGAAATCGATTTCGGGAATAAGTTCTTCACAACTTGACCCACGTTAGTCAAAACATGCATCATGCAACACATATGCCATGAAACCCATGAACTTGACCTAACCCAAAAGTCATCGCCACTGATTGGCCGATGAACAAAGAAGAGCCCGTACGCATCGCCATTGAAAGGCCACCGATCACTGCTGCCACCGATCGTGTGCCCAACGCCGGTCTGACCACACCTATATTGACAGCACATTAAACTTTGACGAAAACTCGTGTTTCGACAAACCATTAACGACATTGCCAATTGAAACATCGTCCTAAGATCGTGCACATATCCCTATGATATCCACAATCTCCCCCTTGATAAACACATTGGCAATTTCCCACAAAAACAAAATTTGAGGTTTGAAAAGTAAAAACTCGACGTTTTCGTACAAAGGCACAACTTGGTCCAAATGCAAGAGAAAGCAATGGAAATAATCAAGTTGGCTTCAGAATAACATAGGCAAGTGAGATAAGGCAAAAGAAAGCGAGAAAGCTTCAATTTCCAGAAAATGATCAAAATCTCACTTAAGATCTATATGAAAGAACAATTGTTCAAATTGACATTTGATCATTGTGAGGTTGCAAGAATTACAATTCAAGTTCAGAAGTAGCAATAAGACCATAAGAATGCAAATAAGAAACTCCCCCTCACTATGATCCTTAGATTTCAGAAAATTTCAAATTCTCCAATTTTCTCCCCCTTTTTAACACTTTCATATTTTCTCCCCTTTATACCATTTGATATATCTTCTCCCCCTTTGACAATGGAGTCATCAAGGAATCACGTCTTCCTCTTATCCAGAGAAAACAAATGCAGAATTGAGGAAAAAGCATAAGAAGGAGCATGCATGAAATGCAATGGAGTGGCTTCATTTTTTGTATTTTTCAGTTTTTGATTACAAGAAGCTTTGGAGATGACCCAAAAGAACAAGCTAGCATTTCTAATATTTGCACAAACAACATATCAAGCCTAACAGCACTAGCAAGATCATGATAATACATATATATCAAAGCTAAGCTCGAAGGCTCAATATAGCGCAATGAATTTTATCAATTTAAGCAAAGCTTCAAATTTAGCAAGTTCATCAACAGGGATCCTAAAATGATATTAGCCATGTCAAAATGTCAACGTGAGATCAAAAAGCTAATAATGACCACATTAAGAGACAAACAGGTTCTGAATTGAATCATTTTGCTCAATTTTCTCAAATGCCCATTTTTTTAACAGTTTTTCATTTACAATGAATATTGAAGTTGACTAATGGTCTAACTTAGTGAAGAAGATCCTGGACTAGGAGCCATCCACAAACTCTTCCTAAGCTTTGACCAGAAGTTGATTAAAGGTATATCTTAGTGAAGAAGATCCTGGACTAGGAGCCATTCATAAACTCTTCCTAAGCTTCTACCAGGGCGACAAATCTTGATGTTTATGTCAGTTTTGACAAGCAGTCCCCATGAGATCGTCTGGATCATCAAACTATCTCCAAGTTCATGTCTATGACAAGCAGTCTCGTGAGAGTAGTTTGGCACGTTTTAACCACATGACAATCTTTAAATTTAATTTTTTAATTTTTCACAAGAGCAGTTTTAGATTCTCAGAAGAGCAAGAAGCTCAAGTAATGATCAATTTTAGATTCAAGAGCTAACAAAGCAATTTTGACAGGGCCAATGTCACAAAAGGAGCACTAATTGCGCAAGTAGCTAAAACATCCACAAATTGCAGTTTTAGTTCAAGTTGTTTTTAGAGTTCTAGCTCATTCAGCAAAGACTTAGCTGCACATGTAAAAGCATGATAATACTAGCAAGTCAAAGAACTAGACATGGCATTGAGCAAGAATTGAAATACTAAAGCTCCAAAGGGTAATAAGCAAAGCTTCATCAATTTTAAAAGATAAGCAGAAAAGCTTATATTACAATGCATCTTTTTGGATTTTTCATATGAATGCAATATGATACAATGAAATGCAAGAAAAGCTCAAAAGGCCCGAAGATCAAAAATGATCAAAAAGTTCAAAAGAAGATCAAGTAAAGATCAGATGAACAACGTAAGATCAGAAAAGATCCAACTCCCCCTCAAACCAACCTATAGGGATAAATTACCCCTAACTCGCTTCTTCAGGTAGCAAACCTTGTTGGGTCTAAAGACTTGGTGAGGATATTGGCCAACTGAGCCTCGGATTCCACAAAATGCAGCACAATATCACCATTCTCAACATGGTCTCCAAGGAAGTGATAGCGAATGTCTATGTGCTTGGTCCTAGAATGTTACACTGGGTTTTTAGCAATATTAATAGCAAAAGTGTTATCATAGAAAAGAGGAACACTAGCAAAGTTTAACCCAAAGTCCTTAAGAGTGGACACCATCCATAAAATCTGACTACAGCAACTAGCAGCAGCTACACATTCAGCTTTAGCAGTTGATTGTGCAACAGAAGACTGCTTCCTAGAAGACCAAGAGACAAGAGAAGTGTCTAAGAAATGACAAGTGCCAGAGGTACTCTTCCTATCTAGCCGACAGCCCACAAAATCAGAATCAGAAAACCCCCGAATGGACAATGAAGAAGAGCAAGAATACCAAATGCCATACTGGAGGGTAGAGTGTAAATACCTGAAGATGCGCTTAACGGCTTGGCGATGTAAAGTCCTCGGAGACACCTGAAACCTCGCACAGAGGAAGACCGCGAAGTGGATGTCCAGTCTTAAGGCCGTCAGGTACAGAAGGGTGTCGATCATGCTGCGGTACTCGCGTTGATCAACGGCTTCTCCTTCCTCATCAAGATCCAAAGCAGTCGAAGTCGTCATGGGAGTGGCGATCGGCTTGCAGTCACCCATCTCGAAGCGCTTGAGTAAACACTTGGTATACTTCGTTTGATGGATAAAGATCCCTTCCTTGCATTGCTTGATTTGAAGCCCCAAAAAGTAGTTGAGCTCGCCCATCATACTCATCTCAAATTCTCTAGACATGGTCTTAGAAAAACTAGAAACAAGAGCATGAGAGGAACCACCAAAGATAATATCATTAACGTAAATCTGAACAAGCAGGAAGTCATTGCCATGCCTAAGAATGAAAAAAGTCTTATCTACTTTTCCCATTTCAAAATCATTCTTAAGCAAGAAGGTCTTAAATCTATCATATCAGGCTCTAGGGGCTTGCTTAAGACCATACAAGGCTTTGAATAGCTTATAAACGCGATCTGGGTGCTTGGGATTCTCAAAGCCAAGGGGTTGCCTAACATACACTTCCTCCTCTATAAAACCATTCAAAAGGCACTCTTAACATCCATTTGATGCAACCTAAAATCTTTAGATGCAAAGAATTGCAAAGGTATCTTAATGGCTTCTAATCTAGCAACAAGAGCGAATGTCTCATCAAAATCTAACCCCTCAACCTGGCTAAAACCCTGAGCTACCAACCTAGCCTTGTTTTTAACCACAGAACCATCTCATTTTGTTTATTTTTGAACACCCAATGGGTTTCTATAACATTATGACCACTAGGAGGTTCTACAAGATTCCAGACTTTATTTCTTTCAAAATTCTCTAACTCCTCATGCATGGCATTGACCCAGCTAGCATCAGATAAAGCATGTGATATATCACGGGGTTCAAAAGAAGCTACAAATACAGAGTGAGAGAAAAGACTCGGATCATGATACCTGGAGCGAGTGACTCGCTCATGAAGATTATCAATCATCTTATCAAGAGGGTGCTGCTTCTGAATGTGCAATGGAGCGCCTAGGGGAGATAGCATCTCCTCAACCTCTGCAGGTACTGCTGATGATGAAGATATAGCAGGAACCTCAATTGGAGGTGAAGTAGTCGTAACAGGTTCTGGATCTTGGACAGGAGCATCAGCAACAGGTGAAGGAGCAATATCGAAATCATCCTCATCTTCTTCAAAAAAAATGCTCTCTGTCACCTGTAAGTCACCTGAAACATCGGATCTAACTCTTGGGCCAGTCTCATCAAAAGTAACATTGCATGTCTCCTGGACAATCTTAGTTTCAACATTAAAGACCCGAAAACCCCTCGAATGAGCAGGATAACCCAGAAATGAACCATCACAAGTCCTTGATTCAAATTTATCTAGGTTTCCTGTCTTGAGAATAAAACACTTTGATCCAAAGACTCGAAAGTGAGAGACAGAGGGTTTTCTACCAAATCGAAGCTCATAAGAAGTCTTGCCCAAATACGGTCTCAAGAAGTCACAGTTTGAAATATGTCAAGTCAGAGTAATAGCTTCGCCCAAAACCTCCCGGTGTGCTATACTCATCTAGCATCGCCCTAGCCATCTCGACTAAGGTTCTGTTTCTTCCTTTCCACAACGCCATTTTGTTGAGGGACGTGTGGAGAAGAGAATTGATGCTCAATATCGCCAAAGACAAAAGAGGCAAAGAAGCATTCTTGAACTCCGTGCCATTGTCATCATGGATCGCTCTCAAGGCACCGTGAAGTTCGAAGCCAAACGAAAAACAAGATCATGATAATGATCAAAAGCCTCATCCTTCGAAGCAAGAAAGAATACCCAAGAGTATCTCCAAAAATCATCGACTATGATAAGGATATACCATTTGCCACCGACTGACCGAACCCTAACAGGACCGACAGTATCCATGTGAAGCAACTATCCTGGTCCTTCAGTCATGACCATAGTCAATGAAGGGTGTGAGGCGGCAACTTGCTTGGCATGCCTACAGGGCGCACCTACATCATCTTTGACGGCTTTGAGTTTAGGCAAACCTCTCGTGAGATCAAGGCCACTAACTCGCGTCAGATGATCAAAACCAATATGCCCCAAACGTCGATGCCAAAGCCAGATATCAGAAGAAGATGCAATTAAACACTTAAGAGATCCAGCAAGAGATTCAGAAAAATCAGCTCCAAAGATTCTACCAACTCTAGAAATCCCAAAAACAAGCTCACCGATAGAATCAAGCACACGACAAGCATTTTTTCTTAAAACGAGTTTCGTAGCCATCATCAAGAAGCTGCGAAACAGAAAACAAGTTGTACCTTAGCTTGTCCACAAGGGCGACGTTCTTCAAGATGAATATGTCATTCACCTTGATTGATCCCGTTCCTTCAATTCGCCCTTGTGTATCATCTCCAAAGGTGATGAAGTCATCACCCGTCGACCGTGTGAAGGAAGTGAACCATCTTAAGTCTCCCATCATGTGGCGTGAATAAATGAGTCGACGAGCCACGTGTTCTTCCTCCTTCCGGCGATCCCGAAAATCAAGGCACAAAAGATCGATGTGTCTCAATACTAGGTTAGTTAAAAGCGACTTGGGAACCCAAGATCGAGACACACGCTCATGAAAGTAGTATGCAAAATGTATGATATCCTTGATTTTATTCAAAGTTCTGTTATGAGCAATGGTTACACAAACATGAGAAGCATCCTGTTTAGGAACATTATGATGATGAGCAAGTGAAAAAAAATCCTAGTCCAGGTTTCTTCCTTTCTAAATGACCATATCTCATAAAAGCTCTAGGTTGATTAGATGAAATTCTAGCAATGTTTTTCTTAGCGTTCTTCAACCTACGCCAACAGAACTCAACCAAATGTCCACTCTTCTTGCAATAGGTACAATGGTATTTGATACCACTAGGAGAAGCACCTTTTGACTCAAAAGAAGGTTGGACAAAACCTGCAGATTTGAAAATCGTTTTTGCAGGTTGGGTTGTGAATTCAACTAAGCCTTTTTCCAAGATCTGAATAACATTAGACTTGGATTTATCCTAGGCAGAGTTGTATCCTAACCCTTGCTTCTTATAAGGAGTTTTAGATGTATCCAGAATCATGTTTAACTATTTCTTACTTTTAGAGAATTTTTCTAGTGTGTCCTTAAGGTAAGCATTTTCTTTTCCAAAGTTAACACATGAATCACAAGTCTTGGCCTTAATGGCTCTAGCATGTTTCTCCTTAAGAAAAGCAACTTCAAGTTTATAGGTCGCACATGAGGCACAAGGTGTAGACTCGATTGTGTCCTTAAGCTTGTCATATTTAGCTCTAACTACTTCTAGAATGTCCTTGACTTCATGTTCATGTTCTATGCAGAAAAAGCAAAAGCTAGATTTGACATTACCAGAGGCATCCAACTTGCTAGACTCTAAGCATTTTTCACAATGAGCAGATTTAACATCAATTAGCTCAGTCCTAGCATTTTCAAGTTGATGCAAAGTAATATCATGAGCATATTACAGTTTAGCAAATTCAGAATGTAAAGCATGGCAAGATGAACATTCATCAGATTCAAGAGTCTTAGCATTAGCAAGTTTTAACATCAAATTGTCTACTTGTGACTCTAAATCCTTGTTCCTAGCCATGGTAAATTCTAAGGCCTTATACTAACTCATGAATTGCTCAAACATGTCGTCGCATCTAGTAGAAAGAACATCATAGGAGGGAGGTACCTCATCGTTGTCATTGATATCAACGATGTCAGCCATGAAGCACATGCCGGTGAAGTCCTTAGCCTTCCCTTTCTTGTCTTGAGGGAGCTCCTCCTCCTTGTCCTCCTCGCTCCTGGAGTCCACATCGCTCATGGATTGCTCTCCAAAAGCGGCAAGGACCCGGTGAGCAGCCTTCATGAGCTTGGCAGCATTGTAATTGGCTTTTTCCCTTGAGGCTTCTTCCAAGCTGGATTTTCCTCCTTGTGGTTGCTATTACCTTTGACTTAGCGCTTTGTCTTGATATGATATAGCTCTCACGCCATAGCACGTCCAGTGGCCATCTCTCTTCTTGTTTCTAACATTGTTATATGCCCGCAGTGACTTTCTTGACTAAAAGAGCTAAATCACCTCAGAAGACTCTCAAACTCTTCTCCTTGAACAACAGATAAACACGCGAGAGAAAAGCAAGAAGAAGACTTAGAAGAACCATCAAGAGTCCCTTTGAGATGATCAGCCACCAAAGCCATATTATCCTTCTTAGAAAGACTGCTTCTCTTGATCTCATGAGTCTTGAGCTTGCTATAAAGCAGCTCCAAAGTGAGACTAGAGAGATCGACGTTCTCCTCAATGATAGTTGCCTTCATCTCCCACTCCTTGGTGTTGATTGCAACCAAGAGGTGGGTGGCATTCTCGGATTGAGAGTACTCAATGTCAACAGCTCTCATTTGATTGACCACCTTGTTAAAGCGAGTAAAAACGTCATTGATGCTCTCACTAGGACGCATCTCGAATTTGTTATACTCTCACTTGTAGACCGTCTGGCGCACTTGCCTGATCTGGGACGATCCCTCATGGTAAGTTTTGAGAGTGTGCCAAATCTTACCCAAATCTCATGTTCGGTCTCAAGGTTGCAAATCCTATCGTACTCCTGCCTACCAAGCCCAGCATATAGAAGGTTCTTTGCCTTATTGTTGTTGGACAAGAGGGCTGTTGAAACCGGCGAAGCAACTTCGGGCAAAACAAACGGGGCTCGAACAACCTTCCATATAGCTTGTCCTTCGCTCTCAAGGAAGACTCGCATGCGATTCTTCCAATAGGCATAGTCGAGCCCATCGAAGACATGCGGCTTGGTCGAGTACTTATCCACCGAAACTACCATGGCACTTTCACCGACCCCCATGCCGCTTGATCCAACCCGTCGCACCGAGCTGCCCGTTCGGTCACCTTTGTCCCCCTTGCGCCATGCTTGACTCCATTGACCTCACCTGGCATCCCCGATCGTTCTGGACCTCAGCTCTCCAATCTTAGTCCCGATCATCCTCGCCGTTGACCATCATTGACCTCCAAGCAACCTACACAACAATAGATAAAGAAATCGATTCTGAGAACAAGTTGTTCACAACTTGACCCACGTTAGTCAAAACATACATCATGTAACACATATGCCATGAAACCCATGAACTTGAGCTAACCCAAAACTCATCGCCACCGATTGGCAGATGAACAGCAAGAGCCCGGTCAGACCGCCATTGAAAGGCCGGTCAGACCACGTGCCTAACGCCGGTCTGACTGCACCTGTACTGACAGCACATTAAACTTTGACGAAAACTCGTGTTTCGATAAACCATTAACGACATTGCCAATTGAAACATCATCCTAAGATCGTGCACATATCCCCATGATATCCACAGTGGCGGTCGACCATTTGCGGAGTGGCTCAGGCTAGGCACAATGGGACGCCACGTGGACCGTAGACGTGATCTGGTAAGGGCATCTCCAATAGTATCATGTCAGCCGTCGGTTAGTCCTTCCATGTCAGCAAAATCCTAGGTGAAAAAGAGAGAAGCATGAGAGAGAAGAGAAGTCGTCACTTCCTCAAATAACCATCTCTTCACACGAACCAAGATAAAACAACCAGTGCATGTGAGAGATGGGTGAAGGAGTGGGAATATTATAAGTTTAGCATGAATGTTAGAAACAACTTGCTAGAGATAGCTTATTGGAGGTGTTATCTCTAAATCTGTCTTTCGGTGACGTGGAGTTGATATAGCAAAATTGAAGACAGCACTATTGGAGATGCCCTAAAGCGGTTAGCTCCATGCTTGATAAACGTTAGTCAATTTTTTTGATGGGAACAATATATATATATATATATATATATATATATATATATATATCTATATATATATATATATATATAGACACACACACACATATACATATACATATATATATACACATATATGTGTATATATATATATACATATATGTACACACACACACATATATATATAAAATTTATGTACAAAGAAAAGAAAGAAAGATATAGCCTCAAGAGGACAAAACAATCATACTAAAGAGTCTAGCTAATCAAAATTTAATTGTTTATGTTGCTCTCTAACTCGATGTACATGTAGAGTTAGCTCATGTTTAAAAGGAGTCCTCCAATTTTAGACGTTTGGCGGATAAACGTCAATCAATTGCTTCATCATATTATCTAGTTCTTCGTTTTATTAGTTAGAAAATTTTTGTTTGATATGTGTAATTTAAATATTTCGCAATGTCTTTGCTGTTATGAATATCGCTTATATTCATTATGAGGCCAATAGGCCAATATATATACAAGTACATGTGTGGCATATATGCAAGTAACCCCTTATACAACGAGAAAAATACATATACATCTAACACCCCGCCTCAAACTTATGGTAGATCAACAACATTAAGTTTGAAGAGATAGAAACTGTGCTGAGCTCTGGTTTGCGCCTTTGTGAAGAAGTCTACCACCTGAAGTTCTGAAGGCACATACTGAAGAGCAACAATCTAGTCCTGCACCTGTGTCCGCATGTAGGAAGCATCAACATCAATATGCTTTGTATGCTCATGCTTCATCGAATTTGTAGCAATGCTAATAGCCCATATATTGTCAGATGAAAGAGGAGCGGGTGCTGAAACAGAAACACCAAAACCCTTAAGTAACCAGCATAGCCAAGTAACCTCCGCAGTCAACAAAACCATAGCTCGCAACTCAACCTCAGCACTCGAACGAGAAACTACTGTCTGCTTTTTACTCTTCCAAGCAATGAGAGAACCACAAAGAAAAACACAATAAGCAAAGAGAGACCGACGATCAGAGTGATCACTGGCCCAGGTAGCATCATAATATGCTTGGAGCTGTAAAGAGCTGGAGCGAGGGAAAAACAGACGATGAGTGATGGTTCCACGAAGTTATCGTAGAACACGAAGAAGATGACTATAGTGGAGCTGAGTGGAAGCAAAAACAAACTGACTCAAGATATGCACAGGGTACGAAATGTCAGGATGAGTGACACCCAGATAAACAAGACTCACGATAAGGTGACGATAGCGAATAGGATCAGTAAGAGGCTTACCATCAGTGGGCCGAAGATGAACATTAAGCTCCGTAGGAGTCTCATCGGTGTGTTGATCAGTAAGAGAAGCATGATCAAGAAGATCCTAAATATACTTTTCTTGGGACAGATAGAAGCCCTTAGGTGTAGAAATAATCTCAACCCCAAGAAAGTAGCGAAGATGACTCAGATTAGACATGGGAAACTGCTCATTAAGACGCTCCTTCACAAAAGTGATGTACTGAGAATCATCTCCAGTAATGATCATATCATCAACATATAAAAGGAAAAACGTCCGACCACGAGGCGAAGTGTGAATAAAGATAGCAAAATCATGAGCACTGGCAGAGAAACCATCTGCAGTAACAACAGAAGAGAAATGATCAAATCAGGCACGAGGAGCTTGCTTTAGGCTATAAAGAGATCGATGAAGGCGACAAACCATACCCTCAGGAACATAATACACCGGTGGTGGCTGCATATAAACCTCTTCACACAGCTCACCATTGAGAAAGGCATTCTTGACATCAAGCTAAGAGATGGACCATGCTCGAACAGATGTCAAAGTAAGAAGAGTGCGAATGGTGGTCATATGAGCCACATGAGCAAATGTCTCATCATAATCATGACCATGCTCCTGTTGAAAACCACGTGCCATAAGACAATCATTGTAGCGCTAAAGAGAACCATCAGAGCGGGTCTTAGCCTTGTAGATCCACTTGCACGTGATAGGAGTAACACACACGGGAAGAGGGACAAGATCCGACGTGCCAGTACGCTCAAGGGCAACAATCTCCTTTGCCATCGCATGCTGCCACTCCTGATGAACAGCAACATCACAATAAGAAGTCAGTTCGGCAAGAGCCACTAAACAAAAGCGTGCAGGAGGCCGAATAGACCGGCGATTACGAAGAGCATATCGAGGAGAGGCCGAAGAAGATGAACTATCAGAATAAGATGGCGCATCATAAGAATCCTCAACTCGCGGACGACGAGTGTAATAGAGAGGATAAGAAGGACCAAGGCTAAGAGGAGCCTCTAGAGAGGGTGGCAGTGGTGAAGGAGGCACTGAAGAGGCCAAAGGTTGTGATGGAGGTGTGGTGACTATGGGGGTAGCAGAAAAAGTTAGGAAAGAAAGTGGCTCGACAAGAGATGCTGGAGTGGTGGAAGGAGAATGACGAGGGTAGAAAGGACGAGATTCATCAAAAGTGGCATCCCGAGAAATCCGCATCCGTCGGCCAACAGGATCCCAACAACGATATCTCTTATGCTCAGCGCTATAGCAAAAAAAAACACTCGACGGACTGAGCGGTCAGCTTGGTGCGCTCACGAGGTGCAAGAAGAACATAGCACACACACCCAAAGAGACGAAGACTAGAATAATCAAGAGTCTTGCCACAGAGACGCTCAACTGGGATCCCACTCTGAATAGCAGAAGAAGGCTGAATATTAATTAGGAAAGTGGCAAGAAAAAAATTTCAAATTTCGTAAATATGGTGGGACAGCAAAAGCAAGCATAAGAGCACGTGCTATCTCAAGAAGATGACGATGCTTCCATTTAGCCACACTGTTCTGGACATGAGCACCAGGGCAAGAAAACTGAGAAAGAGTGCCATGCTCAACAAGAAAACCACAAAGGACTCCTAACAAGTATTCTCCTGTAGAGTTAGCACGAAAAACACGAATATGAGAGTCAAATTGAGTACGAACCATGGTGGAAAATGTCTTGTAGATAGATAGAACATCACTATGAGATGACATAAAATATATCCATGTGTGTCGAGAAAAGTCATCAATAAAAATTATATAATATCGATGACCTCTGTCGGTGTTTTAGAACCGAACTTACGTAAAGATTGTTTGATTCGGGGTCTCCTAGAATGGAATCACGCAGAGAGATTGACACGGGATTTTTATATGTGTTCAGCCTTCTCCGGAGAGAATAAGAACCCTACTCCCCGTGTGTGTATGGTATTGAGTATATTCTCAACAATCGGGGAAAACTAAGACTATTACAGATAGTGCTTGTATTCCCGATGGCTCGATTGCCCCCTTTCCTTTCTCTCGATTGTCGCTTTTTATAGTACGTGAAGGAGCGGCTAGCTCCGGTGAAGCGGCTACCATCACATCCCGTGAACTGACGACGCTGGTAATAATCACGGTGTATTAACTCCTCCACGCCGCCAATGACTATATACCGTAGATGATGGAGTATTACGTGCCATTACTTCGCAGAGTAACAACAGATGATGACTATTTGAATCCCTTTAATCAATTGGGCCCACTTGTCCAGAGGTTTAATTGATCATAAAGTGGTCAGATTTACCTAGTCGAGAAGAACTTACGATTATGAGGTAGTCGAGCAAGACTTACGACTATTGGGGTAGTCGAGCATAACTTATTTACTATGGGGGTGGTCGAGAAGAACTTACAACCACCCAAAGAGGCTCTTCCCTTATAACATTAAGGGTATATTCAGGGACCATATGACGTCATATTTACCTATAATAAGAATTATAGATAAAAGATAAAATGAGGATTATTATATCCTCGTCATCTAGCCCCCTAGCTTCAAGTGAAAGCAACTTACTTGGTAAAGGGGTTATAGATGGTCTTACGACCACAAGAGGGTCGTAGAAAGATAGTCGAAGGAAAAACTCTTCGTTATTAGTATACTACTTTGACTAGAAATATGCTTGGTCAAGAAGATTACCTACGACTATCAAGTAGTCGTAAAAGCATTCCTACGATCACGAGGTGGTCGTAGTATAGTGATCGGAAGAAATAACTTTCCGATTATCGTTTCCTTTGGTTGAAAAAATCTAACCAAGGAAGTAATTTCGCTTGAGGTGTAAAAGCAAACCTGATTTTCTCGAATCTGACACCTAATCGGGAATCTCAAACGACGCTGCTAGCTTGTTCTGTTGAAGCGGTTCGAGACGGTGGCGCACTTGAATGTCACGCCCCGGCTCAAGGTACGTGATTATAAATACTTACCGGGGTAAGACTTAGGATTCACACTTTTCCTCAAATTATCCCATTGTTCATCAAGTTCTTGTCTTCTCCGCCACCAACTCAATCAAGAATCTCCCCTTCGAGAGAAATGGTCGGAGGGTCTCCGAGCGGGCCGAATCGAGATGGATATGGCGAAGATGGAAGCCCTTGTCAAAGCCGGGAAGATTCCCGAGAGCATTCTTGTGGAGTGGTTCCCCGAACAAGCAAAGAATGGCCGCGGGGTAGGATGGACAAATTCCGCCTTCCAAAGCGTCATCAGGAGTGTGGTCTTCGACACCGCCACCCCTTTTCACACTCATACTCGAGCATTTTGGAGTGGAATTGGTGAACCTTGGTCCTAATTCCATCACCATGCCGAGCGATTTGTATATCTCTGTGTGAGGCGACTGAATTCCAGCGGATCTTGAGCTTTTTCAAGATTTCTACTAATGGCTCGATAACTGGGATATTGGAAGTTGTGGTTTGAAGCTCCATGACGGGAAGTCGAAGGAGTATATTCAGATGTTCACTCGGTCCTCATGGCGTTGTGGAGGAAGAGGTGGTTTTATCGAAAGTCACCTCAGAAAGCGATCTTACCTTCAAGGAAGGTCGTAGAAAAGAAAGCTTCCTCGATTCAACTCCCGGGATATCACTAATTGCCCCTATATTCAAAGCTATCAAGGATTTGAAAGCGAGAGGGTTGATGGATGGCATGTGGTGAAGGATTTCATCACACGCCGAATTAGTCCTTTGAAGAAATGAGTGCCTCCTATGTGGAGGTACACGGGCCAAAAGACCCACCAGTGACTACGAGGGAGGTAAGTAGTTTTTCGACTTAGCTCTTAGTTTGGTCTTCTTCAAAATTGTCTAATTTAATATCTTTATCTGCTTTATATGTATCTTTCACTGCATGAGATTGACGCTCGAGTCAAACTTGTTTGTGAAAGCCCCGCCACCTAGTGTGGCGGTTCCTCAAATTCTTGCGGTTTTATCCGCAGAAGAAAAAGTTGAGCGCCTAAAGGTAATCAAAAGTTGATTTCATCCTTAGGACTTCATAGTCATAGAAAGAACTTACGACTAGGTAATGATCGAGAAAATCTTACGATCGTGATATGTCGAGAAAAGCTACGACTAGGTCTCGGTCAGTAAAAAACTTACGACTAGCAATTGATTCTTCTTTCTTTTTCGTAAAGTAGGCATGGAAAATCGCCAGACGACGAAGAAGTCGAACTGGTAACCATTAGCGAGAGGGCAACAGAACAAGGGCTTATCTCCTCCGACGAAAATGCGCCGACTTACAAGAGTCGCCGACAAGGAGGATCAAGCTCAAGTTCCTTTATTTCGACGAGGTCCTTAGCAAAAATCAAAGACACACGCCGCAACAATAGCCGAGGTCGAAACAAATTAAATTGAGGAGGATGAAGAACCTCTTGTGCGCAAGGTCCGTAAGGGCAAGGGCACGTCTTCGAGGGAAGCCGAGGCTCGGAGCTACCAGAAGCTAAGGAGACCGAGGAGGTCAAGAACCTCCTAGGCATAAAGTCTACAAGGCCAAGGTACCTTTTTATTATGACAAGAAAGCTTTCACGGCCGCCACTTCTAGATTTGTCAAGCAACTAGAAAAGGAGCTGGAAGGAGTTTATGTCTTTGTGAAGGACAACGTTGATCGGTAGAGCCTACCGTTGAGGGTAGCGCTGCTCTTGGAGTGATCGAGACCAATCTCGGTCCTCCGGAAAGTCAGGAGACCAGAGAGATGGTCCCTGTTCAAGACTCACGACCAGACGTGGTCGTGACTGAACCTATTCCCCAACTTGAACTACGACCAGACGTGGTCGTAGAAAAGAAGTCAAAGAATTCTTCCATCGGGAAGATGGCTCCAAAGTTTCTGATTAAGTCCAGGACGCAGAGGTATGTGAAACAAGCTAAAGTGTAAGAACAGCATTTACCTTTTGCTTTCCACAATTTGACTTGCTATCCTTTTGTTTGTTTTAGCTCGACTCCTTCAGCCCCCGTAGTGGTTTCTATCGAGAAGCCCATTGCAGCCTCTCCAGCGATTGGAGAGATGACAGCAGAGATGGTCGAAGGATTATCCACATCTCGGGTTGTGGAAGAAGTCGTGGCCCTTGAAGCGGTTGTCACGACCGCTGAAGTTGTAGCTATGGCCATTGAGGCAGCGGCCATAGTTACCGAGGTGGCGTCTACAAACACTGAGGTAGCTACCATGACCACTGAGGTTGCAGCTACTACTACTGAGGTAACAGCTACAACCATCGAGGTAGCGGCTACAACAACCGAGATAGCCACCATGACCACTGAGGTTGCAGCTACTACTATCGAGGTAGCGGCTACAACAACCGAGATAGCCACCATGACCACTGATGTGGTCGCGGACCAGAGAGGCGTCAGAGAAGCTTCGCCCAAGGTGGTGATGTGCGCACCACCGTGCAGGAAAGAAATTGTTGCAGACCTCCTTCCCGGTACCCAAAGAGAATTTACAATTCGAGAATCAAGATGAGGAATACTTCAACTTCGCTCGATTTCTTTGGCCCCGCTTCCATAGTGAGGTCTTTCGCCTTTAGATTCGCCACCGAGTCCCCCACCCCAAAGACATTCCCAATAGAGGGAACACTTTTGATAATGAGCGCTTTGAGAAGGTTTGGTGGGACCAAGTTGAGAGAGTGGACGAGCCAAGCACCCAGAGTGATTTACTCGATATTTGCTCTATCAACCATGAGTGTAAGTATTTGATGATACTTATGCACACAGTATAATCTTCTCTTGTTTCTTCATCGCTTTTCTTTTTGCGAAAGCCATAGAACAAATCGCCGTATTCGGTGAGTATCATCGACAACTTCTAGAGCCGCGACAGAAAAGAGGAACCCCGCAAACAAAGCGAGAGAGGTGGTAAGTTACTATTTTTCATAGTCGTTTTGACTTGACTACTTATATAATGCTTACGTGGTTTGTCGTGGAAAAACTCACGACTATATGCTAGTCGAAAAGACTTACGATCGGATGTTTGGTCGAGAAGAACTTACGACTAGATTCATAGTCGAGAAGAACTTACAACTAGATCAATGGTTGTAGGAAAGCTTACAACCGATTTAATAATGTTATGTCCACTTTTAACCTTTACAAAGTTAAACAAATGATGAAAAGACTCGCCGACTCGCCGATTATCAAAAAGAGGAGTCGAGAGTTACAGGAGAAAGTAGAATTTCTCTGAGGAAGCTTAAAGAAGCTAACTCGCGAACCGAAAGGATGCAGAAAGGATAAACAAAGAAGTGCCGAACTTAAGATCGCTTATGTTTTCGATCTTTGCTCGATCAACTTCTTTTAGAAAAGAAGATGATATGAGAAAGCTCGAATGAAGTCCAAAATAAAACTTTGGTCATTCACGAGATTTTCGATCTCCAGAGAGAAAGATGAAGAAATTACGAGACTAAAATCTCAAGATCGTAAGCAATTCTTATTCGCAATCTTTTTACGAGCTCTTTCCATATTCTCACTCTCATTTCTTTTTTAGAAATGGAACTCGAATCGGGAAGGCTCAAACCGAGCTCGTGGACAAAACCATGATTTACAATGAGACCGTCCGCATTGCCAAAGAAAATGCGAGGAGATTAGATCATGGGAGAAGAAGCATGCCGAGATCACACCTCCATGATGAAGAAATCAAGAAATTGATTCTCGACTTGCGTGTAAGGAAATCTTTTATTCGTAATTATTTTTGTTTTTTTTCCTCTAGAAGTTTATTTTTGCTTGACCGGTCTTATTCTTTTCAGAGCAAGCGGTCGAAAATAAACAACTCCATGAGGCTTCGACTGCACTCCAACAGAGATGGAGACAATGAAGATTAATCTTCAAAGCAAAGGTCACGCTCCGAACAATATATTTAGTGAGCTTCATATCGAGGGAAAAGCTCCTCAAGATGATATGATGGCCGCCACATACGTACAATTGGGGAACAAGTCGGGACTTTGCAAGAACTGATGACCACCTCAAGACCAACCAAGCCGAATCGATAAAGGAGGCGGTTGAAGTTGCAAGAAGTTATGCATTGGCCAAACTTAAAGCTCGTGACCCCAACCTTAATGTTCAACCAATCGGGTTTACTTCGAGTGCCCCAAGCGAAGCAAGTCGTCGATTGAAGAAATGCAATCAGTTGGTTTAAGGTTTTGAGGAGATGCGATCGGGCTCTCCTTCTTTGAGTAGTTTGTAACAAACCCGAAAAATAATCTTTTGTTGATGTATTATATAATCCATCTTGTTTCTCGCAAATCATCTTGTCGAGTAGTTAGTAACTCAAAAGATAATTAACGAAAATGAAAGACTAAGAATTGAAGTCAAATTAATAATTTTATCCTAGCCCCCGACTATTTGCTTAGTTTGTTTAGACAAACTAAATAAATAGTGTTAAAAAGGGTTTCTGAAAACAGAGAGGTTTGTTTAACTTGTTGTTTTTTTATCACAACCGCCATGCACTGGTCGAAAAAATGGAAACGAATCGACACTAGGAAGTTCCTTCTAGTGGGTAGGACCACGTGCAGAGAGGAAAGTCTTCGACTAGGTGATGTTACCATCTCTGACTAGATTATTTAAGTCGAGAACAACAACTTGAGTTAAACAAACATCCAGAGGACTTCAAAAAATTCATTCGCCCTTCTTTGGAAGACTCGATAAGTCTGTCCTGATAGCAAGAGTAGGAAACTGAACGATGCTAGGAAGTTCCTTCTAGTGGGGCGTGACCACGTGCGAGAGAGGAGAGACTTCGACTAGATGTGTTTCTTCCTCCGACTTAGTTGAGACGAATCGAATGCACCAAAGGCAGGTGAATAAATATAAAAAAGTGCACTTTGCTTAGAATATTTTTCAAAAGAACGGAAGAAATAATCTAAGGTGAAAGGAGTAGGCTTTCAAAAATTATTTCGACTAAATAGAACCCGAGCTCTTTGTGTTGGCGGCAAAAGTGAGTAACGATTCATTACTAGGAAGCTCCTTCTAGTGGGCAAGACCACATGCAGAGAGGAGAGGTTTCGACTAGATGATGTTACCTGCCTTTCGACTAGTGTATAGGAAACTGGGTGTTTGGAATATAGTCGAAAGATTATGAAAGCATTACTCAAAAAGTAAGACAATAGAGGTAAAGAGAACCTGAGTCTTTATTGTCTGAATGATGGGTTACACATAAAACTTGCGTAACTGGTTGATGTTCCAAGAATTCGAGAGAACTCGCCGCCTTCCATTGCCAATCGTATCAATTCTCGGACGAGTAACTTCGACCATCGTAAGGACCTTCCCACTTAGGAGAAAGTTTGTTTCGATTAGACTTGGATTGACAGAGTCTCAATACCAAGTCACCTACAGCGAGACTGCGATGTTGGACCTTATGATCGTAGTATCTTCGCAGGGCTTGTTGATAGACCGCCGAATCTAATTAGGGCTGGTTTCTCCTTTCTTCAAGTAGATTAATATCATCTGCTCGAAGTTGTTCTTGGTTGGAGTCTGTGAAAGTTTCGACTCGTGTTGACCAGATCTTTAGTTCGGAGGAAGCATGGCTTCATTCAAGACTAGAAAGAATGGTGTTTCACCAGAGTCCGACTAGTAGTCATCTGAACACCCATAATCTGTAGGGTAGCTCTTGTACCCAAGCCCCGAGCGCTTGATGAGTCGGTCAAGACTCGAGTCTTAATTCCTCTCATTATTTGGCCGCTTGCACGCTCGAACGCCCCATTACTTTGGGGATGGGCTATGTACATAACATAACTTGGTACCCAACTCGTCCGCAAAATTCCTCAAATTTTGCGCCAAAATTGCTTACAATTATCTCGTAATTATTCGACTTTGTACTCCAAATCGAGTAATTACGATCTCATCATAAACCGCTTTGCCGCTTCGTTGTTATCCCGATCCATGTGTTCGCTTCAATCCATTTTGTGAACGATCAATAGCCACAAAAGGAACTCAAACCTCCTAGAGCTTTGGGGAAGGGTCCTAGGATATCGAGACCCCAAAGCAAAAGGCCAAGATAGAGGTATTGTTTGTAATGCCCGAGCTGGTTGGTGTATTCTCGCTATGAAACTGCATCGACACACCTTTTAACCAACTCTTTAGCATCATAAAGGGTCATGGCAATAAAAACCTTGTCGAAAGGCCTTACCGACCAGCGTCAGAGGAAGCATGATTTCCACAGATGCCATTATGTATGTTGTGAAGAAGAGTTAATCCTCGCTCATGAATGCATCGCATGAGCACCCCTTGAGTACCTCGCTTATAGAGGACTCCTTCCACCAAAGTATACATTTTGGCTTTTCGGGATAAGCGATCCGCCTCGAGATCGCCTTCTGCATAGATACCTTCAAGATATGCATAGATGGGTGTCATCCATGTATCCTCGTATTCTAGAGAGGTCGTCTCAATAGGAGGTGTTTCGTTCGTCGACCGTGAGACGGACTCGAGTTGTTCCAAGAAGACTCCTTTTGGTACTTCAGATCGGGAAGAAGCTATTCGAGCAAGTCGGGTCTGCGAGGAAATTATCCTTTCGAGGGATGAATTGTGCCTCAAACCTAAAAATGCTTTTCTAGCTTACGACTTCCGATAAGTACCGAGACATTGTCAAGTTAGAGCACCGGTACTCTTTGCCGACTTGATTCACGACTAGTTGAGAGTCTCCTCTCACGAGTAGTCGGCGAATCGAGAGCTTCATTGCTTTCGTATACCGCCTAGCAAACCTTCAGATTCTCGCCACATTATTAGTGGCCCGAAAGTTTAATTGTATGGCATACTTTAAGGTCTCTCCGATAGGAGATACCAGACCACCTCAAATTCTCGAGCCACTTAAAGTAAGTGACTCGTCAAAGTACATCATCCAATCGGGTCGTGGGAATCATATCGGGATCCTGAACAGTGTTCAGATTTGTCCATTCGGCGACAAAGTCCGCCAAGATCTCGATTTAACGCCGTTCGGGACACGAATGGATGTCGAACTCCCCAAGTTCGACCGACCATTTTGCCATGTGTCCCATTGCTTCCTATTGTGGAGGATCGCTCCTAAGGGAAACTCAGAGCAAGATGACTAGTTTGTGCGCTGAAAATAATGTCGCAGCTTCTCAAGACATGAGGAGGGCATATAGAAACTTTTGGACCGAGGGTAACGCTCCTTAGGTCCGTGCAAAACTTCACTTACGTAGTAAACCGGTCGTTGTACATTTTCACGTTCTCACGACTAGTATCAAGCGCTTATCGCCTGTGGCGTGGCGACTAGGTAAACTAAGGCGCTTTTCCGCCTCTGAGAGACCGAATAGGAGCACTCAGAAGGTACCTCTTGACATCCTCAAAGGCGCTTGCTTGCCTCTTTCGACCACTCAAAACTTTCGTGTTCCTTAGAAGTTTAAAGAAAGGTAGTCCTTTTCTCCCAACGGCGATGAAACGACTTAAAGCCGCCATACACCCAAAGTGAGTTTTCGACTTCTTTCCGTAGTTGAGGGCGATTTGTAAAATGGCTTTTATCTTTTTTGATTTGCTTCGATTCCTCGATAGATACTAGGAATCCAAGCAACTTCCTCAAGAGATTCCAAATACACACTTCTCATGATTAAGTTTTAAGCGATGTTTTCCGAGATTGTCAAATGTTTCTTGCTGGTCAGTAATATGATTAAGTCTCTTGATGCTTTTAACAACTAGATCATCAACATAGGCCTCTAAATTCCGGCCTAATTGAGATGAAAAAAGTTGCTTGCATCAAGCGCTGAAAAGAAGCTACAGCATTTTTAGACCAAATGGCATTTTGACATAGCAAAATATACCAAATGGTGTAATAAATGCGGTCTTTTCTTCATCGTCTAGACACATATTGATCTGGTGGTATCCAGAATATGCATCTAAAAAACTTAACATTTCACAACCTGCAGTAGAATCAACCAACTGATCGATACGAGGTAAAGGAAAATCGTCTTTTGGACAAGCTTTATTAAGATCAAGAAAGTTCACGCGACATACGCCATTTGCCGCTTGACTTTCTAACCATTACAGATTAGCCAACCACTCACGGGTGGTTGACCTCTTATAAAGCCCGCTTGAGTAGCTTATCCAATTTCGATTTAATAGCATCTCGCCGATCAGGGCAAATCTCCATAATTTTTGTTTTACGGATACTTTGTCGTGCCGTAGCTAGCTCGGCTCGATCACCTCCACGGGACTCCGCATGTCGGATGCTTGCCACGCGAAAGACATCTGCGTTAGCTCTGAGGAAGGCGATGAGGGTGTCTTCCTATTTGGGGTCGGAAGTATCCTCGATGCGAACGATCTCGAGGGCTCCCTGCCCGTGAGGAACCTCTTTGACTTTGTCGTTCGGCTTTGGTGTAGTTTTTAGGCTTCGACTTGCTAGTCGAAGGTCGACTTTCTTCTCGAGTTGGTATTTGTCCAACCATCTCGAGGGATCGATCGCAGTATGCGCCATCTTCTTGTCACAATGGATTGTGATTACTCCTTTGGGACCGCATCTTAATACATTGATATCCATAATGAGTAGCCATTAGAATTTTGCCAAAGTTGGTCGTCCGAGTATGGCGTTATATGCCGATCGAAATCGACCACATCAAAAGAGATTTTCTCGTTCTAAAATTACTTGGTGAACCAAATGTTAAAGGAAGAGAAACTTGGCCAATTGGTTTAGCCGAAGATCCCGGTACGATTCTATGAAAAGAGTATCGTACCGGTCTTACCTTGGTCCTGGGTACTTGCATGTCATCCAGGGCACTCGTAAACAAAATATTTAACGAGCTGCCACCATCAACCAAAACTCGATTGACCCGACAATTGTTGATGGTGGGTTCGACCACGATTGGGTATCGACCTGGTCGAGTCGAAGGAATCGGGCAGTCACCTTTCTCGAAAGAGATGGTGACTTCCACCACTTCGTAATTTATTGACAAGAGGAGGATCTATGGAGTTTACCTCACGCTCAGCAGCCTTTGAGTCGCCGCTTTGATTCATATGCCGATGATCCCCGTGATATGTGTTCGACGGTGTGTTATGGATCCCGAACCAAGATCTCCTCCTCATCATCCGATGACTTATGACCACTGCTTTCCCTACCGCCGAGAGTGGGAAGTGGTCCTTGTCGCTGTAGTAGTCTTCAAGCTGGAAGACCTTAGCTATGGAAGGTCATGTCCTTCCTTTTTATGGAAAGGACACCACCTAGGCTTATCATTTTTTCGATCGAGGCGCTTACCTTTGCCTCGGTCGAGTGCACTTGGAGGTGCGTGGCTCTTTATCATTCATGTACCAATACCTCCTTGGAACCGCCGCCCGAGTTTTTGACCATTCGCCTTGTTCTTGGACTTTTTGCTTTTTATCCTTCTTCTTACTAATATCGCCGCTCTCGAGAGGTATTGTCTTCGATCTATTGTATTGTTCCACTCGACCGCCTCAGAGGCGAGCGATCGATCACCATCTCAAGAGTTCAATGACGTAAGTAGAAGGATTCAAAGCAATGTCTTCGTTATCCTTCATCTGCGGACTCCTTGCTTGAAAGCCCCGATAACAGATGAATCGTAAACTTCCGAATTGAGTTACTTAACCCGACTAAAACACTTGATGAATTAGCGCAAGGTCTCGTTGTCGCTCGTCTCATCCGGCAAGTCATCCTCCTTTCCGGACGATTGTAAGTGCCTTGGAAATTTGCCAAGAGAAGGTCGCAGAGGTGTTGCCAAGAGTAAATCGACTCGAGTGGTTGGTTCAATAGCCACGATCGAAAGCGATCCTTCGAGCACGATTTGAAGGTAATTTGCCATCACATGCTCTCTCCTCCGCCGCTGCCGGATAGGCGTGGTATAGATCCAAGGAATTCGGCGGGATTTTGGGAACCATCAAACTTCTCCATGTTCACCGGTCGAAATCGAGGTGGCCAATGAACGGCTCGGAGATCAGGCGAGAATGCCCGACATCCAGTAATGACTTCTTGACGCCTCCTTTGCAGGAAAGAAGGGTTTATATCATCAGGTGGTGGTACTCGACGATACCCAGTAATAGGTTGACCAGACCTACGATAGATCTCACCCCACGAGGGAATACTCGTAGTTCATCTCTCGCCGCAGATTCTCATGTCGGAATGGTGAGCGATCACCTCCGAGGAGTTTGTCGATCATCGGCCATTTGAAAACATTTCTCCGAGTAGGAGATCGACGCGACTTCATCATTGTGTCGATTCCTTCATGGTGATATGTTCGATCGACTAGTAGTCAAGAAGTCGATGGCTACTTCTCAATGATGTCGGCGAGGTGCTTCCGCCTTGCCATCGTATTCAAGTTTTGTGTAATCTCTTCAACGAAGAGGTCATAGCCTGGCGCTCGAGCTAGCTCTTGAGTTGGATTCTCGAGCAAGTCATTGATATGCTGGAGCTCTCGAGCCTCCTTTGATTGATATTGAATGCGCTGTGCAAATTCTTCCGGCTTCAATTTTTTCCGTTTGGCAAATTTCAAGAGCTTCCATGTCGGACTCTTGAGACTTCCTCAATGAAGTGCGAGAATGTCGAGGATTTCCTTAGCGCTCATGAAGGTGTTGGTCGTGGTCCGCCGCTGGTGGTGTCCTTGCACGCCACGAGGGGTGTAGTGTGTGATCTTCCGGGAGAGTCTCCACTCGGCCTCTAGGAGAGTGACCTTGATCCGAGGGAAGGACAAAGACCTCCTGCTGATGATTCTCACTTGCACTCGAGGCCTCCCCGCTTGAGGATTCGCCGAGAGACACCATCCGACGACTTGGAGTAATCCCTCCGTAGGGAAGTCCGGTTATAACTGTCTCCGCCGGCAGATGTGATCTCGGAGAGATGGTCGAATTTGCGTGAAAAGCATGCTTGATCCCGCTGCTCTCGATGTCATCCGAGAGATATGATCACCAGATGTCGTGAAGTCCCTAATTGTGGCTTCCAGAGCTTGCCTTACTAAGTCGGACCGCCTCTGGGGACTCTGACACTTCGAGGAAAAACTCGTTGTGTTGTGAGTCCACCGGTGTGGTCCCGTCGATTGACTCTTGTCCTTTGAGATGGTAGATTCCTCTCTCGGACGCATGTGGGGGATAAGGATCCTCCTCAACTCCATCACGCGCATTGTCTCCTCGGATCCGTGGGAAGATCATCGAGGCGGCAGCATCATCGGATGAGTCATCACTTGGCTCATAATCAAAACCGCATCCATGTCGACGCTCAGATAATCCGCTAAGTCGAACCAGCTTCTCCTCGCTCCATTCTCCCGCCATGAGTGCATGAGATTTGGAAAACAGAGAGAATGTTGACAAGAGATTACCGAAGATCCCCACTGGTCGGCGCCTAACCGGCTTGTTTTAGAACCGAACTTACGAAAGATTGTTTGATTCGAGGGGTCTCCTAGAATGGAATCACGCAGAGATTGACACGGGATTTTTATACTGTGTTCAGCCTTCTCCGGAGAGAATAAGAACCCTACTCCTGTGTGTGTATGGTATTGAGTATATTCTCAACAATCGGGGAAAAACTAAGACTATTACAGATAGTGCTTGTATTCTCGATGGCTCGACACCCCCTTTCCTTTCTCGATTGTCGCTTTTTATAGTATGCGTGAAGGCGCGGCGATTACTCCAGTGAAGCGGCGCCATCACATCCCAGAATCGGACGACGTTGGTAATAATCACGGTGTATTAACTCCTCCACGCCGCCAACAAACTATATACCGTAGATGATGGAGTATTACGTGCACATTACACAGAGTAACAACAGATGATGACTATTTGAATCACTTAATCAATTGGGCCCACTTGTCTCGTAGGTTTAATTGATCATAAAGTGGTCGATGACCTAGTCGAGAAGAACTTACGACCATGAGGTAGTCGAGCAAGACTTACGACTATTGGGGTAGTCGTAGCATAACTTACGATTATGGGGGTGGTCGAGAAGAACTTACGACCACCCAAAGAGGCTCTTCCCTTATAACATTAAGGGTATATTCAGGACCATATGACGCCATATTTACCTATAATAAGAATTATAGATAAAAGATAAAATGAGGATTATTATATCCTCGTCAACCTCCTTTCGAAACGAAAGGAGCCGGACCCCATACATCAGAATGAACAAGATCAAAAGGACGTTGTGACACTGACTCACTAGAAGGACATGTAAGTTGAAGCTGTTTACCAAACTTCCAAACTTGACAATTGAAAGAAGCATTACCAGACATAGACCCTAAAAGACCACGACGAAGTAAAGAAGATAGACGCAACCCGCAAAGATGTTCCAAACGATGATGCCACTGAGCAAAAGACGCAGTGGAGGATGCAGCAGAAGCGACAGCGGTGGTCGAGGCGACAAGACTGGCAGTGGCAACGAAAGGAAGATGAAGCTAGTCAAGCTCCCAGAGACGATGTGAATCATGGCGACGAGGCCTAGTACCAACCAGAGTCCCTGTGTATCGATCCTAAACATAACAAGAATCAGAATCAAGAATAACACGATAACCATGATTAGTGAGCTAACTGACAAATATGAGCTGCATGGTTGGTTTGGAAACATGAGAAACAACAGGAATATGAAAAGAGAAATTCAAAAGAGTGCCTCGTCCTGCGACAAAAAGAGAGGCACCATCTGTTGTCTAAACAGTGATAGGAGCAGCTAAAGAACAAATGGAAGTGAGACTGGTGGAATCAGATGTCATATGAAAGGAAGCACCAGAGTCAAGAATTCAAGGTGATATACCTGAGGAAGAAGCAGAAGGTGGTCTCTCACTAGAAGACTGTGCAGCAGAACCAACAGAACTAAACAGGCAAGAGTAGCCACGCGACGCAGTAGTGTGAGAAACTCCTGAGAATCAGAAGCACCAGAGCTCCTCTAAGAGGAGGAACCACCAATTCCCTGTGGAAGACGGCCACCACGACGTAAATCCTTTTTCTTCTTATAGCAGGTCTGCTGTACATGTCCATCCTTGTTGCAGCAAGTGTAGTGTAGTCCCCTACCAACAAAGAATTTGTTATCGTGAAGGCACCATCGGTGAAGGAGTAGCTAGAGACGGGCGGTGTAGAAGCCGCCTTTAATCGAATAAAACGACGGTGATGACAAAGAGACCAAAGACGAAGACGAATTTCCTCAGCGCGAACAGATGTAAGGGCCTCCAACAGAGTCACACGAGGGTGGCGTGCCAGCAACTGAGCACGAGTCTGCTCATACTCAGCCCGGAGATGGGTCAAGAAATTGAAGATACGAAGAAGCTCCAGGTGAGACTGCTGACGCTGACAGCACTAACACGTGTGGCAAACATCTGGTCCCAAAGAGTCAATCTGACGCCATACCACAGACAATTAGACATAGAACTCATCCACAGTGGCATCTCCCTGCTACATCGACTGCTCCTAACGCACAACAGAAAGATACAAGGAACCACCAGACGGCTCGTAGCGGTTGCGCAGATGTATCCACATCAATTGTGCTGAAGCCAAACCAACCACATCTCCAGTAAATTGCACCTCAATGCTAGCAATCAGAATAACAGAGGCACGAGCTTCCTCATTAATCCATGTCTTGTAGGTAGCATACTGAGTCTGAAAAGTCCCCATAGAATCCTCAAAAGCATTAGATGCCTCCTTACGAACGTCTTCAGAAGTAGTCTTTAGGAGCACAGGCTCAGCAGGTGGAGCAGGGGCGAGACGAGCAAGGCGACTCGCTGGTAAGAAACTCCCAAAGATGCTGACCACGCATGTGCTGAAACCAGTCCTGATAATTGAGACCATCGAAGATCACTGGACAGCGAGGAACGGAAACAATGCCCATTGGTAAGCGGTGCTGGACTGTGCGGCGACCAATACAACGAAGTCTAACAGGCGGCGTTGGACGGCGCGGAACGGCGTATATTTTTTTTCTTCTTTTTTCCTTTTTTTACTCGGGCCGCTCAATTAAATAACCCGCCCTGCCAAAGCCAAAGGCCCGCACCGCACGGGGGAACTAGGGTTCCCCCTGGTAGCGATGGCTGTGGCGGCGGTGTCCTCACGACGACGACGGTGGCGGCGGAAGAGGAGGTGGTCGGATCAGTTTTCTCTCTGGAGAGAAGCTCGGCGTCTCCCCGAGCAGTGGTGGCGGTGTCCTGGAGCGGCCTCGGCATCTCCCCGAGCGGTGGCGGCGGTGTCCTAAAGCAGCGGCGGATCGGCGCCAATCGGCTGCGCACAAGAAGATGGCGATGGGCGTTGAAGATGAGGCGACGAAGCGACGTCTTCGTCTCGATAGTGGCTCGGGCTTGCGCGACAGATTAGGAAGCGGGCGCGAGCTCGGTCGACCAGCGACGGGGACGACGCGATGAAGATGAAGATGCTCGGCGCACCGCAACAAGGCGGCCTCCAGAGGAACCGACGGCGGCGATAGGCTCCTCGGTGGCGTCCGAAGATGACAAGCGACAGTGATGGCAGAGGACACGGGAAGGGTGGCGGCCGGCAGAGAGACCGGCGGCGGCAACTATAAAACCCTAACCCTAACCTCGCTTTGAAACCATGTTATGAATATCGTTTATATTCATTATGAGGTCAATGAGCCAATATATATACAAATACAGGTGTGACATATATGTAAGTAACCCCTTATATAATGGGAAAAATACATATACATCTAACATTTGCCTCTGTTTTTCAAAAGTTTTTTGGGGGGGAACAGATAGAGCTTTTCTCTATCATGCCATCCAAATCCCTCTGAAAAACATGCCATCCAAATCTCTGTCAATTGCTTGATTGGTAAGTTGGTATTTATGTTCTTTCGTTTCTGGAGTAGTTAGCAATTGCTATAGCTGTTGCATTCCCTCTTTACGGAGTACTTAGTAGTAAGTCGAATACTTACAAAATGTGTCCAAAGCTTCGATAAATTCCCTTTTTTTGGAGTTTGGACGGTTGGAAAAGGTTGGTGGACGGTGTACCCCATGAGAACTATGCTTTACTTACATAGAATTGCGAAAGTACTTTTTGATTCCTTAAATTAATGAGCTTAGCGTGCTTCCAACAACCAAATCCAAGCAATTCAATTTCTTCTACTAGCTGCAATATTATAGCACAGGCCATCCCAGTACACACAAGATGCCAGAGCTTCCAGTACAAAAAAAGAGCAGCTTGATCACACACAAAAAAAATCAAGTTAATTACACTTGCAAATAGCCCAACTGGGTTAATTTGGACCACTAATCCAAACCAAGTGTCGTTGATACGAGATCGGATAATAAACTTGTAGGCACTACCGATCAGATGCATGTACCGTCAAGGGTGCAAGGGAGGGGACTCAACGATAATCACACACGAGGGTCCGTAACAATGTATTGCATATATGTGGAAAGAGTTACAAGTGGTCCCCTCCCCCATTTACAAGGAGTCCTATTTATAGAGGAGGATCATTGAAGTTACATCGTTACCATCGAGGCTTAGCTTGCTTCGGGGGTACTTCCGTCCATCACATCAAGTGGGTCCCACCATGTCCAAGATACATGACATCATCGGCCTTCCATCTATGCTGGTGTCGATGGGACCTCGCTGAGTGGCTACCCTGGGTCGGGTATGGGTTCGAGGTGGGTTTGCCGATGTGTCAAGCCTCACTAAGGTTGGCCTCCAGGCCTCGTTCGGGGTGGATCCCCCGATGTGGCATGCCTCGTTGAGTATGGCCCCCGGATCTCGTCTAGGGTTGGTCCCCGAACCACGTCCGGGGTGGATCCCTCGATGTGCCATGCCTCACCGAAGTTAGCCCCCAGACCTCATCTGGGGTTGGTCTTCGGACCTCGTCCAGGGTGGATCCCCCAATGTGTCATGCCTCGCCGAGGTTGTTGTCAGCTCGAGGTAGCACGGAGACCATCCCCTAACTTGTAGGGGTTAGCGCGCGACCTTGGGTCAACAATTCCACTGGTGACATGTGGTGCACTCTGACAACAAATTAATTTACCTTGGCCCTCACGTGAATTCCAAGCGATAGCTTGTGCACGCACGAGGGTCGATTGCCTTGGTGTTCATCGAAGGGCCACTACTCCACCAGGCCGATTTTGGGTCATGTTGGGGAGTTCACTAACACACGAAAGGGCGTGGGTCACGAACAAGTATGGATTCACACGTCAACTGTCTAGATGCCGAAGTAATGTGGAGACGCGGAGCTCGGACTCTATCCCAAAGGAGTGGCTCGTGAGGCGGCGGGGGGGGGGGGGTTCTTGACTCATGGCCTTCGAGGTGTGAAGGTATGAGTTGGGGTTCCAAGCTTGACTCACTTGGGTGTGGCCGAGGTTTACCCTCGGAGAGCAACAGAATGTCAATGTGCGCAAGGTTGACTCGCGTGAACATGTAGCAATGAGTGTGGCCAGCTTGTTAGTCCGAGACGCGTGGAGCCCTCAAGTGAACGGACTGTTGCATGTGAACACATCGAGATGTGCATGGATGGACCTCTTGTTCGAGGTGCGATGGTGGTTTTAAGGCGCGGGAGGCCGATAGGCACGCACACGTCAATTTGTACGAGCTTGATGGGCGACATTGAGTTGGATGACACATTGAGATGCGGTTGGTCGATGTACACCAACACATCGAGATGTGCAAGGTCAACGCTTGCCTAGAGCCAACCCAATGAGGCTTGGCCCTCGAGGTGAGGGGATATGCGCTAGGGCGTTATTTGCTTGGCTCACTGAGACATGGCATGCGCCAGGGTGCTATGTGCTTGGCTCACGAAGGTGTGGCCTACGAAGTGATGAGCGCTCGATGCAGAGCTATGTTTGGTAGAGGGAATCATCTCGAGGATGACCACATCGCACCGAGGCGACGTGTTGGCACTCACTAGGAGGAGGGTTCGGTTGAGAGAGTGTCCTCAAAGCCGAGTCGTACCATGATGAGGCGAAGTCATTGAAGAGTGTTGTCCCTTGCCAGGCGAACTGACCTAGCGACTAGAGGAGGGGTGTGTTGGGCCCGAAGTACTCGATGTTGATGGGTTTCCTATAGGGCGAGGAGGCGTGCACCGAAGCACATGTTAATCAACTCACTGAAGGGTCTCCCGTGGTGCGAGTGGGTGTGCACCGAAGCGCTTGTAGCTGGAGTCGGGGACTGAGTGATAAGGAGGAGTTGTGCATTGAAGCACCAGACACTTGGCTCACCTAAGCCATGACCTTGCGAGGAGTGCTCGATTCATTGAGGAGTTACCTTCGAGTTGGGGAGATATGCACCTGAACGCGAGGTAATGGACTCAGTGAGGCGTGGCCTACAACGTGAGGAGGTGTACATTGAAGCGTGAGGTACTCGACTTGCTGAGATGAGGAGGTGTGTGCCTGAACATGAGGTACTTGACTCATTGACACATGGCCTATGATGCGACAAGTCGTATGTCGGAATGCGAGCAGTTCGATTCGACGAAACAAGTAGTGGTGCGTCAAAGAGCGCGGTGCTCAACCCATCTAGGCGTTGACTGTGAGACAAGGGGTACTCAACTAATCGAGGTGTAGCCTTCCACGGAAGGAGTTGAATTTTCTAACTTATTGGCTGGTTCTCGTCGAGGGGTTAAGTTATTACCTCGTCTCCCATCATAAAAACTAAGCACTCGAGACAGCGCTCAAGAGCACTCTGCAGCTCGAGAGAGATTGGAGCATCATCGTCTCTCATAAAAAAAACTTAGCGCTCGAGACGGGGCTCGAGAGTGCTTCATGGTTGTGGAGAGGGAGAAATGTTGCTGTCTCCCATCGACAAAACTTAGCACTCGAGATGGCGCTCGAGAGCGCTCCGTAGATTGAAAGAGGCTGGAGCATTGATGTCTCCCATCGAAAAAACTTAGCGCACGAGACGATACTCGAGAGCACTTGCGTCCACCTACTCGACCCCGGATATACAACTCCAGGACCCTCTGTGTATTTTGAACTAGTCCCATGATCAGTAGCTAGCTCACACAGTTGCAACATCGATGAAATCACATCCATACAACAAAATAACTAAGAAGTGGACATATTAGTATTACTTAGTAGCAAAAGGACCTTATGATCAAGTCTTACAAAGGTTGCCACGCAGGGCTTAAGGCAAAGGGTAAACTTGCAGCAAAAATAAAATACTCTCGTGGTAGCCATCCAACGTGCCCACAGGCAATCGAGTAGAAAATGTGACCTAGTTCGCATAGTCTTCGAAGTATTCTTCCTCGTAGAACTCGGTGTTCCCTGGTTCTTCTTCGGTGACTGATCAACAAATAGCGTAAAGCCCTGAGTACATAAAGTACTCAGCAAGTCGTAGGGAAATGTATGCAAATAGTATTTATGCAAAGCTTGAACAAGGATAACTTTATGGCTTATTTTGCAAAAAGCAGTATTGACAGTAAATATAGTAAATAGATTGAAAAACATAATTTAAAAAAGATTAATACATAAGTAAATAAGTTCTTTGAAACTAGTGAATGTTCACTTCTCAACCATCAACCAAAACTAACCACTCCCATTCTAACCAAACCATTCCGATATTTTTGAGAAAATCTACCACTTGTGTGAAATCACCAGACATTGTCCATAACCGGAGACACGGCTATTCGAATAGTTTTTAACACTCTGCAGAGGTTGTACACTTTTCCCACAAAAATAATCGTCTTAACATGTACACATGTTTCTTTAGACATGTGAATCAAGGAGAGACTATCACAAGGTTTTTACAAAGTTCTGTCTTAACCCGGTTCCGCCCACTAAGGTTTTACTTCCTTTGGACTGGCCATCCGCCGGAAGCCCCCTCTACTGTGCTGTGTGAATCTATCTATGACTTGGAAATCACACAACCCGACAAAACCAAACTAAAACATCGCTAATTATTCAGCTAGGTCCACCCCATAAATAAACTTGTTGTTGTACGGTAAGGCCCAAATCAATGACGCACAAAAGTTAAATCCTTAGGGATTACTCAGGCGAGACTACCACTAATCCACAATGTGCTAACAGCACCCCCTTTTCTGCACGGTCCTTCGCCTGAGTATGAAATCATTTTTGTTCAACCCGGCCAAATGACAACCCTTGCCATAGCAAAACCAATTTTATCAACAGTGGCTCTGCCACAATTCCATATATCATTAAGTCAAGATTAATCATTTAAGAATATGTGATCATGAGCTCGTCACAACTAAGCATGGCTAAGCATAACACGATAACCATGTTGCTACTACAATATGTCCAACTAAAATAACCCATTCTATGGTGTTCAAGGATACATGTCAAGCAATGATTCAAGGAGACATAATGACAATTAGGCATTTAGTTATTCCCGAAACCATTATTATAAAACTAGCTATGCATGTTGATATAAAACAATAAAATTTTATAAAATAGGTTCAATATGATAAAAGGTCTATGACTTGCCTTCGTTGAAGGTTTGAAGTGCTTCGGCAAACGGTTCTAAGAATCCAAATAAAATCCAAAAATTACAAAATTAGAAGCAAAAGGGAGGGGCTGAATTTAGATGGATTTAGAACCAAGAATCGACGGAATTGGATTTCTTATGAAGGAGAACGAATATCCAGAAGTTTGCGCTCACATGAAATATAGAAAATCAGACATGAACAGTGCGGGCTCGGGAAAAAGTGATGGCGCAGGTGAGGGAAAAGAAGGGGCGGCTGGTGAACTACCAAAATAGAATCTCGGGAGCGAGACGGACCCAATGGTGATGGTCGTGTCGACAGCGGAGGTCCGGTGTGGCGGCAGCGCGCAAAATGGGTGGCGGGGCGCAAAAGAGCGACGAGCTCCAGCGAAGGCGAGGGAAGCACGACGTAGAACGTCGTGAGGCGAAGCCAACGGTGGTGATGATGTCACCGGGGGATCACCGATAGCAGTGGAACACGAGGAAGAAAGAGTTTCGGCCCGCGACGAAAAAATCTCGATTGTGGAGAAATGGAAGCGAGAGAGTGGGGCGAATTCGGGGAGGTGGGAGAGGAGATCGAGAGGCACGCCGTGACACGGACAGCACGGCAAATGGATGACCAGAGAGGGATTTGGAGGGAGGAAGAGGCTTGTTGTTTTGGAGAACAAGAAATGGAGCTCACTGTTGGAGAAAAAAAATGGAGTGGAGCTCACGGTGGTGTTGCTTCGGTTTGGAAAAAGAAGAAAGGGAGGAGAGGAGGAGGAGGAAGGGGAAGGGAGCTGTTGCTGAATTTTAAAGGAGAGGGAGGGAGGAGAGCTGGAGCTTGCTGCCTATTTGGAGGAAGACAATGGAGCTCACTGTTGAAAAAAAATGAAGGTACTTCGGTTTGGGGAAGCTTCTGTGGAGGAAGAAAAATGGAAGGAGAGGGGAGAGGAAGGGGGAGGAGAGGAAGGAGTTGTTGGCTTTAAATAGAAGGAGGGGAGGAGGAGCACTAGGAGCAAGGGGAGCCGGGTGACCTTGCAGTAGTAGTCAGAGGGCAAGAGCGGTGCAAGACGGACGGCATGCAAGGAGGAGCGGGCAATGAGAATCTAGGGAGAGGGCTCGAGGCATCAAGGGGCATGGGGCAATCAAAGATGGCATGGCTTGCATGACGCACGGGAGGAAATAAGAAAGCAAGAAAATCACGTACTAGAAGAAGAACAGAGGAGAGAGAAAGAAAAGAAAGGAATAAAGAAAAATCCGAAAAATAAAATAAATTCAAAAATTTCAAGAAAATTTTATAAAATACTTTAGGACTTGAATAGATCAAATAAAATAGTTTTGGATTTAAATGAGGTTTATTTTAGCCATTTAAAATGTTTTTCCTTTAGAAATTCAATTTAAGCTTTAAATTAAACCGATAAAATCCAAATGCTTATTTTTATTTTTAAAGCTTCAAAATAAATCCCCACTTTAATTTAAATTAAATTTTACAATAAATAAAATAATTTTTGGAAAGACAGAAAAGAAATAAAACAAACCGGGTTGCAAGAAACATCACCGACTTGAATAAAATCCAAGAAAACCCAAAAAATCCACTAAAATCATTTTAGAATTTAATTAAAGTTGATTTAATCATTTAAAATATTTTCATTTTCTGAAGTTTCAATTTAAGCTTTACTTAGTTCAATAAAATGCAAATGGTTCATTTTTCATTTTTAAAGTTTCAAAAAGACTCCGAGAATCGGGAAAACCAAAAAGAAATGAAAAGAGCTCAAAGGAAACAACAAGGTCTTAGAAAAACAAATCCCAGGATAAACAAGAAAATCAAATAAAACAAAATTTTATTTAATTGGAGTTTGATGTACTCACATTAATTTATTTTTATTTTATGAAAATTGAAGTTAAGCTTTAACAATAAAATAAAAATCAAATGGTTTTCTTTATTTTGAAAATTTAAAAAAGGCCCAAAAATTGGAATGTTACAATGTTGTGCCCAACGACGCATCAAACAAAGGTATCTGCTGGCATGGGAAGAGCAAAAGTTGTTGCGCGTGATAGAGCTTTATGCTTGCATGGGGTGACAAGCAGAGCTGCACAGGGAGTTGGTCATGGCCTGTGCATGTTTGGGGGACAGGTCGGGGGGGTTGTGCACAGAGCCAACTGGGCATGACGCTAAAGGACTTCCTGGGGCTGCGACGCGGGAGGCAGCCAGTGGGCTTGTTTGCTTGGGCTCCGTGCTCTCTGGTTTCCGGGAACGGGCAACGAGGAGGTGGTGGCTGCGGCGGCAGAAACTAGAGGAGGTTTAGGGTTGGAGTGGTGCTTATAGCAGAGCGGTGAGAGGACCTGTGCCGTCGAATTGGTCACGAGGAGATCCCGTGTGTGTGGCCCTTCTCCTATTGGGCCTTTTCTCTGTTGATGACGGTGAGTCAGGATAGTAGAGGCTTAAGGACCATCAGTTGAAGGATTTCGATACTAGGAGAAGCCAAAAACAAGTGAGCAAGCCAGGAGGAGAATGAAAGTAGGGAGGAGAGATGATTTTTTCGTTGAATGGCCCAAGGTAAGGGGATATTTATACCCTGAGATGAGGGAGAAGTGGGATGCCAGCCTCGACCTAGTTCGGGGTAGGTAGAGACCGAGGTGAGCCTAAACCCAGTCTAGGGTGGGATGAGGCCGAGGTGTGTCACGAACTTGTAACTTCTCGTTACAGTCCCCACGGACGGCGCCAACTGTCATCGACACGAGATCAGACAGTAAACTTGTAGGCACCCCCGGTCGGATGCTTCGACCGCCGAGGGTGCAAGGGAGGAGACTCAACGAGAATCATACACGAGGGTCTATACCACTTGTCGGTGTTTTAAAACCGATCTTACGTAATGATTGTTTGATTTGGGGGGTCTCCAAGACTCAAATCACACAGAGAGAATGACACAGAGATTTTTATACAGGTTGTGACGACCCAATCCTAGGGTTCCCGAGAGATCCTCCAGACCTCTCGAAAGTCAAAGAGACCTCCCGGGAGGTCCACAAAAGGACCTCTCGGCCGACCACCAAGACCCGCCAGAGGTCAAAGAAGACCTCCCGGAGGTCCAGAGATCACAACCCGAGAGAGGGTCTTAGAACCAGGAGCACCCGAGAACCTTTCCATAGCCAAACAAAGGAGAACGAGGAGGTCTCGAGAGTGTTCCCAAGACCTCCCACGAGCCTCCGGGGAGGTCGTGGAGATCTGAGCCCACCTCGGTACCTTCGCAGATACCTCCTCGGTGAGGACATGGAGGTCCAAGCTACTCCCAAGTTCCTGTGAAACCCGAGCAGTCCCAAGGATCATGGCTAGCCCTTCACAAAGAAAATACACAATGGTGGTATCCCAACACACCTTTATTGAAACATAATATTTAACAGAGTTGATTACAAGGTGGCCTTGGGCCAAGCACAAGTACACAAGAGCGAAGAAAGCAAAGGGGTCCATCAACAAGCCACAGCAAATTTGGAGGCATAACCTAGTGCTTTGATCTCCATCACTACCAAAGTCTTCTCCGCAAAATTTGTAATGAGCAAGAGTGAGCACTACCATGTGTTTCGCAAGTTACACCCATGGGTTAACAATATGACATGCATAAATGGATAATCAAAGGATGGCATAATAGGGTGATCTTGCACAAAGCCCATTTTCTTTCAAATACCATTACTAAGTTCCAAAGGTGTCTTTCAATAGATAAAATTCATTTTACCAAAGCAATTTTTCAGCTTGGATAGCATTCATCATTATTTGGTGAAGGATACCTCTCGACATTAGGCTCCTCGCCCAAACCCATGGGACGGCCCCAAAACAGATTTGAAAATCATTTTAAATTCCCAAAGTCAACAACTAACTTCAAGTGGCCTTTGCCAAGACGCCCTGACCGTGGACACGGCTATTCAATAGATTTAACTCGCAGAGGTTGTGCACTTTACCCACACGACATGAGTACTCTAGTTTGTCCCAGATTCGTCAATACCACCTCTCACTTCCAAAGGTAAGAGATCTAGAGCTCATGACAAGGCCTTTACAATGCATTGCTCCACCACGCCTTTCCTTGCTAAGGTTTCACCCCCTATGGATAGCCATCCGTGAAGCCCCTCTTGCACCAATGGGAACAATGGGTCATCAAAGACCACTAGCCAACAAGACCTCCCACACCACCAATGGAGCAAAGATGTAGTGGAGTTTTGCAAATTATTCACCAGTCCCACGCCCCACATCGGAGACATGTGGTTGCACGATTTTGGCATCACCCATTATAGGCCTAGCATTGGTCGCTCAAAGACCGGTCCTCAACCGACTAGGGCGATTTCCACAAACCTAAGGGTATCGATCTACCATAAAGGCACGATCCGTGCATAAACTTGCACCAACCAAGCCAACCAATTCGCCCAGATCTAAATCCATTTTCATTTTCTTTGCTTCCCCAAAGAATACTTTCATACCTCCATGACAACCCAATGCCATGGTGAAAATATTTAAAATATTATTTGGTTATGTTGGTAAAGATTTCCCAAATCAACAGCTTTTGTCTAAGCATAACCGAGCATATGTTTTTCAAATGGTCTTGACTCATACTCATCAGATAGCCAAGTTTGACCTAAAGGTGACAATGTGTTCATGCATCAAACCAACAGAGGTCATACAAAGGAACTGGGTATAACTATGAAGTTAAAACCGGTATTGAACTAACTTGATAGAAATAAGCGTGCAATACATTTTAAACCGACATAATTAATTTGATATACTAGGTGCAATATGATCAAGAATGCAACTTGCCTTGCTCACTACTTTGAGATTCTTCTTCTTCGAACTTTCGATTCCCTAATCTTCACAATCTACATATATATAGAAGGCAAATTCAGAGAAGATTCAAACAGAGATCCAATAAAGATCCAAATAAAGAACCAGGAGAACTCCAAAGAAATCTCAAAAACCCAATTAACATAAGAGCATTGTATTTAGATTAGGTTCTTTTGGTGAAGGTCTAGCTTACCAAAGGAAAAAGAGGTCTTTAGAGAAGGTCCCAAGATGTGACCTAGGCAGAGGGCGAGAGGTTCCAGAGGCGAGATGCTTGCACAAGGTCAGAGAGGAGGTCCTCACACGAGCACCTCGAGTTTCAAAAGAAGTCCACGAAAGGAGGTCTGTGAAGGACAAGATCACCAAGACCTTTGGCGAAAACAAGGGTGGAGCAGATCATCAAAGGAACTTACTGTAAAGGAAGTAACGGTGAAAGGGGAGGTCGAGGAGCCAAGGTCTTCCTCGAAAAGTTCTTGGACGAGAGCCAAAGTAACAGAGTGTGGAGAAGGAGAAGGGTGATGTGTTAGAACGTTTGGGTCTATGTGTAGTCAAAGTGGTGAAGAAAACTAGGTACTTACGTGCCAAGGATAAGTATAGAGGTAAGTCAAAAGTTGGTGATTGTCGAGGCGGTGTCACCACCACCCCGGTGAAAGGTACATTAAAAGACACGAAGTCGCTATGGGAAGGAACAAAGAAAAATATCCATGTACGGCTTAGTGACTCACTTCAAAGTAAATACCACGATGAGAACGATTAGACGTGACAAGACCTACATTAAATGCCCCAAGTACATACGTGGCGGAAGAAATGAGAACGCCTAAGGCCGGGCAAGTGGGGCGGTCAAATTAATTAACAAATTGGTCAACCATAGGGAGGTCTTACCCCGCAGAGGAGGTTCTCAGAAGGTCCGAAAGCTTAGGAGGTCCTAAGCCCAGGGACAGGAGGTCTAAAGGTTAAGGAGGTCCAGACAGGGGAGGTCCCGACGGTCAGATCTCACCAAGGAGGTCTAGCGAGGAGGTCTAAGCGGTTGGATCTCCGAGAGGAGGTCCAACGACCAAGAGCCGCATGAGGAGGAGGTCCTCAAAGAGAACAGAGCGCTGGGAGGTCTGGGCCTTTGGATTCAAAGTGAGGAGGTCCAAGCCGTCCGATTTAGATCAAAGGGAGGTCTGAACCGCCTGATTCGAACGAAGGGAGGTCCATGAAGGACATAACGCATGGGAGGTCTAGACCCTTGGATTAAAAATGGGAGGAGGTGCGGACCGCTAGATCCAAAGACAAAGGAGGTCCATGCGAAGTGGTTCCAGAGGCATTCCATAGAGGGGTTCTACCCGAGGAGGTCTTCTCGGTCAAGAATAAAAGTTAAGATGGTTCAAATGATCTTAGGAAAAATCAAGGCACACAAGAGAGCCATTGGGATGCATAGAGGTCCGAATGAAAGGAGATCTGGGCATCAAGAGGTGTCGAGACGACAAGAAGTTTAGATCAAGAGAAGTCGAGAAGAGAAAAGAGGTTTGAACCCTAAGAGATTCAAACCAACAAAGAGGTCCAAATGACCAAGCTCAAAGGAAGGAAGGCCTGATCATACGAGTATTTCCTGGTGAGACGAGGTCTAAGCTTTAGAGGAAGTCTAAACCTACAAGACTCGAAAGAGACAGGTTACAGGAGAATTGTTGAGCTTTCCAACAAGGAGGCACAACAACCCAAATCCTTCCAATAGAACCCAGATTTGAATCCTCACTAAAGCAAAAAATAGTTTTAACTTATTTTACACATTTTAAAAAGTATTTAGAAAATCAAGATGTTACACAGGTTCAGGCCTTCTCCGGAGAGAATAACAACCCTACTCCTGTGTGGATATATTGAGTCTGCTGGTTACAGATCAAGAGTCAAGCCTAATGTCTTGTGCTCCTAATTGTCCTCTCCCTGCCGTGTGATGATTCCACCCTTTATATAGTGCTCAAAGTAGGTAGCGGTTTCTCCAGTTCAAAGGGCACCTCAACGCTTCGGATGATGAAGCAGTTACTGGAGATTATTGTCTAAGTAGTAACGTTCCCACGTCGCCAGGCTGTTATCACCAGGACAAAGAGATTAACCATGCAGTTATTTTAAGAATAACAATGTAGTTAACCACCCCATATCATTAAATATGGTGTAGAAAACTCCTTAGTCAATTAAGCCTACGTGTCCGTAAGCTCTATCGACTAGAGACTAGTCGTAAAGGAACTTATGACCAGGTGGTGGTCGTAGTAAAGCTTATGACCACAGACTGATCGTAGGAGGACTTACAATCAAGGAATAGTCGTAGAAAAGCTTACGACTAGGGACTGATCGTAGAAGAACTTACGACCACATGGTGGTCATAGAAAAGCTTACGACCATGAGGTAGTCGTAGAAGGACTTACGACTATAAGGGTGGTCGTAGAAGAACTTACAACCATGAGGTAGTCGTAGTAGGACTTACGACTCCAGCTTCTCCCTTATGAACATCAAGTGGTATACTCAAGAACCATATGATGGTATTATTATCCATAATAAGAATTACAGATAAATAATTAAATGATGATTATTAGATCCTCATCACCAATGTATTGCATCCTCATTTACAAGGGGTCCTATTTATAGGGGGGAGATAACTGAAGTTACATTGCTGCCCTCGAGGTTTAGCTTGCTTCGGGGGTATTTCCGTCCATCACGTCAAGTGGGTCTTGCCATATCCGAGATACATGACATCGTCAGTGTCTATGCTGGTGTCGACGGGACCTCGCCGTGTGGCTACCCTAGGGTGGGTTTGCCGATGTGTCATGTCTCGCCGAGGTTAGCCCCCAGACCTCGTCCGAGGTGGATCCCTCGATGTGTCATGTCTTACCGAGGTTGGCCCCCGGATCTCATCCGGGGTTAGTCCCCGGATCACGTCTGAGGTGGATCACTCGATGTGTCATGCCCTCACCGAGATTAGCCTTCAGACCTCGCCCAGGGTTGGTCTTCGGACCTCGTCTGGAATGGATCCCCCGATGTGTCATGCCTTGCCAAGGTTGTCGTTGGCTCGAGGTAGCACGATGACGAATTTTTTTTTATTAATTAACCTTTTTTTTTGAATTTTATTTTAAAGTTAACCCCCGGCGCACTTTATTTTCAATTCTAACCCCTTTGGTCACGCCACCACTTGTGGCGTGACAAAATAACACTGTCACGCCAGCCCATTTCTGGTCAAACTCTTGTCACGCTACTGGAAGTGGCGTGACAAAAAATGCTATTTTGGGGGACTTATTCTGGCGCATGACAGTGTTGTTTTGTCACGCCACCACCCATGGCGTGACCAAAAGGGTCAGAATTGGAAATAAAGTGCGTCGGAGGTTAACTTTAAAATAAAATTCAAAAAAAGGTTAATTAATAAAAAAAAGTTTCACGGTGACCCTCCCCCGATACAAGGATTTGAATCATTCGGCAAGATAAAAAAAAAAAGAGCAGTGCCAGGATCAGATTCCACACTGGCTGAAGCTGAGGCTGAATGCTGCAGTGCTGCTGTAAAGGGGACTGAACATCATGCAGACTGAATACAATGCTGTAGCAATTCAGTTTACAGTAACTAGTAGCAGTCATTTGAGGCAAACCAAATGCCTAATCAACAACCTAGCTAGAGATGGATTGGCAGGATGCATCCATCGATATCTTGGCCCAAAAATACCAGCATGACATGACATGATCACATGAACCTACACTCCCATTCATCACCTACATGAATGTTTACAGGTGGTTCGATCTTGATAACTAGTATCACAAATATATCATATCTATCTCTGATCATCAACTACATACTCAAAAGGAGGACGAAGCAACGCCGGAGATCACTGACGAAGGCGAGGCGAGCGAGCGGGCTACTTGCCGTGCTTGACGCCGCGCGACCCCGCGGATATCTTTATCGATTCGATTCTCTGCAGCCTGATCTGTTCCCTGAACCTGGCGATGAACTCATCCGCCTTCTTGTCCACCTCGTTCTCGTCCACCTCCGGCGTCGACTCCCTTGGCGAGTTTGTCCTCGTGGAGTACCCTCCGACGTCGTCGTCGTCGTCGTCGCTGCTCTCGGTCTCGTCTGAGGAGACTGTCACTTTGCCCAGGATAGGATCACTATTCCCTCTCTCGTACTGGAACCTAGGAATGTATTGGTAATCTCTGTAACCATACGGCTCCTCTGATCCATGCAAACCCAGTGCATCACCTGCATCAGCGGGTAGTTCTTGGCTTTGGATTTGGACTGGTTCCCTTGGCCAGATTGTTCTCACCGACCTAGCAACTGAAGAGGAGGAGGAGGAGGAGCCATCAAAGGAGCTTCTCGGCTTCGCCAATGATGAGTTGATGCTGCTGTAAGCAGAGTTGTTGAAGCTGGGGGAGCTCTGCAAGAAGTGGTCTCCTCGGCCTCTCATGCTGTGATCCTGCAGCTCCTCCTTGAAGCTCTTCGCCGCCGTCCGGCGCTCAGCCGCTGGGTTGTAACCGTGGACGAGGAACGGAGGCGGCGGCGGAGGCGGCGCCGGCGGTGGGGAGGAAATGGAGGACTTGTACGGGCTCCTCCGCTCGGCGTATTCCTCGCTGGCCTTGTCTAGTGTCTCCTTGGACAAGGACGACGCCCGGGAGAGCCTCCTCGGCGACGCGGGCTGGCTCGTGTCGAACCTGCCGGATCGTGACCGCCACGGGATCGGCGAAGGGAGCACGGTGCCGTGGGCGCCGGCCGAGTCCCGAGAGCTTCTACGTGGCCACGCGCGCGGTTCGGCGCCATCGGCGTATCCCGCGTTGGGGTCGACCTGCGCGGGCTGCGGCTTCAGGGTCCGGACGGGCAGCGACAGCGGCGCCTGCTGGGCGTCCGCGGCGTGGGTCCGGCCGCCTCCGCCGGTGGCCACCACGAGCACAGGCTCGTCAAGGTGGTGCAGCGCGCTCCAAGACCGCACCTTGCCGTTCTCGGCGCCGAGGCCGGGGCTTTCCGGCATCCCATCGTCGCTGCCATCGTCGAACTCAAGCGAGTCCTGGATTATCTGCGAGACGTACCTCGCGTCGGGCTTGGCCGCCGGCGCGGCATCCTTGTCGTCGGCCCGGCGGCCACCGTCGTTCCTGCGGCTGAAGAGGCCGTACGAGACGGCGATCCCGACGAAGAGCAGGTGGAGCAGCTCCCACGCCTTGGCGAGGAGCGCCTGCCCCTCGGCGAGCCCCTCCGGCGCCTGCGGCGAGGGGAAGAGCGGGAGCAGCAGGACGCAGAGCGCGAACACGGCCGCCCTGAACGGGAAGCTCCGCAGCACCGAGGCCTGCACCACTGCCATTGGAGACCAAGTAAAAAGGAAGGGGGAGGCAATGACGACGATCTTTTTAAGCCTTTTCTCTCTGCCTCTCTCGCGCCAAATAAAGCTGAGCTCGTGGTGGATGGATCAATTCCTTTCGCTCGCTTTATCGCCACTGGCCTAGCCAAGACTAGCTTGGAGATCGATCGATCGAGACGGTATCTTCTTCTTCTTTTCTTTTTCTCTCGGCATTTTTAGATGGTGAGAGGTTGGTATTACTTAGCGACGAAGGGAGGAATTTGGAGTGGGAAAAGCAAGATAATATATGAGTAGGACGAGATGGACAAGTGCGTCCATGCATTTGCTACAAATACCGTCTTGTCTTAATACAGCATCAGCGCTGCCTGTCTTTCCCTTCTGTATGTATACAAGATCAACTTTACACTCGGTAAAGTTGATCTTATACACATCCAAACTATGGAACACGAGAGCATTTTGAGGCAGCTAGCAATGTGACTGGAGATCACCGCTCGCCATGCAGGCATGCGTATTATAGTACTACACAATGACACAAAAGCAGAAGCCAACTAGTGCAGCATAAACATTGGTGATCAGATCAGTTTGATTAATTTCAGGCACTGGAAGTTTGGACAGACGAGAGGACAGGACAGCAGGGTCTACAGCTAGGTTAAAAACGAAAGATTCCTCCCCTTTTGGGCGGCGTACGCTATAGCTAGCTTTCCTCTACTCGAGTTTAGGCGGGATCGCGAGAATGCTCCTGCCACAAGGATGGAATTTGGGCTTCTCAGACAAGACCTTAGAGAGAGAAAATTCGCCTCGGTCTCGTTGAGGCGAGCATGAGAATGAGATACTCTTCTTCTCTTTGTTATCAGGCAGCTTTGGCTAGAGCATCTTCTCTGCCTTTCTAATAGTTTGAATTCAGTTATGATAGCACGCCAACTTTGATCACTCCATTAGGAATCAAAATTGTACTGCTACTTGTTTCACTACGTCAAGTGCTACGTACACTTGTCACTGACAAGTACCGTACACTTGCTACAAGAGAATCTAGGTTAGTGACTACTTAAAACATATAGCGGGCAAGGATAAGTCTTACGTCTGAAATGCATACTTACAGGTAGACTGCTTATCTTCTTGAAAAGCAGTAAAGATTAGTCCAGTTCAGTGCGATTCTAATTGAGTAGAGTAGACAGTAGAATTAAATATTTTCCCTCCTGATTCTGCAGGTCTCTTGGCCGCAGTGCAGGGTAACCAGTGGTGTCAATGGCGTATGACCAACGCCAACGATTTGTAATTAAGTGGGAAAAAAGGTTGGAATCCCTGATCTGTTATAATATAATACTCTTTCTTATGTGTAAGCAGCCTCCAAATCTGATCAGAGTTGTGATTTACGACATGAGCATGCACAGTACTTAGAACAAAGTAGATGAATCTCGTAGAGAGAACCAAATAACGACGATGCAATAATCACGACGAGAAAGAGAAAAATTCGATGAAGCCGACCGCAAATTCCTTAAGCACAAATCTCAAAAGAGTACAAAAGATTATCGCCCTCTCACAACCCTCCTGAACCTTTTAGAACCATTGGATCATTGTCCTATACAAGAATCTAGTCAGGGGCGGACCCAGCTGGGGTCAAGGGTGTTCTGGTGTTCAGCTGAACAACCAAAAATTTTGAGCAAAAATTCAGTATATATGAGGTATAATACATGTATATACTAGAAATTGGGTTAAATCAACATGTAATGTCCTCAAAAACCCATTCTGTCGGCACATCACTCGTAACCCACTCGGCACTCGCATAGCGCACTAAAGCTAAGGCATTCCACATTCGGCCACTGTTCCAATATTCCCCCACAATGACTCGGCCCAATATCTCAAGGCCTATTTATTGGCAAACCCTAACTCGATCTCTCTTTCTCTCAATCTAACACGCACACACACAGCCTAGCCCTTGCGACGGCGGTGGCAGGCCGCGACGCCGCGACGAGTGGGTGGCCTTGGTGTGGCGGTGGGCTACGACTACCGGGAGAGGAGGGAGGCCAGCCAGCCGTGGCGGCTTGCTCGCCTACTCCAAACGACCGAGCTCCAAGCGCAGCGGCTAGCAAGGTGGGACGGCCGGCAAGGCGAGGTGCGTCGTGCGTTGCTCCGAGGACCGAGGCTCCAACTCCGGCGGTGGCGCGGAGGCGATGCAGCGATGGACCAGTGCTAGCAAGTAGGGTGAGTTGTGAGCGGGGATGGCCGGCGACGGTGGTGGGGCAAAGCGCGTGGGCATAGCCATTTGGGCAACCGAGCGGCTGAGCCGGTGAGCCGCGCCCCCCGAGCACAGGTCCTGAGGAGTGAGGACAGAGCCACTGAGGTGAGGTATCCAATTCCAAATCCCTAATTCCCAAACGGCCAAACCGGTTTGAAAAATGAATTATGATTGATATAAATCTTGTATTATGTGAATTGTAGATCTTTGAGCTTTGAAAAATGGACGGGGTAGTTCATATTATTACATTATTGGTTGACACCAAAATAAAGCATTAGATTGACCTCATGAAATTTAATCTTGTATAAACATATTATACTTTGAAAACTTTCAAGTATCCATGTGGAGTCTCATTGGATAGGAAGATTCTAAGTAATAACAAGCTAATTGTAGCAGATAATGGAATATCTAGATCATTTTCAGCCAAAGCAACTAAACTTTTAGCTTAGCTGAGAGCATGAGACTAATAGATAACTCTAGATTTAAGTTAGATTATCAGACTGTAGCAAATGATGGTGGCAAACTTCAGCAATATGCATATAAATTCATCCCGACATGCCTATATAATTTATTGATCTCAACTTCTCAAGTTATGCAAATTCATGTGACCGATCAAATATGCAAACTATAAATTCATGAGCCGGCAAGTTAGGTTGCATAAGTCAATAGTAGCACATGTTCATCTCCAATTCCCCCTTTCTCAATTCCTCGGTCGCAAACCCTAAATTTCCAATTCAACTTTTTTTTCTTAATTATTTTGTAATTTCTCTCAATTCTTTGTGGTGTTATTTCTAGTACGGAAAAATTGTACTTTGTTTCTTTTACTATCGTGGACCTTTAATTTTTTTGTTTGATAATATTTTATTAACTCCGAACATCCATCTAATAAATCCTGAGTCCGCCACTGAATCTAGTGCTAAAGGATAACCTAACATCTAATTCCCTTTTACTTTGGATGAGTTGATATATAGCTTGTGTTCTCCATAACCACCTCTCATAGTTTTATATAATACCTTCTAGTTTCCCTAAAAAAGAAGTAGGATATAGAACACATTCTCCGAAAAGAAGTAGGATTTATAGAACACATTTCCAAATTCTAGAAGGTTATAATATAAGCCACCCATACTAAAACATGATCAATGACAAGTCTTCTATTCGTAACGCAGCAGTTTTATTTTACTTAACCAACCCAAAATCTCCTGCTGGCCAATAGAGACACGAGGTTATTCTCAAGGGAACGTAGATGTACTACTAACAGTACACTTGTAATTTGTTTTGCTTTGATTTCTATTCATTTGTTAATTCTAAACCCTTTTGGAGGATCATCGTGTAGAATTTTTTAAATGGAAATCTGGACCCGAGCCAAAACATAGAGTGACACACCATTATGTATGCTACGGTTGTCACTCGTGGTACTACAACCGCTTAGGGCATATACAACGTGAGATATTTATATATGAGTGTTTTAAAAAAGAGAATATAGTTACATCATCGAGCATCTATCTAAAAATTATTTTTTCCGATGCAAACATCTCTTTTATAGGTGCTTAGATGATTCTATTATCTATTAGTTATAAGGACTGTTTATTCATAAATTGTCTGAAAATTTCTTAAGTATAAGTCACGTTTTCCATCCATTGGATCAATATCCAATCATATGACATCCATTGAATCAATATCTAATCATATGATACACCAATCTTTACACCAATCTAATGGTCACAACAAGTGACTTAAACTTAAGAAAATTCTAGGCAACTTAAAACTAGCAAAATCGTTAGTTATATATAGTTATATACATAAGCACCTCTTAAACACTGGTACCTAATCAAGCATTGATGTTGCAAAATAAGTACCTTATCTGTCCCCACGTGGCAAAAGCACATCTTAAATACCGGTACCTAATTGATGTTGCAAAATAAGCACCTTATCTATCCTATATGACAAGAAAAATCAGTTTTTTTTTTTGTTAAACACCTCTCTAAACACGTGATTTTTCTTTGCCGTGCATTATACGCGCTCTTACAGCACGTGCATTATACGCGCTCTTCCAGCACCTCGCGGTTTGTACGAGTAGAGCCTGGTGCTGGCGCAAGACAACTAGCTGAGACTTATCCGTCCGTCGATTGTTGATCGGGCGGTAGCAAAGCCTATCCTACTTCGTCCGTGATGGGCCCAAATCGAATGGGCCATAGACCCATACGCCTAAAGCGGGCCGACGAAGCAAGAGAGGACGAGCCCGAAACAAATTTGCCAAAGGCTCCGTCCGGTCCTCCTCCTCCACCACCTCACCGCCTGAGTTGTGGGGTCGGGGTCCAGGCACACAGGCAGAGAGAGAGCCAGACTAATCAACTCATCACCTGCCGAGGATGGCGCGAAAATCTAGGCTGCCGCGCAGCTCGTGTTGCCATGTGGCCATCGTCCCCTTCCCTTCCCCCTCTCTCATCACGCATCACTCCATCGGCCAGTTCGTCACAAGCGCGCGCGCACCAACCGCTTTCTGGGTCTTGGGGTTCCATCGTTATCAATCGATCTCTCCGATCCTCTCTTCCGCCGTCCTCTCCTGAATGCTCGATCTCTTGATATCCTTCATGCTGGATTTCAGGTATGCTAGCTCCGCCTAGTCTGTTCTATTCTAGGTAAAAGAAAAAAAAGTGAGCCCCCTTTTGCGATATTTTTCTCCTTGACATAATGTGCTTATATATAGGGACAATCTTTACTTTTCTGTGTGTTTACATCCAGATTCCAGATCCAGGGTGATTTGGGTTTGTTCGATTGGAAACAACTTACGCGACAAGGCCCAGGGATCGCACCATCAAGCCAAGGTGGCTCTCTTTCTTTTTTTCCCCCAAATCACACACACGCCTGTATGGATAGATGGTTCAATCAGAGGTTTTGTTTCGTGGGGTTCTTGTTCTAGGCTAGATCGGTAAGTGCAGTACAAGCCCCAAGTAGACTTTTCGGATTACTTCTTGCTACCGTCGCCGACCTGAATAGGAATAGGAAATGGCTAGAGGTGGTTTCAGTAGGAGACGCAAGCAAAGAAAATCTGGGGGCAGCCACCATGGACGACAAGGTGGCTGATGATGCACAAAACCTTGTTTCAGTCAGCTGCATGATTTCTTCTTGTCACACACTGAAAGGAAATTCCATGGCGATGCGTTGCTGTGCTTTTGATTTCAGGAAGCAAGGTACCTGCGTCGCCCACGAGAACCATGAAGCTGCACCCGTATCCGACCGCCGAGCAGCGTAAACTGATAGAGGATGCCGGCTTCAGGGGCCTTCTGAAAATCCGCTGCCCTCAGGGCTGTGCAACTAGCTCCTCGAGCAATTTTACATGGAGTCTTGCGCGCTGGTAGTCAGGGGCCGGGGGAGGATCCCGGTCACCAGCGACAGCGTGCATAGGGGGGGGGGGCGGTGGGGGGAATGTCAAATACGGCTTTGACACGGAGAGCATTACGTTCATGTTCGAGAAGTACTGTGTCGCAAACGGGTGCTCGCCTACCATCACAAGCATAGAGAAGTCCCTTAGACAGATGAAATCCGCAGACAAGCATTTCCTCCGGACTTTTATGCTGCTTGTGGTTTCGACCTTCCTTTGCTATCAGGGAATTGAATTGGTGCCAGTTTGCTGTGGAGCAGCTCAGAAAGTGTATTAGTACATATGACAGAAAGAACACCGTAGGGGGATGTCTTTTCTATCTCCTGGTAAGCACCCTGTACAGTATTTCTTCAAAGAAGAAAAAAATGCAAAAAAAAAAAAACGATTTACCGTTTGTCCTTTTTTGTGTAGTAATGGTAGTTTAACCTTTTTGCTACAGATTCTATATCTAGACTCACTTGATACTCATAACCAGGGGAAAAAATCCGGGCCGGTGCTGGTAACCAGTCTTACCGATGGGGACCGGGAGAGCCAATCCCAGCCGGTTTCTTTCCGGATTATCAAATTCAAATTTTAATTTTTGAAATTTGGCTGGTTTTTAAGCAAATTCATGCGAATTTCATCCAGAATTTTTCCAAGAATTCCGGTAACCGGCCGGTTACCGTTACCGCCGGCCGGCCGGGATTCCCTCTGGAAATGGTTCTTTGATCCTTGCTCATAACACACAAATACCCGATGGGACACCACGGGTATCTGCATGGAACAGGAAGCTTATAGGCAAAGTCATTGAGATGGACATGAAGAACAATGGCTCCTTTGGAAAATGCTTTGTAAGTTCTTCTCTTATTGCTTTTCCCTGAAATGGCAATGTCTTTTTTATCTGCTATGACCCTCCTCTGTAATGCAGTTGAAAAAGAAAAAGAGAGCTGCTGGTAACCCTAACCCTAAGGGTGCTTCAAGCGCATCTGCCCTCTTCGGAGGCATCCCAGGAATAGCAAATTTTGTGTCGTTAAGTGTTCCACCTGGGTTCAGTCCACAGGTAACTAGTCTTCCTCTTATCTTTTTCCCTTAAAATTCTATCTTTTGTTGCAAACCCTTCAAATGTTACTGCGCAGTTGAAAAAGGGTGCTGCTGGTAACATCAACTCTAGAGGCACTTCAAGTGCCTCTGGCCTGTTTGGAGGTGTCTCAAAAATAGCAAATTTTGTGTCATCAAATGTCCTACCTGGGTACAGCCCACATGTAATCTAGTAGTTTTTTATATTAAAAAAATGTCTTTTATAGCTACCTTTTTCGGCATCGCCATTGTTAGAATAGGAATTCTTTTGCATTTCTTTATATACATTTTGTATTTCCTTATATATGTATGGCAAATATCCTCTTGTACTCCCTATATATATTGTCCATTGGGCCTTTTGAATATACACATATTATTCATAACATGGTATCAGAGCTAGGGCTCTTACCTAGCTCCTTCCGCTGCCATCCGACCACCGCCGCTGCGTTCACCGTCCGACGCCAAGCGCCACCCGAACTCGGGCCGGCCGCCGAGCCTGTCCTGCCAAGGCCCTCCCACCGCAGATCTGTTGTCTTTGCCATTGAAGCCTCCGTGCCTCTCGCCACCTGCCGCCTCGAAGTTTGAGCGCCGCCGAGCCTAGCCGCCTGAGCCGTCGTTGCCGCCCATCAAGGAGGTTCTCTATCGCCGGATCACGTGTGCTTGCTGGATCCCACCGCCGGAGCCTCCTGCGCCTCTACCGCCCATCGCCCGGCCGCCTCGAGCCCGGTCGATGCGCCCCTTCGCGCGGCTGAGTCGCTCGAGTTGAGAAGAATAAGGAAACCGTAGGCGGTTTCTTGTTTTAAGAGTTAGTTTCCAAAAAGAAGAAAAAAAACAAAACGTCGATCGAACCGCCGCACCGCCTGTTAGGCTTCGTTGCCTTGGTCGCCACGCCGTCTAGCACTGCCTACCGATGGCTTCCGTTCCATCAGCTGCGATCCCATTATCAGGAACAAAGCTTCATAGGGCGAACTACAGGTTATGGTCTTCACTCATGGAGATCACGCTTGATGGTCTCCGCCTCTGGGGACATATCACTGGTGCTCAACCTTGTTCGCCGTCGCCGGTTCAGCCTCCTCCTAAACAACCTACTTCCGCACCTCCTGGAGAAGATGAGGCCGCCAAAAAGGAGGCAGAGGCCGCTGCCGTCGCTAATGAGGCCTTTCAGTATGCCATAGACGCTTTTGAGCGCTGGTGTGCTGATGAGGTCCATGTTCGAGCCATCCTGGTGGTCAGCGTCGATGACCGCATCCAACCAGACATTGTTGGTCTGCATTCCACTCGTCAGATCTGGGAGTATTTGCGTGAGCGATACCAGCAGAGCATCGATGCTCAGTACTTTTCGCTTCAGCGTGAGTTGGAGATACTTCACCAGGAGGATTCCTCCGTCGATGACTTTTTCCAAGCCCTAGTCTGTCTCTAGCGCCAGCTGGATGAGCTGGCTTCTCCGCTCTGCCAGGAGTGTCATAAGGTGCAGAAGACGGATCGTGACTGCCTTTGCCTTTATGACTTCGTCTACCGTCTTCGCCCAGAGTTTGAGCCTGTCAGGGCTCAACTGCTGAGTCACTCACCACGGCCGACAGTCACTGATCCTCTTTCGACGCGGGTTAGCAGCAGTTTGCTTCAGTTGTGCTTGCTACCCCTTCTTCTTCGATTACACCGACGGCTTCGCCCGACTTGATCCCCTTTCAGTGTCTTTTTCGCTCTGTTTTTGCACCAAGCGGGTTCGATTCAATTATTACAAGAACTTCGGGCACGACTACCAGAGTTGTACGGTGCGAAAAAAGCAGAACAAGGCACGTGGGGTTGGACGATCCAGGGGGGCAAGGAGGCCCTTCCTCGATAGGAGGACAGACCAACACGTCAGGACATTCTCAGTGAAATGATTCTGTTCAGCAGTTCTGCTAGGCTCTACTTCAGTAGCTCTCTCACAGCTCAGCAGGTTCTGCTAGTCTAGCTCAGACGTTTCCTCCATGTACTTCTTGGGTTCTGGATTCTGGTGCGTCTTTCCACATGACACCGGACTCCACATCTCTTACTTCAGTAGGACCCCCTGTTTTTTCTATCTCTGTTCAGACAGCTGACAGTACTCTTTTGTCTGTCAGCTGTCAGGGTACTCTTTTGTCCATTGATTTTTCTGTTCCAGCTGTTTCCCATGTTCCCAACTTACCATGCAGCTTCTCTCGGTGGGTCAGCTTATCGATCTCGGCTGTAGGGTTGGTTTTGACTCACACTCTTGTTTCGTCCAGGACCGACAGACAGGGACGGTACTTGGAACTGGCCGGCGCCATAGGCATCGTCAGAGTTTCTACATCCTTGATCGCCTCTACCTTCCGTCCACTTCAGTTGCTCCTATCATCTCTACGTCTACCTCCACTGCCACTACTGTCACCACCTCTGGAGTTTTTGCGCAGTGACATCAACGTCTAGGTCACTTGTGTGGGTCTTGTCTTTCTTCATTAGTTCGTCAGGGTGTTCTTGGACGTGTTACTATTGACACGGCCATGTTTTGTCAGGGGTTTAAGTTGGGCAAGCAGCTACAACTTCCTTACCATTCTAGTGAGTCATTGTCTTCTCGTCCTTTTAACTTAGTTCATTCAGATGTATGAGGACCTGCGCCTATTATCTCTAAAGGCGGGCATAAATTTTATGTGATTTTCATTTATGATTATTTCCGTTTTACATGGATTTTCCCTATGTCTAATCGTGGCCAGTTTCTTGTGATCTATTGTAGCTTTGCAACGATGGTTTGTACACAGTTTGATTCGTTCATCCATACTTTTCACTGTGATTCTGCTGACGAGTACTGTTTTGGCGCTTTTAGACAGTTTCTTTATGAGCAAGGTACTTTTTACCAGTCTTCTTGTTCTGGTGTCTATGCTCATAATGGGGTTGTTGAGCGCAAACATCGTCATCTGATTGAGAATGTCCGCACTCTTCTCCTTGCCTCTCACGTTTCACCACGCCTGGTCGAGGTCGCTTTACTGACTACATATCTCATCAATATCGACCTTCCGCTTCTCTTAAGGGTGTCAGTCCTATAGAGCGTCTCTACTCTCGAGTCCCCCAGTACACCCACCTTCGTGTTTTTGGTTGTACTTGTTTTGTTCTACTGCAGCCTTGTGAACGCACCAAACTATCGGTTCAGTCAGTTGAGTGTGTGTTTCTTGGTTATAATTCCGAGCATAAGGGTTATCGCTGCTATGATCCTTCTGCTCGACGGATCAGGATTTCACGAGACGTTGCCTTTGATGAATCTCGACCTTTCTTCTATCGAGATTTGGCTCCTTGTCCCGTTTCCACCGTTGATTCAATTTCACGGTTGTCTCTTTCTAACTCTTCACCCATTTCTCCACTATCACGCCTTTTGCTCGATCATCTCGATGGTTCCTTCATATTTCGCCTCCGGTCTTTGCCTCCTGCGCAAAGACCACCTCTTGTTCCTGTAACACTACCGTCTCGTTTATCTGGTATTCACTACTCCAGACGTCTTCATCCTTCACCAGTTTCCTCTCGTAGTATCTTGCCGACACCCACATCTGATCCTCCTGATGATGCTCCCGTTACGTCCTTCGTGACTAGACATCCCTTCGACCTCCTGATCATCTTGGATTTGTTCTGATAGCTCATGCTCTCTCTATTACTGAGCCTAGTTCTTATCGTGAGGCTACTACTCATTCTGAGTGGCAGATCGCTATGGCAGAGGAGCTTGATGCTCTTTGACGTACGGAGACTTGGGATATTGTACCGACACCTGTGCATGCTCGTCTTATCACGTGCAAGTGGGTGCACAAGATTAAGACCCGGTCTGATGGTACTATCGATCGCTACAAGGCTCATCTTGTAGCTTGCGGCTTTTAGCAGTAGTACGGTCGTGACTGCGATGAGATTTTTGCCCTTGTTGCCCATAGGACTACTGTTCGCACTCTTGTTGCGGTTGCTTCTGTTCGCCGGTGGTCTATCTCTCAGCTAGATGTTAAGAATGCTTTTCTTAATGATGTCTTGCATAAAGAGGTCTACATGCAGCCACCACCTTGGTATTCTGTTCCCGATGGGCACGTCTGTCGTCTTCATTGTGATATTTATGGCCTTAAACAGGCTCCTCGTGCTTGGTTTGCACGTTTTACCTCAATGAGTACTGCTATCGGTTTCATTGTCAGTTCCCACGATCCTGCTCTTTTGTCCATGTCTCATCTTGGCGTAGGACACTGCTTCTTATGTATGTTGATGATATGCTCATCACTAGTGATGATTCTCTATTCATCACGTATGTGAAGAAGCATCTCAGTAAGCAGTTTTTGATGACTGATCTTAGTTCTCTTGCGTACTTCTTTGGGATTGAGGTCTCTTCCATGTCTGAGGGTTACTACCTCTCCCAGCAGAAGTATGTCCAGGATCTTCTTAATCGGTTCAGTCCGACCGACACTTTGACTTGCTAAGACTCCCATGGAGCTATCCTACTGACCGTGCGTACATCGATGGTGATCTTCTCGAGGATCCTACTCGATATCGTCATCTTGTTGGGAGTTTGGTGTATCTTGTGAGCACTCGTCCTGATATTACTTATGTTGTTCATATCTTGAGTCAGTTCATGGCTCGTCCTACCTATCTTCACTACAGTCACCTTCTTCACTATTTGCTGGGACTATCTCTCGTCGTTTGTTTTTCCCTAACTCCATCTCACTACAGCTTCAGGCGTACTCCGATGCGACCTGTGCTAGTTATCCTTCTGATCGTCGTTCTCTTTCTACTTACTGTGTTTTTGTTGGCTCCTCCTTGATTGCCTGAAATACAAAGAAGCAAACTATAGTTTCCCGTTCGAGTGCAGAAACTGAGTTGAGAGCTAGGGTAGCAGTGACAACAGAGGTTACTTGGTTGAGGTGGCTACTTGCAGATTTTGGAGTGCCTGTGATAGGACCTACGACTCTTTTGTCTGACAGTACAGGTGCTATTAGTATTTTCCGTGACCTAGTGAAGCATGAGCTCACCAAGCACATTGGTGCGGATGCTTCATACACTCGCTCACAGGTGCAAGAGGGACTTTACCGTTTGTACCTTCAAAGTTACAGATTGCTAACTTTTTCACAAAGCCACAGACTAGGTACAACATTTGTATTATCTCCAAACTCAGTGTGTGTGATCCACCATGAGTTTGAGAGGAGGGAGGTGTTAGAATATGAATTCTTTTGTGTTTCCTTATATATGTATGACATATTTCCCCTAGTACTCCCTATATATATTGCCCATTGGGTCTCTTGAATATACACACATTATTCATAACAGACATTTTCCCCTCTACTGATATTGTGTTTGCCACATGTTTTTGCCTGTAGAAGAAGGTCTTATGCAATGCCGTAGGCAATCTTTGTTCAAGTATCACAGACGCACTCTCAAAATTCATGCGTGAAGTCTCTGCACTTGAAGGCTGCAGTGGAGAAGCCGGCAAAGATAGTGGAGCTACCCTAAGAGAGGATACAATGTCGAGAACAATGGTGACCAGAGGGATGAAGACATGCTCCCAGAAGATAGTTCTGAGCTGGCAACTAAGGACATGGAAGACCCATCAGTCGAAGAGTATGAAGATGAAAGTTCTGGGGAAGGAGAGGCAGGTGATTGGAGCAACACGGACTCTGAACTCTTCAGCATCACACAGAATAGTGACAATAACAAGCCTGGAGATGGAACAACCAAATCTGGAGAAGGGACAAGCAAAGGTCCAGGACATGATTCAGATATTCCGGAGGGTGATCAAGATAGAGGGAATGAGTGCACCGAAGAACATGTAGATCTTGCAAAAAGAACATCAGACAATGCTGATGGAGATGTGGAACCAGCTCCTGTCGTGTCACAGGCAAGGAGCACATGGCAGGAAAACAGGGAAAATAGGTATATAATTGTGGATATGGTGGCGATTCAGTCTGCCAGCCCACTGCACGGCGTACCATGGATCAAAATCCCGGCGGTTACCGGTTTTACTGGTGGGAACCGGGATCCTAAAAACCGGCCGAATTTTTTTAAATTTAAATTCAAATTCAAAATCCTGGCGGTTACACCCACAATTCAGATTTCTTCAAACGAATTTTGACCGAGTTTTTTCCGGGTTTTCCGGTTCCGTTACCAGCCGTCCGGTAGGATTTTACCTGGTACCGGTATTTGAATCCTTGCGGCGGACCATCTAGCCTGAGTTTGTATGATAATGGGAGCCCCTCAAAGGGAGACATGAACATGGACAAGACAGCGATTGCACAGTCCTAAAGACTGGCAAATCCTTTTTCTTCTGTTAATGGCCCTAAAAAGGCCTCATGACTTGCAACTCAGTGGCTGAAATGCCTATGGACAGAAATGAAAAAAAAAGAAAGCCGAATTGAACCACCTCTCCACACCGCTTCCCCGTCCAGATTTGTGTGCATAGCATTGGCAGCCTCGGTATAGTTATTCTTGCAAATTTTGTTATTTCATGCTCTGCATTGCACAGTTTAACTTCATTGAGTTTGCATTCCATTTTAGGTTTTGGTGATGCATGGAGTTTTTAGAGAAGACATGAGTAGCTCCAGTTTTATTCAAACTGACAAGTGATAGTTGTACAGAAAAGCCAGCCCCAGCCAGTAGAGCAAAGCAAACCTGAACTAATCAGATACTAAACCTCTCCCTAACCACAAACAGGAAGGTAGAAACAGAAAAGACTGAAGTGCAGCAAGAATTAATACAGGTGGTCTGGGTAGCAAATCAGTTGGATCAGAATCAACACAACAAAACCAGCTATTTTAGTAGTCCACCTTGTTAAAAGGATTTTTTATGACATTTTGCATTGGTTGGAAACCGTTGAGTAGTTCCCCCCGTTGGACCAGAAGAAGTTCGATTTAGTTATGATAGTTATTTTAGATCGCAGCTATGGATACATTACTTAAACTTGATGTTATTTATCTCATCTGTGGAAAGTTTTCTAGGAGGAGTTTTGTCACGTGGGGCTTGACATATCCACGGCGCAACAAGAGAGATGGCGCCGGCAACACCATCATCCAACCATAGCCGGTGCAAGGAGATGAGGCTTAGAGATAAGCCTTCCAAATTCTAGTTTCCTTGTATACGGACTCTTTCTTTAAAGAGTTTTGATTAGTGATTAGTTTCTTTCAATTGCGTTGCTTGTTAGTCAAGTTTGTTAAGGTCCATCTCTATTTAAAGAGATAAGGCGCATTGAGAAAGAATAGGAAGAAAATCTGAAAACCAAAATATCCTCTCTCTGTGTTCGCACCCTCCCTACCCTAGCCGTGCAGTAGCCGCCACCACGGCTCCTCAACTGCATCGCTGGGTCCAGGGCCGCGTCCAGCGACTTATCACAATTATCTGATTCGTTCCAATCTAGTCCTTGACAACTTGGTATCAGATCATGTTTGGTTCATGTCCTCACCAAAATTGCCTCACTTTAGCATGGACAAAAGAACAGGAGACACGGATTTTACGTGGAAAACCTTTGGAAAAAATCACAAGACTCACGAAGGCAGAATTCACTATGTGAAGAGAAATTACAAGCACGAGGAACTTCGGCGTATCTAACCGTGCGACTACAGGCCTATCTATATAGGCTAGGGAGTAAGAGTCCCTAACGGATAAGGAAACTGAATTAAAGTCGGATGCGCTAGCCGTTACCACATCTGACACGGCTTGGCGCATGCACCGCTCGGTGCCACATCTGGCGCAGTGTCTGGCGCGGACACGATGACAAATTCGGATTACACTTTAACATCCTCACCAAAATTGCCTCACTTTAGTTGTCTCTCATGAGAACTAAGGCATTGGCATTGTTTTGATTGGGTTATCACAGTCTGGTCTCACCTCAAAACATGTCTCATAAGGCATCAAAACAAAGAGCCTCGTGGATAGACGTGTTGTGAGCCTAATCAAAGTCTTTGGCTAGAAAAAGGAGACGCAGATTTTTGTCTAGGCAAGGCAATTTTGTAATCAAGTAGACGTTGAGGCATACCTTGCGTTGGTGACACCTCGAACCAATTAACTCCTCATGACTTGTGAGATCTAAACATTCAACAGAACATCATCTATAGTGTTTTCAGAAAGTTGTGACAGTCTTTCGCAGAACATGCCGTGTTATATAGATGATGACTGAAATTTTAACGATGTAGACATTTGCACCATGAACACTTGAGGCCTTGAGCAGCTACATGAACTGTGTATACCCGGTCTAAAAAAAGGAATCATGTATGCCCACCTACAAACTACTTTTTGCTTGACCTGGATAGAATAACTAGTAACTACAATAATGTGTCATGTTTCATCATGATGTCTGTGGATATTCTTAGCCTTGCCCAAGTTGTCACTTCATCCTTTGTTTTATTCTTGTCGAGCTAAGCTGGAAGTTTGACATTTTGCTCCACATGTTTGAATCACTAAACGCTTTTCTGATTTTTCTTTGTCCAAGCACGAGTTTTGTGCCTTCTCTGTCCATTGATTTGTAAGCACTGAAATGATTTTGAGCATGTGAGCCATGTCCTAATCGCTTTGCGTGTTCCTTGATTTTTCACATAAAGTGATTTGCTGCAAGAGACACAGATGTTTGTCTACTGGAGAAAATTCAGGGAAAGTTGGCATTGTAAACTATGTATGAGCTTCATCTCAGCAGAGTAGGCATATAGGATTCCGTTGTACCTACTAGTGTTTGTGCCCAGGTTGCTGCACTGTGGTGGTGTTAGCTCCAGGTGCTTTGCATGGCTTCCAACATCATGTCTCCCAAGACACAAACCGTGAATTATGCTCTTTTTTGGTTAGTTATATCATGTCTCCCAGGACTCGGGACTGTTTCTTGTTCTGTTCTTCGGATGCAGTTTCTTCCAGAGGCCGTGGTTGGTAAGGTTCAGACTTCAGGCAGGTCATTTCATGTGTTGGAAAAAAACTAGAATATCTTGACCTAGATATTATTAACTGGATTCTTCTTTTGTTGATGCATGCAAACTCGAACTTTCACAAAACGTGCGGAAAGAAACATGAGAAGATTCAACAGATCTAGCTGACTAAGTTTGCAGTTTTCGTTTTTGAGAAAGACACGTCCAGTCCAGCTCGTAGCTGCAATGCCTCGTGCCATCCTGGAATACAAGTTTGGCCTGATCTGCTGCTGCTGCTGCAGATCATGGCTAGTATATCCTAGTAGTACGAACTCTACACTGTATGAGACATCTCGAATCAGATCAGATTCGCATGCGATGGTTGACTGCTCCCTCGTACAACGGCACATGGCAGGAGAATTCAGAAGCACACCTCTTCGTCAGTTGATTTCCTGGTCCAGATGGGCACCTCGTCAGATCAAGATCTTCTTCTCTTTTTTATCTCACATAAATGCTTCTTTTTCCGTGGACATTGCTGCAGTATTGACCTATGATTTTCAGAAAGTATCAAGCATCGATCACGATTTTACGAAGTATTCTAGATGGGAAGCGCTTGTACTAGTACTGTACTTACTACTACAGACAAATGCAAATATGTAATAGAATTAGAAGCAACGGAGCTGTGGCAATCTAGGACACTTTGCACTAGGCAAGGCCACAACTACACACTTCGCAGTGCAGCTTCCTACGTTCGAGAGTGTCAGTCAGTTCATTCTTGCCGTGGAAGGCAGGCACTCTGAACTCTGGAGTAGGAACTCTTCTGACCTGAATCCAATCCGAGGCAGTGCCGTAGCCATCACTCCGGGTAAAGAGCTGACCATGCTGCATCTGCATCTCTGGCTGTTCAAGTCCGCCCGTGTGTGCCATGGCTGGCCTCTGCGTGCAGCGTGCGTGCGTGGTCCGAGCCCAACGTTTCGACCTGACCATGAGGGCATACCGCAGTAGCACGCGCGGCGCCTTTGACCGCATCCGCTGTCGTGGATTTCTTCAGCCTTGCCGCACGGTCCGCACCAGATCGTGTCAGACGCTGCATAAAAATCTTCAAATCGGACGACTTCCTAGCCCAGGATCAGGATCAGGATCAGGATCACCACCAAACTTCATCATGTACGAGGAGCAAAACAATTGCAGCGAACAATGGTGTGGGCTGGACTGAAGAATCAGAGGCGCAAGAAGCTACGTGTTGGAACCGGCGAGAGAACAATCACAAGCATACAAGAGATATGATAGTTTGTTTACGAGGTTCGGCATAAAGGCTACAACTTCGGGGGCCGAATCGTTCGGCTCCATCCGTATGAGGAGTTTTTTTTTTTTCTTCTGATTAGGGTTACAAGAGGTCGGCGGTATATATTTATACTCCGATTATATATGAGCCATACATAATAAATCTTCATCTTGATGAATACACCACATTGAAGAAAACACATACACAAGAGAACGCTTTAACACTCCTCACGCGTCCGTGGGCTGGGTTTACCTCCTTACTCAGCAACCTGTAACTCCCAACAAGTCGAGGCAATGCTCAAACTTGTTGGCGGTGGCGGGCTTGGTTAACATATCCGCAGCATTATCATCAGTGTGCATCTTCATCAAATCAATCTCTTCAGAGTTGATCAACTCCTTGATCCTGTTATACCTTTCATGAATGTGCTTCGTCCTGACATGATACACTTGATTCTTGGCCAAATAAATTGCAAACTCCTTGATCCTGTTATACCTTTCATGAATGTGCTTCGTCCTGACATGATACACTTGATTCTTGGCCAAATAAATTGCACTTTGACTATCACAATGAACCTAAACTCCACCTTGCTAAACACCTAGTTCCTTCACTAATCCTGCAAACCATAACACTTCCTTTGCAGTTTCAGCCACAGCCATGTACTCTGCCTCAGTTGTAGATAATGCAATAATAGATTGAATTGATGACTTCCAACATATAGGCCTTCCACCTAAAGTAAAGACATACCCTGTAGTAGACCTCCTATTATCCAAATCACCAGCATAGTTCGAATCCACATATCCAACAACCAAAGGATTACCTTGCTGTCCACCAAAAATAATACCATGCTTGTTGTACCTCTCAAGTAGTTGAATATCCACTTGACTGTCTCTCAGTATCGCTTTCTTGGTTTTGCCATAAACTTACTGACTTGACTAACAACATGCGCCAAATCAGGCCTTGTACAAACCATAGCATACAGTAAATAGCCAACTGCATTAGCATATGAAATCTTCGCCATCTCTTCAAATTCTTTGTCTAATTCAGGACAAAATTCAGAAGAAAGTTTAAAGTGTTGTGCCAATGAAGTACTTATTGGTTTGGCCTTGCTCATATCACTTCAAGACTTTCTCAACATACTCCTGCTGAGACAAGCACAGTCTCCTCGAGTTTCTATCCCAGTGTACATCCATGCCCAAAATTTTCTTTGCCGCCCCTAAGTCTTTCATATCAAATTTCTGACTTAGCAAACCCTTAAAACTAATCACATCACACATGTGCTTTGTAGCAATTAGCATATCATCCACATATAGTAGCAAAAAAATAAAAGAACCATCATCAAGGCATCGAACATAAACACAATAGTCATACTCGCATCGACTGTAGTCAATCTGCAACATGTAGGAGTCAAAACATTTGTACCACTGTCTTGGAGACTGTTTCAACCCATACAATTACTTCTTTAACTTGCATGTCAGGTGCTGATTTTTCGGTTCAGTGAACCCTTCTGGCTGCTCCATGTAGATTTGCTCATCAAGATCACCATGCAAAAAATGTCGTTTTCACATTCATCTATTCCAAGTGCAAATCCCAATTGGCTACCAATGCAAGAACTGTTCTGTTAGAAGTATGCATCCCAACTGGGGAGAATACCTCATCATAATCAATCTCCTTCTTTTGTGAATACCCTTTTGCAACTAATTGAGCCTTAAACTTTTTCCCCTTCTTTTTCTGATACTACAGGCTTTCTCTTGTAGACCCATCTGCACCCAATAGCCTTCTTATCCTTAGGAAGATGAACTAGCTCCCAAGTCTGATTCTTCTGTAAAGACTCCATTTCTTCTGTCATCGCAATCATCCACCTATCTTTCTCTTGACTTGTAATAGTCTCCTAAAAATTAGTTGGATCATCGGTACTAACAAGAAGAGCAAAAAAAAACCTGGTCTTCATACCCGAATCTCTTTGGAGCTTTTCCATTAGTGTGTCACTGTCTATCTCTTGCTAATTGAAAATTATGCAAATCCTCTAAAGTGGAATCTAGAGGCAGTGTGCGTGAATCCTGAGTCCTTGAACTATATTCTAACTCTACATACACTGTATCTGAACCTTCAATCTCCTGTGCCACCTCCTCTTTGTTTTGCTGTAATATTGATTTCTCATCAAAGACAACATATCTGCTCATCACCACCTTCTTCGATATCGGATCCCAAAGCTTGTACCCTTTAACACCTTTCTTGAAACCCATAAAATTGCACTTTGTTGATTTTGCATCAAGCTTTGACCTTTCATCAGCTGGTACATGCATATAGGTTGGGCAACCAAAAATTCTTAGATTAGTAAAATCAACCGAATTACCATTACATACCTCCTCTGCAACCTTACCATTTAAAGATGCTCGTGGTGATCTGTTTATGAGATAGCATGCCATGTTCACAGCTTCTGCCCATAAACATTTAGGAAGCTCTGCATTCAACCTCAAGCACCTTGCTCGTTCACAGATAGTCAATGCTCATCCTTTCTGCCACACCATTTTTTTGCGGTGTTTTGCGCATAGTGAAATGCCACTGAATACCATGCTCCTCACAATATCTTTGAAACTATGAATCAGTATATTTAGTACCATTATCAGATCTCAGATACTTTACCTTCCTGCCTGTTTGGTTTTCCACCTCAGCTTTTCACACCTTGAACTTGGCAAACACTTCAGATTTCTGCTTCATGAAATACACCCACACCTTGGGGGGGGGGATCATCAATAAAAGTAACAAAATACTGAGATCCACCCATTGACGGTTTTCTGGTAGGCTCTCCCACATCATAGTGTATATAATCAAGTATTCCTTCTGTTTCATGTTTGCCACTTGAGAAACTAACCTTAGACTGTTTTCCAAGAACACAAGACTTACATAAACCTAACTCGCAACTTTTAATTCTTGCCAATAGGTCTTTATTATGTAATTTTGTCATCCCACGAACACTAAGATGACCCAACCGCATATGCCAAAGTTTTGCCGTGTCATTATGTGACTCCACTGAATTGACTCCACCTACAACAGTGCTCCAAAACAATATGTAAATATTTCTAGCAGTTCCCCTACCCTTCATCACAGTCAATGCACATTTACAATTTTTCATGGTTTCCTTATCGTTATCAGCTTCATAAGTAAGACCACAATTATGTAAGGAGTCTAGAGAGATTTGATTCTTTTTCAACCCTGGTATGTGCCTAACATCATGCATTGTTTTAGCAATTCCATCATCCATCTTAATTTCAACTTCACATATCCCGACAATACTATGGCATGTATCATCACTAAGGTAAACAAAACCGAAATTACCTGACCTGTATGAAGTGAACCACTCCCTGTTAGGCGTGATGTGATACGAGCACCCCAAATCAAGAATCCATGCATCTATCAACCGACCGTTTGAAACTGAAAAAACATCTGCATCACTGCTATCCGAGTTATTTTTTCTAGTCACATTCACGTCTTCTCATCACACTTCCCACCATTTTGTTCTTTCAATTTTGGACAATCCCTCTTCATATACTCCATCTCTTTATACTTGTAGCACTCGATATTCTTTCTACTCCTTAACTTTGATCTGGATTTACACCTTCCAGATCTCTCATTTTTCTTGTTTCCTTCCACAATCACCCTTCGTATACAAACTATCACCTTGAGAGCTCTCCCACATGTTCAACTTTCGTTGATTATGCGCCAACAGGGCTGCGGTAATCTCACCAACCTTGATAGTATCTTTCCCGTATGTCAGAGTAGTGACCAAGTGTTCATAGGAAGGTGGCAATGAACACAACAGAATAATCGTCTTGTCTTCATCTACGATCTTCTTCTCTAGACGCCCTAGATCAATGATCACCCAATTGAAGACATTCAAAATGCTGTGCAAGATCATACCCCTCCTGCATCTTCAGCCTGTACAACTTCTGCTTCAGATACATCATGTTCGTCAGGGATTCAGACATAAACTGAGTCTACAACTTGTACTAGATTTCTTTCGGCAAGGTCATATCCATCACATGATACATGACCTGATCTGAAAGACACAGCCGTATGATCGCAGCCAAGGATCCAAAAGCCGATACCGGACCAAATCTCGCCAGGTGGCCGGGAAAAAAAACGGCCGATAACCATATTTCCTATAAAAAAAACCGGTTGAATTTCGCTTGAAAACCAGCCAAATTTCAAAAATTAAAATTTGAATTTGCAAAACCTGAAACAACCGGCCGGGATTTTCCTTCGGGACCTGGCCAGAACCGGCGGTTACGGTAGGATTTTCACTGATCGCACGATTCTCGGCCGGTTTTTCTCGATCGCGGTACCGCTTCCTTCAACTCCTCCCAATCATCATCCTCCACCGTCTTTGGCTTTCCTTCGCGCAGCCCCTTAGAAAAAATCCTGCTGCGCCGACAGATCTTTCACCATCGTCTGCCACAATCCGAAGTTACCAGTCCCGTCGAACTTCACCACTTCAAATATGGCATCTGGCGTTGCCATCTCAACCTTGCTCTGATATCAATTGTTAGAACCGGCGACAATTCTTTGCGCGAGAGAACAATCCTAGCAAGCACACAAGAGACACGAGAATTTGTTTACGAGGTTCGGCAAAGTCTACATCCCCAAAGGCCGAATCATGGCGGCTCCGTCAGTATGAGGAGTTTTTTTCTTTTCTTCTGATTAAGATTAAAAGAGATCGACGGTATATGTTTATACTCCGATTACATGTTTAACTACCGCAAGGACAGAATTGGTCCCAGTAATGAGTACTACTTGTAACCACCACGTTGCAGCCTTTCTAATCAGTGGGCTTTGTGCAGGCAATACATGACATAATGACCACCAACGACTTTGCAGTTTGCACAGTACAATCACAGTACTATTAAGCTAGCAAGCTAGCACAATCATTAGCTTAGAAAACTTCAGCAAGGAAAGCAAGCTTCAGTAAAGAAAGAGGGAGCAAAAGCAGGGAGGGAGCAAGGTGTCCCGGGGTTTGCGTTTTCTAGCCAGAGAGAGGGGCCAGGCCAGGCCAGGCCATGCCATGCCACCGGCTTTGCATGCGGCTTCTGCTCCCAGAGCTCCGCGTGGGCTCCCTCCTCAATCCAGTCAAATGACACTGCAATCTCAAATGATTGTAGTACGGTTTGCTCGCTTGTTTAACATATCTCACAGTCGTGTGATGGCAAATGAAGGAACGATTAGGGCTTGACAGGGAAGGGAGGTGTACAGTACAGCTTGCTTAGTTTAGTGGCCTTGGGGCACATGGCATGTTGGGTGATTGACTGATCAGTGTTCATTTCGATTAGATTAGGCCGGGGCCTACTAAAGCGCACGCCCAAATCTAACCAAGATTGCATTGCATCACACGCACGCCTGACCAAATCATACATGCACTGATGCACACCTGTATCTATCAACAAGTATTTTATTAGTAACTACTGCTAGTCTGCTACCACTAACTCAGGTTGTGCAAATCTGAATAATTGGCCTGACCTGAGTCGAAGAAAGCACAGCAAGTTCCACGCATTTCCCTCTTGAAAGTAAAGCATCCAATGATCTCATCTTATGTTCTTTTCACCCAGATTTGATAAGATATTTCTCGCGCGCTCACCGTAGTACACGCCAATACGGAGATCGTGCGAGAATATACTGGAATTGACCAAAAGTTACTGGAAATTGGAAACGGTCAGTCTCGTTTACCTTCAGACGTCACCGTTTGATTGATTGTCCGTAATCGACGACACACATGAAGATTTGTCAAGTGACCTAACAGTGAATTTGCAGACTTTTGGTTCAGCCTCTTTCTTCCTTTTCTGTGGATGAAATCAACCTTTTACCTCCATTTTTGTTGGGTTCCCTCTCTCTTTCCCCCCCATCTGTAGCTTTTCTTTTTAAGAGGTTCCTTGTAAAGAATGCTTCAAAGATAAGATCGCAGCAAAGAAAAAGGGAGAGCAAGATGTCCTCTCTGGATTCAAGTTCAACGTCGATGTCTGATTTTGATGTTCCATATAAACAAAAAACCGATTAACTAAGGTGATTCAATCATATCTCTCTGCATTTGGAGATAATCATTCGTTCCACAATCGACAGTGCCCCCTTTAAGCAATGTGCTTAGACAAACAGGACACGAAAAAAACAGAAATCAAACCATCGATATCCGGAGATCCCACATATGCCTCGAGGGATGATACGCATTAGTATAGCAGAAGCATCATTATTTCTTTTGCCCACAACACGCAAGTAGACAGACATACAAATTGAGAGAACACAAATGAAAACGTATGCAGAGTACTAAAATCCATTGCATCACCTGTACAAGACTGATCTTTGCTGAGTAAACAAACAGAGCAAAAAAGAAAGATTATAGAACTAAAACTAAACAAAACTACAGGTATAATTAAACAGAAAACAGCACCCTAATTAGTAAGCACATCTCATGCCATACTAGTATAGTAGTACTAGTCACTAACCAAACCACACCCAACTAAGCCTATTCTTAGAAACGTAACTATGACCTCTGGGCCGGCCTGTCCACGAACATGGCCGGCGCCGGGACGGGGCCCCACGGCCCTCTGGGCACCGGCCGGCCCTCGTCGGCGGTGTCCGGCTTGCCGGAGACGAGGCGTTCGCAGGAGGGGCACATGGTGAGGGTGGTGGGCGGCGGCATGCGCATGTAGAGCTGCGGCGGGACGAGCTTGAGGGTGCGGAGCTCCTGCACCTCCTTGTGCAGGCGTCGGTTCTCCTCCGTGAGCGTCTCGCAGCAGCGCTTGAGGAACTCGCAGTCCACCTCCGTTTGCTTCAGCTTCGTCCTCGCCCTCCGGTTCTGGAACCACACCTCCACCTGCCGCGGCTTCAGGTTCAGCTGCTTCGCCAGCGCCGCTTTCTGCTTCTGATCGACAGATCGAGCAACAAAAAATTAGTTTTTTTATTTTTTTGATCTGCTACTTTTGACATGCGTATTAGGCTCAAATAAATAGATGATACTTACGGGGTTGAGGGTGTTGTGCTCCTTGAAGCTCTCCTCGAGGACGGCGGACTGGTCCTTGGACAGGCGGAGCTTCTTGCGCGACCCTCCGCCCGCACCGGAGTCCTCGTCGTCGCTGCCGGCCCTCATCTCCTGCTCGCCGCCGCTCCTCGCCGGCGCGCCCCGCTTGCCGCTGAGGCTGGACAGCGTGCTATTGGGCGAGGACGCGCCGGGATCCTCGTCCTCCTCACTGCAGCTCCCCGGCCTCTCCCCCGTGGGCGCCCGGTTCACGTCTATCCCCCGCAGGAACGGCATCTCGTGGCACGCCGCCGCCCTCTGATCCGCATGCATGCATGCACCTGTACGTTGCTGATCACCGGAAGAGGAGGAGGAGAAGAAGAGACCGGCGCCGTTCCAGCACTGCGTCTGCGGCGCAGCGGGCAGGGTAGAGATGGGCGCGACGCTGAGAGCGCGCTGCGGTGCCTCGGCGGTATCGGCGATGCTGAGGCTGAGCCCGAGCCCGAGCCCGAGCCCGAGATGGTGGTGGGGATACTGCTCGTCTCTCCCATTAAGCACCATCTCCATTTCGACCTTAGCTTACTTCTGTGTACGTGCTCGTTTCTTTCTCCGGAAGAGAAGGAGATGGCGGGTGGGTGGGTGGATTGATCGATATTGGTGTGGTGCCAATGAGGAGGGGTGGAGAGGGAGAGCTTTTAAAGAGAGGAAGGCAGGCAGGGACTCGAGGGATGGCTATGGATATTTTTGGTTGGGGAAAGGTCAAAACACCATTAATAAAAAAATCAAAAAATAAAACTCTTTTCCACAATGTAAGTCCAAGACCATCATACGCAATGATGAAGAAAACACTAAATCTAAAAAAAAATTATTATGATTGAATCATACATATCTATATTAAAGGGTATACTACGACCACTCAACAACTTTTTCTGCATTAAACCATGGTATTGAGTGAAAATATTGCAATAAATACACTTTGATTACAAGGATCGCGCACTAGGTTAACATTTTCGGTCAAGAGAAATCAATAGAATTTCATTTAGGTCCCATGTAGTCGTAGCCCACCTAATACCTTAATAGGGCATAATAAATCTGGTTACGCTTTCAACCATAGAGAGATATATGTTTTATTTAACATAGCTGGTCATCGACCAGCTACACCCCTTGACAATCAGCAAGAGGTAATAATCAACTTCCCGACCAATGACTATATGTATAACTGGTCAGAGTCATGACAGTTATACGCTTTAACGATCAACCATGGATAATAACTACCAGTACCCGATCGGTGGTTATACCTTCTTTGGAATAGAGTATAGCTGGTCGGGGTCTTGACGGTTTACCACATGAACATTTAGCTTAACATGTGAGAGCAATTAATAACAAATCAGACGACTTACGACGGTTGATGAAGGATGCAACAGTTCAAGACACAACAAAAGACACATACGTGAAGAAAGGAGATGTCTATTCAAATATTAACTGTCACCCTTTAGATAGATATAAATAGAGGGCCTATGTGCCTCCAGATGTGACAACAACGGTAGTATAACACTTTTTTTTACACCTATTGTAAATTCACTGTCTACGGCAATAAAATCTCTAGGTGTACATGTTATTACCCCTTTATTATTTTTATAAGTTCGATATAAGACTCTGAGTCTTGTGCATCGACATTTGATTCTCTTAATGGATTTATGCTGTGGTACGCCCCTTTTCAAGAGGAAGAACTTATACTGCGGGACGTAACACTTCAGTTAATGGAGTAATACTACTAGTAGGAGCAGGAGTATTATTGCTGTCTTGTGAGTTGTGAGTCACCCTCGCACGCGGCCGAATCATCAGGTTATATGGAGTAATAACCTGGTAGGGTCCAGCTCCTCCTCTTTTTGACTTGTCCCCTCGGTTGGGGATGACGATTGATGCATCCATTGTCTGAGTTCTGACGTGGTTTCAACAACTAAACCGGTACAGTCTTCGGTACGGTATTGACAACTTTAGTTTCTAGTTGTAAGTAACCGTGGTTAAGGGAGATCGAGCTGCCGTCGAGGTTTGCAGCTAAAAGCCCTGTTCGTCAAGTGAGAAAACGACTGTTTTTTTTTTAAAAAAAAAAGAAAAGCGAATGTGAATTAGACAGATCTTTTTTAAGGGAGCTAGGCGTTTGTGAAATCCTTAATTATGTCATTGGCATGACGTTAGGGTCCACATGTCAGTAACACAATGAGCGGCATATAAGGGATGAGACAAACTTTCAGTTCTATATAAGGAATTAAACGTAGTGCTACATTTTTTTTTCAAATTAATATATCACTGAACCAACTATTGAATTAAGGGTTTGATTTTTTTTAAGATCTTCCTCAAATTAATATATCTCTAAGACAACAATCAAAACCAAGCCTATAAAATTAGGGTCCGCCAATTTAAGAGTCCTTCTATGTGAGAATTTCTATCATATTTCATCTTTTTCTTAGCAGATGTAAAAGTTTGTCATTGACTTTTAATATATAATAGATAACAGATGCACATGCACGGAGTATTTTTTTCAGCAGGCGCGCACGGCATGTGTCGACGTAGATGCCATGGTTGTGTTGTATTGTAGTGCGTACTATATATATGTACGTATGGTGTAATCTCATCGTGTGTGTTTTTTTGCATTCGAGATATATGTCTATTAATTTTTTTCTTGAGCCTGTACGATTCACAAAAGAATATTGTTTTAGCGTAACATGCGGTCAAACTTTCTAAACTCTGACTATCGATATCTTTTTAAATATTTAGATTGGCCACATAAAAATGGTCCGTATAGATTCATCCTGGAAAATAACTTTTTAAAAAAATTATAATTTTGTTAGGTTTTATAGAACTATTAGAGTAGAAATTAGTGGTTAAAGTTACGTGTTAAGAGCATGTATAATGGGCTTATACATGTCGTCTGTAAGCATTGCTACGTAGGATTTTTGATGACGTAGATGAAAGAGAATGAAGGGAGAGAAAGATGATGTCTACAATCCAGTAGCCGACTATAGCACAAGAAACAAGAAAAGCATTAAAAGATTATATGCTCTATCAAGACAACTAAAAAGACAGCACAACTAAAAAGACAACAGCCGTCTATATCATTATATGAACTGTTTTTTAGTGTTGTCTACAGGTGTTGCTCCGCATAAAAAAGAGTGAGCAGAATACACAGCCTTGGTTGGTAGGCACGCGCTGGATTATCGATGGAGTACACGGACTGGGGCAAGCGTGGCATGAGGCAGTAATCTCATCTGCCGCAGCCAGTAGTGGTAGTACATACATTGGGGCGGTGCGGTGCGGTGCGGTGCGAGGCAGACACGGAGATGGCATTCGCGGATATGATTGGGACGGTGAGTTGGGCAATTATTAGCAGGTTTGTACATGTGCCGACGCGGCACAGGCCGCTCTCACCCTCATGACGCTGTCCCCTCGCGCCCAACCAACGCCAACACAACACCTCCCTGCTCTGCGAAGAATGCATGGATCTACTGTCTGCTCGCGTGACAGGCAGGGCCACGCTCTTTTCTTTTCCTTTCCTTTCTCTTGACACTGCAGTGTACAAACTAGTGCTGCATACCATCGTCACCTCAATCATACGGCAAAGGTCTGCGGTCGCTCGCTCCTCATGCAAGCCACCCATCAATTCTACTCTACAGGAGTACAGTGCCTTTTTCTTCTTGGCAAAAAAGGTGGAGAGAGAATTTAACGCATGACACTCCAGCTTCGGCCTGTGCTGACCACTCCAGGATTTCTACCCGTGACGGACCCAATAGGAGGCTAAAGGAGCAGAGCATCCTCTATGGTCAGGGGTGCAAACGGAGCGGATACGGATGGATATCGCTCATCCTGTATCCTTTTCCATATTTTTTTCTCGGATTCAGAATCGGACACGGACAAATACGGATACTTAATACTGAATCGCGGATAGTCTCGGTCATTGAATACAGAGCGAATACATGCCGAGCCGAATACGGATTGTCTCGGTCACGAATACTTACTCGGATATTGCGTGAAAACATAAACCATATATATCGCACAAATAAAGATCAATCAACAATACTACATGTCCAAAATGCAACTAGATTAGTAGTTTAACAAACAAATTTAAATATATCACACAATAACATAGGATATTTAAGCAAGTAGTAGTAACTACTAACTAGCAAGTAGCAAGTACATGACAGGGCTAAATAAACAAGTGTAACTACTAACTAGCAAGTCACAAGTTCACAAAGAGATTATATTTAACTAAGTATTAGTGACTTAATTAAACCCTATAAAAGCACGTTGTATTTACCTATAGCCCATATCAAAGAGATTATATTTAACTAAGTATTAGTGACTTGATTAAGCCCTTCTTTTTTAAAAAAGAAAAAAGAAAAGAAAAGATAAGCTCTATAAAAGCACATTGTATTTACCTATAGCCCATTGATTTGTAATAGAAGTACGGTCAAATCCATTTGCCTATATTGGACCGCCTTGATCTGCATTCTTCGTAGGCAACTTTCCTACGGAAACACACAGGTAATTAAGTCACGCATATGATAAAACATGCATTAATCCAGTCTTGCAAATGACACAATTTTGACTGGTTTTGACGTTTGCAATTTTCCACGGAATAAAGAAAGGTGAAAGATCTGAAAATGCTATATCTATTGAGGAAGAAAGCAAAATGTACATGCTCTGCTCTTCTTGGCTTTGCACGCATCTCGAGAAAACCTAAACTTGTTGATCACCCCATGGTGTTCCACAAAAAGCTACATGTGTGCTTACATGGAGATATTATGGTCAAAAGAAATGCCGTAGCTTTGTTAGCTTTCATGTGGTGGAATGTGACACCATATAATATTGTAGGAATTACTATTGAAAAGGCAAAATACTGTAGAATTATGGTTGAAAAGGCAAAAAAATACTACAACTCTGATAGCTTTGATGTGGTGGGATTAAACTTAACATCAGAGAAATGAGAAAGGTGGAGAGCTCAACTTGGTATCTTCCAACAATTGACAGTGCTAATCCAACATGACTAATGCAACATTGTAATATATAGAATATCCACCTATTGGTTTATCTTTAAGTGTAATATCTGAACAACATGATCACTCTTTTTGTCACAGAATGGATGACAAAGGTATAGGGAATTAGACCCAAGACAATATGCTAGAGTGCAGAAATAGTTGTGGTGCACACAAAATCAAAATTTAATAATGAACTTTCCATATCTTTTTCTTTGGTATAGAGGGTGAGTGAGAATGCAAGCTGTCAGTCAGCAATAGCTAACTAACATTGAGTAGTGTTTGGTAAAACGTCACGTCGATTTAAATAGAACTATAATAGAACTATAATGGTTCAAACTTCTAATTTGATTGTTTCTGGTTTTGTTGATTTAAATAGAACTATAATGGTTCATACATTATAGTTCTATTTAAATCAGAGGTTTTACCAGAAACACTACTCAATGTTAGTTAAAGGTGAAACACTAATCAAATTAGAAGTATGAACCATTATAGTTCTATTTAAATCGCAGAGGTTTTTACCAGAAACACTACTCAATGTTAGTTAGCTATTGTCGATCGACAAATTTTGTCCACTAGAGTGTGTACCTTTTAATGTGCCATGTCTTATGAATATAATTCCATTACTAGCTAAAATTAGCAAGATAATATAGTGCAACAAGCATCAAGTGCCCTATAATCAGACCTTTTAGTCGGACGCGGTCCTCTTCAAAATCCATTATTCCTCCAAATTCAGAGAGAAAGTCGCCATGCCCCGTAAGTCGATGTCTCACCGCTACATTGTTCAACTTCGCCATCAAGTAAGAAACATGGTCCGCAATTCCACTATTTAATACAATAAGTTGCTCAGTATGAACATTCAAGAGTTCTTTACTAATAAAAGTCGAACGTAAAGCAATCCGTAAAAAGACACAAGCAGAATGAGAACACGAATGGTATCATCATAGAATTATGCAAATGGCTTGATTTTAGCTAAAAAACAAAACAGATGTACAATAGAGTTTGCAACTTTCTCAAATTTCGATAGCACCTCCAAAGCTTTGTACAATAGATCATAGTCTAGTGATCTTGCTCGAATTAAACAAAAAGCACCCAACTCATCGCCAGTCATTACAATCATGGCTTATGTATCATTGGTAAAATACAAACTTTCGACATAAACTAATGGAACAGAGGGGGCATGATGCGCACCTTCTTCTGGAGGAAGTAATCTTTCTATGCATTGCTCATGCTCTTCCGTGCATTGATTAGAGAGCATATTCCATGAATTTCTCAAGTTTGTTGATTTTGTTCGGTCAAGAGTATTATTAGCCCCACTTTGACTAGCCTTTTGGTATGACAAAATTGCAATCCCGGCGTAATGGCGATGAATCAACAACAAAGGCATGTCAAATCAAAATCGAAAAGAGCAAGAGCTTGTCTTTGGGATCACAATATCTTGAAAGTGGAGCAACAACAGTGGTCTACAAGTCGAGCGTAAAAAACTCAACTTCTAGTCTCATAGCTTGTTGATAGAGCTTCCCAATAATCTCAAGCTCCTCACCACCAATGAGACACTTAGTTTATCGTGCAACTCTTCTATTTGGAGTGCACTATCCTCAGAGGAAAGGGGAAACGAAAACGATTTTCAACAAGATGAGCAGCTTGCAATGGAGCACATGCCCAGATTACATTCAGATGTATGATGATGACACTTCCCATACCTCAAAATCACTCGATGCATATGTCTCAATCCATTTCTTATGTGGATGCTTTTCATCTTGTTTCAGAAAGTGGTGAGTTCATTGCCCAGATATGCATAAAGTCTCATGCACGAGTCATGCCCCAACAAAGGTATGCAACAATTTTTTTCTTCTCGAATGGTGTGACCATTTTATCGTAACCTTTCCCACCATCGACTTTTCCAAATTGCAGCTTGCAAGTAAGAAATCAATGTACTTGGTTGTTGCCGGGCTTGGAGGATCTCTTTGGTAGGATCAACTCCCACTCCTCGCAAATTAAATAGTCAAGGCAAATGACTAGGTAGTAAGAACTCGAGGATGATTAAAAAAGGTCCTTAGTTGGAAGGACTAGTTAGTATATCGTGCACAAGCAGACAGAGAAAATTCAGTCCTAAGGACTATATGCATACAAATCGCACCGCACAACATGTAGTAAAATTGTGATTTATCTCTCCAACAACCAAAAACCGAAATGGCGCTTGGTAAGCATCTTGGTTGTAGATGTAGGATTTTGGACCTGCATTACGTGGAATAAGAGTATACTTTAAAGTTGATATAGTTGAAATCCTCGTATGGCCTAACTAAATGAAACCAAGAACAGAGCAAAGAAACTGAATAAAACAATGCATGCCCGGATTATTAAAGTGCATGACAAAGTTTGTTATTGTGAAAAATTATGAGAGAACTTCGATCAAAGAAATTAGCAATTGTACTTGAATCGGGTGTCGATGGTAGCCGATATTATATCAAGGTCAAGTTGGTTTTATCAATGTTAGTAGCTCGCGAGAAATCGACGCTTATATCCATTATGCAAAGAAATGAGCGGGTTAGATCGGCTAGCATAGATGGTGCGAGCAAAGCTTCCGAGGTCTAGAAGTAAATCCGTTGTGATTAATTTCGTGAGAGAAATTACGAGGATCGCAAGGCATTGACGCTAACTAAATACTAGAGTAACAAACAGAAATGAGGATTTGGGGATAGGTGAAGTGGAGGATGGGGACCGGAGGACTAAGCGTGGAGGTTGAGTCATGGAGGACGCCTTCCTAGGGCGGCGATTGTGGCCTTGTCGTCGCCGGCGTGCCAAGACTCCTCGGCCATCTTGTAGTCGTGGGATGGGATGGATCGACGGATTAGATCCAAGTGAATCCTAATCGAAGGCAGAAGGAAGAGCCGGAGAAAGGGTAAAGGGATTAATTGGGGTGCTTGCTTGCTGGCGTGCGAAGGCTCGGAGGAAGTGGGCGCCCGCGCGACGAGTGGCGGAAGGAGTCGAGGTGGAGGGCCCCCGCGAGGAGAGAGGAGGAAGGGCGTGTAGGAGGCGGCGGCCTCCCGCGAGGAAGCGATCGAGGCGGGCTTGGCCGAGTGCCTCGGCGACCACCGCGAAGAAGAAGAAGATGACGATGACATCCGCTGCATTTACGCCTGCAAGGAGGAGGAAGGAGGATGCGGCGAGGGAGGAAGGAGAAGGCGGCGGCGGTGAGGGTGAGGGACTTAGGTAGACGCGGGAGGGAGGAGTTTTGGAGACTAGAGTGCGGGAACGCCGAGCGCGAGCGGGAATGAAATGGCCGTCTGGCGATGCGGTGCGGTGTTTTCTTTCGGATAGTCAACAGAGATATCCGAATTAATTTCCGGATATCTGCTTACCGAATCCGAATCCGTGACCGACAAAAAAATATCCGAATCTGTATCCGAATTCGGGAAAAAAAACCCGGATATCCGAAAAAACTCCGAATTTTGCCCACATTTATTCGGTCGGTCGGTCGGGAATTATCCGCTCCGTTTGCACCCCTATCTATGGCTGACCGAGCTATAGGTATCTCTAGCACCTCGGACGTTGTGTCTTTGAAGCTTAGCTGCTCTGAAGGTAGAGGATGAATAAGGAAATGATTTGAACCGGAATTCTCTTATATAGGTTGTGTGATTGCGTCAAGCTAAGTGTTCGTCGTTACTGTCATGGGCCCACTGGCCAAGCCTACTAAATCCATCTATCTCGCTGACTCTGCTCTCTTTTCACCAAACATCGAGTCCTACTCTAATCTCTAACTAATTCCCTAATCCCTATCATGATGAATCCTAACGACGCGCTGTGACCGGCGTGTACGCATGGGCTTGGACATGCTGGATGGCTCTAAGTCTGTGTAGCGTGACAGTATTCTATTAGCATATTTAAATTTTAGTCATGTGTCCGTCACTGTTTCTACCGTCCATGCATGCTGCGTTGCATTGCATTCCATATATGATAGATGTGATATGACACATGATACATACGATATGGTAGTGTATGGTACAAGTCAGCCGAGCCGAGTGTTGGATCGATGGCAGCCGAAGTAGTGGCAAGCAACTAGCCGAGGGAGATTCGAGCTCGGCGAAAAGAGTAACGAGGTGGGTGGGCCAGGCAGGCGGCGTGGGGTGGGGCCTGGCTTCACGTGGAAAGGAGGAGGGAAACCGGGGCATACGCATTTGCGTGGGCCCACCAAACCCGGGCATCAACGTGCCACGCGCGCCTGCCTGCCCCGCAAGGCCCCGACAGCGCCCACCTTCTCCAATCATTGACATCCTCACCTCCTCAATCATCCGTTCCACCCAGCCCACACTACAGGTAAAGGTGGGAGTCAGGCACGGGGGGCGTGGGGCACGGCATGACGAACTTACTGGTCGTCTTCGCCGACGGAGCCGGAGCTAGGATTTTATAAAATTTCGGATACAAAATAAGTAAAGCATGGTAAAAAAAATATAGTGGAGTGGTACAAAAGTTAATACCTAATTATTTCCGAAGGATTTTGATTGGATTGCGATATAAAATAAGATGCCAATGTCTTGGTTTTCTTCCTCATGTATATCTATTACATCAAATAGAATCAAATCAAATAATATTGATCAAATGACATCTTTTGCAGGGAAGATGTTGACATATAGTTCCAAGCACAAGTTTGTAATATAGTGCACTTAATCGTCAAAACTCAAAAGCTAAGCCTCCTTACCTTTCCAAAAAGAGATTCACATAATGCTTCTGTTCTGTATAACTCACAGGTTGCTCAATATCCACTTAATCTTCCTGCGGCAGAGTAAGCACATAAGATTAAAACAAATTTATCAACCACGAGTCCACGACTAATACCTAGTACATCATGTATTTCTAATTCTAGTACATCAAATATTCAAAATGGTTATGCTCACTTAAATCTAAAGTTCTAAACCGATCTTTCAGCTACAAACACAAATCGAAATTGGGAATACTGGCCATGATGCTCTTCCAGCCTCAACCCAAGAAGAAAGCTAATCCACTCTCTCTCTCTTCCTCCATCCATTCCATTCGTCAGTGAGGCCCCAGGCTCCCATCTCCAGATCTCCTTGCTTCTTCCGCATCCCCTTTCTCTTCCTCTCACTTCTTTCTTGTGATTACTTCAGCCGAATGGTAGTAGCTTCATGGTGCCACCTCCTTTGGTCGGCTCGCACCTAGCGCCGCCGCCATTCTTCTTCGTCATGGTTCCTCGTTCGCCTGCATCACGGCTTGGTTACTTCATGCGACCCATACTGTTCCGCTACCCCTAGCTTCCTCCTCTCTCACACGGCTACGCCGGCCTCGCCCAGACGCTCAATGCCTCGCCTCATTTCGGGCCGAGTGGTGGTCGATGGAGCCATCGAAGGAGAGGAGGCGTGATCTTGCAAGAAGAAGCGAAGTGGTGAGCTAGAGGTTCGAGGCACCGATCACATGGCATGGGCCGGGAAGGCTTAAGCACGAGGTCTTTGATGGGGAGGCACCAAACCAAACCGCCAGTGGGAGGAGCCGAGGAGGAGAAATGGAGGAAGATTGAGATTTGAGAAGAAGATTGGAGAATGGGGAATGACCGAATGAGCTCTACCTCCTGGTGCCTTTGCTGCTTCAGGCCTTTCGGCCACTTGGGAGGGGGCCAAGGCCGGGCGCCTAGGCCGCCTCTATTGGGCTTCGGCCGTCTTGCCGGGCCAAGAGGCTGTGGCCTCTTTACCGTATACTTATTTTTGGGGGGATTGGCATATTTGCCACACCACTTTATGCCCAATTGCCAGAATGTCACTCAATGTCTCGATGACATGTGGCCCCAAGACCCAGATGTCATTGAGACATCAGATGGTATTCTGGCAATTGCACATAAACTTAATGGCAAAACATCAATAATCCTTTATTTTTTTTGGTAAATTCACTAAAAACTTCCATTAGTATTTGGTGCGATCTTTGCGTCGCAAAGGCGGTCAGCGCGTGGGCGACGACACGGCAAGATGAGGCGAAGCGGTCGGTCGAGCTGCATGCTGGCGTGTTTTAGCGCAAATACATGGCGGCGGCGCCAAAGATTAGGCCGACAGAGTTGGTGGTCGGCCACGTCGACGTGGCTTCGCTGCGTCTTGGCCGAAGCGCGGCATGCTGTAATGCAGATGATGGCGTCAGTACGCAAGATCAGCCAAGAGGCGTGGCGGCCCGAAGCCGACGGAAGCTTCGCCGTCTTGGGCGAAGCGTAGGCTACCGTCAAGGTTCGGCAAGACATGTGGGCGCGGTGGTCGGGCGCAGGCGTGCACATGACTTGGTCGATGGTGGCGGCACGCAGGTGTAACCATGTGGGGCAGCATGTGCATGTCGCAGTCAGTCAAGGCGGCGGAGAGCGGCTTCGAAGCGGCGTGGTGGCACTACCGCGCATCTTTGGTCTTTGGTGTCGTGTTTTTTTTCTTTTTCTATGTTCATGCAATCTATCACCCAATCAACATCTACTCCTGCATGCAACCTACCGATCAGCTTGGCTGGCGACTTCAAGTCGGCTCACGGTAGATTAGAGTGGATTTGCACCGTAGAAAATAATCTAGAAAACCAAAATTGCGGAATTGAAAGCGATCTAGAAAATGTGATTCAATCTACGAGCATCGTGCTTCGACGGTTACCTTTCGATCCGAGTAAACGAGACCTAGAGGTAAGCTGGAGTCGATTGTGCTGATAACGTGTTAAGGAACCGTCGCTGACGAGCCCAGTCCGATCGATCACCTCGTAGATGGATGTCAAATCACACAAAATAATACAAAAACAAATGATAGATAAAACAGAGAGATATGTGGGATTTTCTTTTTTTTCTTTATTTCTCTTATCAAAGGTAGTCTTGAAGTGATAAAAAATTCTATCGACTAGGCCTGGATCAGGTTTTCTAACAATTTTCACATCTTTCTGGGAGGAGGATGCACGCATGTGCGTGGTTGCACGGATGGTTCAAGAAGGAATGGGACATGTTTCACTGCTGGTTGTTGGACCTAGGCACCTAGCTAGCCAGGTTAGTATCCTGATCTGATCTGATCTGATACATGCATATATCTATTGGCGTGCAATTCCCCAGGACTGGGAGGCTGAGGGACCGCATGCTAAATTTGCTGGCGAAATTCGATCGGCTACGCCCAATTATTGGCCTCTCACGAGTGGATAACTGTACGTACATGGCTGTACTGCATGCCACCTCACCTTCAGTTCACTTCACTCGCGCGCTACTTCAAGGAACCTTCATGGATTCGTACTAGTACCATCCATGCCGTTACAGGTGTAACCAGTAAGCCATACGACACGTCTCCTAGCCGGATCACAGAACTAAGCTAGCCAACGACCGATTTATCCACTAACTTACTTGTGTCAAACAATAGAAATAGTCCGTAGATAATACCAATGCAGTCACATCAATCACATAACAGAGAGAGAGGGGATCCAATATTTTTATCCATATATATTGTGATACACGAATGTACGAATGTACTCGTGTTTATAGCGAAAAAAGGATTGATACGAAGAAAGTAAACTTGCTCACTTGGTTAGCTATGATGTCGTCTAAGTAGTCTATCTAGATTTAAATCTTAGACTTAACAGAGCGTCTTATATAAAGATAGAGAAGCAGCTACCTTTTCACATCAAAAAGAAAGAAAGATTGGTACGGGCAATTCGGTCTTTTGTCCGTTATCAGGTCTACATCTGCACATAGGGTGCGTGCAGGTTTCCCGGAGGGCAAGCCCGCCACGTGGCGCGTCGCGGAGTGCATGCAAAGTCCCACGGATCCACGCGTGCTTCAGTTCCGTGATCGAGTGATTAGTCAATCACAATCAGTCGTTCAAATGCTGACTGACTCTGCTTAACTTGGACGCGAGGGCACTCGACCCTGGGCCAGCCTGTTCGATCGGCTGCACGATGCCGCCACGTGGACACTCTGGCTCCCAGCATCCCATCACCCCACGTGATGCGATGACCCAGCCCAACTCAACTCAACACAACCGTGCAGTTATACATGCCTAGCTAGATCTGATCTACCTAGCCCGTTAAATCGTAGGCCCGGTTCTGGCTCTGACGTCGGGCCCCATCCATCCAATCGGGCGACGTGGCGTGACGGTCGCAACAGTGGCGATGTTTTGTTGCTGCATGCGTCCATAATTGAGAGTCTCTCTCGCTCGCCACGTACGTACGTACGTACACCGGTACACGTACACGTAATCCGTTGGTGAACCAAACTCGAGGCTATGTCCAGGCCTGCCAGCTTCGTGAATAGTCCGTCGAAGGCTCGAGAATTTTTAGCCTCCCGTGCATCCTTCCCTCGTCCCATTTTCTAAGTCGTTTCCCAGAGCCCGAAAGCCACCCGGTGGCTACGGTCACACCCAATCAAAGTCCCCAACCACCCCCTCCAAAGCACAACACGTCTGCACTCGGGCTCCACGCCCACTCCTCTGCTCATCCTTTACTGGAATAAGGATATATTTCTGCTGAGAAATCCTGATTTAAGGGTTGATATGTATAATATCGAAACTGTCTTTCGTGGGTTTTAGTCTTTAAACATAATCTCATTGTATTAAAAAAAGATCAATCTATAAATAAAGAGGTTCCACATATTATGCCTAAATCGTTCGTCTCTCTGTGATTATTCATCTATTGTGTGGTGATTGGTTGTAGAATTCCTACGATTACTACGTCCTTCAACACGTTATTAATATGAATCGCTCTACACGGCCAAATCAATCTGTCGCCAGAATTTCATCTTTCAATCTATTGTTTTTGCTATGATTAATCTGGTAGATTAATTTGTATGTATCAGTTTAGATCGGTTTAGCGAGTTGTGTGACCGAGAGGCGCGGCGTGGGAGCTGGGCTCCGCCGTTATTGAGGAGCGGCGTGGGAGCGGGGCTCCGCCGATAGAGAGGTGCGGCGTGGGAGCTGAGCTCCGCGGACCGAGTTGTTAGGGTGGTTGGTTGCGCGCGAGTTGAGTTGGGTTGGCCTTGCTCTTTGTCTGTTGTGCCTCTCCGGTGTGAGTGTCGTCTTTGCTCGAGTTGAGGTCGCTTTTGTCGCCTCGGGGTTGGTCACGGTTTCTTCTCTGGCTTAGTGCATCTGTTAAGGTTTTTGGGCGGTTTCCCTTATAAACTGGGTCAATTCTCTTCTTCTTTATATATATGCTCGGCAGGAGCTCCATTCAAAAAAAAGGTTTAGATCGGTTAATATGCTAATTAGCCTTGTGATTAATTAGCGTTCTAATTAATAAATTAGTCCTGTTGGATTAGATCTGTTATTGGCTAGATTACTGTTCATCATAGTACTTATTGTTCATCGCGAAAACAAAAAAAAAACTTGTCGCTTGGCCCGAAGTCGGTCGTCGTCGGCGCCCAACGCGCCATGCGCGCTAGTCGCGTCGCGCGCCTCCACGCCCGCATCGGCCTACCGCCGCCACTAGTCGCTCAAAGTCGTGCAAAATATTGTCGCCACGCCGCTTCCAACCTGTTGCCGCTTCACGCCACGCTACCAAGACCGACACGTTGTCGCCTGCCGATGCCGTTGCAGCCAAGGCCGCCACAGAAGTCCTCACCGAACGCTGCCTCCACGCCAGACTCACATACAGACCCCACGCCGCCGTGTCGTCGGCTTGCCACCCGCGCGTCTCCATGTCGATCTTGGCTTTCGGTGACTCTCGCTGTCGCCACTAGAAGCTAAAGGTGGAAACCCTCGCCTATTGGCAAAAAGGCCATATGGCCTTATAACCGACCCGGCCCACCGAGAGAGAGAAAAAAGGCAGAAAAGAAAAAGAAATCACAAAAGAAAAAATATAAAATATAAAAAATTTGTGGGAAAGCCATCAGAGTTATGAAAATTACAATGAATTTTTAGCGGATAAGGAAATTTTGCGGAAAACCCCTGGAGTTTGGGATATTTATGGTTGATTTCGGATTTTTATATATTCTTGCAGAATAACCCCTTAGGAATATCATTTTTGTGACAGGTTAATATATCTCACGGTTATTGTGTATTTTAGACCATCGGTTTATGGTTATTTGTTGTAATATTAATTCTTTTTATGCAATGACCTTAAATAATCCTAGAAACATAGTTTTTAGGCATATGAGCTTCCATAATTTTGTGAAACCTTAGACTTAGCACACTGGAAGTTTCATACTATGGGTTTTATTTCTCTAGCTTTATTTGTTGAATTGTTTTTCTATCATATTGATAATTCTGAAAATTATCCGTAGACCTCATTATTTAGCATAAATTCATAATAATTGCTGGGAAAATTTGGAAATTCATAAAAATATCTGCTGAATAGATGTTAAACCAATCTTTACTAATTTTGCAATATGCATGCTTTCAATTCTATTTTACTTGTAGTAAAACTGAATAACTGCATGAATATAATGTAGGAGATGTTAGACATTGTAAAGAAAGAATTTGCTAAGCTTGCTCTGAATGGCAACAACTACCTCACCTGGTCGATGGACTCAAAGATCATCCTGAAGTCTCGATCTCTTGGAGATGCCATCACCGAGCCAGTAGCTGGCACCCTTGCCATCCCCGAGGCTGCTAGGTATGTGGCTCTGCACTTCTTGAGGCACCACCTCCATGAAGACCTAAAGTCTAAATATTTAATGGAGGGGGATCCACTGGTGTTGTGGAATTCCCTGAAGGAACGCTAAAACAGCAGAGATATGTCCTTCTCCCATAAGCATAAAGAGAATGGACTAACTCGCGCTTCAGATTTCAAGACCGCAAGAAGATATAATTCTACTATGCACAAACTTATCTCCAATTGAGGTTCTCAGAATTCAGGCGCTCTGAGGTTTATATGATAGAGAAAACCTTGTGCACCTTGCACCCCAATATGCGGATACTGCAGCAGCAGCAGCGCAATGCGAAGTACTCGAAGTACTTTGAGCTGATGTACACTCTACTGTAAGCAGAGAAACATGCAGAACTTCTAATGGAAAACTATCAGATACGTCCCACTGGGATGATGGCTATGCCTGAAGCACACACAAATGCTCAGTAGGCTAGCAAAAGCCAGGACCACGAAAAAGGTCCAAAACAGAATGGGGGTAAATGGAAGAAGGTTGGGGCACGGAGAGGTAGGGGTAAACCCCATGGTAGAGGAGCAGGTAAAGGGAGGCCCCAGAAGCAAGAATCAGGCAACAAGACTGCTAATCCTCCCCAGACGTGCTTCAGAAGCGATTGCATCGGCCATTAGTCACGTACTTGCCGCACCTCGCAGCACTTGGTCAACCTCTACATGCAGTCCATAGGACAAGTCAAGAAGACTCATGGGAACAAGGTTGAGGTTCACTTCACTGCTCAACCCGCTTTAACTGGTCCGTCTCCTAGCCAAGGTGTCAAGAAGAATGATTACAAGATTCTTGATGATACGGCTCAGGGAAGAGACACCTCTATGGAACAAGACGATCTTCTTGGATTAGATCTCCTGGACCCCCCATAAGGACAGTTAGGATCTATTTGGAGACGTGAAGTAGTCTCCTTAGATGTTTTATTACATATCAGTTTAGTTTTAGTTCCCGATGAACATTGGTTTATTCATGCTCATGTTGAGCACTTATCTTTTATTATTTGCTTAGGTTGAACTCTTGGCATTGTTATTTTTCCAGATTAATTCAATTCAACATCTTATTGGTCTATACTTGTTCTATTTAATTTCGAACTATATTTTCTGTTGAAGAATTGTTTGATTATAAATCATGTTTTAAATATAAAACAACCCGGTACGATCAAATGGTAGAAGAGGAAATCAGTCTTGTAGATAGTTGTACCACTAATTCAATTTTTAGGGAAACTAAATATTTTCAGACATTAACTAAGAAAACTGGGAATATCATGACTATCGCCGGAAGCGATGCTCTCATAGTCAGCACTGGAAGGGCCTTCATAATTCTCCCGATGGGTACATGTATAACAGTCGAGGATGCTCTTCTGTATCCTGAATCTAAATGTACCCTCCTTAGTTTTAAAGACATTCATCTGAACGGATTTCACATAGAATCTGATAATGAGAATGGTACAGAATACCTACTCATGACTAAGTATAATGGATGCCAGAAGCAAGTGGTTGGAAAACTCTCCTCTTTCTCATCAGGATTATACTACACTTATATAAAATATGAAGTTTATGTTGCTATGAAAACAATTGTTAAACACCCATAAAATTTTAAGATCCAGCATGATCGTCCGGGTCATCCTAGTTTGGGTATGATGCAAAAAGTTATCAATAATTCTGTTGGCCACAACATAAAAACTATAGACTTTCCTAGACTTGAAGATTTCATGTGCCCTGCTTGTGCCAAAGGAAAATTAATTACTAGACCCTCTTATCTGAAATTAAGAGATGAATCACATAGTTTCTTGGAGAGAATTTAGGGTGATATTTGTAGGCCTATTCAACCCCTATCGGGTCCTTTTAGATATTTTTATGGTCCTGTTAGATGCCTCTACTAGATGGTCCCATGTTTGCCTGTTGTCTACATAGAACCATGCTTTTGCTAAATTAATTGCCCAAATAATTAGATTAGGATCCAACTTTCGAGATGAACAGATTAAGTCCATTCAGATGGACAACGTTGACGAGTTTACCACAAAGGCATTTAATGATTATTGTATGGCTATGAGCATTAAAGTAGAGCATTTTGTACCACCTGTCCATCAAAGTCATTAATTAAAAGAATAAAACTTATTGCTAGGCCACTCTTATAGAATTATAGGCCGCCCACCAATCGTTAGCTACGCTTGAAGGTTACGCGACCGTCAGATTAATCCAACTCAAACCAACCACATATCATCCAATTTCCCCCTTTCAATTAGTGCATGGACAGAACCAAGTATTTCCTATCAGCAAAAATTCGGTTGTGCTGTATATGTGCCGATTTCACCGTCGCGGTGCACAACCATGGGATCTGCACACAGATCAGTACGTTGATTGCATTTTTTTATGAGGATAATTTCTCGGCATTAGGGGGAGATAAGTACCACTCTAAAGAATGCTGAGAAATAGATTGGAGTGTCACTGGTATTCAGTTCTTAGATCCACGAACCAAAGACTCAGAACTGGAAGTTCATATAATAATTGATTTACAACAAATAGCTAATAGTCTGCTAGATGCCTTCACTAATCTTATGGGAGTGACAAAAGCACAAATACCTGCAGTAAATGCACCGAAGAGAGTGGAAGTACCCCAGAAGGATGCTGAACCCACTCATGCCCCTCATGCAAAGAAGAGGGGGAGACCTTTGGGCGCATGGGACTTAATTCCATGGAGACGTCCACAGAAACAAAGGACCGAACAAAACAAATCACTCCATAAGAAAGTTGAAGAATCTCAACCTAATGTTGAGAAAATCCCTGAAGTGATCCATCCTGAGGATGGTAACCCCAGCAAAAATTTGTGCACACAATCTAACACTGGGATATCGGAACACCCATACTCCATCGTTGTGGGAAATCACAAGGAGATGGAAGAAATAAATGAAGAGATTTTCACAAATTATGTGGACTCAGGAAAGTCATATAAAATAAAGACTACAGTTGTCAACATATATTTTGCCTCTAAAATTGCTAAAACTCTTGAACTGGATCCAGAACTAAAGTCCATGACAGAGTGCTAGAAGCGCTCAGATTGGGTCAAATGGAAAGAAGAAATTGAGGCATAATTGCACTCACTGAATAAAAGAAAAGTATTCGGTCATGTTGCCTGACACCTCCTAAAGTGTTCCCTGTAAGATCTAAATGGGTTTTCAACAGGAAGAGAAATGAGAACAATTAGGTGGTGAGATATAAAGCGAGGCTTGTAGCACAAGGGTTCACGCAGAGACCCAGCATTGATTACGATGAGACCTACTCACCTGTGATGAGTGGAACCACGTTTCGATACTTAATATCAATGGCAGCTCGTATGAATTTAACAATGCAGTTGATAGATGTAGTGACCGCATATTTATATGGGTCATTGGATATGGATATCCATATGAGAGTCCTCAAAGGAATTAAAACTCTGGATCCTACTATTATTAATCGCAACATGTATAGCGTCAAACTGCAGAGATCGCTGTATGGTTTGAAATAGTCGGGAAGAATGTGGTACAACCAACTAAGTGACTTTCTCCTGAAGAAGGGTTACTCAAATAATGATGATTATCCCTACGTATTTATAAAGAAGTCCCAGAATGGATTTTGTATTATCTCAGTTTATGTCAATGATCTTAATATCATCGGAACCGCAGAGGGCATAAATGAAGCAAGTTCTTACCTTATGACGGAGTTTGAGATGAAAGACTTGGGTAAAACCAGGTATTGCTTAGGCCTGCAGCTAGAGCACTTCCCTGAAGGAATACTAGTACGCCAGTCTACCTATACCAAGAAGGTATTGGAGAAATTTAACATGGATAAATCTCATCCTTTGAAGACCCCATGGTAGTAACATCCCTAGATGTAGGTAAAGACCCTTTTAGACCGAGGATGGAAAATAAGGAAGTTTTAGGACCAGAAGTTCCGTACTTAAGCTCCATAGGAGCAGTGATGTACCTTGCGAATTGCACCAGGCCTGAAATTGCATTTGCAGTTAATTTATAGGCTAGACACAATGCAGCTCCAACCAAAAGGCATTTGGCTGGCGTTAAGACTCTTCAAAGATACCTCCAAGGTACACAAGATCTTGGCTTGTTTTTTCGGAAGAACCAAGACTTGACCGTGGTGGGATATATGGATGTTGGCTATCTGTATGATCACCATAGTGTCAAAACTCATACTAGGTTTGTATTTCTATGTGGTGGTGCAACTATCTCTTGGCGGTCATTTAAGCAGACCTTGGTAGCTACTTCTACCAACCACTCGAAAATTATTGCACTATATGAAGCCTCACGTGAATATGTTTAGTTTAGACGTGTGATTAGCCATATCCAGAAGTCATGTGGCATTAAAACCGTCGATACCCCCACAATTATCTATGAAGATAACGCTGCTTGTGTTGCACAAATACAAATGGGTTATGTACTTATGTTTAAAGTAATATCACGAAGCATATTGCTCCCAAATTCTTCCACCCTCATGGAACTCCAGAAGAATGATGAGGTGAAGATCCTGCAAACTAGATCTTGTGAAAATCTGGCTAATTTATTCACTAAGTCTTTATCTGCATCCAATTTCCAATGATGCGTTCGCGGTATTGGAATGAAGTGGCTTAGAGAGTTGCAGGGATCAGGGGGAGAATCCTCTGAATAATAATCCACTTAAGGTCTTGAAGTTTTACCTTAATCCTAAAGATTGCTCCAGAAGATAAAGAGGTTGCATTCTTTTTCCCTTAGTGAGTTTTTTTTCTGAAGATTTCTCACATGAATGTTTTTAACGAGGTAACGATGCAATACAACTTGCAGATGCAATGTACTTTTTTCTCTGGTCCCTTTTTTCCACTGGTTTTTTGGGAGGAGTTTTTGATGAGACATGTGCATGACGTGATATTCGTCCGCAGGGGGGGGGTGGGTGTGTTGAGAAATCCTGATTTAAGGGTTAATGGGCATAATATCGAAACTACCCTGGTGGGTTTTAGTCTTTAAATATGACCTCATTGTACTAAAAAAAGATCAATCTATTAAAAAAGGTTCCCCCATATTGTGCCTACATCGTTCGCCTCTCTGTGATTGTTCATCTATTGTGTGGTGATTGGTTGTTGAATTCCTGCGATTACTACGTTCTTCAACAATTTTGTCCCTCAACTCTTCAGTCTGTTTAATTTTCGTCCATCATCTACAATATCAGGTAAAACGTGTTCTCGAACTGTCAATACCGCACAAAAGATACTCCTTCATCCGTTTTATAGAGATTTTGTGCCACATCAACGTCCACACTGGAACCTTTATTGCCGTGGACAAAATGTATGAGACTACAATGGGGATGTTACAAAATGGATTGATCGAATGAACGTAGTGAAAATGTATAATGATACAAACTGGAATGATTATTATTTATAGAATACATGGGCTACCCCTTATAGCTATTGAAGGGGTGTCATTTAATGCCACTAAAGGCGTCTTTTATCTTCACACACATTCCTCTGTTGAGTCTTGAGCCGTCATGTCTCTTAGCCAACTGTCATAACCTGCCAGATGCGTCAATAACTGCCCTCACATGAGTCATGTGGGAAACTGACATGTCTCTCGATCATTTTGCTGGCCGGGGATGCCCCAAAACTGTATAGCTGGTCGTGTAGTGTCTCATGACTCAAACTGGTTTGTGACCAGTATGATCGTAGTAAAGGGGATTAGACTTCCTTTAAACACTGGTTGTAGGTTCATGATCATTATAAAGTGAGCCTCTGACGTGTGGGTCTGCTTTGATAGAGACTCTGATTGAAAATATTGACCTGATCAAGAATCCTCGTCACCAGGCAACCTTAAGGGCGACCTCCAGGCCAACGCCACCATGGGGGACACGCTGCTCTGGCTGCTCCTTTGGGCCACGACCATGGGGCTACTCATGCAGTTGCTCACTACGCAGCTCGGGGTGGCCATGGGGCGATACCTCATCAAGCTCTACCACTATGAGTACCCGGACTGGACACACCGCACGCTTGGGTCTTGGTCATTGCCGACATCCAGGAGGTCATTGGGAGCACCATTGCCATCAAGATCCTCAGCCACGGGTTCTTGCCGCTCTGGGCTGGCCCCATCTTCGTGTTCTCCCCTCTCTCTCCTTTCCACTCTAATATAACCTTCTCTCTCCCCCCCTTAGCCAAAAACCGGCGCCAGTGTGGACGTCAACGTGGCACAAAACCGCGGTATTGACAGTTCGAGTATGCGTTTTACCTGGTATTATAGATGAGGGACGAAAATTAAACGGACTGAAGAGTTGACGGATGAAATGTAATACTTATTCCTTCTGTATCCCCATCTCAACTCCTCTCGGTCCTCACCTTCCACTAGGGCCACCACGACTGCCCCACCGCCTCTCCTCCCGCCATGCCGCCTGCCATGCCAAACAATTCCAACCTTGACTCTTGCCCTGGATCGACACACTCTTCAATCCTTCGTCCAATACTCACCATCTGTCACCGAGACACGCCAAGTCACCAACACTCCTCTTCCCATGGCAGATCTGGGTATGAACTATCCCCTTATCTTCTTTCATGAAGTTTGATATCCGAAAATTGTTGATGTTTTGTTGTTCTTAGGTTGTAATTGTTGGGTAATTCTACTAGAATATGCGTGCTTGTTCTTAGATTTGTGCTACCATTGTTGTTTTTTTCTATTCGATTCACCATTCTTGTTTTGATGTGGTATTGTACTACCGAGCTTTGTCGAGCCAAGCTTGACCCTCCTCGGAGACCAGCTCAGGCTCGCTCGAGCTCAGCTTGTTTACCGCCCTAGCTCCAGCCATGCTTGCTTATCACGTACACGCGCGAAGCCACGTAGTTGTTGCCAATTAAAGAGCGCGTACGTGGCATGACTTAATTTGGTCGATCAATTCAAAACGCCTGTGTAAGGGCATGTACAATGGTATAGACAGCTGCTGTCTATAGCAACTCTCCATATCATCTATAGACAACACTAAAGATAGCTCATACAATGGTACATACGACTGCTATAGTCTTTATAATTGTCTTTATAGAACACACAATCTTTTAATGCTTTTCTTGTTTCTTGTGCTATAGTCTGCTACAGGATTGTAGACAATATCTTCCTTTCTCTTCATTCTCTTTCATCCACGCCAGCAAAAAACCTACATAGCAATAACTATAGACGACTGATATAAACCTATTGTACATGCTCTAAGAAGTCACTGGTCAGCACATGTATTTGGTTAATTTCCCCAATGTTAGCGGTTAGGTGTATATATATACTCTATTATCTTGAGATGCCAAAAGAAGAGAGGTGGAAGGGCCGGGGCAGATTGTTTAATAGTAGGATCGTAGGAGTACAACACTTGTCCTCTAATTTACGTATAATTAGGAGTAAGAGTAGTCGAGTTAATTATATAGGAGTACTAGAAAAGAAGCGACCAGCTAGGGTCCTACTCCACAACGCACTTGGGCAGGCAGGCGGCGGTGGGTGGTGCGGATGCTGACATGAGGCCGGCAGGCTGTCGGGGAGCTACATGTTGTTGTCGCTGACGATGATTAGGTTCGCACAGGTGTGGCGTGCCCCGGCCCGGCCTACCTGCTGGTGCGCGCAAGCTGTCCCCCGTTTCTCCTTCACTGCTCCTCTACGCGGGCCCACGCCCGGTCGACTTGCATGCGTACGTGTACCCACGCACGCCACGCCCGACAGTCTCACCATAGGATAGGAGCGGTTAATTGACTAGTACTCCTACTATTAGAGCATGTGCAAAGGCGTGACGTACCGATGTCGGTTCTCTATAAACTTTTTTACGTTGGATATATGATGATGTCGAGGAGAACAAGAGTACGTTGAACATGTGATGATGTGGAGGAGAACAAGAGTATAAAGAATTAGATCATCTCTCATTTAGGAGTGGATTGTATAGAGAAGTTGTATATAGAGATATGTAAAAGATACAATCTGTTATAAAAGTTGTCTTTATTACTGTCTATAGATGATACGAAGAGGTGCATAAAGTCATGTCATTATACAGATGGACAGTCTATTAATTACTTAACAGTAGAACGAGCTCATCGTCATATCACTCGCTATAGCTAGCTACTAGTCGTTTTGGTCATGATTCGCTGCATCCGATTCGCAGCTAGTAGATATAATAAACTGGGGCTACGTACGCGTCTTCCACAACAGGATCGTCCGGTTGGATTGGAGTGCTCAAATAATTGGTTCGCGGGGGCATGGACGAAGTAATTAGTTGGTGATTGAGAAGCAAACAACAAGGAATGCATGATTCCGGCCAGCAATCAAGGGATCATGTTTCCTTCCTAGCTTGAAGCACGACTCTTCCTTCCTTTTGAGTTTGAGCTAGTGCAGCAAGTAGGGGCACGAGCTAGTAAAAGTTTCTTGGCCAGAACTAATGCGGGTAGGCGATCGAGTAGCGCATTTGATTTTCATACGAATTCCCTCGTAAAATTTCTAAATAAATGCAATTTGAAATAAAAATGAAACAAAATAGCACTTGAATTTGTATACAGACTCCAACAAAAAAATATCTGAAATTCAAACGAAAAAATAAAATAAAAGTAGGAATTTGATTTGAATTAAATCACTTAATTCCAAAGTAAAATGCATAAATAACTATATTTTGGAATAAAAATTACCAATTAGATTTGTATACGGATTCCAACAAAAAAAACAGTTGAAATTTGGAACAAAAATAAAATAAAATTGTAATTTGATTTTCATACAAATCGAGTAAAATCCATAAATAACTAAAATTCATAATAAATTAAATAAAATTAGGCTTTTGATTTGTATACAAACTCCAATAAAAAATAATTGCTTTTTTGAATAAAATTAAAATATATAACGTGGATAGCGCGAATGGTTTAGGGGTAGACCACGAAAGAGTGCAATGGTATCGATTTGTCTTGCAAGAAGACATTGACCCACGAGGAAGAAAAGAGCCGAGGCGGCCATGGTGGAGACAAGGACAACGTCAGATCGCTTCATAGCCGCTCAACGAGTACAATGTCGTGGCTTTCAGAGAGCCATTGAAAAGAAAGATCAGAGTCTAAGTAAGTGGCCAAAGAAGTTCGATGATGGGGAAGCACTAGCACAGAGGACAAGAAGCTTTGTATTGAAGGCGAGTTATAGACGATATGAGGCCATTCGGTAATTAGGAGTGTGTCATCGCTGATGAGGGGCACGACATCATCGGCAATGGTGAAAAGATTCTTCATATCATTAGACAACGACTAAAGCAGACATGTCAACATGAGTGAAGATGGGCGGTCACCGTGGTTAGTGAGGAAGCCACAACGTTGAGTTGGCCAACGTCAAAAAGAGGAGCGACCGATATGGGAAAAGAGGAAATCAAGCATGTGTTTGTAGATGCATGCTTCCGTATGAATAGAAGCACGAGCGTACAAAAGTAGATGAGTAAAGAGTTTTGAGTAGAGATGGTGCAGCCGTGCTCAAAGCCACTGGTGAGAGTATGACAAGTGTCCACAGTAGGGATCGATGACAGTTGCACGTGTATGCGTGTTAATGTCGCAATGGTCAGAATTAAACAATAATTGGATAGAAGTAGAAGATAGCTATGTGTTAGAGTATTGCATTGGAAGCGATAGCAGCTGAGAGGGAGCGATCAAGAATTGGAGGTTGAAGTAGAAAAGCTATTGCGGCGAGAAGAGATAGAGGGCACACGGTTCGATGGGGTAGCCGGCGTATGAGGGAATATAAGTTTAAGATAGGTTGCCAATGATGCATCGGGGTATACGTGATCAATGTACTATAATACCATGTAAACTATATGATAATTTGCTGCGCACATAATCAATGTATTGCTTGGGATTAAATAGAAGTACATGCCCATGCATACATTTTGAAAAAGAGTAACTAACGGAAGAATTAAGAATATAGGTATGCAGTTACATGATCCAAGCATGATGGAGAGTTGTTACGTTTATAAGAACCCTAACAACTTATTACGCTCAATGATTTTCTTCCAGCAAAACTTATACTTCAATTATGTTCGTCAAGTTATATTTTCCTTCAAACTTCTATTGTCATTTCTAATATTTACGATGTCTTAAAATTTTAAATATGCTACAAGATACGTAAATATATTCTTAAGTATCTAAGTTATATCACTTGATAGTACAAGCCTTGAAGCAAATGTAGCCACACAAATGCGCTAGCCATGTTGCTAGTTTAAACTAAATCACATAAATTTGTAGTAGCCAACTTGATTAAAAAAAGGGCTATCTTAACATACCATCTACGGTTGTCACAGTACTTTAGGTGTGGGCCGGTGTAAACAAATCCAAAATACAGATCGAAGATAGCTAGCGCATATCATCAAGATTACTGCGAGGCTAGCTTGAGACGCGCACACATATGCATGCGAATTCGATTTGGCATTCCTAGGTCGGCAATTAGTGAGTGCCCTCACGTAATGGCAAGACCTCGAGTGACGGGCCAGATTTGATAATAAGTCTCTTGGCCCAACCGCGCGTGTGTCAATACGGAAATGCTGTCAACGTAAAGATCTACTGCGCTCGGTATCAGAAAAATTACAATCTCTTCCGTCCGATAAAAAAAAAGTCCAGATTAAAAGCTACAGTATCTAATGCAGTACCGATGCAAGTACGGTTCACACACTAAAAAAACCTTACTCGCACGGTGATCCTCTGCGTCCCAGCGAAGGATCCAGATCCGACAAACTTCCGGCCACTCTCTTCTACTCGAACTGCGGATTACTGATACCGAATACACACATCGTTATCGTACGTCACGATCGGCTGCCTGTGTTAATGAAACAATTAAGCAGCTCAATCTTTTTTTTCTCCTCTGAAAAATAAAACAAGCAGCTCGATCTGGCACGCAGCACAAACGCGATACTACCACTGCTTAAACTTGAAGTACGTATCCAACATAATTATTGGGCGAAATAATCACTCGATCGAGCCGATCTGGCTGGGGTAGAGCTGAGAACTTTACCTGCTCAATCATGCTACATGGATAATCCACAGCAAAAGTGTGTGCATCTACCAACTACCAGACACCGTTACACAGTTGCGTAAGCTGGAACCATTACCAATTTACCATACCAACATAAGGGAGATTTCACTGTGTTTTTGAGGTATGTAAACCAACAAAGTATCACATGAGTATACGACACATTACTTAGAAATGTCACGTCACTGTAACTCCTGATAGTTGAATCTAGAAAATGATCTGATTGCTACTCAGCAGATTCCAAACTAGCTATAATTTGGGGAAACAAGAAGTAATCTTCAAAATTTATCTTAAGAGATGATCTAAGAAACGCTGCAAAACTGCTAGTTTTACAGAAGAGAACATTGCCGCAGTATCTACAGTAGTGGGAGGGAGGCAATCAAGACAGATCTGTACATCACTGGCCTTCAAGCGCAGTGCCCTTGTGCGGTTAGCCCAGTCAGCGAGCCAGACCAGTCAGCTCCTTGCTTCTGCCTTCCAACTTGTGATCGCGCGTAGGAGAGCGTGATTGGGCACCAAGTTCTTGTTACGAAGCAGCGATTTTGTCAGTGGTGACACGTCATTCTCGCACAGCCACATCTCAATCGCAACCCGGTCATACGAGTACCCATCAGATGCAATGCATGGATCCTGCATGACCCTCTGCAAGGCACAAGAACCAGACCAAGTTTCACCTCAGATCCTTCAAAAGCAAAATAATGGATGCAGTGAATTATGAGTAAGTCTTACTATAGTATACATTTTCAATCACACACACATTCTTACTAAAATTGATGCAATTCACTTTGCTAAAACTGATGCACTGCAACAAGTACGTACCTTGAGTATAGGGCAGATAAAATGGCTCGGTGGTGCAGATGGGGCTGGCTTTACTGGGTCACAGACAGCGCTGGCAATATTGTTCAACCGTTCCAACTCTACAAGAACCTTACACTTTAGGTCAGGCCGATCCTTGCTTCGCATTTCCAAACAGCTTAGGCCAAGCTGAGCTAGCTCATGCGCTTCTTGCACAGGCCACTTCCCCGCGCACTTGTCCAAGATGTCAACAAGGCGGTCCTCTTCGACTGCTCTCTCCACAAGGTCGGCGAGCCCCACTGGTGGCTTTGCAGTGAGCAGCTGCAAGAACACCATGCCCAAGGCGTATGTGTCAGATTTTGCTGATACTTGACCTGTCCTTTGGTACTCTGGGTCCATGTAAAATAGTGTACCAGCTAGATCTGTGTCCTTGTAAATTGTGTGCGTCGACAAGACGTCTCTTGACGGAAGCAATGTTGAAAGGCCCACATCACCAATCTTGCTGGTGAAATTGCTGTCGAGGAGTATATTTGCAGGCTTGAGGTCACGGTGGATGATTGGATTCGGATCCGAGCTGTGGAGGTAGACAAGGGCCAAGGCTATTTCCCATGCAACGCGGAGACGTTGGTGCCATGGGAGTGGGGCTGTGCCTCCTTTGCATTGCAGCCGATCCTCAAGGCTCCCATTCTCCATGTACTCGTACACCAAGCAGGCTCTGTCCAGACAGGCACCTAGGAGCAGCAGCAAATGTGGGTGACGAATCTTACCCAAAATCTCAAGCTGCAGAAGAGAGGTATTGCATAAGAATTGCCTGAGATAACGATAAGCACCGTGAGATTTCAAAGATGGCATCTCGCACTGCATATGCGTGGACTTGATTGTAGATTTGATCATAGCACAGCAATCTAACATGTTTAGTTCTTTCATAGGAGCATATTTGTTTGTTGAATTTTAGTAGAGACTTAATTGCTAAGATTAGTAGAGACTTAATTGCTAAGATTGTTACGATATCGGGACTTAATTGCGGGCTTTATAATGATGCAGGGAATACCTCTTGTTTGAAATGTTTGGTCCTGTGGCTGTCGTCAGAATGGAGGACTTTTATGGCGACAGTTGTGTGGTAGAGATTGCCCTTGTATACCGTTCCGTTAGATCCTGATCCAATCTTAAGTGCCTCTGAAAATGATGATGTAGCAGACTCCATCTCTTCCCATGTAAATGTTGAGTATGCCTTGCCGTCCAATTCAAGAAGTTTTTCCAGCCTTTGCGTCTTATCAGCCTCCCTTGAAGCCCTTAGCTGCAAAATCTGCTTCTGCAAAGCTTCTTCTCTTGCAAGGTCCCTCACATGCCTAGCCTGTGCCTCTACAGCGCACCGCTGCTCCCTTTCTTGCCGTGCTGCCTTGTCGACCCTGTTGATCCTGGAGTGTACCTCCCTGAGCTGAGCTTCCTCTTCAGCACGTCTTGCAGCTAAGTCAGTCATCTAACATACGTAATCAAGATAAAAAGTAAGCTTCTGTGAAGTGGAAATTAGGTAAATACCTAGTTATATATTGAAAAACAGTACTACTGAACTTACATGCTGAGAAGCGCCGATGGACTCATCCTGAACGAGTTTGCACACTCCTTTAATATGTGTGAGTTCAAGCCTCAGTTTTTCAAGCTCCCTATTGACATCATCCTGTGTTGGTAATAAATAAGTTTTCGCAAGTTCAGAAAACATACTAGCAAAACAGGTCCTAACCTGATTAGTTAAGAAGTATAAATAGATCAGATGCGTGAATTAATCCAAATGTTATATTTGTTGAATTATAGGAAACTACAAAGTGTCAATTTGGGAAGCCAAAAAAGAGTAAACACTAAACACTGTGTAAATGTTGGCAATACGTGGTTCCAGAACTGCTCCAGTACAGAAAACTAACTGCAGGAGCTATAGAGGCCTGACTTGGATTTTTGAAGGCTCAACCTCATAATTCAGTAAAGATGCAGCATCTGTAAAATTATAAAAGGTGCACTCTGAAGAAATTGCATGACTAACCTTGTCCTCTGAAAGCATCAACCCCCGCAGTGGACTGCTTATTATTGGAGCTTTGTCTGAGATGAGCAAGTTACTTGATCCAGAGATTTGACCACTAACACATGGAATGCTACTTCGATTATTATCATCAATAGATATTGAAGTGTTTTCAGTTTCAGTGAGATATTCATGTAAAGAGCGTGGCCGATCATGATCTGCAGATGAGAAACTGTCCAAATTCTCCCAGGACAAGTTTGATCTAGAACTTCTGGAAGGTGTAATATCTGCATTGGATTAAAAGGATAAATTTATTGGACTGGTTTGTGGCTGAATCGGACAACCGAATGACTTCCATTCCAAGTTCTCATCAAAATGGAAAGAGCCAAGTAGACAACATTTAGATCACTAAAAGGAAACTAGGTGCTCCAAACTTCTCAAAGATTAGAAAACATGCTTTCAATATCAGCTTTACAGAGTACAAGGAGGGTCCATATAACTACTCTGGTTGGTAGCATAAAGCAGAAAAAAGTTTCAAAGTTGGAACCATTCATCATGCTATCTTGGCAATATAATGGAAATTTTCAGTGTAAGTTTTACAGTGTAAGAACTTTACCTGATGTTGATGGCTTATCATCTGAATGAAGTTCACTATTGGAACTCTCGTTGGCCTGGAATAGCTCGGAACACTTGCCACCTTCCAACCCAGGAGAATAGACCATGGACAAGCCACCTTTTGAGACAGCATATACTGTACAAAAGCTTGGAACGCTTTTGCAAATTCGAGAGGACACCCTAGTGCCCTTGGACTTCCTAAGACATTTCCACCGAATCATCACCATTTTCATCTATGTAGTTCACCATTGATTAGTACAAAGCAAGTTTTGAGTACCTAGCAAAGTTGCCCTGAGAAGAGACACCAACAACAAGCTTGTGGATTTGGTATGCTGAGACAACATTGGAAATGGTTTCTGCCACATCGTCACCCTTGACAGCCAATACTTCAGCTTCAACCTGAACAATAAAGCATCAGGAAATGTATACACTTGTAAAGCAGGGAGTTTAAAACTAGGAGTATCATCGCTGACTAAAGCTTTTTCCTGTTCTGGTTAATTTCTCTTTTCTATTTGACAGTACTATTCTGAACAAAATTAACTATGTGAAAGGTGCAGTTGTAACGAACCTGTTTCAGTTTTTTTTCAAGCTTCTTAATATAGATGATACACAGGTCTACAGTGTATTAAAAAAAAGGTGCAACCTAAATATTCTTATGCATTCTACTTATTCAATTTATTTCATTATCTTTCTTAGGCTCCATTGTGCACTTGAGAACATGAAATTTTGGATAGAAAAAGAGAAGGCTGTCTTGAATGGCAGCCTCGTACCTTTTCATCGCACATGTTCTTGTAGAAAAGGAGCATCGTTTGGGCCTGACATTCGATTTCCTTCTCGTATGCGCTGGCAATGTCACAGCGCACCTTATCAATTGGTATATAGTTGCCCACTACAAATAACCATGCCAAATTACAGTGGAAACAGGATTTACAAAAGAAAGCATACATCAATTTGTAAACAAGAAGAAACCCATCTAGAGCGCACACTCACTCGGGGTCGGAACCACCGTGACCTTTTGCAGGACATGAATAAGCATGAACCTAACCCTCTCCTTAGCACCGCTGAAGTTTTTCAGAGCCCATTGCACGGGGTACTTGCTGGATTTGGAGCTGCTCACAGCCAACCCAACAGTCGGAGATGGGTCGTTGATCTCGGCTTCATCTTGGGTGGCCATGGTTTTTGCAACTCGCATTGCCTATATCCCTTCTACAAGAGCCCTACACCAGGAATTACGGTATGATCAACAGCCTAAATAATTGTACTCTTTGAGTCCAACAATTGTACTACTCAATTAAGCTTGCCGCGGTATTAAATAACCGTGAAAAAAATACTACATTGTGTAAACTAGAGTTCAGTAATTACAAGGAAGGATGATCCTATCATCTGCAGTCACTGTCGGTCATTCCATCTACAATGTGGAACGAATCATTGTACCCAACTGAAGGAGAAACCCACAGAACATCACATCCGGAGGATGGAGCAAGGAATGAGACACGGCACCACTTCTTGGAACACACGCGCTCGCACCGTCGGGCGCGCGGGCGGAGCTCACGAGAAGACTACGGGGAGAACAAGTGATCTTGCGGATGAACGGAAATCAGAAAGGGATCGAGTCCCCTACCCGCATGCATTCGCACTTCATCTACTGCTGCCATGCCACTTGGGGGGGAAGCGAAAGGGGAAAGGGATTTGATCGAGAAGCCCAACCTTCCCCGCCGTCGTCTCAAACTCCCGTGACGGCGACGGCTCCCGAGTCGTGTCGCCAAGGAGGAGGAGGAAACAGGAGGGGAAAAGCGGCAAGCCTGTGAGATTAACATGTGTGGCCCATGGCGTATGGCCGTATCGGTGATCCAAGGAGGGACTAGTTTGCAAAAAAGAAAATAGGATCGGAACTATTCAGTGCGATCCAAAAATAGAGGCGGTTAAAAAAGCCGTGTCGCTCGGACGAGCATGGCCTGACTCTCGGTATCGTGTTTGGGTTGTCACTCTGGTTCAATGTGTCGGTTCGGTATGACACGCATAGTATTGTACCCGACGTCGCACGGCCCAGGGAATGGCACGGCACGGCCGGTGGAGGTGGAGGCCGGCGCGGAGGAGAGGAGGAGACTGACCAAATATGGGGAGCCCGAGTGGTGTGTGGAAGCAGGGCGACGATGCTGAGGTGGCTGGGCGTGGGGAGGCCGAGCGCGGTGGCAACTGATGGCGGGGAGGCTGACAGTGGAGCACGAGTGGTCTGGACTCGGATGCACGACTAGCTCTGGCTTTAATCGTGTTGGGCACTGTAGCAGACCGGTCCGGCATGGCCCAAGGTACTGATCCGCACCTCAACCCACAGGCCGACATGGCGCGAAACACACAGTTAAACAGGCTGGGTCGTGCTGTTCCAGGCAACCCATTTACCCACCACCGCAAAAATGAGGACTATTTTGCAAACAAGATCTTGACCGCAGTCCACTTCGAGAGGAGTTTTTGGCCCGTATGGCTCTATTCATAGTGTCAATAGCAATTTTGGCCCTCTCTCTACATCAATACCAAAAATAACACCATCCACAATATCCCAATGGGCCGAACTTCTCACCGCACGCTACGTGAGAAATCTAAGCCCCTGAAGCACGGACTAGGTCAAGCCCGGCCCCAAGGGCACGGCAGAGGGCACTGCCGTGCCTTGGAGCGACGGAAGCGTGAGTCCGTGCCTCCCTAGGATGAAAGTGGCAGGGAGCACGAGAGGAATTGAAAACGATGGATTAAAAAAATATTTACTTATACTATTTGACACTATTTAAAACTTTAAAAAATATTTTTCCTTTAGATTTTTTTATTCTAGTACACCACGTCTAGTGACGGTATACTACTACCTGCCATCGCGTCCGGTGACGGTGTACTATTGCCCACTGCCGCGTCGTCAAAAAGTGTTTCACATGCACCGTCCATCGACCCACCGAGCCACCAAGGACTGCGAAGGGTGGCGATGGCGACGATTGACCTCCATGTTTGAAGCTACGCATGTTGTGCTGCATCGTGATTTCTTGTGAAAAAATTTATGGAATTTTTTTATGGTACATGTGATCATGCATTTGAAGCTGCGAGTGCGAGGTAAAAAACAAGAAAAAAATCTAAAGAAAAAATATTTTAAAAAGTTTTAAATAGTATCAAATAGTGTCAAAATTAATTTTTTAATCCATCGTTTTCAATTCCTCTCGTGCTCCTCACCACTTTCGTGCCAGGGAGGCACGGACTTGCGCCTCCGTCGCTTCTGCTATGCCTCTGGGAGGCTGGACTTGGCCTAATCTGTGCCCTAGGGTCTGGATGTCACATGTGGCGTGCGGTAGGGAGTTCCGCCTCCGGAGGTACGTAGAGGATGCTATTTTTGGTATCTATGTAGAGAGATGGTCAAAATTGCTATTAACACGGTAAATAGGGTCCTATGAGCCAAAACTCCACTGAGGGCCACCCGTACGGGCCGTACCCGTTGAATAAAGGCGTGCGGCCCCACGTACTCGACTAACCCGCCAACGCCGCCTCGAACTCCCTCTCCCTTCCCGCCGAGCTCTACCGCCTCTTTCGCCGGCGTAGCCTCTCGGCCTCATCCCAAACCCTAGCTCGACCTAAGTCCGCGTCGCCGCCGCCCGCCGGCAATCTCGCCTCCCGTGGCCACATCCGCCTCCTCTCGACGTCAGGAACCTACTCGAGTCGCTCCAAAACCCCGAATTCGTTCACCCCAAATGAAACCGCCGAGAAGAGAAGAGGCAATGGCGGCGATGACCTCGTCGTCGTCGGTGCTCCCCCACCTGCCTGTGACAAAGCGGCAGGTCTGCGTATAGGGGCCCAGTTGTCAGGTCACTACTGTATTGGACGCATTCACGGGTTACGTGGCTATCCATTGGACTGCCTCTTGCCATGGCCGCACCTTCACTTTTGCCCAGCCCATGGAAACACATGGGAGAGCAAGAGGCGCAGACAGACACAGACAGCAGCGGCAGCGATGGCCGGGAGTCCCTGGACCTCTCCAGTCCTTGCGCCCTCCCACCTTCACGCCGCCGCCGCCAAGTCCGTCCGGCAGGTGAGGTCTCCACCCGATTCCTCCCAATTCTGAGCTAGAAACTACCGTCCCAGTTTCCAAAGGGAGCAGTCAAGTGTTAGAGTACCCATTCCCCACATCCTCACCGCCTATAGTTTGAAACAAGAACCGCATTCTGAATACTATTTTCACCTTTTACATTTCTGGTGTTGACATAGTTGAGAAGTCTGACTGCGATTTGTAATTACCTATGTAGGATTCCTCACCGAGAGCTTCTACATTGGGCATAACGACGTGAATCAATGGCCTTCTGAAGGTACTCATCTGCTTCATCATCTCTTAAGGACTGCTAAAATTTTCAACTGTCATCCTGCAATGTGAGCCTGATGGACATCATTCACTTGATCCGATGGCTTTTTGGGCTTTGCTTTTTCAACAGATAAAATAATATTTGTATACCATGCAAATGCACTGTGAGTTTTCTTTCTTTCGCACTATCTCAGGCTCCCAGCAAACAGCAGTTACAGCGTTCAACAGTTGTAGTACAACCAGCATGTTTCAGTATTGCATCCGAATGTTGTTTTCAGAGAACTGTTTATTTCAATATTGCCACTTATTCTTCCTTACCAGGGCTACGACACTCTCTCTAATTGCTCTGAGTTTGGACCTCGATGCTGAACTCTTTTAGAACCGTGGTGCATTTAACTGCCCGTCATCATTTCTTCAGTTATTGCACTACCCAAGTGCATTATTGGATTTTCTTTTATATCATATGAAATAATCATTGTTCTATTCTAAATGATATGCAATGGAGTAATAGATACATGCTTAATGTTGCCTTTTGCTATCTTCTTGTCCTTTCATGATTGCTCATAGTTGCTTGGGTGGTTTCTTCTGCACTTATCTATGTATGTGTCGTGCTCCCATAAATATTCTAGAGAAATTAAAAAAATGGAAATAGATACATTTTTTTTTTACTTGAAAGCTGAACAAATTTCTGCTTTATGTGAACATGAATTGATGCAACATATGCCATTCTAAACCGGGCAACATCAGTGGATTCCGAAACTCCTCGGCTATGATTTTTCAGTTGATTACAAACCGGGCAAGGATAACATTATTGCAATGCACTCTCTCATCAGCATGAAGACATTACCTTACATGCTCTTTCGTCTACCGAGTTTGCATATTACGATGACTTGCGTTGTCAACTTAAAGCTCAGGCTTCCTGGACTGCTAAGTACAACGAATGGACTGCTGGTTCGTTATCAGTTGAATGGGAATTTCTGGATGGATTGCTGTTGTGTCGACGACATATCTTTATTCCAGCTGATTTTCCTGGCATTCAACAGATCTTTTCTGTTGCTCATTCGGTCGGTCATGAAGGTATCACTAAGACATGGCATTGTATTCAGGTAAGTTTTTACATTCCCGGCGGAAGACGTTTGCTTCAAGAGTTTATTCGTGCTTGTGTCACTTGCCAGAAGCACAAATCTTCACACTTACATCCTACTGGTTTGCTCCAGCCCCTCACGGTGCCTCATCGTGTTTGGGCCGATATTAGCATGGATTTCATCGAGGGTTTGCCCAAAGTCGCTACTAAGATGGTCATCATGACCGTAGTTGACAGATTTTCAAAGTACGCTCATTTTCTTACATTGAGTCACCCCTTCACAGCTCAGTCTGTCGCATAAGTGTTTTTCTATGGTATTGTAAGGTTACATGGGTTTCCAGAATCGATTGTTAGTGATTGTGACAAGATTTTCACTAGCCAATTCTGGAAAGATCTTTTTCGCTTAGCTGGTGTTAAGCTTCACATGAGTACAACATATCATCCGCAATCAGATGGGCAAACTGAGGTGGTCAACTGAACAATTGAAATGTATCTTCGTTGTTTATGTGGAGATCGAGTGAGATCATGGCCAACATGGTTGGCTTGGGTTGAGTTCTGCTACAATACGTCATATCATTCCGCTCTTAAATCTACTCCTTTCGAAGTGGTTTATGGGCGGCAACCTCCTCCATTGGTCCCTCATAAAGATGGCACAACTGTAGCTCTGGAAGTTCAACAATTACTAGCAGACCGAGATGAATTTCTATAGGAGATTCGTTTACGGTTGCTTCAATCTCAACAACACATGAAGAGTTTGGCGGATAATAAACGACGTGACCTACACTTTCAAGAGGGAGATTGGGTTTGGCTTCGGTTGCATCAGCGACAAATCTCTTCTATCACTCCGGGTCTTAATAGCAAATTGCGTCCCCGTTTTTTCGGTCCATATCGTGTTGTTTCCAAAATTGGTCCGGTTGCATATCGGTTGTAACTTCTTGAACAGGCTGGCATCCATAATGTTTTTCATGTTTCCAATCTCAAACCATTTGTTGGTGTTCCTCCTGGGCTGGTTCCGGAATTACCTCCATTACATCATGGCCGTGTGCAAATACAACCTGAGAGTATCGTTCGCGCACGACTTAATCAGGGTGTGTGGGAATTAAGAGTCAAGTGGAAGACTGATGATACAGCTGACGCCGACGAGACTTGGATAACCAGAGAGGATTTTCAATGAGAATTTCCTGATTACCAGCTTGAGGACAAGCTGTTACAAAAGGAGGGGGAAAAATATTACGGACAGCTTTGTAGGTCTCCAATTCCAGCGGAGGAATAAGCGTCAGGTTGATCTCGGGAGTTCAAACATAGAAGGTTTAGTATAGTACGAGTCAATCCGAGTTGTATTCTTGTAGGACTGTTATAGCTATTTACATCTGGCTCTTGCTCTATATAAAGAGTCGAAGGGGTCTGAGATTGGACAAGCAATTATGAATCAATACAAAATAGTTTCTTCCAAGTTCTTCCTTCTTGCTATCTAGTCTAGCTTCTCATCCATATAATCTCCGTTGTAGTTCTAGAGGATCTTCGATACCTATTAGTAGTCTTTTCAAAATTAAAATTGCAACCTAAATTTTGATGACTATTTTCAAAACAAGAGAAAATGTAGGAATTTGATAAGGACAAGAGGTAGAGTCATCAGATGCATTTTTGCTATTAATGCTTGCTAAGTACACTAGTACGCACCCTTGCTATCTCTCCCCTTGCTTAGATCCTAGTCCGGCCGGGAGTTATCCCGTGTGGGATGAGGGATTCGCAGGTACCGAGGAGGCCACCGGTGACGAGGGCGTTGGTTACGAGGAGCAGGGCGAGGTGGACGTCCTATTTGACTCGTGGGACGAGTAGATTGCCAGAGGGACCAAGCAGGCAAGCATAGGGGAATGTATTACCCTGTTGTAATTAAGTGTAATTGTATTCAGAATCTTAGTCTTGTGTGGCTACTGTTGTAATAAAGAACAGTTTCTATCTTATTGTTCTGCTGCGCTAACTCTGGTAAAAACTTGTTATTCGTTGGAGCAGTGTTCTACTGAGCAAACGAATAGTAATCCGTATGCCTAAGTATGATTACCCCTGGGGTAATGACACGAGGCGTCAGACGATCAACATTACTCGAGATCCTGTGAAGCATGAGCTCACCAAACACATTGGAGTGGATGCCTCGTACATGCGATCGCAGGTGCAAGACCAAGTTATTGATCTTCAGTATGTGCCTTCGGAGTTTCATTTACGAGATTTCTTCACCAAGACACAGACTAGAGTTCAACATAGATTCTATCTTTCCAAACTCAGTATTGTTGATCCACCATGAGTTTGAGGGGTGGGGGGGTGTTAGATATGTAGATAGTGTAGGATATCCTTAGCATCTTTATATATAAAGGCAGGCGTTCTTTGATCGATCCTACTTGGCCACGTCGATTGTTTGCGTTTCATCCGTTCGATTTGTTTTCTCGCTTGTCGGCCGCCCGATCTCGCGTCGATTCGTCCCTGCAGTGTGTGCGTGCGGCGCCGTTCCTCACGCTGGCGTCGTTGCGTCGCCGTTACATCGTTGCCGATTTTCCTTCACTTCGCCCGTCCGCCGTTTACGTACGTAACGCGTTCCGCTTTGTTTGCCACGCGGCGTGGTCGGGCGCCAGATGATCGCCACGCAAAGGCGTGTGTTGTACGATGGCTACGCGTGCCGCCTGTTGTTTTGCTCGGTTGTTTATCGCGTTTTGGGCGCAACGTTTCCGTCGGTCTTCGTCTTTTTTCGTCTCGCGCAATTCGCCATCGCCGCTTCTTCTTCTTGCGCGTCTCATGGCTCGCCGATTCCACCTAGTCAGTTGTTGTTCGTTGCCTTTTGCTTCGCGCTTGCGTCTTTCTCCTCTTCTTTCTTCGTTTTACTTCATTGCATTAGTACTCTCTCTCATTGGTCGTTTAGCCGTGTTCCGCTCTTCCTCTCTCGGTTTTTCCCTTTTTCGTGTGTTTTGTTGGTTGTCCTCTTCTTATTCGCTCCTTATTTGTAGATTGGTGGTTTGATTGCCTTTTACCTTTCGTTTTTTTGCGACGATCTCCGGTTATGCCGCTATTTTGCGCTCTTATTTGTGGATCCGAGGTCGTGTGAAGCGCCTTCTGCAGCCTTCGCTTCTCTCTCGCCTCGGTCTTCCATGTGTGGTCTGGAGCCTTCCAGATCGCTCAGCGCCCCTCCTCCTTTGTCCTCCGCGACGCGCCACCAAGAAGCTCCACAGCCAAGATCGGCCCCTCGCTGCACCGACCGCCCAGATCCTCCTCTCTTCCTCCTCCCCACCTTCCTCCTTCCCTCGGCGCCTCCCGGACCTCCGGGCTCGGTGCGGCTCATGGCAGCGTGGAGGTACGCCGTGCTCCACCTCGCGCTCCACGCCTTCCTCGGCAAGATGGCACCCGAGGCGCTCGACGTGCTTCGCCGGTGTTCTCCATGGCGGAAGACACCCACCGCCTGCCATTGGCGTGATCAAGGTCATGCTTTGTTCCACGGGGAGGTCCGCGCCGCATGGAAGGTGTTCGAGGAAATGGCCGCGAGGGGGCCTCGGCCGAGCCTCGCCACCTTCAACGCCATGATCCTTGGCTTCGCCACAGGGGCTCGTCTGCGTCGGGGGCCGGCCGCCATCATCATGCGGAGGTTGGGCATTGTCCGGCTGCTCAACAAGGATAAAAAAGCTATCAAGATCTTGTGAGCTAAGTGGCCAACCATATTGCTTTCTTGCTATATTTAATGGAGCGACTAGATTATTGTTCAAGTTTGTTCTTGCAATGCCGATTGAAATAAGTTTCTTCGAGCTTCCTGCTCAAAAAATAAGTTTGTTGTGCTATGAAAAACAATCACAATGGAGGATTTTCTTTTTTTCTTTCAAAATTCCATTTGTTGTTTTGCACAATTGTGGCTTTAAACTAATTATTATGTACATTAATCAATTCTTTCAGCAAAGGGTCGCAATTATCGTTCCTAGACATTTCAAGTCGCAACTAGACCCGGTATTGGTTCTATTGCTCCATGCTTTACCATTATTTGCACTTGTATCTATAATCATTAAAGTCATTGCTAGAGTACAATTGGATGCTAACATATGTTTCATAATGCATTGGTTGTGGTGCTTCTCACGATAAATGCTTAATGTTGTGGATGTGAGACAAAGCGTTGATAGAGTTCACTATATTGTTATTGGTTGCTATCCTGGTGAACTTTGCTAAGCATGATCTTTACTCACATGCAAGATATCGATAGGCGTCCTTATGAAATTGCAAGTGGAAGGACATTCTTTGTAGATAACTACGATCGCAAAACTAAAGAGACCAAGGTTGGCATGATGCGGTGACATTTGAAGTTGCTCAATGGCTTGGCGGTACTCATCAACTCGTTAACTTAATTTTAGCAACCGTCTTTCTTTTCTATGTTTTTATCTTGAACTTCTTGCTTTCTTCACTTTTACTAAGGGAATTGGGTTACAAGAATTATGATATTGAACTTGAAGACAATATTAACTTGCTCTACTGGCCTTTTGTAAATGTCTACTATGGTGCTGCTTGTGCAAAATGGCTCTTCTCATGTGATGAAAAGTATGTATTTTGTTTGTCAGCCTATGTTGTACCATTAACTTTAATTGGCATTATCATCTTTTATCTTTCTCTTGCTAAACACAATTATTTGAAAAATGTCATAAAAAGAATCAAGAATTTGTTGTTAGAGCTTACAAGGGAGGCAAAACGAAGGCTACTCACAAATCAACTTCCCCCATTTTCCAACGTTATCTTTATGTGAAAGAGACCTTGTTGTCTATGAGGTTTCAGCCTTAATAATTTCTTTTCAATTCAACATCTGACTTTCTTATGTTGTGCAGTAATTTGCTTTAACTAAATTCGTTTCTCTTAGCACTTGTGGTCCATTAAGGTCCTGTTTTAAAGTTTTTGAGCTTATTTGTAAGCCTAATAAGCCCTTAATTTGGGGGAAGATGGTTTGAGCTTCTTAAAAAATCTGGGCCATAAGCCAAAACTTGCCTTGTTTGAGAGGATTTAAGTTTATAGTAGCTTTGATCTCAAGTTCAAACCCCTCAAAAATTGGGCCCAAAGAGTTTCCATGTATCACCCTACTATTATAGTGGCTTGTAGTAACCTACATTGGACATCACTATTTTTTTTTACTTTCTCAATTAATCATTCCTGTTCACCTGACATGTCAAATTATAAAAGTACATCTCTCTTTTTGTAGATCTTTGCAAGATACACCACCACCTTCATTTCAAATTGCCTATCACGGAGGGGAAAAAAAGAAAGAGTATATGATTCTTTACACTAATCTGTTATGCTTCTTTTGCATAAAACACAATGTCATCACCTCACATACTTTTCTGTGGTATGCTCACCTAGAGGCAAGTGCATGATGTACGCAGTGACTCGCACAAAAAGACTCTTCAATGTAACAAAGACTTCAGATCAGTCAACAACATTCAGTATCTTTGTCTATATAATGATGAGGTCATTTATTTCCGACTTATAAATAGGTTAAGTTGGATCGTAAATTTTTTTGCGATCTGTTAACGCATGTGATACACCTCCCACCAAAGAACATACTCCCCATGCCGTATCGATGATTTAAATCAATCTCACCGAGAGAAAAAACGCAAGATAAGTAGGTAAACAACGCCATCACCTCAGAGATTACTATGCTCGATATTATACCTCGTGCGGTTTCTGCGTGCTATATGTCCAAACTTTTTACTTGCTCCATACAATCTCAAGATTGATCCTTTGTTCAGACTCGATTTCGATAAAATAACATTATATCAACCATTTTTTCATCCGGCTTAGTGCTTTGATCAAGTGTATACTATACCTATTTTGTTCATGTGTTACATATTAACACATACAAATATGTTATAGCCTATCTTACATGATACACTTTACGATACATTAATTCACCATTATTCTCGCATGTGCGTAATCTTTATGTAAAGTTGTATACCGCTTTGTTCACCGATTTATTTCAGACGTATTTGAACCGCACATATCGAAACTTGTGCTACTAAAAAATACCTTTCTAGACTTAGTGGATATAAGGCGGCACATACTACAAATGACTACTCTACTCTATTCATGGAAAGTTAGTTTTGTAATTATGTTATATCTACAAACGATACAGACTACATGTTGACATTAAAAGACTTTTTTCCCTCATAAAAGCCTCACTCATCGTTATTTTTATGCACCACCTTGCGGTTCATCAGAGAACTAACAAATGTGAGATTCGATGTAGCAGTCTATCTATCGATGTTTATCTCCTATCTGTTATATGTGTCTTCTAAAAAGTCTCTCTTTACGTTATGTATAGCAGGAAAATGGAGTTTCCAGTTGGTCTACCCATAACCAGATCGATCGATCCCATACTACATAAGCACTCTTTTGTAAACTGCGGTGGTAGACTTTGCATAGTTCTGCAGTCTCTTAGTACCTACAAACCAAGTCTATGTAATCGTAGTATCGCAGAACATGTTCAAATACTTTGCAAAAAGCGCATGTAATATATGATGCAAAGGATGACATTTTGCACAATTCTGCAGTCTCTTAGTACCTACAAACCAAGTCTGTAATATGTAGTACCGCAGAACATGTTCAAATACTTTGCAAAAAACTGCATGTAATATATGACCGATCAAGTATCTTAGACTCTTTGTATATACTTTCTACTATATTGCTACCTTTTCTTGTTTGTTCCATGCTTTGGTTCCTCACAACATACGTGTAGAATCTCTCAAATTAATATACCAGATTGACGGATCTACATAGGAGTTATCTGCTTTTTTGCCTCACAGTGTATATTATATTATTCCCAGTCTAACTATTTTCCTTTCTTACTATACTGACATAGTATCATACACATAAACACACATATATATATATATATATATATATATATATATATATATATATATATATATATATATATATATATATATATATATATATATATATAAAACTTCCAAATCGTCATCATACATCAGTTTTAAATTTCGCTTCAGAGATCGCGCTGGTCTACCGCTAGTAATTGTAAACCTTGTACATGTTATATATTAGCCTCTTGGCCCATTGGAGTAGATTGAAGTCTTATTCCAACACAGTTTACAGCCCTTCATTCTTTAAGAAGCCAGGATAGTCCTTTTGTTCATGGGAGAAACAGCGATCAGTGATCTAGGAGGAGCACTTCGTTGCGAGATGCTCCTGATTTTATTTTGTGTTATGATTGCTTTCTGGTTCAAATATTTAAGTATTTTGTCTTATGAAGTGCCTCAGCAAAAGAAAGAAAAATCTTTAGCAGAGAAGTTACTGTCCACTGTCCACTGTCCACTGATGTGCTCTGTTCAACTTATCCTACCGTCTTCAGTTCTTTCTTTTTACCCTTAACTGTTCAGTGTTTGTTAGAGCTTAGGATTACCTTGCAGCAAGGGTAAAGGTGCATGCATGCCGACTTCGTGTTTAGCTTAGAACAGATTTGTCAAACTTTTTCTTAAGTTATCCAGTTGGTCAGGAAAGCTATTTTAATAGTTCTGAGCAGATAACATTGTGAGCACAGATAATCTGTCCTTGTTTCCTGCTTGAAATAATTTGATAATAAAGCACGCAGTTGCTTAGACCGACAATAATGTCCCCGGTTTTAGAAGTTTACAAATTTGTATCTTGGTGAGCCCTCGTGGGTGGATTCCTCTTGGCTTGCAGGTTACTTCAGATCGATTGATCTTGTGGAAAATAAATTCTGTAGGGATGGGTCTCCGCGAGACCCCCTCGATCTCATCGTCCATCTGTAAACAGTGCCGAGAGGTGAAAGGAGATCGGACAGTGGGGAGGAGGGGCCTCACCGTGAGGCCCTCCCCCAGAGAATTTGTTTCCATCTTGTGTTCTTGAAAATATAATACCACCATGCTATCTGCTTCATATCCTTATTATTCTGTGGTATGCTTTAATTTGCCTAACTTTTGAATTGGTGAAGAAGTATGCTTTAATTTGCCTAACTTTTGCCTGGGTGAAGAACTGACCCTTTTTTTTTGTTTAGTGTTGGATTAACCTTATGAAGTGCCTCAAAATGATGCTATTTTTTTTTGTTTGGCACATTGAAGGCGAGGTAAAGTTTACGATGATACAGAACATCCATGCTTTGCCTTCTTTTTACGTTAATTTTAGTAGTTGCTGCATTCACCAAACATCAGGAGTACTAAAAAAAAAATCTCAACTCCTGAAATGTCATCTCTCCTTAACCCCATTTGAAAGCGGGAATTTTGTAGCATTCTTCTTGAAATTAGACCGTTTTTCAGGTAAATTCCTAGGTTCTAGCTTCTGAAGCAAGAACTTATATGGAGTATGTGTCGCTGGTATCCTCGTATGGCCATGAGATGGTTGTTGTTGTAGGTTGTAGGGTGAATGAGCAGCTTGCTGGACTTGTTGTAGCAGCTGGTCTGTAATGTGTAGCGTGTAAGTCTGTCGATGTATTCGTTCGTCCAAACTGTACGAATACGTTGGCCTACGCCGGCCCGGTGAAGTATCAGACAAATGTACACTCGCCCACGGAGGAAGCTACACGCCGGGCTGCCACAGTGGATCACGCGCTGTTTCGTGCTTGCAAGTTGCGCCCCCATTGAATGTTGACCAGTCGTCTCCTTATCGCCCAGATTTTTTGTCCGTACGTGGCCACGTATCGATCCGATCGGTGACGCGATATCCGGTGTGCTGTTCGTACGGGTCACGCTCGAGTATCGACTCGTAACCTCCATGTATATCCATCCCGCATTTATATCCATCCCCACATTTGTACATTTGTGCAGACAGATATCTTTGGTGATCGTCTGAATATAGTCTTTGGCTAAAATAATATGTTCCAAATTACAATAGCACAAATGGCTTTTGCTTATACAAATTTATAAAAATAGCATCGAAGTAAGTATCTTTCGTGATCCTGTGTGTGGTAGGCCACTTGCTGCGTTCTTACTCCGCGGTAGGAACATGTCTACCCATGGTGTCCACGTGCGTATGCTATCCTGCTGTGTACGGGGATCGTAGAAGGTGGCTTCAGCGGACTGGAAGTACGGTAGGGGACATGTGTTGTCTGTCTAATCTGCCATGATAACATTTTTTGTCTTTGATCAAGTGTATACTATACCTATTTTGTTCACAGGTTACATATTAACACATACAAATATGTTATAGCCTATCTTACAGATACACTTTATGTGATACATTAATTGACCATTATTCTGCATGTGCAGAATCTTTATGTAAAGTTGTATACCGTTTGTTCACCGATTTATTTCGTACGTATTTGAACTGCACATATCAGAAACTTGTGCTACTAAAAAAATACCTTTCTAGACTTAGTGGATATAAGGCAGCACATACTACAGCGACCAGCTCTACTCTATTCATGGAAAGTTAGTTTTGTAATTATGTTATATCTACAAACGATACAGACTACATGTTGACATTAAAAGACTTTTTTTCCCCTCATAAAAGCCTCACTCATCGTTATTTTTATGCAGCTCACCTTGCGGTTCATCAGAGAACTAACAAATGTGAGATTCGATGTAGCAGTCTATCTATCGATGTTTATCTCCTATCTGTTATATGTGTCTTCTAAAAAGTCTCTCTTTACGTTATGTATAGCAGGAAAATGGAGTTTCCAGTTGGTCTACCCATAACCAGTCCAGACTGATCCCATACTACATAAGCACTCTTTTGTAAACTGCAGTGGTAGACTTTGCATAGTTCCTGCAGTCTCTTAGTACCTACAAACCAAGTCTATGTAATACGTAGTACCGCAGAACATGTTCAAATACTTTGCAAAAAACTGCATGTAATATATGACTGCAGTGACAGACTTTGCACAATTCCTGCAGTCTCTTAGTACCTACAAACCAAGTCTGTAATATGTAGTACCGCAGAACATGTTCAAATACTTTGCAAAAAACTGCATGTAATATATGACCGATCAGCGTATCTTAGACTCTTTGTATATACTTTCTACTATATTGCTACCTTTTCTTGCTGTTCCATGCTTTGGTTCCTCACAACATACGTGTAGAATCTCTCAAATTAATATACCAGATTGACGGATCTACATAGGAGTTATCTGTTTTTTTGCCTCACAGGTGTATATTATATTATTCCCAGTCTAACTATTTTCCTTTCTTACTATACAGCATAGTATCATACACGCAAACACACAGATATATATATATATATATATATATATATATATATATATATATATATATATATATATATATATATATATATATATATATATATAAAACTTCCAAATCGTCATCATACATCAGTTTTAAATTTCGCCCGCAGCATCGCGCGGGTCTACCGCTAGTAATTGTAAACCTTGTACATGTTATATATTAGCCTCTTGGCCCATTGGAGTAGATTGAAGTCTTATTCCAACACAGTTTACAGCCCTTCATTCTTTAAGAAGCCAGGATAGTCCTTTTGTTCATGGGAGAAACAGCGATCAGTGATCTAGGAGGAGCACTTCGTTGCGAGATGCTCCTGATTTTATTTTGTGTTATGATTGCTTTCTGGTTCAAATATTTAAGTATTTTGTCTTATGAAGTGCCTCAGCAAAAGAAAGAAAAATCTTTAGCAGAGAAGTTACTGTCCACTGTCCACTGTCCACTGATGTGCTCTGTTCAACTTATCCTACCGTCTTCAGTTCTTTCTTTTTACCCTTAACTGTTCAGTGTTTGTTAGAGCTTAGGATTACCTTGCAGCAAGGGTAAAGGTGCATGCATGCCGACTTCGTGTTTAGCTTAGAACAGATTTGTCAAACTTTTTCTTAAGTTATCCAGTTGGTCAGGAAAGCTATTTTAATAGTTCTGAGCAGATAACATTGTGAGCACAGATAATCTGTCCTTGTTTCCTGCTTGAAATAATTTGATAATAAAGCACGCAGTTGCTTAGACCGACAATAATGTCCCCGGTTTTAGAAGTTTACAAATTTGTATCTTGGTGAGCCCTCGTGGGTGGATTCCTCTTGGCTTGCAGGTTACTTCAGATCGATTGATCTTGTGGAAAATAAATTTCAGAGGGATGGGTCTCATGAGACCCTCGATCTCATCGCCCATCAGAACAAAGGCCGAGAGGTGAAAGGAGATCGGATATGGGGAGGAGGGCCTCACCGTGAGGCCTCCCCAGAGAATTTGTTTCCATCTTGTGTTCTTGAAAATATAATACCACCATGCTATCTGCTTCATATCCTTATTATTCTGTGGTATGCTTTAATTTGCCTAACTTTTGAATTGGTGAAGAAGTATGCTTTAATTTGCCTAACTTTTGCCTGGGTGAAGAACTGACCCTTTTTTTTTGTTTAGTGTTGGATTAACCTTATGAAGTGCCTCAAAATGATGCTATTTTTTTTTGTTTGGCACATTGAAGGCGAGGTAAAGTTTACGATGATACAGAACATCCATGCTTTGCCTTCTTTTTACGTTAATTTTAGTAGTTGCTGCATTCACCAAACATCAGGAGTACTAAAAAAAAAATCTCAACTCCTGAAATGTCATCTCTCCTTAACCCCATTTGAAAGCGGGAATTTTGTAGCATTCTTCTTGAAATTAGACCGTTTTTCAGGTAAATTCCTAGGTTCTAGCTTCTGAAGCAAGAACTTATATGGAGTATGTGTCGCTGGTATCCTCGTATGGCCATGAGATGGTTGTTGTTGTAGGTTGTAGGGTGAATGAGCAGCTTGCTGGACTTGTTGTAGCAGCTGGTCTGTAATGTGTAGCGTGTAAGTCTGTCGATGTATTCGTTCGTCCAAACTGTACGAATACGTTGGCCTACGCCGGCCCGGTGAAGTATCAGACAAATGTACACTCGCCCACGGAGGAAGCTACACGCCGGGCTGCCACAGTGGATCACGCGCTGTTTCGTGCTTGCAAGTTGCGCCCCCATTGAATGTTGACCAGTCGTCTCCTTATCGCCCAGATTTTTTGTCCGTACGTGGCCACGTATCGATCCGATCGGTGACGCGATATCCGGTGTGCTGTTCGTACGGGTCACGCTCGAGTATCGACTCGTAACCTCCATGTATATCCATCCCCGCATTTATATCCATCCCCACATTTGTACATTTGTGCAGACAGATATCATCTTGATCGACAAGATATGAGTCTTTGGCTAAAATAATATGTTCCAAATTACAATAGCACAAATGGCTTTTGCTTATACAAATTTATAAAAATAGCATCGAAGTAAGTATCTTTCGTGATCCTGTGTGTGGTAGGCCACTTGCTGCGTTCTTACTCCGCGGTAGGAACATGTCTACCCATGGTGTCCACGTGCGTATGCTATCCTGCTGTGTACGGGGATCGTAGAAGGTGGCTTCAGCGGACTGGAAGTACGGTAGGGGACATGTGTTGTCTGTCTAATCTGCCATGATAACATTTTTTGTCTTTGATCAAGTGTATACTATACCTATTTTGTTCACAGGTTACATATTAACACATACAAATATGTTATAGCCTATCTTACAGATACACTTTACAGATACATTAATTCAGCCATTATTCTGCATGTGCAGAATCTTTATGTAAAGTTGTATACCGTTTGTTCACCGATTTATTTCGTACGTATTTGAACTGCACATATCAGAAACTTGTGCTACTAAAAAATACCTTTCTAGACTTAGTGGATATAAGGCAAGACATACTACAAATGACCAGCTCTACTCTATTCATGGAAAGTTAGTTTTGTAATTATGTTATATCTACAAACGATACAGACTACATGTTGACATTAAAAGACTTTTTTTCCCCTCATAAAAGCCTCACTCATCGTTATTTTTATGCAGCTCACCTTGCGGTTCATCAGAGAACTAACAAATGTGAGATTCGATGTAGCAGTCTATCTATCGATGTTTATCTCCTATCTGTTATATGTGTCTTCTAAAAAGTCTCTCTTTACGTTATGTATAGCAGGAAAATGGAGTTTCCAGTTGGTCTACCCATAACCAGTCCAGACTGATCCCATACTACATAAGCACTCTTTTGTAAACTGCAGTGGTAGACTTTGCATAGTTCCTGCAGTCTCTTAGTACCTACAAACCAAGTCTATGTAATACGTAGTACCGCAGAACATGTTCAAATACTTTGCAAAAAACTGCATGTAATATATGACTGCAGTGACAGACTTTGCACAATTCCTGCAGTCTCTTAGTACCTACAAACCAAGTCTGTAATATGTAGTACCGCAGAACATGTTCAAATACTTTGCAAAAACGCATGTAATATATGACCGATCAACAGATCTTAGACTCTTTGTATATACTTTCTACTATATTGCTACCTTTTCTTGCTGTTCCATGCTTTGGTTCCTCACAACATACGTGTAGAATCTCTCAAATTAATATACCAGATTGACGGATCTACATAGGAGTTATCTGTTTTTTTGCCTCACAGGTGTATATTATATTATTCCCAGTCTAACTATTTTCCTTTCTTACTATACAGCATAGTATCATACACGCAAACACACACAGATATATATATATATATATATATATATATATATATATATATATATATATATATATATATAAAACTTCCAAATCGTCATCATACATCAGTTTTAAATTTCGCTCATAAGATCGCTGGTCTACCGCTAGTAATTGTAAACCTTGTACATGTTATATATTAGCCTCTTGGCCCATTGGAGTAGATTGAAGTCTTATTCCAACACAGTTTACAGCCCTTCATTCTTTAAGAAGCCAGGATAGTCCTTTTGTTCATGGGAGAAACAGCGATCAGTGATCTAGGAGGAGCACTTCGTTGCGAGATGCTCCTGATTTTATTTTGTGTTATGATTGCTTTCTGGTTCAAATATTTAAGTATTTTGTCTTATGAAGTGCCTCAGCAAAAGAAAGAAAAATCTTTAGCAGAGAAGTTACTGTCCACTGTCCACTGTCCACTGATGTGCTCTGTTCAACTTATCCTACCGTCTTCAGTTCTTTCTTTTTACCCTTAACTGTTCAGTGTTTGTTAGAGCTTAGGATTACCTTGCAGCAAGGGTAAAGGTGCATGCATGCCGACTTCGTGTTTAGCTTAGAACAGATTTGTCAAACTTTTTCTTAAGTTATCCAGTTGGTCAGGAAAGCTATTTTAATAGTTCTGAGCAGATAACATTGTGAGCACAGATAATCTGTCCTTGTTTCCTGCTTGAAATAATTTGATAATAAAGCACGCAGTTGCTTAGACCGACAATAATGTCCCCGGTTTTAGAAGTTTACAAATTTGTATCTTGGTGAGCCCTCGTGGGTGGATTCCTCTTGGCTTGCAGGTTACTTCAGATCGATTGATCTTGTGGAAAATAAATTCTGTAGGGATGGGTCTCCGCGAGACCCCCTCGATCTCATCGTCCATCTGTAAACAGTGCCGAGAGGTGAAAGGAGATCGGATAATGGGGAGGAGGGCCTCACCGTGAGGCCTCCCCAGAGAATTTGTTTCCATCTTGTGTTCTTGAAAATATAATACCACCATGCTATCTGCTTCATATCCTTATTATTCTGTGGTATGCTTTAATTTGCCTAACTTTTGAATTGGTGAAGAAGTATGCTTTAATTTGCCTAACTTTTGCCTGGGTGAAGAACTGACCCTTTTTTTTTGTTTAGTGTTGGATTAACCTTATGAAGTGCCTCAAAATGATGCTATTTTTTTTTGTTTGGCACATTGAAGGCGAGGTAAAGTTTACGATGATACAGAACATCCATGCTTTGCCTTCTTTTTACGTTAATTTTAGTAGTTGCTGCATTCACCAAACATCAGGAGTACTAAAAAAAAAATCTCAACTCCTGAAATGTCATCTCTCCTTAACCCCATTTGAAAGCGGGAATTTTGTAGCATTCTTCTTGAAATTAGACCGTTTTTCAGGTAAATTCCTAGGTTCTAGCTTCTGAAGCAAGAACTTATATGGAGTATGTGTCGCTGGTATCCTCGTATGGCCATGAGATGGTTGTTGTTGTAGGTTGTAGGGTGAATGAGCAGCTTGCTGGACTTGTTGTAGCAGCTGGTCTGTAATGTGTAGCGTGTAAGTCTGTCGATGTATTCGTTCGTCCAAACTGTACGAATACGTTGGCCTACGCCGGCCCGGTGAAGTATCAGACAAATGTACACTCGCCCACGGAGGAAGCTACACGCCGGGCTGCCACAGTGGATCACGCGCTGTTTCGTGCTTGCAAGTTGCGCCCCCATTGAATGTTGACCAGTCGTCTCCTTATCGCCCAGATTTTTTGTCCGTACGTGGCCACGTATCGATCCGATCGGTGACGCGATATCCGGTGTGCTGTTCGTACGGGTCACGCTCGAGTATCGACTCGTAACCTCCATGTATATCCATCCCCGCATTTATATCCATCCCCACATTTGTACATTTGTGTGGTATGGTATGCTGCGGTCGTACAAGATATGAGTCTTTGGCTAAAATAATATGTTCCAAATTACAATAGCACAAATGGCTTTTGCTTATACAAATTTATAAAAATAGCATCGAAGTAAGTATCTTTCGTGATCCCGTGTGCAGAGCCACTTCTGCGTTTTACTCGCGGTAGGAACATGTCTACCCATGGTGTCCACGCGTCGTATGCTATCCTCATTGTGTCTGAGGGATCGTAGAAGGTGGCTTCAATGATTTGGAAGACTGTAGAGGGACATGTGTTGTCTGTCTAATCTGCCATGATAACATTTTTTGTCATTTCAGTTGTGGGGCGCCAGGAGAGGCTAGTTTGCTATTTCGTCTTAAAAAGATGCTAAATGAGCCAAAAACTCACAAACAATCACACCTGTTGTGTAGCACATATATTCGAGACCATTTTTAACAATTTTAAGGCACAAAGTTAACATAATCTTGCAACCGGAAGTATTTTGACGATGTGTTATCGCACTCAATGGTACTAGTAGATTATCACGAACAGTGGCCAAGCCAGGACTCACATGTGGTTAGGTGTCGCTTTGGAACACTCCCTCTGGTTCACAAAACAAATCGCTTTAGACATCGACACGATCTTGAAAATACAACTTTGATCACTAATTATTAGTATAATATATTTGTAAAATTTAATAAAATTATAATACTATGAAGTTATTTTCCGAGACGAATATGTACATATGATGTTCAAGTATCTAATTTAAATATTTTTAAAAATATTAATAACTAAAGATTTTAAAGTTTGACTGCACGTATTTAACCTGAGGGAGTGCCACACCATCACTAGATGATTACTAGATCATCACTCAATGATGCATAGATGCTCACCGCACGAAATAGGCAGTGGAAAATTCCGACGTTTGGATGAAAATGAAACGAGACGACGACGAGAGTGAGAGACCGCGTCCACGGGGAGAAGGCAGAGGCCGCTGCCCACCGACGTAAATCGCCGCGGAAATATCCGCCACGTGGACGGCCCACGCTCGCCGCCCCCGACCACCTTAACCAATCACCACTCAACAGTTAACCTCTCTCCCTTCCCCTCCTCTTCCTCCTCCTCTCTTGATCCCCTCCTCTCCTCTCCTCTCCCGAGTCCCGACACGCGCAGTCCACACGTACTTCCCCTCCTCTTCCTCTTGCTCCTCTCCTCTCCTCTCCCGAGTCCCGACGCGCAGCCTACACGCTCTTCCCCTCCTCTCCGCCTCGGCGGCAAACCCTAGCCGCCGCCGGACGGACGGACGCGCGGGGATGACGCGGCGGTGCTCGCACTGCAGCCACAACGGGCACAACTCGCGGACGTGCCCCAACCGCGGCGTCAAGATCTTCGGGGTGCGCCTCACCGATGGCTCCATCCGCAAGAGCGCCAGCATGGGGAACCTCTCCCTCCTCTCCGCCGGATCCACCAGCGGAGGCGCGTCCCCCGCCGACGGCCCCGACGCTGCCGCCGACGGCTACGCCTCCGACGACTTCGTCCAGGGATCCTCCTCCGCCAGTCGCGAGCGCAAGAAGGGTGAGCCGCCCGACCTCCCTCCTGCGCCCCCGCCTTCTTCCCCTTTCTTATTAACCATCCGTACCATCCTGAGCTGACGTGGAACCCTGGAGAGCAGATCCTCCCAGCTCCTCATATTTTCTTCTTCTTCTCGTGTATGCTTCTCTTGGTGCTTCGGCCGGCGTGTGAGTTTGGGAGACAGATGGTACCGCTAGTTCCTTACAAGAGCAAGAGTAGTCCAGTTGCGAGAAACATTCAATGGTAGTTTGTTTGTACTAATGGATGGATTTGGTACTTGAGTTGATGCATGAGGCGCTCGATTCCAATCATTAATTTGCTACAAGGATGATGTATGGAGGCCCTACTGTTTGATCGGATTATAAGGGTCGTTTGAGAAGCTCAGCTCTGAATTCGTGTAGAATAAGGGGTACCGATCCTTCCAAGCATTGACGATAGCCGATTCTCGGGAAATTTGGCTTTGATTGGCGCCTCTGAAAGGGCCACATAGAGTGCTGAGCTAATGCCTAACGTAGAGTCTTACTGTCTTACGTCTGGCATAAATGCGCTATTGCATTGTGAGGATTATAGAGTGCTAAATTATGATTGCCTGCACTTGATAAGGAAATAAGTTGTTTTAGCGGTTCTGAGAGGGAATGATGAATTGTTTTAGCGGTTCTGAGAGGGAATGATGAATTGTTTTAGCGGTTCTGAGAGGGAATGATGAATTAATGGATATGGGACGGTACACAGAGCTTGACTGTCCTGATAGTTTGGTACACAGAGCTTGACTGTCCTGATAGTTTATTACTGCTGCTAATTTCTGCTGACATTTCGCATGTAGGTGATAACCATGGCTTGGTCTTGTCACATGTTTAAACTCAGTGATAGGAGATTGGGGTTTTTAATGTTCAAGTCAAGTGGCAGTTGGAAATTCTTCAACACTTATTACTTAAGTGTGCTGGCAATTTTTGGTATTGTAATCACCATACTAGGAGGTTAATGTAGACTGGATTGTCATTTTCTCTTTCGTTGTTATTCTTCCAAACTGGAATCTTTGAATACCATTGTGGATTCATGTACCAACTTGAAAGTGGGGAAAAAGGTGGAAGTTATATGCTTGTCCTTTCTTGAGTTTTTAACTTTTTTTAATCAAAAACCACTAAATTGAATAAAACAAGAGTGTCCAAAATGATATTGATATAGCTGATGGTTCTAGTTGCTATCTTCAGAACTTGTTGCAATTTTTTGTTTTTCTATTGACATTTCTTGTGATGGAGGATTATGCAGGGATTGATAGTGTTATCTCGTTGACCTGCTACATAACTTGTGCAGGGGGTTAATACTTAAAATTTGTTGCTTTCCTTTTGCTTATCTGGTGTAGACCCTCTTTAGTTTCCTTTTATCTTGGAATATCAAATAATATCTTCAGTTTGTAAGAGTGCATTCGTCTCTCCGTGCGTGCTTTTTTTGAGGGGGAGTTTTGTTTTTGGATAATTTTCATTTGGTGGTTGGAACTCCTTGTATTGTTTCATTTAATGACACGGTAGTGTGCTAACTTTATTTTTTTTCGTACTTCTATTAATATGGCGGCAGTTTATCAGTTTCGGTTCACCAGCTTCATGTAGCTTGAGACATTATTCCTTACCTGCATGGCTGTGTGCCACATTCTATGTGCCATGTTGGCATGTTGCTGATTAAGATGGCATTTTGACAGGGGTTCCTTGGACTGAAGAAGAACACCGGAGGTTTTTGCTTGGATTGCAAAAGCTTGGAAAAGGTGATTGGCGAGGAATTTCTCGTAATTTCGTGGTCTCAAGAACACCTACTCAAGTAGCAAGTCACGCTCAAAAATATTTTATTCGTCAAGCCAATATGAGCAGAAGGAAGAGAAGGTCTAGCCTTTTTGACATGGTGCCTGATGAGGTAGCTTGCTCGTTCTTATCATTGGTCATTACAGCCAGTATGGCATAAGTTGGCCTGGTTCTATTTCTATATCGCGACAAGGGGATTGGTCATTTCTGTGGTGGTAGATACCATATTGCTTCATTATGCTACAACTTTTTTTTGCACGAAAGATGTAGTTTATATGTTGCATGAACAGCTGCGTGAACAGTTGTGAACACTATTTCATCTTGAATCTCATTATGAAGATTTTACTTTGCACTTTGTACATAATTCAGAATTAAAATGTATTTTGTTTGTTTTACAGTCCATGGACCTTCCACCCCTCCCTGGGAGTCAAGAATCAGAGGCCCAAGTATTAAATCAACCACCATTACCTCCACCTAGGGAGGAGGAGGTAGAATCCATGGAGTCAGATATTTCTGCCATTGCAGAGAGTTCTTCAGCCTCTGCTGTCATGCCAGAGAATTTGCAGTCCAGCTATCCAGTGATTGTTCCAGCATATTTCTCACCATTCTTGCAATTCTCAGTTCCTTTCTGGCAAAATCAGAAAGATGGAGATGATCTTGGACAAGAAACACATGAGATTGTCAAGCCTGTTCCGGTTCATTCAAAGAGTCCAATCAATGTTGATGAGCTCGTGGGCATGTCGAAGCTAAGCATAGGAGAGTCCAATCAAGAGACAGTATCCACTTCTCTTTCATTAAATCTGGTAGGAGGCCAAAATAGACAATCAGCTTTCCATGCAAATCCCCCAACAAGGGCTCAGGCGTGATCCCTTTCAGAACACAAACTGCATTTAGATGAATTCCCGGCAAAATAAGCTTTGCCTCGTTGTTTTTTTTTTTGTTTTGTTTTTTAAGATTAACCGTGCTCTGTAGTCTGTACCATGTGCTGTAAGTTATGCTATGTATGAATGTATCTGTTGTTTGTCTGGCACATATGATATGACACTACGTTAACAAATCATTAATGTTAGTGCTGATCTTTGTGGTTGTATTGCTGTAAACTCTTTTATAAGAAAAGGTGTTAGTCAGTTATTTTGAAGGGAGCTCGGTTCATTCTGCTCTATCTGATGTTTCATTGCTGAACAGGATGCTGATGAATCCGTGTCTTGAATTCTGTAAGGATATTGGAGCTGTCCATTCAATTATGTTCTGCCATACTGCTGGAGATAGTTATTCCAGCAACCTGTTCCAGTATATGCTAATGGTTATCAAACTGTTTTAGAATCCTCAAGGAAGAACTCTCCCAGGGTTTATGGTAGCAACGTGCAAGAAGTCCTGCTATATTTCAGCCTTTATGCCTGTGTGCAGGGTTATTATTATTTGGTTGCGCCTGAGGCTATTTTGGTTATGCATTTGTACCCAGCACGAGTAAATTTATTCTACTTCTGCAACGTGCTATATCCTGAGGATGCTCTCAGAATGTACCTTTCAATCCTGATTCTGATAGTTGCTCACTTCTATTATGCACCAAGTGTTACATATGTGGTTGGTGACAGTAGTGGCTAGTGGCTAGTGGCCAGTCTCTTTCAGATATTGAGCTCTTTTGAACCATTGGGTATGAATGCATTATTTGGTCATCCAAGCACCGGACATCATGTCACTTTTATATCTTTAGCAAAAGTCTATAGCTTTGTCCGTGGTGCTGGCCGCAAAGTTCAGCATGCACCAAGAATCCGGATTGTTCACCAACAAGATCAACTCCGGCAGTAACATGTACTGTACTCCTCACGAAACAAGTTCATACGCTTGGTACAGTATTTTTGTGCCGGAATTACTATTCACGCACCTAAACAGTCCCACTGGTACTGTAGCATTGGGATTAGAAAGAGATTACATTCCTCAATAAGAATATCTATTTCACTAAATAGTTGATTAGTTTCCTTGTATAGGGATTAGTTCATTAGAAAGATTATCTATTACTTAGGAGGTCATCTATTAGTTAGTAAGGTCATCATTTACATTAATTTTATCCATAGTTGTTAGAAGAACCCTTTATATAAGGAGACCTACTGTAATCGTTGGTATTAAACAATAATATGAATTAGTCTCGATGCTCTCAAGTCCATCTCCCTAATCTAGATCCTTTCTACCCCCAACAAGGCGCCGTTTCCTCCGTCGTTCTACCTCTAACCGTCGCCATCGGTCTCCTTTACACAGTGTTTATTCCTTGTAATGTACTAGGTGCATTACAAATGGTATCAGAGCCACTCACTGTGGCTTCTGATGTTGAGTGTACTTTTGCTGCCTACTCTTTCATGGCTAAGGAGAAGACATCGACAGAGGAGATGAAGAAGGCAAGGCGGGCTGCAGCATTGCTAGAGGCTGCAACGGCGGAGGCACAACCATGCACGCCTTACGCCTTCTTCCAATATGGGTGACGCGGCTTTTTCAAGCGGCACGCCATTTTTATACAGAGGCGGCATTGGTTCACACAAAGCCCACGCACATGGTGCATACAGCAAGGCGTGACAGTGGCGGCGCTAGAGGAAGCGGTTGCAGAGCTACAACTGCCAACGGCCACGCAGCCTCTACCGGCGGTCAGCAGAGTTTTCCCCACTCAACGCGGCACGCTGCACCAACAAGAAGCGACGGCCGACGCCTGCGGTCCAACGGCGGCAGAGCTCCAAGGCGGGGTGGCAACGCATCAGGGGAAGGCGGCGGAGCACCAAGGCGCAACAGCGGCATTGCAGCTTGGAGCTCTAGTGGCTACGAAACCATCTAAGGCAACGCCGGAGGTTCCCATGGTGAAACCCTATCAAAGAGTAGGTTGGCACTTGGGTCGGTATGATGGGCCGCATCAACAGTCAGGCTTCAACTTCAAGCGTGCGGAGATGACAATCTTCAAGGTGTCGACATACTCTAGCATGACAGGGAGCAAGAAGCCACTTCAAGCGTGCGGAGACGACAATCTTCAAGGCGTCGACATACTCTAGCATGATAAAGAACCGAAAGCGCTATACTTCGTTGATGTGGGGCTTCCAAGGGTTGCAGCCATGGCTGCCACTATGGCTCGAGGACGGGCTGCTTGTCGAGGAGCAGAGAAGTTGTCATGTGCTGAAATTGCTATTCACATGCGTGAACAGTACCACAGGTATTGCATCATTCGGATTAGGAAGGGCTTACCTTTCTCAATAAGAATATCTATTTCCCTAAATAGGTGATTAGTTTCCCTGTATAGGGATTAATTAATTAGAAATGTTATTTATTAGTTAGGAAGGCCATCTATTAGTTAGTAAGGTCATCATTTATATTGATTTTATCCATAATTGTTATAAAAGTCATCTATAGAAGGGTGTGTTTGGTTCGGTGAATCAGGTCATACATGTACAAGATGATCATGAATATGTCCACATCCCTATGCTTGGTTGAGTGAACCGAACCAACTTGTCATGGATGAGGTCATACATTCTGAGAATATTATTCAAATATGTTGTACCGAACGGTTCCATAAAAACGGGTGAACCATGCTGATGCAGGACGAGCGCCACTCTACATTACCCCTCTCCTCTCGTGTATACGCTATTGACCAAATGTGCCATGCCAATTAGTGGATAGTTAAAATAATTAATTTAGTTAAATACTCCTTTTGTAATTAAGGTAAATTTAATAACTGTGTTAATGTTTCGATAATTAATTGTGCTAATACTCATTTGTGTATATAACTCATTCAACTTTATCCCTCAAACCAAACACCATCTCATTCATGCAACCAAACAAAATATTGAATTATCTCATCCCACTAACCAAATATACAAGTTGTACCATACCATTCAGGATCATCTCATCCATCTTGTACCATCTCATCCCATCCACCCTGGTTCATCCAACCAAACACACCCTAAGAAGACCTATTGTAATCGTTGGTATTAAGCAATAATATGAATTAGTCTCAAGGCTCTAAAAGTCACTCTCTCTAATCTAGATCATTTCTACCCAGCAAGGCGCCCTCTCTAAGCGTTGTTCTATCTCTAACCGTCGCCGTCGGTCTCATTTCCACGGTGTTTATCCCTTGTAATGTACTAGGTACATTACACGTGCTATTCTGCAGAATATAACTGAGAAATTGTTTTCCTTTTCAGCTGGAACCTGGAAGAAATGGCTCACCCGTTGCAACATTGAAGGTTATATTTCATAGTTCTTACCATTTGAAACGGCCAGTTATAAGAAATGACAACAGCAACAGACTAGTCAAGCACTACAATTAGATACAATACACACTTATATCTGCTAATTAAAATTCTATACTATGTTTTCTTTTGCAGGTTTGATCAAATACATTCCAATTCAGAGAGCACTACGAGCTCGGCAAGGCTATTGTCCTTGCTTGTTTCTTCTCTTCCTCCCCTACAATCTTCTTCCAGAACCAATGCCTCCTCCAGACCTGCTCCATCTGCTCCATGGGCAGCTTCTTTGTCTCTGGCAGGAACAAATAAACAAGCAGTGTCATCAAGCAAATCCACCCGGCAAAGATGAAGAACGTCCCGAACTTGACGTGACACAGGACTGCAAGGAATGTCTGGCCAATCACAAATGCCATCAAGAAGATCACAGCAACCACAATACTCTGCCCTGCTGATCTGATCTCCAGTGGACAAATCTCAGTAGGGACCAAGAATGTAAGAGGTCCCCATGACCATGCAAAGCCTGCAACAAACACACACATGGTGATCAACACTAGATATGCATACTCTTTGTCCATGTCTTTATGGTCCTTGAACTTTGCGGCTAGGATTGCACCAACAGCAAGCTGAGACAAGATCATCTGGGTACCGCCTACAAGGAAGAGCTTTCTGCGCCCAAACCTGTCGACTACCACCATTGCTACGATGTTGGCAAATGTTGCGCAGAGACGCGTGACCACTGAGGACAGGAGAGATGCGCTCTCCTTGAGACCGATTGTCTTGAACATAACAGGTGCATAGAAGTTCACCACATTGATCCCAGTGACCTGATTGAAGAAAGGGATCAGGAGTGCTATGATAAACTGTGGCCTGTACTTCCTCTTGAATATGTTTCTGAATGGATACCGGGTTGTCCTCGAGAGGTTGCTAGCAGAGACCAAGTCATCAAGCTCTTTCTGGACTGAGGTGGTTCCACGAAGCTTTTGGAGCAGGACTCTTGCCTTGTCGGTGTCGCCATAACGTTGGATTATGAAGCTTGGTGTCTCAGGGAGGAAGATTGCACCGATGGTTAGGAATGCAGCAGGGACTGCAGCCATGGATAGGGATATCCTCCAGCCCCATCCTGCTGTGATTTTCACGACACAATAGTTAAGGATGTTTGCAAATAGAATGCCAAGGCTGATGCAAAGCTCAAAGCCATTGTTGATTGCACCACGGTACTGCGGTGGCGCCATTTCTGACAGGTACAATGGGATTGACTGAAAAATAAATTTCATAGTAAGGTATTAGTACAGTTCCCACTGTCTTTGGAAAAGATGGTACTTAATTCAGAAACAATCAAACAGCACATGCATCTACTACAATCTACAAATCTAGGAATATATATCTAAAGTACACATACAAAATACAAGATGAAGTTTAGGTCACTGGAGCATCTTTTTCTTCTGAAAAGCATGATTGCAGGAAAATACTACTGGTGTTGAGAGAACATTATGTCACTGGGCTTTATGGTCTCCCTTTGTTTTGCACAATGTGAAATTGTGAATAGTCACTGTTTTGCTCATAGGCTATCCTAATTCCTCGCCAATAAGTAAAGCTAGCAAGTTTAGATCACGATATAACTTGCTGTTTTCCTGCTGCAATGTATATCCACTCGATCAGTGAGCAATGTCACTCTCCAAAAAAGAAAAAAAGAAAGGTTCCACCCACTTAATTCTTAGCGTTGTAATGGACCATTCGTTCGTTCTGGCCACAAAGATCAACACATGACTTAGCAGGTATTCAGTCAATGCAATGATCGATGCACAAATAAGGCTCTTCAGATTCTTTGGAAGACAAACATGTAAATGTAATTTGTCATTCCTCAACTTTAGCGGTCTATTGTTGTCAACTTGGGAGTTGGGACAGGTTACCTCTACAGGAATCCTATGTCTGTAATCACTCAGCCCAAGTCAATGAAAGACTTGACTTTTCTACACATGTCTTGTATCTCAAGTGTGGTACTGGTTTTACAGCCACACAAGATTTTTGAATTGATGCCGGATATACATGCAAATTAATGTATGTTTCTCTACTCTCTAGATATTATCGGTGTGGAGGAGATAGCAACCGCAGCCACAGGAGTGAGTGGTGCGGAGGAAGAGGAGGTAGTGGTGGGAGCAGGGGAGGATGCTGAGTCCATGCTCATGGCGATGAAGGAGCGGGGAGGTGGCGAGCCGAGGCAAGGAGGAACGCCCGGATCGCTGATACCATGTAAGATTGTATTTGCCGCAAGAAACCCAGGGGGGTCCGAGTATGTTATGTATGGCGTGAAGTTTACAGATGGAAGATTCCAACCGAGCGCCAACGGAAGGCAACCGCGTGCGGAAAACAGGGAGGAAATCCCTTGCCGGCCGGGCTACAGTACAACCGACAAGAATCAAAGATTACATGCCATATTAACAAGATGCTGTACAGATTTCGCTAACACATGCCACAAGTGAGCTACACATGTCTGACAAAAAGCTACTGTGCTACCGATTTCTTGGACTAAATACCATGCTGCATACTATTTCAAAGACTATTGACTTGAATTGTGAAGTTGGTCAATGTACCACCGCGGTTTCTCCATGTCAAAAGTATTCCACACATGTCTGACAAAATAATCACTGCATTACTGATTTATATATACTTCTGAAGTACGTACTCCCACTTCTAATATACCAGTTAAACGAATATATTATACTTCTTTATCACTTTCAGTATACTTAAACACTAATCATAAGATACTCCAATGTGACTTGTTTAAAATTTTTCTATTGGAGCCCTTTATTTTTGTTATATAATTTTTTTCATATATAAAAGACGTATGTACACAAATTTTGCTATAATAGGTGGATTTTAATCAAATAAATTCCTGCAACTTACTTTGGAGTATCTTAGAATCATTATTGGAGTATTCTCATACTAATTCAAAGACTATTGACTAGAATTGTGCAGCGGGTGTTACCTGGTTAGTGAACCCCAGACCTATTCCCAGTAGGATCCGGTTGAGGAGAAGCATGAACACGTTGACGGCTGCGCCACCGAACACTGAGCCTGCGATGAAGACGGTGCCGCCAATCAGCATGGACGCACGGCGGCCAAACCTCCTTGTGACAGATGACGCAAAGAGCGTTGCGACCAGGCCAGCAATGTAGAGGGACGACGTGAACACGGTGAGGAGCTCATTGTCGAACTCGCAATAGTGGCTAAGTTTGCTGTCCTGCTTCTTTCGGTACACCTTCGGGAAGAACCTCTTCAGAAATGAGTCCATTGAGGTAACACCTCCTAGCGCACACACGACGAGTACATGAATTCTCAGGAAATTTGAGATGCATGCATAGAACTGAGGTCATTGTTTAACGTTCATCAATTCCATATTTCCACGACTCGAAAAATCAACGAGGTGTCTCTTTTCTATGTTGTTTACTTGCAAGAAAGATATTTTATTTGATATTGCCAGCTTCTCCGCTCCATTGAGTCAGATATACATTTCCTTCCAACTAAAAGAGAATTGTTTTTGTTGGCATCTGTCTTGTCCTAAGATCGACTGCATGCCATGTATATGGATAATTAAAATTGCATTTTCTTGGCCAACACTTCATGTCTCTGTCAATCAAAAAAGAAGGGGAAAAAAAGAAGAACAGAAAGATCATGTTCCTCTGCTACAGGACGTGCAGTCATTTTTCATGAAAACAAGGCTGCAAAACTTGGACCATGCTATTACTATGAATCTATGACCATGCATCCAAACTACATTACTCATAGCTCAAGTGACTAGTCCTAGATATATTAAATTAATCTGTGCTAGTCTATTTCCTCCATGAAGTCTTCTCAACCTTTTTGACCAGAAAGAAAATGGAGCAAGAGAAAGCAAGCTGAAGAGAGAAAAGGTCTCCTCTCTTCCAAAAGCCAAGAATACACTAAGGGTAGGTGGCTCGCATGCAAGTGTAACGGCTGCAAGTTGGCAAGCAAGCTGAAGAAAAGCTTGAGCTGAAATTAATTCCTTCCATGTGCAACTTCTAAAGCTGTAACCTTTTCACACTAATGCCCACCGAAATCAGAGTTGAATGCCTATTAGGGCATCTTCACTAGTACATTTATTGTCGTCTCTTAGCTATGACACGTTAACAAAATCCTACGTAGAGGAGAGAGGGAGTACATGTCGTTTATTCCTGAAAAGGCTGTCATGCGTGTGAAACAAGACATGATACATTAATCTACTCTAGTTGACATGTAGATCCGTTTTCAAAGAAAAATTATAAAATATAAATATTAGAAATCGTACTAGAGACTATCTATTAGAGATGTTATATCTAAAGATAATATAATATATATTAGAGACAAGATTATCTCTAACTATTAGAGATACCCTTAATCAATCATGCCAGCCTCCAGCCTCCCGTAGGTAGCCTAGCTTCCTTCGCAATCAATCAACCTGAGGACGGACGAGTACCAAATCGCATAGAGAGATATTAGCACAGTGAGGTAACCGCGGCGAGACGAACCGGAGATGCCGAGGTCGTAGCCGAAGAGCATGCCGCCGCTGCCGGCGACGATGCAGGACAACACCACAAACGGCGTCACGCGGCCGCTGTACCCGCCGTCGCCGGCGCCGGCGGGTGGCCCCTCCACGAACGCTCCTACCGCCATCAAGGGAAATCAAGGGAGAGTGTAGTGTAGTACAACTGCGCTGGAATCTGGATAATATATGAAGGGAGAGGATAGAGAGGGGTGGCTATTTAGAATTCGGCTATTTATTGGCGAGCGCCGGATGGCGGATGCCGACGTGTGCGTATTTGCCACGAGTCAGTCCACTCCGGCGGAAATGACCGCACGACTCCGGCGAGTTTGACACTTTTTTACTACGTCAACCCAGGATGGCGCGGGAGTCCCACTTGTCGGTGGCCCTCTTGTTTCATGGCCTTTTGCTTTCGTTCCGTGTAGGCTCAGGTCGAGAAGAACTGGTCTGTTTGGTACGGCTGCAGCTTTCGTGAAAAATAGTTTTTGGCTGGATTGTAGAGCTGAAAAATTTTGATATTTGACGGTCTGTCTTTTAGGTAGTTTGACTGTAGCTTTCGAGATGAAAAATGTCTGAAATACCACTGAGGATCGTAACAACTTGTTTGATGTCGTTTAACATAATTAACAATATCTAACGAGAACTAACGACAATTGACGATAGTTAACGACGCTAAACATAATTAACAACATTTAACGATAATTGACGATTATTAACGATGACTAACGCAATTGACGACAACTACCGTTGACGAGAATTACCGCAATAAACGACAACTACCGCAATTGATGATAATTAACTGCAATTAACGACGATTAACACAATTGAATGCAATGGACGGCGACTGCCGCAATTGACCGCAATTAACGATAATATACCGCAAACAACATAATATACCGTGATTAACAACAATATACCGCAATAACTACAATTAGCGATTTAACGACAATTATTACAATAAACATTTAATACAACCAATAATTATTAAAAACAATTATTACAATGAATAAATATTACAATAAATAATTATTAAGATAAACAATTATTGCATAAATAATTGATAGAACAAATAAGAAAAAGGAACAAAACGACCATGCATTTGATGTTGTACTACAAAAAAACATTTCATTCTTTAGTTCTCGCTTGTTTTAGAACCGATTTTACATAAAGATTGTTTGATTAAGGGTCTCCTAGAATAGAATCACGAGAGATTAACACGCTTATTTTTATATTGTGTTTAGGCCTTCTCCGGGAGAATAACAACCCTACTCCTGTGTGTGTATGGTATTGAGTGTATCTTGTACAATCGGGAAAAAAGACTAAGAATATTACAGAAGATAGTGCCTGTCTTCCCAATTGTTTGTTGTGTTCTCCGATTGCCCTTCTTTCTTCTCTGATCGGCGCCTTTATATAGTCGTGAAGGAGTAACCGTTTCTTCAGGTGAAGAGGCGCCTCATCATGTCCTGTAACGGGCGCATGTTTGTAGTAATCACCGGAGTGTTAATTCCTTCATGCCACCGACGCTTATTTGTCGAGATAATGGGGTACTACGTGCTATTACTCAGTGGAATAACAACAGATGTTGATCGCTTGATTCCTTAATCAATTGGACCCACTCGCTCAGAGGTTTTATTGATCATAAGGTGGTCGTAGCTGACCTGATGGTAGAAGAGCTTACGACCATAGGGTAGTCGTAGAATAACTTACGACTGGATAGTGATCGTAGAAGAACTTACAACCATAAGGTAGTCGCAGCAAGACTTACGACTATGAGGGTGGTCGTAGAAGAACTTACAACCACTTGGTAGGCTTCTCCCTTGTAAATATAAGGGGTATACCTAGGGACCACATGACATCATATTTACCTATAATAAGAATTATAGATAAAAGATAAAATGAGGATTATTAGATCCACGTCAAGTTCATTAAGTGAAAAACAAACATTTCTGAACCTAGAAGGTTGATATTATCATAAATTTGGATGTTGTTATTTTGTGATGTTGCATACCAACCATATATAACATACACACAGAAATGCTCATGCATAAATTCTCCATTCAATATCAATTACAAAAAGATAGAATTTTCGATTCATAATTCAAGTACAATCATAATTAGTTAAAAAAGAGAGAATTTTCCATTCACAATTCAATTACAATCATGATCAGTTTTTGAACCTAGAAGCACCGGAACAAGTAGCCTGCTCGGTGCTTGTAATATTCAATTCACCTCGCTTAATGTCTCTATCATTCACCACTCAAAGACATGAGAAACCGAGATTTGAGATGGAATGCTTGCTTATGAGAAACCGAGATGGAATGCTTGCTCATGAGAAACCGAGATTTGAGATGGAATGCTTCTTTGGTCCAACCCTACCAAAATACACAGTCCAAGATATGAAATTTTGTTTAGAAATATGGACACAGAAGTCCAATACTACAAAAACAACAGTGAAGATCATTCTGTACATGGAAATACAACATCACTGAGGAATTGGAAAATGTAGCTAACAAAAACCAGAAAAAGCAGCATAGAGCAACAGATTCATGTGGGCAACAAAAAAAAAATAACACCATCTGGTATGAACCATTCTATCACATGTATCTACTGACTGTCGCATCTCATGGATATAAGTAACACAAGTACTAGAAAGCACAAGTAACATATTCATGCATTCATACGAAGACTACTCTCAAATTTGTTGTAACCTTGCAAATTTTTACACAATCATGAGCCCATTCGCATATGTCCCAGCATGAGAACATCAATGGACCGAGCACAACAGCCATGGCATATTGCATAAGGAAAAGGGATTTCCTTGTAGAAAAAGGTATAAATACCGATAATCAGCCTACTTAACAATCAACAATTAAAATTTTGATCAATTTTCTATGTGATATCATAGAATCACTTCCTGTAATGTACTAATTTTTCTAGTGACCATATATAGTTATGTACCTTATGTCATAAAATTTGGCAATAAGTAGATTACCAAAAAAATTGGCCAACTAGCTATGCAGGGCATTTGTGAGAACCCGCGTAATTAACTTAAACTAAACAACAGTAATCTATAATTAACGTTAATTAAAAATCCATCAAACAGTGATCAACGCATAATTAACACGCTTGATTGTATAAATTTTTGCTATCAGCAATTCAAAACAATAAAGAATATACAAAAAGTTTCCAACCTCCAAGATTTTATAACAGTCCGTTTACAAAGCAGAATTAAAATATTACAAACCAAATTCTCGTTGCAAAATTTATTTTACAACCCAATAATGGATACAGGATTAATTTTATAAAACAATTACAATGTTAATTACAAAAGAAAATTAAATTGCAATTCATGCTGTTGCATTCATCTCATTGAATCCTTTCTTGCCATCTCATTTCGTCACCCTTCGCCTCTTCGTCCAACGCGACCAAAAAGCTTAGAAAACAGTTAGCCAAACAAAAAGAAGGCAGTAATAGCTGGTTGCAAGGGAGAGAGGTTGCCGTTAGAATTTCCCGAAGTACGATAGGAGCCTCAGATTAACCTAGGTCAACCGGTCCCTCGATCACCAAGGTACCCTGACCAACCTGAGTTAGTCGGCTCCTTTAGTAATCAAGGTATCCAGATCAACCAGAGTCAATAGGCACCTTCTACTTCTAGGGGTCTCATCATACGACGTCATTAGAGCCAACACCCACTTTTTGCCATTGTCACAACCACAGTATAATCCCACAAGGCACATCCCATTAAATCCTACCCTCAGCCGGAGCATCATAGGGTCCCACAAGCCCACATTTCACATTTCATTAAACCCAACCCTCAGCCAAAGCATCATCGGGTATATCGAAACCAGCACCAGGCAAGCCAAGCATGCATCACAAGGGAGCATAGGTGCACAAACTAGTAATAAGGCTTAGCCTGCAATTTCAGGGCAGCAGCCCATCCTTTCCCACATCTCGAAAATATCAAGCGCAGGCAGCCATATCCAAAGGAGCAACATGCCTTTACCCTCAAGACAAAGCTCTCCCAAGAGCATTCACTAGGAAGGGCAAGGAGAAAGAGCTCACAAGAGGTCTTTGGAAGCACAGGGAGGAAGAAAGAAAAGAAGATAGGATCATAGTAAAAATGAATAGGGGTATGGTAAGAAGTGAATGCACAGGCAACCGATAAGGGCAAGGCAGCCAAAGCCTCCCCCGTATGATTTCTTCCCCAGTTGAGCCTTCTCTCCCATTCATAAGCACAAGCAAAACACTAGGGGAGGCATTCCTCTCACACAAGTTCTTTCTTCTAGTCAAACCAAGAGTAAGCCACAACCACAAGAAGCCAGCCCACTGCCACACCAAAGACATCAGTCGAAGGCAAGAAGAGCCACCCAGTAGAAAATAAGCAAAGCTCACAAGAGCTTCCATTCATCCAAGAACAAAGCCAAGGAACCGAGCAAATCAAGCATAACCACAAGCCACACCACTGCCATCCAAATGGCATAGCCAAGCAAGCCAAGCATCCACAGTCACACTACCATTCTTTCATGCCATCACAGAGCAAGGGAAGGATTTGGGTTAGAGAGCGAGAGGGAGTTTACCGCAGAGCGAGGCATTAGCACCACCATCACCACTAGTAGCAAACCCCATATCCATATCCAGCACCCCTTGGTTCATGCATAATCAACAAAACTCGCATTAGAGCAATCATCAAAACTCAAATATGAAACCAAATTTGTAAAAGGGAATAGAGGAAGTAAGCTGTAGAGCGCGACGCTGAAGTTGAGCGCCGCGGCCAGAGGCCCGGCCGCTGCCAGGGATCGAAATGAGGCGGCGGCCTTGGCCGCGCCAGGAAGAGCACTTAATGGAAGCAGCCTAGCAATGGCAAAGAGGCGGCACCAGGAGGAGCCGGGAAGCCGGAGGAGCTAGGCGGGCCGAGAGGGCCAAGGAACCGGGAGGCGAGCGATAAGGCGGCGCCAAGTCAAGACTAGAGGCTGGCGGTGGTTCAAGAAGAGGCGACGGCGACTAGACACGACGTTAGCGGCATTTACGACGCAGCTTAGTGGAGCCGGGACGCGCTAAAGGGCGAGGAGCGAGGAGGCTGCCGGCGGCGGCGAGGCGAGATATCGACAGCGCTTGGCGGCGACGACGGAGCAGAGGCGGTTGTGCCCCGAGCACGCGTGGAGCGAGGCGCGGCGGTGCCGCTTAATGGTGCCGAATCGCGACAGCGGCTGTAGAAGTGGGGAGGACCATGACGGCGGCGGGGCGGCGGTGGCGGCCAAGACCTCCCCAGCGACGAAGGCTGCCCCCGCCACGCTAGAGGAGGATACCGAGGTGGCGCGGGTGGAGTAGAGGACGGCGGCGCCATGAAGGCCGGCCGAGCGGGAGGCGCTAAGAAGCGGGCGGCTGGCGGAGCGAATCTTGGCGACGGCAATGTCAAGTGGCGCAAGATCACAGAGGTCGGCGGAGGTGCCAGATGCACCAGGAGCATGAGGAGGAAGCCATGGGGAAGTAGAGAAGAAGGAGTTGAGGAAAGATGTATGATTGTCAGGCATCCGTGAGGAGGTAAGCAAGGAAAGAGAAAGGAGATTAGGGGAAAAGGAAAGTAGGTAGTGGAATCAGTAAAAAGGTATTAGTGGATTTAGCAGTATAAGCAAACGCTAGTAGTAGCAGGTTTTGGTGCAGTATAAATTTTGGAGCAAGCTGATTTATTAACCGCGTGCGAGTAGATATCAGCAGGTAGACCGGTCTAAATTAAAAATGGGAAATGTGTAGAAAATTAATCTGAGACCTTTAAAATGAGTTAATTACTGGTATGATCAGTTAAAGTAAATAAAATGTTCTAATATGTTAGGAGTAATATAGCCAGGTTAGAATAATTGATTTAACCAACCCAGAGTAAATAAAGGCTAAAATTAAGTGTGTGCGTGCGTGCGTGTGTATGTTGGGGTGTGGTTCGGCCGCAGGTAAGAGAGAGAGAGAGATGAGATTAGGGTAGATTAGAAGCTAGGCTTAGAACTTTAGTTTTAGGGGTAATATTAGGAAAATGTTAGATTTTAATCTTTTGTTGAGATTCTGGCCTATTTCAGTAGCAGTCGTTATTTAAATAATAGTTAGCTGCTTAATCTTGCGACTAAATAATTTAACTTGGATCTTGTTTAATTAACCAACTTGCTTTCAGTCCATAAGTTAGCTGCTAAAATAAGTTGTGTAGCCGTTATTTCTGCTGTTAATAGAATAGCTTGCTTGTGTAGCGATCTTGCGCGTCGTTGGTATTTAGTCAGGTAGTTTGAGTTATTTAATCTTGTCAGTTTATTTAGTTAAGTGTGAACCTCTGGTTTCGACCCTAGTTCGCATAGACACTAGAACGGTTATTTTGGGGAGTGCTAACTTAGTGTTAGATCTTGAAAAGTTTTATTTAAATAAAATGGTGCTAACAATTGGAAGTCACTAACTTAGGTATCTATTATATCACTCAAAATCAACTATGTATTTACTTATATTATTATTCGTATACAGTATTACACTGAAGTCGATCCAAAGACCGCCGGATTGTTGATCGAGTTTCACAAGACCGCCTTTCTCATATATGAAGGCAAGCTATCCTCTTGAACATAAATATAGTTAATTTAAATGTAAACCGTATATTGCACTATTATGTTTATTGCATCAAAATTGTTTTCTCAAAACTTAAATAAATGATTGAGATGAAAATGATTAAGATGAATATGAAAGAAATGAGAATGAGAAAGAAAGAAATGCTAATTATTATGGTTGGTAAAAGGGGGCCCTGGCAGGGGAACGCGACGACGATTTAGCGATGATGAGGTAAGAGGTGGGCCCTTTTACATATGGTTATAATATAAGGACAAACAAAACTCTTGCTCGATGCAAGTCAGAATTCAAGACCAACCATTTTCCGCTTTACAAGCGTAAAATGCTACCTTGTTACGTGACTATGCTCTCCACAATGGGTAAGTATTATGTGTGAGTGTGATGGAGGAACCCAAGACCGTAGGCTAAGTCCGAAGTGGAGATCCAAGGCGCTATAGCTAAGGTGGAGTGTTGAGTGCAGGATAGAAGCTGCCTCAACCAACATTACTGGAGCTCGGTGTATGACGAGGTCAGCAACGTGATTAAATCAGCATCGACGGAAAGTAATGGGTGGAGACTTAATCACGTAACCTGGAAAACGTTCTGTATTCTGAACTCAAACCCGCATCAACGGAAATGCAGGGGACCCGACTCATTTAGAGCTCAGAATGACTATAGGTAAAGTGGTACAAAGCCTGCGCAGTGCTATATCAAATCATGAATTCATGCCAGTCTCCTGGATTGGAGTCTACGGGAACCGTCGGGGGTCTTTCTTCTCTCCGAGTAATAAGTAGCGTTTTTAGTATTAAAATTTTCCACATAATGTTTTAATAACTTATTTTCAGAAATGAGATGACTTAGAAAATGTGATAACAACTAGAGATAGTCATCCAATGCATTCTTTGCTATTAATGCTTGCTGAGTACATTCGTGTACTCAACCTTGTTAGTATTCTCCTTTGTAGATCCTCGTCTGGCCGGGATCTATCCCGAGTGGGACGAAGGATAATGCAGGTACCGAAGCCATTGCAGGAGGAGAAGGCGCAGACTATGAGGACCAGAGCAAAATGGGCGGCCAAGACTTCAAGGCTTGCGAGAGAGGCGGAGAAGCTCCTTTTGTGGCTGTATAATATTTGTACTAAGAACCATAGCCTGGCGTGGCTATTACTGGAATAAAAGGTACAGTTTCTATCTTATTGTTCTGCTGCGTAACCCTGATAAAGGCTTATTATTCGTTGGAGCAGTGTTTTACTAAGTAAACGAATAGTAATCCGTATGCCTAAGTGTGATTACCCTTGGGGTAATGACACGGGGTGTCACAGCATTCAAAACTTCCCTGTGATTCATAGCATAAGAGCGATTACCTATAGTGATTTGCTGCATTCTTACTCAAGACTAGTAAGTGCATCATCATCAATTACAGCACAAGCCACCGGTGCCAACACTTGTAGATTGGGTAACGCTATGTTGGATTGACTGCTATGAACACCAAAAGGAGGAAATTTGGTACGGGACAATTACCCAAAAGGTCAAGAAACATCCTTGCATTCGTTTAAGATATGAAATGGAGAAATTAGGAAACAGTGCTCACCATGGTGTAGGAGAGATCCAGGGTCGTAATTAAGCTTCTTACACTTGAGGGCGACGAGCTTGACCCCCAAATCCGTGACCCCAAGGCTCCACTTGAGCGAGAGCTCCCGTGAGGTCAGGCGGCAATGACGACGATGCGCCTGAGCCCCATGTCCGTCACCACTTGCAAAGACGACAGGACAACCTCTAGAGCCATCAAGGCAGCACCACCTCCATAGTCACTTTGATCATGCGAGGTTGACCCCATTGGACAAGCTGGGAGACGGGCGAGGGGGGGGTGGTGGGAGGCTACAAGGAAGGTGGAGAGGGGCGGTGGTGGCAGGAAGGAGACTGGTGTCGGGGTCGAGGGAGGAGGCATGCATTGGAGCCAGGGAGTCAGGGGAGGAGGAGACGAGGCGGAGATGCTAGGGGAGGGAGCCGGAGAAGGAGGGGCCGCATCGGGGGAGGACCGAGGAGGAGGAGGGTGGCGCGGGTGTGGTAGGAGGAGAAGGGCAGAGATGGCCGCCGATCCAGATTCAGATCTGGATCTGGGCCACGCGAGCGCGGGGGAGGAAAGCGCTAGGGAGGAGGGAGCCGGGCAGATCGGGGGGGGGGGCTTTTATGCAGTGGCATTCGGCGGGTAATTACCCCCGAACTTTGAGGGTAAATTGGGAATATGGGCTGCGGGAAGCCGTGGAAGCTCCCCACGGGCGGCTTTCCACTTCCGACTTCCGCACGTTGTATGAGGAAGCGGCTCCAAGGAAAAGCGGGGGGAAAAAGGCGCCCGTTTGGTTCGGTTTCCGGCTTTTTTTGAGCGAAAAGCCGAACCAAATAGGGCCTAGATTAGACCAACACGAGCAGGCCTAATGGGGCCCACATGAGCCCACAGATTCTCTATATCTAACTCCTTAGGTGGGCTAGGGAGGAGTGGTCATCATTAGAGATTACCAGATGGGTCGTGTTTCCCAGGTCAGCTAGAAGCACATGACTGTTGACTTGATTCGGACACGACACGGCTCACACTATAGCTGAGCCAGGCCGGTATGGCATGACCGGTCGTGTCGTGCTTTGGTCGGCACCTCGGTCCAACGAGTTGGCTTGGCACAAGATTTAACAAAGGCCAGTTCGCACGGCCGGCGATCGGAAGGAGGAAAGGGAGGTGGGTGGCGTATGGGGCTCAAGACGACACGACCCGAGAAACCAAAGATGTCGTGCTGGTCAAGACACCTAGCCCACGGGGCTGGCACAACACGACCCGATTAGTGCCCAGGACGGCATGGGCCCGAGCTGGGCCGGGCGACCCATTTGGCCATGTATGGTTACCACTTACACTTGCTATCGGATCTAAGGGGAAATCGATCGTTTGCTCCATCTTTCGTATAACTTCGACGATTTGCCACTATTTTAGATACAATTAATTATTTTCCCTATCTTTTCACATTTGGCTTGATTATTTGTTATTTTTCGCCCTTTTCGTATTTTCTAATTCGTTTTCACATTTTAGCCCATGTGAAATGACTGTTATGCCCCTGGGACTCTCGTCCTCGATGGAGAAGTCACCGGCTTGGAAGAAGACGATGCCGGTGACAAAGCATGGACATCCCCATATCCGGTAGAAGACGATGTTGCGTGTGCTGACGGCTTCCGCTCATGGGAAGTCGCCGAAGACCAGGGGAAGGCGGCCTCGAGGGGTGCCACAGCCAAGGCGTCTAGAAGCCCGACGCTGGCGTCGAGGTGTGCTGCGACAATGGCTGCGTCCCCCTAGCTGACGAACGTGAGGACACCGTCGCTGAGTGTGATCGCGAGGAGGTCTATGAGGCGCGCTAGCGCGGCAAGTGGGGAGGCCGGCTGGGGTAGTAGGCTTTGGAGGCGCACGACGAGCACGACGTCGAAGCGAGCGGTGTGTCCTACCTGGCCAACGCTTTGCCCGGGTGGTGGTGGTGGCAGTTGTTCTTGGAGGCGGCGAAGTGGAAGGGGAGGGGGAGTGATACTTGTCGGCAAGGAGCATCTACCTGCCTGGGGGTTTGGGTGGAGCTCGCGGTGGCGTTGGTTGGCTAAGGCGAGGAGAGAGTAGGGGGCATTACGGTCATTTCATGTGGCCTAAAATGCGAAAACAAATTAGAAAATACAAAAAAATATAAATAATCAAGCTAAATACGAAAGATAATACAAATAATCAACTAGAATAGTGTCAAATCGTTGAAACTATGAAAGACAGGGCAAATGATGGATTTTCGCCGAATCTAACCGTAGGACTGGAAAGATCGCCGCCGACATGGACTTGCCGGCGAGCCGCGGCCGGTGTCGTAAGAGGAGCGCCCGGTCTCACGTGCCACTCCTCGTGGTCGTCCTCATCCTCCTCCTTCTGGCATCCCTCCTCCTCTCCTACCGCTCCTCGCCTCCTCCTCCTCCCTTCTCCGCCGGCCTCCCAGAGCGCCCATAGGTGTGGGCACTCGTCGGAGCTGGAGGGCGAGAGGTTCCTGTGGTACGCGCCGCACAACGGGGTCAGCAACCAGGTGGGCAAGCTCCGGAACGCCGCGGTGGCCGCCGCGCTGCTCAACCGCACCCTCGTCGTGCCCCACGTGCTTGACCACCACGCCGTCGTCCTCGGGAGCTGCCCCAAGTTCGTGGTCTCGACCCCACCTCCTGGCCGCCATTTGGGACCACGCCATGCAGCTCCCGGAGCGGAGGTACAGATTAAACACCATTTTGCTCAATTTGGGCGTGGTTTTGGGAGAGGTTTGCTATTTTGACACTACCAAGATTGACATCCGGGTAATTTGACATGTCATAGGCACATGAGTGTCAAATTAGCAAATGCCAATCTTTGTAGTGTCAAATAGCAAATTTTTCGGGGGGTGGGGTTAATTAATCAATCCTTTTTAAATTTTATTTTAAAATTAACCCCCAAGACTTTATTTCTAATTCTGACCCTTTTGGTCATGTCACCACCCATAGTGTGACAAAACAATGCTGTCACACTGGGGCATGCTCTTGTCACGTAATGGGTGGTGGCGTGACAGTGTTGTTTGGTCACGCCACCACCAGTGGCGTGACCAAAAGTGCTATTTGGCAGACTTATCCCACAGCGTGACAGTATTGTTTTGTCACACCATAAGTGATGGCGTGATCAAAAGGGTCAGAATTGGAAATAAAGTGTGCCGGGGGTTAACTTTAAAATAAAAATTAAAAAAGTTTAATTAATAAAAAAGGTTCTGTTGGGTGGGGGGGGTGGTGGTGGTGGTGGTGGTGGTGGGTGTGCATAAAAAAGTATAGATTTTTAATGGCTCCAACCTCATGCTATCATAATCCTTGTGGCTAAGAGCCTTTATTTGTAGCTGTCATAGGGGCGGCCCTCCGGCCCCAGCGACCAGGCAAAGACCACGGGGAGGCCCCTGAGGGCTAAGGCTGAAGGCACGGCCTGCGGCCCTCGGAGGGCAAAGGCATACCTCCGCAGGAGTCCCGAGGGGCACCCGAAGGCCAACAGAAGGCCCATGGAGGCTAAGGCTGAAGGCGCAGCCAGCGGCCCCCGAAGGGCACATGCATATCTTCGGGGGAGTCCCGAGGGGCACCCGAAGGCCATCAGAAGACCCATGGGGGCCAAGGCCGAAGACGCGGCCAGTGGCCCACGGAGGGTACAAGCAATACCCTCAGGGGGAGGGGGGCATCGAAGGGTACAGGAAGTCCCTGGGATCCCTGCCCGGGGCCACCTAACTGAGCACTGAAGAGTGTCTAGGGCCCCTCAGGAGGTGCAAAGGAGAGGAAATACCGGTGGACCACACGTATCGACCAGATGGACCAGGAGGGTCCACCTTGAACTAAAGGCTATGCGAGGAGGAAGGAAAAACCCGTATAGCCCCTATAGACGTAGGGTCCTTTTAGGGGTAGAACTGTAATCTCGCTTGCCCGGGTCGGAATGCTATAAATAGCCACCTCCCCCATGTAATCAGAGATGACTTTTTTCAAGACAATTAATACACATTTATTTCTCTTGGCATCGGTCCCTTTTTTTGAGGATCCCTTAGTTCCCCTCATAGTAACCGGGGTCCTTTTTTCTATACTAACTAGTCCTTTTGCTACAACAATAGCTATGGTGGGTTTAGCCTAAATTATATAAGGGGTACGCTCCATTATGTCTTCTTTCTTCTTCCTTGTTGCATATATATTTTTTGGGGTGTTAATCCCATGGATGGAGGCAGTTATATATTGTTTGTCTTAGGGAGAGCATGCAAGACCACAGTCAACAGTGAACACGAATTTATCCCAATTTAGTTATTGGAAATTCCTTTAGATCTCTAGTGCTTACATGAAATTGCATTGCCAAACAGACAAACGCCCACAACTGCGTTGCAGAGAAACTAACATCAACTAGTCGACGAAACACGACACACCTGACCAGGACACATTCGGACACAAGTAGCCGCTAGTCGCTGCAGGAACAGCCCAGAGCAGCTTGTACATGTGCAGCAGCATCCCTACTCCGTTGACGTAGAAGTCATTCGTGCCCTTGCCCTCCATCACTTCTTCCACCAGTTCTTTGCTCTTGAACACGATCAGCCCGTGCTTGATCGTCTCCCCCTCGGCGACGTCGGTCTCCTCCGTGATCCTCTCGATGCAATTGCGCTCAAGATATGTTCTACATATGCAACCACGATCCAACAGAAGCAAATGGTTAATTCTACAACGTTAAGATTGATTGTACATTGATTCAATCCTAGCTTAGCAAGGACACATGCAATTATGCAAGAAAGTAGTATGAGCTTGCAGATGCAATGCATTATGCATTTATATGCTATGAATAAAATGGCCGACGTCAAACCTAGTGAAGTAGTCGTAAATTTCTTGTCTCATTACCCGAGGGTCTGTTGGAGTTAATCCAGACTTGGCAACGTATTGTCCAAGTCCTGTGGCGTAGTGGAGTTGTGTGCGTCGAGTCCTATTAAGTCGGATCGTGGGTTTTGCACGTTCCTGTTTTCTAGTCAAAGTTTGTTTGCTTTGTTAAGTTTTCTTCGGTTTACTGTAGCCTGTAAATTCAGTTGTCAATGTTCAAAGAATACACAAGAAAATCGCCCCAACTCTGAACTCTCATCTGTGACCACTGCGTGTGCTTTCTTCCCAAATCATCTTGGTCTTTTACAGGATACTAGGCTCTTTCCATCATTTGGTATCAGAGCTTGGTGCATGCCCAAGTACCTTCACCTTCGAGACATGTCGATCACAGAGCACACGACGGTTCCGGCGACAAAGGAAGGTGGAGTGTGTCTGCATTATCCAATGCTGACATCTACCAATTATTCCACTTGGGCGATCAAGATGGAGATCTTCATGCATGCTCAAGGCGTCTGGGACACTGTCGAGCACACGGCCAGAGCGATCGTGGAAGGGAAGAAGGACAAGATGGCATTGGCGTGCATCATTCAGGCTGTCCCAGAAGATGTCTTGCTGCTGCTGGCCAAGAAGAAAACGGCCAAGGAGGCATGGGAAAGCCTGAAGATGATGTGCCTTGGTGCTGATCGGGTGAAGAAGGCAAGGGTTCAGACCTTGAAAAGTGACTTTGACGCCTTGCGCATGAAGGACACAGATTCAGTTAATGAGTTTGCCGGGAAGATGAACACCCTGGCAAGCAAAATTCGAAGCCTTGGGGAAAGCATGGAGGATTTAGTTCTTGTGAAGAAGCTACTTGTCTCTGTACCTGACAAGTTTTTGCAGGTTGTCACCGCAATCGAGCAGTTCGCCGATGTGGAGACAATGCCGATTGAGGAGGCAATCGGGCACCTCAAAGCTTACGAGGAACATGTATGTGGACGAGGCGAGAGCAATGACGGGAAGCTCCTGCTCACTCACACTGAGTGGTAGGCACGGCAAAAAAGTGGTGGCGGGGATCCGTCGTCGAGTAGAAAGGGACGCGGCTTCGGTAACCCAGATGGGGGTGACCGAGGAAAAGGGTGCGACAAATGGCATTGGCACGGCAAAGGAGGCCGGGGTGGTTTCAGTGCACCTCGCCAAGGGAACTCAGGTGGTTCCAGCAATGGTAAAGACAAAAGCCATATAAAATGTTTCAATTGCAATAAAATGAGACATTATGCCTCCCAATGTCGCAGTAAGCGTCAAGATGAGGAGGTAAATCTTACAAGATGAGGAGGTAAATCTTACTCAAGCACAAGGTGATGAGCCGGTATTACTCATAGCTACATGTGTGGAGGAGCCACACAAGCTGGTGTTGCTCAATGAGGAGAGAGTGATACCGAAGATGCTATCTAATGAACCAGTGCAAAAGGAGGCTAACATTTGGTATCTTGACAATGGTGCAAGTAACCATATGACATGCCAATGCTCAAAATTCCATGAACTGGACGAAGTAATCAATGGGCATGTCAAGTTTGGAGATGTCTCAACAGTACAAATCAAGGGGAAAGGTTCAATTCTTTTTTAGTGCAAGAATGTGAGCAGAGACTCCTAACCGAGGTATACTTCATACCCAGTTTGTGCAGTAATATAATTAGCCTTGGGCAGCTATCAGAGGAAGGTAGCAAGATTGCACTGCATGGCACTCTTTTGTGGATTTATGACAGGAGTGGCAAGTTACTTATGAAGGTCAGGAGAACACCAAATAGACTATACAAGATTCTATTAGAAACTTGTAAGCCTATCTGTCTAGCCATTTGTATGGATGATCTAGCTTGGTAGTGGCATGCACGGCTAGGCCATGTTAATTTTCAGGAAATGAAGAATATGCATGACAAGAAGATAGTACAAGGTCTACCAAGAATTGATCATCCAGTGAAGCTCTGAGAAGGATGTCTGATTGCAAAGCAAGCAAGAATCCCTTTCCCAATTCAAGCAATCTACCGAGCAGATCAGCCACTGCAACTAGTACATGCAGACTTGTGTGGGCCTATTACTCCACAAACACCAGCTAGTAACAAATACTTCCTTCTATTGGTTGATGATTTCAGTAGAATGATGTGGGTCTATATGCTGAAACTCAAGAGTGGTGCTATTGTTGCCTTCAAGAAATTCAAAACATTGATTGAGAATCAATCAGTGCATAAAATCAAGACACTCAGAACAGATCGTGGTGGAGAGTTTCTGTCACATGAGTTTGTTGAATTGTGTGAAGCAGAAGGAATTGCTAGGCACCTCACAGCACCCTATACCCCTCAGCAGAATGGGGTGGTAGAGAGGAGAAACCGCACAGCGATGGCTATGGCTCGTAGTCTACTGAAGACTAAATTGCTACTTGGAAGGCTATGGGGTGAGGTGGTTAGGCATGCAGTGTATCTCCTCAATCAAGTGCCAACAAGAGCATTGATTGATATTACTCCATATGAGGCTTGGTCCGACAAAAAACCTTACCTGGAACACTTAAGGGTGTTTGGGCGTGTCGGCCATGTGAAAGTGCCAACTGGTCACACCAAGAAGCTAGATGACAGGAGCAAAATTATGGTGTATCTGGGTGTAGAAGAAGGAAGCAAAGCTCATCGCATGGTTGATCCTAGAACCGGCAAAGTGCATGTGAGCCGGGATGTTATCTTCGATGAATCAGGGAGCTGGAAATGGGAAGATAATGTTTGTGGTGATTCTCATGATTGGGTAACCTTTTCAGTTGATCAAGATGAAGGTGAACCTGAGCCAACAGAGCCAACAGAGGCTGACAGAGCAGGAGGTAGAACAAATTCACTGGCTGTCATGACAGGCAATTCTGGTGGCATGGCAAACAATTCCGCTGACGCAACAAGTACTCAGTCAGCTGCAATGGGCACACCAGGGAGCACAGTAAGTATCCCATCAAAACTGATTGCATCAGCATCACCTTTGTCAACAGCAAGTTCTGAAGACACTCCAAGAACCTTCAAGACACTTGTAGACATCTATGCAAGGACTAAACCTGTTGATATTGATGATGAGCTGCTCATGGCCGCAACTGAAGAGCCATCATCTTATTGGGAAGCTGCTGGAGAACTAGAGTGGGAGGAGGCTATGAGAAGTGAGCTTGATGCAAATCACAAGAACCACACTTGGAAATTGGTTGAATTGCCTTTTGGACACAAGCCAATAGGCCTCAAGTGGGTTTATAAGTTGAAGAAGGACACTGAAGGAAATATTGTGAAACATAAAGCTAGGTTGGTTGCAAAGGGGTATGTACAACAACATGGAATTGACTTTGAGGAGGTATTCGCACCGGTGGCCAGATTGGAAACCGTGCGACTGTTGTTAGCTTTGGCTGCACCACAAGGATGGCAAGTGCGTCACTTAGATGCCAAGTCAGCCTTTTTGAATGGAGATCTTCAGGAAGAAGTTTATGTTGCACAACCAGAAGGCTTTGTGGTGAAAGGACAAGAGTTGAAGGTCTACAAGCTTGCTAAGGCACTGTATGGACTCAGACAGGCGCCAAGAGCTTGGAATGTTCGGTTGGACAGAGGTCTAAAAGAGCTCGGTTTTGAGAAATGTCCTCATGAGACAGCAGTTTACAAGATATGCAATACAGGAGAAATACTTGTAGTGGGAGTTTATGTTGATGACCTAATTATCACTGGAACAAGTGACAAAGAAATTACTCAATTCAAGTTGCAGATGCAAAATGAATTTGAGATGAGCAATCTTGGCCTTCTCTCATACTATCTGGGCATAGAGGTGGAGCAGAAAAGAAATTGCATTACCTTGAAGCAATCAAGTTATGCAAGAGAGATACTTCAATTGGCTGGTATGAGTGACTGCAATGCAGCACTATATCCAATGGAGTCGAAGCTCAAGTTGTGCAAAGATGAAGAGGGTGAAACAGTAAACTCAACTCAGTATAGACGGTTGATCGGGAGTTTGAGGTATTTGACTCACACTCGGCCAGATCTTGCTTATTCAGTAGGACTTGCTAGCCGATACATGGAGAATAAAAAGCAGCCCCATGCTCAAGCAGCCAAGCACATCATGAGGTATGCAAAGGGTACTATGGACTTTGGATTGCAAAATTCAAAGGGAAAAGATGAGAGACTGATCGTGTTTAGTGACAACAATCCTGCTGGTGACCTTGACGATAGAAGAAGTACAAGTGGGTTAGTTTTCTATCTTGGTGGAAATGTGATAGCCTGGGGATCACAAAAACTGAAGTCTGTTGCTCTCTCTTTGTGTGAAGCTGAGTTCATGGCGCAAAGAAGAGGGCAAAGATGCCAATTTGTGTGGTTGAGAGGTCTGTTGAGTGATATAATAGGCTGTCAACCGAATCCTGTGACAATCTATGTTGACAACAAATCAGCTATTGCATTAGTGAAGAATCCAGTTTTCCATGGAAGAAGCAAACACATAGATACAAAGTTTCATTTCATACGAGAATGTGTTGAGAAGACGCTGATTTTTGCTGAGCATATTAGCACTGAGAATCAGTGTGCAGATATCCTGACAAAGGCTCTCGGAAAAAATCAAGTTTGGAGAGATGAGGGAGCTGTTGGGCGTTAGAAGCATTGGGCGCTGAAGTCAGGATTAGGGAGGTGAATATTGGAGTTAATCCAGACTTAGCAACGTATTGTCCGAGTCCTGTGGCGTAGTGGAGTTGCGTGTGTCGAGTCCTATTAAGTTGGATCGTGGGTTTTGCACGTTCCTGTTTTCTAGTCAGAGTTTGTTTGCTCTGTTAAGTTTTCTTCAGTTTACTGTAGCCTGTAAGTTCAGTTGTCAATGTTTAGAGAATACACAAGAAAATTGCCCCAACTCTGAACTCTCATCTGTGACCAGTGCGTGTGCTTTCTTCCCAAATCATCTTGGTCTTTTGCAGGATACTAGGCTCTTTCCATCAGAGCCTTGGGAAAAGGTGAAGAAGATAGAGCAGCAGTCGACCGGCTCCGCCACGGTGTTCACAACGGAGCGGCGCAGGTCCAGCGGCACCTCGACGCCGAAGAGGCTGGCGCGGTACTGCGACCGGAGCATTTGGTACCCCTCGCTGAAGATGGCCATCGCGACGCCGTTTGCAACGCTGTGCAGGCCCCGGGAGACCAGGTGCCGGTGGAACCAGAAGAACATCCAGTCAATGAGTTGGGCCCTCTTGCACATGCTCGGGATGGCCGGCAGGCCCGCCTGGCCTTCGGGCGGTTCGACGGCGCCGCAGTAGACAATGTAGTACACGTAGTCCGTTATGGCCTGCGCCTCTTGGACGATCTACTGGAGCGTGCCGTGGTCTCACGTCGTAGATACCCTTTCGACAATCCTGGTTATCCCAACAGTGTGCTTGAGCCATAGCAGGAGGATCACAGCATTCTGCGCGACTTGCCGCAGAGTGTTGCAGTCGAGGAGGAGGTCGAACAAGAACCGCGCAGTCATGTTCAACACCAGGATGTCCCAAACCCTAGGCATTTCTACGACCATGTCCATGATTTCTTTGCAAGCTAGAGAGAGAGGCTTTGGTGAAGGAGAAGGTATGGTGTGGTTGGTAATTATATAGCTGGAGATGAGGTAAATCAAAGGTTGTATAATGTGTATAGGTTCAATGAACCAGCTGGGAAGAAGGGTGAGGAGTTAATAGTTCCAAAAATGAGTGGTTTAATTGGAGGAATACATCTAAGAGTATCCTATGAATAAAGATGTCCAATTTATTTGCATCTCATTTTTTGATAAGTACAACGGTTTGAAATGAGTGAGCGGGAAATAATTACTACCTTAAATAAATTTGAACGTGGGCGAGGCAATTGGGCTAACAGTGGACCCCACTTGTTATCCTCAAGTAACAGGCGACACCAACCACCACGCAGAAGCCCCCGGTCACTGCTCCCCTCCTCGCCGCCGCCGCTGCAGCTCCCAAACCGGGGTGGCGGCAGGCCTCCCCTTTCCTTTCTTGCAGCCCTCCCCCCTTTTATCGTTGTCGGTTCTGTCGGGACTAGGTGTAGACCTCTGGCCTCCGCCGGCCTTGGACCCTGGCTGATCCGGCGTCTCCCCACTGCCTCCCTCTAGATCTGCAGCCTCCCGGGGTCGTCGTTGGGGCCAGATCTAGGCGCCCCAATGGCATGGAGTCGCCACCAGCCCCAGTTTCTGCCCCCGTCCCACCTACCTTCTATCGGGGCTTAGATCCAGGCGCCCACCATCGTCCACGACTACCTCCCCTCTGGAGCTATAGCCTTCCTTCGTCGTCGAGGCCCATATCTGGGCGCCCACCATCGTCCCCGATTCCATCCCCTCCGGATCCGGATTCGGATCCGCAGACATCCCTTCGTCACCAGGGCTCAGACCCAGGCACTTCGACACGTCGCCGCCGGCTCCGGCACCCTCACCCCTACCCTGTCGCCGTCGGATCCGGTACATAGCCGTGTACCAATGGCGACCTCCTGCATCCCCTGTCCTGCCTCCCTTCCACTGGGGCCAAGGTCACCATATCTGCCCCCAAGGCAGGGCCGGGGCCAAGATCGAGGCAGATCCGGCGATGGTCGGTGCTCGGTGAGTGACGTTCTGGTGGTGGCGCATCACGGCTTGTACCTCAGCGGTGCGCTACGGCAGACCAGTGATGGGGCATTGCAGCGGGCGATGCAGGGGTCTTCGTCACAGCATGTCGGGGCCGAGTGTGGGTGGTGTTGCTGGCCGGCCTTTGGCGGTGTGTTGCAGTGGCAGCAGTGCGCCTCGGTGGGTGGAAACCCTCCAGCCCCCCACCCCGCGTCGCACACCAACGTTCACTGCCTCCCGAGAAACTTCCTCGCCACTGGAGCCGAAGCCTTCCCATCTTCTTCCATCCTCTCCGGATTGGCCGTCATCTGGTCTACACCTGGAGAAGACCCCATCCCACTATTGTCGAAGGCCGGTAATTGAAGAGGCCCAAAGAGTTTTGGCACTCGTTTGTTGGGTTGTTGTCCTGAGGTGCAGGCCGACCATTGTGGTTGCCCCTTGTCAAATAGCCGGTTCGAACCTAGAGACAGGCCACCGCCGACATCCCCATGGGAGGAGGTGAGGAGCCAGAGCTGCCATCTCTTCTGTGTGCTGTCCATCGTTGTCATCAAGCGGAGGGCTGCTTCCCTTATCCACTTCATTCTGAAGGCTTGATGGTCGTCTGGTTAGGGTGGAGTGCTTGTCGTGGTTCTTCAGCCGTGGCAGAGCTTTGGTTCTCCAGGCTTTTGCTTCTAATCTTCTCTCTCAAGCATTGTGCTTTGGTTAACCTCTGCATCAATAACTCAACTACCAGAAACTTTAGCGTGTAAGGTGGTGAGGAAGTCATCCTTTCTTTGGCTGCGGTGTACGTGTGGCTTGGGTGCGTAAGAGTCGCTCGGTGTCCACCACGGCTAGTTGGTGTTGCCCTAGCCTGTGTGTTAGGTTGCTTCGCTACGTGTTTAGAGGGGTCCCTCTTCCCGTCTGTTTTGTCTACCGTTTTGGTGCGGTGGTTGTATCTTTTTCATTTTCTGTGTTTTCTCCTGCTTTATTAATATAATGGTTAGCTCTCCTGCCTGTTTGTTTCAAAAAAAAAGACTTAATCATATAAGGGCTAATGCAATACACACACACTACAAATTGAAAGTAATGTATCAAATCAAAGTTGTCAGTGAGTTCTATTAACTGTAAACATCGTAAAAGTTGGCAGTGAGCGGGTGACGAATGAATTTAAGATTTTTTATTTTTATAATAATAAAGTAAACATTTTAATAGAGAAATATTTACTTATGCAATATTTCTCACCAACTTGAAAAAATGTGGCTGACTTGATGATCGATCCCATATCAAGTAGCCAAACTTGTCTCCTTACAGTAGGTGTGTTCTGCTTATATTCCATCAGGTTATACATGCAATCTTAGAATATGTATTCCTTACTAGAAAAGATCAGGGATATCGTACAAGTTTATAATCAGCTTGCGTGGATCAGGTAGATTCAAAACTAACTTATGATCATGTACTAAGACAAATACTACGTGCAGTACTTGAATAGAGGAAATGATCAAGAGAGATGAACATATGCATATAGCTATGGCTACGAGTCTATGACGGATGGAATTGCATTTTTGCTGTCTAAAGAAACTACAGCCCGGAGCGTTTCAGGAATTAAACATGAATTATACGATGCAATTAATTATGTATATACACTATATCATGAAATATATGCTGATGGATCACCATGCTTGATCCAGACTCCAGACCTCCTCCCGATGAATTCTCAGAACCTACGATATGACGACTGAACCAACAAGAAGATAAATTGTAGAAATTAAGCATGATCAATCTCTCTTTCCCAAATACTGAAATGCGTAGAAAGATATATGACTGCCATAAGAAATTCTCCACTGCGAAAATAAGCTTTCATTAAGGAACAACAGCAACAATATTTGTCTGCCTTGCATAGTACAGGACCGTATCAACTGTTATCATGCCATACATGACGCGGACAAACCTGACTGGTTCAAACAATAACAAATCTGTTCTTTTAATTTATTGAAGAACGACGATGGCAATTTAGTTCTAGCTAGGAGATAAACATGCACTAGAAATATATGATCGATCGGTCGATAAGACGGTGACACATAGGTAGATAGTTATTTACATAGATATGGATCGACCTAGCATAAATTTCTATCAGGTTTTGCATGCAATCTTAGAATATGTATTCCTTAGTAGATGTATCGGGAGATCCTAAAGGTTTATAATCAACTTGCATAGATCAGGTAGCTTCAAAATTAAATTACCTCATGACCATGTACTGAAGTCAAATACTACATATATACACTACTTGAGTAAAGGTGGGATTGCATTTTGCCGTCTAAAGAAACACAAGCCACAAGCCACCGAGGAACTCTACATATGTTTCAGGCAATTGAAATTGATACTGATGGATCACCATGTGCTTGATCCAGAAATTAATTATGAGAACCTACGACGACTAAACCAAGAAAATCAACTGTAGAAATTAAGCCTGATCTATAGATCTCTTCCCCAAATACTGAAATTCATATAATGATATATATATATATATATATATATATATATATATATATATATATATATATATATATATATATATATATATATATATATATAGGAACGTATCTAGTGCAAATGGGCAGTTGAGTGGTAAGGTGCAAATACGAATCACAGCCATCGGATCTCAAACATGTGGCTCTGATGCAGAAAGGTGGGATGCCCCCATTCACTTAAGCCTTATGAAGAAAAAAAACCCCGGTCAAACCCCCTCTCGGCTGTGCAAATTTCCGAAAACCCCCTGGCCTCGCCCCTTCGTCTTCTCGATCGCTCGCCGTCACTTCGTCTTCTCGATCGCACGCACGGCCTCACGGGCCTCCTTTCCTTCCCTTGCACTGCCGCCTTCACTCGCCCGCGTCTCCACGCCCCGACTCGGCTCCTGCGTTGGCCTGACTGCGCTCCTCCTTGCCTTGCGCCGACGCCGCCCAAGCCACAGTCTCTTCTCCCTCTCCGGCCCTTGCTAGGGTTAGGAGTTCCCTATCTCGGCCCTCCCAGGCTGCGCCACCTCTCGGACCCCGGCCGCCACTGCACCGCCTCCACCCGACGCGCCCACCTCTCCACCTCTCGCTGGCCCCAGCACCGCCTCATTCGCCCTCCCATTGCGGCAGTGCTGGCCCGCTCCCCATGCGCCACCGCCCTTTGCCCGACTTCGGTTCTGGCCTAGCTCGGCCAACGCCATGTGCCAGTGAGATCTTTACCTTGGTTCCACATCTCTGTAAACTTGGTTGCATTCACTCCTATAATTGCCTGTGATGTTGTGTTGTTGAAGTGTCTCACATGCTATCAATAACAGATGAGCTACAACAGGAAATTCCCGAGATGGCAAATGAACATGTCTGTAGTCTTGTAAAGAAAATTGAGTTCAATGCCTTACCTTGTGTTGATTGGTGTAATTGGCAAATGCAGGGAGATGACAATGCTGTTGTGCGAGTTGCCGCAGGGGGAGATGACAGTGCTATTGTGTGAGTTGCCGCAGGGGGAGATGACATGCTTTCAAAGTGGCAATTTGATGAAATTGGTATGAAGCACAGGAGGGAAAGGAGTGTATGCAGTCTTGTAATTGTACTCTGAGTTTGAGTTTGATGCCTACCTTGTAAATAAGGCTTCTGGTTTGATTTTGATGCCGGATACCTGAACTTGTAAATAAGTCTTTCGGCCTGAGTTTGATGCCTGACCTTGTAAAGAAACCATGATGAATGAAGTTGTTAGTTCTCTTTGTGACCTTGTAAAGAAACCATGATGAATGAAGTTGTTAATATTGGACTGAGAAGTAGCATTGTGCTGTGTTGTGTGTATGTGTGTGTCAAAATGGAACCAAAAGGTTTGGAATGTTACCAAGGAATGGACTTTACATCTGGAGTAGTAACTAATAAGCAATGTACATACTTTTATTCCAAGAACACTCCTGTGTGCAGTTAAGTCCATTCACACCAATCAACACAAGGTAAGGCATCGAACTCAATTTTCTTTACAAGACTACAGACATGTTCATTTGCCATCTCGGGAATTTCCTGTTGTAGCTCATCTGTTATTGACAACATGTGAGACACTTCGACAACACAGCATCATAGGCAATTAGAGGAGTGAATGCAACCAAGTTTACAGAGATGTGGAACCAAGGTAAAGATCTCACCGGCGCATGGCATTGGCTGAGCCGGGCCACGAACCGAGTCGGGGCAGGCGGCGGTGGCGCAGGGGAGCGTCGGCGCCGTTGCGGTCGGGACGGCGAATGAGGGCGGCACGAGGGCTAGCGAGGTGGAGAGGTGGGGCGTCGGGGTGGAGAGGCGGCGAGGTGGCGGCGCGGCTGGGGTCCGAGAGGCGGCGCCAGACTAGGGAGGGCCGGAGATGGGAACCCTAACCCTAGCTACGCCGGACCGGAGAGGAGAAGAGACCGTGGCGGGGTGGCGGCGCAGTGAGCGGTGGCCGGCCGGCTGCAGAGCCGAGTCGGGCGTGGAGATCTTGGCGAGTGAGGGCGGCGGCGCAAGGGAAGGAAAGGAGGCCCGTGAGGCCATGCGTGCGATCGAGAAGATGAAGTGACGGTGAGCGATCAAGAAGACGAAGGGCGAGGCCAGTGGGGTTTTCGGAAATTTGCACAGCCGGGAGGGGGTTTGACCGGGGTTTTTTTTTTTTGCATAAGGCTTAAGTGAATGGGGCATCCCACCTTTCTGCATCCGAGCCACATGTTTGAGATCCGATGGCTATGATTTGTATTTGCACCTTACCACTCAAATGCACATTTGCACTAGATACGTTCACACACACACACACATATATATATATATAGACACACACATATACACATATACGAAGTGACGGTGAGCGATCGAGAAGACGAAGGGCGAGGCCAGGGGGTTTTCGGAAATTTGCACAGCCGAGAGGGGGTTTGAATGGGGGGGGGTCATAAGGCTTAAGTGAATGGGGCATCCCACCTTTCTGCATCCGAGACACATATTTGAGATCCGATGGCTATGATTCGTATTTGCACCTTACCACTCAAATGCACATTTGCACTAGATACGTTCCTCTCTCTCTCTCTCTACATATAAATATATATATACACACACACACATACATACATACACACACACACATACATATATATACATATATATCTCTCTGTGTGTGTATGTATATATACGGATCTAGTGCTAGGATGCTAATGCTAATCTTGACCGTTGGATCTGGATTTAACAGTCAAGATTAATGCAGACTCCCACCTACAAACCATTTAATCACCCTGCATGCTCCTACCTCCAATGCGCCTTCATTAATGCACCTCCAGTAAACACCTGCATACTCCCACCTCCAATGTCATGCATTAAACGCCCTGTATGATCCAACGGTCAAGATTGACAGTAGCATCTTAGCACTCAATTACCCATTAACACTAGATATACACCCCCACACACATATATACACATATACATATACATATATACACATATACATATACATACATATATACGTATACACACACACACCATAATATATTAATTCTCCACTGCGAAAATAAGCTTAATTTCATTATGAACAACAAAGAACAATATTTATGCGCCGCTTTGAGCGAAGACAGGACCGAATCAAATAACTAGTTATCATGAGTTCATGACAAACATTACGCTAATAAACCTAACTGGTTCAAACAATAACGCAAATCAGTTCTTTTACTGAAGAACGATAGCAAGTCAGTTCAAGCTAGGAGATAAATTAACATGCACTAGAAATATATAGCATCAATCGATAGATAAAATGGTGACACATAGATAGATAGACAGGTGGGTGAATCGACCTAGCTAAGAATTGATCGATCGATTAGCTCAGCAGCAATTCACTGTCTACACCACAACATGAACCAAATTGGCCTCCTTATCAGCTCCACCATCGACGTTGGCTTCCCCAGGGAGCGGGCGGAGGCCAGAGCCGGACGCAGAGGCGGGAGGCCATCGAGAGCCGCTGGCAGCCAGCCAGAGATGGCGAGAGGACCGGATCCGGCGACAGCGTGGTGGCTCAAATCCAGTCAGGTCCCCTCTCGGCACCAGCTCAACTTGTCGTTGTCCACCGCCCATCGGCGCCGAGGGCGGCGGGGAGGAGGTAGAGGTGGAGGAGAGGAGAGGGAGGCGGTGGCACTGGCGGCGGGAGCCACCAGTGGGGGAGACGAGGGGAGAGGAGAGAGGAGAGAGGAGAGGCGTGGGGAGAGGGACATCATGGGGAGTCCAGGAGGAGGCGGGGACGGCGGGAAGGAGGCAGAGGTGGAGGAGGGTGGGAGGAGGGAGCGGAGAGGATAGGAGAGAGAGGCGGTGGCACTGGCGGGAGCCACTAGTGGGAGGAGACGAGGGGAGAGGAGAGGAGAGGCGTGGGGAGAGGGACATCATGGGGAGTCCAGGAGGAGGCGGGGACGGCGGGAAGGAGGCAGAGGTGGAGGAGGGTGGGAGGAGGGAGCGGAGAGGAGAGAGAGGCGATGGCACTGGCGGGAGCCGCTAGCGGTGGTGCGCTGGTAGGAGGAGACGAGGGGAGAGGAAGTGGCGTTGGGTTGGAATCTGGAAAGGAGAACTACGGAGAGGGACGTGGCATCCTCTCTGAGCAAAAAAATCAGCGTGGCCATGTGGACGACACGTCGATAGTCCCTTGCTAACATGGGTGTAAGTCAGCCCAAAACCACAAATTCTAGTGCCACGTTGGACAAAACCACCATAGTTTGGGTTAAGGAGGGTAAAGTGAACGGTATTAATAGTTGGGGGTTGTTGGATGTCCGGTTTTGTCATTCGAGGTTGTTTTTTTTTTAACTTTTCGAAGAGTTCAGGGTGTAAAATGGATTTTTTTCCCTTAATTATGTGTAGTTGATATTAAGTTAGGGTTGCCCGTTCAAATGATCATTTGTTGTGAGAATGTAAGGCCAATAATACGTTCTCGCTAGCAACTTTAACATATTGCGGTGATGGCTAACTGATATCAAACCGTAAATTAAAACCTACAACGCTGACAACTTTTATTAATTAGAAGTGATGTAAATACTAAATTCATATAGTTGCTATAAAATACTACTACTATTATTGTTGTTGTTATACTAATTATTTGCTTGTGAAAGCTAGCTTATTAAGTTTTCTTGACTGAAATGACTAACCACAGTTGAGAAATTGAACAATACTTTACGATGTTGAATTCAGGAGTCCGAGATGGATTGAAGATGAAACATTTTATAGTTAAATCTATGACTATTTGAAATACCCATACCTATATTACTATGTTTAATAGGTGACCAGTTTACAACAATTTTTTTTTAAAAAAAACGGATTTGCTAATTTTCAGTTGCCTGAAATTTTCTTATCCATCAGTCACCTACAGTTGTCTAAAATTGCAGTACCAAGTGATATGCAATTTTAGCACAACTCTACTGTAACTTTTAGTTCTATTTGTTTTTGTATTTTTTTTGTGTATTTTTTTTTTGTATCTGTAGGGTTGTAGGGTTCACTTAGATTTACTTTTGTCTAGTTTAGAATTTTTTTGTATTTTTTTTTGTATTTTTCTTGTAATACTTTTGTCTATTTTAGAAAGAGACAATCTGGCTCATTGAATGTTGATCTAACGGTGAGAAAAGGTGACTGATGGATAAAGAAATTTCAATCACCTGAAGCATAGACACTCCTAAAAAAAACCTGCGTCGCTACCCAAGTACTAGGGCACTCCTAAGTAGGCCCAAGTAGACCCGAGCATGTGCTCAAGAAAAGTCCGATTTATTTTGGGCTTAAACTCGCTACTGATGCCAACATCGGGAGGGTTTTTTCTCTCTCTCGGGTCTACTCCCCATCAATTAAAAACACATCCTAATATCTCGTATTACAACCTGTAAATTTATGAGCATTCCTAAGTAGGAAGTAGTATTCTCTTTCCCCAATCCCCGGTCATCGGAGCTATATAAAGTGAGTTTTCCTCTTCTTCTCTACCTCCCTCCGCTCTTTCCTAGTCTCCTCCGCTCTGGGTCATTCCCATCTTGCCCCCCCCCCCTCCTACCAATGGCGGATTTACCGTCCCTATAGCCTGGGCAGTTGCCCGGACTTGCTGGTGACGCGTCATGGTGAAGCTCTACGGTGACCATGACCGAAAAATGACGTTCTACCTCGATAAAATCATAATTAGGTACTTAGCTTCCGGTTTTTCCAAACTTTAAAAAACTCTCAAAATCCACCCACATCAAGAAGAGGTGGCAGAGGCAGTAGTTTCACCAACAATCTAGTCTTTGTAGCCGACACAACGAGCTTTGCCATGGAATTCACTAGTAGAGATTTCTCTCACTTGGCTGGGTGGAATCGCCATATCCCGAAGTTCCCGCAACCCAACTACAGATCAAGGTGCAAAGGAGGCCCAGCCCAAGGTGAGTTCACCTTCTTCTTACTCTTCTAACGCCGCCACCCAGATCTGTCGCGATAGAGCTTTGGCATCAGGGAGATGGATCTAGGGTCTAGGGTGTAATTTCTAATTTGTCCAGGACCTTTTAAAAAGGTGGCTATGTATTTAACTTTTGCATTGGAAACCAGAGGCGCCTACGTCCTATTTGAGCAGTTTTGCCTTTTAAAAAGGCATTCCAAGGTAGTAAACAAAATTCACATTGAATCGTCACACAAAAGCCTATCAGCACACATGATTCATCTTCTTGCTACATTGGATATGTATACAAGGACCATCAACATAATGTGTCTATAAGTTTCTTATGACCTTTATGCACCTAACTCGAGTATCTCCAAAATGATAAGAACAGAAGGCTACATAAAACAAAGTTAATTAGCTCTATATGTCATCAAATCTCACTGCAAAAGGTGGTTTCAGTTCATCAGTTCAGTCAGTTTGCATATCAAGTGAGATGGGTTTTCCATGTGAGGCGGAGTGGATAGGCGCACTGCCGTGTGACCAGAAGACCACTGCTCCGTGCATGCTCTCTCTTGTGCACCCTTGTCCCGTACGTAGCCGCCATGCGCAACAACCTTCCTGGACGCATGCGCCCTCCCGGTGGGCGACGTCGAAGTGGCACGCCTTATGAACAACCTCCTCCTCCACTGATCCTTCCATCGGCGTTGCCACTGCGCATTCGCGACTCGCGAGCGAGCTTGGTAGGTAGCCATGGCCGGCCGGGGCACCCTGGAGCTGCTCCTCTTTCACAGGCTGGAGCGCGACTTCTTCCACCGGCTGGTGCGCGACCTCGGGCAGGACCCCGAGAGCATGCGGTGGGTGATGGCACTCTGGCTCTGGCTCGAGTCCTCCGGTCACCACGACTTCATCCGCCGCGTCTCCGCGCTCCCGGGGACCGTCGTGCTCCGCTTCGTCGCCGAGGCGCTAGCCTGCCTCGGCCGCCTCGCCGGCAAGCAGCACTCGGGCGCCGGCCGCGACGGGCACTTGCCCTGCACCAACGCGCTCCTGGCCGATCCCATCGACGACGTGGGCTACTTCGACGTCCACCGCGAGGAGATCATGGACGGTGTCGCCCCCCTGTACAAGAACGTGTGCCGCGTCGTCTTCGATGACGTCGCCGCCGTCGACGATGCGGCGTTCTTGCCCAGCAACGTGCGCGCCGCGCTCCTGGGCGGCGCGCGCGCCGGCCCGCCCGTGGTGGCCGCGGCCGCCAGCTCCCCTCGCCGCACTGCCCCAAGTACGACGCTGGCGGTGCTGAACCCGATGGCGTCGCCGTGGTTCCCGGTGCAGCAGCAGAGCCCCCTGCCGGACGACTACCGCTCGTTGTTCATGACCTTCTCCAGAGGCTACCCCATCAACAAGGAGGACATCACGGAGTTCTTCAACTCGTAAGCCCATGTCACTGATCACTCCCACTCTCTCTCTGTGTGCGCCGTGTCATGCATGGACATATATGCAACTATACGATGTGTGTGTGTGCAGGGTGTACGGGCCGTGCGTGGAGACGGTGATGATCGAGAGGGCGCCGCCGGGGCAGCTGCCGGTGTACGGGAGGATAGTGCTGCGGAGCCCGGCGATGATCCCGGTGGTGCTCGACGGCCAGCAGACGGCCAAGTTCATTATCAAAGGCAGGCAGCTCTGGGCCAGGATCTACGTCCCAAGCTCCGTGAAAATCGTATACGCCTGATCCGTACATTTGCATGCTACAGCTCGACTACTCAAGAGATCAAGCTGGAGCTCGACGAAGACAGGGTATAATAGTTACCTACTCAAAGAGACTTGAGATGTTACGTCCAGGCAAACTAGCTTGCCAGCTTTGGACAAAGCTTATATAAATTCGCTTGTCTTATGGAATAATTTGTGTGTGTACCATGCTTGTTTTGTGTCTGTACATACGCCCTCCTACTCGAGAATGTATGCTATATCGCCTATATGTATGTTTCTTATGCCTCTCACGTTGTTTGGTGCTTCTTGTGTTTGATCAGCTGCTTGGTGTTTAATTCCAAAGTTTAAACTTCTACTTACGTGGCAGTACTTAGGTTGTTTCCAATCATAGAGTTTTGCTAATGCTAGCCTTGCCAAAGATGTTACTAAGCCAGATCGTCTCTGGCCCACTCCCACTCGGAATAGACCACTCACACGTAACAACACACTTGCATTTTACTTTCAACTTATGCGAAATAGTTAACCAAGTGTTGTTATCATTGCACCCTAAGGGTTTATATTTTAGTCTCCTTCACCCTAAACTAGCAAGGTGGTACTAAACTCAACACTCATGCACACACATACATGGGCGACACATGGGCTCTAATCATCTTGGTTTGGGATATCACACACACCCACCATCAAAAAACCTGATGTCCTCGTCAATCCAACATACCCAAACCTGGGCAAATGACCAGGACCTCCCCTCTTAGCACACGTCTATGCGTCCAGTCCAGCATATATTGTCGGACCCGGATTTTGCAAATCCAAATCCTCTGTGAAAACACTATGCTATTCCCTAGATCAGTAGATAGCACTCACAGACACATTGCTGAATCATTTCATACATAGCGTGAACTAAACCAGTCAATATATTACAAACATCAGAGTGACATAGACTGCGTTGGGTCGAGTTTGACAACAGGGGCCGAACGGGCCAAACTGATTACATTACATAAAAACAGCGGAAGCAAAAGGGGTAGAGCATATCTCTCCACAGGCAAGCGACTAGGGTAACCTGTGTACGACTGATATTAACCAAGGGCTTGGACAATCACTACTACAAAAAGGCTAATACTGGACGCCTCATCACAGACAGTTGACCAAAACCGTATTAGCCTTCACAGACGGTTTTTAGCGCAGCGATAACGCGAGCGGTTTTGGTTTAGAGACCGCTCGTATTCGTTGCGCTAAAACCGCTTGTGAAGAGGTAATATCACGAGCGGTTCATAATAAAACCGTCAGCGAAGTATCACTGAGCGATTCTTAATAATAACCGTCGTGATAACTCTACATATCACGAGCGGTTTTCAACAAACAAGCATGCAGGATACCTCCTGACGGTTGTTAACAATAACCGCTGCGTGATAATATCCTTCTGACTCCCGTTGAAGCCTGATGAGTTTCCTTGTCGCCGATGCGTCTCTTCGTCGCATCAATGCCGCTTCGGCTCCCCGATGTGTCTCTTCGTCTCACGCTCCGAATTTATTCCTTATTTTATAAAAAGGATCATCCGCCATCGAAGATGATCATCCCCACATATAACTCAACTACTACTTCTAAAAAAGCAGAAATAGCTCCCTCTTTTGTTTCCTTATCGCCGACATTGATGACCTACCTGGCTGTACTATACGAGCACCTCTCCGGCCGTACGTTGGCGGATGCTGCAGAAGGACACTATTTCAACAGTGTCTTCACTCCTCTGTCCGAGGATTTGCTGGAGCAGGTGACGGCCACCTTCCGCCATCTTGACATCCTCCTCTATCGTGTCTTCCAGGTGATCTCTCACTTTCGGCGAGTTTACCGCGTCATCGACGTGGTTCTCCACAACGACGTTGCACGTCTCCAGGAGGCTTGCCGTCACTTGGACTGCTTAATCAAAGCGGCGGGCGACCGAGTCGACTAGGGCGAGACCTCTCAAGCAAGGGAAGAGAGTCTATGGGCTCAATTCTTCTTGATTCAATAGTTCGAGGGTCTTCGGGAGACACTCAAACGAGCGCGTCAACGGGTGGACGCATTTCAGGCTTCATTCGATCACAAACCATTCGACGCTGACGCCGACGCCGTCGCCTACGAAGTTTTGAAGACGGAGATAGCAGCCTACCTTCGCCACTAGAAAAACTTTGTTTATTTATAATTTCTACTTTTTTTTTAATCTTTGTAAGAAGCGATCGCCACGCTATTTGGCCATATGAAAATTCAAAAAAAAAATCTAGTTTGGAGGTGAAGTTACTATATTAATTATATGTTGAATTATTACTATATATATATATATATATATATATATATATATATATATATATATATATGTATGTATGTATGTATGTATGTATGTATGTATGTATGTATGTATGTATGTATGTATCGTAGAGCGGTTTAGTGGAACAAATTAATTAATTATATATATCCGATCATGATATATATATATATATATATATATATATATATATATATATATATATATATATATATGTATTATATATAGTTAAAGCAAATTTTTAGCAGATGTTTAAATGACAAAATTGACATATAAACATGTAATTTCTTCATGTCATGTAAATGTATATACATGATAATATGCTCAAAACATAGAACTTGAGAACAACCATATCACGGACGGTTCTATTGTGGAACTATCTGTGATATATGACATATCACTGACGGTTCCACAATAGAACCGTCTGTGATAAGTCTTTTTATTAGTAGGAGCCCGTCCGCTAGGGTTTGTGCCCGCACTAACTCATCACTCCACAGTGCACTTACTGTCGTCCGTTCCCCTCCCCACCTAGACGCCTCCACCCGACCCCGTCGCCGACTCCGCCCTTCTTGCCGTTGTCGTTGTGACAGCACTCTGCACTGCACAAGACACTCGTACGATAGGAGTGTCTTATGCAGTGTCATGGTCATGCCACAACTACGGTGACACCGCCACCCAAGCCACTGGGCTTGCCCCCCGCGTGTCTCCTGCGCCGCCACCTACACCTACTGTCTGCCCGTGTCCATGGCTTGGTTCTCCAGCGCGGCCCGCGCCTGCTTGACCTCCTGCGCTCGGGCCCTGGCCCCCTGGTTTTGCTTCCCTATCCTCCCTCTATTCTCCTCTGTGTTAGCTTAATGTCTTTTGTTGAGTTTGATTTTTATGCTTGAGCCGTAAGTTGTGTCCTGATGTTTGTGTGATTTATGCAAGGTGAAGGAGATGGATGAGGGTTGTGCTTGTGGTGGGGTCACCGCCGTGGTTGCGCTGTACTGAGGTATCACCCTCGTTTACTCCCTCTCTGTCTCTACCCCCTGCTCGGTGATGAAAATAGCTAGTGCTCTGCGATGGATGCCAAGGGCTACTACTGGTGTGGCGGGTTTGGACACCCTTGGTCTTATTGTCTTGCTGTTGAACTGCTCAATGATGTTAATAGTCTTATGCTAAAATTGAATTGATAATTAGTTCATATTAATAGTCCCCTTGCTGTGATGTAATAATGTTAATAGCCTTATGCTGAAATTGAATTGATAATTAGTTCATATTAATAGTCCCCTTTGCTCTGTGATGTAAACTGAGGGCTATTGGTGTATGTGCATTCTATGCATCTTGCTTAGTTTATATTGTGGGTTCAGATTGACAAAAATGAATGGGGCAAAATGGTAGGTTATTGAGGGCTCTCTGATGGATACTGAGGGTTATTGATGCCGATTCTTTGTGCTTGGTTGGCTTACATGGGATGTGGTTTAGATGGGGCTTGGCTGCAATTAACTTTTCAGATTTGTAAAGGTTGGGCTAATTTGTAAAGCTGCAATTAACATACAAATTATTTATTAATTGGTGTGTATTCTATTCGAAAACAAGACCAAATGAGTCAAAAACTACCACAACACCTCTTCACATGTCTCTCGCCATTCATTTCACCTTTGTCTGTGTAACCGTGTTCATGCTGGTCAAGTTCTCCTCCCTTGCATCCTAGGTACGTATACGTCCTACCATTCTATTCTTGATATCTTCTCTATAAAGTCTCCAAGCAGTGACTGCTTGTGCATTTAAAACCGGCTTCATATATATATAGAAAAATGGTATGGTACTCCTGGGAGTACATACTCCCACCTTTCATATGCCACTTAAATCGTATGATGATACCTCTTTATCTATTTGTGCATACTCTAATAATGATTATAAGATACCCCAAAGTGAGTTCCATAAAAAAACATTAAAGTCCACCTTTTATAGCAAAATTTGTGTACATACTTCTTTTATATAGCAAAAACAAAGGGCTCTAATGATTTTTTTCAATCAAGTTGCGTTGGAGTATCTGATAATTGGTATTTAAGTATACTGAAAATGATAAAGAAGTATAATATATTTGTTTAAGTGGTATATCCGAAGTGGGAGTATGTACTCCCGGGAGTACGAAACGGGCGTTCTATACATACATACATACATACTATATATATATACATATATATACATACATATATATATACATATATATATATATATACATATATATATATATATATACATATACCCAGCCACTTTCGGGGGGGTCGTGAAGAGGATGAGACAGCTGCCACGGGCAATCCGACTGGGAAGTAGCTTCATGTATCAGCAACCAACCATTCCTTGATGTCAAGTCCAATTACCTATCGATGACATCCAGGTAATTGTATGTCCACGCGCTCTCCTAGCAGCCATACTTCTTGAACTTGCGGGCTCGATGAGAGGTTGCCTGTGGCAACTGCCTCATCCTCCTCACGCACCCAACGAAAGTGGTCAGGGACTACGAACAACAATATATATATATATATATATATATATATATATATATATATATATATATATATATATATATATATATATATATATATATATATATATATATGAAGTTTTAAAGGCACAAAAGACCTTTGCTTGGAGGGTTTATAGAGAATAGTTATCACAGATGGTTACGAGTTAATAAGCATGCAGTGATAGCATGCATCATGAGCGGTTGAAAACCGCCTATGATGACCTCATGCCATGACTGACCCATAAACTTAGACGGCTCCGAAAACCGTCTGTGATGACGTTTTTTAACCGTATGTGAAGACCTTTCTGTAGTAGTGAATATCAGTTGTACGTAAGTACCGAACTAGCCAGCTAGACTGAGGCGAGACCTAGACTAACAGAACTAGACTACTCTTCATCGTTGCCTTGTCCATCGACTTCTGGATCCTCATAGTATGCATAATCTCCATGATCCGCAGGGTCTAAGGGGTTTGGGGGAAAGAGCGAGAATGAGCACAACTTCCGTGCTCGCGAGCCAACACACAAGATGAAATAATATACATGCAAGGCTTAACAAGGATGGCTTAGTTTCTTTTATTTGCTAAAGCAATGTTTTCAATTATCAATATTAGTAATTCCTATCACTTAGCATTTTAACCGAATTGCATTTTATTAAAGAGAATAATTGTGTAATATTAAATACGGCGAATGTTAGCTCCACCTATGCTTATTTTGATTGTGGTTACATCCACTATTAACAACACTGGGTACGACCACCCAGAAAAAATCCAAAGTCAAGGTTACATCTGCCCGACAAGTTTTATCCCATCTACAAAGGTTTTTTTGAAATAGAACTAACTCTAGTAAGTTCCTATGTCCGCCTTTGACCATAGGCACAGCTGTTTAAACAGTTTCTACTCTGCAGAGGTTGTACATTGTACCCACAAGAAATAATCAACATGTTGCTCCACATGATTCCTTAGCCATGTAGTTGGGAGACGATCACAGTAACCTTTCAAAATATCTCACCCATCCCGTCATCTCACCCATATGGGCTGAACCCATAAATTGTGCGGGATGTTCACCTCAGCGACTAGCGTAGCTGGATTACCCACAACGGCTAGCGCGACTAGCAACTTCACCTTGCATCGGTGTCCTATTCAAGCCGGACATATCCACTATCCTGTTACCCCTCCAGCGAGATGACATTCAGAGTTTAATAAATTTACTAAGCCAAGTTGTACTCTACAGACTTGTTGTTGTATATGTTTTACAATGGGAGGTCATGCCAAGATTAAGTCCTTAAGCCATTCGGGCTATTCATACCGCACACCCACCATTCTCGTGCTACATCAGCATCCATCATCATACCATCCGCCCAGATGTAGTAATAGCATTTTATTAGGGTTTTGAGGAGTAAAACCATATTTATCTCAAATACTTCAGTCATGTACCTCTAATGTCTACCCAAAATCATTTTATGTTTTTAAAAGATGATGATTAGGGCATTTAATGCCCTGGTACTTAAGCAAGACTAGCATGTCGCTTAAGTACAACTTATAACTAGTAATTTACCACATAGTTACTAGGATGATATGGAATAAAGGATTCAATTGTCAAAGGATGGTATAATAATATTTAATTACCAAGTGGGTATTTAATTGTCTTAAGATTTAACGTAAATTTTCTTAAAGAATTAAAGCAAGCAATTTTGGTAATTTAAAGAAATATAATTTGCATAAAATATAGGCTCAAAATGATCAAAGTATTAACTCATCTGAGCTAAAGGCAAGAGAGTATTGATAATCTTGTGCTTGATCGAAATGGAGATATCCCGCTTGTTCGAACTCTATTCGGACGAACGTACCGGAAAAAGAAACAATGGACAAATGAAACAAATAAATACACAAGAAATAGTAAATGAACTCCAAATTAAATAAGACCAGTGTCATTACCAAGGTCTTGAATTTAGACAAATTTAGAAACAAAATTAACTGAAATCGGAGTTATAACAGAGGAGAACAGAGCCTCTGAAGTTTTGGTTTCGAGTACTGCTCATCCGACTTCACGTGGTCGGAAGGAGGTTTCGACTACCTGGTCGGAAGGAGGTTCGACTACATGATGTGGTCGAAAGGAGGATGAGGGAGAACAAGGCATGGAGAGATCACCACGATCGAGAGAGAGGCCGAAGGAGGTCGGTGGATGGCGAATAGCGGTGGGGAAACTCGCGATCGAAGACGAAAGAGGATGGCGACGAAGGGGTCGGCTAGGACTGAAGGAGAAGAGGAAATGTGGCAGCTCCTGTGAAACAAAGCTGAAATTGAGTGAGGGGATTGCTTCAAGGAGCTCTGGGACATGAATTGACGCGGGTGGAAGAGGGGGGCTGCACTGATGCAGCGAGGACCGAGAGGAGGTGTACGGCAGCTTGAACTCAGGGCTCAGGGCTCGGGGCTTCGGGCAATCCACAGCAGCAAGAGCGGGAGAGGGAGAGTGGGGTGGCAGAAGGATATGAAGGGGGGCTGCTCAGGCTCTTTATAGCCCGGAGGAGAGGAGGGGAGAGCCGTTGAGAGACTCCGGGCTTGCGTAGAGCGACATGACTTCGAACGCAGATGCGCATGGCGCGCGTGCCTGGCGTAGCACGCTGACAGAGGCAGCAGAGAGGGAACTGGGCTTGCTGACGGAAGTAACGACGACTTCAGCGGGCCGGAGCAGGTGGCGGAGGCGACAAGGCGACGTGGTAGGTGGCGCAGCGCCACGACGCGCGAACGCAAAGACGCTGCGAAGCGGCGATCTGGTAGCGGCGGCGTCAACAGGATAGGACGGGAGTGGTGGACGCCGGAGTCAAGGGGAGTGGCTCGGCGACGGGACAGAGCAGGTAGGAGAGATCGTCGGAGTCAAGGTGACAGAGGGAGCGAGTCTGTGCAAGAACGCTCATCTTGTGGCCTTGAGCGACGAGGGCGCCTCGGTGCACAAGCCAATCGGGAGAGAAGAAGGCAGGAAGCGTTGCCTACCGGGTGGGAGAAGAAAAGGAGTCAGAGGGGAGCTGGGCCAAAGGGAAGATGGGTCGGGGGGGAAAGGTGGACCGAGCCTAGGAGGTTTGAGAATTTGAATTCAAACCAAAGTTTGAAACTGAAGTTCGAACTTGAGATTTGAAAACCGAATTTTGAATTAAGGTGGAAGTTAGAAATTTTGCAAATACACACTAATTGAATTAGGTTTTGGAAACCAAAGCGGAAACGGAGAAACACTAATTACAATCCAAAAAACGGACTGTTACACATATGCTATGCCGTGTGACCATTCATCTAGGCACACACGTGCCATGCGCCATATGCTCGTGCCCCTAACCTGCACACACGTATCCAAGAGGGTCGGCTCGGATACCATTTGTAACGCCCTAGGTTCCAAATCGACTCTGGCCCGATCCTACTCGGAATAGACCACGCACACGCAACAATACTTTAATTACAATTGTAGCTGCTCCTAGTTGCTTGGGAGTCACGTCGATCTTCTTCCCTACCTTCTACTTTCCCCGTATGCTCCTACTTGAGGTTGAGGGCATCTATACCAAGGATGTCCCGGCTCCCTACAATTGAAGCATAACCCCGTTCCTATCGAGCAGTCCGTTGTCTTGTGTTTTTCCACCACATTTGCTACACTCAAGGTAAGAAGGATGTGGTTTTAGGGGCTGAGGTGGGATATAGGGATGGACTGGCCTCTGCATTATTGGGTGTGGTTCCAATCTTGCCTTCTTCCTTCTTTCACTCATGCTCGCTTGAGTCTCTCGTAGGATAGTACGATTCACAAACACTGTAGCACTAGATCCTTATTGAGGTAGTGTGTGCTTGAAACAGTTGGTGCAATCCTTTTATGAACGGATCCGAATTGTCTGTATTGCTGGTACTGCCGAGGGATACTGTGTATACATCATATGAGTCTGCTACAGTGATGTTGTGTGGTGTTGCTATAGCATTTTGTGCCATAGAGTGGTACTCGTTTTTATGTGGAAAAGAACAAACACTGTAGCACTAGATCTGAACCATTGGCTTTCGATCGGACAGTTGAGAGACGCTCCTAACATAGAAGACTGCTCATCCTCTGCATTTAGACATCCAATGCAGAGGATCCGAGTCCTCCGTGAACTCGTTCCCACTCTTTTGGGCCTCCTTTTGAAATTCAACATGTATCTAGGGGTATCTCCCAGGTCCCATATGCCATTGCCACTTGGGGTCAGGTTCTGTCCTAGGAGGCTGCTTTGGTTGGTTAGGGTTGGTGTACTCTGATTCACATTCACAGCAAGCTCCTCATTTCTCATGTCAGGGAAGGGCTCTTGCTCAGCTAGGCCTTTACCATTCATCCTACAAGGATGTTATTTGGGGTTAGCGTGTTAACAGGTTAGAACAACTAAACAAGCACACGAACAGGCATATCAAGCAGAAAATAGAATCCCATAAACAAATGCCCTACATGGATGAAACGCATGCTTAATGCTTGCTGAGCTCTAGGTTAAATAGGAATCTAGTTGGCAATCACAGTAGTCATCTTGAGATATAAGAGCAGCATTAAGATAAGGATTACTACATAACTAGTGCTATATAGCAGATGGCTTGTTGACATGAGAGGCACTGCAGTCTCTAGCTGATATCAGCGTGTCCCTCGAACCACTGCTCTGATACACCTGTGACTACCCGTGCCGTCATTACCTTAGATGGGCAGAGCCAGGAATTTGTCAAAGTCTGGACAAGCCGCAAACTAAGTACTGATCATTTTGTTTTGCCTAGACTGGACGTCATTTTTCGGTCGTGATCGCCATGGAACTTCATCGGGGCTACCATGGCACATCGCCGGCAAACCTGAGCAGTTGCCCAGGCTGGAGAGACGGTGGATCTGCCCATGATGTGGATTATTACTTGACAAAAACATGTTTTGTCAAATAACAAGCCACATCAGATATTGTAGCAACGAATAGCAAGAGAAGTCCATTAATATTACAATATAATGCCACGCAGGGCATAAATCTTACATAGAGCTTAACAAAGTATGCTCCTTGATACATATTCTTTAGCAAAATCTCCAACTAAACTTACTCATTAAGGCACTTGGATTATGTAAATATGGACCTACTGTCCAACCCTTCAGTGATGCCCTTCGTGTTGGAGCCCTCGCCCAGCTTATTGGAACAACCAGTATGGCTTCCTAAACAACGGGGATTGATAACAAGAGTGAGTGCAAAAGTACTAAGCAAGCATTAATAGCAATATGCAATCCCATGACAATACTCCATCTAATCATTGGTCCTATCTCAATTATTCAATTTATCTAGTGATGTGAATGTCAACTAGGTCATGCAATTGAATTAGCTAATCTGAAAGTTGAAGTCTGAGTGGAGTAGCACTTTAGTTCAGAAAAAGTTTGTAGTTGTAGGTTATTTAAATAGTAACCTGAAGTTAATCTTGTCAATAGGCTAATGACCTTGCTTAGTTTAGTAGTAGAAATGCTATGGATTCAATTAGTCTTTTAAATACGTAAGCTGTCAGGAACAGCAGTAAGCTCTGTCTGGTTGTATGCTAATGATTGAAATAGTTTTGTTGGATTAAATAGCCTTGAAGGTTTGACCTAAGAAGCATACTAATCTGAAAAATAGTCAAATTAGGAAGCTAATAGCTTAGTGATTAGTAATAGTATTAGGTGTTTAACCTAGATAATTGGAGCTTATCTAAAAACAATATTCATGTGTGGCAATTGGCTAAATGGCAGTAGGCTGAAGACATTTCTGAATTTTATACTTAGCAGCCTTTTGGTCCAATTGAGCTTTAGACCTTAACTAACAGAGGCAAATCATCTAAAGAATAAGCATTGGTTTGGTTAACCAAAACAAGCTTAGCCAAGTTAAAAATTCAATAAATTTCTGTCTTTTCAATTATAAGTGAATAGTTGTCATAATAGTTAGTAAGGTGATGAAGTAAGCTATTCTTTTGGATACTTGTTAAGATTTTAGAAGACTAATTAAGAGGAGAGCATATAAGAGGATTGATTTTGATTGTATGATCATCATGGATGTATACATAGAATGCCTAGAGAGAGAGAGAGTACTTGTGAGTACTAGGTGTCCTGTTAAGAAAAATAATATCACCTAAACTCTAGGTATCGTCAGTCATTATGGTTACATTAGAAATTGAATTAACTTCAACAAGTCCATAAGAAATTGAACTCCAATTAAACTAAAATCTATACCTAAATGCATCTAGAATCATAACCTCATTAATATGTAACTGTCATGCATTTTTTAGTATTTTGGATTTCTCGATTTTATCGGTGTTTATTCGCTATCGTATTTTCTCTCTAGATTACGAATTGCACAGAGTGAACATATACACCTCCGAGAGTGAACAAGTGGATTTCCAAGCAAGGCAAGCATCCTCTTGCACCATGTTGATCCCAGATTTTAGTACTTTAGGATTTTACAAAAACAGTGATACTGTTGCATGCTACTTTCTAAATTATTTGTGAACTGTGAGTAGTTAGTTACATCCCACTGCTTGTGGCTTATCCTGAATTGATTTCATACACTTATGCTTAAGATAGAATCTTTGTTCTAGTACTTTTGTTCTATAGTTTTTGCTTAGCAATGTAAGTCTGTAGAACGTTAGTGATTGACAAGCTTATCTTGTCAGTCATGGGAAACATTAAATGATTTCTATTCTTGATTCTTTGTTTAACTTGGTTAAAAACTGAGAGTTAAGTTAAACTTTGTTGGATAAAAACTGGATTTAGATCTGGACAAGTGCTTGATAGTGATGGTGCCTTCATGCACGAGATTTGGGAAATGTGGAAGCCTTGTCCAGATCGATTAAGGACCGAACTTTGACTTGTCAAATTGAGTACCTACGTACTTCCACACACGGGGTGGGAGCTGCTTGGTTAAGTAAGGGGCTGATGTTATTGAGTTGAAAAATAGGTGGATAAGGACATATGTGTTTGATCTCGTAACTATATCATATGTTCTTAAGGGCGAGGGCATCTGTAAAGTTTATGTGTTCATAGGGCTCCGATTTCAATTCTATATGTACGGGTGAGTACAACTTTTATTTATGACTGAATCGGCATTCTCGACGTAACATGTGTACCCCCGGTTAGCAAGTTCTATCAGAAACTTGTTTTAAGCGGGATCAGGTGCACATGGGTGATTCAACTCAATAATATCAACTTGCTGAAAAATACTGAGTCTTGATTTCCCCGGCCAGCATACCAAAGGAAGTGTGCCGTTATTCATAAGGCTATGGGCTAGTCAAGTCGTGTGGGTAAAGATGTACACCCTTGCAAGGTTTAAAACTATTCGAATAGCCGTGTTCACGGTTACGGACGGCACTTGATTTAATGATATCTTTGTATAGACTCTGTGTAAAATTTTTGTCTTGGGTACTGTTTCGGCATGAAGGGTATTCATGCATGTTTTGGTCATGGTGGAAAGCCACTTGAATTAGTTCTTACATGTGATTAAATTCTGTAATTACTTACTGTTTTAGTCCAAACTTGTTTTCAGAATTGCTTTAGCAAAATTTAGCAAGTGTAGGACTGAAACTTGGCTTCATGCAAAAATTAATACAATTACAACCTTCCTGTTGTCAGCCTTAAGCATGTACAAATTCTAATTCTTTGGTTAGGTTCTACTAAACACTTTCTTTTAGTAGTTTTGTGTAAGTCTTGCGAGTACCTTTTGTACTCAAGTGCTTTAAACACTTGTTGCAGGTGAGGACAATTATGTGTACGCTATTTCTACCTCCACTCAGTTGCCTGTGGGTGATGGGGCACACTTGGTGGCTCTTTTGTTGTTTTATTTCCGCTGCAAATATTTATTTCCGCTGTAAAACTTCTGTTTAGTGGCTGCTGGCCACTTGTTCTATTGTACATTCTAGTCTTGTAAAATATTTTCAATAATAATGTATGACTTGTGTATGACTGTGTACAATGTTGTTAGGATATGTGCACATTAGTCTTTGATTCTGGGAACTAATGTGAGACACATATCCGGGAACCTGGAATTGGGTTTGTTTTCTGTTAAGAGTTATATCTTTGGTATAACATCTTGACTTGAAAATAAATCCAATTTCGGGGTCCTTACACTGCGCAAGGGACTTACTTACACAACGGGGTTCCCCCATGGTGCGAGGCGCTTAGTCTGTTATGGGATTCTGATCCTTGGGTAGGTTGATAGTTAGGACATGACATTGTAACGGCCTCGTTATGATATCTCAATCACACTCCTTTGGAAGTGTGCATGGCGACAGTATGAGATATTCATATCGTGTGGGTAAAGCTGTACAACTCTGCAGAGTAACTAAATATATTCGAATAGCCGTGTCCCCGGTTATGGACATCGCTTGTGGGAAAGTATGCACAGTTAGTTTGTGGGAACTTTAGTTTGGGTTATGGTTGGAAATGTTATGTCATTATGTTATTTTGTTCAGATCTGAAATGTTATCACGAACAGGATGTTTGCGTGTTGATATGTTTGAGAAATTGATATATGTCACGAACAGGAAGTTCGTGTGTTGTTATAATTGGAGTATCTACTGTTTTGTGATTATGTATTGGAGTATCTACTATTATATAACATTTCTTAAATGTTTTACAAATGGCAATTTGAATCTATATTGTTTATCTAATTGAAAAACTTGCTTTATGCTGAAAATTGACTAGTGTAGTAGCCTTCCTTTGATACTTACATGCATCCTTATTTTTCTTGAAAAGTCTCGCGAGTACAACTTTGTACTTAAAAATTGTCCATTTGTTCAGGTGAGAAGTCATTCAAATTGGGTAAAGTACTTCAGACGCTACGACTTTGACTCCAGTTGGTTGCTTGTGGGTTGTGGGCATGCCAACTCGGTTATTCCCTTTTTATTCTATGTTTATCTTCCGCTGCAATTTATTTGTATTATTTAGATTTGGCCGATCGGCTCTCTTATGCAACCTTGTACTATAAGGTTCTATTTAAATGATGTTGGTAGTTGATTCTATTATTCTTGTACATTGTGTATGGATGTGATTGCAATGTTGTATTAGGATATGTGCATGTTAGCCACTGATCCTTGGGAGCTAGCATGTGACACATATCCGGGCACTTGGAATCGTTTTCGTCTCACGTTAAGTATTGCGTTTACGGCGTAATCACTTGGCTTGAAACGGATCCGATCCCGGGGGTCCTCACACCTTTCCTCTACAAGACCCTTAATACGAAAGGCTTTCCACCTCAGTGGATTTATTAGATTTTAAAAGTAGTTAGTGGTGGAAGAGTCTGTGTTAAAGTCAATGAGGATCTGGGACATTATTTCAGAACCTTCAAAGGTCTCAGACAGGGCGATCCTCTTTCACCTCTACTGTTTGACCTAGTGGGGGATACCTTAGCTCTTCTAGTTAGAAAAGCTAATTAAAGGTTTGAATTCACATTTAGTTGATGATGGTCTAGCAATCTTGCAATATGCAGATGACACAATTTTCTTTGTTCAGGATGATGTGGAGAGTGCAAAAAACCTGAAGGTCATTCTCTGTTTATTTGAGCATGTCTCAGGTTTGAAAGTTAACTTTCATAAGAGTGAAATTTTTTTGTATCGGATCAGCACGAATGAGGTTGGGAGTTTATGAGGAAATTCTCACATGCAAGGTGGGAGTTCTACCCCTTAAATACCTGGGCATTCCTGTGGATAGGAAGAAGGTTAAAAACTTGGATTGGAAAAGGATAGAGGACAAATTTGAACACAAACTGAGCTGTTGGCAGGGGAAACTGCTATCAAGGGGGGAGGTTGGTGTTAGTGAACTCCTCTCTTAGCAATTTACCGCTGTTTATGATGTCTCTGTACAAGCTTCCTGTGGGGGTCAGGAAAAGGATGGACGCCTTTAGATCCAGGTTTTTATGGAAGGTAGATGGAGATAGAAAAAAATACCACTTGGTTCGTTAGCCAGTGGTATGTCTGCCTAAAGATCAGGGTGGATTGGGGGTCTTAGATCTGGGATACATGAATGTAGCCTTGCTGGGCAAATGGCTTTGGAGGTTGGAAAATGAGGAGGGACAATGGCAATAGGTGATTAGAGTGAAGTATCTTAGTAAGAATATGCTGGCTCATGTGAGACCGAAGGCGGGAGATTCTTGGTTTTGGAAAGGTGTCTTAGGGGTAAGGGGTATTTTTTTTGTCTTGTTGCAAGAGAATACTGGGAGATGGTACCAGAACCAGATTTTGGGAGGATGTGTGGTTTGGAGACGTACCTTTCTCAGTAAAGTATGCAAGACTTTATAATATTACCACTTCCAAAAATATCTCTGTAGCAAAGGCGCTTGAGCAGGAGTATAAAAACATCAAATTTAGAAGGGTGGTGTGTGGAGAAAGGCTTGTTCAATGGAATAAGCTGATAACAGATTGCAGTGGTGTGATTCTGTCCAAGGATTGTGACAGGCTGCGGTGGCTATTGTCTCAGTCGGGGACATTTTCTGTCAAATCTTTCTACAATTTTCTGCGGGTGCAGAGGATTGCTTTCCCACATAAAGTCATTTGGGCGGTTAAAATACCCTTAAGGATTAAAATCTTCCTATGGTTAGTGCTCAAGCGCAGTATTTTGACCAAAGAGAATCTTACCCACAGGGGTTGGGTGGGTGACATAAAATGTATGTTTTGTGGGGCTGATGAAAATATTGATCATTTGTTCTTCTTGTGCCCTTTGTCAAGATATATTTAGAATATAGTGAGTTGTTCGTTTGGCCTGCCTAGTCCGCCAACAGATACTGTTTGGGTTGGGAAGTTCGTTAGGAAAACCAGGAAGCTGGTTTTGGTTGGTGTAGCAGCCATTTTGTGGAGCATCTGAAAAGCCCGCAATACAACGTGTTTCCATAAAAAACGGCCTGCAGAACCTATCTCAGTGATTCATAGTATTTGTCATTGGACTGACTTTTGGGCTAATTTACAGAAGGGGGAAGAGTGGGAGGTGCTCCTCAAGGGCGCTAGAGCAATCGGGATGGTGACTGCTGAAGTTTTTGGAGCTAGAAGCAGATAGAAGCCATGGATCCACAGATTAGCTCATGCAAATGGATAGAGCCTTGCTTTTGTTAGGGGCTGTCTCAGCTTCTCCCTTAACCTGTTTTTTACTTTTAGCCTTTTGTTGCTTTTCGGCTCCAGTTATGTAATTATTCTGCTGTCCTCTCAACCTTGTAGATTGGTTTCCTTTAAATGGAAATGGGGTGGAAACCTTTATAAAAAAAAAAAGAGCAACAAACGAAGTTTTATTCTAATTTCATTTGTTGAGTTAAATATCAGAAAACTCATCCTGCATAACCTTGCAAACCCGTTATCAAGTTTGGTCTGATGATTCTTACATGGGCCAGGTGGGCTCGTCAAACCTGCAGGCCTCAACGTTTTTTTTTTCAATTGCTAGCTAATTCTTCATTTCTCAATTTTTTTTACTAATTCTTGTCTATACCCTACTGAACATCAATTGAGCATCGGTGTTATCATGCATGCACTGCAATCTGACATCCATCGGCAGAAGCAGGCGGCAACAAGCAACGGGGGCGATGCATAGAGAGCAATAGCACGAGCAAAGCATGTCTTTGACTGCAGTACAAGGATATCACCCTGATATGTCTTGACTGCAGCACAAGGAAATCACCCTGATACATTGCCGACTCTCTTTTTTTTTACACCGAAGGGGTAATTTCCAATAAATAATCATCAGTACGGTTACAATCTTCCAAAAAGACATGTACACCCCAGCCGACTACAAGTCTACAAGATGCTAGTAACGAATGCATACAGGAGATTACTTCTGACATAAGAGCTTTCGACAAGGAACAAAATTATCTGAGAATCCAAGCTCAATTCTGGATCCAAGGAACAAAATTATCTGAGAATCCAAGCTCAATTCTGGATCCGGGAAACGTGACAAGAGAGTTCCCGTTCAAAAAATAAAATAAAATAAACGTGACAAGAGAGCATATATAATACACAGGCTCACAGGGCAGAAGAAAAAAAAACCCAGCAGTAGCACCAATACATTGCCGGCTGATTTCCTTAGATTCATGCACAGATGAGTAATTTGCTGGCTCACCCATCATCCTCACAGAATCCTTGTGCGATGGCCTTGAAGACGGTAACTGCCTGCAGCAGTGATATGTACGGCAGCTTGAGGGCCTGCACTGCATAAAGACTGTTTAGTTTAGAAAATAGATAATGAGGGTGTATATTATCAATAGATCGTGAAGATTACATGATGTATAGTGTAGTGCATACCAGAAAAGTGAAGAAAAAAGGCAGCCGACAGCTTGTTGTGCGGGCAGAAATATGTGCCCAAGAAGCCATCCAGTAATTTATCAGTTCACAGATTCGAAATCAATTATGACCTTTAGCTTGCTCGTTGCTAACATCCTGCAGTATGCATTTAGCTCCTCGCTGCAACTGTCGATTATCAGTTCTTCCAGCGAAGGTGGGAGGCCCTTTTCTGGCAGCCTCGAGATGCCCTTGCAATCCTTGATCCGTAACCTCTCGAGGGAGGGAAGGTTGTGCAGCCCCGCAGGTAGATCTACGAGATTCGAGCAATGCCAAAATTGGAGCTCTCGCAGGGACGTGAGGAGCTGAAGCGCTTCTTCTTGCTCATCTGTTAGTTGTCTTGTCACTCTGCTCCAAATAATCCTAAGGCATTGGAGGGAGGTGAGGTGCTCGCAGAACGACGTGGTAAGAGCAGATGGGTCATCCATCGAAACCCTTTCCAGGCGATGGCATAGCTCATAGCCCCCTATCTGTACGCGAGGGCATCTCCACACATCCAAATCGGTAAGGTTCCCGAGGGGTTGCAAGCTGTTCAGTGAATTGAGAGACTTGCAATCGATAATTGTCAACTTTACCAATGCTGTGCAGGAGCCAAGCTGCAAAGATGTCAAATTCGGACTCTCCCATACCTCTAATCTGGAGAGGGAAGGGAGCTGGGGCAGAAAACAGGGCAGAATCTCCTCTCGGAGATCATAGATCTTAAGCTCCTCAACTGATGGAGGAATCAGTCGGGCGTGATCGCTTCCCTCATTCTGCTCTTGAGATCCGCGATCCCATGCAGCAAACAGCTCAGGATTCATCTCAATGCCCAAGCTTCGAAGGGAGCCGAGGTACTGCAAGCCCTTCAACACAATCAGCTGTTTACATCCCCGGATTACCAGCTCCTCCAAGGCCGTGCAGGATTCCAGCCATAGAGATTTCAAACCTACAAAGCACATCCTCAGGATTCGGAGAGAGCAGAGGAACTGCAAGCCCTCCAATACAGCCAGCTGTTCACATCCATTGATTTTCAGCTCCTCCAAGGCCGTGTAGGATTCCAGCCGTAGAGATTCCAAATTTGGGCTCTGCTCTACTTCCAATTGTCTGAGAGAGGTCTGATTGTCCGGGAAGTAAGGCTGCAACTTTGTTGGGAGATGCTGGATCTGGAGCTTTATGAGAGACGATGGAAAGGAAAATCTTTCATCGGCAGACGAGAGCAGCTTGGGGCAAAACAAAATACTCAACTCCGCAAGGGAGATGAATGCTCCAAACCCTTCCTTGCTGCCACAAAACTGTAGTTCTGGGCAACTTCGAATAGAAAATTTCTGGAGGGATAAGAGGACATTTGATGGAATGTACTCATCTTGGGCTAAGCATGTTGTTGCGACAGCTAGACATTCTGAGGATGAAGCCAAACTGCTACTTTCTTCCTCTTGTCTGGGTTGATAGATTGATATAAATTTTATCTGGGGGCAATCCTGTAAATACAATTCCTCAAGGGACTGTACATGTGGCAGCATTTTAGTTAGCCACTTGCCTGCTATACCACATGACTGAATTTTGATGCGTGTGAGAGATGGGAGAAGAGGGCAGTTTGCTTGTGCTCTAGTGTCTTCATGGATGTCCCCTGATATATTATAAGATGAGAGCAGATTACCACATTTGATGATTTCCAATGCCCTTAAATTGATGAGTTGCCTAAAGCCTCCAAATGAAAGAGACACCAGATTTGGACAGTCTTCTATACGCAAAGTCTTTAGGGCGGTGAGCTGGCTGAAACATTCACTCGAAAGAGAGACCAGGTTTGGACAATTTTGTATGCCCAACGATATTATGCCCCTAAGATTATGGAATGCCAAGATCTTGTCATCCGGCACACTCAACTCATTAGATTCGATTGTGAGATGCCTCCATCTCATTTTCATTGTTGGAAATGTTGGAACTCCTTGGATGGATAACTCAGAAATCAGAGCAGAAGGCGGCAGAGGATGCGACACTATCAAATTGGGGCAATCACGGATGGTGAGTGTACGAAGACGAGATACCCATTCATTTGGCTCTCCTTGTGAAGGCGAAAATTGCAGAGGTGGAGAAGCCGTTAACCCGCTGCAACTTTCCAGGCTCGACATTTCAACCAACACCAACTTCTCCAGAGAAGGAACCGACAAAACTCTGATGCCATGCACGCCCATTAACTCCAATTCCTTGAGTGCTCGCATTTCTTCCAGTGGAAGGATTTCCCACTTGCTGCAACATCACTTATCAAAGTAAGTGCACAAGAACTTGGAAATATTTTGAACAAGCAAAATGAAAGAGAAGAAGTAAGTACATTATATTTGGACAATGCTCGATGGTGAGTTTGGTGAGAGACGGAAACCATGACCTCTGTTCGGCTTGGAAACGAGATTTACTCTGGAAAAACGTGAACTCATTCAGTTGAGAACAATTCTTGACCGTCAACACCCTTAGATGGAAAGTCAATTCCACCCCGTAAGTACCAAAACATTTCTCCAATTTTGGCATCTCAATTAAGACCAACTCTTCCAAAGAAGGAATTGAGACTTCTGTCAAGTTCCACATCCTTACCAATGTCAGCTTCCTAAGGAGTGGAAGCATTTCAAGAGATCCAAGAATTCGCCATTCCCTGCAGTTCTCTAGATGAAGTATCTGCAGTGAGGTAACTGAGACATTACTGGCAAGCCAGGTTGGGGAGGTAGCACCACTGTACCCAGTTATTCGTAGATGTTTAAGGTTCTGATGTGGCTCAAGACCCTCAAGCACTTCTGTTGTTCTCTCTGTAGTAGGTTCAAGGTTCATGCTGCTATTGCCCCATGATATGGACAACTCTTCAAGATGCTCTTTGTCTATCAAGCTTGCGCCACTAGCATCTTCTTTATTCTTCACATTTTCAACATGACCCTCCAACACGACCCGAGCTTGTTCACATCCCGGATTACAGTTCCTCCAAGGCCGCTGCAGATTCGGTAGTAGAGATTCCAAATTTGGGCTCATCTCTACTTCCAATTGTCCGAGAGAGGTCGATTCTTCAGAAGTAACGCAGAACTTTGTTGGGAGATTTGGATCTCGAGCTTTATGAGAGACAGCGAAAGGAAAATCTTTCATCGGCGGACGAGAGCGATTTTGGGGCAAAACAAAATACTCAACTCCGCAAGGGAGATGAATGCTCCAAACCCTTCCTTGCTGCCACAAAACTGTAGTTCTGGGCAACTTCGAATAGAAAATTTCTTGAGGGATAAGAGTACATTTGATGGAATGTACAAGAGGTACTCATCTTGGGCTAAGCATGTTGTTGCGACAGCTAGACATTCTGAGGATGAAGCCAAACTGCTACTTTCTTCCTCTTGTCTAGGTTGATAGATTGATATAAATTTTATCTGGGGGCAATCCTGTAAATACAATTCCTCAAGGGACTGTACATGTGGCAGCATTTTAGTTAGCCACTTGCCTGCTATACCACATGACTGAATTTCGAGGCGTGTGAGAGATGGGAGAAGAGGGCAGTTTGCTTGTGCTCTACTGTCTTCATGGATGTCCCCTGATATATTATAAGATGAGAGCAGATTACCACATTTGATGATTTCCAATGCCCTTAAATTGATGAGTTGCCTACAGCATCCAAATGAAAGAGACACTAGATTTGGACAGTCTTCTATACGCAAAGTCTCTAGGGCGGTGAGCTGGCTGAAACATTCACTCGAAAGAGAGACCAGGTTTGGACAATTTAGTATGACCAACAATGTTATGCCCCTAAGATTATGGAATGCCAAGATCTTGTCATCCGGCACATTCAACTCATTAGATTCGATTGTGAGCTGCCTGAATATCATTTCCGTTGTTGGAAATGTTGGAACTCCCTGGATGGATAATTCAGAAATCATAGCAGAAGGCGGCAGAGGATGCGACACTATCAAATTGGGGCAATCACGGATGGTGAGTGTACGAAGACGAGATACCCATTCATTTGGCTCTCCTTGTGAAGGCGAAAATTGCAGAGGTGGAGAAGCCGTTAACCCGCTGCAACTTTCCAGGCTCGACATTTTAATCAACACCAACTTCTTCAGAGAACGAACTGACAAAACTCTGATGCCATGCATGTCCATTAACTTCAATTTCTTGAGTGCTCGCATTTCTTCCAGTGGAAGGATTTCCCACTTACTGCAACATCACTTATCAAAGTAAGTGCACAAGAACTTGGAAATGTATTGAACAAGCAAAATGAAAGAGAAGAAGTAAGTACATTATATTTGGACAATGCTCGATGGTGAGTTTGGTGAGAGACGGAAACCATGACCTCTGTTCGGCTTGGAAACGAGAATTACTCTGGAAAAACGTGAACTCATTCAGTTGAGAACAATTCTTGACCGTCAACACCCTTAGATGGCAAGTCAATTCCACCCCGTAAGTACCAAAACATTTCTCCAATTTTGGCATCTCAATTAAGACCAACTCTTCCAAAGAAGGAATTGAGACTTCTATCAAGTTCCACATCCTTACCAATGTCAGCTTCCTAAGGAGTGGAAGCATTTCAAGAGATCCAAGAATTCGCCATTCCCTGCAGTTCTCTAGATGAAGTGTCTGCAGTGAGGTAACTGAGACATTACTGGCAAGCCAGGTTGGGGAGGTAGCACCACTGTACCCAGTTATTCGTAGATGTTTGAGGTTCTGATGTGGCTCAAGACCCTCAAGCACATCTCTTGTTCTCTCTGTAGTAGGTTCAAGGCTCATGCTGTTATTGTCCCATGATAAGGACAACTCTTCAAGATGCTCTTTGTCTATCAAGCTTGCGCCACTAGCATCTTCTTTATTCTTCACATTTTCAAGTTGAGAAATTCCAAGTGTTACAAGCTGATTCATGGGTTGAAGTTGCCTTATCTCAAAATTACAAACATTTTGAACCTTGAATGTTAGTTCCTGAAGAGAGGTCATGTTGCTGACACAGGCTATTGCTGAGTGCACGTTCTCATGAGCAATAAGATGCCGTAAATTAACGAGATTATTCATACCAGTAGGTACAGCAAGATTGCCTTCAATGCTGACATCCAATACTTGAAGGTGATAAAATTTTGTCAAAGCTTGAGGAAAAGCAGTGTAGTTGTAGGTTGAATATGCCAATATATTTGTGGTGGAGACACAGACAAATTCAATATAACGAAGATGATATGGTTTTAAAATACTGAGTATAGAGCCAACATCAGCACCTGTCGAGTAAACTCTTAGGAATCGTAAAGTTTTTGCCTCCTCACACATAGTTAGGAAGGATCTCAATAAATGTGCGCTGCTTCGGCCAAAGAACATCAAGGTCCTCAACTTTTGCAAAGTCTTAATCATCTGTAGTTTTTTCTTAAAGTTCTCACAGGGAAAATTGGCATGTTCATCATTGTCATGACTAGTGGTTATGACGGACAAATGACGAATACATGGTCGAATTGTCTTACACTGCAATCCATTTATTTTAGCACATTCATTTGATGAAACTTGCTCTGCTAATTCATACATTAGGTCATGCATAGCATAGTGTGAGAGAAACCTTTGGAAAAATCCAAAATCCACTAAACAATTCAGATATTGCCTCCCTGTTTCCTCCAACCCCTTGCTAGTGTCTTCACATTGCACAAAATTCTGTGATATCCAAGCCTGGACCAAAACTTCTTCTTTAAACAGGTGATCCTCAGGAAATAAAGAGCAGTAGGAGAAACAACGCTGCAGGTGGAAAGGTAGATAATCATAACTAAGTTTCAGGATAGGTAAAATATCGTCATCTTCTTGTTGGAGAGATTTCCATTTGTCCTGAACTGCCCTCCAATGCTCATAGCTGACATCTCTGTTCAAAAGTGCACCAACACTTCGTGCAGCTAGTGGACAACCCTTTAGTGCTTTAGCAATCTGTTGCCCGATGGATTGCAAACTAGGATGACTCTCGTAGTTCTCATTACCAAATGTGCATGCCTTAAAGAACAGCCAAAACTCCTTTTCATCCGCACCATTCAATTTTATTGCATCCATTGTTCCTATCATTCTTGCAACCTGAATTCCTTGAGTTGTTGCTAATACCATCAAATAGGTTACTTGATTGTGTTTCAATGGAGCTAACAGTTTATCCCATCCACTCTTGTCCTTGTCTTCCCACATGTCATCTAATCACGAGCGTAAATCTTTTGTTTCGATATTCTCCAAAAGGATCTCTTGCGAAGACATTGAAATTGCTTATTTTTTCGTACTCTTTACTATCTTTACATACATGATCTAACATCTCGCTGTTAGACTCACTTCGTTGAAATTAGTGGATACACAAACCCAGATGTGCAAATCAAAATGGCTTCTAATTCTTTGATCACGGTACACAAATCTAGCAAGCGTGGTCTTCCCAAATCCACCACTGCCAACTATTGGCAGAACGTGTAGATCACTTGAGTTCCCATTTACCAACAGCTCTATTATCATGTCCCTCTCTGCATCCCTCCCGTACACCTTGCATTCAATCGAGCGAAGTTGTGCAGCGTGTGTTCTCGTCCTCATTCGACTGCTTTTGTCGTTGCAATGAGCAGTGAGATCTCTAGATCAAGAGCACTCTTCACAGAATTGCCAATAATGCGTAAATGATTCACTATTCCATCGATCCTCTTAGAAATGTCATGTTTATTCTCAAGAGACAGCATGGTTCTATGAATTGGGTCCTCCTCTTCTCTTTTCCTTTTTCTGTCCTGTGAGGCCCAACTAGAAACTCGGTCCCTTGCACTGCATACTAGTTGAAAAGTAGAAGATGAAGTGGACGAAGACACATAGTGTCCCTCAGGATTAGCGGCGGCGTGCATGCAGATCGAACCTTTCTGCAGATGCAAACTCTCTTGTTACGGGGAACAGCAAAAGAAAGCCACCTAAGCAAAAGCAGACTATTATCTTGCAGCTGCTAATAATTAACAAAATTCAAATCATGTGAAATGACATCAAAATGAACCAAGAGAAACTTAGGTGTGATGCCCATGATATTCAGCTGCTCTTTTTTTTTGAACGAAAATATTCAGCTGCTCTTAGTCGCATAGTAAACGGTAGGCCCAAGATGGCGCTTCATAATTACACCAATATAAAAGAAGGTAAAGCAAGAAACATGGAACAAGATAGTGGTGAGTGAGGCACCTTCTTCGATCTGTTGTTGGAGTCGGTAGTAGTCGAGTTCGTCCATCACGTCTTCAAAGATCATAAAGACTCCTTGATTCATCCACTTAGGCCGGTGGCTCGTTGTCAAACCTCCTTCCTTGGCAAAGAAGAAGCACCATCCCCACACTCTCCATCTCATTCTTGAGATTCTCCACATCTTTGGCAAGTTCAACTTACGAGTCCATGCTTCAATCATCCGGTGAAAAGGTTCCCAAGGATGCTTTGCACCACCCATCCTATTGCAAAGATCAACTACCGTGCTAACCAACCCCATCGTCTCCCGGTGCACCTAAAGGCAAAGAAGAAAGAAGAAGGGAGAAACCAAACGGATGGATCTAGAAGAAAGGAGAGCAACGGTGCTTAAAGGAAGCAAGAAGGAAGAGGAAAGTGGAGCGAGAGGAGCAATAATGCGAGGGAAGCGGCGGAGAAAAGGCAGAAGCAATGAGAGAGCACAAGCGGCAAAAGAGAGTTAAAGTGTAAAGATGTTGATTGCTACGGGTGCGCTTTTTCTGCCTCGGCAATCGATCATCAGTTGGATCGATGTCACAAAATAAGATTCAACCAGCTACCATCACAAGAATATTGAACCCTAATTTCGGCGAATGATGGTCCCCAACTGCGTCAGTTGCGCCCAAAAGAGAGATTGGCATCAACATGGCATGAACAAATAACTGCAGAAACGAACATGAAAAGTCTCAGTGTCAGCATATGCTTAACTTAAACTGTACCGCGGTTCATCATCGAGAGGTAACAAGATTCCAAAATGTCAAGAAGAATGAGACCGGTCAAATTTACAAGCGAGGAAACCTACGCAGTGTGCGTGAGTTTGCAACATGCACGAGCCTCTCAGAATGTGTTGAATGTGGCGGCTGCAGAGGTGATGATAGTAGCATCTTGTATGGCCGTAGAGAGATTGTTTACTTTAGCAAGACGCAGCTGAATTTGCGGATTACAATCTCTACATCAAAAGCAATTCTATAGTCGTCCAGGCCCAGGGACCCAGGCAGCGAGTCCGACAGTTGTAGGTTTGTAGCTTGTCAATAAAACAGATTCCGAGTTTAAGAACGTTTGTTTACAGATTCGTACTCGTTTTGATCGTCTTCTATCTATGTACTCTGCAAATCTCCTTTATTTCCTGACACAGTCACCTACACCATAACTAAATATGCACGAAGCAAGCAACACCCAAGCAATCATCTCGGGCCCTCCGTTAATAAATGATCTCCAAGTTTCGGTCATTGGGGTTTGGGTGTGATCTGCGGCGATTTGATCTGATCTGATCTTGCGCTGAGTTGATAGTTGATGCCAATGCCATGACGCGCACGCAGTTCAGACATGTTTGCTAGGATGCAGTTTAGGAAGGTGTCTTTACGAACCGGTTCACCCTGGCCTCCAGGTTTTGTCTCATCGGAGATTTGAAGAAACAAACACCATAAAAGGTTAAATTTGTTATGTATATGTGTATTGTGTGTGTATGGCCCATAAGGCCCATAAGCTTTAGGGTTTGTATATATACTCACTATTCATCCATCCAATAGATGTGAGAGATGCTGTTTTGTATCATGGTATCAGAGCTCTAGGGGTTCTTCTCGCCGCCACCATCGTCGCCCTCGCCGCCTGGCGTGGTTCTTCCGCCGAGCAAAGGAGCGCCATGATAAGCCGCACCGAGCCGGGGCCCCTGACGGTTGTTTTGCACGGCCGCCGGCTAGCCGCTCCTCCCGACCGTCGTCGCCCGCATGTGACTTGCGCGTAGCCTCTCCGTGCGCGCGTGGTCTTCCTCCATGCGTCATCAAGCTTCCGCCCTGGCGTCTTCTGGTTCTTCCGAGCGCAGCGCCGGCTCGGGCTCCTGCGTGGTCATCGCCGGCTCGGGCCTCTCCGGATTTCCGACCGCCTCCGCGCGCAGCAACTCCATCTGGGCTTCCGCCGCCTCTCTCGCCGCCTCCGTGTTCCCGTCTCGGTTTCCGCCGCCTGCACCGCGCGCCCTTGCCACTCGCGTCGTGGCCTGCGTGCCTGGCTGCTAGGGTTAGCGCTGCCACTGGGAGCCTGGGACCGGGAGCTCAGCGAGGTTTCTGGTTTGGAGCGGGCGGGAGCAACTCTTCTGTTTTTCTAGTGCTTCGATTGTGAGCAAGCTGGGCCGCTGCTACTGCTTCGCCGCTACTTGTTGTGGGTTGGCAGTGCTATTGTTTGGCTGGACTTCTCCGAAGCTGCTTTTGGCACAATGGCTGATGCTTCTTCTCATTCTCTTGGTATGGGAGGTGCTCTTTTGGCCTCAGATATCAAGTTGAATGGCCAGAATTATCGTGTATCGTGAGTGGTCATCATCGGTTCGCATGCTTCTTCGGTCCATTGGTCTTCTCTCATATGTTACGGCGGATCCTCCAACTGAGAAGACTGATGTGAAGGAGGCATTGCATGGCGGCGTCGATGATCGTGTTATGGGTATCTTATGTCATAATCTTCGAGATTTAAATCGGGATGGATTTCATTGATCTTCCAAGTTCTCGCAAGATGTGGGAATATCTTTAGCAACATTATGAAGCGGAACCGGTCGCGACGCGTAATTTTCTCTTCTCTGAGACTCTTTATGATCTCGTCGCCAGGACATGTCTATTGAGGAGTACTACAGTTCTTTCACTCACATTTCACGACGGTGACCTCCATGGTTCCACCTTCTGTCTTTGGATGTCTTGGGCATGCGAGCAAGGCGGTCATGATTGTGAATTTGATGTTCACTTTTGTTATGCATCTTCGTCTAGAGTTTGAGTCTATTCGAGCTCAACTCTTTGGGGCGTGCTATTCTTCCAACCATGGAGGAGGCCCTTCTTTGCGTTGATTCTTGAGGAGACTCGACTTCGCTCTCTGTCCTTCGGATTGACATCACCTCGGTCTGTTCTTGCAGCACCTCGTCAGGAGGTTCACCAGCCTGTTCCACTTTCTGATGTTACATCCAACCAGGTTTTATGCTCTCACTTGCAAGAAGCCCTGGTCATCTGTTCAGAGGTGCTACCGACTTCATCGAGTTGCGACACGCATCTCATAAATAAATGCCGTGGTGGTGTGGCTGCCACCACACCTCGTGCATCTGGCGATTTCTGCTCTTGCCACTTAGTTGGGTCACTCTGGTTCGCCTTCAAGCTCTTCCGACTCAAGTTCAAGGCGGTCTTCATCGATGCCTCTCCCGATGGTCTCGCGATCTTCTTTGTAGCCTCTTCTTCCATGTCTGGTACTAGTCTTCCATGGGTTTTGGACTCTGGAGCTTCTTTTCATATGACATCGGATAAGTCTCACCTTGCATCATGTCGACCTGTTATGAATGGCTCCTATGTACAGACAGCTGATGGTACTTCATGTTCAGTCACTCATCAGGGCACTCTCTCTACTTCTCATTTTACTATTCCCGATGTGTATTTTGTACCTCAGCTTTCTATGAATCTTATGTTTGTTGGTCAGCTTGCTGATATGCACTACTTTGTTGGGTTTGATGACTCTACTTGCTATGTGCAGGATCGTCGGACAGGAGTTCTTGTTGGTACTGACCATCGCCTTAGAGATTCTCAGGGTCTCTACTTCCTTGATCGTCTGAGTCTTCCATCTTCCTCCGCTCATTCATCTTCAGTTATTGCATTAGCCTCTATTTTTTCCTCAGTGGCATTATCGGATTGGTCATTTGTGCGGATCTCGTCTTTCTACATTAGCTCATCAGGGTGTTCTAGGTCGTGTCATTGTCGACACTAGTTATGATTGTAAGGGTTGCAAACTTGATAAACAGTTGCAACTCCCATACCCTACTAGTACATCTCGGTCTAGTCGTCCTTTTGAGTTAGTTCATTCTGATGTTTGGGGTCCTACTCCTTTTGCTTCCAAAGGTGGCCATCTCTATTATGTAATCTTTATTGATGACTATTCTCGATATACTTGGGTTTATTTTATGAAACATCGTTCTCAACTCTTGTCCATTTATCAGTTTTTTGCTCGTATGGTTCACACTCAGTTTTCCACTCCTATTCAGACCTTTCGTTCTGATTCAAGGGGAGTACTTGTCGCATGCCTTTCGTCAATTTCTCTCCGCTGAGGGAACCCTTCCTCAGCTTTCCTGTCCTGGTGCCCATGCTCAGAATGGTGTTGCTGAACGTAAACACCGTCATCTTATTGAGACTGCTCGTACTCTTTTACTTGCATCTCATGTTCCACGACATTTTTGGGCTGATGCAGTTTCTACGTCTGTCTATCTCATTAATATGCAGCCATCTTCTCACCTTCAGGGAAAGTGTCCTAGAGAGCTCTTGTTTTCCACTCCCCCACGGTATGACCATCTTCGGGTTTTTGGTTGTACCTGCTATGTTCTGCTTCTGCCTCGTGAGCGCACCAAGTTAACAGCTCAGTCTGTTGAGTGTGTTTTTCTTGGATATAGTCTTGAGCACAATGGCTATCGTTGTTATGATCCCTCTGCTCGGCGTATGCGCATTTCTCGTGATGTTTCTTTTGTTGAGGATCGTCCCTACTTTCACTCTTCTACCACTCGGTCGTCTTCTCCCGCTGAGTCTCTCTCTTTTCTTTACCTTCAACCTATTGTTTCATCTGATACACCTCTTTCTATAGAGTCCTCTCTTCCATCCTCAGTCCAATCACCGTTTCCTCTTCACTATACTCGTCGGTCTAGGGTCCCTCCTGATACTCAGCCTTCTACTGGTTTTTCCTCTGATGGCATGGCTAGTATTGATGATACTCTTTCTGATGATCCTCCACCGGCACCGTCATCTCGGTATGAGCTTCGTGATCGTACTACTATTACTGCTCCTGACAGATATGGTTTTCTTTCTGCTGCTATTGTGCCTGAGCCTCACACCTATCAGGAGGCTGTTGTTCATCCTGAGTGGCAGTTAGCTATGGCTGAGGAGTTGGCCGCTTTGGACCGTACTAGTACATGGGATCGTGTTCCTTTACCTGCTCATGCTGTTCCTATTACTTGCAAGTGGGTTTTTAAGGTTAAGACAAAATCTGATGGCTCTGTTGAGAGGTACAAGGCTCGACTAGTTGCTCGTGGTTTTCAGCAAGCACATGGTCGTGATTATGATGAGACATTTGCTCCCGCTGCCCATATGGTAGCGGTTCGCACTCGTTCTTTGTGGTCGCTGTTCGCTCTTGTACTATCTCTCGATGGATGTGAAGAATGCTTTTCTTCATGGTGATTCTAGGAGGAGGTTTATATGACACCACCCCAGGGTGTTGTGGCTCTTGCTGGTCATGTTTGTCGTCTTCGTCGTGCTCTTTATGGCCTCAAACAGGCTCCTCGTGCTTGGTTTGAGCGGTTCAGTTCAGTTGTGTTAGGCTACTTGGTTTCTTCGAGTAATCATGATCTGCATTGTTTATTCATACATCTCCACGTGGTTGTACTATGCTTTTACTCTATGTTGATGACATCTTCGATTCTTGGAGATGACAAAGAGTAAATTGCTTTTGTTAAGCAACGGCTCGATGGCGATTTTGATGTCGGTTGGGTCCTCCACGTTATTTTACGGGATTGAGTTTACTCGCACGAGATGATGGCTACTACCTATCTCGGCGCTTATATTCAGGATCTACTTGCTCGTTCAGTCTCATCGACGATCGGACACCGCTACTCCTATGGAGCTTCATCTTCACCGCCCCATCGATGGCATTTTGCTTGAGGATCCTTCTCGCTATCGCCATATTGTTGGGAGTCTTGTCTATCTTGCGGTAACACGTCCGATATTACTCATTACATTTTACGTGCTCGGTCGGTTTGTCTCTGCTCCCACGCTCATTCACTATGCTCACCTTTCGTGTGTTGCGCTATCTCGAGGGATTGATCGTTGTCTTTTTACTCTCAATCGAATCACCTTGACTTTTATGCTTACTCGACTCGACTTGGGCGAGTGATCTGTTTATCGACGATCCGTCTCGGCTATTGCATATTTCTTGGGTCTTCGCTTATTGCCTGGAAGTCCAAGAAACAGACTGCAGTTTCTCGGTCTAGTGCCGAGGCTGAGCTTCGAGTGTTGGCCACTACTACTTCAGAGATTGTTTGGCTCTGTTGGCTTTTAGCTGATCTTGGTGTGTCATGCGGTACTCCTGTATCTCTTCTGTGTGACAACACTAGTGCTATACAGATTGCTACTGATCCAGTGAAGCATGAGTTGACTAAGCACATTGGTGTGGATGCGTTTTTCACATGTTCTCATTGTCAACAGAAGACTATTGCTCTTCAGTATGTGCCCTCTGAAATTCAAGTCGCTGATTTCTTCACCAAGGCTCAAACTCGAGAGTAGCATCGCTTTCATCTCTCCAAACTCAATTGTTCAGATCCTCCTGACCCATGTTGAGTTTGAAGGGGGGTGTTATGTATATGTGTATTGTGTGTGTATGGCCCATGAGGCCCATAAGCTCTAGAGTTTGTATATATACTCAATATTCATCCATCCAATAGATGTGAGATGCTGTTTTGTATCAAAATTGATGATTGATAATAAATCGGCAATTGCACTCTGCAAAAATCTGGTTTTTCATGATCGGAGCAAGCATATTGACACGCGGTATCATTTTCTTCGTGATTGTGTTGAAAATGGAAAGATGAAGTGGAGTATATCAACACCGAATGTCAACGAGCAGACATTTTCACAAAAGCTTTGGGCCGAGTGAAATTTGTTGAATTGAGAGAGAGATTGGGTGTTAGAGATGTGAAATTAGATCAACAAGATTAGGGGGAGATTTGTTAGATTTAATCTTATTAACTGGAGTTTAGTTTTGAATTCAGTTTTAGTTTTGTAATCAGATCGCAATGTGGAAAGCGATTCTGAAGTCAGTCTGTTTTTCAGTTTTCAGTTTTCTGTCCGTTTTCGTTTTGGTCTCTGTAGCATGTCTAGTTTCTGTCGGTTTTCGCTTTTCCGATTCACTGGAGGAACGTGGTCAAGAAACCGTAGTCGTATCTTATTTGTAATCTATTTTTATGTCTATATAAGAAATCAGAAAAGTCGTATTGAACATACGGCGCAAATTGAATCAAAGTTTTTCTCTAGTTCTGTGCTCTGTTGTTCGACTATACTCTGAAGTTTCAGAGAAACGACTCATCAGAGTAGGTTCAGAAGAACATCAATATTGTTTGCGGTTTGTTTCCAGGGGATTCGTTCCAACACAGACTGCATCGATCACGAAGTGGAGATCAAATGACCAATGCTCGATAATTGTAGAAGCATTTCTTTTTCTGAGATCTAGTGAAATCTCAGGTCAAGTACTCGATCCATCTATACGCAAGTGAGAATTAATTTACTGCTCTACCTATCACTGACGACGACTTTCTTCGCCATCGAGCATCAAGATCTGCAGAGATTATATAAGATTAAGAGCGTTGAATTTGCATGCATGCGTGACAAAATGAGATGCTATGATGATCCAAAACATACAAGATGCACAAGTTTTACAGCCAGATGATATAGGGCTATATATGCACACAGGAGGGAGTCGAGGTGCGCCATGTCGTGGTGGGCTGGTGGCTGTACACGAAGAGCTTGGCCTCTCCCTGCCGCTAGACGAGGCGTATCCCGTCGATGATGGAGACGTGGTTCAGCGCGTCCGAGAAGACGGCGACCCTGTCTTCGACTGCCGCCGCCTGCTCCCTGCCAGAATGGAGCTCACGCTGCCCAGCGCGGTCATCAGCGCCACGTTCGCGGCATAACCAGTAGGGCAAAGAACACAGCTCTGCACACAGCACAACACAACACAGCGCAAATGCATCATCAATGGAATCCACAGATTAAAGACAACTTATTTACCTGCTTTCTCGTGAGCCGCGCCAAGGATTCCTCGAGCGACTTGTGGTAGGTGGTGTACCGCATACCACGGCGGAGCCTCTTGGTCCCATGCCGTGCTCTTCCGCCGCCTGAAACCACCGTTGATCATAAGGTCAGCCGCTGCCGATCACCATCGCCGCCATCTTCTTGCCGTGCGGCCACCACCGGTACCTCGCCGCCGCCGCCGCCTTGTGTTAGCTACTCGGCGAGAGTGTCCCGGTCGATGGCGACCTCCACCGAGCGGCGGTCCCACGGGCCCGGCCCGTCGAACGACTCCGGCGCGGCCGGGGGCGGGAGGGAGTGTTAGCTATAATTTTGACTTAATTGGTTTGTTTGCATGACAGCCATGTGCATTAGTTCGTTGTTTGAGTTACTTGTTTTGCATTAGTGCCATGAGCATTGAGTGCTTCGGTTGTGGCTGAGTTCATGCATGGAGTTATCAGTTATGCATTAGAGCTATTAGTTGCATGTAAATTAGTGAGTCTTTTGTTCAGTATAAGAGGAGAAGAATATATGAGAAAATGTTGTGTGGCAAGTTGGACAGCACCAAAATTTGCCTTTGTGTGTTCATCTTTTGTTGTGTTCGAGTTTCAAAGATTCGCGTAAGTAGTAGACACCGGCGAGGCCAACAATTGGTATCAGAGCGAGGTTCAATGTGAGGAGTGTACCCACCTGGTGGCGCCGGCGGCAGGGCACAGCGCGCTGCCGGCGGTGTGGTATGGTACCCGACGGAGCGGGCGAACCTAGCGATGGCGTAGAACCTGTTCGAGGACCAGTAGGAGCGCAACGTGGAGTGGCTGTCCAAGGTGCTCGCGACGGACGTACCGACACTACTTGGAGGCGACGGCCAGCGGAGCGCGGCACAAGGTGCAGAGATGCACAAGGCGCGGGGCGTGTCGCACGGCAGCGGTCATGAGGGCGACGAGCATCACGGTCGAGAGCGGGTGTGTGCGAGCAGGCGCCAAGACAGGCGGCTGCAAGCACGGGTGTGCGCAGAGCGTGGGCGTGTAAATTTGCCTTAGTGTGTTCATCTTTTGTTGTGTTCGAGTTTCAAAGATTCGCGTAAGTAGTAGACACCGGCGAGGCCAACAATTGGTATCAGAGCGAGGTTCAATGTGAGGAGTGTACCCACCTGGTGGCGCCGGCGGCAGGGCACAGCGCGCTGCCGGCGGCGTGGCATGGTACCCGACGGAGCGGGCGAACCTAGCGATGGCGTAGAACCTGTTCGAGGACCAGTAGGAGCGCAACGTGGAGTGGCTGTCCAAGGTGCTCGCGACGGACGTACCGGCACTACTTGGAGGCGACGGCCAGCGGAGCGCGGCACAAGGTGCGGAGATGCACAAGGCGCGGGGCGTGTCGCACGGCAGCGGTCATGAGGGCGACGAGCATCACGGCCGAGAGCGGGTGTGCGGCGCAGCGCCAAGACGACGGCCGTAAGCACGGCAGTGTGCAGAGCGCGGGCGTGGCGTACTGCAATGACTATACTGCGTCGCGGGCGTGGGCATGCGTGAGGCGATGGGCGTCTGTGGTGTCGCGCGGCGAGAGCTACCGACGGTGCAAAGACCACGCGAAGGTCTTGGTGCACGAGACGACAGCGCGACCGTCAGGCGTGGAGCATGCAGCTTTGCGATGAGGAGAGCCGGCGCATTGGGCGAAGGTGTACGAGGCACCTGCGACAAGGCCAACTGCAGCACCGTGCACCAAGAACGTGACGGTGGAGGTCTGCGCGGCTATGGTGAGGCTAGCGCGGTGTACCGGAATCGCACGTGATGTGCGCACTGGCCGCGACGACGTGATCGTCGCGGAGTAGACCGACACGGCAGTCTCCACCAGAGTGGAGGCCGGCGGCGGCAATGTGAGGCGGTGTGAAGCCGCTGGGAAACAAGTCGGCATGAGGCCGACAAACGGCGATGGCATGGAGGCCGTCGTCGTAGGAAGAATCGAGGTCGGAGTTGCTCGGTGAATCGTGTCACCGGCGGCGAAGTTGTGGTGACCAAGAGGTAGCGGTGAAGAATGGAGACGACGTGTCTCCAAAAATATATGCTATCAAGGAGTGTCGTCATCAACCGACAAGGCAAGATGGGCGAATGTACTGTCTATCTCCATGTCCCAACGAGAAGAGCTGCCAGATGCATGGGTTGCGGTGGCACCTATGGTCATGGTCGCTAATGATGAGGGCGAATGTATTGTCCCTCAAGAGTGATCGCGTGGCGAGGGCGACTGTACTGTCTCTCAAAGAGTGCACCACGTGGTAAAAAAGCGGCTACATGGATTTGGCGACACATAAAGGGAACTTGTGTTGCTAACCCGTGCCGAGTGGGAAGGTGAAACTTCTTGAAGATAAGTGTTGAAGACCACTAATGGCGCGATGAATCGTGCAAGAGGAGCCACTGCGTGTGGCAACAAGGAGAAAACCGATGCGCGTGGCAAGAGGTTGCGGGCGATCCGCAACAGTGAGTCAGCATGTCAAGATTAGGGGAGAAATTGTTAGCTATAATCTTGACTTAATTGGTTTGTTTGCATGGCAGTCATCTGCATTAGTTCGTTGCTTGAGTTACTTGTTTTGCATTAGTGCCATGAGCATTGAGTGCTTCGGTTATGGCTGAGTTCATGCATGGAGTTACCAGTTACGCATTAGAGCTATTAGTTGCATGTAAATTAGTGAGTCTTTTGTTCAGTATAAGAGGAGAAGAATATATGAGAAAATGTTGTGCGGCAAGTTGGACAGCACCAAAATTTGCCTTTGTGTGTTTATCTTTTGTTGTGTTCGAGTTTCAAAGATTCGCGTGAGTAGTAGACACCGACGAAACCAACAGGGACACCGGGCGGACGTACGTGGTACAGCCGGTTGCCGGCGTCCAGCCTCGACACGGCGTCGTCCACCCAAGCGCCCCAATGCGCCACCGCCATTTCTCGCCTCCACGCACGCACGTACTCCCGCTACCCGTATGTGCACGGCATCGGCATGCAATGTACTGCAGAAAAACAACGGAAGATCCTCCAGGTATCGTACGATGAGATCTGGTTGGGTACAGAATGATTTGTTGGTCCCGGCAAGCACACACGGATCCGATTCTCTGTGTTACTTCAAGCCTTCAAGGTTCACTGTATGAACAGTATTTTTTGTGAGGAGCTAAATAGTTCTGTGCAGCGGAACGAAGACACTATAGCGCTTAGTATTGACCTTCGATTTTCGATCGGACGGTAGCTCCTAATGTTATGCTACTGTAGACTCTATGCATTGATAGCTTCAATACAAAGGATCTCAATTCGCAAGCTAAATTGGTCGGATTATATGGAAGCTGCTCGTGACATATGTAACCGTGAACAGCGCAGCTGATGACTCCACAAGCAACCAGGAGATAAGAGAACCATGTATTATAGTGGGGTGATCCATGAGAACTAAATCCGGTGTCCCACCTGTCAGAGAAACGAGACAAAATTAGCCCAGATATCTGGTGAGAATGAAGCCCAGTAGTTCCAAGGTGTTTCTCTTTTTGTACCTCTTTCTGCAGCCCAATAGAAGCCGGCCCAAGTTGGCCCGGCCCATCACGCGAGGAAACCGATGCTTCGGCCTTAATGGGCTTAATTACTGGGGGCCTTAATGGTAATAGGCCGTCACATTCGATCCTGCTGCGAATGACGTACTCTCATTCCTCCTTAAACCTGCAGGAGATTCTCTGGATCTCTCCTCTTAAAATGGGAAGCATCACATGGAGTACGAGTTAACCAAGAACAAGGTTTCTTTCTCCAGATGCAGTGTTATGCCGTGAACTGTTAGAAACTAGAGCGTTCCAGTGCGACGGGGTCTTGCACGTGGAAAGCTCTGTCACGAAATTTCGCCGGTAAAGTTATCGGTGGAGTCCGATAAAATTTCAGATAAGGCAAAAAATATCAGATTTATGTAATTTTTATCTAAATTCAAATTTCAATTCAAAAATTAGATAAATTCCGTCTTTACATCTGAAAAAAAAAATCGAATGTCAATTAAAAAATCTCGTCCGAAAAATCACTCACTCAAGCAGATCCTGCCTAGGAGAACAACGACACACATCAGCTCCTCTTTACTGTCCGATCTAAAACGAACGGATTAGTGCGTAGGAGCACAGTGACACACATCAGCTCCTCTCCACTGTCCGATCTCCCTGAGAGAGCCGAAAATCACTAGGGCGGGTATTTTCTGTTTACGGAGTGATTCTCAGATGATCCGGATCCTCTCCAGCCCGCTTGAAAAAGCTTCCTCGGAGCTAGCATCAACATATAGGCTACGGTTGCGTGTGAGTGAGATAAGGCCAGAGAAATAAACAAAGATATTAAGGATCGAGTACGAGTAGTAGTAAGTAACAGTAGTAAAACACAACAACCAACCTAGCTGTAGCCTGTAATGACCAAAGGAAAGAGGAGCAAAGCCATATATACGGTACAAGACGCATCGATCATCAGAGCGGAACAGTGAGGCCGAGATGTAGCTGGTCAAACGAGAGACGAGACGATCGATCACCAAACACACATATATCATGATATCATCAGGACCGACGGGCGCCTCAGGAAAGCGAGTGGAAGCTGTAAACAAATGCAGACATCGATGATACATATACGGTACGATGAACATCTCGCGATCTTGTTGCAGCTCGAGCGTAGGCATCATCGAATCGACAATCCTGCCGTGCTGACATATACAATACAGTCTGATGCCATCGCCCGACCGAACCAGCTAGCTAGCCACCGTTGCCTCCTCCTCGATCGGTTCTTGGAGTTCTTGACAAAGTGATTTTTTTGTTTTTGTTTTTGGTGTCGCATTGACATATCACGGGCCTTCCATTTCAAACGAGAAATGGGGTTATTTTTCTTTTCACAAAAGTTATTATGGCAGCCATCAGCCATCGGTTCTTGGTCTTGTTCTGTAACCGAGGACACGTCATGGCGCGATTCGATTGGACCGAACCATCATCGGCGTGGGCCAAGCAAGACTGTTCAGAAGAAGAAGAAGAAGGTGCGAGGCGAAGCAGTCAAGCAGAGAGAGGCGCCATGATGGCACTGTGCCAATATATTATAACTTGTTCGGGATGGATGCTTCGTTTCATTCCCCTGTGGCTGTGGCTGTGGCTGAGTGGACTGCGTGGGTGCGGCTGTGGCAGACACAGTCAGAACATACTGCGCACATGGGGGGGGGGGGGGGGAGAGCGGAGAGCGCGGCGCCGTTCGAAGCGAGAGCGGGGGTGGTGGCCAACCGGCACATGCCGACGCCAACGCCAACGCCAGCCATCCCCTCACCTGGACGGTGCTGCTGCTGTTTTCAGCGCCGCCGCACGCCAAATTTCAGCGCGTTCGTTCACCTCACCAGGGGGCAGCAGCGACATGCCGGTCCTACGGACGAGACGGTCTCCAGTGGTTTCGCACAGGGCCGGACCTCGTCGCGCAGAGAGGCGTAATCGTGTTACGAACGCGGCGATAAAATGGACCGTCTTAACACCGCCGAGCTATCGCTTCACATTCAGGCAAAGAGAAGCTAGCAATGGAGATATACGGAAGGAGCTAAGCTGTGGGCACAGGCAGACCACGCAGTAGGATTACTGCATGTGGTGTGGGTGAGGACAAATGTAAGAGCTACTTAATTACTAGCTCTTGTCTGTAATCAGTCAGGTAACTACTCTAGAAGGAAACAGAATCATGCATGGTATAACACCAAGCCAAGACAGCCAACTGAAACCGCAATCCAATTCCGCACATATGCTAGTATAAAACACAACACGTCCGGCGGAATCCAATGTAATCCAAGCCAATTATGGGGTTCACTTGCCACATAAATCCAAGGAAGCAGGCCCAGCGCCAGCATATTTTTCCTCCCGAGACAGCAGGGCGTTCCAAAAGGCAGGCTGGGTCCGACCAGGAGACCATCACCAGTCTCTCTCTCTCTCTCTCTCTCTCTCTCTCTCTACCAGTGAGCATTACCAACCCATGTGCTCCAATCCCTATGCTGCCATTCTCTTCTCTTACCACCATACCTGCTGTGCCTTGCTTTCCGCTTGCATGGGCTGCCATTTTCGCATCTTAGCCTGCTGCATTTGCAATTGCGTCGTCGTCTGCAGCAAGATAAGAAGAAGAAGAAGCTTAAAGCCAAGGCCAGTGTGGACAGCAACATGCGACTCCTAACCCAGGATGAGTTGTAAATAGGTGACCCGCGTGACATGAGTGTGGGGCGTGATGTGCTTTGGGGTTGTGTCAGCAGCAAGACACCAGGGGCGAAAGGAACTGAGGCCAGGGGAGTGTCTACGCTTCAGGTGACTAAAATTTCTTTATCCATCAGTCACTTTTTCTCACTGTTGGATCAACATTCTATGGGTCAGATTGTCTCTTTCTAAAATAGACAAAAGTATTACAAGAAAAATATATAAAAAATTCTAAACTAAACAAAAGTAAATCTAAGTGAACCCTACAACCCTACAAATACAAAAATAAATAGAACTAAAAATTAAGCTGTGCTAAAATTACACATCACAGATCTATGATTTTGCGCTTAAGATCGCAAGAACTATAGGTGACTCATGGATAAAAAAATTTCAGGTAACTGAAAATTAGCAAATCCATTATTAGATATAGATAGATGGGGATGGCATTTTAATTCCCTCTAGAAAAAAGAATAGCACCGATGTACTAATAGTGTTGTACAACTTCTTTTCTCCTTCTTCTTCTTCTTCTTCTTTTTGCATGGGCCCACACCTCACCTTGTACCACTCGTATGAAATGGGTTTGATGCTGATATATACTCCCCCTGTTACCTCCTCCACCTCAAAGTGGCGTAAAAGTGTTGCACACGTTTACCTAACGGTGTATTGTAAGGATGCAACTTTGTTGTTGTTGTTTTAGATGGTGGGATTTGGAGATTTTTTGAGTTTATGATGTTGCTTTTTTACTGCTGTACTCTTACCAAAAATATTTCGAAATTTCTCGACAAAAACAATATGTTGCGATTTTTCAAGGAACAGATGTGCTTAAGCCTTAAATTTAATGGAAGGTATGGATTACAACACATCAAGTCGATGAATACAACGCTTCAAAAAAAATCGCCAAACTTACATAGATGTTGTGCACAAAAAAGATTGTGATAAGTAAACAACAACAACGACGACTATGATTTAAGGGTGGTTCCGTCCGTCCTACATAGTTAGACGAATAAAACAAAATATGGACACATCAGCATAAGTGTGTTGTCTTGCCCTCAAGCGCCCAACCACTCAAATTGTACCACTGATACCCATACAACAAGCAAATGGCTTTTATCACATGATTTTAGCCTACGCAGGCAATCCAAAAAAACAGATAACCAAACAGTGCGCTGCAAACAAAAGCAGCAAAACAGCGGGGACAACACCAGGGGACGCCAAGCATATATAGCATCCCCCACAGCTCTTGTAATTTCCCAGTAACTTTTGTTCCACTCTCCCTCTCATTTGCAGTCATAAAAACCCCTCACTACACATACAAACAGACACCACTAGTCCAGCTCCAAAGAGCAGCAACCCATACTCCTCGTCCCCGTGCACCCACTGCACACAGCCATGGCGCCTCAGGAGCTCCAAGAAACCTCCTCGTCATCGTCGTCGTCTACCACCAGCTCCACCTCTTCCTGCTCCTCCACCGTCACGGACTCGTCGTCCTCTCCCTCCACGCCGGTGAGAGCCAATGCCGCCGCGCCCGCGGTGCCGCGCAAGAGGCGGCAGGCGGCGGAGGTTGAGGCGGGCGGCGGAGGAGGAGGAGGAGGGGAGGAGGAAGAAGACGCCGGGAAGACGAAGAAGAGGAAGCGGAGCAGCGACGGGAAGCACCCGGTGTACCGCGGCGTGCGGATGCGGGCGTGGGGCAAGTGGGTGTCGGAGATCCGCGAGCCGCGCAAGAAGTCGCGCATCTGGCTCGGCACGTTCCCCACCGCCGAGATGGCCGCGCGCGCCCACGACGTCGCCGCGCTCGCCATCAAGGGCCGCGCCGCGCACCTCAACTTCCCCGACCTCGCGGGCGTCCTCCCGCGCGCCGCCTCGCCGGCGCCCAAGGACGTCCAGGCCGCCGCCGCATTGGCCGCCGTGTTCACGTCGCCGTCGTTATCCTCGGATCAGTCGGAGAAGGCCGACGCGGCATGCCTCGTCCAAGAAGAGCCGGCACCCGAGAACCCCGCCACCGCGCCGTCCAGCGGCAGCGGGGAAGAGGAGGAGGAGCGGCAGCTGTTCGACCTGCCGGACTTGCTCCTCGACATCCGGACCGGGTTCGGGTTCTCCACCATGTGGGCTCCGCTCCCCGACGTCGAGGAGGTCAATGCGGAGCTCCGGCTCGAGGAGCCACTGCTTTGGGAGTAGCAGATGCTTAATCGCAACGACTAAACAATTATACTAGGAGTACTTACTACTACCTTAATTTCTTCTTTCTTCTTTTTTTCTTCTTTTTAATTTTTTCTGTAGTTTACCCTTTTTCTTTCTGGGTTTAATAAGTATATGGGGGTAATAATGTAATATACATATGAGAAAAAAAACTTATATAGTATACCTGTCAGTTAATTACTACTACTATACAGTGATGTGTGAATTCTAGTGGTTGACCTTGCTAGATTTTAGGTGTTGCATACTGAGTACTCCATGTGTTGTACTGAGTTCCCCATAAAATAATTCAATGTACTGCAATGAGAATTGAGACGAGAGGAAATGAAATGGAATCGCCAAGAAGCTGATTCTAATAGGCTACTGCTGCTGACTTTGATAGATTGTTACTCCATTTCCCTTCTTATCTGTTTATCACTAGCAGCTACCGTTAACCAGAGGTCGTACGTACTACACTAGTTTTCTTGTTTGTTTATTATTGCTAGCAACTGCAGTTAACTCATTGTTAAGCAGTAAGCACTGACTAATTTGTTCGGCTGGTGTTGCCGTGTTGGTCTCCTCCATGATCAAGTGGACACAAAAGGCAGCATTCCTCAGTGGCCGCACTGCGGCATCTTCTTCCCTCACCTCCTCTTCCCCTGCTGCTTTAATTCCCCTTTTGCTAAGCTGCTTTGGAAAGCTCTTTCTTCCCTGAGAATCAGACCTAGCCAAACAGGCGGCTCGGTCCGGCCCGGCACAGCACGGGCCCGGGTAGGCATGGCCCATTTAGGCACGGCCCATTTCGGCCCAGCTACTATTTGTAGGTGGATAGTTCTCCGTTCCTTGTGAGTTGAAATCCACTGTATCGATGTCCAGATAGGTGGATAGTTCTCCGTTCCTTGTGGGTCCTGACTAAGCAAACGTTGGTGTAGAAGAAGAAGAAGACTTGGACCTAGAGGAAGAGGCAACGAAGATCGCGTCCCACATATTTGTCTTCCCACTTGAGGTGAGGGCTACTGGAGGTCGTTGCGAGCGAACTCCTCGGAACTTATTTTCATACCTTTGGTAAACCTTGTATAACCGAGAACGAACTTCTGCAAAATAGTCAGTATAGTCTAGTCCCGTAGCATCACTAAGAAGATCAAGTACAGTACCAAATACATCGATTTTAGCCCTAGGATCTAAAAGAAATGCAAATGCATATAGGTAAGGGATTTCTCTCTAATATTTAAGATATTTAGATTCCATGGAAATAACAGCATCGCGTAAAACTAAGTCATTTTCATACATTTTCAATTGAGTACTAATCCATAAAATAGTATGCACAATGATAGGAGATGTTGGATAGTAGACAGCGTACAAAGCAACAGTTGCCTCATAAAAAATTTCTAAAAACGACAGTATCTTCTCAGCAATGAACCAATGTTGCTCAGTTAACAGTATAGTACCGTCAGTGTTAGGATAGTGCATTTGAATAAAAACAGAAAAAGTGCTCTTGTATGGTAAAAGATTCTTAAGCATGAGGTAAGTAGAGTTCCACCTTACCTCTATGTCCAAACCGAACTTTCTTGAACGTACACCCATCGTCCTGCAGAAGTTCTTATATTGTGTTATTCTTACGTTAGAATTATTCGAGAAAGAAATCGCATCGCGAAAAGTTTTAATATGCGGACTCAACCTCTTCAAACCATATTTAACTATAAGGTTGATAATATGACAAGCGCGTCGTTGATGTAGCAAGAAGGAATTGGCATATGTACTCAACACTGGAGTAAGAATGTCCATGGCCCTATAGTTTGAAGTGGCGTTGTCTAAAGTAATTGCGAATATTTTGTCTGTAAGACCAAAGTCTTCCACGACTTTGATAATACAGTTCGCAATATTCTCCCCCGTGTGTGCTACATCAATTAATTTTAAAGCTATAATCATTTTCTCCATTACCCAGTTGTCATTAACATAATGTGCAACTACATTAAGGTAATCCTCCCTAACCCGATCACTCCAATATTTGAGGTCAGGGCCACAAAAAATGCGCACGTACTAAATAGTTCCGTTATTTTATTACGACGTTCATTATAGTATTTCACTAGATCCCTAATTGTTGTCTATCTAGAAATGGAAGAAAATCTAGAATTATGCGTAGTCCTAATGTAATTTTGGAAAGAATCAGACTCGCCAAAGCCTAACAGTAAATCCTTAGAAGCAATTAAACGACAGAGAGATTGGCGGGCTACCTGAGGATCATAGTCCCAGCTAGATACTGTACCGACAAGGTTGTATTGCAGCTACGTCTGCCTCATCACCAATCCTTGCTAGGTTCGACATCTTGTAGCATGTCTAAGCAAGTGTCTCGTTCTACCTGTAGACTTTGCAGACAATTCATGGCGATAAATTTTACAAATAGCATATGGTATCTCATTTCCCACTGCGTCTTGTTTGGTTGTCCTGTCAAAATTCTCACACACTCCCGATGTAGACGATCTCGGCCTCTTTGCTCCGGTTGCCATGGAGCCTAATGCTGCTGTGGAGCCTGATGATGGAACTCTACCTTGCTCCTCTGGTGAAACCTCCGGTTGGTTTGAGGTAGCCGTAGCCGCCTCCATGGACGCAATTTCCTCCGGTGAAAGTTTGTAATCACCAAGAGCAAAGCTGTCGTAAGGACTGTCCATAACGAAAACTACAAAATAGAAATTAACACTATTACGACTTTCATCTTAGCATAACAAGAACTAACAATAAAAATATTACAAAAATAGTATTGTAATTTTTTGAATTTTGCCAAATTAGCTCAACACAGATTTGAATTTGCACAACATAATTTCAAAGAGAGAATGGAGAATAAAGGGGTGCTGAATGAGGGGGTATGGTGGCTATTTATAGGAAAAAAATTCAGGATTTTTTGATTTTTTTTTCTATTTTTTAAGACCCCAACGATTAAAAAAAGGACTAAAATCCCCAACGGCCGGATTTTTTCGGGCCATGCTGTGCCTAGGCACGGCCCAAGAGCCCGCCACGGCCCGGCTGCCCCTTCCTTGCCCGGTCTGCCCGCGCCCCGTCCCTTCTTCTTCTCCCCATGGCCCGCCTGCGCAGCAGATGGCGTAGGCGATGCCGCCGCGACGCTTGATGTTGCCTCCTCGTTGCCTCACTGCCCCACTGCCTCCTGGCCGCCTCACCGCCCCGCCACCTCCTCGCCTCCTCGCCGCCTCGTCGTCGCCGACTGCGTCAGCGTCGGGCTCCATGGACGGGTGGGTGGCTCCTCGCCTCCTCGTCCACAACGCTGCCGCCGAACCGCCTCCTCACCGCCGAGCCACCTCCTTGCCGCACCGCCACAGCCCCGCACCGCCTCTTCGCGGCCTCTCCTCCTCGTCTGCAACGGCCGTTCTTCCCCACCCGGCCCGCGCTCCACCGGCCTCCTCCCGCGCGACCGTTCGTCGGCCGTTCTTCCCCTCCTGGTCCCGTGCTACCCCCGCCCTTCTTCCTCCACGCCGGCGCGGGCGCGCGGTGTTGCTGGCTCTCCGGGCCGCTCGGGCCGTGTCGTGCCGTGCCGTGTTGGGCCGGCCCACCGTGCTGAGGTGGTGACCTAGGCACGGCCCATGAATAGTGTAGGCCGTGTCGTGTCCGGACCGGGTCTACAGTGTCGTATCTCGTGTTGGCCCAGTAGGTCCGGCCCATTTGGCCAGCTCTACCTGAGATCGATGGGAATGAGACGCTACAGTTGAGTTGTTTTAAGCACGGCCATCATTTGCAGCGAGAAAGCTAATGCCCCCACTTACCATGCACGAGGCATGTATTTCTAGGCTGACCCTGTTCTACCCTTCCCTGGAATAGGACCCTGCCTCTCCAAAGAAGGCAGCATGTCATAACTCATCAATCATAACCGAGTTGCAATTGACAACACGTTCAGTAATCTCAAACCAAGTTGGTAATTCACATGACATGTAGTTGGTGATTCTTTGCAATTATCAACTAATTTGAACCACGTGGAGGTTCAGATCACGCCTGGAATCCCACTTTGTTACCATTACTGTTGTAATCTCTTCACGCCGATCGGACGGGTCGGTTACCGTGAGTAGCTGTGGATATCGCGACAGATACTCATTTGATTTAATATCACTTTATTTATAATTTGGAAGTATATTTAGGACCGAGCTAACGAGCCAAGCCGAATCAGAGCGAAATCTAATTTCATTCGAAATTGACTCATTTCAATATTCAACCAATTAACGAGTGTAATTGAAGCAATTTTGAACCGAGCCAACGAGCTCACTAACAAGTTTTTTTTTAGTAGATCAAGGTTGGTTACTTAGGTTGTGTTTGGGTAGATGAATATGTGGTACTCGTATCGGATGGTTCGGAATATGACATGATTCATGTGTTTGGTTGGAAGAACGGAACGAAGTCGCCTGGGACAAGATGATTCGAGTCAAGTGAATATTCCACAGATATGTTGAATTAACTTGTTCAATGAATTCAGTGGAACCACGCAGTTCAAGACGCGCTGCATCCGCTGCCCATCTCAGCCACACAAAAGGGCACCGCCCCTCTCTAGTCCCACAGAATACCGCCACCGTCGCGTCTCCTATCGACCCACAAGGCACCGCCCCCTCTCCTGTCGACCCCCATCATCCTCCCCTTCGGCAACACCCACGCCAACCACCGTCGTCACCTCGTTTGTGGACCCCAACCCGGCGAGCTTCATCCACTACCACCCGTGTCACCTCATGTTCCTAGGCACGCCGTGCAAAACCCCCAACCAATTTCGGTTATCGTCCACGGGAGCTCGTGCCACGGTCTTCTTCCCTACATCTGGCCGAAACCACCACCTCCATCGTCGTTTGTCACCCGATAAGCCCCTTCTCGATTCTCCTTTACCCAAGCATCCCCAGGCCATCCCCTTCCTTCCCCCACAACCCACTCCGGCTCCCCCTCCCCGTAGCGCTGCCGCCACGACGCCACGAGTTCCCATCGTCGGCCCGATTCAGTCCACCCCCGTCACCACCGTCTGCACCGGCGACATCCCCTCACCTCCCTCTTGCCCATGTGCACACTATCCTTCCCCCTCTTTCCCTCCACGCCACTGCCATGGACACAAGACCGCCGCAGCTGCTGTGGTCTTCCTTCTGTCGTGTTCATCACCCTGGACTCCTCTTTCCCATGGAGACCTATTTTTGGGGTCGCCCCAACCTGTCGGTAACTCCCTCGCGGCCGGCAAGCATCGCCCCAAACCGCCCTGCCCTCTCTTGTCTTTCCTCTGTTTCCTTGTTCTCCCTATGAATGTGGTGAGCGAGTGACAGTAGGGGCCCACATGTCAAAGTATCTAGCTAGCAGTAATAGGGACCCACATGTCAGGATCATCCCATCCAAACAACCAAACACACTGCTTCTACCATTCTATTAAGGATAATCACATTCATCATGGGGCAGGCCACGTTGGACAGTGACTCACTAGGCCCGCCTTTCCGATGCTTGCCACGTAAGCGACCGGCCGGGCACTCGCAGTGATCAGTGTGCTGCGCTGCGCTCTGATCGGCGATCAAGCCCGGGTTTGACTTGTGTGGGCAGGTGACCTCGCGTACGCGGGTGCATACGTATGTACATAGACGTATGTATGTGTACAGTTGCGTTCAAATGAAATGCAGCGTACTGTACGTATATACCTGCGTACGCGGCGTGCGTGTGCATGTCAGGCTTGCGGCTACCGTCCAAACGAACGGGACGGAATCCGCCTCCTCGCTGGACACAGTTGTCACCCACGTGTGCCATTAATTGGCCAGCAACGACAACAAGTGGGCCGGAGATGTGGAGTGTCCATCTCGCTCCATGCGCTGACTAAGTGATGCCATGCCAGTGGCCGTGTCGCGGATGGGGCGCGCAGGGTCGCCGTCGTGTACGTCTACGGTGATTTTTTTTTTCTTTTGGAGAAGTTAGTATTGCTATTTTGACAAATGAATCAAAAACTTATTGTGAAAATCTCTCCGATTCGTACAGGGGAATTTCGCAAGAAATAGCAGAGTTTATTTGGTTTTTCTCTACTCTAATTTGGTTATGAAATTGTATGAAAATACCGAGTAAATGCTAGTTAAGGTTTACGGGCATGCAGGGGAGCAGGAAAGATAATCTCAGCCGTCTAATCTATCCATTTTCTGCAGTCGTTGTTGGCAAGAGGTGAAAACGTTGAGAGAGAAAATCGAGTGAAGCAGCGGCTTTAGCTAGCAGGATCGATGTATTACCGTCATGGCTTGTGAAAGACCACACTTAATTCTGACAAGTTCCGGTGATCTGTTGCATTCAAGCCGCTCTGCTCCGTAGTTTTACATAAGCTACCGTGGCATCACACTTGCTGGGTAATGTGTATTCGCAACGAAGCCATCGACTCCCTATGAACTGTCATAGTCGCAGTAAACGAGAAATTGCAGGGTAATTACCGTAAAAAAAAAGAAATTACAGGGCAATAGTAACCTGTCGGGCTAACCTTTCTAAAAGTAAGATGCTAACTGCTCCAAAGAATTAAGACAGTCCCCATTTGAAACATGCGAATTTTGTATGATTCATGGGGGAATTATACCAAACATTTTCTTCTCCTTAATGAAATGATACGTGGCTCTCCTACGTGTTCTGACCGTGCAAAATTGATGTGAAAATTTGCACTCCAAATAGGCTGAAGACTGTAGTAGTTTCTATTGAGAACCGCCGCTGGCGAGTTTAGTCCGAACAATTACTCCGTAGACAAACTCATAATCGTAAGAACAATACAAGAATACAAGAACAGAATAATAGATTGAACATAGAGATATGAGTGGACTTCTGACTTCTCTTTATTGCTCTTCTGTAAACGGGAGTACAATGGTTGAGATCTCCCTCTTTTATATAAGCTATTGGATGGATGAGGAGCCCATCTGTAAGGACCCAGTATTAACACTCCTAAATCCTCTGTGTATTCCACACTAGTCCCGTGATTAGTAGCTAGTGTATATAGTTAAACAAAATAATAACAATCTATATCACACATTTATTGAATAATAATCAGAGTTTTATTACCAGAAAGGCTTTCGAGCCAACAATGATGAACACAACAGAAGACGAAGAAAAAAATAGTAGAGTCTGGCTAATCTGCCACAGACAATCGCAAGGTGGGTACAAATGAATGTACTCCGCAAGTTACACCCAATAACAGATTATAATGCATGTGGATATAACAAGCAGTCAGGACCGCACGAGCCAAAAGCGGCTCGCGAGCTCGGCTCAAATTTCTTGCGAGCTAGAAAGGAGGCTCGGCTTGGTTTGAAAAGGTAACGAGCCCGAGCCGATCCGGCTTGAGCTTGGTTCGAGCCGAACTAGCTCACAAGTCTCGAGCTATTTTTTCAGCCCTAGTGGCATCTCTGTCCCTGGGATGGACGGACGTGCAGATCCGTACCAGGGAGGGAGGAACGAGGCGCCTCTGTACACCGGTGGTGCGGACGAGGCTACGTGGTGACACTGGAGCCGTCCGTCCCACCCACAGACAGTGTGTCAGATTTGCAAAAACGGCGCCGAAGGTACCATATTTGCTAATAACACTTCAAACAATGCTATTTCGGCACCTGCATAGGAGATATTGGGAAATTGCGTGCACAGTAGTCCCACAGCGCAGTAGTACCGCTCATGAGTGCAAAGCAAAATCAGAGAAAAAGCAAATCTTTGAATGCGTGTTGGTTGCAAAGTTGTGATCACAACCTCATCATGGCCTGCTTATTACTAGTAGTAGGCCACACTAACAATGCGATGCGATGCACAAGAGAGAGAAAAAAGGAATTAATATGCATATAATGTCTCTGGCAAATCACACACACTAAAGGTGTGTAGTGTGTAGCTAGCTAGTGAGTACAATTCAGCTAGTACTTGTTAATAGTTACCTTGACATGTAACTATCTTGACCCAATGCCTTCAAGGTAGTTTAGAAACGTATGAATCTCAATCAAATTATGCCCAAATGTTGCTACATGCAGATATGTCAATTAGCCAAAATGTAGGCCTTGGGAAAAAGAAGCAACTGTGCCCAACTCAAAGTGTGTTAACAGTGACCAGACAGCAACAAAAGGGTGCAATTTTTTCTTTCTTTTTGGTAATTGACTAGCTCGGTTGCTTTCATGGCAAAAGAGGGAAAAAGCTGTAGAGCAAGCGCTAGCCAGCACTGTGCTGTGGCTACAAGCAAGGAATAAAGCAGCAACAAGGTAAGCCTCAATTAGTATACTTGTGTGTCTAGCTTGACCCTTGCATGCATCTGGCTGCATATGGTAGAGGAGGATCATGCCTCTGATGCAGCCTTAACAGTTGTTTACTGTTGTAAAGGACGCTATCATATGAATGCAGAAGCAGATGTGATGGCTAGCTTTCAGTTGCCATCATTAGATGCTTCACAATACTAGCACATGGATGTGATGCCTTTGGAAAAACCAGATCATCTCCTAATTTCCTCCAACTTGGACCCTGAAAACCTGCTACTATCCTACAAAAAGAGGTAGACTGTGAAGTCCATGGGAAAATCAGAGTAAATCGTGTGAATTGATTCATTGTGAGTTAAATATGGCCATTTGGCATGTTAGCCTGACTCTTTAGTCTTGTTATGCACATTAATTTGTTGATCAAAGGATATGCAGTACTCATTCATATCTTCTGTTTTTTATATGTCAACCTGCAAGAATATTCCTTACTTGTGCAGGGCTTTTAACTTTTGACTAGGTGACGATTCAGCCCATGCATGCAAAGAAAAGAAGTTGCTACTTGCTACTACCAATTGTGCCAGATCTGAAGCCTTCGGAGGCAGACCTGTTGACGGATGATATTGATAAATGGTCTATCTAACTGTAGTGGCTAGCTAGATTGCAGTTGGTGTTGGAATTGGGCACATATGTGTAAAGATCCACTTATTTCTAAAATTCTAAAGCATGCAATTTTTTAGACCAGAAGTCTTAGACCAGTGTTGTCGAAACTCAGTGATCGAAATATAGTGGTCGAAACTTAGTGGCCGAAACCATAAGACCAGTGTGGTCGATACTCAGTGGTCGAAGCCATATACTAGTGTGGTCGAAGGCCTAGACCAGTATGATCGAAATAATCTGGTCGAAGTCATAGACCATTGTGGTCGAAGGCATAGACCAGTATGATTGGAATCATCTGGTCTGATCCTTAGACCAGTGTGGTCGTAATACACTAGTCGAAGCTGTAGACCGTGGTCGAAGCTGTAGACCAGGGTACAATCAAGATCAATAAACACTGCTTAATGACCATTAATTGGCTACAGGTGGGTATGTGTTTACCCTTACAGGTGCTGTAGTTTTATGGAGGTCGTGTAAACAGACCATATTGACGAGGCCAACCATGGAAGCAGAACTTGTAGCACTAGACACAGCTACTATTGAGACTGAATGGCTTAGAGAGCTTCTGTTGAACTTACCACTGGTTGAGAAACCAATATCAGCAATCCTAATGTACTGTGATAATCAAACAGTGTTGATTAAGGTTACAAGTACCAAGGATAACATGAAGTCCTCCGGACATGTGAAGCGTGGGCTTAAATCTGTCAGAAAACTGAGGAACTCCAGAGTGATTATTGTGAATTATATTCGCACTGAGAAAAATTTAGCAGACCCTTTCACAAAGGGGCTAGCATAGAAGGCGATTTTTGTTGCGTCTATGGACATGGGAATGAGGCCCATTGGAGTTACAACTCAACAATAACCCATACCTATTTTGATAGGAGATCCCGTAACTTAGGCAATGGGAAAAGCAAGTTGAGGTTTGAACAAGAGAGTATATTTTAATAAAATATGTACCCGTGTCCTAATAGACAAAGTACTCTCAACTGTATGGAAGAGGATGGCTTAAAGCCTTGATGTATTCTAGTGTCCAATGAGGGAAAAATGTATTAGCTTACAGGATACCTAGAATGAATACACCTACTTGAGCTTAACTGATGTCGCAACTCACGAGAATAAGGGCATTCTCTAGAAAGCTCATGAGCAGATATGGGAGCATGACCAAATTAAATCTCCTATTAGGCTTGGTTCTTTGATGGCCTAGTATCAGTTGAGATTTCAAGTGAAATCTAATCACGAAAGACTGTGAATTCAAGACATAGTCCATTCATCAGTTGTGAGAAGATGAACCTTGTCATTCTAGGTGCAAGTTTAACCCGTACGAAACTTACACTGAAAGACGGGTATATCAACAACTCTTCAGCACAATAATCTTTATTATTCCTTTTTGCTGCTTGCTTTGAAATTGGTGGGGGATTGTTGGAATTGGGCACATATGTGTAAAGACCCACTCATTCCTAAAATTTCAAAGCATGTAATTTATTAGACCAGAAGTCTTAGACCAGTGTAGTCGAAACTCAGTGGTCGAAACACAGTGGTCAAAACTCAGTGGTCGAAACCATAAGACCAGTATGATTGATACTTAGTGGTTGAAGCCATATACTAGTGTGGTCGAAGGCCTAGACCAGTATGGTCGAAATAATCTGGTCGAAACCATAAACCATTGTGGTCGAAGGCATAGACTAGTATGATTGAAATCATCTAGTCTGATCGTTAGACTAGTGTGGTCGTAATACACTAGTTGAAGCTGTAGACAGTGGTCGAAGCTTTAGACCAGGGTACAATCAGGATCAATAAACACTGCTTAATGACCATTAATTGGCTTTTTATTAGCGGTTACCAATAGTTTATTATGACAGTTACTATAGAGTAATTGTCTCAACCATAAATAAGATCTGGAGACGTCCAGACAAGATAATCGATTCACTCCATTTTCCATCTTCCTCTCTGATAAACTGTGCTGAGGAATTGAGCTCTCGAATCAAGCCGTCCCTTCTCCTCGGTGTGTACCTGGAAGGAGGGTGAGCGGATATCTCCGAACTATTGTCGCAGAGTTGTCCTGCATGGGGCAGCAATAAGATTTATGGGCAGAGCATCTACGCGATCGCTCTCTGCGCTGCATCATCTACGATCTGCACTGTTTCGACCACTGCTTCGAGTCTGAGCTGCTTTTTAATCATCATCGAACCCAACTGTAAGTTGGTCGTAAGACCACTCTATCTGTCGTACGACCAGTTTTCTGTTCGTTCGATCAGTTTTTCCTGCTGTAATCTTATTGTTGAGTACGTGTAGAAGTGCAATGAGTTGTCTGCTATTAGTATTGTTTTATGCATCTCCAGTTATTTGTGATTTTTGCCAAATAATCAAATCTGGATTTAAAAAGTTGTCGACTTTTCCAACGGTTAGAAGTACAGCATGGTAATTAAAGAAGACATGAACATTTATAATTTGGTTAATTGGGGTTCCAGAAAAAGGGTTATTAAGGCAGAGTTTTGAAGCATCAATTCGATTGGAGCATCGAACACATGATCATCATTGAATTGCAAGAGCAGAACTTGCACGGTCGCTTGATAAATCATGTCCGATGAGTTGATCGATCTAGACACTAGGATCCGATAAATTGGCCGGCACAGTGAGGTGAACACTAGTGTACCTTTTGCATATGCAAAATGCTACCCCCTCCATTCTTAAATACTTGATGCTGTTAACTTTGACTGAAAATAATTAGATTTATCATGGAAAAATACTGTTATATTCCCTCCGTTTCGCTGTATTTGTCCATAGCATCGAAGTATCCGTTTCAATATACTTGTCTATTGAGAAAATCTAGAGTGTAGTTATTGCAATTTTCCTCTCACTACCCCTACCTAAATGCTTTAGAATATGTTAAGTAGTTATATTATGTCATTTATAGAGCTATGTATAATCATTTCTCATTAAATATTTATTAGATTTAGTGTTTCCTTGGTCTGTACGCATAATAGGTTATGAACAAATATAGTGAAACGGGTGGATTAGTATTTTACAAAAGTACTAGTATAAATTAATGGCCAAAGTTAAACTTTGAAGAACGTAACAAGTATATTTAAGAACAAAGGAGCATATGCATGATTTATTACTTACACAGCAATTTGATACTAACTTGTGCCATCAAACTAGTAATTAACAGTTGTACAATTTATTTTATGTAGTCATTGTAGTGCTTGTTCAATTCGATTATCCGACCACACATACCTCGATGACGATGGTACGGTAAAACTTACATGTCAAAGACCAGGAAGCTAGATGGTAAATTGATTTGAGGGTTGCATTTCATTCATTTGCAGCAGCTGCTGGAGTAGTCAGGTCAGGTAGCAGTAGAAAGAACGTCGCATCCAACTGATGGCGCGAAAGGCGATGGTGAAACGTTAAGTCGTTTCTGCTGTGCATGAGGCGTCCAAGTTTAATTTCCCTCTAGCAGTTGAAGCTACTCAGGTACTGTCCCTTCTGTTCTGTTCAGTTCAGTTCTATTCTGTTCTGTTCTGTTCAGTTCTTTTTGTGGCCATGGAGATTAATTCAGAGAGAGATCGATGCATCGAGCCATTGCTCCGAGAATAAACGAGTTCAGTATATACACATTCATGATTAATCCTTCATGCCGCTGCACTCAAAATTAACAAATTTATGGAAGGCATCTCCCCTTTCGCCAATCGAACATGCTAAAACTGTCGAGCTACTGCATACGGATGGCATGATATCTCTGAAAATGCACTAGTAGCGACCGAAAAAAAGATGTATGATTAATTAAATGGAGAGAGAGAGACACAGATGCAGAGAGAGAGAGAGAGACCATACATGTATACACGTACACATGCATGCATCACAGTTTAGTTGCCCTCGGCGAAGGGGCACCTTAGCTACACTGCCACACCACCTAACAGTCGTACAACACCTGCATGCAGTAGACGACGACCGTATAAAATCACAGTTGCAGTTGTTGTGAAGAGAACAAGAGCTGCTGGTCCAGCCAAGAATTGATGGGCAAGAGAACAATCTAACTATCATGCAAGTACTGCACAAATACTGCACAAATAGGAACTCATGCATGTATGGTATGTATCTCCTCTCTCTCCAAAATTAAGCAACTAAACCACATCCATCCAATACATGTACCCAGCAGATTAAATGTCTAGCTTGTGGCCAACCGTAGCATAGTCTAGTGGAGTGACATATTGTCTTTCAGGATGATGACCAGAGTTCGATTCCTACCGACCATATATTTTAGGTAGATTATTTGTATGGATTTTCCACTAATATTATCCTAGATTTGAAAAATGACTACACTAGCCGATTGATCCCATCATCTGAAAAATGCATGGCTTGTGAGTTCTCCTTTTGAAAGATCTATCAGCATGCATGTGTGCTGCAATTATGCCTGTGTGTCTACCTGTGAAAAATCTAGTTGTACTGGTGCAGTCACAGGCCATAAAGTAGAGTACTTGTCTAAAAAAAGAACGAAAGAAAAAAGAGGAAGAGAGTACAGCTGGAGGGTGATAGATTTCGTTGGTAAGCCATTGCTCTCTGATCATCCACCACTACCTCACAAAATTCATGAGATGTAATGCGTGATATATTTATATGTTTATGTATTGATAGGCAGCTATTAGAAGAAATGTTATGTTAGTTTACTGATACTGCTTTTTTAGAGAGACGGTTAGTTCATACTCCAATTGTTTCAAAATATAAGACCTACGCTATCTGTTCAGAAATATATGGTGTTTTAGAAAGCGTGCAATCAAACTTATCAAACTTTGACTAATGTAAGATGTGTATTTTTTAGATAATGGAAGAGAAAAACTCCTCCAGCCTCTGCATCAAAGATGCAAAAACTCCCCCGGCCTCTGCATCAAAGATACACACAACCCATATTTTATTAAAGAATTTAAAGCACCAAAGTACCCAAAACTGCTAAGAGTGGCTTGAAGCCTTACAAGCAATCGACGACTGAAAATTAAACTCAATCATTACAAATCATGTGACTAAACCGCCACCCATGAATATTTAAAATTTGCTTCGCCACTATCTCTAGCCTGTCGCTTCCAGCCAACAAGGTCTCCTTCTGGGCCAGTTTTTGCAAATTTGCCCAATCCATTAGCCAGTGGCCACTCAAAAAGATAACTTGCAAGGGATTAATGGCAATCTTTTTATCTAAAACAACATCATTCCGACATAACAAGATAGACCAACATAAGGCACTAGCTCCCACTAGGAGTTGTGACTTTAAAATTTTTGGAATACCGGCTAATCAATTCCCAAATATGTTTGCTATACTCACAGGAGGAGATAAATTAAATGCACATTGAACAACCCACCATACGAGACGCGCAAAGGGGCATTCAATAAAAAGATGTTGAATTGTTTCCTCGTTACAACAAAAACAATACTTTTTGCTTCCTCTCCAATTTCTTTTGAGCAGATTATCTTTAGTTAAAACTACCTCTCTTTTGAGATACCATAGGAATATTTTAACTTTTAATGGAATTTTAATTTGCCAAAAAAATTCCTAACGGGGACTTGAGACCTTCCAATTAGTGCCGCATAGAAAAACTGTACTGAAAAAGTCCCGATTTATTCAAATTCCACCCGAAAACATCTTTTTAAGAGATTAAATGTAAATTAGCAATACTCAAAATTAACTCATTCCACGCATGTAACTTAGGCCTAATAATAGGTCTTCGAAAAGAAATATTTAAAGAAATCGTGCTCAGAATAGTTTCCACCGTATCATCCTTTCCCCTGACCACATTATAAGGGAGTGGATATCGACTTTTCAGTGGAGAACCTTATAACCAAATATCTTCCTAAAACCTAGTTTGCATTCCATTTTTAATCTGGAATGAACCAAAACGAAAAAAACTGATCTTTGATTTTCATTAAACCTAACAAAAAATGGGAAGTTCCAGACTTATTAACCATCTGCGAAAGACACTTCCCACCTAAATATTTTCTTTTTAATATAGATTGCCAAACTCCTTCTTCATTAAACAACTTAAACAACCATTTTTCTAGTAAACTTTTGTTTTTTGTGTCTAAGTTCTGAATGCTTAGACCGCCCTGCATATTTGACAAGGACCACGCTAATTTGCTTCAATCTATCGATGTAGGAGGGGTAATTTGCACGGGGCAGCAGGCAGATTACTCCCATGGCCGCATGCATCTTGCATTGCCATTTGGGAGTTGTTTAGTTTGCTACCCTTGCAAACCAAACCAAATATTGGTAACGCCAACGAAATTTGGCTGATGTTTAGTTTGCTACCAAAATTTGGTAACGCCCACGAAAATTTAGTAATGCCAATGAAATCCAATGTCACACGCGGGCAATCCGAGAATGAGGAAATCACTCACCAAAATTTTGGTAACGCTAAAATTTGGCTTGGTCGTGATCTAAACAACGCTCTTTTTACTAATATTTGACTTTGCCTAGGTTTTAGCTATGCAAAAATTTTGGTTTGACTCATTTTAGCCATCGACCAAACAACTCCTCGATCACATCTCATGCCCATGCTATGTTGCAATTGGAAGGGCCTCTGATTAGTTAGTTGCAATTACGGTGTTTGACGAATAAATTAATCTCCCCACGAGTTTGTGATGGAGAGCGCATTGCACAAACCTTCTTTCTCTGATGCTGACATTTATAGTTTGGCATTGGTCATGCATCTCTGAGCAACAACAAGCCGTTCTTCTAATTAACAATGGAGACAAGGTTTGTCTTTGCCCTTGTCTCTTCTTCTCTTGCCGTTTCACTTCACATCGATCCATGCATGGGAGTGGAGTGCAAATAATGATGACCTACCAAGTCATTGGCACCGAGAGACTGTAACTGTCGTTCTAGCTCACCGTCGTGTTGCATGTGCTTTTTATCCTAAGAAAAGATGCATGTCTTCAATCAAAGCTTTAACTTGTGTTTCCCACCTTAATCCTCCTTTTCTCCTTTTGATAAAAGGGAGAGAGAAAGAAAGGGTAATTCACTATATATCACTGAATAACTTCGGATCTTCCCAATATATCATCAGTGTCTCACTGTCATGGGTCTACATGTCAACCTCACAATGAGTAGCATATTGTAAATTATTTGGTGCCACATTGTGAATTTTTTGAAAGAAGCAATTAACGTGAGCAACTAATCCTTTCCCTCTATTGTAGTAACAAACTTAGCCGTCTAATCATGCATGGATGCAACATGAAGGTGGTGCTTTATTTCTAGGCCAGATTGAAAGGGGTGAAATTAATAGACAAAGCATGTTTCACATTCCATTCTTTTATTCCTTTTGGAGAAAGGGCTAGCTTTTTCTCTTTTTTTTTGAGATCAAAGGAAGGACTAGCTTGTCAAAGCAAATCAATCATACAACTATACAATGCAATCACAAAGGGAGAATGACAATCATGCAGGCTTGAGATATATATATTTTTATATATGCACAAAATGGGTGCTGCACAAAGTGACAGGGGGGCTAACAAATCGAGCCGGACAACCACAGAGATGTCCAGCCGTCCAATGGAATCCACAATACTATTGTTCTGTGAAGCCAGCTTGGGAATCTTCTTCAATTTAAGAGAGCGGAGCAGTATGAGTATAGTAACGTAGTAGTACTAGTAGGTACAGATATCAGAAAGGTTACCTCAGTTTTTGGCAAAAATAATATTGTTGTACGATAAAATAGTAAAAATAGTTTTTTATGGACGAATTATCAAAACTGACACATATACCGTACTCAAAAGCCACGACAGAGGGTCTACCATACGTCCACCGTGCAGTAGGGCCAAATGGAGGGCTCTCATTCGACAGGAGCCGGCCTGCCGCTCAGTGGCCCTCTGTCGTGACTTTTGAGTGCAGCATGGGTGCTATTTCGCTTGTAGAGACTATTTTTGCTATTCTGTTTAAAAACAGTGCTATTTATCGGGTATGTCTGCGGACTGATACGATACGTCCCAACGATGCAGGAGACAGATAAGATACGGTAAGATTCCTCTTTCCTCAAATTTTGCCTCCCGTAAATGCGCAGCACACTGTAGCTCTCTTGTTTATTTTGTTGCGTCCATTTGACAGGCATGCATGGCTTAATGCTAGCTACAGGTCCTCCTGACCCAAGCATGTTAAAACCAAGAGAAATTTGGTGTTTTTTTTATAGTTTTCCTCGTTGCACTGTTGCACACACACACACACACACTGTGCCATCAGCCTAGCTAATGAATTTGGTCCAGCACTCCCGTTGCATCTGCATGCTTGGCATACAGAGGGAGAGGAGAGGAGAGGAGAGGAGAGGAGGGAGACAAACTCGGACGCTTTTGCATTATTGGCTTTGCAAAAGGAAAGGAAAGAAAAGAAGAGAAGAGGGGGCAGTTCTCAATTAGCACTGCCATTGAACACTAGGCAGGGTTAAAGAAGCAGGGGCATCTTAACAAGCCTTGGAGGGTACTGTCCTTTGCATGCTGATTGCTGAATACTGATTGATGCCTCTCCACTTCTTGGTGCCCCTTCGTCCTTGCCAAGCAGCGTAGGTAAATGGTTGATAAGCCTATGACAGGAAGCCTCCAGGTCCAGGGTTCAGATAGTCGCTGAAGATGGGAATATCCATGGAAAGATTGAAGGACCTGGTGAATGGGAATGGGTTTGTTTCCTGGCATCATTGCAGGACAAACTCTTCATTGGCGGCACTGTGAAGCGATTCAGAACGGCCCGTTTGGTTAATTTGTTGTTTTATGAGGTTTTGAGGACGTGCTGGAAGAAAGGAATGCAGCACCTAACAACCTAAGGAATTGTTAATTGTGTCATGGTGAAGATATCAGCCTTTTCCATTGACCATCGCAATATCTCCTCGTTTTTTAAGGCATACAAATCTATCGTAATAGCTAGCTAGTAGGGGCATCCGCCGGCCACGGGAAACAAAAATGATATATCGAGCAACTGAAAAACGTTCTTCACCAAACTCGCAAATGAATGCCCATAGGGTTGTTGGTAGCTATGCCATATACAATTATTGTTCTTTGTTTCCATGTTGGAAGTGTATCCAAGGCTGCAGATGTTACTAGTACAAGGTCGAATGATTCTCCTGGGTTAAATCTAGAAAATTGGAGTTCTAGTACAAGGTTAACCAGATGATCTGCTCGAACATCGACTTCTCTGCTAGGACAATTATTGGCATTGATAATTAGTCGTGAAAACAACTCTGCTAACTCTGACATTGCGAAGCCTGTCACGAAGTGCTGATTAGTTACGGTATGCAATCCCTAGAACATTTCCTTGTACCAAATGTCCTGTCTATGACTATGAAATTGTATTACAAGAGCACATGAGGAACCAGGCATGACTTTTGTTGGGCTGTCAACAACACGCACAAAATATCAGAACAAGAATGAAAGAGTCGCTGAAGTTTTCCCTGTAAGCTCTTTTCTCCTATAAGTTCCTGTACAGCATATGCACCATGTCTACTAAGGGCAAATTCGGAGGTTGGGCAATTACTGGCAGAGCAGCAGCAGCATCATCACCAGGAACGAAACGCAGAGCTCAACAGACTCACGACAGCACATTTCTCGCTACAGTGAACACCGCGTACAACATAACAGCTGCGAGAAGCTTTTTGGATGCAAGAATTCTCAGGTTGATCTTAATCCTGTGCGTCCTCATGAACTGCAGGGTCCATTGTCCCACCACCACGAGCAATGTTAAGACACCGACAAGCAGCATTCTGGCAGCATCCTTTGGGCCTCCAACTCTGCTTAGCTCATTTCGATCAAACTTGACGATGGTTGGGCCTGTGGGGGTAGCATCTGCATCAGCACGGTCAAGTCGAAGGGTCTCGTTCAGCCAAGCTGAAAAACGGATCAGCATCCTTGCAAGCCAGGCCACTTCGGTGTCTGCGATGGGCCGCATCATCCAGTCACCTTTATATTTCACATCAGCCAATGAGCTTTTCCCCGAATTTGGATGCTTAGGTGTGAATACCTCACCACGTCCATGATGCTGGTTGTGTTCTTCCTCTGGCAAGCTCTTTGGTTGGGAGCTTTCAACGTGTTTGTAGAAAACTTTTTTCATCTGGGATTTGATTAAATCCAAAGTCTGGAGTGTTTGCATAGTATCACCTGGCAAACGTTGAATCTCTGACTCTGCCCGTAGCAACAGCAACTTCAGAAAAAGGAAAACAACAATGTCAGAATTCAGGGATATATGTAATAACAGGTGAAGCATCACTAGTCATCCAGTAACAGAGCAAGTAATGTTAGATGTACTACCAGAACATCCTGAACACCTCCTCAGCAAAGGAATAGACCTAAATGTCAACCCGAACATATCTGCCAAGTAAATAGGTGATCACTAGCAATCTTTTTGTTTGGTACGTGTAAAATGTTCAGCTCTAAACCTCAAGACACTGCTTATGGTTCTATCAACTGGTTCCAGTGTACTAAGTATAATTATTACAATCCAACATATGCTAGCTTGACACATAGAGTACTAATACTAATTGAACAGTAATATATGCACCTGAAGCAACTTGTAAGCCCCATCCTCATCAATGCTAAAAAGCCTCATATTAGAGTTCCTACGCTCATGCAAGAAAGACCCATCAGCGTCACATTCTGACAAACCACCCTCCCAGTCCTGAAACCACACGAGGAATATCAAATGTTAGATTAGAAATACTCCCCCACATTATAGTACCATTGCACTTCTTTAGGACATTTTATGAAATTCAAATGCTGCGGTGCATTAGAAGTTCAGAGCGGTAAGTGTTCCCATTTCACGGGAAACAGCTAACGATATTCCACTTCCTACCTGTAGCTGCTCACGGATTGATGGGACATACTTGAGCACATGATACAAATAACATGGCGAGGAATCAAACGATCTAGAATGGTATGCAGCATCGACATTGTAGATGAGCCCCAATAATTTCGGCGAACCCAAAACTTCCAATACCTAAATAATCCAAACAACAATATAATCAGCAAAACAGCAAATGGCCATTAGTTCAATAAATAGTAAACGCTGAAAGCTCTAGTTTTCTTTACCGTTCCTTATATGATTTAAACAACACATGGTTAGCACAATTTGGCATTTTGCAACATTCAGGACTATCCACTGGAACAGTAAAATATGCATGACTTCGAACGAACGTAATATATCAGGCATATAGTTCCAATGTGCACAAGGTGATACTTTTGGTGGCATAATCACCAAAAAGTTATGTATAGATCAACAGGATTCTAGATTATAACTGTTAGTTCTCAATAAGTAAAAATAAATAAATATTTTGCTTTCTTTGTGGGTTGATTCGAGCAACAAATCTGGTTAGCATATTTTCGGAAAGTTCAGAAAAAAAGCTACCTCGACAATATTAGAAAACACATGATATGGAATAAAATATTGAGGTGTTAGTCATACGGTCACATTCAGCACAAGCTGATCCTTGACGGCACAAACATTTTATGCATATTACCAAAATTTCCAAAAAAAAATGAGATATGTATGACATAAAGACAAAAGTGCCAAATAGTTTTTAAAAAGAGATCATACACCAAGCAGTAGGAACAGAAATTCAGCAAGGAAGTGCAAAATATTAAGTTCAATGAACTTGTAATCTGTACCGGTATTACAGCTAGCAACATGTTCTGTGAGGTTACAAGTACAACACAAGGCACATCTGGATACATTTTTCACACCTCAAACACCCACATTCTGAGAACGTGCATCAAAAACAAGCAAACTGTAACTAGCACTACTGCAGTAGAGAACAATGGAGATAGCTATGAATGGCACTGCATTCCATATTAATCGTTCAGGTTAAAATGAGCCCCCATTGCCTAAATTGCATCTTCTAGCATTTGACTCTCCGTCTCTCCCTCTCAGACGTGCTTTATAAAGAAATGAGGTACTCTTTTCTAGAGGCATTAATTAAAAAAATGAAAAATGGCTTGAACTGACATTAACATAAAACAATGGCCGATTACTACTTATTCAGCTAGATGCAGGCCTGCACAGCTTGTGGCGTGATCAAATAACCAGGCGAGCACTGTAGCATCATGTTGCTGTAGCACCGCAAATATTAAGTAGGGTTTGTTATTTAGGAATCAATCTATTAGGTGTTTGGTATTACCTATTAATTAGGCAAGTTATTATTAGATTGGATTGTTAGAGATAAGTTTCCTTATAGATTATTTCTTTGGGGTCAAATCGGGTCGTCCATATAAAAGGGATAACATGTATCTATTATCAATCAAGCAAAGAAATAAACAAAGTTAGTCCCTAACCGGTTAACTAAAAATCAGAACCTCCTTGTACGCCAAGAAGAGTCCCGACCGAGCTTGGAGGGCGATCCCTCGCCTCTCTGGCTAATCAGACCTCAGAGCCTCGCTACCTCGACAGGAAAGAGCCCCGCTAGCGGTTAGATGAGGGCGGTGCCCTACCCTCAATCCTCAGACCCGTATCCAACCAACGGCTAGCGGTTGGATGGGAAGGTCAACCGCTTGAACTCTGGAGCAGCCCACTAGATATGGTCGAAGGGCAGGAGGCTCACGCCCATACACTACCTTGAACGGAGTCTTCCGAAGTGAAGATTGAAACGACGCATTATAGCAATACTCGGCCCAAGGTAGCCACGAATCCACTGACGTGGTCTATCCCCTGTGAGGCAACGAAGATAAATAGCAATGATTTTGTTCGATGCTTCTGTCTGGCCATCGCTTTGGGGATGAAAGGTTGAGCTGAGTTGTAGCTTAGTTCCCGACAAGCGAAACAATTCCGACCAAAAATTGCTCGTAAAGATAGGATCGCAATCACTCACAATTGAAGAAGGAATCCCGTGCAACCGAACCACTTCATCAAAGAAGACCTTAGCCACCGAACTTGCAGTATACAGATGGGCGACAGAAATAAAATGTGCATACTTAGAAAAAACGGTCAGTAACAGTAAGAATAACCGATTTCACATGCACACGTGGCAATCCTTCCACAAAATACATAGCAATATCTTCCCATATCCTTGACGGAATCTCCCATGGCTGAAGAAGGCTAGCCGAATGTAGTTGTTCAGATTTATTACGCTAACAAACCTCACAAGCGCACACAAGCTCTTGCACCAACTTACGATCTTGGGGCACATGAAAATCAGTACGGAGTCGGTGCAAAGTTTTTTGCACACCTTCATGGCCAACCATGTGAGCTGCCAGCAATACCGTCTGGAGAGAAGGTGATGTCGGATGGACAGCACCAGACCATCGGCAATGCTCCATGGCTCGCATAAGCTGCCATCTTCAATCTTGGAACGGAGCTCGGCCAATTTGGAACTAGTTGTCGCTTCACGCCGAAGGTTAGAAAAAAGCTGAAATTTGGTATGGAGATGGTGCAGGCGAGACCTTCTTCGGTGTCACGGCAAGACAGGGCATCAGCCACCACGTTCAAGCGCCCCGGTTTGAATACCACCTGAAAATTATAGCCAAATAGTTTGCTAACCTAGCAATGCTGAGGAATCGTCGAAAGGCGTTGGCCCAACAAGAACTTAAGGTTGTAGTGGTCGGTGCGAACAACGAATCGGTGACCCCACAAGTAAGGCCACCAATGTTGGATGGCCTGCACCAACCCAACGAGCTCCCTCTCATATGCCGCAAGGTGGGCATGTCGTGGGGCCATGGCACGGCTAAAGTATGCAATGGGACCACCTTCCTAATGCAGCACCGTGCCAATCCCAGACCTAGATGCATCACATTCAACGATGAAATCTGAGCGGAAATCCAAAAGTTGTAGCACCAGTGTCGTGGATAGCGCCTCTTGCAAAGTCTGGAAAGCATGGACGGCCATCGTCGTCCAGGCAAACGCTTCTTTCTTCTAGAGACACGTGAGAGGCTCGGCAAGATGGGCAAGGATGACCGAACGAGTAGTTCGGTGTGACGGGTTATATCAAGAGGCGTGGGGGTCGGTGCAGGTGCTATAGTGGTTTCGGTGGGAGCTGGATGGGAGAGACTTGCTGACATGAAGAGAGTTGTTTCTCAACCTACACGTGGCGAAGCATGGGATTGCTTCACAACGATTGGACTCTGTCTTTTGAGAATGATCGAGAATGAGTATTTTGGTAACTTCACTGAAATACCGCCTTGGTGATCTTTGGCGAAACAACAGCGCAAGATGGCGCAAAGAGAGGTGGTTTAAGTCAAGTGAAGACGGAATTCATGAAGAGATGGATGCGAGAAGACCCGGTTCATCATCCGCTTTGAGAAACATGCGTGAGTGTAGATTCATTTGTGTGTGGGCTTAACGGGTGCCCGTTAGGGTTTGCTCTCTAAACCTAGTCTCCACTATAAAAGAGGTGTAGGATTAGCCTTTTTAAGCCTTTCAAGTAAAAACCCTAATTTGTGATTTGGGAGAAAGTAGAGTAGAGGAGGCTAGAGTTTATGAGAGATGGATTGATTCAGTGCTCAAGTGTTGAGCTTTTGTCCTCCATAGTGGAAAATCAACAATCTTCTCAAATAAATCCAAGCAATATTTCCTCGAGATGAGTTCCTTCTTGTTCTTACTCTCTCGTTGATGTCTTTTGGGATTTTGCTTGTTCCTTTGGTTTTCTTGATCTTCATGATGTGATCTAACTTGCTAGGACATGTGGGAATACATCTAGAATCATCATTCTCCCACGAGCAAGTTTTTGGATCAAAGTTTGAATTTCACTGATTTCCGTGCCTTCTTGCCCTCACCTAAGAAATTCGTGGAATCTTGGCTTCGATCTTCCCGATCATCAATTGGAATAGGTTCCTAACCTTCTTGATGAACTATGGTTGAAATTTCAGGGGATTTGGATCACTGAGTAGGAAATTAGATCTTTTTAAGATCTTCGCGTCGTTGTCGGGCACCACGATCCGTCGACCGCCATCACAGCGATCGGTGGCAAACCATCGATCGACCGACCATCGTATAACTGATCGGCCATGTGCCGCCTTGAGCCATTTCGGTGATTTTGATTCATTTGCTTCCGATTTTCGTCGATTTCAACGCAAGATTTCCGTTGTGCTTGTGCTCTCTGGTCTTCATAGTTTCAACAGCCACTGAGAAGTTGAAATCGGTCGAGGGTCGAAAAAAGTATAGCTCCGATTCAACCCCCCCCCTCCCTCCTAGTTGCCATTCCGGTCCAACACACCCAAAGAAAGATTAAACAATCCGGTGAAACAAACAAATACATGTGGAAACTATAAAATGTTCAGGTTCAGACAATCAAAACTTATCAAACCCTCCAAAATCGTTTAATATATGGTGGCAATTCATCACATGCAGCTACAGTGCTACACACGGCTAAAAATTATGGAGAGAATGCCCTCCTTAGTCCCTACTACGTAGTTAAATTAGAGGAGCTGTAAGATTGCTCCCAAGTCTTGTATCATTAACTGCATACCGTAAGGCTGATTTTTTTCTCCATTTAATAGAATAATCCTGGGTGTCCAGCCCAGGCCCAGCTAAGGTTTTGAAACACATAACCCCCAGTTTTGAAACATATAAGCAGTTAAGCACAAGTACACAACACCTGAATTCCAAGCATGTTCAGCCTAGCTAATATTTAAGAGTTAACAATATTCCACGCATACCAAGGATCACATGCATCGCAGATAGGGATTAAAACATGTATAGCTAGAAAACTCTAGAAAATATGATGCAACAAGAGACAAGAACTGTGCACTAACCTTTGATACCATTTGCAGCACTGAGGCAACATCAGAATGAATAAACTTATGAGCAAATCCCAAAAAGTGCACTACCAATGAACTGTAGAACAAATAGTTGGGCAGCACAAAGCTCTGCCATGCTGCGGTGTACACTGCCTCACACCCCTGCCTTTTTCCCTCATTAATTTGATGCACATTTCGCCCATCTGGAGGTGGCAGATCATACTCATCCAAATCCTCTTGCTGAACCTTCCATGGTTCCATATAGACCATCCATGCAGAAAAAACCTGGGCAGTGTTTTTTATATCTACACCCATGGGGCAGAACAAGAACGTCCTTAGCAAAAACCGATACAGCGGCCTCTGTATCAATGGATTCCAGTAGTCAGCAGGTCTGTCGCATGACTCCTTCCTTGAAGGCATTCCCTCAAACACACTGCGTGCATCCATAAGTGTGTGAACACTGCTCCTGTTCAAATACATCACCAACAGCTTCACTGCATGGCCAAGTCCTGGTGCTGGCGGTCGCTCAGCCAATGTAGCATTCGCACGGGACAGAAGAGGCAGTAAAGGCAGCCCATAGGCACTGTAAGTCTGCACAGGCAGCTGCGAGAAGTCGTCCCCAACAAGCCAGAACTGCATGAGCGTGTGCACGAAGAATTCGGCTCGCCTGAAGGATTCAGCAGCGTCCACGCCGTCACTGACAGTTCGATGCAGTAGTGTGCCACAGCCACCGCGCGGCGGTGCGCAATTACTGGGCACGAACTCCTTAAGGTACGCGTACAGAAGCTTCAGGTGTAACGATCTCTCTGGCTTCTGACCCGGATTGCGGCCAGCCGTGGAGGCGAGGGTGGACACCCAGCTCTCGAGGCGAGCGCGCGACTTAAGCGGGGGTTTTGAAGTGGAGGGCGACGCTTGTGGGGCGCCCCCGTTGGCGGTGGCTGTCGCCGTGGCGGCCGAGATGGGGTAGTACGCGAACCAGAAGAGGTAGTATTCGAATACCGAGAGGTGGAGCTCGGAGCCGATGCGACCAGCGAGGAGCGGCGAGACCACCTTATCAGAGGAGGCGTCGGCGGCGGACGACAGCGAGAGGCGGAGCCAATCGGGGAGCCGCTCGGGTGGGAAGACGAATCGGAGGAGGGCGTGACGATCCGCAGCGAAAACGGCGGCGAGGAGTGGCCCAGAGGGGGAGAGGAGCGACGCGAGGAGATCGGCCAGGGCGGAGTCGCCGGCGGCGAGGTCGATGAAGGACGGCGAGGTGCGGGAGGCGACGAACAGGCGAAAGAGGAGAGCGGGGAACGTGTCGGCGAAGAAGGCGCGCGGGTGGTCGCCGGCGTGGCGGCGGAGGAAGTCCGCCACCGACGAGACCGCCGCCGCCGCCGCCTTGGGCGTGGACGCGGCGAGGACGGCCGCCGCGAGGCTGGTCGCGTCGGTCTCCGGCAGCATCTCACGGCGGCGGGGGAGCGAGGCAGGCGTAGTAGGGTTTTGGGGGATTTGGGGGGCGCGGTGTGTCGGTGAAGGCGCCTTTTCAGCTTCGAATCGTTCGCTCCCGAGGAGGAAATTTTGAAACAGAATCGAAATGGGCAGGAGCTCTCGAGGATTTCGGAAATGGCGCTCTCTGCCACGCATTTCACACACTCCCCACTTGGGCTGTGCACGTACCACCAAACCGAACAACCCACCGTGGTCAACTCGGTTTGACATATTTTTGTGAGGATTCATAAATTAGGTTTTTCTATGTCCGGTTTTTTCAAAAAAAAAAAGGCTGAAAACAGAGCAAACTGAGGTTAGCGTGGAGGTTGTGGGGGTGTACCGATATAGTTTGGCTCCTCGCCGTCGGATGGCTGCCGATGATGTCGTGCGGTGACGGCAACAGGTGCTCAAATCCACCTATACTCCTCCACCTCATCATCTCCTTCCACCACCTTCCTCCCCACCTCCTCTCTACTCTAGCAGCGCCATCGACCAATAGATCTGGAGATAGTGCCCCGCCCCACCCTTTGCTGTGCGCACCTGCCAGCTCCCACCTCTTCCCCTCCCTGTCCACCTTGATCCAGTAGCGGCACGGCTTCGCTTAGATCCGGTGATGGTAGAAGACGGTAACAACTTCCTCCACGAGATGCCCCGTGTCAGCTTCCTTCGCCTCGATTCGGCCATGCAACGCGTGGTGGGTACATCTGGCCGTGAGAGGAGAGGAGAGGGCATGAGCCCAGCAGTCAACGGGGTCCAAGCCGTAGTAGATCGAGAGTAGGGGCGCCAACAAGGATCCACCAACAACAAAGCAGCGTGGGCGGGGGCAGGGAGACATTGGGTCAGGGGTAGGGTAGGATCAGGGAGCCCCGCGCGTGGTTAGGGACACATTTTTGGAGTGGTGGTGATGCTTTGTGCACGTGGAAATCCATCGAATAATGGGGGATTGAGTCGATGGGTGTGTGGGCGCTCGTGTGAGTTTTTTTGGTGTGTGCTTGGCATCTTCTGTGTACATGCGTGTTTTTGGTGTTTTACTCCCATGTAGCTGCCAGGCTAGTGGCTCTATAGTTCATAATTTTGTTTACTTGCTGTCGGCTTTCATTGTTAGTTTGTTATAGCTGCTAAAAAAATTCATCATATTGTTTTGCAATTCGCGTCAACTTTGGTAAATATGATATTTACTAATATCGTACCAAAATAATTTTGTATTTACCGATATCGAACCATATTTTTTTAAAATACTTTATTTACTGAAATAACAATAGTATGTTTATCAAAAATACCGTACTCACCATACCGTATTTATAATTTTATAAAAAAAGCGAATGAACAGACCTGCTCCCCCGCTCCCTAATTCGGGCCGGTGCTTAAGGATAATAAAGCTGCAGAGTATCACTGGTCTGTGGGCCCTATGTTTGTGGGGTCCCAATGTTGGTGAGTATGGTACACTTGGGACGAGCGGCTAATCGCGGCGAGGACTGAGGAGTCATGTACAGATGACTCTCTTGTTGGTGAGTCACTGGTCGGCGGGGTTAACGTGCAAGTGGCGGAGCGGTGCGCGGTTCCGCCGCGTGGGCAGGCGGTTTCGGAAAGCGCGTGGCATGGTAGAGCCGTAGAGATCCGTGGGGCTGATTGGGTAGAGTGGTTTTGGTGACGTGGCGTGGTGGGGACGGTGGGATGTGCGTGCCCGCGGGGCCACGTAAGATGTAGACGTGTCGTTTTGTTTGCTTGAAGACGACGCCACGGCATTTGATTGGGCCGAGCCGACTGCATACCAGGCCGAGGAAACACTTCTTTTCATGAGACAAGACAGGCAGGCTGGCCACTTGGGTCTAGTAGTTAACTTGGGCTGATTGAATGGGCTAACTGGCCCATTTGAGTAAGTATCCACTAGACTGGGCCCGTATTCAGTCCATGCACGCCGAGTAGTCCATGCGTGTTCAACTCCGGTGGCGTAGTAGTACAAACCTACATGCGGGACACGGCTCTGCTCCTCTCGCCGGTGCCTTCCGCTCGGGGCAAACTCCTCTCCTCTCCTCTTAGGTTTCCCCTTTCGCCCTCGTCTCCGTCGAGAGGAAGCAACAGGGGACCTGGGCACGATGCAGGTGAAGCAGAAGGTGTACGAGCTCTACAAGGGGACGGTGGAGCGGGTCACGGGCCCGCGCACCGTGTCGGCGTTCCTCGAGAAGGGCGTCCTCTCCGTCCCCGAGTTCATCCTCGCCGGCGACAACCTCGTCTCCAAGTGCCCCACCTGGTCCTGGTGCGTTTCTCTCGCCTCCGCTCCGCGCGGTTCGGGGACTGTTGGGTTTCTTGGTGGGTGGTGTTTGATCGATCTGGTGGGTGCGCCTTGTGTGCAGGGAGGCGGGCGATCCGAGCAAGAGGAAGCCGTATCTCCCTCCCGACAAGCAATTCCTCGTCACCAGGAACGGTATGCTGCTGCTGAATTGCGTGAATATGCGATTCCCGTATCCTTGTCTACTTGAATTTGATGGATGCTGCATTGGTGGATAGAATTGGTAGTTTTCCCCATGTATTGGATGGTGGTAGTTAGGATAAATTTGGTTTTAGGCCACCGTGTATTGCAATGCTGAATTGGAGGATAGAGTTGCGTGAATTTAGGTTTCCCCCCATGTTTTGGAACGGTTTGATGTTCCCCCTTGCAATCGGCCTGCTAAATTTGGTTCTGCTGGCAGTGCCTTGCCTAAGACGCGCTGTGTCGGTCGAGGAAGAGTATGATGCTGCAGGAGCTGAGGTAGTTCTTGATGATGATGAGGATGGCGAAGGCTGGCTCGCCACACACGGGGTGCAAGGTTGATCCTCAGGGCTGCTTTGTTGCACACTGTCTGTATTGTATGAGCTAAACTGTTTTTTATTCTGTTGATAATGTTTAGGATCCAAGCCAGAAGAGGAGGAAGACATACCCTCTATGGATATGTTGGATATAGGGAAAGCCGAAGGGATAAAATCTATCCCTTCATACTTTGGTGCTGGTGAGAAGCAGGAGGATGAGGAGGATACACCTGACATGGACACTTATGAAGATACAGGAGATCATTCGGTAGGAAGACCATGATCATATCATTGACATGCCTAAGCAAGGCTTATAAAGTTCATAGTCATTACTTATTCCAACTTTGCCTTTCATTACTTATTCCAACTTTGCCTTTCTCGTCCCATTTCAGGCTACCACTCAGCCGTCGTATTTTGTCGCAGAAGAGCCTGAAGATGACAACATCCTTCGTACTAGAACATACGATGTCAGCATCACGTAAGCTCTTTAATCTTGCCTGCAGGTTTTGGTTAATTCTTTTGTTCAATAGATTAGTGATCGTTGTCTGATTGGTGTGTAGTTCCATATTAATTGTAGCCATAGCTATGCATAATTGGTATTTATGTGCTCATCTAAAGTCTGCTTATTTCTGTGTATTGGCTACATGCAATGTGTATGGACATTTATGACGAGGATATCTCAATCACATGGTGTTCTTTCTAATTTAGATCAGCCAAATTTTATATTTTGCATAGCTGCACCTCTCAACACTTAAATTTACAGACTGCATGCTTGGTGCATAGTGAGTTATAGTTAGCATGATATGCATCTGATTTGCAAAACATTTCAAAGTGACAAGTTTTGTAAGTAATTAAATGCTGCTGCCCTGAAGGTTTGCCATTGTTGCTTGTGGACAGTTAGATGGTCCACTTAGTTATATTTGCTTTGTCAAAGCTCTGTTGTGTTTCATGCTTTTATTGGTAAGTATATAAGTAGTTCTTATGTTGCAGATATGACAAATACTACCAGACTCCACGTGTCTGGCTTACGGGATATGATGAGGTAAACTACTTTAACACATAGCAAGTGCTTCTCGGATGTAGTTACTGTGGCCTTACTTGTTGCACCTGAACTTGATTCATTTAATTTGTTTGCCATTGTAGTCAAGAATGCCGTTAAAGCCTGAACTTGTGTTTGAAGACATCAGTCAAGACCATGCACGCAAAACGGTACATCTTTAACTATGTTGTTTTATTTACTTTGATTTTCTGACATGTCAAAGGTATACACAGATAATCAGATTTCTACAATATCAGTTAGTCAACATCCTTAATATTGTTAGTTTTGATGCTTATTGTTTTGTGCTGAGCCTATATGATTTTAAAAGGGAACTATTCAATGTCATAGAGTACACAACTGTACATATTAACCCCCCCCCAAAAAAAAATCAGAAAGCATGATTTGGAAAATAGTGTTCAGCTATTCATTTTGTTACATGTGGTATGGTAGAGTCTTTAGAAAATAGGTTCTTCCATGGTATAGCATTCTAGAATTTCTGGTTCCTTTCTATCCTTTCAGCATCAGAACTCAGAAGTGTATTTTCGTAGTGCTCGTTCATGCATTTTAGCCTATGTCCATCCTGCTATTCAAGTTGATGTCTATAAAGTTCAGTAGTAGGCCTTTTGTGCATTTGAAGCTATCTCCATCCTGCCATTCAAGTTGCATCGTTGGTGGTGCTAAAGCATCATTTTCTGTTGACACAGGTGACTATTGAAGACCATCCTCACTTGTTAGCTGGAAAGCATGCTTCAGTGCATCCATGCAAACACGCTGCTGTGATGAAAAAGATCATTGATGTTCTAATGTCTCGAGGAGTTGAACCAGAAGTTGACAAGTAATATTGTTTATGCAGATACCATTTGCTGATTGCTTGCATAACAGAAAGCAGCACATTTCTTCCTTTGGCTAGTGTCTAACTTCTGTCCCCTCTTCTGTATAGGTACCTTTTCATATTTTTAAAATTTATGGCCTCTGTCATACCCACCATTGAGTATGATTACACTATGGACTTCGATCTGGGCAGTACAAGTGGATAAGTCGCTGATTGAAGGTACGCAGAATCCTCTTATCATCTGTCATGCTTTCCACGCGATATATGACAACGAATATGCCCAGGCTTGTTCAAAGAGTTGAAGTCATTCTAATGACCATAAAATTTTGATCAAAATCTGCATAACTTGCTTATCAGTTTGTTTGCGCACTGACATGGACTTGTTTGCTGGTGTCATGGAAGGACGAAACATCCTATAGAAGGCACACCAAGGCTGATTATGGCGCCAAACAATCGCTGCTTGTTGAAAAGATTTGTACATGGTGTGCATGTGTGCTCATTTGTTAGGAAAGGAATTATAAACTCTGAGGACCGCAGGAAAGCTCAAGGCAGATCCACCTTGTACATTGCAACACAACGCTTGTATTTCATTTGAGTTCGTTTGCTTTCAGATCAAATCCATTTTACTTCAGTCATACAGTATTGCGTGCAGAGGACCAGTAGCTAGTGGACTCGTCCAGCGACATAGCTGGCCGTCATTTGTCTTGGTGCTTGTGAATATCCTGTCATCTTGCTCTTCTTCCAGAATGATTATTGATGTTGCAAGCATCAAGCATGTATACTGGTACGTCTGATGGCAGCCAATTATTCTGCCATGTCTCAGCGCGCCCTTGAAAATATTACTCCCTCCGGTTGAAATTACTTCACGTCCTGTAGTCCTTGAAGTCTCTTTATCAACGTCAACTATGATAAACTGGAGGGAGTACTCCCCTGAACTACCTGTTTCTGCTAATACGCCAGAAAAGACGAATTTTTAGTAGATACAGAACGTTTTCGCAACGTATTTGTAGTATTAGTTACATCTGAACCGTATTTGTATATATAGCGTTGTTGTTGCATGGCCACCGTGCGGAGCACCCTCCTTGGCCGCCACATCAACCTGTTGTCGCAAGGTCGCCATGTAGCAACGGCTCACAACCCGCCACATTGCCTACCCTGCCTGCCCTCGCAGCCACGTCATCTGTTGCCGCACGCGGTCGTGTGGCAACGGCCCTCGGCCCGCCACATGTCCAGCAGTCCACCTATTAGGTCCGACTGAAATTTGTACGGATTTTAAAATATAGCAAATGAGTTCAAAAACTTATGAAATTTTTTGTGGAGCCTTTCGACACAGTGTACTTGCTCGTGTAAATTTGCTATATTTTTATTCGTTCAGAATTTTTCTCGCTATTTCGTATAAATGTCATGTTTATGCGAATTTGTAAATGTACAAATTCAGCTCCAAAAATTATTAATTTTATTTTTAAGTCTCCTCACGCAGTGGACTTAATTGTGTACTGTTTGGACAATTTGATATGTGTTCTAGAATTATCTCGAAAATTTAAGATTTAGGTCACAAAAAATTGGATTTTAGGTTTCGGAAATTAGGGTTTCATGATTTCATGTGACTTGGAATGTATGGAAAAAAAGTTGCATAGCAACTCCATTAGAGATGTCGATATATAATATGGCGCAGGAGTACACACATAACAAACAAAATACGTGTACAAATATAGCAAAACAAAATATGAATACGAACATACGAAAACATAATCGCATAACATTTGATACAATATGGCTCACTCGTCTGAGCCACTACCCTCTGCTCGTGGCGGCTGTCTCTGTGTGCGCGTCTTGGTCTTGCGTCGGGCATGTCCCGTGGAATACGTCCACCGGTCCGAAGAACGCGTATCAGTTCGTAGGGGGTACGGAGACCGTTGAGTGGGCAGATGTGGACCAGTAGGTTGACTCTGGCCCAGTAGAGTCTAGCTAGTAGGCGTTCATGTCGTCCTGATGAAACATGTCGGCCTGGGGGACACCTCCGAATAAGTCATAAGCAACGGACTCGAAAAATTCACTCCCGGGGTACGATGCCTGCAACTCCGGTTGCGCGGATGAGCTTTGGCCTTGGACGTACAGGGTTCCCGTGTACCCGAAGGAGCTCTGGCCTTGAACGTATGGTGGGGCAGCGAACCGGGAGGAGCTCTGCCCTGCGTACGCTCCAAACCCTGACTGTCATTGTCCATACCCTGGCACTGTGTATTGCTCCCTAGCATGAGCTGGGAAGCCCGTATCCTCATCATCAGTCGACGTGAACTGGGCGTCACCCCTACGGCCAACTGAAGGCTGCAAGACGAAATGATGTTAGTACAAATAAACACTCTGGACGTAAACTGGGAACCTTGTACCTCCCGGATATGCAGTCCAGATGACCGAGGGGAAGCACCAGTCTGTGTACCGGGTGCGAACGGTAGAAAAGAAGACGTAAGAATTATAAGCATTACTAGGATGAAATTTGACTCACAGGTGTGCGGCTCGTGGCAGGGGCCTGCTGTCCGAGGGGCACGACCTGATGCGCACCAATCTGTCGCATTACACGCCGTAGCGCGCAAGGCTCCATCATATGTGCGAACACTAGGTAGCAGTCCATCGTCCACAGCGGAACGTCCCAGATGCATTGCATGGACAATCTATGCGGCGCTACCATGTGCACGAACTGTGAATACCATGGATTCCATATGATGGCGCTCTCATGCAACGACTCGAACTCGTTGTGGTACAACGAGTAGCACCTCGCCGGTCTTGCGTTGGCCCAGCGCAGACGGCCAGTAGTCCATCGTAAAGCCCATGGTGGGCCCGTCTATCTCGTCATGCGGAATGGGGTACGGGTGCACCGCTATCTCGATGGACGGCCGCACAACAGGGAAGTGCTCCTAACTCTACAGCTGCAGGAGCACGTAGCAGATGGCTAGGTTGGGGGTATCACCGGTGCTGCGCCACGAAGCGTCACACAACCCCCGGTATGTGGCGTAAAAGACGGCTGATCCCCAGCTGTACCGAGGCATCGGCCCAGCCCCCGCGTCAACCAAAGACTCGGTAACGCAGATGAAGCTGGGGTAGCAAAAATCGCCCTATGTGGTTGGAAATAGGATCCAACCAAAGAGCTAGAGAAGGTAAGCAACGAGGTGCGTCCTAACGACATTGTGAGGTGCACCCTACGGGCACTGTTTGAACTGCCTCAGCCAAGTCCGGGGGACACCACGTACACGCTCCGGGAGAGGTTGGCCGAACCACTGCTCTAGCTCGGCCTTCCAGTCCGCACCCGGAGGGCCCGGAACAAGCGGCTCACCCCGGATCGGTAGACCGGTCAGAAGCGAGACGTCCTGCAGGGTGACTGTCATCTCACTCCACCGAAAGTGGAAGGTGTGTGTCTCGAGCCTCCACCTGTCGATAAGTGCCGACAGCAGACTATCGTCTAGGACGAACCGACGTTCTATGGACACCACCACAAGGGCAACAAGTCTCAGATCCCGGGGATCAGACATAGCAATCTTCCAAAGACTCAGAAGCCCCTCCCGCCGCCCAAATAGGGCGAGGGCCATCCGCGTCAGCGGTGATCCACAACTTACACCGGTGGTCCTTATCGTAGAAGTGTTCCAGAAGCGCTAGTAGAGACATGGCTTGTAACACATAGAATAGAGGGAATATTAGTGAGAATGTGGCTAATAACCATAAAAGATTATAAATTAAACATGCTAGATTTTTAATTACAGAGTAGTTTTTCTCGAGTGATAAGCTACATGATAAGCTAGCTTAATTAGATTATGCTCCTCTGTTCTTCGGTGAATGCATTTCTTATTATTTGATTTCACTTTACGACCAAACTAACACTACAAATTAATATACAGTAATTTACTATTTAATTACTACTAATTATTTCGTATCTAATTAACACTTTAAATAAAAAATTATGACCAAACTACCTGCGAATAACGGCCGTTAATAATCGACAGAGCAAAAGAGCGAGCGAGAGAGCGAGCGACTGTGAAATGATCGAGCGAAAGAGCGAGCAACTACAAAATGAAATCGCACTCACTCGTTCTAATTTATAGCCGCTACGAGAGCGCGCTAATTAAGTTTGCCATGCATTTCGAGAGAGACAAGGATTTGATGGAGGAGACAAGGATTAGACGTGGGAGATAAGGATTTGATGGAATAGATGGAGGTGACGGGATGACAAGATTGCTTGTTGTAATCACTAGAAAAGAAAGACAAATGGAGGGAGGGCCTCATTCGGATGTTTGTGCAAACAACACATGGCACGATTTTCTGTTGATTTTTTTGTTCTTGCACAAACAGAACACTTATACAAAATAGCGAGAAAAATTATGAACGAATAAAATTATGGCAAATTTACATAAGCAAGTACACTATGTCGGGAGGCTTCACAAAAAAATTCATAATTTTTTGAACTCGTTTGCTATATTTTTAAATTTCGTACAAATTTCAACCGAACCTAACTAAACCCTAGCCGAACCTAACTAAACCCTAACTGGTGGACTGGTGGACACGTGGCGGGCCGAGGGCCGTTGCCGCACTGCTGCTGTGCGACAACGAATGATGTGGCGGCGGAGGCGATGTGGAAGGTCGTGGTCGATGCCGACGCAGCGGCGTCGTGCAAAGAACAAAGTTGACGTGGTGCCCAGGGAGGGTGCTCCGCGCAGTGGCCGTGTGGCAACGACACTATATATGCAAATACGGTTCGGAGATGGTCAATACTGCAAATACGTTGCGAAAACGTGTTGTATCTGCCAAAAACTCCAAAAAAAGACAAGCGATGATATGTTCATCCAGATACGTGGATATGTATACTCTATAATTCATTAATTTGGACTAGCAAATCATCATGGAAAATGAAAATTTTCAAATGAAAAAAATGAACTAAAAACAGAAATAACAAAGGTTCCAAAGAGAAGAAACTATTAATATATTCATAAAATTTTCTCTTTTTTGTTTAGGGATTGTGAACTCACCATTTGATGGCTCTCTCCTCCATCGTTCAGAGTTGGTTTCATTTGGGAAAGGGGCAACAGAATAGCTGCTTTGAGATTTGTATTATGAATTCCCCAATTTTTAGGAGGGGTGCCATAACTTGGATTGTCCGGTGCCATAGGATAGAATTAGGGTACAACTAGCACCTTGATGTACTAAAAGCTTCTCATCGTACGCTTTGATGCAACATCGGTAAATAATTTGTGCAACAATTGTAATCAACACATGCAACAAAATACAAAATAACAGCGGAAAAATGCCGAGAAATTTTGAAAAAATATCATCTTCTCACCAAAAGAAGAAGGGCTTTGCTAGCACCTGGACGACCGATGGGAGAGTTCCTATAGGATGGTACCTAAAGTGGCACAACAATTTAGTATAAGGTCTGCAACAGTTTTAGCACAGATGCACAATATTGCAAAACATAACAGGCAACATACACAACGAAGATATATTGCTGCAACGTTTTGAATACATAGGTGCAACAATTAGAACACATGCTTGCAACAAATCATGGAACTTTTGCAACAAAAAAATATCTTGTTGCTTGCAATCAATCAAAAACATGTGTTGCAACAGATAAAAACTTCAGATGCGACAAATAAAAATCGAAACAAATCGGGGTGCTCGTCTAGATCTACAACAAATTAAGAGGGGGTGGGGTTGCATCAACTTGCATGAAGTTGATGCTCACCGGAGATGGTCGTCGGATCATGTAGTAGCAACACGCACGAGGGCACAAGGACGGCGTGGCTCCGCTGTGCAATGTTGGCCAAGTCGCGGTCCACCACATCGCGCACACAGAGCAGTTGTTGTCCCCCTACTTGCGCACACACAAAATGTGTATAGTGTCATGCCTCGTCAGTGGCGAGCTTGGATCTACCCCCCTGCTCCTCCAGGCATCGTCTAGCTCACCGCGATGACTCTCCCTCCTTGCTTATCCAGCCAGGGAGAGGTGGTGGGGTGGAGAAGAGCAATTATAGCACCTTTGGCGAAGTCAATAACAAAACTAGCTCCCTCTCTATCGTATTTGCAAAAACAGCACCCTCCACCGTGCCCCGGGGGAGACTCGCCCTGTTCTTCCACGCGTCAAATACCGCGCCCTAGGGGGCCAGATTCACCTCTGACGCACCCCTGGGAGTAGGAAATACACTATGTCATGCCCTAGGGGCACGGTATTGCCGTGGGCCTAGAGGTGCAGACATACCTCGTCCGGCCCCCATGGGCGCGGAAATACCCCGGGCGCGCCACATGGTGCAGATTCTCCCCAGAAAAGGCTATGAGTTGTAGGAATTTCTAAATATAGCAAATGAGCTAAAAAAATATGAATTTTTTTGTGAAGGTTCCTGACGTAGTGTACATACTTGCGCAGTATTTCCAAAATTTTATCTATTCTACATTTTCTCGAAAATTCCTTTAAGTCTACTGTTTGTATGCAAATGAAATAATCAATTAGAGGAAAATTTCAAAAACATGCTTAAAATACTTTTCACGTTTATTCTCAGTATAACTATCCCAAGTTTACAATTTTTAGATATCACAATCGAGTGATTAGATCAGACAACACAAAAAATGTAGATAGTAAAAGTAGTAGTACGATTAGTACTACTCAGAGCACGAAGGAAAATAGCATTGGTACCTGAAGTTGACCGAGACGTAGATGAAATCATACTCCGACTTGACGGTGACATTCCTATATGTTTTTTTTATCTTCTTTACAGAGGTAAAAAAAGAAGAAGTAAATATCAACACAAGACTGCGCTATTTTAGCCAAAAAAAAAACCTCTCCATGCCCTCATGGCCCGGTCTTGTGATAATATTTACTTCTTCTTTTCTCACCTCCGTAAAGAAGATACAAACCATATCAGAATGTTGTTGTGAAGTCAGAGTATGATTTTCTCTACTTCCTGGTCGACTTCAGATACCAATACTATTTTCCTTCGTGCTCCGAGTAGCACTAATCGTACTATTATTTTTACTATCTACGATTTTTTGTTTTGTCTGACCTGATCACTCGATTTGTAACATTCAAAGATTGTAAACTTGGAATAATTATACTGAGAATAAATGTAAAAAGTATTTTGAGTATGTTTTTGAAATTTTCATCAAATCAATTATTTCATTTGCATACAAACAATAGCTTTAAAGGAATTTTTGAGAAAAATACAAAAAAGATAAAATTCTATAAAAATTACACAAGCAAATACACTATGTTAGAAGCCTTCACAAATTTTTTCATATTCTTTGGACCTCATTTGCTATATTTATGAATTCCTACAACTCTCAGCCTTTTGTGGGGAGAATCCGCGCCACGTAGCGCGTCTGGGGTATTTCCGCGTCCCTGGGGGCCAGACGAGGTATTTCCACGCCTCCGAGCCATGATAATACCCTGGACACGCCACGTGGCACCACGAGGGGAAAACCGTGGTCTTAGGGCGTGACAGAGCATATTCCTACTCTAAGGGGTGCGGCAGAGGTGAATCCGCCCCCTTGGGGCACGTTATTTGATGCTTGGCAGAATGGAGTGAGTCCCCTAGGCACGGTAGAGGGTGCCATTTTGGCAAATACGACATAAATGTCTCTAGTTTTGTTATTGACTCCGTTAGACATGCTATAAGCGCCAAAAACTCGGTAGGCTAAAAAAAGCATTGTGAAAGGAAGTGAGTTTGGGGACAAGCGTACAACGTGTCGGGACGCACAAGTGCTAGCACTAGGGGTGGAAAAAAGCTCGTTAGTGGGGCTTGTTGGCTTGGTTCAAAATTGCTTCAATTAGAATCGCTATTTGGTTAAACATTGAAATGACTTAATTTCGAATGAAATTATATTTCACTCTTTCTCGGCTCGGTGCATTAGCTCGGTTCTAAAAATACTTCTAAACTATAAATAAAATAATATTAAATCAAATTGTGTTAATTTCGAGAAAAGCTCAGTAAGACGACTATTTGGCTAGCATTATCCATAAAATTATCAGGCTAGACATACTATTACTGCCCTCCACGCTCGAACCGTTTCTCCGATCTGCCCCTTTCTTACCCCCACAGCCACGAGCCCTGCTCCCTCTCCTTCGACAAAAAAAACAGCGTCACTTCGTTCTCTCCGCAACGTATCTCCTCCTCCTCCTCACTCTCCCTTCGCACGAGAATGTTCTACTCGCACTATTATGAATAGCGCTTGTATTCATCATGAGGCCAACGGGCCAATACACACACACACACACACGTGTGTGTGTGTGTACATGTATGATATATATGTAGATAACCCCTTATACAACAAGGAAAATACACAAGTAATAATACATCTAACAACGCCCTCAAACTTATGGTGGATCAACCACATAAAGTTTGGAGAGATAGAAGCTGTGCTGGGCTCTAGTCTGTGCCTTTGTGAAGAAGTCTACTAACTGAAGCTCTAAAAGCACATACTGAAGAGCAACAATTTAGTCCTGCACTTGTGTCCACCTGTAGGAAGCATCAACACCAACATGCTTTGTAAGCTCATACTTCACTGGATCTTTAGTAATGCTAATAGCACCTATACTGTCAGAAAAAACAAGAGTAGGTGCTGAAACAGAAACACCAAAATTCTCAAGTAACCACCGTAGCCAAGTAACCTCTGCAGTCAATAAAGCCATAGCTCGCAACTCAGCCTCAGCGCTTGAACAAGAAACTGCTGTCTACTTCTTAGTCTTCCAATCAATGAGAGAACCACCAAGAAAAACACAATAAGCGAAAAGAGATCAAGCGATCGAGTGATCACTAGCCTGTGGCATCGAATATGCCTAGAGTCAGAAAGAGTCAAGAGGGAAAAATAGACGACGAGTGATGGTTCCATGAAGATATTGTAGAACACAAACAAGATGGTTATAGTGGAGTTGAGTAGGAGCAGAAACAAACTGACTCAAGATATGTACAAGGTATGAAATGTCAGGACGAGTGACACCCAAATAGACAAGACTCCCAACAAGGTGACGATAGCGAGTAGGATCAGTAAGAGGCTCACCATCAGTGGGCCAAAGATGACTATTGAGCTCCATGAGAGTCTCTGCGATGTGCTGATCAGTAAGAGAAGCACGATCAAGAAGATCCTAGATATACTTTTCTTAGGACAGATAGAAGTCCTCAGGTGTAGAAATGACTTCAACCCTAAGAAAGCAGCAAAGAGGACCCAGATCTGACATGAGAAACTATTTATTAAGATGCTCGTTGACAAAAGTGATGTACTGAGAATCATCTCCAGTAATGATCACATCATCAACATATAAAAGGAGAAACGCCCGACCACGAGGCGAAGTGTGAATAAAAAGAGCAGGATCATGAGTAGTGGCAACAGAAGAGAAATGATCAAACCAAGCACGAGGAGCTTGCTTGAGGCCGTAAAGAGATCGGCGAAGGCGACAAACCATATCCTCAGGAACAGAATACCCCGACGGTGGCTGCATATAAACCTCTTCATGTAGCTTACCGTTGAGAAATGCATTTTTGACATCAAATTGAGAGATGGACCATGCCCGAACAGACGCCACAACAAGAAAAGTGCAAACGGTGGTCATGTGAGCCACATGAGCAAAAGTCTCATCATAATCATGACCATACTCCTGCTGAAAACCACGTACCATGAGACGAGCCTTGTAGCGCTCTAGAGAACCATCAGAACGGGTCTTAACCTTGTAGACCCAATTGCACGTGATAGGAGTAACACGCGCGGGAAGAGGGACAAGATCCCACGTGCTAGTATGCTCAAGGGCAGTAATCTCATCTGCCATCGCATGCTACCACTCTTGGTGAACAACATCATCACGATAAGAAGTCGGTTTGGCAAGAGCTGCCAAACAAAAGCGCGCAGGAGGCCGAATAGACTGGCGATCACGAAGAGCATATCGAGGAGAGGTTGAAGAAGATGACCCATCAAAAGAAGATGATGCATCAGAAGAATCCTCAACTCACAAACAACGAGTGTAGTAGAGGAGATAAGAAGGAACAAGACCTGGAGGAGCCGCTGGAGAGGGTGGTGGTGGCGAAGGAGATGGTGAAGGAGGCACCAGAGAGGCCAAAGGCTGTGATGGAGGTGTGGTGACTATGGGGGTGGCAGGAAAAATCAAGAAAGAAAGTGGCTCAACAAGAGATGCTGGAGTGGTGGAAGAAGGACGAGGGTAGAAAGGATGAGACTCATCAAAATTGACGTCCTGAGAAACCCGTATCTGTCGCCCAACAAGATCCCAACAACTATATCCCTTATGCTCAGCACTATAGCCCAGAAAAATGCACTCTACGAACTGAGCGGTCAGCTTGGTGTGCTTATTAGGTGCAAGAAGAACATAGCACACACACTCAAAAAGGCAAAAACTAGAATAATTAGGAGTCTTGCCACAGAGACGCTCAATGTGAGAACCTGACCCGGGAGCCCCCGGAGGGATCTCTCAGGACCACCCAGGAGGTCCAACCGAACCACCCGGAGGTCTAGGAGGTACTCCAAGACCACCCAGGAGATCCTCCCAAGACTACCCGGAGGGCCTCCAGGACCTCCTAGGAGGACTCGAAGGTCCACCCAGAGGTTCCTCAAGACCACCCGGACGTCCTGGCCTCTGTGCACTGAGCTAGTCCCAGTATCAGCAAGCTAGCTCGCATAGGCTCAACATCGGTGTCATCACAACCATACACAACAAGCCAAAGATGAAGCAGACAAATTAATATATATATAACAAAAGACCTTACGGTCAAGCTTGTTTACAGAGGTGCCACGCAGGGCAAACATCAGAGGAACACTTGCAGCAGAAACAAAAACTCTTCGCAGGGCCATTCGATGAGCCACAGGCTATCGAGTGGAGGAACATCCCCTAGTGTGCATGGTCCTCAAAGAACTCTTCTTCAAAGAGCTCGGAGCTCCCAAGGAGGTCATCGGCTGCTGATTAACTAGAGGGCACAAGCCATGAGTACTTTGAATGTACTCAGCAAGCCATAGGGAAAATGTATGCACATAATATTTATGCAAAGCTTGACAAGGAACAGCTGTATGGTTAGTTTTGCAGAAAGCAACATTTAACAGAAATACAATAAGTAGATTGCAAAGCATAAGTTGACAAAAAACTAATACATAAGTAGACAAGTTTTCTTTGAAAGCATCACACGACCACCCTGGTTGAGTGCCCAGACCACTTACGACCACCCAGGTCGTGAGCACCGACCACCCAGGTCGTGAGACAAACCACTTGGAACCCACCACGACCACAATTTGAGAAAACGTCTACCCCTTGCGTGAAAGAATCCGGGCATGTTCATAACCGAGGACGCGGCTATTCGAATAGATTTTACACTCTGTAGAGGTGTACAGCTTTACCCATAAGACACGACTTCTCTAGTTGGTTGGACATCCGTCGATGCCCTGCTCACTTCATTTGGTAAGCAGTCTAGAGCATGTGACAAGGCCTTTACAAAGCTCTACTCCGAATCGGTTCTGCTCGTTAAGGTTTCGCCACACAGGCCCCCTCTTGCGCCGTTCCCATCTAAAATAGAACCAAGTCAAAGTATTGCTAATTAGTTGGTCAGGTCCACCCCATCCTGGACTTGTGGTTGCACAGAAATGACCTAGATCAATGGCGTACAAGGTTAAGTCCTTAGTTGGCTACTCAGGCGAGTCTATCCACAACCCACTGCGCACACAACACCCACTACTCACTTCCTGCCAACTCGCCCGAACATAAATCGTTTTTCCTGGTTCTACCCGGCCAAATGACCACCCTGGTCATGGCACTCAAATTTTATTGGCGACAACACATGCCGTGGCAACACATGCCACAGTTCCATAGTTCATTAGTCAAGTTTATCATTGTTGGGTTCAACCCGGCCAAAGGACCATCTTAGTCCTGGCACACAAATTTTAGTTATAGCGGCAACAGATGCCATGGCAACACACATGCCACACTTCGCATTAATTAGCAACACAGACCATGCCAACTCATGCCACAAATCATGTGCGCTGGGGTAAAATAACATTTATTGATTCATGTGAACGAGAGACCAACGTCTACTAGAGCATGGCTAAGCAAATAAAACGCACCCATGTTGGTATACAAGAACATCCAACTAATAGAGAACCCTCCTAAGGTGGCCAAGGTTTTATGTCATTCAAGGATACATGTCATTTGCAATTTAACAAGGAGGCATAATGGCAGATAGGTAATTAACTAAGCCCGAAACCATTTCTATAAAACTAGCCATGCATGTTCATAACAAAACAATATACTTTTGCAAAAATGGGTTCAACATGATCAAAGGTCTATGACTTGCCTCTAGTGAAGGGTTGAGCTGCGTCAGTCGAGGTCGCCGGATCCAAGAACTCTTTGGGGCAGCTGGATCCTACACGAGAGAAAGGAACCAAATAAATAAAGCGAATCCACAAAAACTCCAATTAAAGAACCAACTAGAGCTAAAGAGAAAGGCACGAGATCAAGACAACGGCAGGAACTTGAACCACTCAAATCAGAGCTCCAACCGAGGAAGAAAGAGCTCTTCAAAAGGAGGTCTGAGCTGAAAGAGAGGTCCAAGGCACTGGAAAAACAAAAGGTGGGCAGGAGGCCTCTCTGGTACTTTATATAAGCACGGGGAAATCCTGAGAGAGGAGGACGGTGCATACAATGCACATGACGGGAGCAGGTAAAGGAAAGAAAGGAGCAGGTAAAGGAGGTGACAACAGAGTCAAAAAGGGTACAATGGAAGTGATAACATTCAATGTGATGCAACAGCATTAAATGCACAAGGACTCTGGCGTCAGCAACGACGCGACGAGAGGAGGAAGAAGGTGAGCAGAGGACCTGAGAAAGTGGTCCCACTGGAGAGGTGGTCGCGACCGCAAGGGTGGTCTTTGCAAAAAGACCAAGGGGAGGTCGTGACCAATCACAAAGGTGGTCTTTGCAAAAAGACCGCAAGGAGGTCCCGACCAAGGGGAGGCCATGACCATAAGGGAGTGGTCTTGACCACGAGGGTGGTCTTGACCGCAAAGGTGGTCTTTCCAAAAAGACTATGGAGGGTGGTCTTTGCAAAAAGACCAAAGAGGTGGTCCTTGCAAAAAGACCACAGGAGAGGTCATGACCTATAAGGAGGTCGCGACCCAAGGAGAGGTCTAGACCTCAAGGGAGGTCACGATCCAAAAGGGTGGTCTTTGCAAAAAGACCACAAGGGGAGGTCGTGACAAAAGGAAGGTCGCGACCCAAGGGAGAGGTCAACCACAAGGGGGTGGTCTTGACCAGGAGGGTGGTCTTTGCAAAAAGACCAAGAGGGTCGTCTTTGCAAAAAGACCAAAGAGATGATCTTTGCAAAAGACCACAAGGGCGAGGAGGTCCTAGGGCAAGGAGGAAGTACGCAGCGAAGTGGGGCCGTCCGATTTTGATCGGGTGGTCCAAAATGATGTGAACGTTCGGACCGCCCGAACGCTTCATCAAATCAGGCCGCCCAAGCTCGATTGGACGATTCAAACTGAGCGCGCCCACGTGAAGAGGGAGGAATGGATCGACAAGCGAGGAGGTCCAAACAAAAGGGAGGTCCGAACCAAAGAGGGGGGGGTCCTGACGGTCAAGATGAAAGTAAGGGAGATCCTGATGGTTAAGATCTAACAAGGGGAGGTCCTGACGGTCAAGATCTAACAAGGGGAGGTCCTAACGGTCAAGATGAAATCAGAGGAGATCCTGACGGTCAAGATCTAACAAGGGGGAGGTCCTAACGGTCAAGATCTAACAAGGGGGAGGTCTTGACGGTCAAGATCTAACAAGGGGAGGTCCTGACGGTCAAGATCTAACAAGGGGAGGTCCCGATACCAAGATCTAACAAGGGAGGTCCCTGATACCAAGATCTAATAAGGGGAGGTCCTGACGGTCAAGATGGACACAAGGGATGTCCAAATGGGCAGAGAAGGAAAGAGGGTTAAACAAGAGAGTTCCAAAAGGGAGAAATTCAACCCGAATTTGAATTTCAAAACTCAAGGATGTTTGAAACACAAACCCGAGCTTGGGAACATCTCGGGGGTGGTCAAAACCGAAGGAAAAGATCTGGACCAAAAGAGAAGTCCAACCAAAAGACACAAGAGGAGGTCCAGAGAGATCAAGGGAGGTTTGCTAAGGCTAGGAGGACACAGCACGGATCAACGAATAGAGGTCTAGACCAAAGGAGTGGTCCAAACGGGAAAAAGGTTTGATCCAATGGGGAGGTTCAAACAAAAAGGTGGTCTAAACCAAAGGAAGGTTAGAACAGAAAAGGAGATCTAGACCAAAAGGAGGTCTAAACAAAGATGTAGGTCTAAACCAAAAGGAGGTCTAAACCACAAAAGGAGGTCTAAACCACAGGGAGGGTCCCAAAAAGAGAAAGAGATCTGGACCTAAGAAGAGGTCCAAACGAAAGACACAAGGGGAGGTCTAGAGGAAAGGAAAGTCTAAACCAAAGAGAAGGTTCAAACGAAAAGGAGACCCAGACACAAGGAGAGGTTCAAACCAAAGAGGAGCAAGGCTGAGAGAAAAATGGGACGAGCTGAGAAAGGGGGAGAGACAACACCAAAACCCAATCAACTCCAAATAAACCAAACTTTTGATTAGTTGAAGTTTGATTTAGTCATTTTAAATACTCGAATTCTGAAAATCTCAAGTTAAGCTTGAGCAATTCAACAAAACCGAATGGTTATCTTTATTTTTAATTTTTTTAAAAACTCCTCAAAATTGGGATGTTACACTCAACTAGGATCCCACCCTGAAGATCAGAAGAAGGTTGAATATTAATCAGAAAAGTGACAGTAGAAACAGCCTCAGCCCAGAAGTGTGGTGGGATAGCAGAAGCAAGCATAAGAGTACGGGTTACCTCAAGAAGATGACGATGTACATTTCACCACGCCTGATTCGGGCATAAGCACTGTGGCAAGAAAAGCGTGAGAGAGTACCGCCAAAGAAGAAAACCACAAAAGACTCCTGATAAGTATTCCCCAATAAAGTCAGCACGAAAAACACGAATAGGAGAGTCAAACTGAGTACAGATCATGGTGGCAAAAGTCTTGTAGGTGGATAAAACCTCACTACGAGATGATATAAAGTATATCTATGTGTGTCGAGAAAAGTCATCAATAAAAATTATATAATATCGATGACCCCCTTTTGAAATAAAAGGAGCCGAACCCCATACATCAAAATGAACAAGATCAAAAGGACACTGTGACACTGACTCGGTGGAAGGATAGGGAAGTTGAAGCTATTTATCAAGCTTACAACCCTGACAATTGAGAGAAGCATACCAGACACAGACCTTAAAAGACCACTGCGAAGTAAAGATGATAGACGTGATCCGCAAAGATGTCCCAAACAACGATGCCACTGAGCAAAATACGCAGTGGAGGATGCAGTAGAAGCGGCGGCGGCGGCGGAGGCGACAAGACTGGCAGGAGCAAAATGAAGCCAGTCAAGCTCCCATCGACGCCGTGAGTCATAGTGGCAAGGGCCAGTACCAACCAGAGTCCCCGTGCGTCGATCCTAAACAGAACAAGAATTAGAATCGAGAATAACACGACAACCATGATTGGTGAGCTGACCAGCAGATATGAGCTGCATGGTTAGTTTGGGAACATAAGAAACAACAGGAACATGAAAAGAGAAATTTGAAAGAGTGCCTCGTCTTGCGACAGAGAGAGATGTACCATCGGCTGTCTGAACAGTGATAGGATCAGCTAAAGGACCAATGAAAGTGAGGCTGTTGGAATCAGATGTCATATAAAAAGAAGCACCAGAGTCAAAAATCCAAGGTGATATACCCGAGGAAGGAGTAGAAGGTGATCTTTCACTAGAAGACTGTGCAGCAGAACCAGATGGTGCAAAAGCAGCCATGCGACGTAGTAGTGTAAGAAACTCCTGAGAATCAGAAGCACCAGAGCTCAACTGAGAGGAATCGCCAGTGCCCTTTGGAAACTAGCCACCACGACGTAAATCCTTCTTATTGTAGCAGAACTGTGTCTGATATCCATCCTTGTTGCAATAGGTGTAGTGTAGTCCCCTATCAACAGTAGCTGTCACTAGTGAAGGCACCACTGGTGAAAGAGGAGCTGGAGACGTAGCGAGTGTAGAAACTGCAGGAGCTGCCAGAATCGAAGGAAATGACGGTGACGGCAGTAGACCCGCAACACGAAGGCGAATCTCCTAAGCACAAACAGCGGCAAGGACCTCCAACAAGGTCACACGAGGGCGGCGTGCCAGCAACTAAGCACGAGTCTGCTCATACTCAGCCCGGAGGGGGGGTCAAGAAGTTGTAGATACGATAAAGCTCCAGGTGAGACTGCTGACGCTGACAGCACTAACACATGTGGCAAACATTTGGTCCCAAAGAGTCAATTTGATGCCATACCACAGACAATTAGGCATAGAACTCGTCCACAGTGTCATCTCCTTGCTGCAGCGACTGCTCCTAACGCATACCAGAAAGATACAGCGAATCACCAGACGGCTCGTAGCGGTTGCGCAGATGTGTCCACATCAACTGTACTGAAGCCAAACTAACCACATGCCTAGTGAATTGCATCTCTATCCTAGTAACCAGAATAGCAGAGGCACGGACATCATCATCAATCCATATATTGTAGGCAGTATACTGAGTCTGAAAAGTCTCCATAGCATCCCCAAAAGCATCAGATGCCTCCTTGTGAGCATCTTCGGAAGTTGTCTTCGGGAGCACAGGCTCAGCAGGTGGAGCAGGGCGAGACGGGTAAGTCAACTCGATGGTAAGAAACTCCCAAAGGCGCTAACCACACATGTGGAGATGGTTGTACTGAAACCAATCCCTATAATTGAGACCATCGAAGATCACTGGACAGCGAGGAACGTAAACAGCGTCTGAAGACATTTTCTTTCTCTTTTTTTTTCGAGCCGCCCGACTCACACGAAAAAGGCCTTCGGCCTGCTGGCCGAATACGAGTTAAATACGACTCACAGGGGGAACCAGGGGAGTTAGCGTTCCCTTGCTAGAGCAGCGGCGGCGGCAGGCGACTCCAGCGATGGTGGCTCTTCGGTGACGGGCGGCTCCGGTTACAGGTGGCTCTCCGGCAGCTACCTTCACACGCGAGTGATGGAGGAGACCTTGGAGCAGACACGCACGGTGGTGAAGCAGAAGACCAAGATGGCAGTGGCTCCTCTGAACGCGTCGGCGGCTCCACAGCGGGCGGCTCTCCGAGTAGAAGTGGCGGCTCCCGGCATCGAAAGCGTGATCGAATCCGAGCGACGAGGACGCGTGTCGGAGCGTCGAGCGACGAGGATGGCGATAAGCGACGGGCAAAACCAGGCGGCGGCCGGAAGAAGAACCAGCGGCGGCTTGACAAGCAAAACCCTAGGTTTGCTTTGATACAATGTTATAAATAACGCTTGTATTCATCACGAGGCATACGCGCGGCGTGTACTGATAAAACATATATAACAAATAATCCCTTATACTATAAAAAATACACCGATAATAATACATCTAACACGCGCCAGCTCTTCGCACGAGGATGTTCTACTCGCACCAGCTCCTCGCGCGGAAGGCTCCGCTCGGCCAGATATGGTGCGCCTAGTCCCCTCATCCTGCTTCTAAATTGCCTCGCTGCGGCCACTAATTGCGATATTGTTTCATTTCTTATGCACCGCAAATGCAATGCGTTTAATTCTGAATCTTTTCGGCTATTTATGCTCAATCCGCTCCTAATGCATGTTCATTAGTTGCTTCAGTTCGGTTACTGATCTTGCCTCGCAGGATGGCGGTGACGCTTCACTCCAAGATCAACCGTAGGCAGCTCGACATCATCAAAATCTCGTGAGCAAATTGACCCGATTCGAATCAATTCCCTCTGAACTCGACTTCTTTTTCGGTGAATTTCGTGTGTATTTCTGGTGCAGTGAGGAGATTTTGAACCCCTCGGTGCCAATGGCTCTAAGGTTCTCCGGCATTCTCGTGGGCGAGTAAAAAATTTGGTGTTTTCTCCAACCCTCGCGTTTTTTGGGGGTGGGAAGTGGGGAGGATCGTTTTGAGAGATCTTGGCGTGGGGCGGTGGTCTTGTGATCGTTCTGAGAGGAAGGTGAAACTTCTCCACGGTAAGTTGGTCCCCTTCTAATTGCTGCTCTTTGCTTCGATCGAAGTATGCATATTTTTGTGTGTCTCAAATCGTGTCTCCTTCGCGCAGGCGATGCGTCCTGTTTCGTCTGCTTGATGGTTGTAGCTATGCTTTTACTAACTTCTCGCACAGAGTGAGATCAATGCAGCATGGCCCATCAAGCCAGCCTCCGATCCCACCGTCCTCCCCAAGGGCAAATCCCAAGCCAAGTAAGTGCTTTCTTAGTCTCCATGCCTTTCTAGAAGGTTCTGGATGTTTCGTGCTGGGGTTGGGGCTACGTGCCTTTCCGTTTGAGGGAGGCTTAGTGAAGAGCCGGTGTTTGTTTCCCGGCTATCTTATCTCTAGAAATGGAATTCTCTGTCTGTTTATTACTGTTTAGATTAGCGGCTGTTGCAAGTTAGCCTGTGTAACTATAAACCGTTGTGGGTGTTTATGGAAGTTCTTAGAAGCTTGATGCGCTATCAGCATGCTTGGTGCGAATTGGTATGTGCTACGTTGGGTGTAGTGTTGATTTTTTGATGATACGATCAGCTTGCGATGGCTCTAGGGTGCAAGGTGGCTTCTCCTTCCAATCTGGGTGTTTTTGGGCTGTTTGATGTTGACCTATTTTTTTGGTATTAGTTGCTGGTGCGATTGCAAAGGCGGCATTAAGCTCATTGAAATTCCCTCTATTGGGTTTGTATTATTAAATGTCATGTTCTGGAGACTAGAGGATGTAATCATAGTAGATCTGAGGGCTATATGGGACTTGAGAAATAATGCTGTCCTTACAAGGGATCCTATCACCTTTGAAAACTAGAAGTAAACATATCTTAGCATGTGTCATGCTTAAAGGACATTCTCTTTTGGCAGTGCCATTTCCCTTTCATCACCTTTGAAAGCTGGTTAGCGCCTCATATGTGATACGTAACCTCTTGTGGTTGTACCATTGCCCTTGGATTGTTGTTCAAGAGTTAGTGTAATATTTTTCCTGATGTAATGCCCTTTATGATTACTGTTCTATAAATTACTTTGACTCTCTTGGTTAACTCTTTTGTAGCCAGAAGGCTTTTTCAGTTTACTTTTGTAAATATCATATAATGGGTACAAACTGTTGGGATGGAGAATGATATGTGCTAAGAGTAAGAAAGTAATTTGGCATGCTTATCGAAAGTGCGGTTTCTTGCGGTATGAAGCGATAATAATTGCTAGATAATTTGATGGATATGGAGGTGAAGAAGCCCAAGCTTTTCTCGGAGGTCGTCTTGCCGAGTTAGGAGAATGGTAATCCTTGTCATCAGTGTATTCTGGAAGTTGGAACTCTGATTAAATGCATAGAAGATGGTGCTACATTATAACTATAACCACATGGTCGGCCTTACTTTTCTGTCTTCTGACTTTTGCCTGATTGTTTCTACTCTTCTGATTGAAATCCATCACGCATGTGCAGTGTTTGGAGGATTTGGATTAACAGTATGTTAATGTCAACCTAGATGATGATGACTTCTCCCGTGCCGAGCATCATCACCAAGTTTTTTTTTCAGCCCTTATGAATTGGTCTTTGTGGTTGCTTAAGGGCCACCATTTTCTAATTATAGGCTCTTATCTCAACCGAGGCAATCAATGTTACCTTGGTTGACAATTTTGAGTCTGGGTTTGTAGAAACTGATGTGTTCAATCGTTTTGAGAGGTAAAGCAAAGTTACATTCTTATTTTAATTTACCATTCTTGTATCATTGTTGTTGTATGCTTCTTTTTCCTTATTTGGCGGCCAATACCGATATTCATTGTGCAATAATACTTTGTCACCAGATTTGACATAGCAGATGATGACACTACAGTCAATATCACTCCCGATGAACACCCACAGGTTCCCAGTACATTGGTTCCCTTACCACCTATGCAGGAAGACCCTCATCAACAACAAGAACAGTATTATGCTGCCCCATCCCCTATTCAAGAAGAACCTCAACAAGGTCAAATCAAGCACATGATTTAGTGTATTTGATGCAATCATGGGAAATGGGGCTATTGTCTCGTGAAATTAGAAAATATTTGGGTTTTGATGCCAAAATACAACAATTTTCACCTCAAATTTGTGAGTCTACAATTCACCATGTTATTTCAATTGAGGGAAACTTTGATCTAAACTTTGTTCAATGCATTGACCAATAGTTTCTTCAGGGATAGTAGAAGTTGATGGTTATTTCTGACAGCTAAAGATTCTTTGCACTGTTTCTTACCATTTTCTGTGCAATATTCTATTTGGTCAAGTAGCTAAAAGATTATCTTCACTCACTCATTACCTCTCATTGCCTTTGTACATAGCCAAATGAATACAGTAGGTCTCTATATTGTGGATTAAGGCTAGGTAGTGCATTCTTGATTTTGGACATGGTTTGGCTACATCTATATATGCCATAGTACAAGTATCTTGTTGCAATCACTGACAATTCTTCTGCAGGGAGGTCATCACAGAAGCAAGAGGAGCAGAAGATGAAGGTTCGTATGATTTATCAAGCGAATGGTTAGCTTTAAGTTGAAATTCTGTAGAAGGAAAAGGAATTAATTGTTAAGTTTGATGTTGTTTACCTGAGAGTACTTTTCTTGACACAGGGACAACAACCAGCTAAACCATCAAAGGGGAAAGCATGTGGGAAAGTCGAGCAAGTGATTATGGATAACGATCAGATAATCATCCCAGGAAACATATATCAGACATGGTTGAAGGACCCATCAAGCCTCATCTCCAAAAGGTGTAAAGTCAGCAGCGTATGTTATTGCTTCGAACAACCAATTTCCAAGAGTTCTGAACTCATGCATTGTACTAACAAAGTTTTATGTTTTTCTGGGTAATATTTACAGAAAGTTAATCTAACTCAATCAATGAGCATAGACGACCTCATGGACATGCCCCCAGTTGCTCTAATATCTAACTTGGATAAGTCACCCTCATAATTTTATTATTCTAAGCAGCTTATGCAGCTGCAGCTCTGGAAGGAATGTACTGAAGTCAGGTCCACAAAAGCTTCATCATCAGGTCACTACAAAACTTGATAATTTTGTGTCATCTTTCTTGACTCCAAGAAATTCTAAGATTTTAACCTGCTAAGTGCTAATTGAAAGCTCTGCACTGTTTCTTAAAGGAGGGCAACCATCATCATCACAAGAACAACAGCAGAAAGTCGCCGCCTCAGGAATTTCCACCTCAGGTTGTTCCAGATTTATTTTTTATTTTCTGAAAAAATATGTCACCTAAGTACTAATTGAAAGCTCTGCACTGTTTTTGTCTGATGAGTGGCTCAACCTTTTCATGTGGGGACAGCATACCAGCGACATAGGCGAGCTGGAGCGATCACAGCACCTCCCAAGCCCAAGGGCCCGGGTCCTCGACCTCCTGTGAATCACAGTTACCCACTTCGTTCATTATCACCTCATAATTCGCAGCCTCAAGGAGGAGGAAACATGAGTGAAACCATCATGGTACCGCCCAACTGCACGGATCCAGGTCCTCGACCTCCTGTCCGTCATAATTACCCTCTCCGATCATTAGCACACCACAAGTTGCATCCTCAAAGAGAATATCAAAGAAGAGATGACGCTGAAAAACTCGGAGGAAACATGAGTGCAGAGCATGAAAGAGCGTACGAAGATCTGCAGGGTGACCATAGTGTTACTCCCGAAGTCCTGGTAAGAGAAAAAATATATGAAGTCTAATCTGTGCTTCTTTAGGGTGTGTTTCGTTCGGTGAATTAGAGCATATATGTACGGGATGATTCTGAATATGCATTCGTCCTTGTGTTTGGTTGAGTGAATTGAATCAACTCGTCTTGGATAAGTTCATGTAAATTTTGAGAATATTCCTCAAATATGCTGGACTGAATAGTTCTATAAAATCGGGTGAACCACGCGGTACCCTCTATTATGTGTTACCCCTCTCCCTCTATGGATACGTCACTGACCAGTGAGCCATGCTAATTAGTGGATAGTTAAAATAATTTAGTTAAATACTCCTTTTGTAATTAAAGTAAATTTAATAATCGTGCTAATACTCCTCTGTGTGTACAACTCATTCAACTTCATCCCTTAAACCAAATATCATCTTAAACCATCTGGTACCATCTCGTTCATGCAACTAAACAAAATCTTGAATTATATCATCCCACTAACCAAACACACAATTTGTATCATATCATCATGCATCATCCCATCACATTCACCCTCGTTCGCCCAACCAAACACACCACATTGTCTACATTGATAACATCAACCTGCAGCAGGGCTAAGTTATAGGTCTGCTTCAAACTCTGGTGGCTCTGGACGGGGATTTATACCACTGGAACCAGAAGTACAATTGGCCCAACAAGCGGCATTGCGTCATCTCCGGCAGCCTATCCACCCATTTCGCCCTGGCGTCCCTAGTGGTCATGCCCACCGCACCACCCCCTCCTCCAACCCTCCCTTCTTCCTGTGGCAGGTCCGGCCCTGGGGCACGGCGAGGGGGGCGATCACCCACGGACCAGGGTCCGGAGGGGCCCGTCCTGGCATCCTGCATCCAAAGACCAGGCATGTGCCCACCAAATGTCAGGACAAATCGGTTGATGAACATGCCCCAGATCCATCAGAGGCATGACTTCGTGAGATACCTACAGTGGTTGCACGGCGTCGCGCGTCTCCAGCTTCGACCGGCGATGACCGAAGCGGATATAGGTGAGGGTGACTCGTTCGATAAGGACATCGTGGACGACTACGATGAGTTCACACGGATGGGCACTCAGCCGGAGAGGGCCCTCATCAACGCTTACTACGTGAGTAGTTCCAGGTTCCACAAGCCTTGGTAGTGGAGAAAGTTGACTGATAGCCAAATTGGTGTCACCATGCGTAAACTAATTTCATGTGTTGATCCGTTCGCAGGGGAGGCAGCTCGCCCACATGAGCAACGAGGCCGGGAGGGTTCTTATGCTACAAGAGGGTTCACAGGGGAGCTTCCAACGCTTCAGGGACTTTGCTGAGGTAACACACACTACGTTAAATTAATATGTTATCCCTTGTTATTTATTTTGTTGTATTAAACTTCACTACCTTTTTGTTGGTTAACTTTGTAGTTGGTTCGACACCAATGCCGGCGAATGGCGGCAAAGATGAGCTGTGTGGCGGCGGTAGGAGAGGTCGTGCAACCTGGTCCGGCTCGGAGTGGCTCCAAGCGTGCTACAACATCGGGAGCAACGACATCCGCTTAGGCCGCACACAACGAGGACCCGGAGGACGACAAGGAGGACGAGGAGGAGGGTGGCGCAGACGAGGCAGCCGAGGCCGAGGAGGACGTTGATGCTAGGATTCCCGACGAGATGGTCCTCGCGGACCTAGTTGGTGCACCGCCCCCTACACAGCCAACTTAGGCCACGTCACCACGCCGTAAACGGCGTGATCGCGCGGACATTAGTTCGGTCAACGTCGTGGAGGGCACGCGAGGCCAGCACCCAGCAGCGAGGTTTACACAGGGGTTGGGTGCGCGCCAAAAGCGAAAGTGATGTGATGAATGGATGGGTGTATGCATGTTTGTACAGTTCATATTGAATGAAATTAGATTTCTCAGCTAGAATGAATGGATGTGTGTATGGATGTTTCTATGGCCATTTTAAATGTTGAATGAAATGATTGCATGAAACGAAATTTCTGAGTTGATGGATTTCGATTGCTGAATGAAATGAGATGACTTATGGTTGATTCTTATTGCATGAATTGCTGTTTGAATGAAATAACTGTAACGATTCTCAATGTTGATTGAATGAAGTCAATTTGGATGCTTGTGTTGAGTATCTGCTGGTGCTGTCACGCCTTCATTAGTGGCGTGACAAGGCAATAATGTCATGCCGGTATAGATGGCATGACAGGACTTTGCCCCGGCGCTAACCCCCTTTTTTGCAACTCCTCTGGACCATCAAGGATTTTGGCGTGGTAGTGTGTTCTTGCCATTAATCGTGGCATGACAAGGCAGTACTGTCACGCCGGTATAGATGATGTGACAGGACTTAGCCCCGACGCTAACCCCCTTTTTCGCAACGCCTCTGGACCATCAAGGATTTTGGCGTGGCAGTGTGTTATTGCCACGCCCTTCATAGTGGCGTGACAAGGCAGTTTTATCACGCCGGTATCGATGGCGTGACAGGACTTAGCCCCGGAGCGCTATCCCCTTTTTCGCAACGCCTTTGGAACGTCAGGGATTTCGGCGTGGCAGTGTATGTTTGCCATGCCGTTTGGTATGGTGTGACAATGCAGACTTTCAGGTTTTTGGGTTAAGGGTTTTAGTTTATGGCGTTGAGGGTTTACGGTAATAGGTTTTGGGGTTGGTTAAGGTTTAGGTTTAGGATTTAGGCTTTTAGGTTTAGGGTTTAGGGTTTTAGATTTTCCATTGCTTGTTTAGGTTTAGGGTTAGGGTTTGGGTTTAGGTTTGTTCAATGCATATCGATGCCTATAGCTTAATGCACACGACACATCGATGCAACAGTCAATTCGATAAAATGCAACCGCAATGACGCGTCTACCATTTAGTTACATACTTTATGAGATTGAACATAATTGCGTACAGAAAAGGAGACTACTGAGGTATAAGCTTCTTCGCCCGTGCCTAATGATATAAGGTGCCTTGCACTACCCACATAGAGTGTTGTCCAGTGGGCGCCTCGGACGTGGCTGGCCGTCGTTATAGTGACATGCACATATGCAACTAGGGTTCGCGCAGCAGCATGTGGGATCATAGGAACTTCCTATGTTCACGACCTCCTCGTTGCCCTTCTCGCGTTGCATCTGTTGGCGGAGGTCATCATTTTGCTTGTTGAGATTGTCAATTCGCGCCTCCAACTCAAAGATTCGGTCCCACAATATATCCACGTACATCGCAACATGTCGTTCATGGGGAGGATCGATCCAGCAGACAAAGTCGCATTTCGTCATCTGCTGCAAGGGACGATTAGCATGGAGGATGTATTAGCATTAACATAAACAAAACTATTTACCCCAGAGTGTGGACATCGGAAGAAACGTCGTCCACTATTGAAAGGGGCGTCCATGACCTGCACAACAACGTCCTCCCTGTATCCGCATTTCGGCCATACCGGTTGAGCATGCTTGTTCAGTATCAACCGGTAGTTAGGGCTGAAGTCCTCCTTCTTTTCGAGGGGAAGGTCTTGCTTCGGCGACACCGGCTGGACTAGTCCCTCGGCGTCTGCCATGGTATATTACTGTACGACGGAGAAGGTTTTTCTTCCTACGGTTTCAAGGGTTGAGTGGCCCTACTTCTGGAGCGTGGAGCACACATTTTATAGTCCACCGGGGGGGATAACAAAGCGGGTAATGTGTTAGGTTGCCAATGACAAGACCTGACGGGGCAGCTTTACGCAGTGACAAGACCAAAAGAGACAGCCTTATGCAATGACAAGACCACACGGGGTAGCTTTGCACAGTGACAAGACCACACGGAGCAGCTTTGCACAGTGACAAGGCCAAAGGAGACAACCTTGCGTAGTGACAAGACAAGACAGGACAGCTTTGCGTAGTGACAAGACCAGACGGGGGAGCTTTGCAAAGTGATAAGACCAGACGGGGCATCTTTGCGCAGTGATAAGGCAAACGGGGTAGCTTTAGCGTGACAGGACTTAGCACCAGGCCGGGATAAATGGCGTGACAGTGTTTGCAGTTTTAGGGTTTAATGTTTTAGGTTCAGGTTTACGTTTATGTTTAGGTTAGGGTTTAGGCTATTAGGCTTTAGGTTTAGGTCTAGGTCTAGGTTTACCTTTAGGTTAAGTGTTTAGGGTTTTAGGTTTAGGGTTTAGGTTTAGCGTTAGGGTTAGGGTTTAGGGTTTAGGTTTATGGTTTACGGTTTAGGCTTCTAGGTTTAGGTTTAGGGTTTTGGTTTAGAGTTTTGGTTTAGGGTTTAGGGTTTAGGTTTATGGTTTGCAGTTTAGGGTTTAGGGTTTAGGCTTTTCAGATCGACTTGACAACCCTAACCGCCTCGCCAGCTTTTCAGAACAAAAAGACATGACTCTGCAAAGAAAGACGTGACAACACCATGCCTCGCCAGCTTTTTAGACCGATAAGACAACACTTTGCAAAGCAAGACATAACTTCTCTCTGCAAAGAAAGATGTGACAACACTCTGCCAGCTTTTCAGACCGAAAAGACAACACTCTGCAAAGCAAGACATGACATGACTCTGCAAAGAAAGACGTGACAACACTCTGCCTCACTAGCTTTTCAGATCGACATGACAACACTCTGTAAAGCAAGACATGACTTCTCTCTGCAAAGTAAGATGTGACAACACTCTGCCTCGCCATCTTTTCAGATCGACATGACAACACTCTACGTCCTCAGCTTTTTAGAACCAAAAGACGGGACTCTGCAGAAAATTTACCACACTATGCCAACCAACCATGTGGCCTATAAAAGGGGGTGGAAGAGATCTAGGAGAGAACACTACACAACCAAACCCAACACTACAACACCAGAGCTTCCTTTCCACACTTCACAGGCTACTACAACAGAGCTTCCTTCACCACGCCGGGATGGGCGACAGGCAGAGGCAATAGGACTGGATCCGTGAACTACCAAGGACTGCTGGGGAGCGGGACGACCGAGCAAGGGCTGCTGCGGCCCGGGTCCGCCAAGAGGAGCGTGCCAGGATGTCATCTCTTCGTAATGAAGCCCCTCGTAGCAGCAACCCCATCCCGAATGTTCCAACCGAGCGTTCGCGGCAATACCCGCCAGAGGGGGAGACGCCGTGCCTCTGTTGATGCAGGGAGAGATGCAAGTTCTTCAAGTCCAAGCACCCTCTCAGCCTAGGCATGCGTTACTGGGGTTGCGCGAACTACTCCAGTGACTATCCCAACCGACATCGGGACACGCGCAGCTATCGGCAGCTGGTAAGGACCAGTTACACTGTGCTCCCATACTATTTCTTATTCAAAGTACGCACTAACAACCTCTCTCGTCTACCTGTAGTCCATAGATCCGCTATGTGGCTACCGCAAGTGGATCGACCACAAGATCCAGCCACATGACCAGTGGTCTCTCGACTTCGATGAGTGGCTTGACCAAAAAGACCGCGACATGCGGGAGGAGCGACACCGCAACAATGAGCAAAACGAGCGCATATGTTGGGAGACACAAGCTCATCTCGAGGCGTGCAGGCGTAGGGAGCACGAGGCTCGTGAGAGGAAGAGGGAAATTGTGGCCAAGGCCAAAGAGGCCGGCGAGGAGTTCAATGCCGAGCTAGCAAGGGAGGCAAATGGCCCTGGTTCACGTAGTAGGTCGGACCATTCTGTACTAGTCCCTCGTCGAAGGTCGAATCTATTTCCATTCCAAAAATGTGCATATGTATCGTAGGAGTACTTCGGTTTGTTGCATCGTGCATGATGTTGTTTCTTATACACATAACCAAACCCTGTGCGCCATGTTACTCCAAGCTTTATTATGAAGTCTATTTTAATTTGCAACTTTAAATCTCGTCGTCTTTTCGCATTCAATTCTTAGCGTAGCAAGGCATCCAACAACATGAAAAAAAAACAAGTTCTGGAAGTTTACGGTTTGGTCTACGACCACAAAGTTATGTTTTTGCCACCTATCATTGCACTAGGATGTCTACGCATCTTTCATCAGCGGTATTGTCTAGCATATGTGCATAATTGTGCCTCATGTTGTACCACACAATCAACATATTACTCATTTTTTCAGGATGCATTATGTATCACTTCTGGGACACACCTTGCAAATATTGTGAAGTGTCAAAAGTTTTCAAAGCACAAAAAGATTACCGGTCCATATATATATTTACTCTCAGTTAAAAGGATGGTGATATATTTTGTTACGTACAGAGGTCTTTATTTTGAAGTTGTCAATTGTTAAATGTTACATGTACATGGTGTTATGCATCACTGTACCTTCAATTATTTTTGATCTTTTAAAAGAAAGTCCCTTTGTCATCATCTTACCACAGGTTCCAGATCTATAAACCCAAATAGAATAACTATCATAATCTACAAACAAACTAGAAGCAGCCCCTGTCACGCCAATCTGGATGGCGTGACATAGAACTACTGTCACGCCGTTATAAATGGCGTGACAAAGGGTACGTTCCGACGTCCGAATGTCTCCTTGCCTCTGTCACGCCAAGTAAAATAGCGTGACGGGATGCCACGCAAGCTCCACGCTGGCGCAGCGCGCGGCCGAGGGCTTGCGTGGCACCTTTGGCCACGTCGCTACGGGTGGCGTGACAACGTTGTTTTGTCATGCCAGTGATGGTGGCGTGACCAAAGGGGTCAGAATTGGAAATAAAGTTCGCGAGGGGTTAACTTTAAAATATTAATAAAAAAGGATTAAGTAAAAAAATTCTTTTAGCAACTTCTAATTGCATCAAGGTAACACAGTTGGAACCATTCGGAGACATCTTGGTGTCAAGAGGGCTGAAGATGTGACCTCCCTAGCGTCAATACTATATGGTGTTTATTTTTGAACCGGAAGTCTCGTAGGTAATTGCTTGTATTTGTTGATGGGAAGCAATTGATGAAGCTGGGTTAAGACACTAGTTTTGTTGTCACGGATTTTTGTGTGTGTAATCTATGATGATTTGAGAGGTGTTATAGGGTTAAAATTACATGCTATGCTGTCATGGGATTTATTGTACTGAACACGCATGGCATTTTGTTGGATCTGTATATTTCAGATGAAATAGCTGATTTTACCTCTTGCCACGTGCTTGTTCCTTACTCTTACAACCGTGTGGATTTGTTAACATGCAAATTTACTTGGTTATTGTGTGTGGATTTGTTAACATGCAAATTTACTTGGTTGGCAATATTGGTAACGCTTACGTCAAACACAATGCATATGTTGTCCCTTTTTACATCAACTAGAAACCCTCTCGCACGTTGGCGTGTCGAATCGAAGCTGGTTGAGTATGACTGGATTACGAAGTCGTTAGTGATAGAAGTTATCTAGATGATGGCAATAGATATGATTATGGAAGATAATTATGGTTGTGCTAACTATAACAAAATTTGTTTATGTAGATAATTATGGCTATGCTAACTATAAAAAAATTTGTTTATGTTTATAATTTGTCGTTGGTTATCACTTGTTTCGTTAGGTTGTGAAACTTGGTCTAAGTAAGACAGTGGTATGGCTAGAAATTGTTATGGATAGAATGTATAGTTATAGTAAATCTCATTCAATCTAAGATAAACTATGGTAGTTGAATGAACAAAATATACCGAAGCAGGTAGAGCAGATGCTCTATATTAACATGAACGTACTTAAGCATTGTTTGTCGAAGGTTTCAAAAGGGCAATATGTTGATGCTGCTGTAGAGTTGATAGGACAGGGCACGTGGAGGGAGGAAGAGAAGGCTCGTGAAGGGAAATCGGGCGGCAGGGAAAGGCCGACACATGGAATCTGGCAGTAAAAAATAAAACGTCGATGTGGACTACGCACTGAAAATATCAAATTAGATCTATCTCAGAATATCCAAAAAAGCCTTATGAAGTCATTGTAATGTTGGTACTTGGTACCAGTGGTCACCTTAGCCTTGGGCATTGAATCTGAACTCTGAACTATTGAATATACCATAGACCAAATAGCACCTACAGGTACCAAAACTTCTTTCTCAAGTAGAATTTGGGTATGAAATAAACATTAGAAAAATAATAGGTTATCAACATAGAAAAAGAAATGTATAGTTAGCATGACCATGATATTATAGACTTAATTAAATATAGAAGAAGACTAACTGAAGCTTCATGTAGACCAGCATTTTAAACCATCTGGACCACGATACCAACACATGTCGACATGCATGCAAAAGTTCAAAAAAATTGATGAAAGAATCCCTTCAGATAATCTTAATACACTAATCAAATTTGATGAAAATAAATGTTTACACCAAATGTGGACAAATAAAGCTACTTTACATCAACTAAAGCAAAAAAGGAAGAGTTACATGTACCTAGAGCATATTTCCCACAACTAGCTATAGCCAAGAATTATTTGAATGCTTGAGGAGACTATCAAGGACCCCTGTATAGCTCTTATTGTCTGCAAAGATCTCTGCAAATAGACCAAAAGAGAAAATTCACAAAAAATAACATGAAAATCTGGAGTAGAACAATGGCTCTAATGATACTTCGCTATTCGATTTGTCATGATTTTTTTTCAAGATACAACAATATAGGAAGATCATTGCATACTTACAGTATGGCCATCAGCTATTTGTGCGAGGGTGGGGTCACGGATTATGGACACGATTGGTACGACAAATGCATGAGTCGCCAATGATGGTAGGAAGGCGAGTGCCAAATAACATCTGGAGCAGTGTCTTAATCCCAGTCACAAATAGCAGTGTTTGAACCACTCTGGCCTTGTCATGCTTTGGTTACAAAATAAACAACATTTTGTAGTCAAAATAGATTCTAGCATTGAACAATTAACCAAATGACTTGAAACAAGAAATGCCACATTTTTTAGCTATCTTCTATAACATTTGAGAATTGAGATGCTAGAAGAGGAAAAAAAGTAACAAGAAGTTTTTCTCTGATGCAATGAATTTGTGGTTAATCTATTTTCAGATTCAGAAGATTGAATTCTAACAACTAAATTAGTGATTCAACTAAATAAATAATTAATTAAATAAGAAGGAAATCTTCACATCATTTCCACCCATAAGAGCATGTGCATCTCTAAACCATTATGAAACACCGCACATCTCCAGGCCTACAGATCTGATAATATTATTGTAAGGTCAATATAACAGTTAGCTTCCATGATAAATAGATCAATGAGTATTGAGTATTGACAGATAACTCAATACTTATTAACTATAGACACTCATAAGTTGTATGTTCAACAACATTTGCTTGCAAAACATAAATATCTACAGGATGAAAAAAGCTCGGATCCATAGGATACACACAGGAGGTCAGGATATCTTTTCATACCACATGTTCAGGATTTAAAAAACAAAGCATAGGCTGATTTCAGGGACTGACATTGCCATGGGAGCATGTGAATAGAACAACATACACAGAGATAAAGAGTTGGAATTGAACCAAGAAAAATTGTATTAATAAAATTGTTGTAATCACCAGTTGTTATCTGACCTACAATCTGTACACTCAACCTTTGTGGCTCAAACTGCAAAGGGAAATAAACCATTAAGCAAACATATAGATGGAGTCATGATCTGGATAAAAATGGTTCATATGGAGACGCATTGTTACCTGGTACAGACGAAGAAGGCCTAGATTGTATAGCTCTGAACACTATGATATGGTCAAATCGCAAAGCAAAATGGAAGTGATCAATGAGTATTGAGTATTGACAGATAACTCAATACTTATTAATTATAGACACTCATAAGTTGCATGTTCAACAACATTTGCTTGCAGAACATAAATATCTACAAACGAAGAAGACTTAGATTGTATAGCTCTGAACAGTATGATATGATCAAATCACAAAGCAAAATGGAAGTGATCAATGAGTATTGAGTATCGATAGATAACTCAATACTTACTAATTATAGACACTCATAAGTTGCATGTTCAACGGCATTTGCTTGCAAAACATAAATATCTAAGGGATGGAAAAAGTTCGGATCCATAGGATACACATAGGAGGTTAGGATATCTTTTCATACCACATGTTCAGGATTTTTTAAAAAAGCATAGGCTGAATTCAGGGGTTGGCATTGCCATGAGAGCCTGTGAATAGAACAACATACACAGAGATAAAGAGTTGGAATCAAACCAAGAAAGATTGTATTAATAAAATTGATGTAATCACTAGTTGTTATCTGACCTTGATCAATATCCAACCTACAATCTGTACACTCAACCTTTGTGGCTCAAACTGCAAAGGGAAATAAACCATTAAGCAAACATAGAGATGGAGTCATGATAAAAATGGTTCATATGGAGACATATTGTTACCTGGTACAGACGAAGAAGGCTTAGATTGTATAGCTCTGAACACTATGATATGATCAAATCACAAAGCAAAATGGAAGCAAAACATCGTTAATTCGCGCAATCCTAACGCTAATTGTCGATGCCATACTATGCAATATATACAATGCAACATTCCCAATCTGTATACAGGAATCCATTATACATGAGTCAAAGACACTACAAAATAAACATTCTAGAAACAAAATCTGTGCTGGCAGGGTGTGCGCATGTGTTCGTGTGTGTGATCACCAAGCTGCAGATTGAATACCTGAGTAGGAGTAAGAACAGGTACTCTAATAGACAGTGCCCAACGCATAGATGAAGTGGTTGCAGCAACCGTGTCGCCTCACCACTGCCATAGCTAGACATAGCAACCCACTCCAGTACCCTCATCATGCATAAGCAACAAATCAACCCACATTAGACAGTAAGTTAAGCAAACCAAAAAGAAAGAGCAGAAGTCACAAAAAGGGGAAGGCAAGGGGAAAACAAAAATCCAGGCCGGGGCCGAACCACGAGCACAAGAGTGCACCTAAGGCCAGAGGCGCATGGAGGCGGGCATCTGGGCGGCCTGGCGGGCGGGGAACCTGGCCGAGCCGAGCCAAGCCTAGGCCAGTGAGGAGCGAGGGAGGCAGGTCGAGCCAAGGCGGCTAGTGGGCGGAGGCCGAGCGGGCCGACCGTGGCGTAGGAGCGAGTCGAGGGGAGGAGCAGGCCACCGAGTGCGGGCGAGCAGGGGGAGGCCGGTGGTGGCGCCGGGCCACCAGGGAGAAGCCAGCGGAGGTGGCGCCATGGGCACATTTCGGCTGGAGCAAGTACTAGGAGAAGAAAGGGGATATAAGAGGAAATGAGAGCGGAGGTGATGAAGAGAGGGCTGGGTTGGGGTTGGAGTCGGCGGCGTCGAGGATAGGGATAGGCCACTGGCCGATAGCAGGGAAGATACAAGGGAGGGGGCGGGGGAGGGGCGGCGGCGAGGGCGGGGGAAGGGGCGGCGGCGGAGAAATCGGGACAGAGGGGATGTAATGGAGGGGCTGAGCCACAGAAGAAGGAAACGACGGCTGTAAAGACGAGGACAGTAGGCGAGATCGAACGATGAGAATGAGAAACACAGGCAATTGAACGGACCATAAAAAAACCGACGTGACCACCCTCCCTGGGCTTGAAGTTAGCCTCCTTTTATATATAAAGATTGATTGTAGAGAAAAGCAAGTCCACATGTATGTGGACGTTTGTTTGGAAAATCATTCTCATTAATTGAAATTGTTCGTAGACTACAATTTTTTAATTAAAAAAATCATTGGATGCAACTAGGTGTCCAATGTCTGAAGCTTCGAACATCAGACGTTTGTTGCTTCGATTTATATTGATTTTTTTCAGTAGTTATATATGCTATGCCATAATTTTGTGTTCATAACTTTTCTTTTGCATTGCAAATTATTATAGTAAGTACTCTGACAATATTTCGATTGAACTAATATAACATTTGAAATGGGTTGCTGCGACAAATCGCCCGGTACTTGAAACATTTTTTTGTTGCCTCAGGGCATAATTTATAATGCTCAGTCGGCCTAAAACCTCTCATTCTCATCCGTCTCGGTCGGTCCCAATAGAACTTAACAGATCTTATATGCGGTTAATTGCAACACATAATAATCCTATATGTAAACAGAAGACATACCAGATGACACCATTGATTGATGTGGAATTGATCTAAAGTAGTAGATGAACTATTGTTCTATCTACCTAGGTTAGGTCTTTCCCACCAATAAGCCACAAAACTCCAACTATGGATAGGGATAGATGATATGACATGAGTTTCTCTAATGAGAGGATTTGACCCTTATTTATAGTATAGAATCATATCCGGCCCATCTATAGAGATAGATTCCAATTAGTTCTCTACACATATTTAAAAATCCTAGTCCATATTTTCCTTAATAGATACTCAGTCTCTTAATAATATCATTTGATCACTTTATATATTTGAGCCAACTAAAATAGAGAGCTGACATGTATTAAACTCATGTAGGTCCACATAATAGGAAATTAATCCAACAATCTCCCACTTGGACAAATGAGTAAATATATATCAAGAAAAAAATTATGAGCTCAAAAAATGCTATCTATGTCATGAGCATCGTTAAACCAACCTGGTCCATCAATTATATCAACATAGGATCAAAGCGGTCTTCATCACTTTAAAGCGTAATTTAACCCATCAATGGTCGCATATGTCAACATAAAAGAACGACATGGATCAAATATGGATGTGTAGCATGAAAATTACATGTGATGTGATCATAACATGCCTATTTCCAACTGCTCCAACTTTATACCTTATGAGATCAAAACATCTTCTCAGAACCAAATGAGATGGTATGAATTCAGAGTAAAAGAACATAAACTTTATTTCTCTAGAGAATACAACTGAAGGTCTTTACACCAAACTGGTATTGTCACATGAGCATAAAAAAATTACAAACTCCCACTTCAATTGAATTCCTCAGGTGAAACCACACCCATATGAGCAACATGCTCATAGAACACTTTAGGTGTCAAGCCTTTAGTGAACGGATCCACAATCATGGAGTCTGTACCTATATGCTCAATGGACAATTTACCACTCTGAATTCTTTCTTTCACAACTAGGAACTTGATGTCTATATGCTTAGACTTTGACGAGCTCCTGTTATTATTAGAATACATAACTACAGACTTGTTGTCACAATACAACTTTAATTTTCTGTCGACCTGATCTAAAATTCACAGCCCTGTGACAAAGTTTTGCAACCATATCCTATGATTTGAAGCCTCATAACAAGCAACATACTCGGCTGTCATTGTGGACATGGCAACGAGTGACTGCTTAGCACTTTTCCAAAAAAACCGCACCGCTACCAAGTAGATAAATGTAACTTGAAGTGGAGTATCTTGACAACCAACAAAATCAGAATAAGAATACCCAATGATCTCCAACTGATCTGATTTCCTATATGTGAGCATGAAATCCTTTGTCTTTGCAAATACTGCAACACCCATTTTGTTGCGACCCAATGATCCAATCCTGGATTACTTAAATACCTGCTTAGCATTCCAACAATATATGCTATATCTGGTCTAGTGTAAACTTGAGCATACATCAAGCTTCCTATCAAAGATGAATAGGGGATGCTTTCTTAGCCTCAAAATCATTCTTAGGACATTAGCTAAGACTGAATTTTTCACATTTGGCCACAGGGGTATCTAAAAGTTTACAATTATGCATGCCAAATTTTTGCAATACCTTATCGGTATAGTTGTTTTGTGATAATCCAAGTATACCTTGAGAGCGATCTCAGTATATTTGAATTCCTAATACAAAAAAAGCATCACCAAGATCCTTCATCTCGAAATTTTTAGCGAGAAATCTCTTGGTTTTATGCAACAGACTTATATCGTTACATGCAAGTAATATGTCATCAACATACAGAACCAAGAATATGAACTTACTCCCACTGAATTTATGATACACACAATCCTCAACTGTATTTACCTCAAAACCAAAAGAGATAATAACTTTATGAAATTTGTGGTACCATTACCGGGAAGATTATTTGAGCCCATAGATGGATTTCTTTAATTTGCATACCATTTGCTTTGGGTCACCGACCACAAAGTTTTCTGGTTGCTCCATAAAAATCGTCTCGTCAATGTTTCCATTTAGAAATGTTGTTTTTGCATCCATCTGATGAAGCTCAAGATCAAATGTGTCACAAGTGCCATAATAACCCTAAAAGAGTCTTTCGAAGAAAAACCAGAGAGAAAGTCTCTTTATAGTCTATACCTTCTTTTTGAGTATATCCTTTAGCAACAAGATGAACATTATATCTTTCCACATTACCTTTCGAATCTCTTTTGGTCTTAAATAACCATTTGCAACCAATGAGTTTCTTTCTTTCTGGCAATGGAACAAGATCCCAAACGTCATTGTCTATCATGGATTTTAATTCTTCATTTATGGCATTGATCCAATTAACAGAATTTGAGCTTTGCATGGCCTTTTGGAGATTGATATGATTTTCTCCCAAAATTTCACTACAAGCCTCATTTTCCTGAAGAAAGATAATGTAATCATTAGAGATTGCACTTCTTCTTTCTCTAGTGGATCTCTTTAATGGCACTGGTTGTTGTTATTGAGGGTGATGAGTTTGTTCTTTTGAAGGAACATCATTTTGTGGAGGAACCTCATGGACATTATTTTGATTTGTGTTTTTCTCAATAATACCAGGTAAAATAACCTGACCCCGATCATTATTAGGAATAACTAAAAGAAGAGAAAATAAATCCCCTTCAGAAACTTCTTCAAAATCAATGTTCATAACCATATCTCCCCCTTCAAACTCAACATCCTCAAAAAATCGGGCATTTCCTGTTTCAAAAAAAAAGTCTTAGTAGTGGGATCGTAGAATTCGTAATCTGTAGATCATTCAGAATAACCAACAAAATAGCCATTAATAATTCTTGAATCCAATTTTCTCTCATTAGGCTTGTACGACCTTGCCTCAGATGGACATCCCCATGTACGTACATGTTTGATGCTAGGCTTTTTGCCTATCCATTGTTCGTACGGGGTTTTGTTAGTCGTTTTAGTTGGTACTCTGTTGAGTAAATAAGCTGTAGTTTTCAATGCTTCTCCCCAGAGAGACTCTGGTAAGGTAAAATGACTAATCATACTCCTCACCATATCCTTAAGAATCCTGTTTCGCCTCTCAGCAACACCGTTCATGCTAGGAGATCCTGGCATGATATATTGAGGGACGATCCCGCATTCCTATAGGAATTTAGCAAAAGGTCTTGGACGTTGTTCACTTGATCCGTCATTTTTGCCATAGTATTCTCCACCACGGTCGGTTCGAACCTTCTTAATTCTTTTGCCAAGTTGGTTTTCCATCTCAACCTTAAAATTTTTGAACACATCGAGGGACTGTGACTTCTCATGAATAAGATAAATATAACCATATCGCGAGAAGTCGTCTATGAATGTGATAAATACCTTTGGCCATTCCAAAAAGCCATAGGGAATGGGTCGTAGATATTTGTATGTATTAGTTCTAAGACATCTGAAACTCTATTAGTACTTAACTTCCTCATATTTGCTTGTTTCCCCTTAATACAATTAACACAAATGTCAAAATATGTGAAATCTATGGGATCTAAAATTCCTTCTGACACAAGCCTCTTAATTCTCTACACAGAGATATGACCCAAACACTTATGCCACAAGGAACTTGATTTCTCATTAGTAAATTTCCTCTTTGTACCACGAGAAACTGTATGCAGGACTTCATTATATGAGGTAATAGTATCAAGCAAATACAGGTAGTCATGCCAGATTAAAGAACTAATACCAACTTTATTGGAATTCTGAAAAGGACTAAATAAACCATTCCGAAAGAACAATTATAACTTGATTTGTCCAATACAAAAATAGAAACTAAATTCCACCTAAAAGACGGTACAATATAAGTTTCTTTCAAATCCAGATAGTATCCTGTCTTTAACAACAACCTAAATGTGCCTATAGCCTCAACTTCCACCTTCTTGCCATCGCCCACATAGATGAATCTTTTAGCATCACTTGGCTTTCGGCAGTTCAGGCAACCCTACATGGACACACTGATGTTAGATGTTGCACCAGAATCTAACAACCAAGTGTGTTCAAGTACAGAAGTTAAGTTAACCTTAGAGCTGACCATAGTAAGAATTGTACCTTTCTTAGCACGCTAAGTGTGATATTTGGTACAATTCTTCTTTACGTGACCATTCTTCTTACAAAAGAAACAAGCCAATTCAGGCCCTTGTTTCTTCTTTATGGATGGTACACTTGCAGCTTCTTTGCTCTTCCTCTTGTTATTCTTGACTTTAGGGGTCATAGCCAAATGAGCACTTTCTGTTCTACCTTGTTTCCATCTATACTCTTCTTGTACACAATAGAAGATGGGCTCATTAAGGGACCATTTGTCCTTTCGACAGTTATAGCTCACCTTGAATTGATTAAAGTGTGCAGGAAGGGATATCACAATTAAATGCATAAGCAAATCGTTAGATAGCTCTAACTTAAGTGTCTTTAATTTCGAAACAAGATGAGACATTTCCATAATGTACCCCTTTATGTTTCTTTTACCTTTATATTTCATTGAGATAAGCTTTGCCAAAAGCGTACTTGTTTCAGTCTTTTCATTTTTGGCAAACCTTTGCTCAAGACTGTCAAGGAAACCCTTAACTGTAGTAGTCTGTTTTGATGTGTTATCCCGAAGCACTTCCGGAACAGCACGCCTCATGATCATAAGACTCGTGCGATTTGAACGATCCCACTTCTCAAACTCCATCTTTTCCTCAATGGAGCTGTTAGCCACAAGAGAAGAGGATTGTTCTTTACGAAGTGCAAGGTCTAGATCCATTACCCTAAGAATGATCAAAATGTTCTATTTCCATTCATTAAAGTTTGCACCAGTAAGCATAGGTATTGAACCGATGCTAGTAGAAATATTGGAAGCAGGATTTGCAGTTGAAATAAAAGAAATTAAATGCTCATATTAATACATTAATAACAAACTTAAGGTTTGATTCATAATTTTGTATATTCCATCACGCAAGATACCTGGCGCTACATTAGTATTTAGTATTTGGACAGAAATATTAACTTGCAAGTGGTAACCTTGATGTAGCAATCAAATACTAACAGTAAATTCTGTCAAACAATATGTCTTATTTTGGTCCGACTTATTGTTCACATGGAAACTTGATGACTGTTACATATTTGTTGCCACAGTTGCATATATAATTCAGCCAAATATTGACTTTCCTTTGAGCCAGTCAATAGATGCATGAATTATACATACATAAAAGATTGACTAGTTGTTCTGAATAAATTAACCTACATGACATAGGTTGCGTTGGCAACATAGAATTTCAATTAACCTATGCAGAACACTAGTTGGCCAAATTATGAATCAATACAATCATTATTTCATACGAGTCCACAATTTATTACAAAAATGCATAATATATTCCTCATTTAGATGAACATAACCAAAAAACAAGATTTAACCAAATTGCATTTAATTATTGTTGATAACCAGTCTAGCATGATTAACTGATCATAGAACATGACTTTCATAGGTGTGCGACTAAGTTGATTATCATAAGACCTTTACAATGCCCCACCTCATCGCAACCCCACACCACTAGGCAGCACCTCTTTGGGCCGTGCCCCCGGGAGGTCTCCATTTGCGTCGTGTAGTTCGATGGCTTCTACCCATACCCACCTACACACCCACCAAAGGCAATGTTGCAATGAGGCAAACAAATTAGTTAGCCAGGTCATACCAATTATAGACTTGTGGTTATATTATTTTTACACGAGAGGTCATCACAAGAACCCAGTCCTTTATTGACTCGGGCGCTACTTCCCCATACCCACTCTGTCGTGCTCTTCCCCAGCACTAGCCACACTTTCCAGCCGCCCAAGTCGAAATATTCTTTTGGTTTTTCTTTTGTTTTAAATACTTTTCTAGTTCCACATACCAGCCAAGTTCCAACCTCGACTACCCAAATCCATTTTCAAATGCTTTAGTGATGTCGGGGCAATTTACTGCCTGCATGTCAATGTCACTACACAAAGCTAAGCATATCCCATAAGTATGTATGTATTTAGTAACTATCAGGTATTCCCTTAAGCTAGGGTGACAAAGATAATGTTTAAGTTCAAGGATTGAAAATTTAAACACGATTATTAGTTAGGGTATTAACTATAAGCTAAAGCAACATACATGTATAAAACAAAGCAATGCAACTTCATAATCGTAAAATAATATAAATTGCATTAAAACTTAGGAGAGAAATGATCAAAGTGTTAACTTGCCTTGTTCTATGTATTGCGGGTCTTGGTCTTGCACGACTTGACGTTCCTCGGGAACTTCGATGTCTATAAACGTGAAAACAACCAAAGTCCAAATAAGCATGAAAAGATTCAAATTGCATTAAAAAAATTCAAACATGCTCCAAAATGGGTGTTTTCGGTTTGGTTGAGTAGGGTTTGAATTTAGATAAATTTGAAAACAAAAATTAGATAAATTTGAAAACAAAATTCATTCGATTTGGAGTTAAAATGAGTGAGAACGAAACCTCTAAAATTCAAAACGGAAATTAAATCCGGAAAAAGAAAAGGGAGAGAGAGTCCTCTCTTTGATAGATGGGGTCTATCTGTCACATACCCAGTCCAGGTGAAGAGTGCATGGACCGGAGGTCCACATGCACTGTGCTAGTCCACGAGGTCTACGCTGTACACTTAAGGTGGTGGGGCCCATTCGTCATAGATTTATAATCAAAACGGTTTTCAATTATCTCCTACTATTCACTCTTGGGCCCACACATCAATCCAACAGAGCCTACTTAACTCAGCCCTTAATTACTGCTTGTCCTAATGATGCCCTAATGGCTACAGTGATTATGAGCTACAATGTTTGTCCTAACCCAACCAGAGTAGGGGAGCCCTGCACGGTTTCTCGCCGCGCTCGACGCCGACGGCGAGTCGGATCATGGGGCGGCTAGTGAGGCCAACAAATGGAACCCCACGGCTCGGGTGATCCTAGGGGTACCAGTGGCGGGGCCAAGACGGCCTACGGCGACGACGCAACGGCATTGAGCGGCGATGGCCCTACAGGCTCCAGTGGTTGCGACAACCCAGCGACTTCCCCAATCAACTAGCGCATGCATGAGCATCAATAAAGTGCAGGGAACCTAACAGAGTGAAGACGGAGGACGGAGGTGGTAGGATGGTGGCCAGCGATGGTGATCCAAGGTGGCGTGGAGACCTTCACGAGGCGGCGGCAACCTTAGCAAAAGAAGATGCAATCAATCACCGGGAGAGCTCAAGGGGGGGGTGAGGAGGTGCTTGGGGTGAAAACAATTGGAGCGGAGCTCATTGAGAGAGGAGCGGCGGCTTTGGCCAAAAAGGGAGAAGACGACGAAGCCGACGAGAACTTGTGGACAAAGGGTAAAATTGGGTGAGGGGTTTTATGCCTCATGTCCTAGAACATAAGATGACATGAAGAGTAAAGGAGGGGTCTCACCGAGACGGCGGTGGCGCGATGGTGGTGTGGCAGTCGAAGCAAAGCCGACACTCTCTTCGTGGTTTCAGTGGTTTTGTTCGGTGAAGGAGGGATGGATGGAGGGGAATGGCAGGGAGGGGGCAACAGAGGCCTGGGCCAGCATTTTATAGGCAAGGGAGTAATGGTGAGCTTGTGGCCGACTGGGATGGGCAGGACAACTTGGCGTCATGGTGGTGTGGGAGCATCGGCTCGAAGGGACGGGGTAGGTGACTAAGCGACTAAGCGGCAGTCTTGACAACACACTGGTGACATGAGGCCAAAGCGGAAGGACAGCGTCATCACCATGCGGCAGCGATGAAGCGGTAGCAGTGTGGGGGCGGTGAGGATGGGGCAAATGGCGGCGACCGACCGCTGGCCTTGAAGGAGAGAGAGAGAGAGAGAGAGAGAAGAAGGGGAAAAGGGGCGCTAGGCTCAGTAGGCTGATTGGGACTGAGCCGCGTAGGGTTAATGGGCCAAAGTTGACTTGGCTGTTAGAAAAATATCGAGGGAAAGAAAAGAGGAGTGGAAAGAAGAAAAGAAATGGGGAAAAATATTTATGTCTCAATTTTCTTTAGTGTATGTTCTCACTTTAGACTTTTACTTCAGGAATTCTCAGGGGATTCACTTGCATATGAAACTTCGATTAGTTTTAATTTTAAAGTTCCGGTTTTAGGGTTTTAGTTTTTCACCACCCGCGCTAGAGAGAAGAGAAAAAGAAAGAAAGAAAAAGATGCAGTTAAAACAAATCCCAAAAAGGCATGCAAATAGGACGACAACCGATAACACACAAAAAGTTTTAAAAATCCCCTTTTTTTTGTCTTCGGGAATTTTTTGGGTGTTACAAAGAGTACTCGACAAGATAAGATTTCTCTTGAAACCAGGAATGTGTCGAATGTCCGACAAAGTTCCGATGGTGTCATCAAATATCTTGATCTGGATAGAACCAATGTTTGCAATCTTGCATGGTGAATTGTCACCCATATATTAACTTAGAACCACTTTTGCGTAGATTCATAATTCACAAATCAATCTCTGTTTCGTATCATATGAAAAGTATAGGCCGTACGAAGACTACACCCATCACCAGTTTTGGAATTATCGGCAAAAGACAATGAAAACATCTCCATCATAATCTTGCTTAGTAACAATGGTGGTTTTAGCATCATCCTCTTGTTGATCTGTCTCGAAATTGTTATTTATTTTCTCATGTTTGTTTACCCATCAACACTTAGATATGTCGTCTCCATCTTTCTTGCAATACTTGCACAACTTGTACTGCCTCTCGATTTCGATATGCCTTTGTTATTCTGCTAGAGCTTTTGTCTCTTGAATCACCGTTTGAACTCCTCTCCTGTTGTCTGCCACGAACAACCAGACCTTTTGCACACGAATTTGAACTTTCGTTCGGAACGGTTTCATCTTTTCCTTCGCATGCGGTGCTTTATAGACTTCATTAAGTGTAAGAGTATATCGGCCATATTGAATAATATCTCTAAATGTGGAGTATGAACTAGACAATGAGCATAAAAGAATAAGACCAAAATCTTCATCATCATATTTTAGCTCCATAGACTCAAGATCCGAGACTACTCCTTTAAATGCTGCCAGGTGGTTCAATAATGACCCATTTTCCGTCATGTGTTGTGCGAATAAATCTTCTGCTTCAAATGCTTCTCACTGGTCAGATCTTTGGTCATGCAAATCTGGTCCAATTTCAACCATAATGTGGCAACGGTCTTCTCCTTCAAAACCTCCTGTAGAATATTATTTGGTAGATGGAAATAAATCTTAGATAAGGCATTATGATATTTTCTTTGCTTCTCCTCAAGTGACCATGCAGCGGGTATCTTGTTGATCCCTAATAAAGCGTCATCCAAATTGAGTTGTGCAAAAACACCTCACTTCTTGACTTGCCATAGAGAAAACCTTATGTCTCAATATAGCAGCGGAATATCATACTTCAAAGTCATCATGCAGAAGAAATCCTAGATTTGCTGGTACAATTATGTGTGTACCTAGTAATAAATTGTGATTTCCGTGGTACACTTCCATGTGCACATAGCACTTTTGAATGTATTTTGCTATTTGGCTATCACGAACGTCTCGTTTCTGGGCAGACGAACTAGCTGGCCACTTCAGCTCTTCGGGATTATGCAACTCAGACTTTGCTTCGGACTTGACGCCTGCTTGATAAATCACGAACATATCGAGTTTGCTTCGGTCTTATGGACTGTTTTCGATCTGATTGGACAGACGTAGACAACTGTCTCCTCCTTGCGCACAGACAACTCGCGGGATGCGAGCAGAGCCGATCCAACGATTTTTTCGATCGAATCTACTGAGCTCTGATACCACTTGTTATAAATAATGCACATAAAAATAGAAACAAATGGCACGAATTTTATGTGAAAAACCCTTTCGGGGAAAACCACGTGCGCACAAAGACAACATCACTATATGAATATATGTTTACAACGAAACTCTCTGCTCTTTCTTATGGACTACATGTATATATTTATAGTGGTACATAAAAGACTCTGTATAGAAGCATGACACCCGGACCCAACAAAAATTATATAGCTTGAAAAGCTAGTAGTTCTAGTAGTACTCCTACTATGCAACATGCCAGCGCCATAGGAGAGAACTAAATGCATGCGATCGATCGAGCCGTCATGCATTTTTTTTAATGTAGAAAGGTAGAGTCTAGGATTTAAACTTGAATGGACTGCTTGGACAACACAGCTAGTCAAATGAGCGAGCTCACCTTCTCAGCCGTCATGCAATTGGTGCAGCCAGCCAGCATATGTCGTACGATCTAGCAACTAACGACGATGTTACGCCTCTGACATCTGAGCTGCCGCTTTTAAATCGAATGGAGGAGCGTCAGACAGAACGAAGTGCGTACTCCCACAAATTAACAAGCAGCGATCATTCGATCGTGGGGCTGGCCGCGATCGGCGGCCGGATATACATATCGTCTCCATCGATCGCAGGGGAGAGGAAATGAAATGAAAGGATTTGATGGTGTCGGCGACGTGATATCTGAAAGCAAGCCTCCCCAAATCGATTCACATGCCGTGTTCCAACTTGCGAGGATCACAGCTTTAGTAGTAGCCACCAATGGCGTACGTGTGGTTTGCAGGGAGCTAGCCGTTGCTGTCGATCGCAGTGTTGAGCCCGTACGCACACATGGCCGGTCGCGATCGCGCAAGGCGACCTGTCTCCTCCGCAAAGCTGGAGCAGCATCATCTGGTCCGGCGACGTCTCAGGCGGACGAGTAGGATTAGAAAGAAATAAAACACAAAACGCAGCACGTATGTCGTCACGTCAGCATGGTACACAACAACACGAACGTATCCACTGAGCACAGTTAATGTACAGGTAGTATCGTATGGTAGTATAAATTAAATATGATCATTTATTCGTTAAAGGCATAATATAATTGTTTGTGGGGTATTATATATAGACTTTTTTCAACTAGAACCGAAAATATTACTCTTGATCTCATATGAGCAATTACAATTCTACCCTTTAGGATTCTACTACTCGTACTACCAGGTGTAGTATAACTAAATCTTAACTAATCTGAATTATTAGATAAAAAAGAATGAATTTCATGTATTAAATTGAGTGCACCGTAAAAGAGCTCAAAATACTAAAGTGTTTGCGTTGCCATGGCCTCGAATACAGTTAGTACACATGCAAATACAATCCCTGGACGTGCAAGCGAGTGAACAAGAAGCGTACAGATCGTCACTATATCGAGACAGCCGGTTTGTTCGTCGAGTTCGATCGAGTGGCTACGCAAACCTAGCTTGTTCAGCACGTACGTGGCTGCCACATGACGTGGTGCAGTGGCACTATAGCCTGCGAGGGCGACATTGTTTCAGCATGCGGCCGCTCTCGAGAGCGTTAATACGTACACCGGCATGCAGCGGCCTGCAGGCACATGGCAAGGAAGCGACGGCTGGACATGATTTTTCTCAAGGACACGCAAAAGCTTTGCACGTCAAGAAAATGAGTGGTCAGAGAGATGCCACCCGGCATGCCGGCGGGCAGACAGACAGGAGCACGCGCGGCACCGTCTCCGGGCGGCGGTGGCGCAACACGAGCCAGGTAACTGATCCGTCCCACGTGCCCTCCCTCCGCGGCGAATCCTTCCTTCTCGCTGTCGGCTTTCAATTAGTCAGCGCGAGCATAATTAAGCTGCGGCAACCTGGACCCGATGGATACATCGGCAGCGAGAATGATTCACCCATGGAATCGAAGGATCGATCAGCTCGGCCGTGGAGGCAGACAGTTAAAGGCTCCGCGCGCGCGATTCGGCCGGGCTCCGCCTGCGCCTCATACGTCTCCCTCTTCCTTTCTTCACGCTCGTCGCTGTTCAGTGTCCACCCGCACACCACCAGCTCCAGGAATGTGCCTTCGCTTTTGCTCTGCCCTGCTAATCGGACGCACATTCTTTGACGTTGCACGTGCTACAGCGTCATGACATTGGTTTCTAGCCGTTGGATCAAAAAACGAAACGAAGACCGGGTCGTGTGCCGCACTTGTACTGCAGCGAAAACACAGTAGCAGGTATTGTAGTTGATACTGTAGCAGTTGACCGTATCCGTTCTTCCTCAACCGAACGGCTCAGATCGTCACAATGTCACCGTACCATTACTCTCTACTATTTTCTTTGCAATGTCAGATGAGGGATGGTCAGATGAGAATCCCTGCTTATCCGGCCGGGAGGCCGGGAGGAGAGAACCGATCGAGCAAAGCTAGCTAGCGCCTGCAGTACATGTGTCTGACGACCCGACCAGGTAAAAAATGTAAAGTGCCTGCCTGCTGCCTCGATTCACTTTCTGGCTTTTATTTGTGCCACAGTACGCCGACACGGCAGCGGTTTAAAATGCCGGAGCAGATGCGCGCCGGCCGGCCGGCCGGTAAAACTGCCAACAGAAAGTACATATGCTGAAGATTCATTCGGTCACCTGCCTGCGAACGGAGCACTTAAATTAGATTGGTGTTTGCTATTTTCCGATTGAGCTGGTACACTCGATTTAATATGGACCGTTTATTTTCGTTGATTCAATGATGCAGATTAGTTTTGATTTATTTATATTACATCTGATAGTATGAGTAGTAGAATTCTGAGATGATAGAGTTGTAATTGTTCATGTGAAATCACATGCCATAAAAGTAATATTTTCAACACTAGTTGAAAAAAAATCCATAATACACTCACGAAAAATCATAAATATAAAGAAAAATCTATTATACGATTAACAAATCAATTACCAAATTTAATTTTAATTTATACTACCACCGATGTTACCTCGACGGTGCGTTAGCTACTTGCAATCGTCATCTCGTCAGAGAGAGTTGGTCCTGTGGTGATCAGGTACGGAGTTGTCGCATCCATCGCACGTGATGTAGTGGACGACGACACATTTAGGAATTTAATTTGCATCGAGCTTAATGGGGTATCGACCGACCGAGGCCGCCCCGATTAACATGCAGGATCGACGACATGGATGATGAATCCAATCCTAGGACATATTCTAATGGCAACTCGAGTACTCGATCCTTTGGGGAGGATAGATGGATAATTAGACGTGTTTCATTATTCGTGTTTGATTTGACAATAATACTCGACACTAATTTGCAGCGTCTTCTATTCTTCTTCTTTTGCTCATCATCAAGCATGAGATAATGAAAATAAATCCTATAGGACTCAGTATGGGACTCAGCGAGGGCCCCGCATCCGTCGTCTATCCGCATCTTCGCGAGGAGGGAGGATTGGACGGTGAGGTCCTCTCTCAAAGAATTTACTTCCTAAGATAAACACATCCACACAAGGAGTAATTAAGTTCCAGATGAAGTTACATCAACACATCATATCAGAGAGGAGCTAGCTACGCTAAAGCTGGATGGGCCATTCCTTTCCATTTCCTTCTCCCTCCTCTTTACTTCTTTCAATGTGGTTCACACAACAACGCCGAAAACGACATGGACGTAGCAGCCTAGGAGTTGGAGGCTCGTGGATGCAATGCGGCCGGTCGGGCAACTAGCTAGGCACCAGTATTTACCTCGTCTAACCTCTTTTTAAAATGACATAGCAAAACTAATCTTGGTACGAATGAAATGACAATAACATTCCAGCATACAAAACTACCGTGTAAGACGATGTGCCACACAAAATCACCATAGAAATCCACTTGCCGTGAACGGGATCCACGACAGGTTGCCTATCGCGCACCCCGTCATATCGCCATGGGTCCTAAAGTGCTCGGGAGCACTGCGGCACAGAAGCACTACTCGAATGACAACAGGATTATCGTTCGCTATAGTCCGTGAATGGAGTACGTCTACAACGCGTATGTAGCCGTAGCACTATATATGCCAGTTGTCTTCTCACGAATCATAGTTGGAAATATCGGCCGGTGAAAATTCGTTTCTATCGGAACCTAGAGAAACTCAAACCGGTTTCGAAAATTTTGTTTTGCATGAATTTTATCGAAGAAATTTGTGTCAGAATTTATTTTCCAAAATTTAGGCCGATATTTTCAACCGATTTTCGGCCGATCTTTTTTTTTAATTCAAAATTTGATTTGCAAAATTCTGCCGAAATTTGCCCAAAAATTCTGATTTTCGGCTAAACCAATCCGATACTACCGGACCTGGGTAAAATTTTGACACCGGTTTTTAAAACCCTGTTCTCACCTACCTAGTGTATGCCGTTGCACGATCGTTGTACAAGCTAGCTTGCAAAAACATCATCGTCTTGGAAAAAGAGGATGGGAAACTGCGCTGTAATTTTCAGGCACACCTGACCACAGGATCGCCGAGCCGGAAAGGCATTGGCCGACGTTAGCATCGCGGATTCACAGCCATTGACGTCGCAGTTGAGATCTCCGGTAATCTCTTGCTTTGATGCCGTCAAGGCGCTTCCGGTTTTCTTCTTCTCCACGAGCGTGTGAAGCCATAGGCAAAGAGGATCTTTCGAAAAAGGAAAGGGGAACAAGAAGCAGCATCCATATATATATATATGGTTTGTGCTGGACTGAGCCGAGAAGCAAACCAACCTAATGGTCTTTTCCTTTCCCTGAACCCATGTACTTGTTAACCATGCTTATCTTCGTGACCTCTTAGGTAATGATGACAATATACTTGTTAACCAACTGCGTCCCCTCAAAAAGACATAATTACCCATCAAATATATATATATGAAAAATACTTTCTACTCTCGGGTGTAGTTACTCCCATTTTTGATATACCACCTAAAAGAATTTGACATACTCCTTTATCACTTTAGGTATGCTTATATACTAATTATAAGATACTCCAATGTGAACCATACGAAAAAATTGCAAGAGAGTCTATAGTTTTTAGCATATTTTGTAAATACCTTCATATTCGCACATAAAAAGTAGTATGTCACATAAAAAGCGTTATGTCTAAAAATTGTACATACCACTCTGAAAAGGTGTGAATCGACCTAGGTGGTCTTATATACTGTGATATCTACACATACATCATCTCTAGGTTCTTGCGAAGATACTCCTCGTTGTGAGATACGGAATAGAACAACTTCACTAGGAGTAGGAAAAAGACTTCTATATACATATATATATATATATATATATATATATATATATATATATATATATATATATACATATACATATATACATATACATATATACATATATATATACATATACATATATACATATATATATATATATATATATATATATATATACATATACATATATATATGTGGGATAGATTTCATACTCCTAGGAGTATAAACTCTCACTTTCAATACGCCACTTAAACTCATATATTATACTTCTTTATCACTTTTAGTATACTTAAATACCACTTATAAGATACTCCAATGCGACTTGATTGAAATTTTTTCATTGGAGCCCTTTGTTTTTTGCTATACACCTTTTCATATATAAAAGTATATACACAAATTTTGCTATAAAAAGTAAACTTTAATGAAATTTTTCATGGAACTCACTTTGGAGTATCTAATAATCATTATTGAGTATGCTATATATATATATATATATATATATATATATATATATATATATATATATATATATATATATATATATATATATATATATACCTCTCAAATACCATAAATTATATGATGATACCTCTTTATCTATTTGAGTATACTCAATAATGATTACAAGATACCCAAAAGTGAGTTCCATGAAAAATCAACTTTTATACCAAAATCCGTGTATATACTTCTTTTATATATGAAAATGGGTATATAGCAAAAATAAATGGCTCCAATGAATTTTTTTTCAATTAAGTCGTATTGAGTATCTTATAATTGGTATTTAAGTATATTGAAAATGATAAAGAAGTATAATATATAAAGTGGTCACAGGAGTACAACTCAGAGCATCATATATATATATATATATATATATATATATATATATATATATATATATATATATATATATATATATATATATATATCGATTTACTCCTCGAACTATCGAGAAAAAGTCTGGTTTACCCCTGAACTACAAAGCCGGTTATTTAACCCTCACTGACTTGTCCGTCCGGTCATTTAACCCCTCATAGCGGTTTGAATGGGTGGTTTTCTTGACGTGGTAGTGGTTTTCTTGGTCGGGAGAGAGAGAGAGGTGGTGGAGAGAGAGGCGTGAAAACCACCATCTTCTTCATTTGCTTTCTTTCTTCCCCAATCTCCTCTCATTCCCATGGTTCTCGCTCTCCTCATAAACTCCTTTGATTTGCTCCCCCTTCCTCTGGTGGCTGGCTCCTTGCCGCCCTTCTTTGCTTTCACTGGCGAGAAACCACCACCACCTCCCGCCGCCTTGGCGTCGGCAATAGCAATAAAAGCTCGCGACCAGATCGTGGCACCGGTGGTGGCTCTGGCCTGCAAGCGGCCGCCCGGCGAGCTTCAGCAGCGCTATGGACCGTTGCATCGGCGCTAGACCTCCCTCTTGCGTGTCGCAGATGGGCATCTGCGAGAACGCCGCTTTCTTCTGCACATGCCGTATGGTCGGCGCTAAGGAGAAGCCCGAAGCGGCGCGCCGTTAGGCGGCGATGGTGAAACGAACACCGAAGCTTCGCGGACGGTCTCGTGGTTCGCAGCGGTCATACTCGTTCGCATGTAAGGCGAGCTTCGTCGTCGCAGTGGCCAAACATGAACACGTCGTCGAGGCCCTCGTCGACCGGCCGATTACTGACCGCAGCCCACGCCCGCCGCGCCGACCATCTCCCAGCCTCGCCACGGCTCGCGGAAGGGACCTCGCGCGGGCGCGACGAGACGCGTCTCGCCGCCGGCGTAGTGGAGGCTGCCGTTAGAAGCTGCCCGAAGGCACGGCGCCTTGTGGTCGCACATCGACCTCGGCGCGACGGACAGTGGCGCCGCCTCCTCCTCTGAGACGCCGGACACTCCTCGCCGCCATCGATCGATTGATCGATCGCGAATGGATCAAGTTGTCTTGAAGTCGGAGAGAGAGGGATGGGTTTGGCGTGAATGGTGTTTGCGGGCGTGGGACACACTGCCGGTGTCTCCGCGCCCTCTGCATCTGTAGTGACCAGGGAACGCCGCCGCCATCTCGGGTCTTTGTCCCCTTTCATGCCTTACGGGTGAGTAGTACCCGTGACATCATCGGCTGGAGCCACCCGCCTCGTGCTTGGCCATTCTCCTGAGTCGAGCCAAGGAGCCCAGCGAACAATGACGGAGGAGCCGAGGGCGCAACCAGAGGGGCGGCGGGCCAAGGGGCGGTGGTGGCGGCGAGGCGGCGGCAGTGGCGGCACTAGGGCCGGGCCGGCCGATGGAAGGGGCGAAGAGCAAAGTTCAAGAGGAGTTAATGGAGGAAAGAGAGATGAAGAGATGAAGAAGAAACAGGCCCCTAAGTCGAGAGAGGAGAGGAGGAGAAAAGCAGATCAGCTGCGCCACGTCATATCTTTGAGTTGGCGAATGTCGCCATGTCGACAAAACCACCCATTCAAACCGCTATGAGGGTTAAATGACCGGATTTGACAAGTTTGGGGGTTAAATAACAGTTTTGTAGTTAGAGGTAAACCGGACTTTTACGATAGTTAGAGAGTAATAGGACTTTTCCATATATATATATATATATATATATATATATATATATATATATATATATATATATATATATATATATATATATATATATATATATATATATATATATATATATATATATATATATATATACGCCTGCTTTCATACTCAGGGAGTATGTACTCCCACTTCAATATACCATAGCGCACATATTATACTTTTTTATCACTGTCAGTGTCCTTAAATACCAATTATAAGATACTCCAATGCGACTTGATCGAAAAAAAATCATTGGAGCCCTTTGTTTTTTTTGCTATATACCAATTTTCATATACAAAAGAAGTGTATACATAAATTTGGCTATAAAAAGTGGACTTTAATGAAATTTTTCATGGAACTCACTTTGGAGTATCTTATAATCATTATTGGAGTATGCTCAAATAGATAAAGATATATCATCATACGATTTAAGTGGTATATAAGAAGTGAGAGTATGTACTTCTAGGAGTACCATACCATTTTCATACGCACACACACACACACACACACTAATCTGCGTCTGAGCGTAGAATTAGTTATTCTACGGCTCAGTCCAGCCCACCAGGCATCGACCAAGCCGTCCTTACAGAGCGCCGAACATGCCATTTTTGCCCGCTAACCCACGATCCCCCACGCGCGATGTCACACGTCTAGTGCGAGCTATGACGAGGTTGAAAGAAATTGTGATAGCAATTTTACTACTGCACGTATCATCGCGTTTATATTTTTTATGATTGTTTCGTACGCGCATGGCTGGATGTGCCAGCAAACTACAAGTGGAGTCCAGTAAATTTGTTTATAACAGAGTAGTAATGTTATATGGAGGTTGTTGTAAATCTCTTTTTAGTAAACGCACAGAGAGGTTTTTATTTGTAAGACATATCATTTTGTTACCCTCGTCTTCACCAAGTTACTGGTAAAAACCGTTCGTGAATCGGAGCTTCTATCAAAAGTTATTGCGAAAATAAGAAAAGAAATATTTGTGTACAAAACAAGGAACTGATTGTTTGCTAGTTGGCTGTCTACTTGTTTGTACTAGTTGTTTAAGTTGGCAATAAAATCATGTAGAGGTTGTAGTAAATCTTTTTTAAACAGAGCAGTAAAGTCACGTGGAGGTTGTAGTAAATCTTTTTTTTGTAACAAAGCAGTAAAGTCATGTAGAGGTTTGCAGTAAATCTTTTTGTAAAAGAGTAGTAAAGTCATGTGAAGGCTGTAGTAAATATCTTTTAGCGATGCATTTTTTTTTGTAAACGCACATAGATGTTTTTATTTGTGACACTTATGTCATTATGTTATCCTCGTTGTCACCAAGCTACCAGTGAAAACCGTTCATGAATCGAAGCTTTCAATCAAAAATTATTTGCGAAAATAAGAAAATAAACATTTATGTACAAAACAAGGAATTGATTGTTTTCTAGTTAGTTGTCTACTTGTCTGTACCAGTTGGCTAAGATAGCAGTAACGTCATGTGGAGGTTGAAGTAAATCTCTTTTAGCGATACAATAAATCTTTTTAGTAAACACACAGATATATTTTTATATGTGAGACTTATATTATTCTGTTACCCTCGTCGTCACCAAGCTATCGGTGGAAACCGTTCGTTAATCGGAGCTTCCAATCAAAAGTTATTGCGAAACAAGAAAAGAAGCATTCGTGTACAAAACAAGGAACCGATTGTTTGCTAGTTGGCAGTCTACTTGTTTGTACTATTTGGCTAATATGGCAATAAAGTCATGTGGAGGTTGCAGTAAATCTTTTGGATTAATTCCTTATATGCCACTGAAATTTGGTCTCAATCCCTGATTGTGTCATTGACATGTGGGGTCAGGGCCCACATGTCAATGACACAGTGACTGGTATATAAGAGATGAGGCCAACTTTCGGTGGCATATAAGGAATTAGCCCAAATCTTTTTGTAACAGAGCAATAAAGTCACGTGGAGGTTTTAGTAATTCTTTTTTGTAACAGAGTAGTAAAGTTATTTGGAGGCAGTAGTAAATCTCTTTTAGCGATGCGGTAAATCTTTTTTAGTAAACACACATAGATGTTTTTATTTCCGAGACTTATAAAATTATGTTACCCTCATTGTCACCAAGCTACCGGTGAAAACTGTTCGTGAGTCGGAGCTTCTAATCAAAAGTTATTGCTAAAACAAGATAAAAACGTATTCACGTACAAAATAAGGGACCGATTGTTTCCTAGTTGGTTGTCTGGTTGTCTGTATTAGTTGGCAAAGATGGTAGTAAAGTCATGTGAAGGTGATACTAAATCTCTTTTAGCGATATAGAAAATATTTTTTAGTAAACGCATAGAGAGGTTTATATTTGCGAGACATATATCATTTTGTTACCCTCGTCGTCACCAAGCTACCCGTATAAACCATTTGTGAATCGGAGCTTCCAATCAAAAGTTATTGCTAAAATAAGAAAAGAAATATTTATGTACAAAACAAGAATACACGTGGGTTTTACTATCAGATTTGACAATACCGAGACTTTTACCATCGATTGCAACGCGCGTGTGTGTTTTACCGCCGATCCCACGCGGGAAGTCTTGTATGGCGTGCCTCGCGTGAAGTAGGGGGAGCAAATTTGGCGCATGCATCTTGGCCTTGACCAGAGAGAGAGAGAAATATCTTCTACTCTCTGGTGTAGTACTCCCACCTTTGATATAGCACCTAAACAAATTTGACATACTCCTTTATCACTTTGGTATATTCATATACTAATTATAAGATACTCTCAACGTGAACTACACAAAAAAAATTGAAAGGGAGTCCATAGTTTTTAACGAACTCAATATACTTTGGGTGTGTGTGTGTGTGGTGTGTGTGTGTGTAGAGAGAGAGAGAGAGAGAGAGAGAGTTTTCTACTCTCGGGAGTTGTTACTCCCTATTCCGTATCTCACAATGTAGGGAGTATCTTGTGCAACCGAGAGTATGTATGTGTAGTATATGAGTATATAAGACCACCTATGTGGTATTTACACCTTTTTAGGGGTGGTATGTACAACTTTTTTGACATACTCCTTTTTATATGCGAATATGAAGGTATTTACAAAATATGCTAAAAACTATAGACTCTCTTGCAAATTTTTCATGTGGTTCACATTGGAGTGTCTTATAATTAGTGTATGAGTATACCCAAAGTGATAAAGGAGTATGTCAAGTTCTTTTAGGTAGTATATCAGAGGTAAGAGTTATACGGTAGAGCATAGCTATTCTGCGCGTGGGCCGCATCCTAGGCTGGGATGTACGCGGCGAGCCAGCCCACACTACCTTGCGCTACACGTGTCCTTTGTGTACATCCTTTGTGAGATATATCGTCTTGCGTGCTATCAGAGCCAACCGGTAAGAGGCACTCTGTTCCTGTTTGAGGAGCAACTGAGCAGGGAGTACACGCCTGCGGTGCTCAAAGAGTACAAGGAGACCTACTTCTCCAGTACAGCCTTCCGTATAAGGGCGGACACAACCCGAGATGGCCTATTCCTCGTGTCTCACAGGAAACAGTCTACGACGTTCATGTGGTCGCAGCACGATTTCAAGGTGGTGGCTGAAGAGCAAACACTGGGAGCACACGAGTACTTTTACTGTCTCTCCACTAGTAGATACTGTTCAATTTACTATACTTTAACTGTCCAATGCGTATAGTCAGTTTAATATCATCGATACGTATTTACTGCTAATTCATCTTTGGTTTACCGCCTGTAGGGCTTTTCTGCTCGCACTTAGTGCGGGTGTTCACCCACTTGCATGTCGAGAGTATCCCCAGCCACTACGTGCTCCGTAGGTACACTAGGAATGCTAGGGTGGATTTGTCGTACGACATACACGACCTCATGCAGGTCAGATCTGATGGAACGACTGAGATGTATCGGCAGTTCGGCACACCACCTTACTGACAAAAACTATGGGCGTGGTGAGGTCAGGGTGCAAATCGAGTCTTGCGTACGATAGAGCCATGAAGGTCCTCAAGGAGCTTCGCATGCAGCTTGATACCGTACTGTAACATCCTGATTTTCTAAATCCTTTTTAAATGTGTAAAATAAATTACAACTATTTTATTTTAATGAGAATTCAAAGTTTGGTTCTGTTGGAAGGGTTTGAGTTGTTTATACCTCCTTGCTGGTAAGCTCGGCAATCCTCCTTTAACCTATCTCTTTTGGGTTGTGTAGGTTTAGGCCTCCTCTGTGGTCTAGACCTCCCCAACGGCTCTTGAGGTTAGACCTCCCTTGATGTTTGGACCTTTTCTCACCTGGACAAACCCTTATGTCGAGGCCTTTTTCCTTTGAGTTTGGTCACTTGGACCTCTTTGTTGGTTCGAATCTCTTGGGCTCAGACCTCTTTTACATTGAGACTTCTCTTAAGTTAAGACCCTTGTTGCCTCGGCACTTTCCTTATGCTTGATCCTCTTTTCCCGGGACATCATGGTAGTTCATCGGTCTTTTGTGTGCCTTTGAACCACCTCGATATTTCTTCTGGCGAAAGGACTTTCGTGGGTTCATCGACCTCACCTCATCGGATTGAAGATCTCCCTTGAGTTACCTTGACCTTGGCGACTCCATCTGGAACTACTATGGGTGGAACTCCTTTGTGAGATCCCTCTTCTTGGAACCCCTCCGCATGGACCTCTCTTTCGTTTGGATCTGGCGGTTCAGACCTCTTCCCATCTCCAATCCAAAGGTCCAGACCTCCCCGTGCGTTATGTCCCTCTATGGACCTTCCCTTTGTTTTGAATCTAACGGTTGGACCTCTCCTCACTTCCAATCCAAAGGCCTAGACCTCCCCTGCACGTTCAATCTTGGCTGTTGGACCTCCCTCTCGGAGATCCAACCGCCCGGACCTCAACTTGCCTTTAATCTCAACCACGGAACCTTCTTGTAGTTCTCTGGACCTCCTGTCCAAGACCTCTCCGTGGCCTTTTACATTTGGCTCTGGACTTCCTCGCCCGACCTCCCCTGATGAGATCCTAACCGTCAGGACCCCCTTTCTTGATCGACCGACTGGGACCTCGCATGTCGGACCTCCTCTGTATGTCTGGACCTCCTCAACCTTTAGACCTCCCGGTCCTTTGGGCCTAGGACCTCCTAAGCCTCTCGGACCTCCTCAAAGACCTCTCCTGCGGGGGCAAGACCTCCCCTCTTGACTCATTGTTTCTAAAGTGGTGGCCCCACTTGCCGGCCTTAGTCATTCTCATTCCCTCCGCCACGTAAGTATCTTGGGCATTTAATGCATGTCTTGTCACATTAAATGCATCCTCATCGTGGTGTTTACTCTGAATCGGGTCACTTAGGCTGTACTCGACATCCTTCTTTGTTCCTTCCCATAGCAACATCGTTGTCCTTCCTCGTACCTTTTACCTGTGGTGGTAGTGACACTTGTCCCGCCACTCACCTACCTTTGGCCCATTTCTATACTTATCCTTGGTACGTATGCTTCTAGTTTTCTTCACCCACTTTGACTATAATCAGCCCAGGGAACTCTGCCATATTACCTTCTTCACATTCACCATCTTGGCTCTCGTTCAGTGGCCTTCCAGGGAAGACCTTCTTTGCTCACGACCCCCTCCATCCATTGTTCCTTCTTGTCCTGGTAAGTCCCCAGTGATCTGCTCCACTCTTGTTTTCGCCCTTTGCCCGAGCTGGTCGTGTCCATCTCGGGACCTCCTGGTGGACTCCTTTTTGGATTTCTATGGCCTTTGTGTGAGGACCTCCTCTCTGGACTTTACGCAGAATCATTTCTCGGGGCCTCTCTGCAGTATTACTTAAATCACTCCTTTGGGGTCTTTTGCTAAAGACCACCTCCTCCCGTAGCTTAGACCTCTCTATAAGAATCTATTCTAAAATATGGACCTCTCCTATTGGTTGAGTTCTGGACTCCCTCTGGGGTTCATTTGGTTTTCTTGTTGATCTCAGTTGGATCTTTATTTGAGTCTTCTTTGAATTTGCTCTTTTACACGTGTAGATTGCGAAGACTCTAGGGAGTCTGAGGGTTCTGAAGAGGAAGATTCTCAGGATAGTGAGCAAGGCAAGTTACACTCTTGATCATATTGCACCCAATAATTCAATTTATTTATGTTCAGTTTCAAAGTATAATGCATGCCTATTTCTACCAAGTTATTTCAATACCTGTTTTAAATCCATAGTTATGCCTACTTCCCTTGTATGGCCACTGTTGACTTTGGACTGAACATGTTGTCACCTTTAGATCAAACTTGGGTCATGCAATAGTGTGAGCCAAGACCATTTGAAAAACAGACGCTTAGTCATGCTTAGACCAAAAATATTGATTTGGGGAAATCTTTACCATCATGACCAAACACTGTTTTAAATGTTTTCACCATGACATTGGGTTGTCATGGAAGGATGAAAATGTTGCTGGGGAAGCAAGGAAAAGGGAAATGGATTTAGACTGGGGCGAATTGGTTGGCTTGGCTGGTGCAATGTTTGTGCACGGTCTCTATCCTGGCTAAGGTGGAGGTCCAAGGGTTTGTGAAAGCCGCCTTAGTCATTTGAGGACCGGTCTTTGAGTGACCAATGCCATGCCTATAATGGGCTATGCAACAATCGTGCAACCACATGTCTCCAGAATGGGGCGTGGGACCTGGCTGAGTAATTTGCAAAACTCCACCATATGCTGCTCCGTTGGAGGTGTGGGAGGTCTTGTATGGCTAATGGTCTTTTATGACCTACTGTTCCCACTGGTGCAAGAGGGGGCTTTCCGCCGGATTGCGATCCATAGGAAAGTGAAACCTTAGCAAGGAAAGGCTGTGGTGGGGCAATGCATTGTAAAGGCCTTGTCATGAGCTCTAGACCTCTTACCTTCGGCAGTGAGAGGTGGCACTCGCGCATGCCAAACAAACTAGAGGACTCATGTCGTGTGGGTAAAGTGCACAACCTCTGCAGAGTTAAATCTATTCGAATAGCCGTGTCCGCGGTCATGGACGTGCTGGCAAAGGCTACTCAGAGTTAGATGTTGGTTTTGGGTTTCCAGAAATGTTTTCAAATCTGTTTTGGGATTTCTATCCCATGGGTTTGGGCAGGGAGCCTGGTGTCAGGAGGGTATCCTTCACCAACTTGTTGATGAATGTTATCCAACTGAAAAACTGCTTTGCTAAAATGACTTTTAGTTATTAAAGACCTGCTTTGGAACTTAGTAATGGTATTTGAAAGAAAATTGGCTTTGTGCAAATTAACCATATTATGCCATCCTTTGATTGTCCATATATGCATGTCATTTTGCTAACCCACGGTGTAACTTGCGAAGCACGGTTGTGTGCTCACTCTTGCTCATTACAATTTTGCCAGAGAGGACCTTGGCAAAGGAAGAAGACCAGCGAATAGGTTGTGCCTTCCGGTCGGTTACGTGGCGCGGCCGATGGACCCTTTGATCTTTTGCTCTTGTGTATTTATGCTTGGCCAAGGCCACCTTATAAACAACCTTGTTGATATTTTGCTATAATAAATATGCGTTGGATGTCACCTTTGTGTAATTGTCTTTGTGAGAGCTAGCCATGATCCTTAGGACTAGCTCGGGTTTCACAGGAACCACGAGCCAGCTCGGACCTCCATGTCCTCACCAGGAATGAGCGCGTGAGGTTACGAGGTGGTCTCGGACCTCCACGACCTCCTCGTTTCCCCTGGTTTGGCCGTGGCAGTCATCGGGTACTCCACGGCTCCAAGACCCTCTCAGTCATGTTCTCTCGACTTCAGAGGTCTCTGACCTCTGGGAGGTCTTAGTGGATCGCCCGAGAGGTCCTTTGTGAACCTCCTGGGAGGTCCGGATGGACTTTCCAGAAGTTCTTGGAGGACCTCTCGGGTGCCCTAGAGTTGGGTCATTACACGTACCCAACGACATGGCCCGATGGCTGAGGAGAACGCTGTGCCCGATGAAGTGGACGACGATACGATCAACCCATCAGCACCTCCTCTGTCACAGACCAAAGGTCACGAATGAGCCGATGATGAACCAGAGCAAAGTTCTGCACCGGCGGGAGGAAGATGATGAGGGTGTGCAGCATATGTGACCTGAAAGCCGATCACAACAGTGCTACCTTCCAAACCCTAACCCAAAATAGAGGGCGAGGGGGCAGGAGTGGCGGTGGCAGTGGCGGGGGGTAGGAGGAGAAGGCGAGGAAGAGGAAGGTTCGGTACACGCTGCCAGCTGATTCATGGGGACGAAACAAAATATGATTATGCTAACGATAGTCTTCTCGCAGGGTTGGATGACAGCAATACATGCTGAATAGCCATGTTCTTTACTTACATTTCAGTAAACCGTTTACTGCATTGTCGTATGTGTGCTACTGTGGTGCGTCTGCTAACTGGAAAATATACCTCGCTATTCGGCTCACCTTGCATGTTTTACTGTATATACAAACTCTCTTACTGCAAATAGCATGTGGTATTACTGCTTGTGTTTTTACTATGTTGGCCATAATCTATTACTGTCTTCTGTATATTGGTTACTACTTTTTTCGGCTAAAAGAACATAACGATCAATTGGTCGTCTTCATTGTATTGACATGTGGTGGCTGTTTTACTAGACGACGCCAATAACGTTACTGACGTATAGTTTTAATATTGAATTTCTACATGCGTAAAAAAAGACTTTACTTTTAAACCATACACACTACTGCTCCGTCTCCCCACGGATGACTTATAAATATAACACATCATCAGCTTGTGAAGCATTGCATACGCTAGTCGCCCCCGAAAAAGCCTCCCCCCGCAGTAAAACTCCAAAAAAAACACAGCATGATAAAAAAAGAACAAAAATGACTGCAAGCTCTTCTTCCGCTCCACTGCACACGATGGTTCTGACCTACCTAGCACTCATATATGATCAACTGTCCGCGACCTCCTCCATGCTTCGCCACTGTGTCTACCGAAGAGAGTGGTTGCAATCATCTGCACTCTGCGTCTTCTGCTAAGCCGGACCAATGTACTTGTGTCCGACATCCGGTGAACCAACCTCATCCTAAAGATTGTTCTCATGAACTAAGTGGATCGAATCAAAGCATCCATCCAAAGGATCGAAGACTACATCGGCAGGCAAAACGAAAAGATCGACGACGCCGAGACCGTGGAAGAGACAAACGTCCTCATTTGGACAATCGTCGATAGGCTTCCTTCGCTCAATAGGCACCAAGCTCGGCTCGCTGCCGCAAAGGAGCAGGTATAGGCGTATCTCCACATATTCCCTGATCCAACCCCCGACGAACTCCACAAGCGGGCTTACGAATGACTGAGAGCTGCGATAGGGTCCTGCCTTGGCCACTAAGGCCTCCTTTCTTTTCCCTTTCTTTCCTTCTTTTGCTATTATCGGGCAATGTAAACAAGAAGAAAAATACGACCGGTCACACTATTTTGGCTAAATAATATGTAAGAATTTTTATCTCCTGTTTTTTTACTATTATGTACATATAACATTACTGTAATGTTTTCTTTTTTTTTACTGTCGGAACACACAAAAGGATACGGTAAAAATGAAAACGCGATAAAATACAGTTTTACGACTTTATAAATGATCGTTTGCCTGTTCCTAGATGTGCTTTTATTGTCACACCACCTTTTCGTTGTACTACTCACTGAAATTTTACTGCAAAAATATTATGTGGTAGCTCTTTACTGTAAAATGCGAAAACAATTATTGAGCTTCTATTTTGTTTGTAATTACTACATATGTGTCATGTTTTACTACATTGTGACCTATATTTAACTGTGCTACCTTCGCACTTCTTTGTCTGTATGTTCACGTGTGCATTGCTGAAAACACGGTACCAAATCAAACTAAACCCTCGTTTTCCCTGAAACAAATCATACAATGCCGCTTAGGCTACCCGATGCATCTCTTCGTCTCTCTGACTTCGACTTATAAGGATGTTCTCAGCAATAAAACATAGTATAACTTTACTATCCTAAGGTTGTGTTTTTACTATCAAATACATACGAGCTCGAATAAAAAATCGTATGCTGCAAGAAAGGCAGTAAAAACATATAACAACTTTATTGTCTTACCCGTTATGTTTTATTATCAAACAAACGAGCTAAAAAAATCGCATGTCGCGAAAAGGCATTAAACTGATTCATGAATTACTGTCACGTCTCGTGTTATTTACCGTCAAAATCGAATCCTGTGTGCTCTGCGGGCGTTTCTGGACCGCCGACTGTAGTTGGTGGGCCACCATATGCTGGTTGCGCGCCTATGCGTCGCGCTTGGTGGGCCACCTAGGCATAGAATAACTATTTTACGCTCGGCTACAGAATAGTACACACACATGATAGCGCTATTCATCACTCGCGAGCTGAATGGCTATTCTGCGCGTGGGCCGCTGCCTGGGCCGCGCGACGTGCCAGTCCACGCTACGCGAGGCATGCCAGCTCGGGCGTTTCTCGCGTGGTATCGGCGGTAAAACACACGCGTGCACATTGCAATCGGTTGTAAAAGTCTCGATATCTTCCAATCTGGTAATAAAACCCACGCGGATCCTTGTTTTTATATGTGAATGTATCTTTCTCTTGTTTTAGCAATAACTTTTGATTGGATGCTCCGATTCATGAACGGTTTACACTGGTAGCTTGGTGACGACGAGGGTAACAGAATGATATAAGTCTCGCAAATAAAAACCTCTCTGTGTGTTTACTAAAAAAGATTTACTGCATCGCAAAAAAAGATTTACTACAATCTCCACATGACTTTACTACCATCTTAGCCAACTAGTACAGACAAGTAGATAACTAACTAGCAAATAATCAGTTCCATGTTTTGTACATAAATGTTTTTTTTCTTGTTTTCGTAAGAACTTTTGATTGGAAGTTCCGATTCACGAACGGTTTTCACCAGTAGCTTGGTGACGACGAGGGTGACAGAATGATATGGGTCTTGCAAATAAAAACATCTATGTGTGTTTACTAAAAAAAGATTTACTGCGTCGCTACAATAGATTTATTACAGCCTCCATATGGCTTTACTGCTCTGTTACAAAAGATTTACCGGACTCTACTTCTAGTTTACTACTCTTACAAAAAAAGACATACTATAACCACTACATGACTTTACTGCAAGCTCAACATGACTTTATTGCTATCTTAGCCAACTAGTACAGACAAGTAGACAACCAACTAGCAAACAATCGGTGGCTTGTTTTGTACGTGAATGTTTTTTTTTTCTTGTTTTCGCCATAACTTTTGATTGGAAGCTCCGATTCACGAACGGTTTTCACCGGTAGCTTGGTGACGACGAGGGTAATAGAATGATATAAGTATAGCAAATAAAAACCTCTCCATACGTTTACTAAAAAAGATTTACTGTATCGCTAAAAGAGAGTTATTACAACCTCCACAAGACTTTACTGCCATCTTAGCCAACTAGTACAGACAAGTAGACAACTAACTAACAAACAATCTATTCGTTGTTTTGAACATGAATGTTTCATTTTTTTTGTTTTCACAATAACTTTTGATTGGAAGCTCCGATTCACGAACGGTTTTCACTGGTAGCTTGGTGATGATAAGGGTAACACAATGATATAAGTCTTGCGAATAAAAACCTCTCTGTGCATTTAGTAAAAAAGATTTACTGTAACGCTAACAGAGATTTACTATAGCCTCTATATGGCTTTACTGCTCTGTTACAAAAAAGATTTACTGGACTTCATTTGTAGTTTACTGCTCTATTACAAAAAAAAGATTTACTACAACCTCCACATGACTTTATTGCTATCTTAGCCAACTAGTACAAACAAGTAGACAACTAACTAGCAAACAATCGGTAGCTTGTTTTGTACATGAATATTTCTTTTCTTGTTTTCGCAATAACTTTTGATTGGAAGCTCCGATTCACGAACGGTTTTCTCCGGTAACTTGGTGACGACGGGGGTAATAGAATGATATAAGTCTCACAAATAAAAACCTCTAGGTGTATTTACTAAAAAAATATTTATTGCATCGCTAAAAGAGAGTTAGTACAATCTCCACATAACTTTACTGCTCTGTTGCAAAAAAAAAAAAAACTGGACTCTACTTGTAGTTTACTAGCACATCTAGCTTTGCGCGTATGAAACAATTGTTAAAAAATAAAAACGTGATGATACATGCGGTAATAAAATTGCTATCACAATTATTTTCAACCTCGTCGTAGCGCGCACTGGACGTGTGACATCAAGCGTGGGGGATCATTGGTTAGTGAGCCAAAATGGCATGTTCAGCGCTTTGTAGGAGCGGCTCGGTCGGCTGACACACTCATTTCGTATTCTAAGGAGTACATACTCCCACTTCCAATATATCACTTAAACGAACATATTATACTTCTTGATCATTTGTAGTATACTTAAATATCAATTATAAGATACTTCAATGCGATTTGATAAAAAAAATCATTGGATCATTTTATTTTTGCTATATACCTCTTTTCATATATAAAAGAAGTATATACACATATTTCGCTATAACAAGTGGACTTTGATGAAATTTTTCATTGAACTCGCTTTGGGGTATCTTATAATCATTATTGGAGTATGCTCAAATTGATAAAAAGGTATCATCATATGATTTAAGTGGTATATGAGAAGTAAGACTACATACTCCCAGGAGTACCATACCATTTTCGTATATATATAATTAATACCTTCTACTCCCACGTGTAGTTACTCTCACATCTGATATACCACCTAAAAGAACTTGACATACTCATTTATCACTTTGGGTATACTCATATACTAATTATAAGATATTCCAATGTGAACCACACGAAAAATTTGCAAGAGGATCCATAGTTTTTAGCATATTTTGTACATACCTTCATATTCGCACATAAAAAGGAGTATGTCTAAAAAATTATACATACCACCCTTGAAAAGGTGTAAATACCACATAGGTGGACTTATATAATATATACTTTGATACTACACATACATACTCTCGGTTGTACAAAATACTTCCTACGTTGTGAGATACAGGATAGGAGTAACTACTCATGGGAGTAAAAAAGGCTTCATATATATATATATATATATATATATATATATATATATATATATATATATATATATATATAGAGAGAGAGAGAGAGAGAGAGAGAGAGAGAGAGGAGGAATATGATGAGTTAAAGTTGCGATGTCATGCGAGATGAATGGTGGATATATGCATGATAAGTACATGTAGTTCAATTAGTCTGTAGCGTTGTCTTGAGGTGATGTTTATGTAGGCTTAACACGCATTGACCTATTTACAGCCACAGGTTCATTCTATCCTATGTGAGTCACGAAAACGGATCATCTGCTACGGTGGAGATGTACAGTACCATGGTATTAGATCACTTCTCTAGCGTCCAATCGACAAGGAATGCCCACACCACTGTTCGACAACGAATGGGCCTGACCAACGATGAACAGTGCAAATCGCTACATTGTTTAACAGTTAGCTACACAGATTTCCACGAACATTAGGATTGGGTTTATGTCTACGTTATTGGCTACATTGTGCTGAGACTCAGATACTGTACTACGACAGTATCTCTATGTAGTACTGTTGATGATCCCGACCCTGAGTCACACGGAATATTATGTACTGATCCATGTGTCCATTGCCGTGTCTTATATATAGTGACGCCACCATATAGTGACGCCACCAGGCACCAGCGATTTTTTTTTATTAAATAACCTTTTTTAAAACTTTATTTTAAAGTTAATCCTCGGCGCACTTTATTTTTAAATCTGACCTCTTTGGTCACGCCACTACCCATAGCGTGACAAAACAACACTGTCACGCTGGGACAAACTCTTGTCACGCCATGGGTGGTGGCGTAACAGTGTTGTTTGGTCACGCCACGACCAGTGGCGTGACCAAAAGTGTTGTCGGTGTTTTAGGACCGAACTTATGTAAAGATTGTTTGATTCGGAGATTCCTGTAGGCTCAAAATCACACAGAGATGGAAATACGGGAATTTTATACAGGTTCGGGCCTTCTCCTGGGAGAATAACAACCCTACTCCTGTGTGTATGTATTGAGTATACTGGATTACAAGATCAAGTCAGAAAACTAGAGTATTGTGCTTCTCGAGTCGGGCTCCCCATTGCTCGATGATCCTTGCCTTTTATCCGTCCTCGGAATGTACGCCGTTGGACCTCTAATAAAGGTCACTTAATCATCCGGATCGTGGCGCCGTTCTTGGAGGTTCTTCCGCAGGAGTTAAAAGCGTTCCCACGTCGCTAGACAATTATCATCATAAAAGGGAGTTAAAATCGTGCCATTATCTTAGGAAATAATGGCGTAGTTTACTGCCCGTATTTTGAATACGGTGCGGAAGATTCCTTTATCGACTAGGTCCACATGTCTGTGAACTTTGTCGACTAGGGCCTGGTCGTAGGAAAGCTTACGACTGCATACTGATCGTAGTAGAGCTTACGATCATGGGATAGTCGTATAAGGACTTACGACTATGGGGTAGTCGTAAGAAGACCCGACTACTGGGGTGGTCGTAGAAAAACTTCGACCTCCGGCTTCTCCTTATTAATATTTAAGGGGTATACTCAGGAGTTATGTGACGTCATTATTACCTCATAATATGAATTATGGATAAATGATTAAATGATGATTGTTATATCCTCGTCAAGTACTATTTTGCGGACTTATCCTGTGGCGTGACAGCACTATTTTGTCACGCCATAGATGGTGGCGTGACCAAAGGGGTCAGATTTGGAAATAAAGTGCGCCGGGGGTTAACTGTAAAATAAAATTAAAAAAGGTTAATTAATAATAAAAAAAAGAGTTTGGCACCAGCAGTCCCTGTTTTAGTATATATGGCATATATAGCATAGTACGCGACTTCTCAGCCAGAAAATATATTTCACAAGCCTGGTAATTAAATTTAGTGACATATGATCACATGTGGAGATGTCTGGGTTTTAGGCATCCGACGTCGCAACTTGCTCAAAACCTTCTCAATTTTTTACCATAGACTCTATATGCGATAACACGACACCCCGACAAGTTTCGTCATTTTCGGACTTCGTTCGGATTTTATATAATTTAAATACACTTTTCCCGCAGGTACCTCGTCATGTTACGTCAACAAGATGCTCGAAATTTCATGTGAGTTCCTGGATACGGCCTCAACATACACCAAATATCATGAATATCATTTTTTGAATGACCAAATTCGATTATTCCATGCACCTGCAGTTCAAATTTGAAATATTCCATAAAATTCAACGAAACAAAAAAACTAACGAAATATAGAAAAAAAGTCAAAATTGTCCCAAATTTGAACATGGAGTTTTAAATAATATATTAAGGCTGCAAAAAAATAATGGGGCAAAAAAAACAAAAAACAAAAAAAAATTTGCAGTCTTGGCCTAGCGCTCGACAAAGAGTCCTTCTTAGAGTGCGGGAAGTGGCACTCGAAAAAGCCCAAAAAAAAAAAAAGCCTTTGCCGAGTCTTGGCCAAAGACTTCAAAGGGAAACTCTAACTAAATGTGTGGTAGCCCACACACTCACTCACTCACTATTAACACACGCACACTCATCGCTTACGCCCGCCGCCCGCCGCCAGCGCCCGCCCGCCACTCCACCCGGCCCAATCCCGCCCCTGCGCCTGCCTCATGCCCTTGCCGCCAGCCTGCCCACCACTTGCGTCGCGCCATGCTGCCGCCTCATACGGCGCCGCCGCCGCCATTTAATTCGGGTTGTTTGCAAATGTAGGCATTTTTTGCAAATGTAGGCATTTTTCTAGGGTTGCATTTACCTTAGAAAAGAAAAGGAGTTAACAACATGTACAGATGTACTATCAAGCTGTGATGATGTGTTAGACCTAAGTAGCTAGCGGTGGTAATATAATGGATGTCTTAGCCAAAGTGTCTTTCATTTTGGGAAGCATTATCTTGTCGCGAAACATAGTTTGCAAAATTGCACCATATTATGGGGATGCTATTATACTTGAATGGTTTAATTTAGATATCGTATATCTTAGTGGAAGAAATTTCTATATCGCTGCAAAATTCAAATTCATGCATGGGGTTGTATGTCAACAATAAGCAATTTTAATTTTTGTCATATTGGCATGTGTCAAGCACAATTCAATACGGCAACACACTCTAAAAAGTATTCATACATTTAAGAATATATGGCGTTTTGGATATTGACACGGTTTGCACATGATGGAGGTTGATGACAATGGCGATTATGATAGACATAAAGTGAGCGGTTGAGATGAAATTTGTGGTGGACTAAAAAGATCATTCTTTTATTATTTGGTGATTTTGTTATACACATGGGTGAACGGTTTGGATTTATATGAAGTGAGCGAGATAAGATTGCAGTGGGTTATTTGATGATTTTTTATGGCGAATGGCAATTATTTTATGGTTAAAAGTTTCAATTGCATGAAAATTCAGAATGTTGCTGCATATCTAGCTTGGTAGTACATATCTAGTCTCGCAGGACCCTTAGTCGCCTTTTAAATGCATATCTAGCTTGGTCGCAATCGATGGTTATATTACTCCTCCTCTGAACCGCCTCAACACGGGCTCTACTCCTCCTCTGAACCGCCTCCGAGGCGTGAGCACGAGCTCTAGCGTGCCCATAAGCCAACGGCCGACAACGATGGCGACTCGAGTAAGTATTCGATTGCATTCGCCGTTCTTTGACTTTTCGTTCCTTAGCTCGCAATATTGAAACATTGGGGTCAAATGTTGCGGTCGATCTGCAAACAACCGGGCCCAAAGAGAGGCCAGTGAAGCCGAAAGGGCGGTTGAGCGGCCAGCGGGAGGCCGAGCGTCGAGGCTACAAGTCGTTGAGGCCAAGAAGAAGGTTTGCTCGAGTTCGTGCAACAACTTGGGGAGCAACAAGGTTGGCGATCCCACTACACTGCTTGCGCCACGCCCACCACCATCTACTCCGGTGAGTATGTTTTACTACGTGCTCATGCTTAGTGTCAAACCTAGAGATGGCCTTCGTGCGGATTTGTTGATGTGTGGGCCTTCGTGCGGGTTAGTTGATGTGGCGGCCTTCGTGCGGAAATGTGGTTGTCGACCCGTGCGACGCGTTTTCTTCTTGAGTTTTGGAAATGTCCGCAGCAGAAGTCTTTGCCGAAATTTTCAACTTTTCTTTAAACTCCTTACATTTTATCTTGTCACTCACGTGCAATATCTTCTTTTGTGCGGCGGACGCCGGAAGCGTCGAACTGTGTCGGAGGGTCGCCGCAGATCGCAAGTCAGACCATCCGCGCCGGACCGTCATGGGATCGCCTGTTGAAGCGCGATCGCCGTGAGCCGCTTATGAGTAGTTTCTATGTATCGAACTTGTGGACTATGAACTTGTGGTTTGTAATAAATTGTGGATTCGGACAAATTTGGTCGTTTGTAATATATAAATGTGGTTTGTAATTTATTCTTTGTTGAATTGTGGTTTCTATTATATATATATGCATTGTTGTTTAAATGGAAAAGCAAAAACCAAAAAAAGGAATTTTAGAGGTGGCTTTGCGAGTGCAATGACCATTGCACTCGGCAAAATTTTAAAATAAAATAAAAAAACACGCTTTGTCGAGTGCAATGGTCATTGCACTCGGCAAAAAAAATTTAAAATAAAAATAAAAAACACCCTTTGCAAGTCTGGGTCTTTGTGGCACTCGGCAAAGAGGTTTAAAAAGATTTCTTTGCCGAGTCCGAAGCGTGGCACTCGGCAAAGAAAAAAATAGACGGCGACGGCGGCGTCAAATCTTTGTCGAGTGCCGCGACGGCACTCTAAGCAAAGCAGCCTTTACCGGAAGGGGATTCGACGGAGGCTCTTTGCCGAGTGTTGCACTCGGCAAAGGCTTTGCTGAGTGCAAAGCTGCCTTTGCCGAGTGCAACAGGCACTCGGCAAAGAGCCCGCCTCCAGTAGTGATAAGGCTAATTTTTTTGTTGCTTAAAAGCATATCACTGTGTATATGCATGTGTGCATCAGTGCATGTGCATATAGTACATTCACATATCAAGTTTTGATGCTTTGGACTAGCTGTAGTTCCATATGCTGTGCGGCATCTGGGCTGTGAACTTAATTGGTTAACAGTGTGTTCTTTTTCGTGGATGGTGACAAACAGTGTTCTCTATCCAGTCGTGATTAGGAGGAGCCTGTAGGCTCTGTATGTATATTTGGTTCTTGCTGTGATTATTCTCTTACGTTAAGAGTTGTTGCCGGTTTCAATCGTCATGTTATTGTTCTCTCGCGCTAAGAGTTGTCGTCGGTTTCAACCGTTCTTTTGTGAACAGTGTTCTCTATCCATTTGTGATTTGGACCCTGCGTAGGCTGGTTGCTGCAGGAGTTGGTGTTGCTCACGAAGGATGCCGATCACGCATTGTATCAATCCCCCGTATCCTTCCCAGTCAAACGTGGATCTCCCGTGGCCAAGCCTTTTTGCCATGAGTGGATGATATGGACTCGTATTTCCATTTGCGCCTTTTGGGAACACTCGAGAAAGAGACCCGAATAACTAGCACATTTTTAAATGACAATCCTTTGTATACAAACTGATTTAGTCGGCAAAACTATTTTATATAGAAAATGTACTAATAACCTCAACGATGGACCAAGAAGCCAATTCATAATTCAAAAACGACATGCTAACTAGATAGATAGATTGTGCGTGTATATATATATAGCCAAGGATTTGAAAACCGAAAAACGGAAAAAACGGCGGACTCCCTCCGGTACCGGTTGCCAGTTTTAAACCAGCAAAATTTCATCAAATAAAATTTGAATCTGGCCGGTTTTCGAGCGGTTACCACCTGGAATTACTGTTCATCAATTTAAATTCAAAGATTAAATTTAGAACTTTTTCGGACCGGTATTTTTTTTAACCGGTCAGAGGTCTGGGCCGGTACCGGCGATTTTTTTTATCATTGTATATAACCACATGATGTGCACGTTAATTCAAACTATTAGCTCAGTAATATATGACCCTCGTACGATAATTATCACCTAGATGGGCACATTAATACTGTGATTGAACAGTACAAAACCTCCGGTGACTACACTCACCGCATGCGACCAGCACGCCGCTTGTAGAGAATCCTCCAAGATGTACAGCCTGGGAGTGGCAGCCAATGGAGAGTCGCGAACTGATCGACACTCGAAAGGTGGCTCCGAATCCTCCACGTAAGAAATCATCCCATCGCTCATATCTGTTGCTCCCCTCCCATTGGCCAACCACCCATACTTATTCCCTCGCCGCTGCCCTAGCTCGCATTCCCCGTCTCTTCTCCTCCACACACAGAAACAAACAAGTGGAAGTGGAGGAGGAGTACTGGTTGAGAGAGCACGCACCGGCGCCACACAGGAGAGGGGAGAGGAGTGGTAGTGGTCGAGAGGCACGTCCGGGGTAAGATGTCGGCGGCGTCGGGCGCCGCGTGCCGCGTGTGCGGTGGCGGCGGCGGGATGGGGGACTGCGTTTGCTTGATGCAGCGACACGGCGGCGGCGCGCGCTGCGGGGTCGCGGACCTCAACCGCGGCTTCGTCCCCGCGATCTTCCAGGCGGAGGAGCCGGCGGCTGTCGTCGGCGGCGCGGCGGCCGGGCTGCACGAGTTCCAGTTCTTCGGCCACGACGACCACGAGAGCGTGGCGTGGCTGTTAAACGACCCGGCGCCGGCCGGCGGGGACCACCACCTGCACCGGCCGGCCGCGGCCGGGAACGGGGTGGCGCCCGAGCAGCAGCGCCAGGCGTTCGACGCGTACGCGCAGTACCAGCCGGGGCACGGGCTCACGTTCGACGTGCCGCTGAGCCGAGGCGAGGCGGCCGCGGTGCTCGAGGCCGGCCTGGGGCTCTGCGGCGGCAACAACCCGGCAGCGTCCAGCGCCACAATCGTGAGTGGTTTGGTTCTCTTGATCCCTGCAATTATAAACGTTTCAAGTTCTTTTGCATATATATGCTCCGTGATGTGTTCTTGTTAAATACATGCACCTCCAGTTAAATAATGCACACAGTTAATTAGTGGAGGTGGTTGCACTAGCTAGCTATTAGCTAGAGGCTAGATCGAGCTTAATAATGTTTCTGTGTATATTAGTGGTCAAAATTACGTCTCAGACTGTCAATTTTTTTGGGTCCAAACTTAGGAGCTAGCTAATCTGTAACAGTGCATCACTTAAGCAGTACAGCTGTCTTGTTTTGTCTTGTCTTTGTCCAGCGATAAGATGTTACTAAGCTAGTGGCAACCGAATTTACTTTCCTTGAAAAGGTTGTATTTTGGATTGATTTGACAGTTCTAAGGTAGCTGCATTTCTTCCGTCGGTTGGAGAATGGTGAAAGAAAAGAGGCGATATATGAGAAGGAAAAAAAAACACAGAGAGACAGACGCTAATTTCCCTTTTGTATAGAAAATTAACGCGAACCCATTTGTTTGATGGCATCAGGGATTTTTTTATATCGGAATGAATTTTTAAACGGGGGACCGGTAAGATCGGTAAGGCCAAAAATCGAAAATTTTTGGCCGAAATTTTCAATTTTTGTTTGAATTTTTCGGATTTTAGATTTTAAAAAATCAAATTCGAACAAAAATCATCATCTGAGCTAGTTAGCAAGATGTTCATATAGACTATTGATTCGAATGAGATTGTATTACTACACTCAATTCATCAACTGAACAAAATTCAATCAAATTCGATTTTTTTAGGACAAAATTCATCCAAACCAAACAAATTCGGAACCAGTACCGGGGGGTCCGGCAGAACCGAGATTGCCGGTTATCAGCCGAAATAAAAAAACCCATCCATATATTCATATAGTAAAAATGAAAAAAAAACAGTTTTTAAAATCCCCCCTATTGCCTAACAAATTGTGTTCACAAAATCTGTGTCTTTATTCAAGGATCGCAATTTGCATTTATCATTGCTACAACCGGACTAATTTTCTACGATTGATGAACAATAAGTGTTTACATGTAAGACATATACAGATAACTCTCATTGTAATGTTGAAACAAGATCCCCTCACCAAACACAATCTTTAGATTTCATTGTATATGAACATGTTCACCATGAGTCCCATCCAGTGCAACGGACACTACTGCTCCCTTTTTGTCCTCATTTTATGTGGTTTTATATATTGATCGCAACAGCTAATTTCTGCCCTCCAGAGTTCATCATTAGCTTAATTATTGGCATAGTTTATCTGTAATAGACACCTCAGGTTGACACCTATGTATACAGGATGCGTATCCTCTGACATTGCACAACAATGTCACGCGCTACAGTGCCGCGACATTGGTTTGTAGCCATTGAATAAAAAATGAAGGCCAAGATCGTGCGAGGCACGGGCACCGTAGCGAAATGCTGTAGCAAAAGTACTATAGTTGACATTGTAGCAGTTGACATAGTCCGTTCTTCCTAAATCGAACGGCTAAAATTAACGCAATGTCACGGCACTGTTGCTCTCTACCATTTCTTTTGTAATGTTAGAGCATCTGAATCCAGGTATACACGGATTAACATAAATTCCGATCGACAATTTTGTTTTGGGCCGCACGATTATGATCAAACGGCACTAGTTTGTGCTGACTTTTGCTACCATCGACAATACTGCTTATTGCCGTCATGCAGAGCTGGCCTTCAATATATAGCAGAAGTGCACCTCGTGTCTTCATACGTATAACGTACGTAGTACGTACTAGTATACGCAAAGTACTATAAAGTCAGAGCTTGTATATACGTACGTGCTTATACTGACAAGTCAAATATATTCAACGCTGTGCCCACCACACCTATCTACATTGACACTTGTTATTTCCGACACCAATATACACATTTTTCAGATGTCCTTCTGCGGGAGCACGTACACTGACGCGGCGAGCTCCGTCCCAAAAGAGGCGGCGGCGGCCAACGGCAACGGGGCGGCGGCCGGCCCAAGCGGCGGCGGCGGCGACCCGGCGATGGAGCGGGAGGCGAAGGTGATGCGGTACAAGGAGAAGCGGAAGAGGAGGCGCTACGAGAAGCAGATCCGGTACGCGTCCCGCAAGGCCTACGCCGAGATGCGGCCGCGCGTCAAGGGCCGCTTCGCCAAGGTGCCCGACGGCGCCGCGCCGCCGCCGCTGCCGTCCGGCTACGACCCCGGCCGGCTCGACCTCGGATGGTTCCGTTCATAGCTAGCCATGCTAAGCATTAACTAGCCAGGCTATTGGTCGATGATCTTAATTAAGGCAGAGATACTGAAGAATAGTTGGTATTAATATATATATATACTCGTAGCACGGTGACTCATGTGATGCCTGATGCCAACTTTTCTGAAAGTTCTAATCAAGACTTTGTCATTTGTTGTGGCCGGTCTCGAGGATAGTCTTAGAGTCCACGTCCATATATCTGTTTGTTTCTGTTTTCCTAGTCGTATCAGTATGGTAGTAGTAGCGCATGCAGCGCACAGTTAGAGGGACGTGCGGTGTGGCATAGATCCCAGAGTTTGTTGAGTCTTTGCTTATGTATTAGCAGTAAACGCATGCAGAAATAACAAGAGAAAAGAAAGCGCAGAAATGACGCAAAGCGGTTAGCGTCGCAGACAGTGAGTCTCTCGTACGTTTTGTTCTCCGGCGAGGTAGAAAACCACCGTGTGCGTGTGTCCACCGTGATCTTGAGAGCAATAGCGAGTCTCTGGGCCAACATTTGGTATTACAGCTCGGCTCACTTGATTGCACCGACTGAAGAACACGATGCCTCCGACGAACAGCGGCGTCACCAGAGACGAGGTATCATCAAAGGCTCCGGCAAGGGAGGGATTGGTGTCTCTCCAGTATCCCCTATTGTCCAAAGATAATTACCTCATGTGGGTAATGAAGATGAAGGCGAATATACGTGCTTAGGGAGTATGGGCGGCAGTCAACTCGAAGACGAAGAATATTGGGGTGGAGGAGAAGGTAGATCAAATGGCGCTCGCGGTGATCTACCAGACCGTGCCAGACTCGATGATGCGGAAACTTGTGAGGAAGGAGACAGAATGCGAGGCATGGAATACGCTTCGTACCATGCATGAAGGTGTGGATCACGTGAAGGAAGTGTGGCTGCAGACACTCCGGTGCGAGTTCGAGAATCTGGAGATGACGACACGCAGAGGGTGGATGACTTCGCCGGCAAGCTGAATGGCCTCGTCAACCAAATCAGAGTCCTCGATGACAATTTGGATGAGTCCGTGGCGGTGAAAAGTATCTCCGAGTTGTTCCGGAGAAGTTCCTGCCGGTAGTGAGCACACTTGAGTACTCTGGTAATCTTGGGAACATGAAGGTTCTGGGTAACTAAAGGCTCACGAAGAACGACTGAAGGGCTATCAATTGGGCCAAGAGCAGGCATTGCTTTTGAAGGGAGAAGCGAAGGGAGATGGCAAAAACACACGCAAGGAGGAGCCGTCATCTCAGGGTGAGCGAGGGCGAGGGCGCGGACGCACGCGTGGCAGAGTACGCGGTCGAGGCAGCGACTCCGGTCGTGGCGGAAGAAGCGGGCGCGGCGACGTGCCTAGCCGTGAAAAGTCCCACATCAAGTGCTTCAAATGTCAAAACTTCGGCCATTACGCATCTGAATGTCGTAATAAAAAAGTTGAGCATGAAGCTAATCTTACCCAAGGACAGGAGGATGAGGAGCCTGCACTCCTCATGGCATCGTGTGTTGTAAAAACACAAGCCGTTGTCATGCTCAACGAGGAGAAGATTACACCGAAGATGCACAAGAATGAAGACTAGGTTGTGATCGAGTCCAGTACCTGGTACCTAGACAATGGGACGAGCAATTGTATGATCGAGGAGGTCGACTAGAGAGGGGTAAATAGACGGTTTTAAATTTTCTTTTGGTTGAAACCAAGATTTATGCGGAATTGTAAATCAATTCGGTTTAGCACAATTAAAATCTAAATCAACTAGTCTTGACTAAGTGCACCAACAAGCAAGGACTACAACAAAGATTGCAATCTTAAGGGGACAACCAAGCAATTTAATTCTATAAATATAAATTGTAAGAAAGGAGAGCTCAAGAAAGCAAACCACAAGAACACATGAACTTTTTCCCGTGGTGATCGAAAACTTGTTGGTTTCCTCTAGTCTACGTTAAGGTAAGCCCAAACGAATTAGACCGGCTCCACAAATTAAGCTTATACCTCAAATTCACTCGGGGTTGCTCTTCCTCCACTCCGGAGATGGCGAGCACCACGCCACTCACAACCACTTGGGTTTTCTCACAACCTTATTTGAGAAGATCACCGGCACAACTCCTCTAAGTCGTCTAGGTGTCGGCAGACACCAAGAGTAACAAGTCGGAGACGCTCACTTGAATGAATCAAATGTCTAAACTCAATGGATATTAAATCCAACATCTAATGCAACACATGCACTAGGATTTTGCTCTCTAGGCTCACTAAGTGCAACACACATGCACTAAGGAGAGGAGTCTTTGCTCAAGGGGAATAGAAATGACACCAGCCTTCTCCCACAACCAGCCACAAGAGGTATTTATACACTCACATAAGAAAAACTAGCAGTTGGAGGATAATATGCAGAAAAACAGGGAAACCCGGTCTGACTGTCAACCAATAGCCGATCAGACCGTCCTAGCTCCAACGGCTATAAAAACTACTTGTTGGACACATACCCAGCCTAACCATTCTCACAAGGGCTGGTTAGACTGCTCCACAGAGGAGCCAACCAAAACCAGAGAAACACCTCCTCTGGAAAGCTGACCGGGTAGGCTGACTGTGGGGCCGGTCAGACCGGCCAACACATGTCGGTCAGACCGGTTGCCTGTCGGTCAGGGGCGCTCAAACTGCCAGGAGGTTTAGACCGACACTTAGCCTAATCAAACACCTCAAGGGTCGGTCATACCGCCACATAGCTCCAGTCAGACCGCCACACAATCAGAAGGCTGAAAGACATATTGCACTTCGCTTCACTTCAATTCGCAAGACATATTTGCCAATTGATGCTTGATGCAAACCAGGGATGAAAGCAAGATTCTCAACAAGTTGCAAAACACATTTGCCGACTTTTAGAATCACGCCACAAGGAATTTGGTATATGAACTTAAACCATTTGCGAAATACATTCACAAACTAAAGTCACATGCTACAAGGATTATGCATGAGCCTCGACTATTTGCAAAACACATTCGCAAATATCGGTAACATGTCAAAGAGAGCTAGAGCAAGCACTAAGAGCTATCAACACATGACATACTCAAACTACTTGTCATGACCCCTCTTAATAGTACGGCAACCTATACTAGCAATCCGGTCTCCACACCAAACACCGAAACCGGTAAAATGACTACAAAAGAAATCCTTGGCCTATGTTAGTCATACCTTTGCCTTAAGTATCCATCTTGGAGTGATCACTTGATGACGAGCATCTTCACTCCAAGTACGGATTCTTGACTTGATAATCATCAACACATGTTGATCTTTTTTACACTTCATGATTTTGTCTTAATGTTCATCAACACATGATTACATCAACATGGGACTCAACCTATTTCATCAACTCATGAAAAATGTTAATCTACATAATGATTGTCATTAATTACCAAAATACTCTATTAACACATAATGGCGGGTCTAGATTCTTCAGCAATCATATGACCAAGCAGAGGAACAAGTTCATCGAACTTGATGAAAGCATTGTGGGACAAGTGAGATTTGGAGATGGGTCCACTGTTCAAATTAAAGGCAAAGGCTCCATGTTGCTGCAGTGCAAGAACGGAGAACAGAGGCTCCTATCGGAGGTATATTACATACCTAGTCTATGCAACAACAAAATTAGCCTTGGTCAATTATCTGAAGGAGGATGCAAAACTATCATACATCTAGCATATCTATACTTGTATGATAGCTGTGGTCATTTGGTTGTGAAAGTCATAAGGTCTCGTAAAAGGTTGTACAAGGTGTTGTTGGACACATGCAAACCCATTTGCCTGATGGCAAATATTGAAGAACCAGCTTGGTTATGGCATGCATGGCTTGGCCATATAAACTTCCAAGTCTTGAAGTTGATTGTGAGAACCCGAAAAATTAAACTAATTTAAAACAATGCTAATCGCTAATTAGCAGTAAATAAAATCTCATCTAAATATAAAAAAATAAATCGCAATCGACATTGAACACATCGATAAACAAATTTAATATAAAATAATATTATCCAGAGTTCATCAGCAGAATTCACAATATAAATTTTTGCCGCAAGAAAATATCATCGATATAATTTCAGAGTCATGTACAAAATCCATTACAAGTATAAGTGAAATATTAATACAAACTCAGAATTAAGTTACAAGAATCCATCTCCAGAAATTACAAGTGAAATGGAAAGTAATAATACAATCTTGTTTCACTCTCAAATAAATTACAAGAATTAATTACTGCGGAGCCGAATATATAAATTACAACTTTGATTAAATAACAAAAAGAATAAAATAAAATCTTTCATTGCATGTTGCGAAGCTTGTCCTTGTCCATTTATCACCAACCGTCAAACCCTTTCCCCAGCCAATCCAAACTCGACCCACATTTCCCTCGTTCGCCAAAAGCTTAGAAACAATTAGCAAAACCAAAATCAAAATAGAAATTAGAAATAAAGAAAGGTTGCCGTTAGATAGCCTGAAGTTCCTCAAGGTTCTCAGACCAACCTAGGTTAGTTAGCACCTTCTCAGCAACAGTGGGTCTCATCACCTGGCAATTTTAGAATCCGACACCCACTTCATATCGACTTACCTCAATCATAGATAAATTCGATATTTCCTTATGGACCAATGGCCCATTCTTTTTCCTAGCCCAACACCCACTTTCTGTATGTTTGACTTACCTGAACCGCAGAAAATCTCTCACACGGTGATTTATTAACCAATGGACCAAAGCGAAATAGTGCCATGTGAGAGCAATATGGATAAGGGAAGGGCACTTTGGGAATGAGCAGGGCAAAGGGAGAGAGGCCAGCCAAATCCTCTCTGCCTCATAAGCCTTTCCCCTCACAGTGAGTCTCACAAAGCCACATGCTCTCCTTTCTCTCCCCCCCCCCAGCCAAGAGCACCCCCACAAGCTCCCCCCTCTCCCCCCCCCCCAAAGCACCTCATCCACAAAACCAGTCAAAGCCGAACCCCCCCAAAGAAGCATTGTCTCATTTCACCTCACAAGCCAACAAAGCCAAAGCCTCACTCTTCCATTCACAGCCAAAGGCAGCAACCAAGCAAAGCATCCGGTGAGCATTTCTCCCCCACAAAAAAAAGCAACCAAACACAAGCAAACCCACAAGAGCAAGCTCACTACCAAGAACACAAAGCAAAGCCCCAGCTAAGCATCACCCACCATTGTCACCATCCCAAAACCCACCCATAGAGAAGAGGTAAAAGGAGGAGAGGATCAAAGGCGAAGGGGAAGACCGGTGGAGCCAAGGACGACCTCAACAACCACCAGGACAGCGCCAGGCCGACAAGGGCAACAAGGACAAGAAGCAACCATAGACCACCATGACCCTCACCAAACCGGCACTGCCATTCCATCCTCAACCCAGCTCAAGCAAGGCAAACCACCATTCCTTCCCATAGTCACTTTTGGCCCAATCCGAAGCCCACAATATGAGCCACGAGAAATGCACAAAGCATGCACTTACTCCAATAACCCACAATATCCTTATTCACCCATCCCATCACATAAGCTCAACATTTCAACAATATCCCTCGGTATCCATCACAGAGCAAGGGAGGGAACGAGATAGATAGAGGGAGTAGCAGTATACCTTGGCGCAACGGTGGCACAATATCACCACCAGAAAATCCACATCCAACACCATCACCACGTATCAACCCACCAGCATCATTCACCATGTCATGCATCAACCAACAAGCATCAGCAAATAAACCAAGCACATACTCAAAACCAAAAATAAACAAAGAAAAAGGGTAAACCAGGGAGAGGGTAAGGCAAGTCCAGTAGAGGTACCGCTCGAGCCAGAGGCGAGGCGGTCGTAGGCCAGGCCAAGCCAAGGTATGGGCGTGCACGGGAGACCATGGCCGAACTGGGATGCACCAGAGGGCCGAGCTGGGGAGAGGAGCCAGGGCGGTGGGCCAAGCGGACTAGGGGCGAGCCAGGAGGTTGGAGGCGCTGAAGGCAAGCCGGAGGTGACGGCGCCAAGCAACGGGCGCAGGGAGAGGCGGCCGAGCACCATCCATTCGGCCAGGAGCAAATTTACCAAGAGGAAAGAAGTGAAGAGATGAGAGAAATGGGGATTGGGAGGAGGCATGAGGAAGAAAATGAGGACCAGGGAGCATTCGGCTGGAGCAAGAAGCAACAGAGAGAAGCAAGAAAGAATGGAGGAAAGAAAAGAAGGAAAGCAAATGGGGAAGAAGCAAATGAATGAACCAGTGACTCATGGCCGAAGCAAATGACTGGCCAAGGTTATTCAGCCAACAAGAAATGAATGAATAGGGTGGAGAGAGAGAAAGGGGAAAAGGGAGGAAAACAAAAGAAAAGAAAAGGAAAAATAAATATAAAAATTTTATAAAAATATAAATAGATAGAGAGAATGTGTAGGCACCATACCTGTGAATTTCAGGCAAATTGCTAGAAAAATGGATTTATAAACCCCATACAGATAAATAAAAGTAGACTGTCTCATAGAAAATAAATATAGAAAAATGCATAAAATTAATATGAGAATATTTATCGAAATTAACCGCCGATAAAAATCACTGGATTAGACTAATTATCTAAGGCATTAGAAATAATTTATTCAAGATAGATTAATTAAATTAAACGCCTACGTAAAACAGATTAGGCATCTATTTGCATGCGTAAAAAATAAATAGACTTTGTTGCATGCGAGTACACGTAATTTTTATTCTCGCTCGATTAAATGCGAACGGAGGCAACATCGATCCTAGAACCGTCAGACTAGAACAACCGCAGTTGGGGAGTGCTAACTTAACCGGGGGGGTCCGAAAAATGTTATTAAAATCAAAATCTGCTAAAAAGAAAATCATCTAACTATGGTACGCATAATAGCACCCAAAAGCAGCAATGTATTTAATTATTTATTATTCGTGTCTGCCATATAAATTGCAAAAAGCAAACCGACGCAGGTAGGAATATCTGATCCGTTATCTGTCGACGCTGATCTTTTCTACAATTCCGAAGGCAAGCTTACTTCTTGAACCTAAATATAGTTATATTAAATGTAAACTGTATATTGCTGTATCATATATGTATTGCATCAAAACCTATGTCTCAAAATCAAATCGAATAAATGAGATGATGAGAAAAGAGAATTATTAGGCTGGTAAAGGGGGTGTCGACGATCGAGTCGCCGATCTTGCGAAATAAAAAGAGGAAAATGATGTGGAGAATCCTGGAAGAGAATGGGGGCTGCTCTTTATTAATATAAACTGGGATTACAAGACCTGACTAGGGACTATCTCTAATTACACCAAAAATGTATTGAATGATACTGCTTTGGCTTCTGAGTTGCCTTGCTTTGTGTGTCTTCTGTTGTTCGCTGTTTGTCTCCTCGTCTTCTGCGTTCCACCATTAAATAACTCCCGAAGAGATGGCAGTTACTCCTGGAGAAGGCGTCCCTGATGAAACGTTACGACTGGTCGGAAGTTTAAGGTAGTTAACAACGTGTTAACTACCTTGCGGTTAAGTGCTTGTGAGAGGCTTAACCATAAGGTGGTTTATTTGTCAGTGTCTTGTATATCATCGCATGGTATGGAACGTTTTGCACGTGTTCCATTCATCATACGGTTAAGGGTGCCAGTTCATAGCTTTTCCGAGCAGCTACCTGATCGAAGCCTAGTCCGACCAGGGTACCCATCGTGTAACCTCTGGAATCCTTACGACCAGTGAGGTCGTTAGCCTTAGGGGTTACGACCATGAAGACGTATGGCCTTTTATGTATTAAATTAACACATAGAGGTTTTAATCCTCGTCAGGGGGCCCTCGGCAGGGAAAGAGGAAAGAAAAGAAAAGATACGAGAAAAGGGAAGAGGCAGGACCCCTTTACATATGGTTAATATATAAGGAATGTTGGGGGCTAGGATAAAGTCCGTCCTAACCAACAAAACTCTTACTCAGATATGAGGCTGTATTTAAGTGCCAACCATTTTCCTGTTTCGGCGGGCAAAAAATATTACTTTGTTACATAATTATGTTCTCCACAGTGGGAAAGAAGTCACACACGATGGAGTGTTGGGAGCAGGAGGAGAGCCGACTCAACCAACATTACTGGAAACTCGGTGGACGGCTAGGGGAGAGTTTCCAAGACACCGACGGAATGTAATGGGTGGAGAGTTAATCATGTAACTTGGAAAACGTCTGTATTTTGATCTCGAACCCGCATCAAAGGAAATACAGAGAACCCAGTTCAAAGAGAGCTCAGAGTAGCTATGGGTAAAGTGGTACAAAGCCTGTGCAGTGCTAAATAAAATCATGAATTCATTCCAGTCTCTTGGATTGGAGTCTAGGGGAACCACTAGGGGTGTATCTTCTCTCCGAGTGACAAGTAGTCTTTTTCAAATTAAAATTGCAACTTAAATTTTGGTAAAGTATTTTCTAGGAAAAGAGAGATGAACTAGAAAATGGAATAACAAACAGAGATGAGTCATCCAGTGCATTTTTGCTATTAATGCTTGTTGAGTACACTAGTACTCAAACTTGCTATTGTTCTCCTTTGTTAGATCCTAGCCCAGCTGGAACTATCCCGAGTGGGACGAAGGACACTCTGGTACCAATGCAACCACAGGAGGCGAGGGTGCTCACCACGAGGAGCAGGGCAAGGTGGGCACCATATTCGGTGCGTGGGACGAATAGAAGACTAGTGGAGCATAGCAAGCAAGCGAGGGGACTTAGTCCCATTTATCAGTTGTAAATTACTACTTGTAATGCAGACCCTAGCTTTGTGTGGCTAAATACTGGAATAAAAATATAATTTCTATCTTATTGTTCTGCTGCGTAGACTTTGGTAAGGCTTACTATTCGTTAGAGTGGTGTCCTACCGAGCAGACGAATAGTAATATGTATGCTTAAATGTGATTACCCTCCAGCGTAATGACACGGGGCGCCACATTGATGTCCTTAAGGGTATGGTGCATGGGCTGCCAAGTATTGTGCATCCTACACAGCTGTGCACTGGTTGTCTGGTGGCCAAGCAATCAAGGAATCCATTTTCGGCATATGCAAACTCCAGGGCTCAAAAAGCATTGCAGCTGCTGCATGCTGATTTGTGTGGCCCTATCACATCCCAACACAATAGCAGGTAACAAGTACTTCCTATTAGTTGTGGATGATTATAGTAGGATGATGTGGGTGTTTATGTTAAAAGGAAAGGGTGAGGCATTTGTTGCCTTTGTGAAGTTCAAGGCTGCAGTCGAAAAGGAGTGTGAGCACGTGGTGAAAGCACTCCGGACAGATCGTGGGGGCGAGTTCATCTCAAAGGAGTTTGAGAGATACTGTGAAAAAGAAGGTGTGAAGGGGTTTCTTACAGTGCCATATGCCCCGTAGCAGAATGGAGTTGTGGAGCGTAGAAACCGAATTGTTCTAGCAATGGCAAGAAGCTTGCTCAAGTCCAAGAGAATGTCATTATAATGTTGGGGTGAGGCCGTTAGACACTCTGTCTATTTGCTGAACCATGCAACAACCAAAGCAGTGGCAGGCATGACTCCATATGAGGCGTGGACGAGGAACAAACCACATCTTGAGCATCTGAGGATTTTTGGCTACATTGTCCATGCAAGAGCGCCAAATGTGCATACAAGAAAGCTAGACGGCAGAAGCACCCCCAAGAAGAATGAGGAGCATAAAGTGTACAGACTGCGCAAGGCATTGTATGGTCTTCGTCAAGCACCCAGGGTGTGGAACACGCGGCTAGACAAAAGCCTGAAAAACATAGGGCTTGAGAGGTGTTATCAAGAGCAAGCAGTCTACAGGAGAGCGGTGAAGGCGAGGTGCTAATTGTCGGTGTCTACGTTGATGAATTAATAGTCACCAGCAATAGTGCAATGGAGATTAGGAGGATCAAGCAGCAGATGATGGAGTTTGATATGAGCGATTTGGGACTCCTCAGCTACTATCTCGGCCTTGAGGTAGAGCAAAAGGAGCATTGCGTCACAATCAAATAGGCCTCCTACACAAAGAAGATTTTGGAGCAGACAGGCATGAAGGAATGTAATCCTTGCAAGTTTCCAATGGAGCCGACATTGAAGATTAGGAAAGATGAAGGAGTGCCAGTGAATGCGACCATGTACAGAAGCATAGTTGGAAGCCTTCGGTACTCGACTCACACCCGGCCGGATCTCGCCTACGCGGTCGGAGTGGTAAGCAAGTATATGGAGAGACCAACCGAGCTACAACAAGAAGCTCAAAAACATATCTTGAGGTATGTTGCTGGTACCATTGATCATGGGTTGGTCTATACAATAAGAGAGGAGGTAGTAGTGCTAACCGGCTATAGTGATAGCAATCTAGCTGGAGATGTTGATGACAGGAGAAGCACATCTGGTGTTGTGTTTTATTTCTGTGGCAACGTGATAACCTGGAGCTCACAGAAGCAAAGAAGCGTGGTGATGTCCTCCTGTGAAGACGAGTTCATGGCGGCCACCACGACAGCTTGCCAGGGTATTTGATTAAAGAGGCTGGTGAATGAACTGATAGGCTTGGCTGACGATCCCATCACTCTCTACATTGATAATAAATCAGCTATATATAGCCTTGATGAAAAACTCAGTGTTTCATGGAAGGAGTAAGCACATTGATACTCACTTTCATTTCATCCGGGAATGTGTTGAGGAAGGCCTGATCATTGTCAAACATGTTGCAACTGAAAAACAGAGGGCTGATATTCTTACTAAGGCCCTAGCACGAGATGCAAGATCTAATCAGAGTTAAAGCTCTCACTTATCCAAGTCTGGATTAGGGGGTGAATGAAAGTTCTAATCAAGACTTGGTCATTTGTTGTGGCCGCTCTCTAGGATAGTCTTAGAGTCCACGTCCATATATCTGTTTGTTTCTGTTTTCCTAGTCGTATGGTAGTAGTAGCGCAGGCAGCGCATAGTTAGAGGGACATGTGGTGTGGCATAGATCTCGGAGTTTGTTCAGTCTTTGCTTATGTATTAGCAGTAAAAGCAAGCAGAAATAACAAGAGAAGAAAAGAAAGCACAAAAATGGCGCCAGCGATTAGCGTCATGAGCAAGGAGTCTCTCGTTACATTCTCCGGTGAGATAGAAAACCACCATGTGCGTGTGTCCACCGTGATCTTGAGAGCAATAGCGAGTCTCAGGGCCAACACTTGCCAAGGATTCCATAGCACCTGAAACTTGGCACGTCGTCTAGCTCGCCGATCGAGAGCAAGAGATATTAAGGTTAGATAGATCGATGGACGGATACAGGGGAGCCAAAGAGGTCAAATCAATTGGTGAGATTGTGAATATATGCATGCACAGCATGAGTCCTGGAGCTAGCTAGGGAACAACTGATGTTTCATTGGTTCTATTGACCAAGTTTGTTTTATATGTATGTATGTATATGTGTGTGTATATATATATATATACACATGTACATCAATGCCTCTGGAATCAAGTAAGATAAGGTTCGCTAGGAACCTAACCCCATTTATATCTATCGACATTCCCGGGTATACTGAATTAGTCCTTATTTCTTTTCCAAACGATTGGACTATTATAGGGTTCTTAAGTTCAAAAACATCATAGCAATGTTTTTCAGCAAAACTCTTCAAAATAAAATAATGCGAAGCTCCAGAGTCAAATAATGCTGATACAAGTACTGAATTAACAAGGAACTTACTCAGAACTACATCTGGTGCATCCTAGGCTTCCACTGTAGTGACGTGGTTAACACGTCATCTCCTAAAAGTTTGTGGAGTCCTTGGAGTCTGAGGGGCACCACGTCCTTGCCCTGGACCTAGTGCACGGGCTGGTGTAGCTCCTAACTTGAAAGGAACTGGAGTCATGACTCGGCACTTTTGAGGGCAATTTCAAGCATAATGCCCCATTTAGTGGCAATGAAAGCACTGGACTTCTGCTGCTGAAGTTTTGTTCTGTTGCGGTAGAACCCCAGTATTACTGCTTATTCCCAGCATGATTGGACGAGGTCCTAACATGAGAGTCTTGGGTGTGTTGGCCACCGGCTGTCTGTTGAAGTGTGGCAGGTACATGCGAGGCCTGAAACTATCGGCTCCATGATACGCCTGAAAAGCCATATTTATTTTACGAGACTCATACAATTGACATTGAGTATCCTCTTGCACGAGAGCCCTGTTGACCATTTGCTGAAAGTTGGGGTAGTCATTTGACACCAAATGTACTTTGATGTTGGGATCAAGTCCTTCCATGAAGCGCCATATCTTTGCTTTCTCATTTGCCACGTCCTCCGATGCATATCTTGGTAGTTACGTGAATCTGTTAAGATATTATGACATGCTGAGGTTGCCTTGTTGATGAGGACATAACCCCTATGGATACAACCATATTTGCTATGCTTACTGTTCCAATTACAAGAGTTCTTATGCTTCACTTAAATTATCAGGTAGACTCGTTTTTAGGAGTGCTTTTATATTATATAAACTATATGATGCTACCTAATGATGAAAATATATATTTGTGTAGCACCACAGCACTTTTTGTCCAAGCCAAGCAAGAGTTCGAGCTGGACACGTTTTGGAATCCAATTCGGCCTCCGGAGATATCACTGACTTCAAACGTGCATAACTTTCACATACGGAGTCCGTTGGAGGTTCACGAGTACTTGATGGAAAGATTATCTCGTTCTCTTTCCAACGGATTTGGCCCCACATCCAGATTCCTTCTGAGCGCATCACAACCATCAAAAGAAGGTGCTGCGACACCTTTATTTTCGGCCACGGGCCTTGTAATGCTTGGGCCCAAGGGGAAGGCACCACCCTAGGTAGCCCATACTGTTCACACAGGACTGTTCACATGTAAATAGTACCATGGATAGTACCACCCCCTATCTCTTAGCTATGTGCGGCTCCCCTTCCCCCTATTTAAGGAGGCCGCACCCCTCTAGTTTCTTTGGATTTCGTTTAGTTAAAAGTTAACTATATTGCAACTTTGTGTATTGGCCTGTGTCAACTAGGCCAACCCTGAATACCACTTTGGAATCCCAACTTTATCAAATATTTTAATCCTATTTGCAATTTCAGATTGCTTATTATCTTGTTCTTACGTGTTCTTCAATTACATGTAGGAATAGACCTTCATGGTCAGGTCGATTGTGCTTCTAGCAAGGTCGATAACAATCATAGAGTTGGTTTAGCTATTGCAGGTGTATTGGTCGTGTGTGATTGGTAGTCGAATCATGAGAGTTGTCTTTACCAAAATCGAGTTAGTGTTCTCATCGGAAGATCGGAACACCCATTGTCGCATCACTTGTTGCAGCTTGTGGAACTCTCGCTTTTTCATCTCCATCATTCCCAAAGGAATGTGTACCGTGTGAAATGCAGTAGAAAACTCCTACCAAGTAATGTCCTAGACGTTTTGGTGGGCTATGTAGAAATTTTCCCACCAAGTTCCTATGGTCCCTTTGAGTTGGTGAGCAGCATATAGGACTTTCTCTTGATCATTGCATTGAGCTAAGATCAGTGTCTTCTCGACATGCTTTAGCCAATTATCAGCATCTAGTGGATCAACTAAACTGGCAAAGGTTGGTAGCCTGGTTCTCATGAATTCTCCAGTCTGGACTGAGGTGGAAAGACTGGAGTGGGAGCTGGTGCAGGCTGATTAACTTGATTCTAAGCAAGTGCCTCTAGAAGTTACAGTTGCATGGCCATCATCTACTCCATGTTCATTTGGGGCTGACCAAGAGGTGGCGGCGGTAGGGGTTCTTCTTCGAAGAGCTGTTCTGGTTGAACTTGTGGTGCTTACGGCAAAACTGGCTCCTGAGAAAGCGGTTGACCACGACCTCTTCCACGACCACGGCCTCGGACGGCTACACGGCCTCCTCTGTGAGCTCCTCCACAGGCTCCTCTACGACCTCTCCCACGCCCTCTTCCAGGGTTTTCCATCTGAGAAGTGACCAGGGTTAGCAGGGGAAGAGAGGGAAAAGCAGAGACGAGAGGAAAGAAGCTTGAAACAACCCACAAGATTCAAATACTTTACGAAAAACAATTTACTTATTGCAACTGAAATCAACTCAAAGAAAGTCATCTCCTCGATCGATACTCTTTAGCTGGTGAAATGACTCAATACACAAAATGAGTCTTGGCAACTTAGACTATATGGCTTGATGGCTCCCTTCTTGTAGTCTAGATCGTATTGGTAAGAATCACATTGACCATCTATAGGAATTATAAGGGAAAGATGATCCATTTAACATTGTAAAACAGTGAAGGAAGAACTAGGTAAGGAAGAATTCAATTTAACATTGTAAAACAGTGAAGGGAGAACTAGGTAAGGAAGAATTCAGTGAAGAAGGTAATGATAGAAATATGAGAAAAGATCAGGATACCACAGTATTATTTTTATTTTTGTAAGATAAATTTTGAAGTTTTTTTTCTACTAGCAGCCATTCTAACTAGGTTATTGACAAGGATTAAAACATCTATGTATTATCTTAATACATAATAAAAGACCATACGTCTTCATGATTGTAATCCCTAAGGCTAACGACCTCACTGGTCGTAAGGATTCCAAAGGTTATATAAGGGTACCCTGGTCGAACAAGGTCCTGCACCTAGTCTCCAACTAGGTAGCTGCTCGAAAAAGCTATGAACTGGTATCTATAACTGATCCCAAGTATATTCTTACCGTGCGATAAATATAGCATGTGTTGTATACTTCATATCACACGGTTACATAGTCCTAAAGACACTGACAACAACCACGATACGGTTGAGTGTCTCTAAGACACTTAACCGTAGAGCAGTTAACACATTGTTAACTGACGCCACGCCTCGACCAGTCGTAACGCTTCACTAGGGACGTCTTCTCTAGGAGTAACTACCACATCTTCGGAAGCTATTTAAAGGTGGAGCACAGAAGACCAAAGGATATGGAAGGAAGAGACATACAGAGAAGCCAAGGGATATCAAGAAGCACATCGATAATCACAATCTGGTCTGAGACAAGCAAGACAACATCATCAGATTAGAGCATAGCAATCTTCATATTCGGTGTAATTAGGATTAGTCCCTAGTTAGGTCATAAGCACCCCGTGTAAATCTAGTTCATATCAACAGAGAGCGGCCCCATTCTATTCCAGGAAATATCACGTCATTTTCCTCTTTTATTTCGTAAGATCGGCGACTCGATCGTCGACAGCTGGTGCTGTCCGTGGGGAAGAAGACGTAACTTTCCTAAAGAAACTCTCCGCTCATCAAATCCTCGCTCACTCCTTGTAATTGCTCATGCGACTATGGCCGGAGTTTGGGATGAGGAGAATTGGTTTGACATGGCGGAGTACTCCAACCCCGACATGGAAAGATGCATCCGTGCCATACAAGAAAATGGCATGTCATCCTCCTCCTCCGCTGGTTCGCACGTCGCCGACGTTAGCGAAATCGACCGGATGGATGAGGATCTACCACTACGACAAGTGGCGCTTCCAGACATTCCGACCAGCTCGGAATGTCGAGCTCACTCAAGCCACGATCCTTGACTAGCGAAGCGGTGAAAAAAATCAGCACCGCCACCTAAGAATCTTTATACTCTCGATGAAATCATGGCTGAAAGGTACTCACCTATAGCTTCTGACAATTCCAGGAGCCAACCGACATCTGGTAACGGTGTCAATGAAGCCTCCACTAGTCGTAGGCCAAGTGGAGATGATAAGGCTCATCATACCATTGGCAGTCCGCCGGATCAGGCTGAGCCTACCAAGAAGACCTCAGGAGGTGCTCATATCCGACCGCTCTCCGTTGTAGAAACTCCTAGTAGAAACACTGGAAGGCTCTCCATTAGTTACAATGGAAGCTCGTCGGAGGATCGCTGCTGGAGGCATGAGGTCAATGCGATCGGAGATGCAAATCAAGATGCCTTGCACGGTCCAACACACTCTGCCACGCCACTACGTGTTGGTGGAGATGTTACAGGCCATCAAGCACCAACTTTCGGAGGCAACAGAACTGATCGACGTCCATCAGTTAACTCGCCTGGCACTGCCCCACCAAGAGTAGCTGGTCGGACGGAACAAATCCGGAGGTCAGGGGAAGGTTCAGACCTGCGTACACCTGCTACCAGTATTAACCCCCCGAGACCCTCGGTGACTGTATGAAACCTACAACGTGTTTAAGATATATTGAATAATTCTAACCCTGATCTAGCAAAAACCCCAGGTTTTGTACAGCTCGTAGGCCAGGTATCGGAGATTCTGTAACAAACCATGCAACGAACGGAAGCGTATCGGGAACAGAGGAATTCAGGAAGTCAAACCATGACTTCGTCCCAACACTCCTCCCACAGTAGAGGGCAACATGGTCGTGTTGGGGAACAATCAATACCAAGGCCTCCTCGACGATTCTGACCAAGGAGTCATGAGGGAAGAAGGCTATTCCAGGTAGCCACTCCCTCACCACGTCGAGAAGAACAATCGCTTGGACCTGACGATCTCCGACATCGTCTAAATCAAGCATGCGGTTGAAGGCATCATACCAATGTCTACGACCGGATCGGCACACCGGAGCTCCAGCGTTCCAACCTTAGGAACCGGTCTCCGACCGATTACAATCCGGCACCTTTCCAAAGAAGGCGCCATGAATCGATCACAGGTTGTCGAGCCTTCTCTGCAAGGCTCTAAGCTGTTCGTTGACCAAACAGGTTCCAACCGGCCAACTTGGACAAGTTTAATGGGACTCAGAACCCATTAGAATATCTCCAAATATATACCACCGCCATCAGAGCTGCTGGTGGTGACGAAAATGTGATGGCAATCTATCTGCTCACCGTGCTCGAAGGGTCTGCCCGGTCGTGGTTACTTAACCTACCGGTCGGATCAATCTATACTTGGGAGAAACTCTGTGACCTTCTAATTGCGAACTTCCAGGGTACGTATGACCGCCCTGGAAAGGAGGATGACCTCCACTGAATCCGGTAAGGCTCTGATGAGACTCTTCGTCAATACATCAAGAGATTCAGCCAGGTTCGTAATTCCGTACCAGAGATCGTAGAATCATCTGTTATCCAGGCTTTTAAATCAGGTCTAAAGAATCATCGGTTTACGGAGGATATAGCCATGAATCCTCCACGAACAACCGTCGAACTTTTCGACATGGCCGACAAGTACGCCACCGCTAGCGAAGCAATAGAGTGGTGTGAGGCCATTGATCGGAAGGACAAAATCCCCCATCATGGCTTGGAGAAACCTGAGAAAAAGAATACGAAAACTCTCAAGAAGAAGAAGAACCACAGACCCGACGACAAAGAAGTCATGGCTATCCCTGAAAAGTTTACGAAGGGTAAAAAGGACTATACCAGTCGAGGCAAAGCAAAAGCCCCGACCGAAGGATTCCAGAAAAACAAGAAGTGGTGTCCACTTCACCAGCAGGCAGGGCACGACCTCCGCACCTGTCAAGCCTTGCAAAAGAAACTGGAAGACTATTATGTAGGTAAGGACCATTTCCCGCAATACAGGAGCTCGGAGAAACAAGTTCCAAAAAGGACAAAGATGGCGACGAAGAAATGGAGTACCAGGAGCCTCAACACACGGTCAACATGATCTTTGGAGGTTCTTCTTCAAACAAGTCGAGGCGTCATCTGAAGGCCATGGAATGGGAGGTCAACCTCATCGGGCCTCCGACCATCATCAAGCCATCAAAGTGGTCGGACACGACAATCTCCTTTAGCAAAGAAGACTGCCCCATCCCTTCAGCTTGACCAGGTAGGTTCCCTATTGTTGTTGAGCCTACTATTAATAACTATAGGGTTAATCGAGTTTTGATAGATGGTGGTAGTTCTTTAAATATTTTATTTGCGCGAACTTTAGAAGACATGCAAGTTCCCATGTCCAAGGTTAAACCAGTGAAATATGCCTTTCACGGTATAGTCCCTAGCTCCACTGCTAAACCGATAGGACAAGTTTCCCTACCGGTTACGTTTGGAAGACCTGACAACTTCCGAACAGAAAAGATCCCATTTGATGTGGTGGATTTTGAATCCGCATACAATGGAATCGTTGGTCGACCGGCCTTAGCAAAGTTCTTGATAGACACGCACTACGGTTATCAAAGTTTGAAAATGCCAGAACCGAAAGGGGTCATCACGATTCGAGGAGATCAGAAAATGGCTTACGTGTGTGATCGAAAATCCTTAGAACTGGTCGATGAACTTTCGACCAGAGAGGCTAATTCATCTACCGTGCAGGTCAAGCACTCGAGGCCAAAGATGACGCCAAAGCCATCCGACTAGACAAAAGAGGTACCGCTCGACAAAGGTGCTTCTCCGGACAACACCAAGTCACCACTTGGGTCAGGAAACACTAACCCATCTACCCACAAGATACTAGTCGAGGCAAGACTCGACCTCAAATAGGAAGAGTCGCTCGTCTCCTTCCTTCAAACAAATCAGACATATTACTTTGGCGGGCGTCAGACATGCCCGAGTCCCCTGGGTGATCGAGCATGAGCTAGCTCTCGGCGACAAGAAACCGATCAAGCAGAAGCTGAGGTGTTTTGCTCCTAATCGGAAGGAGGCAATCCAGTCGGAGATTGACAAGCTCCTTAAGGCTGGGTTTATTCGTGAAGTCAACCACCCTCAGTGGCTCGCCAATCTGTAATGGTTAGGAAAAATAATGGGAAATGGCGAATGTGTATTGACTTTCTGAGATCTTAATAAAGTTTGTCCGAATGATGATTTTCCCTTCCAGCGCATTGACCAACTTGTAGACTCTACTTAGGGTGTGAGTTACTAAGTTTTTAGATCGTATTCAAGGTACCACCAGTTAATATGTGTAAAGAAGATGAAGAGAAAACTTCCTTCATCACTCCATATGGCACTTATTGCTATGTTAAGATGCCATTTGGTCTCAAAAATGCTGGTGCAATTTTTCAAAGGTTGATGCAGAAAACCTTTAGTCCACAGATAGGTCGGAATCTAGAAGCCTACGTTGATGATCTGGTCATAAAGAGCACCAACGCTAGCGATCATATTCTCGACCTACAAGAGACTTTCAACAACTTGAGAGTTGAGAAGGCATAACCTCAAGTTGAATCCGGGGAAGTGTGTATTCGGAGTTTCTGCTGGAAAACTGCTCGGTTTCCTAGCCACGAAGAAAGAGGTCCAGAAACTAACCGGTTGTATGGCAGCGTTAAGTCGTTTCATAGCAAGGTTAGGAGAAAAATGATTACCTTTCTTTAAGTTTCTACGGAAACATGGGAGTTTCGAGTGGACTATAGAGGCAAACAATGCCATTGAAGAACTTAAGAAGTACCTTACGAGCCCCCCGTCTTAGTTTCTCCAAGATCGAAAGAAACATTGCTAATTTATGTGGCTGCAACACTACAGACAGTTAGTGGTGTGCTGGTCGTAGAACGGGATAACATCCAACGACCAGTATATTACGTAAGCGAAGTCTTACATGGACCAAAGGAAAGATACCCACAGGTACAAAAGTTGCTCTATGGTCTCCTTATGTCTTCAAGGAAATTGAGGCATTACTTTCAGGCCCACAAAGTGGTCGTACCAACCGGATATCCCCTTGGTCAAGTCCTTGGAAACAGGGAATCATCAGGACAAATAGCAAAATGGGTAGTTGAGCTAGGGTGTTTGACCTCCATTTCATCCCCTAACGACAATCAAGTCCCGTGCAATAGCGAATTCATTCGAATGGACAAACCTCGAACCCACCCAAGGGCCGAGTACAAACACCACGAAGAGTGGACAATGTACTTTGCGGTTCCTTGATGCTAAAAGGCTCGGGGTGGAGTTGTCTTGATATCCCCTACTAGCGAACACATCAAATCGCCATCGGTTAAATTTTTACGCCACAAACAACGTGGGCGAATCTGAAGGATTCTTGGCGGGACTCCAAGCGACTCGTTAAGCTCAAGATTATGATTACTAGTGAAAGGCGATTCTCAACTAGTAGCGAATCAAGTAGGGAAAGAGTATCAATGCTCGAGTACCAAGATGTCATCTTATCTAGCAGAAGTATGGAAACTCGAAAAGCACTTCTTCGGTTTCCAGATCCAACATATTCCTAGAAAGGAAAACTTTCTAGCTGACCAGTTAGCACGGATGGCCTCCACAAGGTCGACCGTCCCGCCCGGAGTTTTTCTCGAGCAACTCAATTCACCCTCGGTGGTCAAGCCTTCCAAGAACATACATGATTCTCTACAGGTCGTACAAACCGATCGTGAAAACATGGATGCTCCACAGGTCGTTGACGGTTAGCAATGTCACGATCAAAGTAGAGATTGGATGACATCGATCTACAATTATCTTCAGCATAACATAATTCCAGAAGATGATGTAGAGGTTGATCGACTAGCACGAAAAGCCAAATCATACACTCTAATTGAATGTATCTTATATAAACGAGGATCTCACGGAGTGTTGATGAGATGCATATCTCAAGCGGATGGCATTAAATTGCTAACCGAAATCCATGAAGGAGTCTGTGGAGCACATCATTCCTACAGAACACTGGTCGGTAAAGCCTTCAGGCAAGGATACTATTGGCCAACTGCCCTTCATGATGTGAAAGAGCTTGTGACGAAGTGTATACAATGGCAGTTTTATAGCCGATAAGTACATCAGTCGGCACAAGCCTTGCAGACAATTCCTCCTTCCTGGTCTTTTGCAACCTGGGGACTGGAAATTCTAGGACCTTTCCCAAGAGCACCCGGGGGCTTCGAATTCCTCTTTGTCATGATTGACATGTTTACAAAATAGATCGAAGCCAAGCCTGTTTTTAAAACAACAACTGAGTCCGCTAAGAGATTTCTCACAAAAAATGTGGTCACACGATTTGGTGTACCCAGTTGTATAATCACAGACAATGGTGCCCAGTTCTCCAGCGGTCAATTCCAAGAATTCTGCGATGAACTTGGTATCAAAGTTCATTTTGCTTCAGTTGCTCATCCGCAGAGTAACGGAGCAGTTGAGCGAGCTAATGGTATCATTATGCAGGGGATCAAACACTGAGTGTTCGACCAGTTAATCAAACGGTCAGGAGCTTGGGTTCAAGAACTCCCGTTTGTATTATGGGCCATTTGAACCACGACCAGTCGTTCAACCGGTGAAACACCATCTTTCTTGGTTTATGGTGCTGAAACCATGCTTCCTCTAGAACTAAAAATTGGCTTTGCTCGGACTGATTGTTTCAACGAAAATGATCAAAATGAACGACGACTTGATGACATCAATTTCCTTGAAGAACGAAGAAATCAAGCCTTGGTACGATCCGCAGTCTATCAACAAGCCATGCGAAGGTACCATAGTCGTAAGGTACAACCTCGCAGCCTCGCTGTAGGTGATCTGGTTCTTAGAAAAATTCAGAACCAAGCAAACCGCAACAAACTTTCCCTAAGTGGGAAGGTCCTTACTTGCGGGTCGAAGTCACTGACTGTGTTACATGCGACTAGCCATGTCGGACGGGCAAGTTTTGTCAAATTCTTGGAACATTGATCAATTGCGTAAGTTCTATATCTAAATCTTTTGTACATTATTTCAATTCTTTTTTCATTTCATTAGTACATTCATTCATTTCTCTTCGATGAGTGATATGGTTTATATATCTATGCCTATATTCTGGTCACATACTATTGTTTGTTTGAGATGGTCGGAGAAGACAATTTTTCTCTCTGATATCCTTTATCAGGAACTCTGTTACTTTCTGGCAACGGCATCTGTGTCATACGCTGTATAGGTGCTAGTCGTGATCATTTCATGAATGATTCCACGCGTGATCATATAAGTAAACAGAGCATAATACAAATAACTTCATGTAGTGCCTTATACTGTTAAGATTATGAAGACTATATTTTTTTCATTTCAAAATTTTGTTCTACTCTCGTCTGGCTACTGGTCGGGACATGGAAAGCCTCCTAATCGAAGTCTCTCCTTTTTCGCACGTGCTCCTGCCCACTGAAAGGAGCTTCCTAGTGACGGTTCTTTTCTTACGATCCTCGCTGCCAGTCGGACTTGAGCCTGAGCACGTTTTGCGAAATGTTTTTCTATATCTTCCGTTCTTAGTAGTATTTTCCGACCAGTTTTGGGTCGTATATATAAATACAATCACTTACCATTTTTTTTGCATACATTCTTGCATTTCTACTTTTGTCATCCCAACAAATCTTTTTTCCGACCGTGTACAGTTTTGTTTGGTATTTTGATTATGACAAACGGAGATCTATAACTAGTCGAAATCATATACTGGTTCTGACCAAAATGATTTCCTAGTTTTGTTATAATCAGTTTTGTCTTATGATCAGTATATGCCTTCAAAACAATGGTTTCGACTTTTATTCTCTTTCTTGGCTAACTGCTTGTCTAGCAAGGCTCTTCTACTACCAAGCAGTCGGGGGCTAGGAAGTATACGCGAATTTCAAAAAGTCAAAAGGATAAACAAAAGACTTGCTGATGGCAAAAAGGTAAGTTTTATACATTTTATAATTCTTATATTACAATGTCCTACTTCAGAATGTCTCCAAACTAATTACTACTTGATGGAGATCCGACATCCATCTCCTCTACAACTTTGTCTCAAAGCGGTTTTAGTTCTTTCATAAACTTGGTCGCCTCATCAGGCAGGCAGTTGAAGTCGTCTGCAACGACTTGGAGATCAATGGAGGGGTTGGAAGCCTTCAGTTTTGCCATAGCAAAACTAACTCCATTGGCAATACCTTCTTTCATAATCTGAGCATAATTCTTTCGAGTAGTCTTGAGCAGACCACTGAGATCTTCTAGAAGTTGGCCCAAGAAGTTCATTTTCTCTATTGGATCTCTTAAGTCAGGCACACTTGATCCTGATCCCATATCAAAGATCATCTTGTTTAAAGCACGAATCTTTTCATCAAGATTTTGCACAAGAGTTGCCTCCTTATCCTGCTCAAATTTGAGCCTTCTTTGTTACATTGGTAGCTTGCGTTTGCTCTACACGAGTAAAACAAGCAGTAAGTACAACATGATCAGAGGAGGATAATAAGTCAAGTCTACAACCTATTACCTTCAATTTTCTTGTTAAGAGTCTCATTTCTGGTCTACGCCTCTGCAATCGACCGGTCCTTAGCCTGATTTTCTTCCTCAAGCAAAGCTATTCTGGCTTTATCAGCCACGACTTCTTCTTTTATTTTCTCCAAATCTATCGAATATGATAAGGGAGAATAATTAGAGAAGGACAAAGTATTGAAGAAGGAAAAAGGTTAAGAGGAAAGTTCTTACTTTCCAATTCGGAGTGTTTTTTCTCCAAATCCTTAATTCGCTGGGTCAGTCCTCCGACCACAGCAAAGTTCTCGACCATATGCTACACAAATAGCATTTTCTCTTTAAGTTTCCTGTAAACTTTTAAAAGAGAAATTATGAAACTGGTCGTAGATACTTACCCAGATTGCCACTTCGTTATAATCGGCAAAAATAATATCAGAACCTATATTAGTTTGATAGTCCGATATTCTTCCCCATGCCTCACCAAGCTCCTTATTCTCGATAAACTGGGGAACAAATGGGAACTTGTTAGGTTGGGAGGGATTACCAACAGGGGTCGGGACTTGTTGAGAGCCTTCAGGGGCAACTACCTCCACAGAAGGAGTTAGGATCATCAATGGATCCAGCTCGACCATTGGCTTCATCACCTACTCGGGGGGCTTTCTCGACCACTTTATCCTCAGGAACTTTGTCCTGTGATGTACCTTGGACGAGGACTTCCACGAGTGCCTGGTCCTCAGGAAGATTCCGGTTGAAAACGACCGGAACGCTAGACAACCTATACAAAACAAAGAAGGGAAGTTCAAAACACCAAATCACCAAAAACTATTAAAGATATGCACTTATACGACCTTTTTCATTTGTACATACTTAGTTAATTTCTTGGATTTGACTTTTGAATTACGGTAGAGAAAACTCTGTACCGCTAGCCTTCCTTTTCTTTTCATCCAATTTCACCGGTTCCGAACCAGCAGGGTTGGTTAAACCCCTCACATCCTCTAACATGATGTCGGAAGCAATGTCCTCGATCAATTCATTAAGGGTTGCATTCCTAACCATCGGGTCAGAGGGAGTGGTTTCATCAACCTCTAGATCAGTTGTTTCAGTAACAACTATAAGGTCGTGAACGACCAATCTGGAGTCTACGGCCTCTGTAGCTATGCTTTGCGGGCCTTCAGTCTTCTCCACCTAAATCAAAAAACAAGTTTGGTTAGGTGATGAAATTTTCTATCTAAAGTATATATATTCTTCTTTTAAAATGCTCTATTACCTCGGGAGATTCATCTTCTCACTCAGATCCGAAGCCATCCACTTTGTGATTTACTCCGACATGGTGAAATTTCTCAAAGGGATGAGTAGTGGTCAGAGGAGGCTTTGAGGTCGGGAAGACAATAAGAGGTCGGAAAGATTTTCTTAGCAAAGAACTGAAGAGGATCAGAGGAAGATTTGGAAACGTAAAAACTCTAAAGCCCAGCAATGGGGATTTTATAGCTTCAGGTCTTTAACTGCAATCTGGAGTTGTCTAAAAAGTCCAACGGACAAAAACCTCTTTTTGTCTAACGGACAGAAAAACTCTTAGGTTCCCAAGGCAAGTTCTCAACTTTAAAGTGAACACAGACCACTTCGTATATCACGACATTAAATGGGGTCTGCCCGATACGACTTCATCGGAAGAAAAGTGTTTACACGACCTGTTTATTTAAAGTTTGGGGGCTAGCTGACGAGAATTAAAACCTCTATGTATTATCTTAATACATAATAAAAGACCATACGTCTTTATGTTCGTAACTCCTAAGGCTAACGACCTCATTGGTCGTAAGGATTCTAGAGGTTACATAAGGGTACCCTAGTCAGACAAGGTCCTGCACCTAGTCTCCGACCAGGTAGCTGCTCGGAAAAGCTATGAACTGGTATCTATAATTGATCACAAGTATATTCTTACCGTGCGATAAATATAGCATATGTTGTATACTTCATATCACACGGTTACATAGTCCTAAAGACACTGACAACAACCACGATACGGTTGAGTGTCTCTAAGACACTTAACCACAAAGCAGTTAACACATTGTTAACTGACGCCTCGCCCCGACCAACCGCAACGCTTCACCAGGAACACCTTCTCCAGGAGTAACTGCCACCTCTTTAGAAGTTTTTTAAAGGTGGAGCATAGAAGACCAAAGGATATGGAAGGAAGAGACACACAGAGAAGCCAAGGGATATCGAGAAGCACATTGATAATCACAATCTGGTCTGAGACAAGCAAGACAGCATCATCAGATTAGAGGATAGCAATCTTCATATTCAGTGTAATTAGGATTAGTCCCTAGTTGGGTCATAAGCACCCCCCCCTGTAAATCCAGTTCATATCAACAAAGAGCGGCCCCATTCTATCCCAGGAAATATCACGTCGTTTTCCTCTTTTATTTCGTAAGATCGGCGACTCGATCGTCGACAGTCATGTCCTACAGTCAACTCGGCTTTGATACCAACTCTGTCGGGACTGGATTTCTGAATCTGAACCCTCTGTTTATTTTTACACCAGTCCCAGATCAGTAGCTAGTGCACACAGTGGAAATAGCATCGATAACAAGTTCGAATCATGATTAATCATAAAAGTAATAACAAAGTATTAGTCTTAAGGCCACTTATTACAAAAGAGGTCAAAAGACCTTGAGTCTTACAGCAACGGAAACAGCAAAAGAGTAAACTCAGAGTGGTGATCCATCAAATTGCTCACCGGCATTCGACTGGGGAGCATGGCCTAGTACTCCAGGTGTCCTTCATCGAACCCGCAGGCGTAGAAGTCGTAGTCATCCTCGGCAGCATTGTAGACTTCTGAGATTTGTTTGGGTGTAGCATGTGAGTACATAAAGTACTCCGCGAGTCTTGGGAAAAATGTATATGCATAGCTTTTAATAAATGGGCTTATAGGGTTCTTTTGCACAAAGCAAGATTGAATGTTTAAACATTTTTCATAAAGCACGTTTGACAAACGTAGTTTCAATAATTCAATTAAATAGAATGACTAGTGAAGGTTCTAGCGACCAAGCACTAGTATAGACGCTTTAACTGCCGAGGTTCACAGGATAGGACTCTAGCTGTCCAATTGGCTCTAGCTGCTAGAAAGCTACCTGAGAACCCCAACTGCTCCTAGGTTCCCAAATTTTACTCTTTTGAAATCAAAACCAAAATCTACCATGTGAAAACGCACCTTGCCCCCCCCCCTTGACCGTGGGCACAGCTATTCAAATAGTTTTACACTTTGTAGAGGTTGTACAACTTGACCCACACGAGATAATCAGCTTATAATGTCGGTCATGACACGCATCCTTAGGCGTGCGACTAAGCGATTATCACAAAGCCTTTACAATACTTTATCCTTACATTAGCCCACCCGATGAACTTAACCTCAAATCATGGACGTGAATTACCATCGACCCGGAGCTCACCGTTGTGGGAGATAATATGCCCAGACATGGACGTCAGTTACCATTGCCCGGTGCAAGCCTCGACAGACATGGACGTCAGTTACCATCGTCTGCACTACCCAAGTAACTCCTACCATCTATAGCCTGCGGGCTAGATGTCTAGACATAGTAAATTATTCAGCCATATCCTTCCTATTTCGGACATGTGGTTGTGCGGTAGTTATCAATTTGGATAGTCATAAACGTCGATCCTTAATATGACTTGGGCGGAACTTACCATAATACAATTTCTCATGCTCTAGCTGCACCCACCTGAACTTACCACCTGCCAAGTCTAAAACAAGTTTTCACCATTTTATTTTCTTTTTCAAATAGTGATTACCTAATGTCATGCATTTTCCAAGTAAAGCACAAAGGTTATAATGGTTTTCCCTTCCCAAAAGGTTGATCATGACCGAAAAGCATGCCTAAGCAATTATACTGTGTTTAACTATTCCACAATGTTGTATTCAATATTGCGGAGTTACTATGCTAGGGTTACAAGGGTATAGCATAACAATTATCAAGGGAAGACATTAACAATTTTTAGGTTTAACTAGCAACCTACAATTTGAACTCATCATTTTATGTGAATTAGCAATGCATAATACTTTTAAAAGATGAAAACATAATTTAAAAATCATATGTACAAAATGGCCAAAGAAGACTCGCCTTCATCGAAGGTTGTGGTCACGACGTCCGGTTGATCCAAATTGACTTCGGCGGCGTCAGACTCTACACGCGTGAAACGAGACAAATAAATAACATAAATTAAAATAAAATCCAAAATTACAAAATTAGTATCAAAAGAAATATATTGAATCTATATGAATTTAGGAACGACAATCGACGGAATCGGAGTCCGTATGAAGGAGAACGAACGTCCCAAGATAGCAATCGCATAAAATGATAGGAAATCTTGAAAAAAAGAGGAAAAGATGGAATATTCCTTGGCATCTTCATTTTCAGGATTAAAGGGATTAAGACAGTGGCTGACAAAGGACCCCACTTGCTAGTGAGTGAGAGTGAGATGGAATGAACAAAGGAGTATGACATGTGGACCCCACAGTCATTGAGAGAGAGATAGAACAATTCACAGAAATAAAACCATAGAGCAGAACAGGGGAAGGAGGCGGCGCTTGGGGCAAGGGGCAGTGCCGACGAGGTAGGTGGCGAGGCGGCCAGCCAAGGGGGGAAATGGGGCCATAGTGAGGTGGCGATCCCACGGGAGGTGGCGGCGCCGGTGGGAGGCACGGTGGCGACGGTAGCAACGACGGCGACGGCACGAGCCCACAAAGGCGACAACGTATTGGCGCGTGGGGTGGCAAAGGAGGTGAGCACCAGTGGCACCCGGGTATGAGGAAGCTTCAGAGCCAAACGGGGAGGCCGGAGATTGTCCGTGGTGACGGCTCCACGTTGACCGGCAGCGGTGAAGGTGAGCTTACGGCGGCGGCGTGCTCCAATGATGCAACCAACAAATTGAGAGGGGGATGGAAGAAGGAGGTTTGGGAACACATGGTGACACGGTTGGAAGGGCATGGGGCTGACCGGAGAGGGGGATTGAGCGGTGGGCGGTGGCACCAATTTTGGGGAAGAATGCAGACGCGGCGGCACAAGAAGCTATGGGAGCAGGGGGAAAGGGGGACAGAGGGGGAGGAAGGGGTAGAGAGGTTCGGTGGCTGCCCTTTTATAGAAGCGGGGAGAGCAAAGATCGCGATGTTGGGCAAGGGATGGGTGCAGGCGGCGTGGTCTTGTGCGTAGGAGAAGTCGCACATGGTAGGGTGTTGGCGCGACGTGGCGAGTGGGAGCAGGCATGAAGGCGGCGGCATGGGCACAAGCGTTGGCACGGGCAAAGCAGGAAAGGAGAAGGAAGAAACAGAAAGAAAGGGAAAGAAAAGAAAAAGGAATGGTAGGAAAAAGGAAAAGGAAAGAAAAGAAAAGGGCCAGGAAAAATTCAAATTTGGAAATTTTAATTTGGAATGTGATGATGAGATTCAAATTGAGATGATGAAATATGAATTTGAACTTCGGATCAGGAATGTAAATATATGCAAAAACTCCAATTAAAATCCAATATTTTGAATTAATTAATTACATTTTTTTTTGAAAAAGGCAAAAATTTGAAAATTTTCAATCAAGTCGCATCGGAAGATCTTATAGTCGGTATTTAAGTATACCAAAAGTGATAAAGAAGTATAATATATTCGTTTAAGTGGTATATTGGAAGTGTGAGTATGTACTCCTGGGAGTACGAAACGATGTCATATATATATATGTGTGTGTGTGTGTAGAGAGAGAGAGAGAGATATATACATATGCTACATATATATGTGTGTGTAGGACACCCGTTTCGTACTTCTAGGAGTACATACTCCCAGTCTATATGACCCTTGATTTTCTTTGAGATCTGAGCAGCGTAAAAGGGTATGGATGTAGTGGATACCTCCATTAGTTGCCAACTATTGTAATTAATGAACTATTAATTATGCTGCATGCGGAAACCACCTCCCAGATATTAGGATCCCAGTGCATGCATTTGGTCGAGTGAAGTGATTTTCAAATTTTCCAAGCATTCTGAAAGGATCAAGAAGTATATATTGTAAAGGTACTTTCTTCTTTCGTTACATAATCATAGACAGAGAACGAGAAGTATATGCCTGAATAAAAAGGAGTATATAGGTATCTTCTCATATTCATCTTTTTAAAAAAGGGTATCTTATCAAAATCAGCATGTGGTACTCCATCAACATTGAAGGAATATCACAGTACTTAAACAAATGAAGTATCTATCTATTGCCGATCATTACATCAATAACACATAATTCAATATAACATTTGAAAAGGGGTATATAGGGGCACCACTGACCACAAAATGGTACACAAACAAGTAATACGATCATTCAAGAAGGTGGAAGAAAATCCACTTGTACAGATAACCATGCCTTCCATGCAAAAGCGACACAAGACTTATGAGAAGGATGCTGCCATAGCCTAGAGCAATGCAGGGTTGCAAAGAGTCCATTCCTCAAGGTGCACTTCTTACTGTCTTTTCTACTCAGTGTTGAACGCAACCAACTTGAGATTAATGATGTAGCATATGCTGACTGAAAAAAGAAGTATTATCTTTGCTCCAACTGGTAAATCAAATATTTAATAAGCAACAACGATGGCTAATCTAAAAAGGCATTGTTGCAAGAAAAAAAGCAACTAAGATCTTCACTACTAGTCGCGCAGAGAATAAAGAAGTGCACATTGATCCTATATATGATGAGTTAATTACTGATCAATATACCCTTTTCTTTTAAATTCCAAATACCCCTTTCCCAATATATGGGTTAGTAAGAAATTCGGGGAGAATTTGATACGTGAAAACCATTCTGAATTAGATTGGTGCATTAGTCTAAATTCTAAATGGACAACATTGACGCCCCTGCTCTTTATCAGTATACAATCACTGAACATATCTTTTCCAAAAAGACTAATATCCATTAGGAAATTAAAATAGCACTCCATAAACTTTATGAACTATTAGCTGATGCTTGTATCAACCACTAACTCCACTCCAAGAAAACCTTTAATACACATCTCTAGCGCAATATATTAGAAAATTAGTAGTCTGTTTTTGTGAACAATACACTCGATTCTGCAACTGCATATACTACTTCTCTTGGACCAAAACTACAAGCAAAATCACATTTGCTAAACAAGGATTTCCCTTCAGTTATCAGGATAACGATATCATGAAAACTCAAGCAAACAATTCTTAATGCGATTATTTTATAGTTCAAACCATGAAAGGGGTATACTACTGATAGAGTGCACCTTCTGATAATTAGACATCATATACTTAAATTTGTATTGCAAAATCTGATTAGCATTACTCAGCAGACCTCAAATTAACCAAGAACACAGCATGCATCTCAATTACAAGAAGTAATATAACAAATTTGGCATCATATACCCAAATTAGTTTTGACTAATTGGATTATGAACAATCGGTGGACCACAATGAAAACAAGAAATACTGCATGCATCTGAATTATAAGAGGGAATCCATGAAATTTGGCATGTCTGACACCCATATTTATGTTGCCTGGTCCAATCAGCTACTCTGTGAACCAAAAGAGCCAATAATTATTGCATGCAACCAAGATATATGCAGCAATACAACAAATATAATCAGGTACCTGGGCTGAGTACCGGGAGATTCTCCTCTTGCTGCTTGGGATGGGAGTTGTCGTGGAAATGTTTTCGGTCGCTAGAGGAGGTAGGGGATGCAACCGTCTGCCATAGGGTGCAACGAGGAAGGTGATGCGGCCGCCGTATGCCGGTCGAACTGATTCCCCTAAGAACACACCTTTAGTTGTGTGATCCACAGAAAGGTATATGAACTAAAAGAAGAAAAGGTATGACAGCCGTTTGATGCTTGGCAGCGAGAAGAATGTAGATCTAACCTCCAGGGAAAACATAAACTAAAAAAAATCCCACGAATTAAATGAAATTTGATGACAACAACCAGTTTAATCTGTTGTATCTCTTTGCAAGATACAATAAACAATCGAATAAGTAAGATGAGCTGATAAAAATGTTAGAGATATGTTAGAGATAGGAATATGTCTTTTGTATTTCCTTATCTGTATAGGGTATATCCCTTTGTACCCTATATATATTGCCTATTGGGCCTCTTCAATATACACACAATATTCATAACATGGTATCAGAGCCGAGTTAGGTTTAGGGCTTACTGTAGCCGCTGCTGCTGCCGAGCCTCTACTCGCCTCCTCTGTTGTTACCCCTGGGAGGACCGATCTTTGCTCCCGGGGGTGGCTAGATCCTTTGTCGTTGCACGGGGAGAGGTAGTCACTTCTCGGCAGCCGCCATCCCGATCCGATCTGGATCGGGCTGCCGCTGCCTTTAGGGCGGCCTCTTATCGCTGCCGTCATCTCCAGCTTTGAAGGAATCTCCATCGGCTACTCAACGGCTCTGGATCTGTAGCCGCCTCTGCTCCGTGGGCATTTGCTCTGTGCGCGCCTGAAGCTTGGAGCACCAGCCACTACACTATCGGCGGCTCTGTGCGCGCTGGCTTCGGCCCACCACCACTGCTATAGTCGGGCTCGTCCATCGGTCTGACCTCGCCTTCTCTGAATCTGGAGCACCTCCGAGCCTCCAGATCGGGCCATCTCCACGTCGACCCAAGCTCCCTATGTCTCCCCTGGAGCTTCTCTGCTCCAAGCCTTCGACTCCCGCCGCTGTCGGGCCTCTCAAGCAGCTGCCTCCCTCCTCTTGCTTCGGCTGCTGTGTGTGGCTATTGCTTTGTTCGGCTAGGAGGAGCGTCTATTAGCCTGATTGGGATGGCTGTTGTTTATACCTCTTTGCTTCGTGGTGAACTGGAGAGATTGGAGAAGTTGCCAAGTCGATGCGGAAGGCTCGATTGGGAAGGCTTGATGATGTTGCACTTATGGGCTACCATCAAATCGTGTGGGTTGCACTTATGTGCTGCTGGCCAATTGGGATCCCTTGGTGGATCACTTTGTTTTGTGCTGGATGATGTCTCAGCTACATGTTTGCTGCTGCTGTGGTGTTGCTTCAAGCTGAGGAGATGTACTGGTGCTTGCTTGTTGGATGAAGATATTGGTCTTCTGCTGCTGCTAGTTATCCTTAGGCTTTTCTTTCTTTGTATTTTTGCTTTTGTTGCGTCCATCCAAGTTCGTATCACTCAATTTTTAAGTTCGTCTAAGCCATGCGAGTCCATAAATTTATTGTCAGTCATAGAAGCATAGGAATTCTTTTTGCATGGCAGCAGCCGCTGCTCTTTTCTTCGAGCCACTGCAGATCTGTCACCCCAAGCTTTTAAGGCTGCCACGCTTCTTGTGCACTGCGCCGCCGCCGTCTTGGGCTTCGATCTGCGCCGCCATGTTTCTATCAATTCCTATTCGGCTTGATTTGACAGTTTTCTCCATTTTTTGTCAGTTTTATCATCTTCTTCGTTATGTTACTGCGGTCAACTTTGCTCCTGCACCTTGTGCTTTATGGGCTGTCGCATGACCCCGGATGGGAAGAGATCTTTTATCGATATATTTCCCAAGAGCTGTATGCTACGATGATATTATCAAGACTCGGACTTTGGATTTTTCATATTTTAGTGTCAACTCATTCCAAATGCAATGCTATTGCATACGACTTGCATTTGAGGGGTTGTTAGAGATACGTTAGAGATAGTAATATGTCTTTTGTATTTCCTTATCTGTATAGGGTATATCCCTTTATACCCTATATATTGCTCATTGGGCCTCTTCAATGTACACATAATATTCATAACAAAAAAAATCAGTATAATTAGACATGCCCATTTAACAAGAAGTTGTACCAAATGTCATCATATACCCATTTTTTGTTGCAAATATGATAAGCATCACATGGTGGGGCTCAAATTAACCCTGCATGATCTGAAGTTGCAAGAGGGAACCCAGGATATTTGGCATATCAAATACCTAGTATGAGAATGGGAAGATCATTCACGTGGTGATTGCCGCTGGAGTGGTGTCGTTCGAGCCGCCGCCATTATCCGATGCGGTGGAAGCCGCCGCCGCTGCCGGACGATGGTGCCTAGGTGTCGCCGCCGCTCTGAACACCCGATGAGAGCATATGGACACGTAAAACGGAAATTACGGCGCTAGCTTCGGTGCAATCCCATCAAAATAGGATGGTTTTTCTGTTAATTATTTTAATGAAATGGGTCCGCCCAATCAACCCGTTAATGAAGTGAGACGCAATCTCGTTGGACGGGGCCGATGAAGGGCGGATAAAAAGAGTTAATAACATTTAGTCCTCACAATCTCTGTCTCCTGATAGTAATTTGCTATCTATTTTGATTGTACTACAGCCTGCAAATATATCGTTGCACCGATGTTTATGCAGATGTGCACCTCTGATTCATACTAGAGCCTGCAGCGCTCCTTGGCGCGCCTGGAAAGAGGTAATAATATAGTGCACAACATAAGCTGCAGTTTGTATGAATATCTAGTATGAGAAAAAAAAACGTAGTGGACAACATAACCAATTTATATCATAAATCCGAAAGTCTATATGTTAATTAAACTGTAATGCATACACAGAGACACAACATATAATCGATTCTGTAGCTCAACCAAAGGTCCATTATCATTTCAGCGTAGATACATTTGCTCAGATTTAGTAAAAGGAGAGAGCGTGCAATAACAATCACGAGTAGAGATTGATAATATGATGTTCTAGGGCAGGCTGTATTACATAAATACATATGAACGATATACAATAGTAACATAAAGCAGAGTCTAAGGCAAAATAAGACAGCAGGCTACTCCGACGCGAGACAAAGCACAAGATAGCCATCTAGGGTAGAAGCAAAATAGAAGCTATATGGTAGCATCATACTGGACAGGATAGCCATCTAGTGTAGAAGCAAGATAGAAGCTACTTGGTAGCACCATTTTGGACAAGGTTCGCTGGAAGGAAAATAATACGTAAGTAAGGTAGTAACTGTGTGCTCGTCAAACATGTGTGGAATGGCAGATAGAAAGGAAGAAACAAACGTAGAAACACAGATTATATACCTTGAATCATAGTTCGTCTTTTTGGTCTGTAGGCTTCTCATTGCCAGGAGTAAAAAACAATCGTTTCATCAGAGAATGTATGCGATGAGTTGTAATTCAGAACAGTTTATTTGTAAGCAATTTAGACAATTGTTTTTTCATCAGACAATGGTAACATGCTGTGAACAATGCTTAATGGGGAGCTTTTATGAGGAATTAGGATTGTCGGATGAAGAAAAAGTGAGACGAATTATTATAGCAGCAGCTGGGCGTAAAGACAACAGCGATATGATATAGTATCTTGCGTGTACTATAGCACGTGGAAGCAGATCGAAGACGATCCATGTCGTGCCCTCCAATTGTAGGCCAAAGTGTTATATCACATGGAACCTAAGCAAACGACACAACAGCGACAAATCAAAAAGTAAATAGTGCAATCGATGCATATAACTAACTGTATGAAGTATGATGCTTAAAAAAAATTAACAGCTTGCGTAAGTAAATCTTATGAATTGTGAAAGAAGGCTGCAAGTACTTGAATCCAGGTAACGGAGCTCGGGAACAGTTTGTTACAAACTTAAGTAGCATGTGATGGCATGGCAATACAAATCAGATGGGCATGGCATGCATTTTGAATCGTTAGCAACTGATGCAAATATTGAAACTATGAAGCAAACTTTGTATAATTGTACCCCCAGTTTAAGGTAGCGCATCCCATTAATAATGCTGAGTGTCTCGCTTCTAGCAACAGGGATATCAATATTGTGAGTATTAAGCTCCATGAAAAACCTTTGCGTCACAGAAGTAAACCTATAGAATCATCAAAGTCCTCGGTAACGGTAATTTAGACAATTTTTTATGGCAATCAAGAAAACAAATTTTACAAAATGAAAGCTTCAAGAAATTTGGCACATGTTGACCACAGTATACACTCGTTGTATATGTAATATTTGATATGCTGTTTTGATGAAATGTGAAGCCAGAGTTAAGCATATCTAAGATCGTACGAGCTGGCATTGTTGTGTCCCTATTTACCATACGAGAACTATATTAAAAAAAAAAGAAATCTCACTTGTCTGCATTAATTAGCCAATGAAATTGGAAACTTTCCAGGCCAATCCAAAGTTTCTCTAGATAAAATAATGCAAGAAGTTAGTCAGCAATTTAGAAAAGTAACTATACAAAGAACTCATAGAACAAACAAAAAAACCGGTTATTCCCTTTGTGTGGGCAATACTCGGCGAATCGAATGCAGGCTGAACAGAATATGAACTGAACAGCAAGCTGAGTAAGGGCAAAAATAAAGACATTAAATTTTAGACAAGACGATGCAATTGAAAATATTGGTGAAGTAGAAGCTAAGATATCTGGGATGAAAAAACTTGCTACTAACTATTTGCGACTATGCGTAAATATACATAATGCATGTCTCATGATGTTTACTGAGCATACAAACTACAGCGGAAAACAAAGTGGTTCCTTTTAAGGATAAGGACATGGTTGATCAGTAACAAATCTTCTTTTGGTATGTCGATGCATCATGGGCACCTTTTGGTGATTCAGTGTGGAATAGTGAAGAACAATACTTCAGTAAAAGGTAAAAGACTGAAGAGAATTTCTAGAGTTGTTCAACAATAATTTTTAGGAAGCAATAAGCAATAAATCTGAAAGGTCAATGCGACATAGTGGCCAATCCAAAGTTTCAACTCGATCTATCTATATTTGTCATGTGGAGACATGTATGTCTGACTTTCAATTTGGTTTGCAGGCTGGGAATTGTGCTGATTCTGAGGTGATATTCAGGTTCCTGGACGCCAACCAGATTGTTCTTCATCCTCATTAAGTAATTATGTACTGCAGAATTACTCAAAAGCAAACAGTTTAGTGAATCTCCATTGAACAAGTTCAGAGTAGTGAGGGGGGATTTGGGACACACAATAAATCAGTAGGACAGGTGGTAGTACAATTCGGATAAACAGGCATATCTGTGGCAAACCCATCCCAAAGGCGTACCTCGCAAGAGCCTTGCGGCAAGAAACCCATCCCAACCCCATCTCAAACAACTGTAGAGGCAAAGCGAGCAACCAACCAATCAATCCTAGCACAAAACATGGTGATTGACATGAGACTTTGACCAATAAACGTACCAGGAAAAGAATCCCCCACTCGGAGAGGAGGTTGACATCGGTGAGGTTCTTGATGAGGCCGAACTGGTTGAGCACCACGCCGGCGTAGAAGAACCCAAGAATCTGCATTTATTTAAGGGCGTGATTTTTAATTACAGCAAGACCATAAACGCAGGCAGGAGGGGGGACTAACCAGAGCGATGGGGAGAGATACGTCACTGGGCTAGCCCTGGCGATGCTGAAGGCGGGCACGACGAGGACAGTGATGCGGAGTAAGGTGTGGGTGTCGAAGCTTGCCAGCGCTGGAGAGTAACACGGTGGCGGCTTCGACTCCGTAGCCTCTATTTTCTATTGGCCAAAGGCTCCTGGTGCTTTGTCTCTTCTTCTCCCCAATGTTTCCTCATCTCTCTCTCCTGGTGCTTTTTCGGCCGGATGTTTGCTCCATGGAGAGCCATCTCTTTCTCCCTCTTGGTGGCCCTCTGGTGCTCACGGTGGTTTGGCAACTGCGCTTAGTGCTCGATCTGCGTCGTGCTCTGACGCCAATACCACCACGCTGCAGGTGTCGTCTCCTCCTCTCCTGCTGCCGGCCGCCCTCCGACCCTGGGCCGCCTTATGCTGTCACTTGGGCCGTGGTCTTGCTTCTTGAACACTTTCGCCTCCACTCTCAGACGACGCTCGCGCCCGTGATTCCACCTCGGCCCACGCGACTGTGGTTCGGCAGCTCGCGGGAAGGGGAGGAGCGGCGATGGAGAAAGCGAGGGAGTGGATGGGGTCGCGTGATTGCATGAACACACGCTGAAGAACGGGAAGCCGAAGTATCCAAAGAGGAGGACGTGGTGCCAACTCGTGAGACCAGCATTCGAGAGCATCGCGCTGGCCGATCGTACGGCGCACAGTAACCAAGCAAAATCAAACGGCAGCAGCTCACGACAGCAACATGCGAGAACGCGGAAAAAAATCGAACGTCGCGCATGAAACGAAGACAAGATCAAACGAACCAAACAAAAAAGGTGACGTAGCCACCCTGAGAGCATCCCATTCCTACGCCCTTTTATATAGAGAGATTTCGTTGTCCCGGCAAAAAAATAAATTCATATCCTGCTGCATACGTATAACCACGCGATCCAGCACGCACACATTTGTCCTCTAGGCTCAATTGTAAAAACGAAACAAATATGTCATGAATTTAAAATTTATCCTTTTTTTCACGTTTCAAAAAAAAAAATTATCGTTTCACATAGGCTATCCCTATCTTCCATAATATTATGTTCCCGTTTTGATGCCGGGATGAACCCTGTCAGACGTTATTGACCTGCGACTGCAGCACCAGAGGTTGCGTTTCCGACCCAACCGCGTAGGCGTTGCTCGCGTTCGGAGTTTGGGCCCAGATCCAGACTAGTCGTGTCGTACTCGTACCACACCGTCGCCTTCGTCGGCGTCGCAGCCCAAACCCACGAGGCGAGACGCGAGGAGAGGAAGTGCTCTTCTCGATCGCGCGCTATGGCGGAGGAGGCGGGCCACCCGTCGCGCTACGTGAAGCTGACCAGGGACCAGGACGCTCCCGCCGCCGAGGACATCCGCCCCGGCGAGCTCAACCAGCCCGTCGCCGTCCCGCAGGTCTCGGCGCCAACTCTTACGCGAATCTCGCGATTTTGTTTCTCGTTGTTGTTTCTGGGTCGGGTTGGCCTGTTCTGATTTGCTGTGTAAGCGCGTGTGTGCTTGTAGCTGGAGGGGAGGAGGTGCAGCGAGTGCGGGCAGGTGCTGCCGGAGAGCTACCAGGCGCCCGCCGACGAGCCGTGGACCACCGGCGTCTTCGGATGCACCGACGACCCCGAGAGCTGTAAGCGACGTGGCATTTCTCCCTCGACCTCTCCTTTTCCCCCTTGAAATCTCTAGTTGGTTTTCCCCATTCTGGATGGATCACAATTAGTGCTAGTTTTGAGGGATCTGTATATAGAAAGAACATTCGTGCGTTCAGATGTGCTCATGTTCGGAGTCTCGGAGATGTCAGATACGGAAGGAATTACTATGTGGATCTGTGTAGGAATAGGATTGTGCTGCTGTGTTCGCAGCTCTTACACTCTCTTACTGCACAAATCAGTAACTGTAGTTGTATGTTTATCTGGTATTCAATTGTCGATTTATCGAATAGGAGACTGTAAGCGACTAAGAGGTTAAAAGTAACCTGTTTTAACTCCTGGAATGGTCTTGCTTATGGAGTGCGTGCAGGTAGGTCAAATGAACCGTTAGTCTGTTAGTGAAGTTGGTGTGGAGAACAGTGTTAAGCGTGTGAAGTTGGCTATGTTAGCAGTGGATTGTGGATTATCACGTTGTTTATCTGGTTAATTGTTATCTGAAGTCATGTCAAATTTGGCGCCAGAGTGACTTTCATGTCTGTCATGCAGCATTCTCGTAGAGGTTCATGATCAATCATTCCAAATTGGGTAATTCTTAATTTTGTTTTATAGCTTGCCTGATTCACCCTTTTCCCATACCTTTAAGAGGTAGGGGATTTGTATAGAAAAAAAAACCATTTCTCTGTATAGTTTATATTGCGAAATATGAACTATTCAAATACATTTTGTATCACATTGCAATCCTTTTTTATTGGTCATTTTTCAAGTCCTGTAATTTATTGGTCTTTTATTATCCTTGCGAAATCAATGCTCTGTGATGATGATGATGATGATGTGCGCATATGGAATTAGCCACTGTTCAATGTTTGAAAGGGAATAAAATGTAGTTATAACGTTTGTTCTTATTCCATGTTCTCAATATAAAAGATGTCCTTTTCTCCCATCTGTATTTGAAATTCTTCTAGATATATACACTTCTCCGGTAATTATGATAAATCATTGAGCAGACATAGATGACAAAAATGTACATGACTGAAAGCATTGCTCCATAGCTAATGGCAGTGTGCGGTTTTTGACAGCAGCTATTTTTTTTCTTTCGTGACTTTCATAGGGCAGGTTTTCTTAATTCTGTTAGCGGGATATCTTGTGTTATACTCCCTATGCTGCTCATACTGTCGTGCTGACCATGAATGTGAAGCACTGTTATTAAGTCGTACTAGTCGTGTATTAATCGTAGATTAATCGACCAGTCGGTACATGGCTGCTGACTTGGGCAAGCGACTCGACTTGGAGTGCTAGTCGAGCGACCGGACGGCTAATCGGCGGCTAGGCGCGACTAATCGGCAATGGCAAGTCGCCTGACTTGCTACGTATGGGTGGTCCACTGTCAGATCGAGAGGGATATATCATGGGGAGGGGGAGGAGGAAGAGGTGGTGGTGGTGTTGACGACGCAGCGGCAGCATGCGTGAAGCAGAGAGCGAAGGAGTTGGGTTAGGGAGGAAGACGATGGAGGCGTCGCTGCGTGGGCTATGGGCTGCATTGGCATTATGTGGGTTGTGGAGGCGTGGGCCTGTGGGAAATTTTCTAAGTTGTAAGGCCCACATGCCTCTGCTTGATAACCCTAACCCCTAACCGAGGCACCCAGCTGCCATGCCACACACAACTGAGCCAAACAAGGGAGGAACTGAGGACGAGGAGCGACGACCGGGAGCGAGCAAGAGCGGGTTGTGGGCGGCGATGGGGATGTGACAACGATGGGGCAGCGACGGCGATGGTGAGCTGCAATGAGGAGGAACTCAAGAGGGAGCTGCGCGGGGCTGCCGACGGGGTCAATGGGTTATTGATGGCGATGGCTCCTTCGTCCTTGGCTCCGGCCGCCGTCGGCAAGCGTCACCTGCACCTCCAGGTTCCTCTCCCCTCCTTTCCCCTCTCCCTTCAGATTTTGTTTTCCCCGGTCTCTTCCCTGCACTCTGTTTTTGCTCTCGTGGCAGCAGCAGCAGCAAGTATAGTAGCAGTACAAGGCAGGAAGCAGCAGAAACAGCCAGCATGTAGTAATAGGCTAGTCGGCAAGTCGGTGGCTTGGCGACTTGACTGACTTAATAACCTTGATACAAAGTAGCTGTGATGGGGCCTACTTACTGAAGTCTCTTCTAATCATATCCGCTCTTAGCCTCTTACTTAACTCTGATGGGTCCTATGTTTCTGTTTATATCAAAATGTTTCATCATAGTTTAGAGAAAAAAAATGTGTCATCATAGGGTTTGTGTTTTTTGTAGTTTTATGCTTCATTCCACTCTGCTCTCATTTTTATGACTGCTATATTCCGAGATGCTTATGAACTTCTTACTCTGATGTTAGGCCGGATTGGATTATTCTGCCCCTGTGTGTTGTTTGGACGAAATGTTCAGGCCCTTAGAGAAGATATCCCATGGACAACGCCTTGCACTTGCCATGCTGTCTTTGTTGAAGGTGGCATTGCACTGGCAATCCTAACAGCTATATTTCATGGTGTTGATCCAAGAACATCGGTCCTGATTGGTGAAGGGCTGGTGTTTAGTTGGTGGATATGTTCTACCTATACTGGTATTTTTCGTCAAGAACTTCAGAGGACATATCATCTCAAGGTACTTTTTTTTTACTCTACCACCACTTTGTGTTTATGTCATACAATTAATCTCATTCAGGAGAACATCAACTAACAATTGTCTTGATTCCTACAATAAGAACTACTTACAATTATATTTGTCATTTGAGATAGATGTATCAGGTGTCCACGAGAGAATTCTCAGCTTTTCATGGTTACAGTTAAGTAGTTTGAATCATAGAGGTCTATCATTTAACAAACTAAATGCCATGTGAAATGTTCGGTTGTTCTGTCATGAAATTTTTGCTTGGCATTGTCCACTGGCAGGAGCTGGTTGTATTATTGAATTGTCGGGTCATTTTTATTAGGGTTTTGCTTTGCTCGTGGGGGTTCCTTGCACTTCCTATTTGCTTGTTCTGTCCACTTTTTCATGAATATCGCTTAGTAATGATTGTATCTTCTTTCCATGATAATTGATTCTAGCTAGTTGTTTCTTGAAGAGTCTAGTCTTTGATAGGAGGGTTGGGTTTCTACTTTCTAGTTTTCATGCAATATGTCGTGGAGAATTATTTCACCATCTCATTTTATTATGTTTCCACCAGAACTCTCCATGCGATCCTTGCCTGGTCCATTGCTGCTTGCACTGGTGCGCTAATTGTCAGGAGCATCGTGAAAGGAAAGGTCGCCTCACAGACAACAGTGCTGTTCCAATGACCATCGTCAACCCACCACCGGTGCAAGAAATGAGCATGGCCGAGAATCACGCCTCCACATCCGAGAGTGAAGCGCCAAAGACTGAGCATGATGATGTGGAGGTCATACCTTTGTAAGCTAATCAAAATACATACATAGTAGGACAGCATGGGAAATGAAACTCACCTGGGGTCTGCGCATCTTTTAGCGCTATACTGATAGAACATTCCTTGTGTTCGTCTGTCAGGTATCAATCAATATGAAACCTTCCAGCCCAAAGAGGCTGATCCAGATGTTTACTTTCTGAATATTACCTGTGAAAGAAAGTTGCCCCTGGGCATAGTTAACGAAAGAGATGTGTGGGTACAGTTTAACGAGCTCAATCTTGTCTTGTTGCCTTGCCTGTGTTCTTGTAAGTGGATGTCTCTGAAAGTGACAGTACGATAGAATTCTAAGAGCTCAATTTGCGCTCGGTTTTGAACCTTCAGTTTGAGATCTGTCAGTCGTGGTTTACTCTAGTCTTTTGGTAAGAAGCAAACAATTACTAATTGTAACACTTAACAGGTGGCGAACGCTCGCCGGTGATGCACCAATTGCCGGGAAACCATCGAGCGTCCATGAATGCTACCTGAGAACAGAGCAAAGTAGCAAACTGCGAAGCAAAATCAGGAACAAGCAATGATGTATATGCATTGAAGCTCAAAGCTTCCATTACATATCTTTTTTGTGTCTGCGCGCTCTAACTAATCCGTAAACATGAGTGGATAACAAGAGTTTTTTTTTAATTAGCTCCCTAACAATGTACAGCCCCAAAGTAAATACTACACTCCGATAAAAAAGAAAAGTAAATACTATACTCCGATCAAAAAAGAAAAGAAAAGTAAATACTATACTCCGATCAAAAAAAAAGAAGTAAATACTACCGGCTCTATTGATCGTGTCCGCTTGGTCCACGGCTGCTTGCACTGGTGTGCGAAATGTCAGGAGCATCGTGAAAGGAAAGGTCGCCTTGCAGACAAGAGTGCTGTACCAATGAGCATGGCCGGGAATCATCCTTCCTCCGCCATTACAGCTTCTAATGTTCCTCTGTCAAGGTGTCATGCAAAACCGATCACCTGCTCGCATCACCAGGAACTGCCGCCCCTTCACCAACAACAAAACACAAGACGCATCTGCACCTGCAAACACAGCAAGATTCCTTAACAACAACCAGGAAAGAAACTTAAGATTGTCTGTCCCAAATCAGTCAAAAGATTCAAAATCTCCAACCAGGGGAAACATCAAGCTTTTCCAAATTCTTTTCAAGAAAACTGAGAGAAACATCAACATCATCACCCATTCAATTTCAGAAAACAGTAACCAGGTGACAAAGAAATACTGTGACATAGACAGCAGCTTGAATACTGTGACATAGCAACTTGACGCACTTGCCGAAACATGGTATAATCTTTTCAACCGGACAAGAAGCTACTCTACTTGGTGAGTGGTTTCCTCACCCTCCGATTGCCCGCGTATGACATTAGATTTCGTTGGTGTTGCCAAATTTTTGTTAGTATTACCAAGTATTGTTGGCAAACCAAATGATAGCAAATTTTTATCGGTGTTACCAAAATTTACTCTGGCTCGTGTTGATAACAAACCAAACAGACTCACGATTTGCATGTTTGGCTGCAGTTACGAGGAGAGAAGGCTCATTTTCTAGGCAACCAACCAGTTTGTACTCGAAGCAGTGCAAGGTCCCAAAGTGCACCTGAAACATGCTGAGCATTTGAATTGTTTGTAAAATTGTAATGGAAGCAGTGCAAGGCAGGGGGTCCAAAGTTTCCCAAGTTTTAAAGCCTGTAAATATGGCTCTCCCAGCGCCGTCGACGTGCCGTAGAACATGCTCGCGCGCGCGCGTCCACCGCCACGGGGCTCACCTCGGCGGCGAGCTCGGCGAGCAGCGGGCTGAACCGGAGCAGGTACGGCTCACGGCACGTCGTCCCCTCGGGGCACACGACGACGTCGCCGCGCGTAATTATAAGATGCGACTTGAGCCTTCGGATACTTTCTTCCGTCGCCAACCACTGGTTATAGCCCAGGTTTTTACAGCGAAAGTTTTACAGACCACCAAACGAAAATGACTGAGTTCAAAGGAAAACGACGACAGTGTTTTCGGCACAGTAATTATAAGATGCGACTTGAGCCTTCGGATCATTCCGCATCGCCCGGAAGCGAATCCTCGCCCTCCATTCCAGCATAAGTGGAATCGCTGAAGCGGTACGCTGAACGCCGACTTCTTCACTGCTCTTCGATCGACAAGGCTTCAGAGAGTTCTGAACTTGCAGGGTCCTGACATTTCCCTCCCTCTTGAGTTCATCCTTGTCCTCAAGGAGCAAAGTCGGGAAAGGTGGTCTGAAAGAAGGTAGTATCCTCCCAAGTAGCATCCTCTGGTCCCAAGTTCAGCCATTGCGCCACTCGTTCGTTTCTGTGAGGGATCACTCTCCTGTCCAAGACTGCAACTGGCTCAGTTTTGATCTTGCCGTTCTCCCCTACCAGTGGTAGTCCACGAATTGGTACAGCATGTGGACCCAGATGTTTCTTCAACTGACTCACATGGAACACCGGATGAATCATTGTCTGATCGGGTAATTGCGATCTGTATGCGACAGCCCCTATTCTCTCCAAAACTCTAAACGGTCCATAGAATTTCGACCGGAGCTTCGGTGAACCTCGTATGCCAAAGGCTGATTGCCGGTAGGGTTGTATTTTAAGATACACCATGTCTCCCACCTGTAGTTTTCTCTCAGATCGAGATTTGTCTGCAAAGTGCTTCATCCTTTCTTGTGCCTTACACAGATTTGCTTTGAGCTGCCCCAGCATTCTCCTTCTGCTCTAGTGTCACTCTGGCCTCATCAGACACAGTACAGGGAAGGATGAGCTCTCCAACTTGTGGAGGAGGGTACCCATATAGAGCCTGGAATGGTGTAATCTTCAATGATGTATGATACGAAGTGTTATACCACCATTCGGCCAAAGTTAACCAATTCATCCACTCTCTAAGTTCCTAGAAGGTCATGCTTCTCAAGTAGGATTCTAAACATTGGTTCACTCTCTCCATTTGTCCGTCTGTTTGTGGATGATAAGCACCGCTCAATCTTAAAGAAACCCTCATCAAGCTGAAAATCTCTTAAAACAAATGGCTAGTAAATATTCTGTCTCGATCTGTGACAATTGCAATAAGCACCCCATGCAGTTTATAGATGTTGTCCATGAAAATTTGAACTACTTGTTGCACAGAATATGGATAAGACAATGATAGGAAGTGAGCATATTTTGTGAATCTATCTACTACCACCAAGATTACCTCTTTTCCCTTGGATTTAGGTCAGCCTTCTATGAAATCCATGCTGATGTGTGACCAAGCCATATCGGGTACCTCCAGTGGGTTCAACAATCCCGGAATGTGTATGTGTTCAGATTTTGTAATCTGACAAACCAGGCATTCAGCAACTAGCAATTCGACATTCCCTTTGAGCTCAGGCCAATAGAATATGTTAGCACTGTTTCCGGTTCATCACGCGTCACCCCAAATCACGGCCATACTTTCCTCCTCTTGATCCTATTTCTCAACTGCCTCATGTGCACTAGCTTCTGAAAATCGGTCTGCCAACATAGCACCCAACTGTTGCCCGTTCAGAATTTGCCACGATATGCCAATTCCTTTAAACCAGGTGTGAGTCTTCCCTGTGAAATGTCCAGTAGCTAAGTTCACCCACTACTCCCTAGGAGTTCCAGCCATTTCGAAAAACCTCTCACACTGCTCCAACCACCCTATTGGTTCTTCTCCTAAGAACAAGGGTAGTTCGAGTTTGGGCCCTCTGATGACTGCATCAGCGTATTGGTGACCACCACTGTTGTGGTTCCGGTTTGTTCCTCCATTTGGACTTATCAGGTTCACTCCAGGATAATTTAAGTTATACATTCCTCCTTGGAGAGGTAAGAATGTATCATTGTTTGGGTTAGCATTTATCGATGGGTGATAATACATCGGAGCCGCCACTGCTGGGACATTAGTTTGCCAATTCCACGGTGGTACCGCAGGTATTTCTAGTCCCTGTTGAACTCCTGCGCTACTCATAATGGGTGCTGCTACAGACTGCTGTATACCCAGGTCTACTTGTGATGTGGTTCTAATTGTTGCTGAAAAAACTGGTTCAGAGTTCGGTATTACCGTGTTTGGTTCCACAAAGAAAGACATATGTGCTCTAGCCCTTCTGTTCTGCTCAGAAATCCCACCGATGCCAGCTCCCAGATTTGATGGTCTCGGCCTATCCTCTCTGGACTCAGTTACCATTGCTTCAACACCATGTCCTGAGGATTGAGAAAACTTAGCGATTAGCAGATTCTTGATCTCTGCCACATCAAACATCAAACTTCAAAGTTTCTAACTCTTCCAACTTCTCATGAATCTTGATGATCTTCGCCCTGTTTTCCATTTCAATTTCTCCTCCGTCGATGGAGCCTTGGGATCGAGTCTTCGCCACCATAACTTCCAGATCCGACTGAGCTTAGGGATTTTACAACAGCAAAAGTTTTCACTTGCTTCAACCATTGCTCGTGCAGAACGCCATGCCCAGGACAATGTTTGCTCTAATACCAAATGATAGGTTCTGAATATTCAGATCACCCGTCGATGGGATTTGGGGAGGAAAATCGCAAGGGAGCGCATGAGGGGAAAGTAGTATAGGGTTCTAAAACTAGCAACTAAAGGAAACGAATATGTTGAAGTTCGATACTTTCTCCCATTGCCAACCACTGGTTATAGGCTTATAGCCCAGGTTTTTACAGCGAAAGTTTTACAGACTAGCAAATGAAAATGACTGAGTTCAAAGGAAAACGGCAGCGGTGTTTTCGGCACGATAATTATAAGATGCGACTTGAGCCTTCGGATCATTCCGCATCACCGGAAGCTAATCCTCGCCTCCATTCCGGCATAAGTGGAATCGCTGAAGCGATCTGTTGAACGCCGACTTCTTCAACGCTCTTCGATCGACAAAGCTTGAGAGAGTTACGAAATTACGAGGTCGACAAGATGGCGATAGGGTCAAGGGCGTCAGATGCTTGCGGCGCGAGAGCCGACCACGTGGGGTTTATCGCCGTCCGCCGTGGGAGAGGCGCCGCCGACGTATGACCTCACATCAAAAGCACGGCGACTACGCTTGACACGCGCCGTGGAAGGAGGGTGTAGATGGCGATGCAGACGACAGCGAGGACGACGCCCACGGGGAAGTAGACGTACATGGCGAGCGCGGACGTCGGTGTCGGCGTGAACGCCAGCCGGCCATCGTGGAAGATCAAGGGCTTCGGGTAATGGCATGCGTTCTTCTCTGTCTGCTTTAGGAGAGCCCTATGCCTCTCTATATGTCCGTCGTCTCGCCGTCCTCCTCCATTACGCCGGTGAAGTATCGGGATTCGGGAACCAACTGCTACCTTCACCTCCCTCCCGACCACCGCGTCGAACCCAACGTACTCTTTCAAGAACGTCTCTACCATCACCGTCGAAAAGGCGGGAACAACATGCTGTGTAACATCCCAAATACCTAAACAGGGTTTGTTCAAGTATAATTATATGTGTAGAAATTAAAACTTTTTCTCACATCTTGAAAACCCCTAATCTCTCCTGTGATTCTAGTCCAAGAGTTGTGTAATCCAAAAACACAAGCTCTTGTTGACCAAAAGTCAAACTCATTCTCCGTTTATCTTAAATCTTGTGCCAAACATTTGAAAAATATTTTCCTTGGTCCTAAAACTAATGTGGGACCCCTCTGAAAAATATCACAAGTTGTAAAACTTGTGTGATAAATTTTAGAGGTAAAACAAATCCTTGAACAACCTTCATGAATTTCCTGAGAAAAATGCATTGCATAATAACCGCTGGAAATTTTATGCAAGGTTAATCTCATTGTCAGCAAGCTCCAGTTAAAATTTCATCAAATTTGGAGTTCATTTGCTATCTCAAGTAAATCATCTTTTGTCTCAGCTTGTTTATTAATCTAAATAAACTGGTTTGACTTGGGCTTGAACCCGAGCAAAGTGGTCCAACCCAACCGCCTCCCTTAGCGTGTCGGACCTCCTATCCACCTTGATCAGTCGTAGCCGTTGGATTAACATCCAACCGCCACGACCTCCTCCATGATCAATCCGCCAGACCTCCCGCCTCATCGAGGTCTTGGCCGTTGGATCAAAATCCATGGCCTGACCTCCCGTGAGCTCAAACCACCTTGACCTCCATTTTGTACTCACTTGAGGTCGTGGCCGTTGGATTCAATCCTAAGGCCACGACCTCCTCTGCAAACCTTCTCTGCGAGGTCCTCCCACTTTGTTGAGGTCGTGGCCGTTGGATCGAGATCCAATGACCCACGACCTCCCTCAAAATCGGCGCTAAGACCTCCCTTTGGTTGTGCGCCCTTGGATTTAAATCCAAAGGCCATGACCTCCCCGTTTTTCTCTAAGTCACACGCAGATTATGTCCTCCTCAGTGCGAGCCCTTGGATGTAAATCCAAAGGCTAGGACCTCCTAACCCTTTATCCTTTAAGATCTGCGTTTTGGAAATCGGAGGGCTCGACCTCCCTTTCCAAATCGTGTGGTGGACCTCCTCCCATCCTTTAAGCGTAACGGTTCAAAAATAGGATCCGATGGTTAGGACCTCCCCGAAGGCTTATCCAACGGTCATAAGGACCTCCCCTGTTCTTCTCCTTCCTCGGTCACGCATGCGTGCTTCTGAGTAGTGAGTTAATGCACGCTTTGCATCTGTGTACCTTTAACAACTCTTCTTGACCGCATTAAATGCGGTCGACTTTCCGCCTCTCGATCGCCTAGCTTTGTCACCATGTCAACTTTACATCTTGTCCAAGCCCTAGATCGACCCATGGGCCAAGCTCACCATGAGCTTAACCCGTGGTCTATGACCTCTGTGCCCTAAGTATAAAACCTCCCCACTGTTTCCTTGGCTTCCTTTGCACACCATTATCCCTTGCTTGCACCCCTGCTTGTGAGCTCTAAACCACCAAGCTCTCCTTGGCGCCATTCTTTGGAGCTTGAAGCTCCTCGGTGGACAAGGGTCCTGGAGTTTCTCCTCCTTTTCTCTGAGCTTCTTTTGTGCCTTTCCCTCAGGAGCAAGTCCTAACTTGATTAGTTTGGGCATTTTCAGAGGTGGACAAAGTGGAGCTTGGAGTGGAGCTTTGGCCGTGGAGCACCTTTCCTCCCAAGACCGGTCCTTCCTTCCTCGACCTCCATGACACCTCGGGACCTCCGGCACTCCTCCTGTTAGTCCCTTAGTTCTTTGGCACCGCATGTATCTTCTTCTGCGGAGCTTTTGTTTGAGCACACGCTTGAATGTCGCGCGGAGCTTCATTTTGCATTTCGGATTTTGGCCGTGCTTGCCTTCGTTGTCCTCTCCGGCTCACCGGCGTTCAAAGCCGTCGCCGTTGTTGAGGAGGTCCATTGGTGCGCATGGTTATTGCGGACCGCGGTACCATTGGATGTCGCGGCGAGGTCTCAGAACGCCGGCGATGACCACATCTTTGAGCTCGGGTCTTTGTCGGACAAAAGCGGCGGCGCCGTTGTCGTTTTAGGACAAAGATTTGCGAGTTAATGCACTAATCCGATGCTCAAATCGTTCAAATCATTGGCGTGTCTTAACTGCATTTAATCCTCCGTGTTGCGCATTTAAGATCTCCGCGCGGACCTCCTCGTTGTCCGTGCGCATTAATCTCTTGTCAGAAACGCGTGCGTCTTGCAAGCACGTGGTCGCTGGCTCGGGCCGCCTGCACCTCCTCCCAGAGATCTTGGCGTCAAGACCTCCCTTGTCGCGATCATGGCCGTCGGACCTCCCTGGAGGTCTGCGGCGATAGGACCTCCCGAGGTCATCTCGGCCGTTCATGACCTCCCCGGGTAGATCTTGACCGTCAAGGTCCTCCCTCGGACGATCTGGACCATCAAAGTCCTCCCTTGGAACATCTGGACCGTCCAGGACCTCCCCTGTGGGGTCCTGACGATGTAGATCTTCCTCGGGGAGATCTTGATAGTTTAGATCTTCCTTTGGAAGATCTCAACCGTTGAGGACCTCCCCCGTGTGATCTGAGCCGCTTATGTCCTCCCATGTCCTTGTGGTTTTTAGAAATTCCTGTGAAGTCTTGATTATAAGCTGAAATAAGGTATAACTTTAGAATTTCATATCTTTTTCGTTTTAAATCCAAAGGAGGTCATTCAAATTTTGTTGGTTACGGCTTGACCTGGGCTCCAATCAAAAAATGGTTATGAGCCCAGTTCAGCTCGAACATGGTTTTGCAAATAGGTTTCAAAACTAGCTTTAAATGTGCACTCAAAATAGTGTTTAACTTGTAAAATACATAACTAATGCTCTGTAGATTAGTTTTGAGTGAATCCAACTTTGTTGGCTTCCTCTATTAGCGAACTTACTGTGAAAATTAGTTTTAAGCATGCTGCTGTTGTCAAAAAGAGTTCTTGTGCATTATAATTTTGTTCAAGTTCTTGTTTTTGAAAAATTATAGAAAGTGCATAGTAGCTCCAAATGAGATGAACTCAATTGTGTTATTCATCTCATGAGGTGCTGGCTTTGCAGTAAAAATCTCAGCATCACCACTTTTCTAGAAAATGTTGCCTCATAATTAAATTAGTGAATAGTGCAGTTTGGTATTTTTAGAAATTTGAGCAGAATTGTTTTGCTCATAACTTTTGCATTGAGAATCCAAATCAATTGGTTCTTGTTGCTAAATTCCCTAAAAATCACCCTCTTGCTTCTGTAGAAAATTCATAGTGTTTGGAGTTTGTTTGCTGTGTTGTCTTTGTTGTTTTCGTCGTTCTTATCGAATCTTTTCGTCTTTTCGATTAGGTGCCGACGAGTGTATTGATTCCATGAGCGATCCTCAGCAACAAATTGACCAGCAACAGCAAGGCAAGCAGTTTGATCATTTCCATCATTGTCCCATTACTCTAAAGCTTAATATTTTGTTTCACTTATATGTATGCATGCTACTTTGTGTTAAAATATCGCTAGCAATCCTATAGTTGCATAATCTGTAGGAATTGTTTATCCTCTACTACCCATGAACCTAGGTTATTTGCTGTGGTTTGAGCTCGTTGGATGAGCTCTTATCACTTAGTAGTTTACGTTAACATTGCTTAGCCATGCTTAGTTATCGGTAGTAATGGGCGATCATCGGCTTAGTCGATGGTCTTGATCACACAAAACCGATTATTACTCCTATATGTCCGGCACTTGTGCTTTGATTAATTGTAAAATCAAAACTGAAAATAAAAGATTGATTTAGACTTGGGCATATTGGATGGATGGTGTGGTTTTTGGATGTGGTGGTATGCTGAGTCAACAAGGACCGAATTCTTGCGCCATTGATCCAAGCAATTATGCGTGCTAACCACACGAGGGATATGGGACCTCTCTTGACTAAGTACTTTAGGCGGTGCTAATTGGGGTCGCTCGGTTGGTGTGTTTTAAAGATAAAATGTGTGTGTGTGTGGTGTGGGAATGGAAGCGTTGGCGGACCGGTTAGGTGTGTCCATTGGGTCCTTATCCCGTGGGTTGTCTTGGTCAAAATTAGCACCGCCCATTGGAAATGTCTCGAGGACTTAGCCGTCTTAAGCATACCAAAGGTAGTGTGCTTAAAGGAAAGGCGATCGGCGTGTGGGTACATTGGTACACCCTCAGAGGGATAAAACTATTGAATAGCCTCGCCCTAGGTTATGGACACGCTTGGTTATTTCCGTAAGAATTAGACTACAACCTTTAATTAAAACTTGACATGGTTGGCATGAGCGGGAGTTCATGCTATTGTTGTGGTGACTATTGGGTTAGTCACTTCGGGATTGTTGTTGTCATCTACTTATTCTTATTATCGTTGTCAAGCTTGATATTTGAATGTTAAAAACAGATTTGATAACTTGCCTTTAAATGTATTACCTTATTGCAAATAAATGTTGCTTTATGCTAAATGAGACATACAACCTCCACTTACATAAAGCTTGCATGTAGCATATGTTATAGGCTGTTATCTTACACGTAAGTCTTCATGGAGTACTTTATGTACTCATCTACCCGTGGTTGTGGCATTTTGTGGCTTTTGTTGCAGAGGAAGGAGGTGAGCTCCAAGAGCCTCACTTTTGTGCTATGTGTTGCGGCTTCTTGACGACTAGCTTGGCGGTCGGTCAGATGCCTAGGGGTTAAGGCACACCGATTGGCTTTGTGTTATAGCCATCTTTATGGCACTTTTGCTTCATTGTTATCTTAGTAGTACTTGTTGTTATTTGGCGGAAGGCCCTCTTTTGTAATAACCTATCCTTATTAATATTAACCGGTTTGTTGCTTATGTACTATGTGTTGTATGGAATTGATACATTCTTTTGTTGTGAGGTATGTATCTTGCATTCGGGAGTATACATCTCTCGACTGGTTTATTTGGTTGATAATACTAGGGTCAATTGGATGACTAAGTATTATGAGCTTAATAAATCCGGTGCTCTATCTTTGATCGTGACGACTTCCAGAGAGGAAGCGGCCGTCGGCGTCGACCACCAGAGTAGTAGTGTACGGACCGAGGCATTCACTCTGAAGAGTATGACGATGAGCGAGGCGAAGATTGTCGGCGAACGTTAGGATCGTGAGCGTCGATGGTGGTGTCCGTCGATATCCAATGAGGCATGGGTTTCATAGGGGTGCGTTTCCTTGTGGAATAGGAGCGGGGACCCACCTATCAGGCCTGGAAGCGAGGAACTACTTAGGCGTTTTTCTAAATCCAAGTGAGGATACGATGAATGTAATGACTGAATATTCCTCCTCTGAACTTCTTCCTTCTAGCTTCCCTATTTCCCAGTCTAAATCTCCTCCCAGTCTTGTTCTTCCATACTCGAACTAAGTAGTTTGTATCAAACTATCAATATACATCCGAGAGGATTGTATCAATTGGTATCAGAGCCCCATTCCAACGCCGTGGAGCATCCGCGCTATCAAACGAGAGCGCAAGTTCACTCGCAAGAGATGGAACAGCAGATGGCCGAGCTGACTAGGGTCATTCTGGCACAGAGCGATTCGATCAAGGCGTTACAAGTCAAGAGCGATGTGATTCATGCTACCGTGGAAGAAATCAAACCGGCGGTCCTTGAGTTGCAGAAGTGGAAGCTGGAGATGGAGTCATCGGTGGAAGGGCTGCAATCAAAGGTGGGTGAACTGAGGACACAAGTCGTCCAGATCACTCAGAATCCCATGCTAGCGGTACGGCTAGTGGATCTACCACCGATTCTTCCTCTGCCTGAAGCCAAGCTGGCAGTCGAGTCGCAGATGGACCGAACGCCTCTGGGCACCGGGACGAACTCTCGCACCGAGGAAAGGTAATTGGTAAGCCAAATCATCTTGATTTGGGTCATTATGTAGTAGAGTCTGAGGAATTCTCTGGTAGGCAGCATGGTGTGTTATATCATCATCATCCTCCCCCTAGAATGGATTTTCCACCATTTGATAGCGAGAATCCTAAGGCTTGGCAACTTAAATGCGAAAATTATTTTAGGATCTGTTCCGTCCAACCAGAATTCAAGATTAGCTTAGCTACAATGTATTTTGTGGGTGGTGCTTTGTTATGGTTGCAAGCGACTAGAGCCCATATCAGATTTGAGGAGTGGGACACTTTTGTGGAGGATGTTTGCAATAGATTTGGTAGAGAGGAGTTTCAATAATTACTGAGGCAATTCAATCGTGTTCGTCAGACCAACATTGTTGCTGAATATGCCAAAAAGTTCAATGAGCTCATGCACAATTTGCTGACACACCATTCATCTTGGAATCCAGTGTTTTTTGTAACTCAATTTGTGGATGAATTGAGAGGAGACATAAGATCAGCGATGGTGTTACACCGGCCACAAGATCTAGATACGACAGTTGCACTAGCTTGTTTGCAGGAAGAAGTTGCAGAAACAGCGAGAAGGGATGTTCATCGTGGGGAGTTCATCTCCAGTTCTTGGGGGGCATGCGCGCTACAATGCCGCTGCCACTACCGCCAGGAAGGGGAACATCGGGAGCGGGAGGCCGATCGGATGACCGTAGAGGTATGGAGGGATCCAGAGCTATTCCGTTGGACGATAAACTCGGTGCTCTACGTGCTTAGCGGCGAGCAAAAGGGTTGTGTCACACTTGTGGATAACGTTGGTCCCGAGAGCATAAATGTGCTCCAACCATGTAACTCCATGTAGTTGAAGAATTATGGGGAATGATGGAAGAAAGGGAGCTGAATTCGCAGAAAGGGGATGATGATAAATCAATATTGGAAGCAGATTTGATGTCCATATCCCGGGAGGCTGTACATGGGGTTGATATTGTGCACACATTAAGGCTACATAGTACTGTTCAAGATAAGGAGGTTGTCATGCTGGTGGATTCGGGCAGTTCGCAGTGCTTCATTAGTGAGGTTCTGTCTAGGAGACTAATTGGGGTCCAAAGGGCTATCAAACCCGTGCAAGTATGGGTGGCTAATGGGGAATTACTGGAATGTGTGACCGAGTTTCAGTGGTGTCAGTGGGAGGTGCAAGGTCACATATTCTGCACCACTTTCAGGGTGCTACCTCTGAATTCCTATGATATAATTTTGGGTATGGACTGGTCGGAACAACATGGTCCGATGAATGTACATTGGCTTAAAAAGGTGTTCACATTTTGTTACAAGGGACGTAGTGTCTGCTTACAAGGCATTAAATCAATGGGACCTTAGTGTTGTATTGTCTAGGAGAAACAGCAAGGTATTTTGAAAGGAGGTTCACATACAAATCAACTGTTTTCGCTCGGGAAAATGGCAGAGGCTGAAACTGAGATACCGCCATTGATTTTGCAATTGCTAGGAAAATTTTATCATCTATTTGAGGAAACTCACGGATTACCACCACGTCGAGCGTTTGACCACTCAATACACTTAATGTCTGGAATCAAACCGATAAATCTTCGGCCATATCATTACAACCCTAAACAGAAGAATGATATTGAGAAGCAAGTCAAAGAAATGTTAGATCAGGGAATCATACAACCCAGTGTTAGTCTGTTTCCATCCCCAGTACTGTTAGTACAAAATAAGGATAAGACCTAGAGGTTTTGTGTAAATTACAGGCATTTGAATGCGGCTACTATCAAAAACCGTTACCCTTCACCAATCATCGATGAACTTCTAGATGAACTGGCTGGATCGAGGTGGTTTACCAGTTTAGATCTCTGGGCTAGATATCATCAAATACATATGAAACCAGAAGATGAGTACAAAACCGTATTCAAAACTCACCACGGACACTTTGAGTTCGGAGTAATGTCTTTTGGTCTCACCAGTGTGCCGGCAACATTCCAAGGATTGATGAATACTATTCTAGCACTTTTGCTGCATAAGGGGGTATTCGTGTTTATTGATGACATTCTTGTGTACAGTCTAGATCTGCAGAGTCATGGGGACACACTCAAAACGGTGTTTGAGATTCGGGATCAACATCAATTAAAACTCAAGAGGTCGAAGTGCTCTTTTGACAAACAACAAATTACATATTTGGGTCACATCATCAGCAAGCATGGAGTGGCTACAGATAACAAGAATATTGAAGCGGTGCGGAATTGGCCAATATCGAGGAATGTCAAAGAAGTTCGTGGTTTTCTGTGATTGGCCGGGTATTACAGGAAGTTTGTGCGCAACTTCGGGTTGATCAGCAGGCCTCTTACTGATTTACTGAAAAAGCATTCGGTTTTTGTATGGTTTGTCGAGGAAGAGCTTCTTTTTAGGCACTAAAGAATGCTCTTATTACCGCGCCCATTCTGGTGTTGCCGAATTTCACCAAGACTTTTGAAATAGAAACAGATGCTTCGAATAAGGGTATAGGAGCCGTGCTAATGCAGGAAGGGCATCCAATTGCGTATTTGAGTAAAGCTTTGGGACCCCGGAATCGAGGATTGTCCACATATGATAAGGAGAGTAGCAATTATGCTTGCGGTGGAACATTGGAGGTCATACTTGCAACAAGCTGAGTTTGTTATCAGGACGGATCAGCGCAGTTTGATACATTTAAATGATCAATGACTGACCACCCCATGGCAACACAAGGCAATGACAAAACTATTGGGCCTACAGTACCGATTACAATACACAAAGGGAGCAGAAAATCGGGCGGTTGATGCCTTATCACGAAACGATCCTCATATTAGTAGTGAACTGGTGGTGATGTCAACCTATATATCCTCTTGGCTCTCTGAATTAGAGGCAGGGTACAAGGAAGATACTCAATCCAGTCGATTACTAGTAGAATTGAGTGTGGGCAACTTGCAGCATCCAAAATTCACTCTGAAGGAGGGTATCCTACGATATGATGGGCGTATTTGGGTGGGCAATAATACCAAAGTGCAGCAGAAAATTTTGCAGGCTATGCATTCCAGTGTTATTGGTGGACATTCAGGAATTCAGGTAACTTACAGCAAAACAAGAAAGTTGTTTGCATGGCCAGGAATGAAGAAAGACATTCAATCGTTTGCAGGTGCGTGCACTGTGTGTAAACAAGCAAAAGTATGTCAAATATCCAGGATTATTGTAGCGTCTTCATGTGCCTAAGCAAGCCTGGCAGATGATATCTCTTGATTTCATTGAAGGTCTCCCAAGATCTACGACATTTAACAGCTTAATGGTAGTAGTGGACAAATTCTCAAAGTATGCACGTTTTGTACCATTGGCGCATTCCTTCACGGCATTCCAGGTAGCTCAAGTCTTTATCAATAACATCTTCAAATTGCATGGTCTGCCTCGGTCAATCATTTCGGATCGGGATCGAATATTCACTAGCACTCTTTGGTGTGAATTGTTTCGACTAGTTAACACACAATTGAGGATGAGTTCTGCTTATCACCCGCAAACAAACGGGCAAACGGAATGCATCAATCAGTGCGTTGAGACCTATCTTTGATGCTTTGTGCATGCTTGTCCTCGCAAGTGGTCTAAGTGAATAGCTTTGGCTGAGTTTTGATATAATACTTCTTATCACACTACTCGAAAGAGGTCGCCCTTTGAGGTTTTGTATGGACATAGTCCCAGACATTTTGGTGTGACTAATGCTTCCTCTTGTGCTTCGACAGATTTAGCAGTATGGTTGCGGAATAGAGAATTGATGACAGCACTGTTGCGGTAGCATCTCAATCAAGCCAATCAATGCATGAAAGCTTATGCAGATACTAAACGATCAGAACGGACTTTCCTGCCTTTAGATTGGGTGTACTTGAAATTACAACCCTATGTGCAATCGTCTGTTGCGACCAGATCTAATCACAAATTGGCTTTACGGTACTTTGGTCCGTTTCAGGTTGAGCAGAAGGTTGGAGTGGCGGCTTACAAGCTCAAATTGCCACCGACATGAGGAATTCATCCAGTGATACATGTATCTCAACTGAAGAAAGCATTAACGTCAGGAAAGAAAGTACAGGATGGGCTGCCTGAAGCTGATGAGGATGGTGTGCCGGACAGAGTACTGAAACGGCGGTTTCATCGGGCGGGACCCATCTCGGGGACTCAGGTTTTGGTGCAGTGGTCGAGATCATCACCGGTGAAAGCCACATGGGAGGACCTCATTGAGCTGAAGAATCGATTCCCTCATGCTCCGGCCTGAGGTCAAGCCGGCTCTGAAGGAGGGGGGGATGTTACAGACCAGGGCATTCACTCTGAAGAGTATGACAATGAACAGGGACTGCAGATTGTCGGCCGAACGTCAGAATTAGCAGGTGTCAGCGGCGGCCATCCAATCGATATTCAGCGGAGACGTGGGTTTCGTAGAGGGTGCGTTTCGTTGTGGAGCGAGGACCCACCTGTCGGGCCTGGAAGCGAGAAACTACTTACGCGTTTTTCTGAATCCAAGTGAGGATACGATACTCGAACCAAGTAGTTTGTATCAAACTATCGATATACATCCGAGAGGATTGTATCAAGTAATCTTGTCTTTGCTGCTATCGAGTAGGCGTATCATTGGCGGCGGCTGTGCTAGTTCCGCCGTCGGCGTGTGGCGGAGGAGGCCGGCGACGATGTTGCTCTTGACGATGCGGTGGAGGTCGAGCATGCGATGGGCGAAGGGCTTGCCCGTCGTCGTCGCCGCCGCCACGCACACCTCCATGCTCACCGGAGTGGCCTCTGCAACTTCTTCTGGAGGAAGGGTGGGAAGGAGATGAGGCGGACACTCAATGGGTTTAAGTGATCATGGCGCAGCAGGTGTTCGATGGATTGCCTCAGAGGCTTAGATACGCACAAGAAGGGATGGAGGAAGGGTGGGAAGGAGATGAGGCGGGCACTGTTGCTTTTGACTATGGTGCTTGCTGTGAGCAATCCGAGTGCCGCGGAAAGTTTTTGACTATGGTGCTTGCTGTGAGCAATCCGAGTGCCGCGGAAAGTTAAGTAATTGCCAAACATTCCTTTGTATCGTCTGATGGATGTTTGTTGTTTGTGCTGTTCTAGCTAGGGATTTGTGGTTTAACCAAAATCAAGGTGAAGTGCCAAATAGAAACCAGTTCCAACATTTACCTTTCAATAGGCGACCTTGCGTATCTACATTTTTTTTAAAAAAAAAAAAGAAGTGGTTCCGAACTAGATGCTACCCGATCATTGACCAGATGATAATTGCAATACAACATATGATCTAATTAGTACCAACTATCATTGATCATCTGCCATACATGAACTCCCCCGGTTTCTGGAATCTTCGTCATTTTATATGCACGGGTTTCGTCACATATAAACTGTATCCCGTTGCATGCATTCTGCATTCACGAGGAATGATTTTCAGACGTTTTCACTTGTGAGATTAGATATTGTCAACCTTTTATCCAGCACTGCTCTACTTGATAAGAACCTTCTTCGGCAGCAACTTTCATTGATTTTACCTGTAGACTTTTAACATTAAAACTGCTGCCATACTTCGCTGTCTAGTAAAGTTTCATGGTAGACTTGTTGGACCAGTTCACTTTTTAACCCTCTTCTTTTAGGTAAGCTGTTGGAAACTCGGTGTTACTTTTTTTCCCTTTTATGATGCCTGTTGAGACAGTTTTCACACGAAGACTTGCTTTAAATCCTCATGATTAAATCTAATAACCTTTAGAAACAGTGCATTGCACAATCCGTGAAGTCGCATTGCAAGCTTTGGGCGTTACCATATGAACCCAATAAGACTGTTGTGCTCTGAACTACATGATTATGTTTTTACAGGATGCCATGATTTATATCATTTGCCTAACACTGGCAATACAAGATAGTGATATCCTCTTTGCCTCTTTGGCCATTAAACACTATGAACTTAATTTAGAAACAGAACATAGTACTATAGTAGAGTACATAAAATCTATTATGTATCTCATCATTTTGTATGTAGTACAATATAAAACTACCTGACAAGACTATCATCCATATGTACCCCTTACATTGATGATGTAAGGCACTTTCTGTAATATACCATCTACTGCCATGAAAATGTTGTATACATGTGAACTGCATTAACTGAGTTTTACTGATTTCAGTTTACTTCCTACTTGATCATCTGCAGAAACTTGTCGAAGCAGGTTCTGCACATCGTCAACCCACTTCTGTTTACTTGTGCTGTTCTCACACTCAAATTCTACCAGACCTTGCGCCGTGCTCAGGCCAAAGCAGCACGCCTCCTCTGTGGAATCTTTCCCTGGCTCAATAACCCACGTTGGAAGCTCACTATATACACCGTAAACCACACCTGTAGCCGATTACAGGTAAAAGGGTCAGTATTGAAATCTCATAAACTACTCTGTTAGAGTCAGTCAGTACTATATATTTTGGTAGCTACTGAAACTTACTCTTGTTGTTCTTTGATAGTGCACCTCCTATGTGTTTGCTTTTCAGCTTCAATATGACCTGTTATTGTTTGGCTATGTTTTGTCAGTAATTGCAGATAGTAGGACAATCATTTGCTATTGTGCAATGAAAATTTTCCTACCTGAGATCTCTTGTTGATGTATATAGATACTCGTGTCTTGTGTAAATCCCCTGGTTCAAGAGCGAAATTCTGCACCTTAGTTGTCTTGATCATGCTTAAGTATACATACTACTGGATTTTGATTCATAACTGAATGTTCTGAATAGCTCACTATTTTTTTTGTAAGGAAAAACAGTAGGGGAGAGACCTACTGTTAGAATATAAGCATTAAAGTAGGTAAAAACTGTACATGTAATAACAGATAAAGAAAATTAACTACGTAACTGAATGTTCTGAATAGCTCACTTCTTTGTACCTTTCCTTGTGCGTTTTAGCAACTCCCCCTCCTTGCACCAGATATCAGGACTCCAGGAATGGCCCTTCTCATAAGGAAGAACACTTGCATTGTTTCTCGTCTCTCGCTGTACTCTCTGCTTCAGTGTTGCAGCTCCTCGCAGTGCTGAAACAGCCAAAATACTTAGCTTATTTTTTGTATGAAACAGCATATGCTATTCGATGTGATGACAATGACATCATTGCATTCCTTACCAGTTGCAGCTGCTGCTGTGAGTGTCATCAGATCACCAGGACTTCTGACCCCAACTGCAGACTGGACGGCACAGGCCACCTGTTCATGACGTGCCCCTGCGTGCTGAGCTATCTCAACACAGTGTGAAGCTAATAACTCAGCGGCGGACGCCATGGCTGTGGCCATCTTGGAGGTATGGATATCTGAACTTGTGGCCGCTGCAACCGCAGCGACTGCAGCTGCAACTCGGGCCACTGATACCATGGCGTGTACATGGGCCTTCTCGGTACGCAGCTTCTCTTTGCTGCTCTGCTTGACCCGGCTTGTGTCCTTATGTTGGAACCATTTGCCAATTGATTGGTGGTGGCTGCTGATGGAATTTCTTCTTGCATCTATCTGCAGAAAGGTAGCAGAAGTATTCTTACAGGTTAAAGTTGTTCTCTATCAATGTTCTACTGGCTACATGCTTTTTTATTCCTTCTCTTCTAACTTTGCTTATCTTACAGAGAAGGAGAACGGGGAAGGATGTTCAGATAAAAAGAAAGAAAGAAAGAAAAAGAACAGAAAAGGATGTTCAGATAAAAAAAACAGAAAAGAATGAAGTGAGCAATGGATTACATGTTGTTGATGACTTGGAACAGTGGCTGTAGCAAGCACAGAGTTCTCTGGTATAGTCATCTCCGGCAGCCGGTTCACAGCAAAGCTCTTCTTGCTTCCATTGACAAGAATCTTGGATATCTCCGACGCTGACACGCTCCACGACCTCGACAAGTACTCCATAGGCTCCAACGGCGTCTGTGGCGGCGGTATTGCTGGCACTGGTTCCTCCTCATCCATCTCAATGCCAAAAGTGCCAGCAACATCTCTTGCCTTCCAACCTTTCTCCATGGCCATCCTAGAAGGTATTACCCCCTGCACAAATAGTTGCACCAGTGTCTTGTGCCCTTACTGGTAGCCAGTGATGGTTCTTTGGGTGTCTGTCTGAGACTGTTCTTGTACTTATAGGGAGGGAGCCGGGAGGCACACACAAAGCACAAGGAGAGAGGTGCGGAGCCGCCATGCTGTGGCAGGCAGAACGAACAAAGGGAACACAAGGCTGACAGGTCCCTGGCTTTCTTTTCTACCCTATCTCCAAGTTTTTCCACTACCTGGGCTTGTATACTAGTATAATATACTTGAGTTGCTGTTCTCTAGCTATCTGTTCCCAGCAGTTGAGCTATCTCAGACCTTGGAGGGATCATGACATGGCTTTGAAAGAAACCAGGCGATTGGCATTTCGATGGTTGTTGGAGGTACGGGTCCCAGCCTGAAGGTACAGTACCTGTATTATAGATATATATATTCCTCCTGTGTTGAAGCAACCTCATCATCAAAATTGTTTGCACTTGCAGCAATGTGGCAATACTTCTAGAAGAAACCCCTGTTTTTGCGGTGTATTGACTATTGATGCAGCCTTTTCCGCTAGCATGAATGCTTAGTTTCGATTTTCGAATGCTAAAATACATAGACTACGCACTATCACGCAGTTCGATTTTTTTCAGTATTTATTTTGGATCCGGATCTTCTATGGTACTGTAGAGTACCAATGCATGGATGAACAGTGATTCGCACTAGCACTTCAGCATTTTTATTTCAGCTGCGTGGACAGGTTAAGGAGTTTACGGTGGATACTGTAGATAAATACCGTAGCTTTGGATTGCACCATGTGGATTACTCTTATCTATCCGCGTTCCATCTAACGGTGTGGATTACTCTTATCTGTCTGCGTTCCATCTAACGGCCCAGGAGCGCTAATACAGGCAACACTGTGCGCCTCCTTCGCAACTATCCATTTATTTTATGGTTGCGTTTCAGACCAGTCCGGCAGTATGAGCTGGATGACAAGAGGCCCATGTAAGCTGGGCAGTGGTCGTTGGCTGCTGCACGATTCTCCACAGCATACATCTGTTTCTTAGGTCAACAGGACAAGGAGTTGGACGCTGTCTCTTTGGTATTGGTCGCTTGTTTGTACTCATCCATTCTGTTTATTCTATCCATGCTCATTTCCATTTCTTTTTCAGATGTGGGGCTTGATGCTTCTCCATGTCTTTGTTTTATGTAGGCCTGTAGGGTGTATCCGTGTGTGAGGGCGAGCCGTCGCTTTTGTTTGGATCCAAGGCTTCTTCCGAGCCTCTGCAAATCTCCAAGCGGCAAGTACGTGCTGGCACCTTGTGGATTCAGAGATCGAGAGCTTCGGATCCTGCAACCCTACGATCAACGGTAAGGTTTCCACTGCAATAGCTCATGCCGCATGGCTACTTCCATAGTATACTTGCTTCACGTCGCTGTAGCTTAGGGATTAGGATCCTCAGTATCGAAGGAGCCGATGCAGATAATCTACGATTGTTCTTTCACTACAGTAAAATCGCTGTAGTACTTTTCCCACTATTGCTGTACCACTGTAGTACTTTTTCAACTATTGTTGTAGTGTTTTGACACGATACTACACCGAAGCAATGTTCACTCCCTCACAAAAACACTGTCCATGTAGTGTCCTCTGCAGTGCTGCAAAGGATCCGGATCCAAAAAAATAGGGAACGCAGCACGCACGGCTAATTCATTAGGAGCACGCTCGCAGCCGTCGCTATATTTTTTAACGCATGGTGTCGTGTACGCATGCCTTAGCAATCCATACCATTTGGCATCTGCATTTGCACCAGTACCTTTTTGTCGTGTTAGTTAATACGCTCCATTGTAGTGGGTGTCCAATTCTCCCATAGAATTAATTAGAAATGGCAGAAAACTTAGTGGAACAGTCAAGCAACCCGCAGGTAAGAATTCGATGCGACCAGACCATTAAGGTAGGAGTATTATTTGTCTGTAGATAGCTCACCTCATGCAGCTGTTGGTCATGTTGGTGTGGGCTTGTGCAGTACTGGAATAACATAGGCTCTCACGTGTCAGGTTCTCCCACGAGATGAAATGTCTGTCCCGTCCTCAGGCACAGCTGAATGCGACAGGTTCCGGCCGTGTCAGGTGTGACGAGCGGCGGCCAATGATTCGGCCGAGTGGAATCTCACGCTTGGTCACTTTTGCGTCCGTCCTGTATAATTATCGATCGGTGTCCTCGGCTCATTTCCGGATTTAATTCTAAATTTTATTAGGAGACAATAATTTAAAAAAAAATAGAACAGAATATAATTAATCTTTGTGTTCCCCAACTTTCCTCGCAAAGTCTTGTGCCAGTGCGATGGGATTGCCCTGTAGCCTTCCATGGATAAGCATTACGTCGCTTTCTCCTTGGCGCTTTCTCTTTCTCTTTCGGCTTGCTTCCGCTGGAAGCGACGTATCCCGTTGCGAAAACTTCTCTTTGTAGATCTCTCGTTCCGTTCGTGAACTTCGCATTTGTAAGTGCGTCATGGGACAGGGATAGGTACAGCTTTAGGCTTTAGCCGTTTAGCGTGTGGCGACTTGCGAGGGAGCGCACAAAATATCTGCGTCGCGGCGTAGGCACAGGAAGGAGCGCATCCCATCAGAGTTTGTTGGTGACTGGTGATGCTCTCTGCATTCGGATCGACGACTTCGCCTTGCGATCGGTATGGCACCGGCTGATGTGTTGGTGCCGGAATTTTCCACGGTATAAAAGAAAGCTACCGTGTACCATACGTACGAGTAGCTCTGAGGAAAAAGGAGAGGCATAGCAACGTTTTCCTGATGAGACATCTAAGAAGCTACTCCCGTGGTTGGTTGATGACCAAAATGACCGAGCCAAAATCTTGGCAAAACCAAATATCGGCAAAAATATATATATCTCGTTTAGATTGTGGCCGAGCCAGATGTTGATATGAACGTTGTTCTATGGGTCGCCATTTTTCTCCTTTCACCATTTGGATCAGGTTCACGGCACCCTGCCTGCCCTGTAGAAGAAAAAAAAATTAAAAATGTGCACCGCAGGCTCAATATCAACAACTACTCCCATCTGAGCCCACTCCATAGTTATATCAAACATGCTATCCCAACAGCTGGTCAATCACAGCACAAGAAAAACATAACTGAAGGCAGGCACTAACACAAACGTATACCATGACAGGAGTCACAGGATGATAATGATGATTATAGAACGCATTGCAATAGGTGACACTCTTTTGCAGGCGTAAAAAAAAGGTCATACAGAGCAAAATCAATCAAGATAAGTTTTCACATTGATGCCGCTGTCGATCAGCGACTGAACCACCGCCCTTATCTTCCCCTCGAACTTGTCCCGTTCCCTCGGCGTGTACGTACAGGTGTAGACATCAGCCTCCTTCGCCCTCTCTGCCAGGAAACGGCCCACGGCCAGGCAGGCCGGTATGTCGGACCTCGACTTGAGGACTTCTTTTATGTCCTTTGAGTTCGTCCCAGCAACCGCGACCTGCCTGCACGTCGTGCGGTGCGTGAGGGATGCCGAGACAAAGCGCTTGGAAATGAAGACGTCAAGCGTGAAGGGCTCCATATATGCGATGGTGCGCTGCTTGAAAGAAATGTGCTTGTGTGGGTTCTTTGATCTCTTCTCCTTCTTGTATGTGTATGGTCTGCTGTTGTCTTCGTCCACAAAGTCCTCCACACCAAAGAAGCTCCTGGAAGAGCTTAAGATCTGGAAAGGAAATGCATAATTCAAAAATTATCAGCGAGTGAATCTGGGAAAGAAAAAAAGCAAGACACATAATCGCCATTGTCATCACTCTTCAGGGCAAGGTTGTCACGGCGACCTTGGCGACCACAGCGCCTAGTCGTCCAGACGGGCGCCAGGACACCTAGTCGTCCAGACGGGCGCCTAGTCGTCCTCTAGGCGAGGCAAGGCGAGCTAAGTAGCAACTACAATTATATAACTAGCAAGTAGCAATACACTGGGAGCAATACACTGGGAGTAGACGATCCAGCTGCCCAACTGCCCGCTGCCCGCTGCCCAACGCCTGCCCGCTGCCCCCGCTGCGTGCAGAAATGCCGGTCGGCTCCCCTTTCCCCTCCCCAATCCCCATCTCCTCCATGGCGACCCCTCTCCTCCCGGCTCGAGTTCCTCCTATCTCCTCCCACGGCCACTGGCTCCCTCTCCTCCGTGGCGGCAGGCTCCCTCCCCATCTCCTCCCCATGGATCGAGCTCCTCTCTCCTCCCGGCGGCGACGGGCTCCTCCCTCCCGGCTCGGGCCTCCCTCCTCTCTCCGTTCGGCGGCGATGACTCAGTCCAGCCGGATCCGAGCAAGAGAGTCGGATCGATGTGACGGGACACCAGTGAGTGGGCAGGCCATGGAGGAGGGAGAGGAGGAGGGAGGGAGGGAGATGGAGTATCTGGGGCCGGCAGACGGTGCGGTGACGCTGTCGGAGATGTCCAAGGCGAGGCGAGCGACCGCTGCGTCTGCTCCGCCCCGCCGGGACGCCTAGGCGACGCCTTGGCGACGCCGTGACAACCATGCTTCAGGGTAACTGTATCTAGATAACTTAATTGTGGGCTCCATTGCATCTTAGGTAAATGAATTGTTCAGTTCATTATTTAGCTTGTATACATGCAGGACCTATACATGATTGCAAAATGACTGAAAAAGTTTTATTAGAGTAACAGAAGAAACTATAAAAATATGAATTCACTGCAAGTGTCGCAGTCACTGCAAGTGTTGCAATATGAATTTCAGTATTTCACGCCCATAGGACTACAAAAGGCTTATTTTGGTTCTCATAAGCATTTATTGCCCCACAGGCTGTATCTATTTTCATCTACCTATCATCAACCATGGCAGTAAGGATTTAGCTTAGTTCTTGGAAGCAGCACTTGCCAGCCAAACTCTTATTGGCTATGTCAAAGTGGAGATGGTTACATTGCCATTTGAGCCAGGAGAGAGATATATGTCATCGGTATCTCATTTTTCGAATCCAACCGTGAAAAGCAACACGACTGGGATTATAGAAACCACAATGCTCCACACACTTTCTCCATAGTCCAGACGGGGAGGGGACAAAAAACAACCATTAGCACTAACTAAAGGATATAAGATCAGGACCTTTCATCCTCAAAAATCAATAGTACAATGAAACTACTTCTCCATCGGCATTCGCATCTTCGCACAATTCATTCATTAATCGTTTGGACTTGCTTATCCTAACAAAAGTAGTGAAGGTTTGTTCACTCCATACTAAAGCATTGCAACAGCAAATCACTCTCAAGGGTTAACTTTAAGTATTGAGGGATAGCAGTCAGAGAATGAGCATTAGTTACCTGCCCGCTGTGAAATCGACTCTGGCAAGCATAGAGTGCTGCAGCTGGATTTCCATCCTGTAGCACATGCGCCCCTCTCCTCCATGTCTGGTTCAAGATGTTCTTCAGCATCGTTTACCCAAACCACTGACAAAGCTCAACAAAATCAGAACAGGAATAAGGTGTATGTCGCCTTGCCTCGAGATGATGGATGTGTATGAAACAATCAATTCAAAGGGGTCATCATGAAAACATGAATAACAAATTTAAGGTAGGGCATGAAATGCAAAATCCTACTGCATCGATCTAGGAAAACAAGACAAGAATTTGAAGCCGCGCTTCTGCAGAGCTAAAAAATCTCTAGTTTAGTTCACTGCTGCCCCCTTGGTGGCGGCGCAGTGTCACCAAGGAAGTCGCCGTCGAGGACGGCCCTTGGTTAGCAGGTGGAGAAATGGAGTACGCCCGATGCCAATTTATGATAGACTAAGATTATCGCTAAAGTGGGTAAAATCAAAGCAAAAGTACATGATAACTGATGTAACAATGTCTCTCCATCAAACCATCGTATATATCTTTCCATCTAACGGAAATCCTAGCGACTGATAAGGGATTGTAATAAACTATATTTAGTACACTTGATAGCCTATAGATATCAAGATATGAACAGAACAGCAATTTACAGACCTTGGTAGCACAGCACGGAGTGAGGGGCAACGGTGGCACCAGAGTGAGAAGCGACAGGCGGTGGGACCACGGGAGTGAGGATAGGAGAGGTAGCGACACCGCGACAGCACCGGGAGGGAGGGAGGGAACGGCGGAGGGAGGGCCCTGCGTGCGTGTGTCTAGGGCATGGGGGGCAAGAGGCGGCCACTGATCGATGCGGGCGTTGCGTCAGATCGGACAAGAACGAAGAGAACTGGGCCTAGGCTGTAACTTGCTGCTCGTGAGCTCATCTTTTGGCCCAAACTAACATGGGTACTCATCTTTTGGGCCACCGCAGAGGTGCGGACAAACGACGACGAGCTAGGAGTGAGAGTGAGAGTAGACGTGGATGGGACCGTGGGAGCTCGCGCCTCGCACACGACGTGTCCTCTTCACCCAACCAACCCTAGCCAGCCCGCACGCCAGCTGGCGAGTCCTCCCGGAAGTGCGCGCAAGGCGGGCGGAGATGGAGGCCTCCAACCCCGCAAGCCGCCCGCTGCTAGCCAGCCTCTCCACTGCGTTCGCTCCAATGTCTGAGGCCGGGGTTAGCTTCTCGTATTCCTAAACTGCATGCTACTCCAGATCAGGAACAACACCCGTGGCCTGGATCCAGTGGCGGACCCGTGGGGGGGGGGGGTCTAAGGAGGCAGGGCACTCCCTACGGCCGACCGAGCCATGGGTAGCCCCTAGCACCCCTATCTATCGGGCGACATATCTTGAAGCTTAGTTGCTCTAGAGTAGAATAAGAACGGGGAAATGATTTGGGTCAAAATTCTGTTGTGTGGGCTGCGCCAAGCCAAATGCTCGTCGTTGCTGTCCTAGGCCAACTGGCCAAGCCTATCAAATCCATCTATCTCACTCTGACTTTGCTCTCTCTTTCCATCAAACATCGAGTCTCACTCCAATCCCTAACGAATTCCTCAATCCCACATCAGTGGCGGACCCAGAAATGAAGCACGGGGGTGCTAACTCATGACAGGCTAAAAGTCTCACTAGTCAAAATCCTAGCAAATAACAATATACCATTCTAATTAGTTATTGAAATTTTGGAAATTGCCGAAATCCTAGTAAGTACAGTCACAGTTCTTCAAGCTCACTAACATTTCTTTGAGTTGTTTTACGAAACATCCTTTAATAGGCATAGGTTTTGGGTTATGATCGAAATACTTTTTCTTAATGCAGAACTTGCAACCACAGTATGAACACTTCATGATTTCTTGTTTGTGTTACTGTGTTGGTGTACCTAGTTCACTATCTCGTGGACAAAACTTTGTCCATCTATGAACTATCTCATGATTCATGAACAAAACTTCCTAAATCACAGTGTAAAATTTGTCCACGAGCTCATTGTGTACCAATTCAGGCTCATCATCTATGAACCATCTCATGTTTTGCTTAATAAATGCGTACCTGCGAAGGGACGAGGCCGGAGCCCGGAGCACGGAGGGAGGACCGGAGGAGACCAAAGGCGGTCGGGAGGACCGGCGGAGGGAGGAGGCCGGGCGGAGCGCAGGGGCAGGAGGGAGGAGCCGGGCGGTCGGGGCTTCGGGCGGCGAGCGGAGGGTGGAGGCAGCGGGCGGAGCGCGGGGGCGGTCCCAGCGAAAGGAGGAGGCCGGAGGGAGGAGGGGACGGGCGGAGCCGGGCGCTCGGGGCGTTGGGCGGCGGCGGCGGCAGGAGCGGTCGGGGGTTGAGGCTGAAGGGAGGCCGGGATCGGGAGGGATTACGTGGACTTGGGGTGCTACTTGGATCTAAGCATGGGGCTATTGGGCCGAACTGGTGCTTCAGCCCATCCCGCACCAGAGAGGCTTGGATCCGCCGCTTTCCATCACGGTGAATCCTTGCGACTAGCGTCGTGGCCGGTGTGCAGCAGTGAATTTGGATGTGCTGGGCGGCTCACGCAGACATAAGGTGCGGCGGCAACCGGGCAGCACTACGTGGTACAAATCTATCGAGTAGACAAATAACAACACCTTATTAGCACCTCTTAAAATTTAGTCATAGCTCCGCCACTGCTTGTCCGGCCTGATGCCGTGATGCACATGTAGCTAGCAATTCCAGTGCAACTATGCTTCCCTTCTGCCTGTAACCTTCACTTTTGTTGAGAAGCTATGAAATATGTGCTAGCTAGGCAGATAAGATCAGATCGGCCTTCACTCCTCACTACAACTAGAAACCTGCGCGCCAAGACGCGCGGAGATAAACGTCACATAAAAAAAGGACTCCTGATTGTGAATTTGTTGATACTACACATCACATGAAAAAATAACGATTTATCTGTTATAAAAGAAGATAAAAAACCACTGCACTCGCCATTTCAATTTGTATGTTGCATCTATTTGTCGCCATTTCCCTTTACCATAATCTCCTGTCGGCAAACTGCAAAACCCTCCAAAAATGACACAGTTCTTGGAGGCTTCCTGTGATACATAATGTTGGTTTTGGTAGGTTGGTTGACAAGTACTAAAGTCCTCCAAAAGAGCACAGTTCTTTGACTTTGACCACTGCTGCTTGATAAGTTGAAGGGTTTATGCCGATGAGCATGCCTGCTTCTCGATTTCCTCAATGATTAGATCCCTCTCCTCATTTCTCTCCAAAAAAAAAAAGATCCCTCTCCTCATCAAGTTCATCTTCGCCTGTAAAATAAAGCAAAATCAGTAATGTTAAAATACTTCCATGACATCTTTCCTTCGCATGGAACAAACCATTCAGATTATGGTGCTTCACTGCTTTGGTTAAAGCATTTTGTATCCGTTTGAATCTGGATTCTGTCTCTACATGGGGCTTAAGGTGGAAATATCAAAACATTCAAGCATAGCACTACCTTTACTTGTAGGTAGATTGTGAAGTAGTTTCAACAATTCTCTGCGATTGTCTAGCAAAACTTCGACAATAATGCGAGGCTTGTCTGGATTGGCAACAAATACCTGTTTTAGCACAGGAAAATGGTTCAAAGGTATTTGCTCAGTGTAATAACTGAACTACTACAATCTGATTATTGCAACAACAGTTTAATAGATAGGATACCTATACACATAAGAAAATGTGACTATTTGTGAGGAAAAGGAGAACCTTGAAACAAATGCAATGATTTATTTACTCGATGGTTTTACAAAAATTGCATCAATGCATTTTTCAGAAATGTGGCATCTCATATGTACTTTTACATCTGAAAATGAAGACAACCACCGGTACTCTTCAGTAGGATCATAAGAGGTAGAGTTTTGCATTCAAAAGTGAATAAAAATCTCAAACAAAATAAAGTCAGTAATTATGGTGTTGGACCTTTACTTTTAGCAAGTTGGTAAGGCTGCAACTAATGTTGTCACTCATCTTAGCAAGAAATGGAACTATTACTATGTGAGAACCCTGACAATCTAATTAAGCTAAGCAACGTTAAACAGTATTGCACAGTAAAATAATCTAATCAACACAGTAACTACCAACGAATTGGACACAGAACAAACTCAACTTTCATCGTCATTGCAAACTCAGATTTATGAACCCGAAAATTTCGACTAAACTAAAACAACGCTAATCAATAATTGGCGGTAAATAAAAATTCACCTAAATAAAAACAAAGTATGAGCTCAATTGTTTTTGAGCGCTTGATCAAACAACTTCATATAAAAGTATATTATCAAGAATTCATCAAACATAAGTTACAGCAGAATTTATAAACATAGGATCACAATCAACATTATAATCTCAAAATCTTTACAAATAGTCCATCTCAAGCAAAAGTAAAATGTTACAATTTAAGCATTGCTTACAAGGTTGTGTTGCAACCAATCAAAGTATAAATTACATCATTTAATTTAAACTACAAGCTAAATCCTTGTATGCTCATCGCCGAAGCCCTCTTTGGCCATCCTGTCCATTTATCGCCAACCCATTAGACTCCTTCCAAATTCACATCTCCATAAGCGACCAACGAGATCAGAGTGCAGTTAGTAAACCAAGTGCAGTATCTATGAGTTGTATAAAAAGAGGTTGTCGTCAGATTTCCCAAAGTACAGTAGGATACCCAGAACCTGAGCGGTCGGTCCCTTGACCATCAAGATACCCAGACCAACCGGAGTTAGTCGGCCCCTTGATTGTCAAGATATCCAGACCACCCGAGGTCATTCGGCACCTGTCACTTATGTGAGTTTTCATCCCCCGGCAATTTAAAATCCCAACACCCACTTTTTCCAATTGCCTCAACCCTAATAAAATCCCACAATACATCTCTCCATAAGCCATACCTTCAGTCAGAGCATCACAGGGTCTCACAAGCAACACCACAAAGCTCCAGTGACGAGCCCAGCCGAAGCAATTCCTTGCTCCAAAGCCAATGCAGGCAATTCAAGCTTCTAGTTCACAGTGAAAGCAAAGGGATAGGATCATGGTAAAAAGGAATAGGGGAATGGTAAAAAGGGGAATGCATAGGCAAGAGATGAGGGCAGCCAAATGCATCCTCCTATAAGCCTTTCCCTTCACAAAGCACCACTCCTCTCAATTCTTTCCAGCCAAAGCAACCCACAAAGCAGAGCCCCAGCCAAATCCATGTAGTAACATAAGGGGGAGAATGGATAAGTTACCATGCACAGGGCAAGCAAAGGATAAGGCACAGCCTAGTGCAGCCCCCATATATGCATATTGCCTCATAAACAACACCACAACATCTCATTCTCACCCACAGTCAAGCGGGCAAGACCTCCAAGAGCAAAGCCAAGCCACTTCCACCACAAGAAAAGCCCTCCCACTGCCATCCAGAGCCTAGCACAACTCACCATCATCACCCACAAAGAAGTAGAAGGAGGAGGGAAGCCGAAGAGTGTGGTTGGCGACGGTTTTGAACCCCCTCGACCACTGAAGGCCAAGCCAAGACCAACAAAATCCACCAGGAGGACGACCACCCCCACTGCCGACATCGCTATTGCGACCACGGCCACTCCATTCCAGATCGACCAAGCCCAACAAGGTGAACCACCGACCTCACACCCAGTGTTATTTTTGCCACAACAAACAACTCCCATATGAACACAACATGCATATAGAGAGCACAACCCACAAAAATATCATCACCCATATCAGATACAACCATAAGTCCTCAAAATTTCCATCACAGAGCAAGTAGGGGAGTAGAGAGAGTAGAAGAGGAAGGGGAGTTTTTACCTCAGCATAACTCCACCACCACCGGTAGCAAGCTCATCCCATCACCTCCTTCTTGCATACATGAAAATCAGCTAACATCAGGACTTGATCCAACCACAAAGTCTGAAAATCGAATTTAACAAAGAACAAAAAGAGGGAAAGGGGAGCCTATAGCTTGTTGCGTAGAGCCAGGGGAGGCAAGGGCTGGCGGCCGTAGGCCGAGCCGAGTACTCGCCCTGGCCTAGAAGGAGCGGGCGATGCGAGCAGGGACACACCAAGTACAAGGCGGAGAGGCACACAGGGCCGAGCGGTGGCACTGGCCACCCAGCCGTGCTGGGAAACCGTGGGCCAGGATGTGGGACCGAGGATGTGCGGGCCGCGCTAGGCGGCGGTCGAACGCAGTAAAGGCGATGTGCGCTCGGATGGACCGCAACAGGCCGTAGGAGGCACAGGGATGGGAAGTGAACCATGGGCCAAGGGAGGCAGCCGGAGCCGGGGGCCGGGCTGAAGGGAAACAAGGCGGCGCTGGGAGAAGCTCCAGCCGGAGGCGTGTAACGACCCAGCTCTAGGGCACCCAAAAGGTCCTCCTGGGCCTCTAGGAAGGTCTGTCAGGACCTCCCAGGAGGTCCCGAAAAGGATCTCTTGGTTTGCCCACCAAGACCTCCCAGGAGGTCCCTCAGGACCTCCTGGAAGTTCAGGAGAACAAAACCCGAGAGGGTCTTGGAGCTTGGGAGCACCCAAAGACCTACCACGGCCAGTCCAGGGAAAAACGTGGAGGTCTGAGAGCATCCCAAGACCACCCACGACCCTCCAGAGGAGGTCGTGGAGGACTGAGACCACCCTAGAGTCACACACGTTCATTCCAATGAGTGGACGTGGAGGACTGGGCTTGCCCCAAGGTTCCCTGTGCAACCCGAGCTAGTCCCAAGGATCATGGCTAGCTCTTCACAGCAACAATACAAAGGTGGTAACATCCAGATCGCATATTTATTATAGCAAAATATCACCAGAGTTGTTTACAAGGTGGCCTTGGGCCAAGCCTATATTTACAAAAGCACCAAAGAACAAAAGGTCCATCAGCACGCCACAGGAAACTGACTGGAAGGCACAACCTATTCGCTTTAGTCTTCATCACTGCCAAGGTCCTCTCCTGGCAAAATTTTTAATGAGCAAGAGTGAGCACAACAACCGTGCTTGCAAGTTACACCCGTGGATTAGCAAGATGACATGCATATCAGGATAATCAATGGATGGCATAATATGGTTGGTTTGCACAAAGCCAAATTTCTTTCAAATACAAACACTAAGTTCCAAAGCATTATACAATAAATAAAATTCATTTAGTAAATCTGTTTTCAGTTGGATAACATTCATCAACAAGTTGGTGAAGGATATCCTCCTGTCACAAGGCTCCCCGCCCAAAACCCCTGGGATAGAAATCCCAAAACAGATTTAATAAACATTTCTGGAAACCCAAAACCAACCTCTAACTCTGAGTAGCCTTTGCCAGCACGTCCATGACCGCGGACACGGCTATTCGAATAGATTTAACTCTGCAGAGGTTGTGCACTTTACCCACGTGACATGATTTCTCTAGTTTATCCGGCATTCGTCAATGCCACCTCTCACTACCAAAGGTAAGAGGTCTAGAGCTCATGACAAGGCCTTTACAATACATTGTTCCACCACAGCTCCTCCTAGCTAAGGTTTCACTTTCCTATGGATAGAAACCAATGAAAGCCCTCTTGCACCAAATGGGAACAATAGGTTATAAAATACCATTGGCCATAAAAGACCTCCCACACCTCCAATGGAACAACTTGTGGTAGAACTTTGTAAATTATTCAGCCAGGTCCCACGCCCCATTCTGGAGACATGTGGTTGCACGATTGTGGCTTAGCCCATTATAGGCATGGCATCGGTCGCTCAAAGACCGGTCCTCAAATGATTAGGGCGGCTTTCACAAACCCTGGGCACCGGCCATAGAAATGGCATGGTCCCGTGCATACACATGCACCATCCAAGCAGACCAATTCACCCCAGTCCAATTCCATTTTCCTTTTCTTTGCTTTCCCAGCAACATTTTCATACCTCCATGACAACCCAAGGTCATGGTGAAAACATTTAAAACAGTATTTGGTCATGGTGGTAAAGATTTTTCCCAAATCAATACTTTTGGTCTAAGCATGACTAAGCATATGTTTTTCAAATGGCTCCTGGTTCACACTATTGTATCAACCAGCTTTTGTCTAAGGTGACAACAAATTTGGTTCAATGTCAAAGTTGGCCATATGAAGAAAATAGGCATAACTATGTGTTTAAAGACAGGTATTGAAATAACTTGGTAGAAATAAGCATGCATAATACCTTGAAACATAACATAAGTAAATTGAAATATTGGGTGCAATATGATCAAGAGTGTAACTTGCCTTGCTCACTATCCTGAGAATCCTCCTCTTCAGTACACTCAGACTCCTTGGAGTCCTCGCAGTCTACATGTGTAAAAGAGCAAGTTCAACAAAACTCAACTAAAGAACCAACTGAGATCAACCAGAAAACCAAGCGAACCCTAGAGGAAACTCAAAACTCGACCAACAGAAGAAATCTATATTTTAGAATAGGTTCTTTTGGAAGAGGTCCAAGCTTACCAGGAGGAGGGTGGTCTTTTAGCAAAAGACCTCAAAAGAGTGATTTCAGCAACAGAACAGAAAGGTCCTGAGATATGATCCTTACGCCTCGCCAGAAAGGGACAGAGGGAGTGTTCCTTGCGCAAAGGCCAGGGAGGAGCTCCTCATATAAGAGCCATACAAATCCAGAAGGTACCCACAAGAGGAGGTCCTGAGAAGGACACAACCAGTTTAATGTGGTGGCAAGAAATAAGAGTAAAGCAGTTCACCACGAGGCTTACCAGGAACAAGGAAGAAACAATGGACAAAGGGGAGGTCGTGAGGCAACAAGGTCTTCCCTGGGAAGCCTCTGAGCGAGAGTCAAGATGATGAGCGTGAAGAAAGGTAATGTAGTAGGGTTCTCTGGACTAATCATAACCAAAGTGGGTGAAGAAAACTAGGAGCTTACGTATTAGAGATAAGTATAGAAATGGGTCAAAGATAGGTGAGTGTCAGGGCAGGTGTCACTACCACCTTGGTAAAAGGTACAAGGAAAGGACAACGTATGTTGCCATGGGAAGGAACAAAGAAGGATGTCAGAGCACAGCTAAGTGACCAAATTCAGAGTAAACGCCACATATATGGATGCATTTAATGTGACATGACCCGCATTAAATGCCTAAGATATTAACGTGGCGGAGGAAATGAGAATGACCTAGACTGGCAAGTGGGGCCAGTCAATTTAGAAACAGTCGGGTCAAGAGGGGAGGTCTTGCCCCCGCAGGAGAGGTCCTCGAGGAGGTCCAAGAGGCTTAGGAGGTGCTAAGATCCAGGGAGGTCTAGAGACTAAGAGGTCCTGTTATCCACAAAGGAGGTCCGAACATGGGGAGGTCCAAATACACATGGAGGAGGTCCACGTGACTGAGAGGTTCTGAGAACCAGGACCTCATCAAGGGAGGTCCCACGGGCTCAAGGAGGTCTGAAGGTTGGGGAGGTCCAGACATACAGAGGAGGTCCGGACGGTTAGGATCTCTTCAAGGGAGGTCTAGCGAGAAGGTCCAGAGTCATGTTTAAAAGGACACAGAGAGACCTTGGACAGGAGGTCTAGAGGACTACAAAGAGGTCCCGTGGTTGGGATCAAGAGCAGGTTGAGGTCCGGGCGGTTGGATCTCCGAGAGGGAGGTCCAACGGCCAAGATCAAACGTGAAGGTGAGGTCCCCAGAGAGAAACAATGCACGGGGAGGTCTGGACCTTTAGATTCGAAGTGAGGGGAGGTCCGAACCGTTAGATCCAAACAAAGGAGAGGTCCAGGCGGAGGGGTTCCAAGAAAAGGGGATCCCACGGAGGAGATCCACAAAAGGTGGTTCCAAATGAAGTCACACGGGTCAAGGTAACTCAAAGGAGATTTCCAACCACTAAAGTGAGGTCACGGTGAACCCAAAGGAGGTCCTTTCGGCCAAGAGGAAATGTCAAGGAGGTTCAAATGAACTCAGAAGGTTCGAAAGCACACAAGAGACCCAATGAAATACAAGGATGTCCTGACTGAAAAGAGGTCTGGGCATAAGAGAGTGCCTAGGCAACAAGGGGGTCTAGACTTAGAAGAAGTCTGGACAGAAAAGAGGTCTGATCCAAAGAGATTCAAACCAACAAAGAGATCTAAAGTGATCAAACTCAATGAGAAAAGCCTGGACATAAAGATGTGTCCATGTGAGAAAAGGTCTGAGCCCCATGGGAGGTCTAACCTCAAGATCCACTAGGGAGGTCTAGGCCACAGAGAAGGTCTAAACCTTACATAACCACAAGAGATAGGCTAAAGGAAGATCTGCCGAGCATACCAAAAGGAGGTATCAACAACTCAACCCTCTCCAACTGAACCAAACTTTGAATTCTTATCAAAACAAAATAGTTTTAATTTGTTTTACATATTTAAAAGGATTTAGAAAATCAGGATGTTACAAGGCGGGAGCTGAGGAGGAGCATGGCGGCGCTTTGGGGAGGCGACACCGGTAGCGCAGCGTGGCGAGGCCAAGCTTTTTGGAGAGGGAGGAATCGCAGGCGCGGGAGGGGGCACGCACTGGTGGCGGCGCTAGGCGCCAGGCCGGCCAAAAGGGAGCGCGTGGGGCCGGCGGCACCTAGGGACCGAATCGAGTGGCGGCGCCAATAGTGGAGGGAGAGAGAGAGAGCCGACCGGAGGTCCCAAGGGGGTACAACGAGGCTTCTTTAATGACCAAAGTTGTGCCCATTAGGGGTATAATTGGGGCCCTTCCTGAGCCTATTATACAAGTATCGTCTGCGATTTTAGAAGACTACCAAAGATTCTTGCCGATCGATCAAAGATTTTCGTCTCTCTCAAGATGGTATTTATTGTGCTGCTACCGGCTAAGCACACTTCCTCCAATAGGGCGCCACACGCGTTCTAATATAATGTACTTTATTAATATGTAGCAGAAAGCAAGCAACACATAAATAAAATACTTCAGATATCAGAACATAACTTGTTATTATAAATACGGGAATAAGTCTTGCAGGACTTGTTATAAGAATTTAATGCTTTGCTCTACTAGAGCTTACAACCATTATTCAAAAATAATTCAATGTTCTGCTTCAATTACAAACTGCAAGTTACTATAAAAGATCCAAGTGCAATGCGTGCACTAGATCGAATCGTGAAGGATTGTAAACTTCGCCTCAATCGCTCCATGGAGATCTTCTCTCTTGGGCAACTACTGACACTGCCATTGTGATGTCCAAAGGAGGGATGATGGGGGCTGCTACTAGGCTGTCCATGTCCATAAGTGAAACTAATGGATGTGGATCCTCCGTGCCTACAATGGCGATGTGTGCCTCATGTTGTCATATGCCCTTCTTCTTAGACTGGAAAGCATCAATAATGTGCGACTCACGACCTTACCCTTCTTACTCCTCTCCTTCGTGAGAGGCTTTATCACCTTATAGCTGCTAGCATTGGCTTCATGACCAATGTTGCTACTAGGTGGCTATGAGATGTATTTCTTCCTTAGAACATTATCTTAAGCTTCTGCAACTTGCATGGTGTCAATTAATGCGGCATACTCCGTGTAGCCGTCTTGACGATAGTTGCGTGCGGATTGCATCGCATTTGGGTGAAAGGTAGAGAGAGTATTCTCAATCTTCTGCTTATCCGTGATTACATTATCATAGAGTGGAAGACTTGTATAAATTCTGGCCATGCTGGGTCAGTTCTTCGAACTCCTGGTTCGTGATGCCAATCATTTCCATATTAATGCAGATAGCTCATAAGATCACTGCTAGTAATTTACATAAAATGGTTGCAAAATTCTCATAATGCTCTTCGAACTCCAGGTTCGTGTTCCCGTACTTTTCTATGCATTTTTCATGATTTACTGTCATTTTCAGTGATTAAAAGTAATATAAACAATCACAGATAATCAAAACAGTAAATACAATAAATAAATTGTATAGAAATAATAGTAACAAAGTTAAACATGCTTCAAATGCAAAAAATGATTCAAAAACTAAATTCCTAAGGCCCTTTTCTGCTGGAAAAAATGACTTTCGGCGACTTCTGCAATGCCAGGGGTTAAAACGCGAAATTTTTCAGTTCAGAGAAAAATTTCACGTAAATTTCAGATTTTTGGAGGGCCTATTCGCAAAAACCAGATTTCCACCGCCTTCCCCCCTTTTTTTCTCTTGGTCGGCCCCCTTTTTTTTCTTTCACCGGCTTTCACGGTCCACTAGGCCCATGCCTGACCCAAAAGTGCCCAACCGGCTTCCCTTCAAACCGCAAGACGGGCGGGTTTTACCCGGCCGAAGCGGCGGCGCTGTGGTGAATGCGTGGGTCTGGGGGCGGGCGCGAGGCCAATTTCGAAGCAATACCTGACGGCGGGGCAGTCAAGCGGCTACTGGAGCGGCGGCGCTCGCAAGGCGCTTGCGCTGAGGCGCCGCGGCGCGCGCAAGCGGCAGCAGACCGTGTGCATGCGGCGCAAACCGCGGCAGCCTCAATGCGCGCAAGCGGCGGCGGCGGCAAGTGTGGCGGCGGCGGCGGCGGCAGGATTTCGCGGCCGCTTAAGCGGCGTTGGACTCGAGGCACGACGGCATGCGGCGCTTAAGGCGGCTACGGGCGGCGGCTCTCAAGAAAGTGAGGCGGCGCGATAGTTGTTGTGTTGCGGCGACGCGCTAAAGCGAAGTCGCGACAGATGCTATGCGCGACGGCTTCTGGCCGCGGTTTCTCTTCATGCAATTACTGTTTATGCGATGTAATGCGATGCGATACAATATAGTGCAATCAACATCGATTCTTGCGTGTAATCTACCCATCGACATTGTGTCAGCGACTTCAAGTCGGCTCACGGTAAATTAGAACGGATTTACAACTTCCAATCTACGGTACAATCGACATCCAATCTTTCGTGCAATCTACCCATCAACATTGTGTCGGCGACTTCAAGTCGGCTCACGGTAGATTAGAATGAATTTGCACCGTAGAAAAACAATCTAGAAAGCGAATTTGTAGAATTGAAAGCGATCTAGAAAGAAGACGATTCAATCTACGAGTGCCGTTCATCAACAGTTACCTTTCGATCCGAGTAAAGTAGACCTAGAAGTAGGCCGGAGTCGATCGTACTGATAACGTGTTGAGTAACCGTCGCCGCCACCCAAATCAACGACATTCGCGCACAAGCGAGAATCGCTAGAACAAATCAAGAACGCAAGAACGAATAAGAGATTGAACACGAGATATGAGGGGACTTCGGGCTTTTCTTTATTGCTCTTCAATAGTGATCAATTACAATGAGGGGTCCCCTCTCCTTTATATAGACTACTGGAAACATGAGGTGTCTAATTGGGCCAGGATTTCTGGTCATGGGCCCGGTTTCCTAACAATGTCAATCCAATTGCGCACGGCAAGCAAGCAAAATCAAACGGTGCCAGCTCACAACAGCGTCATGTGAGGCCAATCTAACTGTGCACGGCAAGCAAGCAAAATCAAACGGCGCCAGCTCGCGACAGCGTCATGTGAGAACGCAGAAAAGATCGCACAGTGCGCAAGGAACCCAAACGAAATCCAACGAACCCCAAAAAAAAAGTGACATAGCCACCCCGAGAAACCCTCATCCCAGCCTCCTTTTATATAGAGAGATATCATATGTCCTGCACATTCTCAACACACAAGTTCATTTTTAAAAAAACAAAATATCCGTGAAACAAGTGCATGCAGGAAATGCACATCTTCAATCTGTAAAACCTCGTGTTTCTTCATCATCTACCGCTAATCAACTGTAACAACCAGCAACTGTTGCCTATACTTGGCTAATCGGATGAAATGGGCGTTCAAGTGCAAGTGCAACCGACCGGTGCGGCAATACCAGATTCGTCCCACTTTGGAATCCCACCCACCCACCAGTCCACGGATGAATCGTCGTCGTCATCATCATCATTCCCAGAGGCCAGGGCGCGCAGCACAAATTGTCAACCGTCAGCGTCGCATTCTCCTCCGCCACTTCGCTTTGCCCCAACCGAACAGCAGACCGTCAATGAAGGAATAAGCCAAGGCAAGCGCAACAACCTGATCGGCATCGCCATGTAACTGCGAGCAGGGAATCCAAGGATCATATAATGTGTCTGATCGATGAATCGGGGATCCATCCATCGCTCACTCACTGTGCCACTCGTGTCTCCTCTCAACCTGGAGCCTTTTGACTGATTTGCCCATTTTTTATTCATTTTAGCAAAACTGGCTCTTGGTCGACCCAAGTTACAAAAGTTACTGGAAGTAAACAAGGTTCCTTCGAACTGACAGCTTCTGCATCGTGGGATTCAGCTTCCATCAACTTCCAGTAACTTTGCTTTTCATATGACTCCGTAACCCGCGGTGAAAAACTGGGTACTTAAGCCTTGGTGGCGTGGAATGAAAACAAGAATGGAAAAACATGTTTTCTAGAGTCATTAGCATAGCAACAGAGTAGAACCCTAGTTTTCGATTGCCTCCGATCTCTTCCCAAACCTGGCCAGAAAACTCCTGCGTGGATACAGATTCTGATAGATTTGTCCACAGACCATTGTGTGAGCAGAATCAGATCCTAGCCGGGTCTGACAGAAGTTGCGAGCATCGCCAAGCTAAGCCGAAGCCGCTAGCCATTGATTCACACGGTCAGTGGTCACGCTCACATCTCAAGTCAGATCGGTGATGGCCTGGTTGTGAAGCGGTGATTCGGGCCATGTTCATTTGTTGCTTTGGGTCATGTTCATTTATTCCTTTGTTGTTTAAGCTGCTCTGTCCTGGGCTATCCTCTGTTTGGTTTGGTTGCTATGCGTTGTGCTTATGTGTTATTTGGCAGTGTAATTTCAATTAGTGTGTTGATTGGACCTTTACTGTTGTCCATATTTATTGTTTGGCGTGTTGTTGTTCGCTATAGTTTGGTGAACAGAAATACCGAATTAATTCGGTTAGTTAGGTTCGGTTTCTTATTTTAAATTTGGTGGTCACCTCTCAAAAACCGAATGTTTTTTACCGAATAAACTGGACTGATTTAACCGGATAAACCGAATGCATGTGCCACACGTTACGCTGCCTAAGCCGCGGTGCTGTTTTTACGATTTCGACCGACCGAAGACTAGTTTTGCTAAAACAATTTAGGGCGGCCAAATCAGCCAAGAACTCCGCGACCCTGGCCATGATGCCATGCTTCCAGCATCATGCAGAGCCTTTCTTTCTTTTTCCTGTAGCTGTGTTAGCACTTAGCAGCGCCTCCTGTAGTATTATGCATGCAATTGGTGGCGCCATTAACGCGGCAGGAGCGGTTTAAATCTCTGGCACTGCAAGATCTTTAAGCCGCGCCAGGAGGGGGGGAAAGTCACCTGACAAGATGCAAGTCAGTCGGCAGGTTACGCTTGTCCTGTCTCGCTGATTCTCTCGTAGCATTACTCCGATCCTGTCCTTCTGAAGAAATCACTCCAAGGGGGGAGAAATGGGGAAATTGGAATGGTACCATATCATGCTCCAAGTCACCAACCATACGCTGCTGCTGGGACAGATAAGTAGGCAAAGGGGCATTAACACCGGCATTCATCCCATTACCTACCACCTCGTGACCCTGTGCGGCTGTGCCGGTAGCATGAGCTCGATTGATTCCACGGCCATTGCGATTAGTATCTCATAGACATGATTACATGCTGAGGTTCTAGAACCTTAGTACAAATTCAGGGGGAGTTAGGCATGTATGGGTAAGTAGTAGTACCATACAAGAATTTATATTATACTGTCTGTGCTTAATGGAGTGGTAGTAGTATACTATCTCTGACCTTCGGCTTCTCTAGAGTGTTTTTTCTTCCTTTCTCCACCGTAGAATTCACAAAAAAAAAGTAAGAAGATTCTTGGACAAGAATGTTAGGAGCAGTGGCACTCACTCAATATGTAAACTTTCTGGAGCAAGTGGCTCCATACCTACTACTACTCAGGTCAACTGTACCACGTAAGAAACGTCGTCTGCATACCAAGAGGGAGAAGGAGAGGTGTCAGGTGTGACGGCATGGCATGGGATAGCTGGTTCGGATTTGGATCATCTGCGTTAGTGTACGGTGTGTATGACTCGCATATAACAAAGTGAAAAAAATGGGTCATGTCTGGAAAGTGAAAACGTAGCGTATGTTTTTTTTGGATATGTCTCTATAGGGAGATATGGTTGTGTGGGATTATAAAATACTAGTCATTAACTCGTGCATCCGTATGGGTTACGTGGTTTCAATAATATTATGTTATTGATAATATAAGAAAAATTCTATTGGCAAACTTTTGTTCTCATTTCTTTTACTTTTTCTAATTGTTATATATTTCTAATTTATTGCCTCATAGCCCCAATATAGAACCAATATTGTTATTTACGTGCATCCTAAGTACAAATACTATTAGTGTATGGATCTACATATATATGGAGTATACAAATTGTGATATTACAACATATATAAATTCCAAATTAAAATTTTAGTGTCCGGGCATATGTAATTCCATTGAATATGTGAAACTAATATGAATTCATAATTTAAAAAATCAAAGTTATATTTAATATATACAATTCACAAATGTGAATTACTTAAACAATTGTTATATCCAAGTATATCAATTTGTAATTAGAAATTGCAAAAATTGTTGTAAGAAAACAATAATATAATAGATTGAAAACAATAATATAATAGATTAAGAAAATTTAGAATTCTAACCACAGGACTATCACCTTCTTTGAGTTGATCATGGTGGATGCTAATTGTTTTGGGATTCTTTGATGTTCACAGTATCTAGTACGCTGGATATATAAATAATTTTTTAAAAGGGAAGTTGTAAAAATCTAGTGATATGAAGTAATTAACTTTCGGAATCGTGTTTGCTAAACTGTTTTCTGCGAGGGACCAATTAATGTTGTATCCAAGGTGTGTTTATCACGATATCCGTCAGAGGTAATTCACCTAACAGACACCTGATTAGGTAGGCAATCAAAGATATCAAGATCCACAGTTTGAATAGAACTCTTCTTATTTTCTTATCCATGCATGACACGAGTAGTAGATATATCTAAGACGTAGGTTACATCCGTTACATAAATTGGATGACCAGGATCGTTTCCTATTCTCTGAATTGGATGGTTAGATTTCTCTGATTAATGTGGGAATTTCTAGCTTTTTTTCTTTTTTTCGATAAATGTGGAAATTTCTACCCTGTTTTACCTTTTTAGGATTAATATGGGGGCTTCTAGGAGAGCCTCCAATTAGTATATGTATAGATTGTGGGTTGGGGGGTGTCGGGGCGAAGCCCCCCACGGTACGGACTACGAGTCCAAGTCGAACATTTAATCATGGTATAAATATATACCGTCGACCTCTTGTAACCATAATTAGAAGAAAATAAAGAAACTCTTCATACGGACGAAGCCGCCACGAATCGGCTCTCGGGAACTAAGGGTGGGGAAAAAAGCCCGAAACTCGCGAGCCAACTCAGTCCCTTAACGAGCCGAGCCGAACCAGCCATTTAGCTCGCTTTATTAACGAGCCAAGTTCGAGCTGGCTCGCGCGTTACTCATTTAGCTCGTTAGGAAAACCAGCCCAAAAGAGCACCAAGTGTCCAGGCTAGTCCACGTTGGCATCCAGGCGGTCCAAGCGACCAGGCCCAATGCCCACCCCGCACGGCCGCAAGCGCAACCCTAAGGGCAAAGCCGCATAGGGCTAAGGCGTTCAGCTCCCCACACGGGCGCACATCACTCCCCAATCCCCAATCCAGTACCCCACGCGGCCGTGGCCACACGGTCTCCCGCCCCGGCTCCGTTTCGGGCTAGGCGATGGCGTCCTCCCGCCCGCTCCGCCTCCACTTCGCCCACCTCCCGACGAACGAGCCCCAACGCCCCAACCCCCAACGCCATCCATTGTGCCGCCCACCCGCTCCATTCGCTCGCCCTCTCCTCCTGCAGGTCCTACTCTCTCCACCACCTCCTCTCCCATGGCCACCCCCTCTCCTCATCCTCCGTGTACCACCTTTCCTCTGCCGCCGCAGCCCCCAACCATGTCCACGGCCCAAAGAATAAGTGAGTGCCGTGATCGCCAAGACCTCCCAATGGCCCGTGGGGACATCCGCCTCCGAGGAACTACCAGCATCAGGCGCCGCCTCCACCACGCCATAGCTATGGGTCTCCTCCTACTCCGCCTCTGCAGCATCAGGCGTCGCCCCCACCACGCCACAGCTACGGGTCTCCTCCTCCCACTCGCTTCAAGAAGTCGCAAAGATCGCAATGGCGTTGTCGCCGCCACTCGGCTGGGCGGGCCGACGAGTCGCTTGGCATGTCCCGGGAGGGGGTGAAGGAGGCGGTCGAGCTACTCGACAAGGCGGCACGCGCCGACCCGCCCGAGATGTACACCAAGTGTGCCGCCATGATCCACGCTCGTAGAACGTTCAACCATATGCCTAACCGCAACATGGATGTTTATTGATTTGCATGAACTAGTTATGAACTTTTTCTTGATATTATGGACTTGATATTATTGATCACAAGAAGACATTTTATTGATCTGCTGTGCAAATTCAGTTCATTAGCATCAATTCAATAACAAGCCTAATGAGCCAAGTTCGAGCTTTTGAATGAGCCGAGCCGAGCCTAGTATTCTGCTCATTAGCTTAACGAGCCGAACTGAGCTCGTTTTCTTAACAAGCTTTACTGAGCCGAGCTGAGCCAGCTCGTTATCCACCCCTACCGAGAACATAGGCTTTGTCGAACCTCGTAAACAAGTTTTCGTGTCTCTTGTGTACTTGCTGTGATTGTTCTCTCACGCAAAGGGTTGTTGCTGGTTCCAATAATTGGTATCAGAGCAAGGTTGAGATAGCGACGCGAGGTGCTAGATTCGAAGTGATGAAGTTCGACGAGACTGGTAACTTTGGGTTATGGCAGACAAGAGTGAATGATCTGTTGGCGCAGCAGGGTTGTTCCAAGGGGCCACGCGAAGTAAAGCCAAAGACGATGGAGGATGATGATTGGGAGGAGTTGAAGGAGCAGGCAGCCACGATCATATGGTTGTGTCTTTCGGATCAGGTCATGTATTATGTGATGGATATGATCTCACCGAAAGAAATATGGGACAAACTGTAGACTTAGTTTATATCCAAATCCCTAATGAACAAGCTGTATCTAAAGCAGATGTTGTACGGGCTGAAGATGTAAGAGGGTTATGATCTTGCACAGCATATAAATGTCTTCAATCAGGTGATCACTGATCTAGGTCGTCTGGAGGTGAAGATCGCAGATGAAGACAAGATGATTATTCTGTTGTGTTCATTGTCACCTTCCTTTGAACACTTGGTTACCACTCTGACATACGAGAAAGATACTATCAAGGTTGATGAGATTACCGCGGCCCTATCGGCGCATAATCAACGGAAGCTGAATACAGGGGGGGAGCTCTCAAGGTGATAGTTTGTATACGAAGGGTGATCGTGGAAGGAAACAAGACAAGGAGAGATCTAGAAGGTGTAAATCCAGACCAAAGTCAAGGAGTACAAATAATATTGAGTGCTACAAGTGCTAGGAAATGGGGCACATGAAGAGGGATTGTCCAAAATTGAAAGAACGGAATGGTGGGTAGCGTGATGAGAAGACTGTCGGTGTGGTTAGGAAAAATGACTCGGATAGCAGTGATGCAGATGTTCTCTCAGTTTCAAACGGTAGGTTGATATATGCATGGATCATTGATTCGGGGTGTTCGTATCACATCATGTCTAATAGTGAGTGGTTCACTTCATACAGGTCAGGTAACTTCGGTTCTGTTTACCTTAGTGATGATACATGCCATAATATTGTTGGGATAGGTAAAGTTGAAATTAAGATGTATGATGGTATTGTTAGAACAATGTGTGATGTTAGGCACATACTAGGGTTGAAAAAGAAACTAATCTCTCTAGGCTCCTTACATAAAAGTGGTCTTACTTAAAAACTGATAACGGTAAGGAAACCATGGAAATTTGTAAATGTGCATTGACTGTGATGAAGGGTAGAAATATTTACATATTGCTAGGGAGCACTATTGTAGGCAGAGTCAGTTCAGTGTAGTGTTCGTGGGATAGCGGAATTGCATAAGAGAGACCCATTGCAAGAATTAAAAGTTGCGAGTTAGATTTTTGTAAGTTCTATGTTCTTATAAAACAGTCTAAGGTTAGCTTCCCAAATAGCAAACATGAAATAGAAGGAATACTTGATTACATACACTCTGATGTATAGGGGCCTACTAGAAACCGTCAATGGGTGGAGCTCAGTATTTTGTTACTTTTATTCATGGCTTTCCCCGCAAGGTGTGGGTTCATTTCATGAAGCAAAAATCTGGTGTGTTTGCCAAGTTCAAGGTGTGGAAAGCTGAGGTGGAAAACCAAACAGGCAGGAAGGTAAAATTTATGAGATCTGATTCATAGTTTCAGAGATATTGTGAGGAGCATGGTATTCAGCGGCATTTCACAGTGCGCAAAACATCGCAGCAAAACGGTGTGGCAGAAAGGATGAATAGGACTATCTGTGAACGAGCAAAGTGTTTGATGTTGAATGCAAGGTTGGAGAGGAGGTATGGAGCGGTAATTCAGTTGATTTTACTAATCTAAGAATTTTTTGTTGCCCAGCCTATATGCATATAGCAGCTGATGAAAGGTCGAAGCTTGATGCAAAATCAACAAAGTGCATTTTTCTAGATTTCAAGAAAGGTGTTAAAGGGTACAAGCTTTGGGATTCGACATTGAAGAAGGTGGTGATGAGCAGGGATGTTGTCTTTGGTGAGAAATCAATGTTACAACAAAACAAAGAGGAGGTGGCACAGGAGATTGGAGGTTCAGATACGGTGCGGGTAGAGTTAGAACATAGTTCAAGGATTTAGGATTCACACACACTGCCTCCAGATTCCTCTTCAGAGGATTTATAGAATTTTCAATTAGCAAGAGATAGACAACGATGCACTAATGTGAAAGCTCCAAAGAGATTCGGGTATGAAGACCACGTTTCATTTGCTCTTCTTGTTAGTACTTATGATCCAATTAATTTTCAGAAGGCTATTACAAGCCAATAGAAAGATAGGTGGATGGTTGCAATAAAAATAAATGGAGTCTTTACAGAAGAATCAGGCTTGGGAGCTAGTTCATCTTCCTAAGGATAAGAAGGCCATTGGGTGCAAATGGGTCTACAAGAGAAAACTTGCAGTATCAGAAAAAGAAGGGAAAAAGTTCAAGACTCGATTAGTTGCAAAAGGGTATTCATAAGAGAAGGGGATTAATTATGATGAGGTATTATCCCCAGTTGTGAGGCATACTTCTATCAAGACAGTTCTTGCATTGGTAGCCAGTTGGGATTTATACTTGGAACAGATGGATGTGAAAAACGATGTTTTTGCATGGTGATCTCTTGATGAGCAAATCTACACGGAGCAGCCAGAAGGGTTCAGTGAACCGAAAAATCAGCACCTGGTATGCAAGTTAAAGAAGTCATTACATGGGTTGAAACTATCTCCTGGACAATAGTACAAACGTTTTGACTCCTACATGTTGCGAATTGGCTACGGTCGATGTGGGTCTGACTGTTATGTTTATGTTCGACGCCTTGACGATGGTTCATTTATTTTTCTGCTACTACATGTGGATGTGGATGGTATGCTAATTGTTGCAAAGCACATGTATGATATGATTAGTTTGAAGTGTTTGCTAAGTCAGGAATTTGATATGAAAGACTTAGGGGCAACAAAGAAAATTTTGGGCATAGAGATACGCAGGGATAGAAGCTCAAGGAGACTGTGCTTGTCTCAGCAGGAGTATGTTGAAAAAGTCTTGGAGAGATTTGATATGAGTAAGACCAAACCAGTAAGTACTCCATTAACACAATACTTTAAACTTTCTTCTGAAATTTGTCCTGAATCAGACAAAGAATTTGAAGAGATGGTGAAGGTTCCATACGCTAGTGTAGTTGGCTATTTAATGTATGCTATGGTTTGTACAATGCCAGATTTAGCGCATGTTATTAGTCAAGTCAGCAAATTTATGGCAAAATCAGGAAAGTGACACTGGGAGGCAATCAAGTGGATATTTAGGTACTTGAGAGGTACAACAAGTCATGGTATTATTTTTGGTGGACAGCAAAGTAATCCTTTGGTTGTTGGATATGTGGATTCAGACTATGTCGGTGATTTGGATAATAGGATGTCTACTACATGGTATGTTTTTACTTTAGGTAGAGGGTCTATATGTTGGGAGTCATCAATTCAGTCTATTGTTGTATTGTCTACAACTGAGACATAGTACATGGATGTGTGTAAGTTCAAGCTCCATTAGTTTAGTTTTGGTGATTAATGACAAATATATGTGAGACTAACATGTTTGTTGACTATGATATTATTTAGTCTCATTTGGATGAAAATGTGAAAATCATGGAGGTATGCATTCGACATCATATTATTATATCTTGTTGCATTCCTCGGATCCAAAATATAGGTTGAACTCCACTAAAAGTTTAACCTGAATATGTGCATATATTTTTATTACACATTCGTGTATGCACACATTTAGGGGGAGTTCACTCTATATTTTTGTAGTATCATTAGTATTGATCCATATTCTTTAGCCACTTATATTAAGGATCTCTACTTTGAAACATATCCTTTGAGTATATAAAACTTGTGTAGTTCATATATACTCATATTGCTTTATATCCAATTATTTGCAATTGTGTTATCAGACTAATGTGTGAGCTAAGATGTTTTCAAGACTTAGTCCCGGAGTTTGAATTATGACATGGAAATGGCAATGCAAAGACAATAGAAGAATCATGGCTAGTGGCTTGAAGTTTATTTTGTGCCATTTTTGTTATGCATTGCATTTGTTTTGCTTCTAAAAAACTGTTCAGAAAAATCGGTATGACCGCAAGTGATAAGCGGTATTACCGCTGGTCGGTAGTACCGAAATCTACATGGTGGTAGGTATTTTCTAGAGAAGCTTGTTTTTGGAAGGTTTTCTTGAAATCCCAAAATCGATATGACCGCATTTGATGAGCGGTATTACCACAAGTCGGTAATACCGAAATCTAATTGGCGGTATGTATTTTCTAGTGAACATGTTTTTGGGAGTTTTTCTTGAATTCCAAAACTGTATGCCTGCAATTCTTGATCGGTACTATCGGAATGCGGTAGTGCCGAGTTTTACATTGCGGTACGTTATTTCCAGAGAGGGTGTTTTTCTTGAAGTTTTCAATCCTCTGGAAATCGGTAATATCGATCTAACCGAGCGGTAGTACCGCACCTGACAGTGATGGCTATATTTTGGTAATTAATGACAATCACATTGTGGGACTAACATTTTCCATGAGTTGGATGAATAGGTTATGTTCCATGATGATGGAGACTTTGGATGGCATCATGAGTTGATCGTCATCAAGTCAAGGTTCAAGAAGAAGATGCATCATGTGTTGATGCATATCAAGATCTCGAAGAGTAGATGATCATGAGTTGATCATCAAGTCAAAAGAAGAAACCATTATGTCTTGATGGAGGTTAAGTAAAGGATGCATCATGGGTTGATGCATATCAAGACGATGACCCAGACTTGAAGTAAATATGTGCATCATCAAGCTTTAAGAAGATGCTCAAGGCAAAGTTATGACTAGCTAAGGTTAAGGATGTGTTCCTAGTCTTTTACCGGTCATGGAGTTTGTTTAGAAGACCGGATTGCTAGTATAGGATTGTCGTACTATTAAGAGGGGTCTTGTCTAGTAGCTTGAGTCTTATCATGTGTTGATAACTCAATCTCGCTTGCTCTAGCTCTCCGTGGCATGGTGCTATTATTTGCGAATGTGTTTTGCAAATAGTTGAGGCTCATGCATTTAATTCTTGTAGCATGTGACTATACTTTGCAAATATTTTTTGCAAAGTGGTTAAAGTCCATGTACCTACTCCTTGTGGCATGATCTAAGTTTGCAAATTGTTGTGATTCATGCATTTTCCCTTGGCATGGTTTAAGATTGCTCGTTGCTATTTTCTTGGACTTAGACCATGGTGTTAGCTCTTTGGAGTTGTGATTTTTTATTTTATCAAATGTGTTTGAGATCAATCAAATAGGTGGGCTATGTATCCCTCTAAATAAGCTTTTCATAGAGTCAAAGATCACTAAATTCCGATATCAGAGTCAAAAGTTATGGCCTTTTTTCCGAGTGTCGTCTGTGCTGAAAATTGGCGTGTGGTAATACCACATGAGATGAGTGGTATTACCGTCGAGCAGTAATACCGGGTTTGTACAACGGTATTACCGCACCAAAACCAAAAAGGCTAGTTTTTTAGCATTTAATACACCCTTTCCGACCATTGAACAATAAGTGTGGTAATATCGGGTTTGTACAGCAGTATTACCGCAAATACTGATTCTTTGTTGATTTCTACTCCCAACGGCTAGTTTTTGTCCGGTTGAGAGACAACTTTTGGCATCTCAGTTCACCATTTTGAGCTAGTGTGAGTTTCTCCTCTGAATTATACATGTGTTGCATCTAGAGGTGGATTTCGTATCTATTTGAGCTTGTGCATTCGTTGCACGTGGTGAGAGTCAAGCAAGGGGTTTAACTTATTACTCTTGTAGTTTGCCGACTCCTAGACGGTGTTTGAGACGTCGTGTCCGGTGATCTCTTCAAAGAAGATTGTGAAGAGGGTCGACGTGTCGTGAAGGTTGGAGCTCACCTACCCGGAGCGGGAAAGAGCTACCACTAGTAAAATTGAGGTGTTTGGCTTAATTCGTGGAGCTGTTCCAATTCGTTTGGACTTACCTCAACGTGGATTAGGGGAGACCGGCAAGTCTCCGAACACCACGGTAAAATATCCTTGTGTCATTGTTGTTTATTCTCTTGTATTTTACTTTGTGCAATTTACATTCCTAGAATTAAATTGCTCACATATCTTTGTATGTTTACTATCATTGTCAATCGTCTAATATTGTTGGTGCACTTAGTCAAGACTAGTTGATTTAGATTTTAATTGAGCAAAACCGAATTGATTTACAATTCCGCATAAAACTCTATTTTAACCAAAAGATTTTAAAAACTGCCTAATCACCCCCCTCTAGTCGGCCTCCTCGATCTTATAATATGGCTGAAGCTGCAAAGGAAGTGTTATAGTTTGCAGGATTAGTGAATGAACTAGGTATTGAGCAAGGTAGAGTTCAGGTGCATTGTGATAGTCAGAGTGCAATTTATTTGGCCAAGAATCAAGTGTATCATGACATGACGAAGCATATTCATGCAATGTATCACAGATCAGGGAGTCGATGAACTCTGGAGAGAATGGTTTGGTGAAGGTGCACACTGATGATAATGTTGCGGATATGTTAATCAAGCTCGTCACCGCCAACAAATTTGAGCATTGCATCGACTTGTTGGGAGTCACAAGTTGCTGAGTAAGGAAGTAACCCTTAGCCCACGGATGTACGATAAGTGTTAAAGCGTTCTCTTGTGTGTGTGTGTTTTTTTTTTTTCAAGATGGTGTATTCGTCAAGGTGGAAATTTGTTGTGTATGGCTCATATATAACAAGATGAAAGGAAATGAGTTGTGTCCAGAAAGCGGGAGCGCAGTGTAATCCTAATTAGAATATGTAATCGGTGTATAAATATATACCGCCGACCTCTTATAACCCTAATTAGAAGAAAATAAAGAAACTCCTCGTGAGCCGCCGCGATTCAGCTTCGGGGACGTAGGTTTAACCGAACATCGTAAACATATGGCTACAGTGATTTGTATTTTGTTGTTATCCATTGAATCGAAGGTGAAAGATCCAGATTTTACCAGGGGATTGTAGCGGTCATTGCACTTATCACTTTTCAAATTTGATGATGTAGCAATGCACCGTAACAGCCCAATACTAACCGTCCATCTTTGATCAAACGTCTCAAAAGTTCTCCTAATACATGCAACTATAGCTATCGGTGTTACTTAGTTTGTAACGCAGAGGATCCTCTTCCGGCGAGTTCTCGCTCGCTCCATTACTGATTTACTGTGCCGAGTGCAGTGCGGGCATTAACGCGACTCACCAACTCATTCGCTTCGGTTCGGCCCCCCATGGAGGCAGCGCAATAACTCCCTCAGTCCCTCTCCATCCACCCGTCTCCACAACGCGTACTCCCTGTGCGCCGAGCAGTGCGACGTCGTTCTCATTCCTCTCCTTCCTCGACAGTGCCCAACACCAACGTCGTATTAAATCGTCGGCGTCGTAGGTAGTGGGCGCACGCGGCCCTGTGCGCAGGATGCTCTTTGCCCCCCGAGGAAATCAACCCGATCCTGCTCCCCTCAGCCTCTGCTCTGCTCATATAACGCGCATGCGGCAGCGTCTGGAATTTGATAGCTAGGTGGTAAGTAGCAGTGCTGGTTCTATACTTCTACCCATGCTGGAATCCAGAGTCGAAGGAAAGATGGAGCAGGCAGGAGGGGTGACCAGAGGCCAAGAATCGGGCAAGAATGATGACGCCAAGGACGGCGGGGCTGTGGCAGCCTCTGCGCGCAAGGCCGCCGCCGCCGGTGCTCCCGCTGCCCTGCCGCATCACCGGCGATCCAAGAGGTCCCTGCATTCTCTCTTCTTTTCGTCTCCCTCTACATTTGTGGTTTAAGCTTGGGTTTTAACCTGGGTGCGGTGTTTTCTGTTTGTTGTGCAGTGCTTCTTCTGATAGGAACTTGGAGTCATGCAAGCATGGTGCCTTGCACGGCATCGTCGAGCAACGCTGCAGCCAAGCACAGGTCCTGTTAATTCCCTCCCTTCCTGGCATAGTCTGGAGATTTCTGAATCCTCTGTCTAAAAAAATGTGAATGAATTACTGATTGGCCTTGTGAATTCTCTGTCAGAATCCGCCGGATGCAAGGAAATCTTACGCGACGGAAGGTTCAATTCACCAGGGATTGAGGGATCACAGGGCGAACGCATCACCGAACCACCGCGTGTCGCTGGAGAACGATGTGAGAAGCAAAACCGTCTCGTGTTGGACAAAAGTCACCGTTTTGATGACGCACAAATTTTGTCTGAATAATTGATGTGGGTGTTGCTGAATTCTGGCAGATTAGGCAGCTGCAGCTGCATTTGCATCAGGAGAGGTCTATCCGGATCATGCTTGATCGGGCGATTGGTCGGGCATCCAGCACTCTATCTCCTGGTCACAGGCACTTCCCAGCTCAGGTATGATTCATCTGCCACTGCAGAATCTCCCCTTGCAATTGTCTCATGTACTGAACCAGTCGATCAAGTCAGCTGTAGGAAAGCTTACAAGCACTCTAACTGTCATTACATTTCAGCTTAGTGTAAATGATCGTATTGTGCATTTCCATGTAACGTCTCAGCAATGTTCTTGCAAGTTTGCTTTGTGTCGCCTTGGGTTAACTGCGTGTTAAGTAGTTTTTTAACCTGGGGAACGGATATTTTAAATATTTTTCGCTCTCCCCGTGAAAATTCAGTTATGTAACTAGTCTACTATTAGGGCATCTGATCCTAGATATTTTTTTTTTCATTGTTGGGAGCTCGTGTAATTTCGGTTAAAGAAAGTAAAGCAATTACTAAATCAAGAGAGAGTACAAGGGAAAGTGTTACCTCTCTCCTGTTCAATTGTACTCTGAAGAGTGATACTTGTTGTTCTCCCTGCAGACGAAGGAACTGATAGCAGAGATTGAATCACTTGAAGAGGAAATAGCAAACCGTGAGCAGGACGTTCTTTCTCTCTACAGAAGCATCTTTGATCAATGCGTGTCCGGGCCATCATCAGGGCAGAGTTCTGGTATTTCTTCCCCGGCACACACCAAAAGTATTAGTTCTAGAACGAGACGGCAACCAAGCATAATATCAAGTGCATTTTGCTCATCTAAGAAGCTCCCACTTCAACCTTTCCATATCATGACATCAGTATCGGAGTCAGGGAAAACCAAGAATATGCTCAAGACCAAGATCAAGCATGAGTCTTTCTCAAGTGAAACACTGGATATTCATCCTGCATCCTTCCCACCAGATCCAAAGAAGGTAAAACATATAAAAGAACAGTAAATACTTACAAGCATTTAAGTTTTAACCTAATTTCCACAAATCATTATCTGCATATCAAGCTATGTTAGGGTGCTTACACATCATTATGCTCCATGTTTGAGTGTATGTTATACATTTCACTTGCCAATCTTTAACCAGCCATTTGTATGCCTTTCTGAGGAAGCATGCATGGTAGTTAATAACCCCGCCGAATCTATTTTAGGGTGAACATTTCGTGCCCATTGTTTTGCTTTCAGAAACATGCAACAGTGATAAAATTCTGTACTTTTGTAATTAGTGATTTCAAATCAGAACAGCCTGTTGTTAATATATAACTTTGAAGCAGAAAAATCTATGCACTGGACTAATTTTGACTGCTGTTTCTCTCTCTCTTTTCCCCCCTTTTCTTCTTTACCAAAAGCTGCCTTATTCAGGAAGTAGTTCTCTGGCCCGTACCCTGAAAGATCACCTCTACCAATGCCCAAGCAAAATATCTGAAGAAATGGTTAGATGCATGGCCTCCATATACTGTCTTCTACGCACCGAGTCACCAGAAAAAACAGAAAAGGCCCGTTCACCATTCTTGTCACGATCATCAACAAATGTCATTCTTCCTCGGAGGGGAAATGGAGAGGAAAATAGTTCATCAAACAACAAATGTTCAGTGGAAGTATCTTCGATATCAGTCGACAGGAATCATATGCCAGATGTCTCTTATGCAATTACCCACTACAGGTTGTCCAAACGAAGATATCGGACATTATACCCTAAAAAGTAACGCGTGTTTCTGAAAATTGCATAACAAGTTCAATGTTGATATTTTTGTTCAGGTTGCTTGTGGAGCAGCTTGAAAGGGTTGATCTGAGTATGTCTGAGAGCAATATTAAATTGGCCTTTTGGATCAATGTGTACAATTCTCTTGTCATGCATGTAATTACCAGATACACAACAGTGACATTTATTTTAAAATGCTTTTACTGCCCATATTAGTCTGTGTTTGATTTACTTGCAGGCATATCTAGCATACGGAATTCCAAACAGCTCTCTGAAAAGAATGGCGCTATTTCACAAGGTGAAAAGGATGTTCTAGTTACATTTGTCCCTGGAATGCAAGAGCTCGACATGCAGTGCTTGACACATCATTGCTGCCGAATAACTTTACACGCTGTGCTTTACATGTCGTTAAATGTTAACAGATAACTCACCATATTGCAGGCTGCCTACAATATTGGAGGTCGTGCTGTCACGGCCAATTCCATCGAACACGCCTTACTGTGCTGCAGATCTCCACGAATTGGTCGTGTACGTATGACGTGCAATTTCATGCTGAAGTTTAAATTCCACTTCAAATTATTCATGCAAAGTTGGTAGCTTCAGAATAAAACTCTAAAATGGAAAATTTTGAAATCCCTTTTTTTAGAGCATGCCACATGTACATTTTGAAATCAATTTTAGGCAGTCACTGGAATGCGTAAAATGCTCTGCACTTCTGAATCAAGATCCTCAATTTATTTTGGTTAACTCGTTATGAATTTACTGAGTCGAACCAAAGAATACTATTTATCATTGATCTGCCTTTCACTGTCATATACATAATCACCTAGTAAATTGGCACAAAGGAGGACTGTTCCAAAAAAACCACACACAGTGACTACCCAACCTTTTTTTCTTCGAGAACTTAGGAGTGAGGACTCATCCTATTTACATGTAGTGGTTCGAGTCCATACTGTCGACAGCATTGAGGAAGAAATGCGCAGATGAGAAGCAGCTTGTCCAGCTCAAATTCGGCCTGCCGGACTGCCAGCCTCTGGCCCTGTTTGCCCTGTGCACAGGAGCTTCATCTGATCCCATGGTACCGCTAGTTCTTGCCACTGACTACACGCCATTACTGTTCGACACTCCTTCTTCAGCTGAACTCTGATTGATCGACGTACGTTGCAGCTGAAGGTGTACACTGCGAAGAACGTCGTGGAGGAGCTGGAGAGGTCCAAGAGGGAGTTCCTGCTGGGCAGCGTGGTGGTGCGGAAGTCCAAGAAGGTGTTCCTGCCGCGCCTGGTCGAGAGGTACGCCAAGGAGGCGTGCATCGGCGGCTGCGACGAGCTCCTCTCGTGGGCGCGCGACAACGTCGACGGCCGGTCGGCGCAGGACACCATCCAGCGGTGCGTCGTCGAGTGCTCCAGGAGCGGCCGGCGGAAGGCGTCGCAGGCCGTCGAGTGGCTGCCGTACAACACCAGTTTCCACTACGCCTTCGCCCGGAGCATGATGGACAAGCCATTCTTAGCTTCAATTCGTTGCTAGCTAGCTAGGATTAATAGTATTATACCAGTACTATCCATCTTCTCAGCTGGTCCATTTCGCCGACATGCAAAGCAGAAGCCGCTGCAGGAAGTAAATGCCGCGGCTGCTGCTGTAGCAGTGTAGCTGTTGTAAATGTCTCGTGCTGCATTGTTTTGTGATTGAGATGATATGAACCCTTGAGTAATTAAGCATGGATAAAATTTACTACATGTATTATGCCTGTCCTATTGTACAGAAAGATAGGGATTGCTACTAGTATCATTTCAGTATTATTATTGAGATTTGCTAAACAATATTTGATTGTTTTCTTTTGTCAAAATAGTTGAATCTTCATCCAGATTTGTACTTTTTCTCATACGATGAATTTGGTCTGAATTTATTATGATTTTTTTCGGACCATAACGGGTTCACCATATTGCCCGTATTTTGTTGGTATAGAATTTCTTTCTTTTTCTTTGTTTTTGCTCAATATCTCAGTGTATGTTAGATTTTGAATGATGTGATGGAAATCTGGGTTATTAAGACTTTCGACAATAATTACGGTGATCAAGAATAAAAATTATATACATAAATAACTGTAATTTATGTATAATGATATTGTAAATAAACTAAAATTTGGCTATTTTGGGCTAAGAAAATAGTAGAATCTTGTATAGACGGACCCATTATTATTGGCAATAACTCTGAATTCCTTCGGAACTAGCATGGTGGCCTGCGGAAATGCGTGGCTAGATTTATTACCTATCGTTCACATATTAAATGTTGGTATTTGTCGATGTCAGTTGTTTGATTTTCCCTCTAATTATAAGTTGATTTTACTGATCAATTCTATTTTTCTCGTTTAACCTCCAACAACAAGCCTAATTTTGATCGATCCTTTTGAGCTGCTACCCCTTTAAATGCAAAGCTCTACCACATAGTGTCGGACTCGGATTTCATAATCCAGAATCCTCTGTGAAAGCACTGTGTTATTCCCTGAATCAGTAGATAGCGTTCACAGAATACATCACTGAATCATTACATACATGACGTAAACCAAACCAAACATTAATATTATAAACAACAGAGTCACATGGACCGTGTCGGGTCAAGTTTTACAATACGGGCCAACCAGACCAAATGAGTACATTACAAAACAGCGGAAACAAAAGGGGTGAGAGCGCATCTCTTCACAGGCAAGCGACGAGAGTAACCCATGTACGTCCGATATTACCCAAAGGCTTGGGTTATATTGGATGTACGCAAGCACTAACTGAGCTAGCTAGGCTGAGGCAAGACCTAGACTACTAGAGATATCTAATCTCCTCCATCCTCTTGACCATCAACGTCTGGATCCTCGTAGTACGCATAATGCCCTTGATCCACGGCTTCTGAAGGTTTTGGGGGAAAAAGCAAGTATGAGCACAACTTCCGTGCTCACAAGCCAACACGTAATGCAATAGATACACATGCAAGGTTTAACAAATGATGGCTTGGGTTCTTTTATTTGCCAAAAGCAATATTTTCAATTACCGTAATTAGAAATTCTTATCACTTAGCATTTTAACCAAATCACATTTTATTGAAGAGAGTAATTATGCAATAATTAATATAGCGAAGGTTACCTCCACCTTATGCTTAATTTTAATTGGGGTTACATCCACCTATTAACAACACTGGAGTACTTCCACCCAGGAAAAAAAACCAAATTCAAGGTCACATCGGCCCGATGAGTTTTTCATCCCACCCACATAGTTTTCATAAATAGAACTAACTCGTGTAAGTTCCCATGCTTGCCTTTAACCGTAGGCACAGCTGTTCGAACAGTTTATACTTTGCAGAGACTGTACACTTTACCCACAAGAAATAATCAGCTCGTTGTATTTCACATATTTCCTTAGACATGTGAATCAAGGAGATCATCATAAGGCATTTATAATGCATCCCCCAGTGTAAGTTACACCCGCTAAGGTTTCACCTGATGGTGGTTATATCAACCACACCCAGACCCCCTCTTGCGCCACACAGCGGCTTACACCATCGACACGACTCGTGTCCACGACGGCTTAAAACTAGCGACACGACTCGTGGGTCACTCCAATGGTGCAACTTGCACTGGTGGATACAAATTATTTAGCCAGGTCGACACTATTATAGACCTGTGGTTGCACTATTTTACATTGGGAGGTCGTCACAGGATTAAGTCCTTAAAGTTATCTGAGCGGTGCATACGACATACCACCCTTTTTCATGCTACATCTGCACCAACCATCATACCATCCGTCCAGTTGTGGTAACAACAAGTTATTAGGGTTTTGGAAAGTAAAATCAATTTAACTCAATTATTTCAGTCATGTCCACCCAATGACTGTCCAAACCAACTTTTCATGGTTGAAAGATGATGATTAGGGCCATAAATGCCCTGGTACTTAAGCAAGACTAGCATGGCGCTTAAGTACGACTAAAGCTAGTAAGGTTACCATTTAATATCTAGGGTGACAAGGATTAAGGGATTCAATTTGTCAAAGGACGGTATAATAATTATTTAATCATCAAGTAGGTGTGTAACTATCTCAAGGATTTGACATACATTTGCATAACGAATTAAGCATGCAATTCGATATTTCAAAAGAATATAGTCTGCATAAAATGTAGGTTCAATATGATCAAAGTATTGACTCATCTGGGTCAAAGGTAAGAGAGTACTGCAAGTATTGAGCTTGATCAAACTGGGGCTCTTCTACGGCTTCGAGCTCTACTCGGATGATCGCGCCGGAAAAAGAACAAGCAAGCAGGCAAAGCAAATAAATACAAAAGAAATATCAAACGAAATCCAAAGTGAACAAGACCACTGCCAATAGAAAGATCTTGAATTTAGATAATTTTAGAAACAAATTTCAATTAATTTAGAGTTAGAACGAGGGAGAACGAATCCTCCGAAGCTTTAATTCGAAATTAAATCCAAAAGATAACAGAGGAGAGAGAATTCTTTCTCTGACATGTGGGGTCCACATGCACAGCAAACATTTTCATTTTTCAATTTTATTTTTCTTAAGGAAAAATGCTTTTTGACATGGGGGCCCACTGTCAGTGACTCGGTCCTCCAACACAGTGCACGGACCTTTGGTCCACAGCACAGTGTTATGGTCCACCGGGTGCGCACTGTGCACTTAACGCATCTTGGCCCGCATGTCAGTGATTCAAAACAAAACTCGGTTTAAAACTTCTCATTAACTATTCACGTGCCCACTTGTCAGTGACAGATTAACGAAAACAAAACACGATCATTAGTGACTAATGACGTGTTACAATGTGTCTTCCCCGTCGAAGAGGAATGAAGCTCGTCACCGACGAGGGGGACCGCGAAGGTCGAAGGCGAGGGCGGGAATGGAATCCTTGGCACAACGCGGACCTCCAGCCGAGGCGACGTGGCTGGATTTGGCGCCTAAGGTGGTCGGCGGTGAGCCCTAGCGGCAGTGAGGGGACCGCGCATGGCGCCACGGCAGTACAGAGCATGGGAGCTCGATTCTAGGCTAAGGGAGCATCTAGGGGCTATGAGGAACTCACCTGAAGCGATGTCGGGGCTCGGGGAGGCTCAAGGTGGCTTGTCGACGGGAGCCCAAAGCGGCGGCAAAGAGGTTGATGCGGAGAGCTTTGCCAGAGACGAAGGGGAAGGCCGATGAGGTTGGGGATGACTTCGAGCAGGTCCTCTAGTGCTCCAGGTGTGGCCGATTAGAGGGAGACACAGCGCAGCTTGATCGGCGATGGGAGGCGGCGAGGATGACCGGAGGTGAAGAAGAACTGACTCGGGTGGCCCTCGGGGACGAAGGGGGTGATGGGGTTGTGATTGCGAGCTGGGCAGGGTGAAAGAAGGCTTAAATAGCCATGAGGGTGGGACAGGGCCATTGAGGGCACTGATGGCACACGGTCCCGAGGCGGCGGCATGGGCAACAGCTTGGAGGGACGGGGGCAGGTGGTAGAATGACAGCGAGGCGACCTGGCGAGGGCGAGCAGGTGAGGCGGTAGGCGATGGAACGCTCTGGCGACGCGACCGGGTAAGGGCGCGGACACGGTGTGCTCTGCGCGGCATGGACAACGAAGGGACGGGCTAGCGTTAGGGCAGCGACAAGGAGGGCTGAGATAAGAGTGAGCAGGTGGGGGCGGCAGAGCGCCAGCCATCCATGGCGCATGCGCGACATGGGCAGAGCGTGCATGGCACGTGGGGGCATGCTCCAGAGCGTGACCTGGGCACCGGGCTGGCCTGGGCCGAGGAAAAAGGGCAGAGGGAACTGAGGGGGATGGGCTGGGCCCAAGGGAAGATTGGGCCAGCCCAAGAGAGGATGGGAACGATTTTTAAACTGAGATTTTGAAATCTTGAGCGAAATTTTGACTTGAAATTTTGAATTCAAAATTTGAAATTTGAGCTTCCAACAAACACAGAAATGGGATGCTATACATAGTTATCTTCAACCATTGATTAATGTTGGCCGTTGCAATATCAAACACGCATACACGTGCAATCGTCGCTGATTCCTGTCGGGGACACCCGTCACGCTCTCTGGTGGCCCCGAGCATATTTCCTACTAGCGCACCATCTTTACTTTGAGCTCTTTGTTCCTATTCTTTTGTACTCTTGTGCTTCTATTCGTACGGATGCATGAATTTATATACACATGCATGATGTTATACGTGCTCAATGTCCTCTTCTCCCGTGTTGGCCGCTCCTCTTCTTCAATGTTGGCCAACTCAATGCTATGGCTTCCTCACTAACTGCGGTGAGCTTCTAACGAGGATTAAAACCTCTAAATAGGAATCCTTCGTGGTCATAACCCCTAATGCTAACGACCTTCGTGGTCGTGAGGATTCCATGTTACATTGTGGGTACTCTGGTCGAATGAGGTCATGTACCTCATCCCCAACCAGATGACTGCTTGTAGAGGCAATGAACTGGTACTTGGATCTGATCCCAAGTATATTCTTTCTGTGTGATGAATGAAGCACGTGTCTTATTTACTCCAATCCACACGACGTTTGACAGTCCTAAGTCATTGACTATAACTGTAACACCATTATGTCCCCTATTGGCATTAATCGACTATCAGTTACTGTTTCTCTAACAGTAACTGATCCTCCAACCAGATGCAATGGTTCCAAAAGTGTCTCTTCTAGGAGCAACTGTCACCTCTTCACTGGTATTTAAAGGCAGATGACGGACAACGAGAGGACACACAGAACAAGTTCTGATAATCAAAGACAGATTCACAACATCTGGAGATTGAAGCGATAACATAGCAATTAGTACACCAAGTGTAATTAATGCTAGTCCACTGCCTTATCGAAGGCATCCCCTCTAAAAGATCCAGTTTATTATAATAAAGAGCAATCCTATTCTCTCCCAAGAACTCTTTGCCATTTTCCTTTATTTATTTCGTAAGATCAGCGACTCGATCGTCGACAGATGGCGCCGTCCGTGGGAAGAAGGCGTTGAGTTCTTGAAGATTTCTTCGCTCAGCAATCCTCATTCACTTTCCTTCGCTCCATTGTCGCTCATGCGGTCATGGCAGGGACTTGGGATGAGGAAAATTGGTTCGACCTCGCAGACTACTCCAATCTCAACATAGATGCATGCATCCACGCCATGGAAGAAAACGGAATGTCGTCATCATCCTCTTCTGTCGGCTTGCCATTTGTTGAGACGAGTGAGATCGACCGAATGGATGATGATTCACCGCCACCATCAGTGGCGTTCCAAGAGAAACCACTCGTTCTGACCAGTTCGGAACGTCCGAACGCCTCTATAAGCCCAGTCCCCTCGACCGGCAAGAACGGCGACAGGAGCCCAACGCTGCAATCAGAGGATCAATGTACTCTCCATATTGTCATAGACGACTAGTATTCGCCAACGGCTCCTACGTATTCTGGGGGCCAACCGACATCTTGTGAAGGTATCAATGAAGTTATCACTGATCGTTAGGGGTGAAAACGGATCGGATACGGACGGATAATGGTTCTGCCATATTTGTTTTCATATTTTTTCCCTGATACGAATACCCCGGATACGAATAATATCGAATACGAATACGGAGCAAAGACGAATCGAAATGAATACGGTCGTGAATATTTTTTGGAAAATGAAAACCTCTTAAATTGTATGCTAGAAATTAACGAAAACATATAACTAGTTTATTTGATGCAAACATTCATGAATTATTCATATTTTCAGTAACCACACATAATATTGGCACTAGCAAGCTGCATTAACTAGTTCATCACAAATATAACACTTAGTTTACCATATTTAGCTCATAAGTCATAACTCACAAAGTCATAAGTCATCACGCATTCACACTTAGTTCACACACACACACACACACACACACACACACACACACATATAACTTAGTTCACACTAACATTGATCAGGCTGGATGGTTAATCTATACGCAAATGACTATAACATCCCAAAGTATGTTACTAAAAATAAAATTAATAAATTTATTATTTTATTGGATTTTCTAATATTTAAAAGAGTTTTCTTGGTTAAAAAGAAAAAATAACAAAATAAAGTAAATTATTTAATTTCCTAGTTTTAAATGTCAAAAATAAAATTTATTAAGTTTTCTGGGATTTTATTGAATTTAAAGTGAAAACAGAAATTTAAATTAATTTCTTGAAGTTTATGGATTTTAAAAGGTTTTTCCTATTTTTCAGAAATTAAAAATATTTTATGTGCAAAAATAAAAACCAACTTTAAGTTGGAATTAATTTTATTAAGTTCAAAATAAATCAAGGAATTTCTGTGATTTTTTCTAGAATTTTTTAACTACATTTGCTATTTTCTAAAAGGCTATTTGATTTGTTGTATTTTCTGAAATTCGGAAATCAACTAAAATCTCATTTTATCTTTTGGGCTGAAATCCTCTTTTGGGCCGAAATCTGGACTTCGTCTTATCCGGATAATCCGTATTTGTATCTGTATCCGCCGGATAGCATGCCTACCGTATTTGTTTCCGTTTCCGACAAAAAAATTCCGAATTCGTTTCCGATCCGAAAATTATCCGAGAAAAATCCAATCCGTTTTCACCCCTACTGATCGTAGGCCAAGTGAGCATGGTAAAACTCAGCATACGGTCGGCAATCCACCGGATCAGGCTCAGTCCACCATAAATCCCACCAGAGGGTAATCTCCGATCGCTCCCCGTCATGGAGGCTCCTTGCCGAAGCGCTGGAAGGCTCTCCCTTAGTTACGATGGGAGCTCGTCGGAGGATTGTTGTTGGCGCCACGAGGTTAACGCAATCGGAGATACCGATCAAGATACCATGCACAGCCCTCCATGGCTTGTCCCGCCACCAATTGTTGATGGAAATAGTGCGGACGCTCAAGCACCAACCGTCAGAGGCGAACAAACTAATGGACATCGATCAGTTAATTCATCTGTTCCTACCTCACAGCGCATGGCAGGTTGGACAGGGCAAACCAGAAGGTCGGAAGGCCATTCGACTCATCGAACACCCACTGCTAGCGGGAATCCTTCAATATCTTCGGTAATGATCCAAAGCCTACAACAAGTTCGTGACATTTTGAATAACCCAGATCCTGCTCTAGCAGAGACTCTGGTTTATGTTCAACTTGCGGGGAAGGTATCGGAGATCATCCAACAAACCATGCAGCGTACATAAATGTACCGGGAGCAAAGGAACTCACAAAGTCACACGATGACTTCGTCCCAGCGCTCCTCCCTCAGCAGAGGACAACATGGTCAGACAGAGGACCGAATGATAACAATTAACAAGACCCCCTCGTAGGTTCCGACCAGGGAATGACGAGGGAAGACGGCTCTTCCCAGTAGTCACTCCTCCCCGTCGTCAAGAGGAACAACTGCTTGGTTCCGATGACCTTCGGCATCGTCTGAACCAAGCAGGTGGTCAAAGACGTAACACTAACGTCCACGACCGGATTGGGACACCGGAAACTTGGTATGTTAATCTTACTATAATCCAACTCCTTTTCAAAGAAGATGCCACAACTCCATTATGGGTTGTCGAGTATTCTCGGTAGGACTCCAAGCTGTTGGCTGGTTGGACAGGTTCCGACCAACCAACATAGAGAAATTCAATGGGACTCAGAATCCATTAGAATTTCTTCAAATCTATACTACCGCCATCAAAGTTGTTGGTAGTTGTCGACGATCGAATCGCCGATCTTATGAAAATAAAAAGAGGAAAATGACGTGGAGTATCCTGGAAGAGAATGGGGGCTGCTCTTTATTAATATGAACTGGGATTACAAGACTTGACTAGGGACTATCTCTAATTACACTGAATGTATTGAATACTACTGCTTTGGCTTCTGTGTTGCCTTCTGTTGTTCACTGTTGTGTGTGCGTGTCTCCTCGTCTTCTGCATTCTATCATTAAATAACTCCTGAAGGGGCGGCAGTTACTCCTAGAGAAGACATCCCTGATGAAACGTTACAACTGGTCGGAGGTTTAAGGTAGTTAACAATGTGCTAACTGCCTTGCGGTTAAGTATTTGTGAGACTCTTAACCGTAAGGTGGTTTATCGTCAGTGTCTTGTATATCATCGTAAGGTATGGAACGTTTCGCACGTGTTCCATTCATCATACTGGTTAATGGTGCTGTTCATAGCATTTCCGAAGCGGCTACCGGTGAAACCTAGTCCCACCAGGTACCCATTGTGTAACCTCTGAAATCCTTATGACCAGTGAGGTCGTTAGCCTTAGGGGTTACGACCATGAAGACGTATGGTCTTTTATGTATTTAAATTAATACATAGAGGTTTTAATCCTCGTCAGTAATAATGACAACGTGATGACAAATTACTTGCCCACGGTCCTTTAAGGATCTATCCGGTCGTGGTTGCTCAACCTACCGGTCGGATCTATCTATACTTAGGAGCAGCTCTGTGCTTTGTTGATCGCCAACTTCTAGGGGACGTACGACCACCCCGGAAAAGAAGATGATCTCCATCGAATCAAGCAAAAGACCAATGAAACTCTTCGTCAATACATCAAAAGGTTTAGACAGGTTCAAAACTCTATTCCAGAGGTTGCAGACTCTTCTGTCACCTAGGCTTTTAAGGCAGGGTTGAGAAATCGCCGGTTTATGGAGGATATTGTAATGAACCCTCCACGAACGACTGTCGAACTTTTCGACATGGCTGACAAATATGTGATTGCTAGTGAAGCGGTCAAATGGTGCAAAACTATTGATCGAAAGGATAAAAATACCCCAACCAGGCCTAGAGAAACAGGAAAATAAGCATAAGAAGGCTCTCAAGGGTAAGAGGAATCGTAAACCCGACAACAATAAAGTCTTTGTTATTCCAGAAAAAATTACCAAGTGCAAGAAAGACTTTTCCGATCGGAACAAGGCGAAAGCTCCGACCGTCGACTACAAGAAGAATAAGAAGTGGTGTCCACTTCACGAGGTAACAGGGCATACTCTGAACACCTGTTGGGCCTAGCAAAAGAAGCAGGAGGACTACTACTTATGTAAAGGTCTCTTCCCTTGCATATAAAAGCTTGGGGAACCAAGCTCCAAGAAAGACAAAGATGGCGACAAAGAAATGGAGTACTAGGAGACTCAACACATTGTAGATATGATCTTTGGTGGATCTTCCTCGTACGAGTCACGGTGCCATATGAAAGCTGTGGAGCAGGAAGTGAACTTCATCGAGTCTCTGATCGACATCAAGCCATACAGGTGGTTGGAGACAACTATCTCCTTCAGCAAAGAAGACTGCCCCATCCCGTTAACTCGACCAGGTAGGTTCCCTATTGTCGTTTAGCCTACTATTAATAAATGCAAAGTTAACCGAGTCTTAATAGATGGAGGTGGTTCTTTGAATATTTTATTTACGGGAGCATTAAAAGAAATGCAAATTCCCAGATCGAAGGTAAAACCCGTGAAATATGCCTTCCATGGCATAGTTCCCGGTTGTACTGCAAAACCGATAAGGCAACTGTCCCTACCAGTCACGTTCGAAAGGCTTGACAACTTCCGAATAGAAAAGATTTCATTTGATGTGGTAGATTTCGAAACCGCACACAATGTGATCCTTGGCCGTCCGACATTGGCAAAATTCCTAATAGCCACGCATTACGGCTATCAAAGTTTGAAAATGTCAAGACCAAAAGGAGTCATCACGGTTCGAGGAGAGAGAAAAATGGCATATGCATGCGATCGGAAATCCTTAGAACTGCTCGATGAGCTTCCGACTATGGAAACTAATCCGCCCACCATGCAGGTCAAACACTCGAGGCCAAAGATGGCGTTGAAGCCTTTCGACCAGACCAAGGAGGTCCTACTCGACAAAGACGCTTCTCTGAAAAGTACCAAAATGTCGTCTAGGTTAGAAAATGCTAACACATCTACCCAAAAGGTGCTGATCGGGGCAGGACTCAACCCTAAATAGGAAGAGTCGCTCGTCTCCTCCCTCTAAGCAAACCTGGACGTATTCGCCTGGCAGACGTTTGACATGCCCGGAGTCCCCAAGGATGTGATCGAGCACAGACTAGCACTCCAGCCTGACAAGAAACCGGCTAAGCAAAAGCTAAGGCGTTTTGCACCTGATCGAAAGGAGGCAATCCAGTCGGAGATTGACAAGCTACTTCAGGATGGATTCATTCGTGAAGTCGACCACCCAGAGTAGCTCGCCAACCCTGCAATGGTTAGAAAAAGCAATGGAAAATGATAATGTGTATTGACTTCACATATCTTAATAAAGTTTGTCCGAAGGATGATTTTCCCCTTCCACACATTGATCAACTTGTAGACTCTACTTTTGGATGTGAGTTGTTAAGTTTTTTGGATGCGTATTTAGGGTACCACCAGATCAATATGAGTAAAGATGATGAAGAGAAAACTTCCTTCATCACACCATATGGCACTTACTATTACGTTAAGATGTCATTTGGTCCAAAAAAATTAATCCTCAGATAGGTCAAAATTTAGAAGCCTACGTTGATAACTTAGTTGTGAACAGCATCAACGATAGTGGCCACATTTCGACCTAAACGAAACTTTCAATAACTTAAGAAGGCATAACCTTAAGTTAAATCCGGAGAAGTGTATGTTCGTAGCTTCTTGGGTTCCTAGTTTCGGCTAGAGAAATTGAAGCAAACCCAGCAAAGATATTAGCCATCGACTATATGCGCCCTGCAACCACAAAGAAGGAAGTCCAAAAACTAACCGATTGTATGGCAGCGCTAAGTCATTTCATAGCACGGTTAGGTGAAAAAGAACTAGCTTTCTTCAAGCTTCTTTAAAAAAAATGGAAGTTTTGAATGGACTAAAGAGGCAAATGACGCATTTGAAGAGCTTAAGAAGTACCTTACAAATGCCCCGGTCTTAGTATCTCCAAGATCAGGAGAAAAATTGCTTATATACGTGGCTGCAACGCCACAAGCGGTCAGTGTTGTACTGGTCGTTGAGCGACACAGCATCCAACGACCAGTATATTATGTCAGCGAAGTTTTACATGTACCAAAGGAACAATACCCACAGGTGCAAAAGTTGTTGTACGGTCTCCTTATGGCTTCAAAGAAACTACGACATTACTTTCAAGCCCACAAAGTGATCATACCTACTGGATATCCCCTTGGTCAATTTCTCAAAAATAGGGAGTCATCAGGACGAATAGCAATATAGGCGGTCGAGCTTAGGGTGTTCGACCTCCATTTCATCTCACGAACAACAATTAAGTCCCAGGCTTTAGTAGAATTCATTGTCGAATGGACGAACCCTGAACCCACCCAATGGCCCGAGTATGAACACCACGATGAGTGGACGATGTACTTTAATGGTTCATTGATGCTCAAAGGCTCGGGGGCTGGAGTTGTCTTGATATCCCCTACTAGAGAACACATCAAATACGACATTTAGTAAAATTTTCTGCTACAAATAATGTGGCAGAATACAAAGGTTTACTGGCAGGACTCCGAGTAGCCAGAGCACTCAAGATTCACATATTACTAGTGAACAACGATTCTCAACTAGTAGCAAATCAAGTCGGGAAAAAGTATCAATGCTCAAGTACCAAGATGTCACCTTATTTGGCGAAAGTACGGAACTCATATCAATTTGGTCGTGTATGGTCATTAGGAAATCAATTTGGTCGGAACCAGTGTAAGAGCCAGTTACTGCTTCCATACTATTGTTGTTTAACTAGTCGAAGAAGATCAAGTTCTCTCCAATATCCTTCGAAAAGGATCTCTTTTGCTTTTTCGGCCTTGACATAATCGTCACAAGCCATAAATATCCTAGTCATGACCATCACAGCTATGGTTCTCACGCGTGACCATTAAGGATGGCAATTGGGCGTGGCGGGCACAGGTAGTTCTTGCCCATACCCATGCCCGCGACCTCGATTTTCCCCCACGAGCATGCCCGCGAAGGATGACGGGCGAAGAATCTTGCCCATACTTGTCGCTCGCGGGCATGCCCGTGTACCTGCGAAATGTTTCTGCTTCACAATCCAAATATCTGGCCATCCATGAACCCAGACCACAAGATATTAAGCACACAAACACATTTAGTAACTCAGTCTCCAGGTTCGCTAGAGATTGATCAATAACTATCGTACAAATCGACATGTAGAAGCACTATTACTCAGCTAATTTCTAATCATGTTACAAGAACACCGCATAATACAGTGCATTACAAGATCTAAAGAAATGGGCAATACAGACATACAATAATATCTACATTCTATAGTATGTTTGCTCCAGTATGATATCGTAATTAAAGGCTCAAGCGCCACCACCGGTAAAACCTTTCTTTTCATGGCTAAGCGTAGTTGTATATACTATACATAGAGATCTAGGATAAACTAAAACTAGAATGTGCGAGCATAACCGAAGATTACATTGTTTGAATTGAAACTCGGCATGCATTTTCCAATATGTGATAAAGATATCATCACAGGGAGAATAATCCTCTTATCGATATATGAAGCCAATGAAAATCTAAATCGATGAAGGATGTAGAAAGCGGCATGCCACATCTCATGGATAAGTTACCCAACCTATTCCATCGATGTTCAGAGAAGCAATATCCACAGATCGCAAGTTGTTGCGAGTTTGCGATTTCATTAGCACACTTTTTAATGTAAAAACACTACACCAATTAAGTAAATAAAGGCGACCAAGATGCAAGCACACATTGTAGTGAACTTAGAGAGCTCAATTTTTTATAAACAATCTAACATGGTTTTAATGAACTGACGGTGAACACAAACAAGTTACGTTGAAAGACTTCAAAGATAGTGATGTACCATCGATTCGATAGATGAATTCAATCATGCCTTATAAATTTAAATAACGAAACCGAAAGTCCAAGGCACTGTAATAATCAGAAACATTAATAGCAACAGAGATCAGCTTAGATTAATCAAATGTCATATGTCCATTAAAGAGTTTCAATAAGGTATAAGAAGATCTGTGAATAAGCGCAAAAGTCAACAAACATCATTTGCATACATATTAACTCATTCCTTTTCTATGCATCCTAGATTGTGAAAAAACGTGAGAAAATTGAGCACTAAAGGATACAAAGACAATGGATAGTACAACTTAACGGTCTGTGTTTGATATCAAGTTATCAACATTCAACTATTATGCATTTAATTGAAATTGAAACCTTCTCTTAAAATATAAGGACACTACCTCACTAGAACCGAACTATATTCTGCCTGAGAGTCCAGGTTTGCCTTTCAGAGCTTAAACAAGAGAAAAACACACTTACTTGTGAAAATAATAGAGAAAACTCATTTGAAGAAAGCCCCCCATTTAAGCCAAAGCTGTAATAGCCTCGAAAATATAAGGACACTGCCTGGCAGAAGCATATGAAAAATGTAGACAGAGCCTTGTCAAATTATTTCGTCGAAAGAGAAGCAATATTTTTAAGAAGCAACAGAATTCTGTATCGAAATTCAAAACAAATTGATATATGAAAGGATGGTGGCGGTTTATATCAACTAATTGCAGAATTGAACATCCTAGAAAATAAATCGTTTGGCACCTCAAGCACTCTTTATAACATACAACAGCTGCACAGTTATTTCTAGATATCCTATGAAGCTTCCCTAACATCATATTTATTTTCAGAGTTCTCACTTTAGAAGGAATACCTTCCATCTGCAGAAAAAACATATAGGTCAATAGGTCCTACTTCACATCATCTGTCTTCATCGTTACGGAAGAATCAACCATACTTGAATCTAACTCTAACTCCTCCACCATAATTTTGAGAGGAATTATCTCAAGGAATATAATAAGCAAACCGTGCCGTGCCAGAAGTCCCAGATGAGGAGGGGGTGCGAAGTGTCTATCATGTCTTCAGTTCTTAGCAATCTTTACGATCAGTTTAGATAATGTGTATAAACAAGACCACTTATCGCTTTCGCATACATCTTTGCATGATTTCTTTTTATCAGTACAAGTCTTATATGTATCTTCCAATGAGACAATGTGCTACGTAGTGTTTCGACTATGGAAAAGATCTATAGCTAGTCAAAGTCGTACACTAGTTCCGACCAAATTGATTTTCTAGTACTAATTAGATCATTTTTAACATAGTCGACACATACTTTGTACTATGTTCGTAGTTTTTGCTCTTTTTCTTGGTCTACTGCTTTTTTTAGTAAGATTTTTCTACTAACACAAGTAGTCAGGGGCTAGGAAATATATGAGTATTTAGCAAAATGAAAAGATAACCGAAGACTTTACTAATAACAAAAGGTAAGTTTTAATATTTATAATTCAACTATTACAACCATCTACTCCTTGGGACCACTAGACTGGTCGCTACGAGACAAAGATCTGACCTTCATTTCCTCTGTGACCTTCTTTCCGAGAAGCATTACTTCCTCGAATAACTTGGTCGCTTCTTCACCCGAACAGTTGAAGTCTTCTTCAATAGCTTGGAGGTGAATAGAGGGATCAGAAGCTTTCAGCTCCGCCAAAGCAAGACTGACTCCATTAGCAACGATGTCTTTCATAATCTGGGCATGGCTCTTCCGAGTAGTCTCGAGCAGACCTTGGAGATCTTCGAGTTGTTGGCCAAGACAATTTATCTTCTCCACCGGATGTCTTAAAATGGGCAGACTTGATCCTGATATCATGTCAAAGAGTATCTTGTTGAGAGCCTTGACCTTCTCCTCAAGACTCTGGTCGAGTTTTGCCTCCTTGTCGTGCTCGAACTCAAGAGCTTTTTCTGCTCTCTATAATTTTTGGGTTTGCTCTGCACAAGTAGACCAAGTATAAATACATATAATTAGAATAGATAAGTACACTGGTCAAGTCTATGACTGGTTACCTTGATTATTTTCTCGAAAGTTTCAATAACTTCCTTGTACCTGGTCGTCAAGTATTCAATCGACAGGTCCTTAGTTTGGCATTCTTCTTCAAGCTTAGCTATTATGGCCTCCTTAGCCATAACCTCTGTTTTTGTTTTTTTCCAGATCTGTCAAATATGATAAAGGGATAAGTTAATTAACGAAAGAGGAACAAGATAACAAGAAGGAGAGGAGAGTTCAAGAAGAATGTACTTACTTTATAATTCGGAGTTTTATTTTCTAAGAGTTTTATTCGCTGGGTCAATCCACCGGCCACAGTGAAATTCTCCACAAAATACTACAAAAATGGCAAGCTTCTTTAAGTTTTTGATAAGCTTTAAGGAAAAGGCTATAAAAGTAGTCATAGGTGCTTAACTGGATCGTCGTGTCATTATATCCGGCGAAAATATTATCTGGACTCATCTCTGCTTAACGATTCGATATTCTTCCCTAAGCCTCATTGAGTTCTTCATCATTGAAAACCCGAGGGCAATAAAGGAAGTTGCTGTGATGAACAGACTTCTTCAATATCGAAGAGATCCTTCCTCCTTGAACACTTCCCGCATAGGGTGGAACCTCCTGAGGTTCTGCGTCGACCACAGCCTCCTTTGACAGGGTGAAAGCCGCCAAGGAGTCCTGGACAAAAGGAACCGGAGTTGGAGCTGCCACCTGATCGGGGGCTAGCCCGACCACTCTTTTTGCAGGAGCTTCCTCCCGAGGAGTGTTCTACTCGGAGGCGACCGAAACACAAGAGGATCTAAAAAAATAGAAGATAGGAAAAAAAATAAAATTCTAGAATACCAAAAGCATTAAAGGTATGTACTTTCATAAATCTTTTCATATATACATACTTGGTCGTCTTCTTGGTCTTGATCTTGAAATGCGCAAGAGCAAAATCCGTAGTGCTTGCTTTTCTTTTCTTTTCAACTAATTTTACCGGTTCCGAATTGGTAGGGCTGGTTAGATCCCCCACATCCTTTGACTGGAGGTTAGAAGCAATATCCTCGACCGGTTGGCCGAGGATGAGATTCTTGACCATCTGGTTGGAGACAGTGTCTTCATTGACCTCTGAAACAATTGCTTCAGCAGCAATTGCCTGATCGTGCGTGACCATCCCAGGGTTTACGACCTTCGCAACTTTTGGCCATGGGTTCTCCTTCTCTCCCACCTAAGTTATTAATTAAATCCAATTAGGTGATTAAATTTACCATCTCAAATATATACTACTTTTTCGATGCTCTTTTTACCTCCAGGAGACCATCATCTTGTGTGCTCGCTGAGCAGAAATCGGTCGGAGCAATAATTGGTGTAGAGTCCCCACCGGACTCTTTCATCCTTAACCCGACCGCCTGCATATTAGAGTAGAGTCAAATACTGATCGGAGAATATATACACGATGAAGAAAAAGCTATTATTTACCTTGAGTCTCTCTTCCTCATAGACAACGACCAAAATACCATGGAATGCAGCCTTGATATCAGGCTCCCCGGCACAGATCATTCTGATCCGCTCTCTGATTTCATCAGAGGAAAGGGCTCAAAAGAATAAAGGGATTCCAAGGTTACAAAATAATCAACTAAATAAACCATACTGGTTGGGATTTTTCAGGACTTACCTTTCGTAGAATCTTTGGTCGCTTCATCACGACCAATGTACCAGATCATGGAACTTGATCGGAGCTTCCAGGGACTTATCCAGCGCATGGATAAATACCTCACCATGTGCCAAGAAGTCAAGCCATTGGAGCTGAGGTCTTTGATGGCTTCGATCCATCTTTCGACCTTTCCGTTCTTCTCCGCTGTGGACCTCCACTTTGTATTCTCGCTCGCCACTTTACCGACGATAAAAGTAATCGTAGGTGCTTACCTGGATCGCCATCTTCCAACTCTTCTTCCATGACGACCACGAGGATTTGGAATACATGCGAATGTACTCCTCAGCTCTCCCGTCATGGAGGCACATCGAGCACTCACCAAGTCCAACTGCCGACTTCCCTGAGCTCGCCATCTTATAAAAATACCTGAAGACCTTCAGATTTGGTCGGATCCCTAGGTACGCCTCACAGAGATAGGTGAAGATGCTGATGTTGGTGATGGAGTTGGGGGCCAAGTTCACCAATTCAACTCCATAGTACCCAAGAACCCTAGAGAGGAATTTATGTGCTGGTAGCCTGAGCCCGCACTCAATGTAGGCGTGGAAAACGGTGATCTCTCCCTCTTCGCTGCTTGGGAAATGTTCTCCGACCGTTGATCTTCAAGAAATCAGATTCTTGTTAGGGAGCATCCCGATTTCCTCCAGAACCTTTAACTTCTTTGGGCTTAGATCAGAAACCAACCATTTGGTGATCGAGTTCGATATTGTTGGATTTTTGGCGAAAAGAAGTTGAAGGCGGTTTTTGACGAAAGGATGAGAGGAGGTCAGAGGAGATTTTTTGTGAGAATATGAAAGGGGATTCAAAGAGAATTTGAGAGCGTAAAAACGCTAAGGTCGTGCGCAATGGGGATTTTATAGCTGCTTTTCGTTAACTGCAATGGGAAGTTGCCCGAAATCCAAACGGGTAGAAATCTCTTCAATTTTCCAAACGGTTCCTCAACTTTAAAGTGAATACAGACCACCTCATTTTTTGCATCATTAAATGAGGGCCTACCTGATATGATTTCATCGGCGAGTGTTTATACTACAAATTCATTTAAAGTTCAAAGGCTACCTAATGAGGATTAAAACCTCTAAATATTACTTTATTTACTTAAAGACCGCATGCCCTTCATGGTCGTAGCCCCTAAGGCTAATGACCCTGTGGCCGTGAGGATTCCATGTTACATTGTGGGTAGCCCGGTCGAATGAGGTCCAGTACCTCATCCCCGACGAGATAACTGCTCGTAGGGGCAATGAACTGGTACTTGGATCTAATTCCAAGTTTATTCCCCTCGTGTGATGAATGGAGCACATGTCTTATTTACGCCAATCCACATGACATTTGACAGTCCTAAGTCATTGACTATAACCATAACACCATTATGTCCCCTACTAACATCAACCGACTGTCAGTTACTGTTTCTCTAACAATAACTGATCCTCCGACCGGATGCGATGGTTCCAAAAGGTGTCTCTTCTAGGAGCAACTGCCACCTCTTCACTGGTATATAAAGGCGGATGATGGACAGCGAGAGGACACACCGAACAAGTCGTGATAATCGAAGACAGATTCACAACATCTGGAGAATGAAGCAATAACATAGCAATCAGTACACCAAGTGTACTTAGGGCTAGTCCAATGCCTTGTCGAAGGCATCCCCTGTAAATGATCCAGTTTATTGCAATAAAGAGCAATCATATTCTATGCCAATAACTCTTTACCATTTTTCTCTATTTATTTCGTAAGATTGACGACTCGATCGACAGCTTCATGTTTGCTGATGTTGGCATGTATGTTTTAGTCGCTGTCTAACGATATGGATAATCATCTCACCATTGCGGGTAACGTTGTACCCCTTACAAGCGATGACACACTCCTAGGCATCTGATGGCTTTATATCGTTCATATCTTCAATGCAAAGTTTCATCTCCTTCCTGCTAGGGATTCTCTATCATCGAGTTTTTTTGGCCACTAATTTATTCAACAACGCTGACGCTCACTACTCGTCGTTACGCCCATTGGCTCCTTCAAGTCCAGGCTTTCTCTTCAACGGCTCCAACGAGCAGCACAACAATGTCCTCGTTGAACGGCTACGGTGAGTAGCACACCATTGTCCTCATCTCCGCCACCGCCGACTCGTCTCTTCACTTCTCTATGAGTCAATGTCTTCTTGCATAATAGATTGATGCCCTTGTACTATTCCGTGGTCTCCTCCGACGTTATTTGTGCTATCGTCGTTGTAAATTTTTAGTTATTTTTATTTTAAATTTCTAGCATTCAAAAATTTCAGTTGTTTTTTTATTGGAGTTCATAAACAAATAAAATTTCTAATTTTATTCAATTGATTTCTAATTTTAGTTATTTAGGGATTTTACTTTGGAATTTGAATGAAAATCAAATTTAAAATTTCCTTTATTTTTTCTTCCAAATTTTAATTATTTATTGTTGGAAATTCCTATACAAATTCAATTGCAATTTTTTTTATTTTTATTCCGAATTATATTTATTTAGGATTTTACTTTGAGTAGGTATGAAAACCAAATTGTTAATTTAATTTTAATTTCATTCCGATTTCCAATTTTTGTTGGAATTTGATGATGATCTAATAATCCTCAATTAATTAAATTGTTTATATGTAATTGTTATTATAGATGGCAATATCTTCATATTATTCGTAAGGATACCATTTATCATTAATATGGAAGAAGCTTAGCTGAGTGGGCGTAAACCATTTTATGGCCACCTTACATGGTCGTAAGTATTTCTACGACCACCTAGCGGTCGTACGATTTTCTACGACCACCTCATGATTGTAAGTCTTACTACGATCATTTCATAGTCGTAAGTTTTACTACGACCACTCTATAGTCAACAAAGCCTACAGACATGTAGGCCCAAATCGAATAGAACACTTATGCGCTGTGTTTAATACACACAGTAGTTAACATCTGTTGTTATTCTCTGGGATAACTGGACGTATTAAGCCTCTGAATTATATTTATTTAGAGATTTTAGTTCGAAATTCGTATAAATCAAATTGCTAATTTTATTTTTTATTACGAATTTCAGTTATTTTTATTGTATTTGATATGAACTCTTTCTTTTAATCTATACCGTTATAGTTTGGACCTATCGCGATCAACAGTATAGATTTTTCTCTTTTTCCTCCGATTAACGTAAAAATTTCTACCTCTTAAAAGTGAACATGGTTTTTTTTTTTGCCTTTTTTTAATGAGATAGCATCGAACTTTTTTTTATTAATTAACCCTTTTTAAATTTTTTATTTTAAAGTTAACCCCCGGCGCACTTTATTTTCAATTTTGACCCCCTTTGGTCATGCCACCATCCGTCGCGTAACAAAACAACGCTGTCACGCGGTAGAATAAATCCGCTAAATAGCACTTTTCGTCATGCCACTGGTCGTGGCGTGACCAAATAACACTGTCACACCACAGGTGGTGGTGTGACCAAATAACACTGTTACGCCACAGGTGGTGGCGTGACAAGAGATACGAGCGGCGTGATAACGTTATTTTATTACGTCATGGGTGGTGGCGTGACCAAAGATGTCATAATTGGAAATAAAGTGCGTCGGAGGTTAACTTTAAAACAAAAATTAAAAAATGGTTAATTAATAAAAAAATCGATAGCATCTGCTTGTCGTTCAGGGTGAATGGATGGATAATCGCAAAGTACTCAAGTTCGATCAGATATGGTTGGGACGTAGAAAAAAAATGAACCCAGAGAGAGAGAGAAAAAAAAGATTGTACATGACAACTTCACATGTCTGATGGCCCAGCACCCGCGGCTGCGTATGCTAGGTGCAATGTTCCATTTTGAGCGGGCCTCACATCGATCCGCGCCGCCTGCCACATGGAATGTGGGCCATCCGATCCCTCGCTGGAGCGATCCGTGAGCGTTGATCGTGTGAAGACCAGGTAGGGATGCAAAATGGCAAAAGAAACCAGACTCGACTCCACGCCACGCCATTTTTTGTTGTTGAAAAAATGTGCTCAAAACAGTGGTGTAAAAAACGGTGGGAACTATTTACGCAGAGTCGCCCAGCAAAATGTCGCATATATACGAATCAGAACGTATTTAACGTTTGTGAATATGTAACATTCCAAAATTTCACTGGCAAAATTAGAATTAAAATTATTTTCTTTGAATTTTCTAGATTTTTAAAAAGTTTTTACATATTTATTTGAAGCCAAAATAAATTAATTACAAATTTAATTACCAATGTTAAGTTGTAAATAATTTATCTAAGTCCAAAATGCTTTAGAGAATTTATGTGAATTTTCTCTTAATTTTTGGATTGTATTTTCTAATTTCTCAAGCCTTTTTGAATTACCATAATTATTTTAAATCAATAAGCAAAGAAAATCCCAGCACAGTCTTGGGCCAGAATTTCCCTCGACCCATTCTCCTTCCGCACAGACGGCCCACACGACCTGTTCGGCTTTTCCTTCGCGCGAAACGTCAACCGTCGGATTAAAATCGGACGGCTGACATTTGCACCCCTTTCCTTCCTTTCGTTCCTATGGCTACCACGAGGGCCCGCGCCGTCAGCCACTCACCCTCTCACTCTCTCGCCCTGGCCCCACCCGTCAGGTTCTTCCCTGCCCCCTTTCTTCCTCCCCGAGCCTCCGCCATTACCGGACTCGGCCGAGCTCGTAACTCCGCCCGTTACTTCCCCTTTTCACGCGCATTTGATGCCAATGAGACACACGTCCTCTGACGCACTCATGGCGCTCGTTTCTTCTCCCTTAAACCCTCTTAAACTCTCTTTATCTCGCCGCCGCGCCGGCAAGAAACAGTCGTGCTCATCCCTGCCGCCTCATTGACCCCCTAGGCCTATAAAAGGCACCCTCGGCACCATAATCATCCCCTCACTCCATTCCCTCCAACCGTAGCCCTTCTACCCCTCTCTCGTCACCGGAATCGACCGTTGAAGCTCCTCCGCCGCCAACCCTAACTCTGTCGAATTCGTCGCCGTCACTGACGCTCCGCCGCCCCCGTCCACACCATCGTGTTCACCAACGCGTGGGCTACCTTGTGTGTGCGTTATTTCCGCCGGAGCGACCCCGGAACATCCTCACCACTTTGGACCGGACCTCGCCGCCGGCAACTCCGCCACGCCTCGTCGTTGAAACTCTGCACATGAGGTTCCCCGTCCCCTCCTCTTGCCCTGAGTACCACTCACTCGAGTCACCGTGCGCGCGAAGCACCGGCGACCTTAGGGATCCGCACCGCCGCCGTCGTCAGTCTGACGTGGCAAAGCCCCGTGATGCCTAGTCGGAGCCAGGTGGCTACCACGTAGGCCGCTTTCGCCCAGTCATCGCACACGTTAGCGAACACGTGGGCTATGCGCCGGCTCACACGGGCCCACATGTCATAGACCGAATAGGATTTCCCGTTGGAAAATAATTCATTTAAAATCCGAATTTCATCCACTGATGTAATGCTGACGCCATAAATAGATTATCCTTTAGAAAAATAATTCTAGAATTCTAGAAAATTTGATTTTAGGGTTTTCTTTAGTTTTAAAACTTCCAAGAGCTCGTATTTCTTCATACGAACTCCGATTTAGGTGATTCAAATTTCTAAATTTATATAAAATCATAAAATATCTATCTAAACTAAAATTATTTAATTTGGAGTTCATTTTAATTTTATTTGAATTTAGCTTATTTTCACGTATATATTTCGACGAGTCCGGAGAACCAGAATTATTCAACGATCAGACTTTTGAGCAAGGCAAGTTACATTCTTTGATCATACTTAAATCTCAGTATTTAAAATTATGTAAATTCTATTTTAAATTACACGCTGCATGCTTATTTAAATTCAGTTATTTGAATACCTGTTTTAAATTCATAGATATACCTAAAATCCTTTGTATGGCCCATGTTGGTATTGAACTAGATATTTTGTCACCCTACATAAAGTTGTGGTTGATGCATTAGTATGAACTAGGACCATTTGAAAATATTATGCAGAGACATGCTTAGACCAAAAAATGTTTAATTTGGGGAATTTAGCCAAGGATTCAAATTTGTTTAAAATAGGCCCATGGCATTGTTTTACCATGGACACTCTTTGCAAATGATTTTGAAAACAAAAATAAAAATCAAAGGTGGTTTAAACTTGGGCAAAATGGATGTCAGGTTGGTGCAAGTTAATGCACAGGATTGAATCATTTCATTGATCGAGTCTATGGTTTTGGTATGTTGCCCAAGTTGATTAAGGACCGGCCTGAGAGCCGCTTTTGCTAAACTCCACCGTACTACCACTTGTCCTGTGTGGGCAGGACCTGGCTCAATAATTTGTAACACCACATTGTTAGTTATGCCATGTTGATGTATGGCCGTCGATTGGACAGTATTCCCATTTGGCGCAAGAGGGGGCTTCTAGCAGATGGTTAGTCCAAAAGGAGTGAAACCTTAGCGGGCATGACTACCTTGGGGTGGAACTTTGTAACAGCCTTGTGATAATCACTTCGTCGCACGCCTTCAAAAGTGTGTCTTGGCCGACAGTGAAAGTTGATTATATCTTGTGGGTAAAGTTGTACCACCTCTGTAGAGTGTAAAACTATTCAAATAGTCGTGTCCATGGTCATGGACATATTTAGCATTTGCCATTCAAAGTTAGACTTTGGTTTTGGTTTCAAAATGAATTTGACACAAATACTCCTAAATGGTTTATCATTATGGAAGATTGGGTGGTTAGCCATGAGATAGGAGGGTATCCTTCTCCACATTCCTGTATGAGGTTATCCAACTATAAAACTTGAGAATTTATAAAATGAATTTTAGCTACAGAATAACCGCTTTGGAATTTAGTATAAATATTTGAAAAATCAACCCTATAAGCCTTCCTTTGTAATCCTAGCATGCATTATATTCTGTTATTGGGTGTAACTTGCAAGCACGGAAGTTATGCTCACCCTTGCTTAATGCAAATAATCTCAAAGGAGGAGTACTTCGTGGACGAGGAAGATTTGGATGGCTAGGTTGTGCCCTCAGACTATTGCCTGTGGCGTATCGTTTGGCCTACTACTATCTTTTGCTTTCCGCTGTAATTTTCTTTAGGCCAAGTGCTCTTTTGTAATAAAAACTATGATATTATTAATAAAGTACGTGATGTGGACTTGTTACCATATTTGTAATTATGAATTATATTTATTTAGAGATTTTAGTTAGAAATTCGTATGGAAATCAAATTGCTAATTTTATTTTTTTATTACGAATTTCAGTTATTTTTATTGTATTTGACATGAACTCTTTCTTTTAATCTATACCGTTATAGTTTGGACCTATCGTGGTCAACGGTGTAGATTTTTCTCTTTTTTCTTCGATTAACGTAAAATTTTCTACCTCTTAAAAGTGAACGTGGTTTTTTTTTTGCCTTTTCTTTAATAAGATAGCATCTGCTTGTCGTTCAGGGTGAATGGATGGATAATTGCGAAGTACTCAAGTTCGATCTGATATGGTTGGGATGTAGAAAAAAAAATGAACCCAGAGAGAGAGAAAGAAAAAAGATTGTACATGACAGCTTCACATGTCTGATGCCCAGCACCTGCGGCTGCGTATGCTAGGTGCAATGTTCCATTTTGAGCGGGCCTCACATCGATCCGCGCCGCCTGCCACATGGAATGTGGGCCGTCCGATCCTCATTTGGAGTGATCTGTGGCGTTGATCGATGTGAAGACCGGCGAGGATGCAAAATGGCAAAAGAAACCAGATTCGACTCCACGCCACGCCATTTTTTGTTGTTGCAGAAATGGCACCCTTAGGTGCTCAAAACAGTGGTGTATAAAACGGTTGGAACTATTTAAGCAGAGTTGCCAGCAAAATGTCACGTATATACGAATCAGAACGTATTTAAGATTTGTAAATACCAAATTGGCCGCATTATCCGATTAGTGAATTTTTGGTAGATACGGTGCTTTTTTGTTGCGTATTTGCGGATCTGACCACCGGCGCGGTGTATTTACAGATATGACATCGTTGGTGCACGGCCACCGTGCGCCAGCGCTGGATAGCACGGCACGTGGCGTTGACGCACGACCACTGTTCTCCAACACCGACGCGTGCCCGCCACCTCAGCCGCTGGTGCATGATGGTCATGCACCAGCCAATTAGTGGCTAATTAGTTAGTTAGTTAGTTAGGAGTTGGTTAGGTCAGTAGGTTAGTTAGTTTTATGCTGAAATTTGTAGGAATTTTTAAATATAGCAAATGAGTCCAAAAAATTATGCAATTTTTTGTGAAGCCTCCCGACACCGTGTAATTGCTTGTGTAAATTTTTCATAATTTTATTCATTAAGAATTGTTATCGCTATTTCGTATAATTGTCCTATTCGTATGAATCAATAAATGTAGAAAATAAGCTCAAAAAATTATGAATTTTATTTTGAAGGGTCCTCATGCAGTGAACTTGATTGTGTAATGTTTCAGTAATTTTATGTGTTCTAGTATTGTCTCAAAAATTTAGGATTTAGGTCGCGAAAATTTTAATTTTAGGTTTCGGAAATTAGGATTTCATGATTTCATGTGACTTGGAATGTTAAAAAAAAACTACATTGCAACAAAAAAGCTACATTGCAACTCCATTGGAGATGTCGATATACAATATGGCGCTGGAATACACACGTAATAACCAAAATATGTGTACAGATATAGCAAAACAAAATATAAATACAAATATACCCAAACATAATCGTATAACACGAGATATACCAAAGTCTAGATAAGCCTGTGCATGAACCGAGATGAAGGAGGAGGGGTATTATCGCATGTAACTCGATCAAATAGGATACTCTTTGTTTATTTCTCGGTTTAGTGTGGATGATGTTCTTTAATACTATATTATACGACAGGCTAGATAAGGTTATACATGAACCAAGTGAGGGAAATACGCGACATGCAAATCATATAACGATGTATCGTAACCTCTGACTCATGTGCGTTTCGAAAGCTACGATACATCATTATATGATCTGCACACCACGCATTTCCCTCAGTTAGTTTATGCACAATCTTATGTAGCCTGTGGTACAATACAGATCATCCATAGCAAACTGATAATTTGACAATGAGTGTCCTATTTAACGATGTGTGCAACTAGTCTCTGCGGCGCCATAACGAGTGTCCCTTGTGTCGGGGCTGCCCACGGTGGCGGTGAGTGTAGAAGTTGTCCATGTTCTGCGATTTCATGATGTAAGTGGATCGTACAGTAAGAAATGTAACAAGGATGCAAATTGTATATAACTCATATCTTCGATGTGGAAAGTGCCATCCATCGTTAGCACGGGACGACAGAACTAGAAGCCCTCGATGGCCTGAGCGAAAGCCCAGAACAACCGGTCCAGTATGAAGCGGTTGAGCCCTTTCCCAACATCTTCACAGTCAAGCTTATTTATGTACGTGTCGGGGTTTGATCCGACAATCTGGTGAAGCAATCTCGGTACAAGATTGTACGCCTCTTCGTATGTCCCGTACTGTGGATATCATGGGGATATGCTCATGATCTTAATGTGATGGTACAATTGGCAATAGCTCTTTGGGTTTGTCGAAGCGATCGTTTTCGGTTTTGTTGAAATCTCTGTTTTGACAAGTGTCGGGATAATCGGTAATCTGCGTGTATCGCGCGGTACTACTGCATGATCTTGATAATCTTAGGCTTGTGTTTGTGATATACGCTGGTCGGTATTACATAAGCAAAGCGGTATGGTTTTCGAGCAGGTGTAATTTGTGTTTTGGATTTCTCGAGGAAGCGGTAGTAGTGCTATGGTTGCTTGGTAGTACCGCATGATTGAACGACGCGTGTGGCGGTATGGTTTTTCCGAACAAGTGTTTTGGAAGTTTTGGATTTCCTTGAGGGCTGATGCGACCGTTGATTATGGAGTCTTGATACTATCATGATCTTGATAATCTAGTAAGCCATAACATGGCGGTAATCCGATTTGGTTTCGAGTTTCGTTTAACTTGGAGAATTGTTTTTGGGTTATGTCATTTCCATGTTTGTTAATGCATATATGTTGCATATTGCATGTTTTGAGCTAACGTGGGTCAAGTTGTGAAGAACTTGTTCCGGAGGCGATTTCTTGGTCTATTCTTCGCGGTGGCTTGCGGTCAATGACGGTCAGCGGCGAGGAGGATCGGGACTAAGCTAGGAAAGCCGAGGTCGAGCGATCATGGATTGGGTGAGGTCAAGTGACTCAAGCATGGCCTGAGAATGGACGAGTGGATCGAGCCGGCGATTCGATCTGTTGGTTGGATCAGCGGCGGGAGGTCGGTGCAAGTGCCTTGGAGGTTAGATGGGATTGGACGGGAGAGACTTGCCGAGCATGATGAGAGCTGTTGATCAACCTACACGTGGCGGAAGCGGCGATTGCTTCGACGAGTTGGACTCGGTCCATGGAGAAGGATCGAGAAGGGGTATTTTGGTAATTTCACCAAATACCACCTTGGTGACCTAATGCCAACCCGCGGCGCAAGACGGTGCGTCAAGAAGTGGTTTAGGTCAAGAAAAGTGAAGACGGCGCTTTAAAATACGTGCGTGTGTGTCCCGTTTGTTATTGGGCCTAACGGGAGCCCATTAGGGTTAAGTCTTCTAGAAGCTCTAGGCCTCATATAAATAGAGAGGTCTTTGTTCACAATGACCCAAGCACTTCATTTGCAAACCCTAGTTTGGTTTTTAGGGTTTAGGGAAGAAAAGAGAGGCATAGGCTCTAGAGAGATGGATTGATGTGTATGCTCTTGGATGGAGCTCTTGTCCTCCTTGAGGGAGTGGCTGTAACCAGCAACATCATGAATCAATCTATGGATGTTCTTCCAAAGATGAGCTCCTCTTGTGTTCTTCCTTCTCTTTTGATGATTTTGGGTGCTTCCTTGATCCATTGGTTTTGGTTGTTCTTGTGCACTCTTACTCCTTCTTTGTGACATGTGGGAATGTATCTAAGGTCACCTAGATCATCAATCTCCCACGAGCAAGAGTTGGATCAAGTTTTTCGTTTTGCTCGGTTCTTTGCCCTTCTTAGGTAAAACTGAAAAAGATCGAAACTTTGGCGAGATCTGGACGATCGCCACTTGGAATAGGTTCCTAATACCCATAGGAGGTGTGTTCCAAATTTGGTGGAGTTTGGCCTTACGGTTTAAAAGTTACGTCGATTTTCGATTTTGTTTTCAGTATTTACATTCATCGTCGGGACAATCGGTAGTACCGCACTTTTGCTCGAGGTAGTACTGCTTGATCTTGGTAGTCTCAAGACATTTACTCACTGTAGTACCGCGCTTACTATGATGGTAGTACCTTTGTCCCCGATTTTTCGAGATTTCTTGAGGAGTTCTTTGCTATGCTTTGAGGGTTTAGGAGTGGATTCATTCAAGTCTTCCAATGTGCTTAAGCATTCATCTTCATAGCTCTCATAGATATTGGAGTGATTTGCGATTTGCGAGTTGAATCCATTATCTTTGCAAAAAAGATTTGGTGCTCCTATTCACCCCCCCTCTAGTCGCCTTTCCGGTCCTACAATTGGTATCAGAGCCGGTTAGCTCTTCTCATAGATCTTAACCATTCTGAGGAGCCATGGCGACTGACAAGTATTCACTCAAACCTCATATTTTCGATGGAGTTGATTTTGCTTACTGGAAGGCTCGCATGCAAGCCTACATCGAGGCTCAAGGGCACATAATTTGGCTTAAGGTCAAAAATGCTTATGTCGTGCTTGGTAGATGAAGATGTCATCAATCGATGTAGAGGCTAATGACAAGGCTCGGAACTTCTTGATTCAAGGGCTTAGTCGATCCGAGTTTGGCGTGTGTCTCATCTGAAATCTCGCTCATGAGATCTGGAAGACCCTCTGTGATTACCACGAGGGCTCTCTGACTATCAAGGAAGTGAGCAGAACCAACTCAAGAAAGAATACTCAAAGATCGAACAAAAGCCCGGTGAATCTTTGGATGAGTTATTGGGAAGGTTTTCCAAGATTCTTCATAATTTCGTCTTTGTAGGTCTCACATTCATCGAGTCCGAGAATGCCGCCCGGTTTTTGGGTGCTCTTGATGTGAGAGTGCGGGGAATGAAGATCACATCCATCAATGACAACATTGTCATGAGTGAGCTTACCATGGATAAGCTTTACTCGAGGTTGAAGTCGCATGAGATTGATTTCATCTCGCGACTCCCAAAAGAGTCGATGGCTTTAGTGGTTGACCCATCTCGGGGTAGCTCTTCCGATTCTTTGGACTTTGGCTCATCTGGTCTTTCGTTGTCGCTTTGCATTCTTTGAGCGATGAGCGACTAGAGAAAATACCGAGGATGATTTAGCCCTCCTAACCACCAAATTCTCGAGAGTCTTCAACAAAGTGAGGAACAGAAGGAGACGTGGCCCTGTTACTTGCTTTGAGTGTGGTGAGCCAAACCACATTCGCTCCAGTTGCCCCAAGCTGAAGGGCAAGATGGAGAAGGACTTTCGAAGGCGTCCTCAAGCTAAAGATGCGAAGCCCAAGAAGCCGAACTATCGCAAGTTAAATCGCCAAGGTCCTTACCGCTCTTGATTCTGTTGACATGGCGATGTGGACTCGGGGACGAGGGCGGCGGCGACTCTCATGGCAAGAAGAAGGATCAAGACTTCACCGGCATGTGCTTCATGGCCAGGGACGACCACGAGCGTCGACTCCTCCAACGGCATTTACGACCTTTTCGGCGATCCCGATGAGGTATGTCCTCACTGCTCAAATGAAACGTGCTTTGGTCATTTACGAGCGAAAATTAGATAAGCAAGCTAGAATGCTTAAGAATCATGACATCATGATTGATAACTTGAAACTAGAAGTTGCTACACTCAAATCAATTAGTCCTGTAGATGCTTGTGATGCGTGTTCTGGAATGTATGATGAATTGGTAACTCTAAGACTTGCTCATTCCTCTGTTACAAATCAATTGAAAGATGCTCTGGATGAACTAGAAACTCTCAAGTCTAGTCCTACTTGCATGAATGCCATTGCTTTAGATATGACTACTGTTGATGCTATCCCTTTGCCTTGTTCAAATTGTGCTTTGCTTGAACTAAAATTGGATAGTGCTACAAAAGAATTGAGTAAATTTGATGCTAGTCACACTGCTCTCATTGTGAGAAAAATAAGATTAAAATGAAGGAGATGTGGAAATGATTACGTACTCTAAAAGCTGCTTCATGTGAAAGCGTGTTAAACTCACACTTGAGAATGATGCTTTAAACAAGACACTAGAAGAAAAGGCTAAAATTGAACAATCCATGTCCATGATTGCTTCCAAGAAAGTGGTTGATTCGATTCTTGTACTCTTTGTATTGAACTTGGGCATAGTGTAGATAAGATACAAGAAGCGTTTAGAGTTAAGTTCAAAGAGCAGTTGGATAAGATTAGGGATAACTATTGTGTGTCTTGTGAGGCTTTGAAAGCCGAGGTAGCTCACTATAAGGAAAAGTCTGATAGGGCTAGCAAGTCAAATAAGTGTGCTTCTTGTTATGAACTAGCCATACAAAATGATTACCTCAAAGGGACTCTTGAGAGATATGATTCTAGACAAATCTAAGGTGAGTGTGAATAATAGTGGCCTAGGTTTTGATTCCCTAGAGTATTCCAAGAATCATCCACCTAAGGTTGTTAGAGCTGTTGAGAGTGGCCTGATTGAGTTAGAACCACCTAAGTCATCCAAGATAGTCTTTAAATCACTGGTTTTGCTCAACCCTTTCTAGCAAGATAGGTGCTTCGCTTCATCGGTCGAGACCCTCAAAAGGTCAAGTACCATTGCACCTTCTCGCAAGAAGAATGGCCATATTGTTGAGTTCTCGCTTCAGAGAGCCAAGTTTGAGAGAAAGGAGAGGATGAGTTCTTTGAGGTCCATTAGAGGAGTTTTTGCACCTACTGTAGTCTCTAGAGCCAGGCAGCCTGTCATTCCTACTGGACATAGGCCTAGGTTTGTAGATGACTTCTTTGACTCTTTTGGTGGCTCTAGGCAGCGCTCTCGTCAAGGACTCGGTTGCGTATTGATGCAGGAAGGCAAAGCTGTATCTTATGCATCTCGGCAGTTGAGGCCACACGAAGGGAATTATCCAACTCATGACCTTGAGTTAGCAGCGATTGTGCATGCATTGAAGATCTGACGTCATTACCTCATCGGTAACCGCTGCGAAGTTTTCACGGATCATAAGAGTCTGAAGTACATATTCACTCAGTCCGACCTTAATCTCCGACAGAGGAGATGGCTAGAATTGATAAAGGATTATGACCTTGAGATCCATTACCATCCGGGCAAGGCAAATGTAGTTGCAGATGCCCCGAGCAGAAGGCGTATTGCAATACCATCTTGGTTCGGAGAATCGGCAGAGTTGTATGAAGAATTGAAGCATCCGAACTTGGAGATTGTTGAGCAAGGATGTGTGAATGCTTTGGAAGTTCAACCAACACTTGAGTCGATCAAAGAAAAGCAATTAGTAGATGAAGACATCAAGGAGATCAAGAAGAATATGAGAAGAGGCAAAGCTTGAGATTCACGAAGATGAGGAAGGAGCAGTGTGGTTGGGAACCGCATCGCATACCGATCGGCAGGATTTAAAGCGATCGATTCGAAGGAAGCCCATGAGTCGCCTTATTCCATTCACCTGGCGGTACCAAGATGTACGGGATCTTAAGGAAAGATCTTGGTGGGTCGAAGATGAAGCGGAAATTCTTGAGTTAAGAGGCTGTTGTGATGTTTGTCACGAGTCAAGCGAGAACATCAAAGACCCATTGGTTTGTTGCAACAATTCTACGATTCGAATGGAAGTGGGAAGAAGTTGGTATGGATTTCATCACCGGACTTCCTAGGACCCAAACAGGGTGTGATTCCATTTGGGTGCTATTGACCGGTTGACGAAAGTAGCTCATTTCCTTCCCGTCAAGACCACTTACCCGAGCAGTAAGTTGGCAGAATTGTATATGGCCATGATAAATCTGTCTACACGGAGTACCCAAGAAGATCGTGTCAAACAGAGGTTCTGATTCACATCTAGATTTTGGCGAGTGCGATGAAGCCTTGGGAAGCAGACTCAATTTCAGCACCGCCTATCACCCGCAGACGGATGGACAGACAGAACGAGTCAACCAGATTCTTGAAGACATGCTTCGAGCCTGCGCCTTGGATTACGGAAAAAGTTGGGACAAGAATTTGCCCTATGCAGAATTTTCGTATAACAATAGCTACCAAGCCAGTCTTCAAATGTCCCCATTTGAGGCTTTGTATGGCAGGAAATGCAGAACTCCGCTTCTATGGGATGAAGTAGGAGAGCATCAGTTCTTTGGGCCGGAATTGATCAAAGAAGCTGAAAGTAAGGTTAAGGCAATAAGAGAACATCTGAAAGTAGCTCAAACCCGACAGAAGAGTTATGCTGATAATCGTCGGCGAGAGTTGACCTTTGCTGAAGGAGATTTTGTCTATCTCCGAGTTACTCCACTCCGAGGAGTAAGAAGGTTCCGAACCAAAGGAAAACTCGCACCCAGATTTGTGGGACCCTACAAGATTTTGGCAAGAAGAGGTGAAGTTGCATATCAGCTCGAGCTACCAAAGATCCTTATCCATAGTCACAATGTCTTCCATGTTTCACTGACTAAAGAAGTGCCTTCGAGTGCTCAAGATCGAGACCTTACGAAAGCATTGATCTTCAAGAGGACCTCACCTATGTGGAGCAACCGATCAAGATTCTGGACGTCGCAGAGCGTGTCACACGGAACAAGATCATCCGTTCATACAAAGTTCAGTGGAGCCACCACCCTGAAAGTGAAGCCACTTGGGAGCGGGAAGAAGACATTAAAGCTGGGTATCCCCACCTTCGCTTGATCAATCACGAATCTCGGTCGAGATTCCCTTAAGGGGGAGGTTTGTAACACCCAAAATTTCAATTTTGTTAAAGTTTAAAACTTATTTGAGTTTGTGAATTTTCCGAAATTTTAAAAGCTTTGTCCTAAATGTTTTAAACCTAAAATAATTTAATTACAAAATTTATTATCAAGTTTAAGTTGGGAATAATTTTATTAAGTCTAAAATGTCTCTAAGGATTTATGAGAATTTTTGTAGAATTTTTGGACTCTTTTGCTATTTTCTAAGTCTAAAAAGAATTAATCGATTATTTAAAATAGAAAATCAAAATAAAACCCTAAACAGTGTTTGGGCGAAAGCCTCCGCCCATTACATCACACACGCACGCTGCCCACCCAAACCATCTCAACTCTGCGCTCACTCTAGTGACCGTCAGATTCACATCGGACTACCACGCAAACACGCCACCCACGCCGCTCACCACCCGATCTCCATCCGACGGCCGCGTCATCTTCTCCCCACGCTTCGTCTCCACGCGTCAAAGCCGCCACCGCCATTATCGCGACGGCGAAGCCGCCAACGGCGCCTAACCTCCTCAGATCCTCCGCGCGGCGCGCGAGGCTCGCGTCCACCTCCGCCACGATCCCCGCCTTTTCCTCTCTTCTCGCGCGCGGCGCTTAAGCCCTTAACGCCGCCGCGACCTCCACGTCGCCACGCCGCCGGACCTCCGGCCCCTATAAAGGGAGCACCGTAGCCTCACTCCACCGACGCCAACACCACCACCCACTCTCTCTCTCGCCTCGTGCTCTCCGAATTTGGAGTTTTCCTCGCCACGGTCCCGGCTTGAGCTTCGATTGCGCCGCCAGTAGCCGCCGCATCCTCGCCGACACCACCATCGCATCGCCGTCTTCACGCGATCCGGCGCGACTCGCCTCATGGGAGGACCCTCGAGCTCGTCGCCGCCGACAACCCGGAGCTCTGCCGCTTCTTCGTCACCGCCGCCACCTCCGTCTTCTCCTCGTCGCGTGGGTGGCGACCAACCTCGCGTTCCCTCTTTCTTCTCGTACCCTCGCCGGGGTCTAGATCGCCGCCGTTCGCCGGTTCATTGGAACCCGAGCGCCGCCGCCGTCGAGGTCTACGTGGCTCGGCCACGTCAGCGCCATCGTGGCGCCACCTCACAGCCACGTGGGTGCCACAACAGCCCTAGTGCTGACATGGCAGCCACGTCACACACACACGCGCCACCTCCCCGTGCGCCAAGTCCCGTGGACTTGGTCCACATGGACCGTGTCTATGACACGTAGGCCCCACTGTCAGAAATCATTTTAAATTAAATTAAATTCGAAATTCCTTTCTTTGGCGTCGCCAAGATTCGCATTAATAGATTTTCCTTTAGGAAAATAATTCGGGAAATTGATTAAAATGGCGATTTAGGATTTAAATTGTAAAATTCATAACTTATTCATCTTAGCTCCAAATTAGATGATTCAAATTGCTAAATTCTTAGAAAATTATTATCTAACTAAATAAAACATAATTATTCAATTTGGAGATCATTTTAGTTCTGTTTTAGAATTTAGAAATTCATTTAAAATCCAAATTTAGATTTAAATTTGTAAAATTCATATCATCGATTTCCAACTCCAAATTTTGTGAATTTAGTTTCTGAAATTTTATAAAAGATTATCTAGCTTAATAAATTAAAATTTGTTTATATGGAATTAGTTTAAATTGTCTTTTAAGTTAAACTATTTAAATTGCGATTTAGGATTTTAAACTTGCAAAGCTCATAGCTTTTATTTCCTGTTTCCAAATTGAGTGTTTCAAATTTATAAAATTATTATCTAGCCAAATAAAATATAATTATTTTATTTGGAGTTAGTTTAAACTGTCGTCTTGTATTTATTTGAATTTCAATTGATTGTCGTATTTTCACGTTTAGACTACGACGATTCCGGGGAATTTGATTCTTCCGAAGAATTAGAATTTCAAGACTTCAGCGAAGGCAAGTTATACTTTGACCATGTTGCACCTACTATTTTAAAGTTATTTAATTTAGTTTTTAAAATTATTATTGCATGCATATTTTTAGTCAATTATTTTAATACCCTGTTTAAATGCTTAGTTATTCCAATTGTTATTGTATGGCCAATTTTGAATATTGAGATGTCATCCCTTGTCACTATAGATAAATGGTTTGGAAATGCTTAGCAAATGCTTAGACCATGATTTGATTTTGGGAGGATTTAGCCAAACCATTACAAAATTGTTTAACATTAAATCTATGGTATTGTTTTACCATAGAGAATTTGTAAAGGTGGTTTTACTTAAATAAAATCAAAATGGTTTGGACTTGGGTAAACGGATGAGCGGTGGGTGCGGTTTATGCACGGGTTCAATCTGGTTAAGATTAAAGCCTGTGGTTTGTTTTGAAAGACGCCTAAGTCAATTAAGGACCGGCCTTTGAGCGTGCCTTTGCTATGCCAAAACGTACCACCACATGTCCTGTATGGGAAGGACTGGCTTAATAATTTGGGATACCTCATAGATATTCGTGCCATATTGTATGAGTGGGTGTTGGTTAGACAAGAGTCTCACATGGCGCAAGAGGGGCTCCTGAGGATGGTTAGTCCAATGGAAGCGAAACCTTAGCGGGCATGAGTATTGTGAGGTAGATCATTGTAACGGCCTTATGATATTTGCTCTGTCACACGCCTTAGGAAGCGTGGATTGGCCGACACAAAGGGTATAATATCTCGTGTGGGTAAAGTCGCACAAACTCGCAGAGTAGAAAACTATTGAATAGCGCGTCATGGTCATGGACATGCTAGCAAAGCCACTTTGAGTTAGACTTGTTTTTGGTTTTAAAATGGTTTCAACAGATGTTTTCGGGATGGTTAGTCCTGTGGGAAAAATTAGGCGGTTAGCCATTGTGATTGGAGGATATCCATCACCTTTCTTGGAGGTTATCCACATTATTCAATTGTCATTTAAAATATGATTTTAATTAATGTTTGAAAATGGCCTTGCAATCTATTATGATTATTTAAATTAAAGCCGCGCTTTACATAAAATAACCCCGCCAATGTCCTTTGTTTACCTTATGCATGCATTACAATTCCATATTGGGTGTAACTTGCGCAGCACGGTAGTTGTGCTCATGCTTGCTTTATGCAACAAAATTTCAGAGAAGACTATTATCGGGACGGTGAGGACACCGACGCCTAAACTACGCCCTGCGATTTACTGTGGCGGGCGATCGTTCGCCTACTACTATCTTTTACTTCATTGTGTTATTTACTTCTTTATTTGGCTTCAAGCCCAATTGTATCGAACTCGATTTACTATTAATGAAATGCGAGATTTGGTTATGTTATCATTTTTGTAAGCTGTACACCGAAAATCTGGATTGGTGTATGAACACGAGGGTTCGGATCTTTCGTTCGGTCCGACAAAAGTGGTATCGAGCCATATCGATCGTAGGTCGTGGCCTTAGAATTGCCTTAAGGACTTATCTTCAAAAACTAAAACTATTTTGAGTCTATCCGAGTCATTTCTCAACCTTTCTTTAAAAATGTTTACTAACTCCTCTCCTTCTCAAAATTTTAGATGGTGAAATATCGGACGCTACTTCCACTTGAGCCTTTTATGGATCTCGGGCCGAGATACTTTGGGAAATGATACAACACCTGGGTTACCGAAAGAGGCCAACTTTTCAAGGATTTAAGTACCAAGTGGGAGAACAACAACTGTGGAGAGTAGAAGTGCTCATCTACTCCAATCTCGCACCGGACACCGTCTTCCACGTCTTTGACGCTCCGATCCGGCGCGATACCTTTGATGATGGCATTCAGGATGCGGCAAGAGAGGCAGCCCGCCACCTTCGCTACACCTACAATCATCGCCTTCAGGGCACCGGGTTTCATTACTACCCGATGCACATTCCGACCCGACTCGACAGTACTTTCAACTCCGCTAGAGACGAAGATTCCCGAATCGACACACGGTGGATCTGGCTAAGGCTTTGGATTACGCCACGGAAACACCTTGAATGACTTGCTCACCGCCGTAATGACTACAAGAAGCGTAAGAGAAGTCAAGACCGTAATCATGAGCTAGCTAGCTACAAGGCCGGTGAGGCTAGCTCGATGTTGGATTATACCCCCAAGTACCCATTATAGTTATCTTCCTGTTAGCTCGATCTTTAGTTGCGAATTATGAGCTACTATCTTATTTGTGGTGGTAGTAATCTTTGAATAAAATGAATTAAAAAGAAACTTTTTGGAAAAATCGCTCTTTGTCTTGTGTGCTCTTTGTGTTCTTGGGTCATTAGAATTTACCCCTTTAGAACTTCCTATCTGTCTATCTCTCCTAAATCTTTGGACTTCTAGCAGATGGTGACCACCCGAACCGGCAGTGGCAGTGTCCGAGGTCGGGGCAACGAAGACGCAGACACAGACAATCCGTGCAATGACCACCACCACCACCGGCGGAAGGGCCGGATTGGCGTCAGATGATGGACAACCAAAACCATCTGATTAACCTCCTGGCTCAGTCCCTCAACAGCGTGCGTGAATGTGCAGTAACAATGGATCGCACCACCACCTCCACCAGCAGAGATTGACCATGGCAGATTTCATGCGCATGCGCCCACCGACCTTCTCCAGCAGCACAGAGCCGATGGATGCCGATGACTGGATCCGTGCTATCGGGAAGAAGCTGGATATCACTCAGTGTACTGATCGTGAGAGAGTCTGCTTGCCTCTCACCGGCTCACCGGTCCCTTGATCGAGAATGGTGGGATAACTACAACATCTCCCATGCCGATGCGCAGACTATCTCTTGGGAGGAGTTTGTGCGGGCTTTCCGCCATGCACATATTCCCGAGGATAATGACCTCAAGAAGAAGAGTTCCACGCGCTCAAACAAGGCAACCGCACAGTAGGTGAATACCTGCACAAGTTCAACCAGCTTGCTCGCTATGCCCCAGCAGACGTGGCTAGTGATGAAGAAAGGCAGGAAAGGTTCATGGATGGTTTGAACGATGAGATCTCATCCGGTGGTCTCCAATGACTACATCGACTTCCAAAGAAGTTAGTGAATAAAGCCAGAGGCCAAACATCTGCAGATGGAGAACTAAGCGGAGGATGGCGCTCGAAGTTCAACTCGAGGGCAACCCAAGCCTCGCTTTGCTCGGCCTCGGCCACCTCGAGTGGAAGGTTCGATCTTCGCACCCAGAGCTCCAAGACGCAAGCCGGCCTTTCGAACTCTTCCGCTCAGAACAATGCATCTGCAGCGGGCCAAAGAAAAGAACCCAACTTCATCGGCAGCAGGAGTGACATGCTTCCATTTAACGAGATCGACACTATGCCAACAAGTGCGAAAAGAAGCATCATGCAACACCAATCGAGCAAGATCAGAGTACCACCACCACGGCACACCCCAAAGCCGCGGGCGATTCACGAAGGGACGTGTGAATCACGCCACAAAGCAGAGAAGCTCAGCAAAGACCAGACGTCGTCGCCCTGGTATGCGTTTCTTGTTAATTCGATACCAAAGATCGATTCTGTTTGATTCCGAGCTTCGATTCTTTTGTATCCAATAAGTTTGTGGGCAAAAATGGGTTACCTATTTCTCCATTAAGTAATCCTATGATAATCCATTCCCCGGGCTCAGAAATGAGAACCAGTTCTCTATGCCCGAATCTTACCCTAGAGATATCCGGAGTTTCCTTCATGGCAGACTTGATAGTCTTGCATTCTCAAGGTCTGGATGTAATACTTGGAATGGAGTGGCTAGCCAAGAATCAAGGACGGATAGATTGTGCCAATAGGTCTATTACTCTCACCAATGAGGAAGGAGTCACGCTTGAATTCAAGCCCAATACTGCATCTGAGGAAGTTCCATTCGACCAAATTTTGAAGGAGTTAAAGCTTGAAGATATACCGATGGTGCAAGAATTCCGGATGTCTTTCCCGATGATTTACAAGATGCCACCGGACAGGACATAATGTTCTTAATTGACTTAGTCCTGTGGACCGCTCCAATCTCGGCGACCCTATAGAATGCCTGGCTAATGAATTGGCAGAGATGAAGAAACAAATTGAAGAGTTATGAGCAAAGGATATATTCGCCAAGTTCATCACCTTGGGGCACCCCAGATCTTGTTTGTCAAGAAGAAAGACAACAAAGATGAGGATGTGTGTGGATTATAGGTCACTCAATGAAGTGACAATCAAGAACAAGTACCCGCTACCTAGGATTGACGATCCGCTCGATCAATTGAAAGAGCAAGCGATTCTCAAGATTGATTTGAGATCCGCTATCATCAATCAAGATCGGACGAAGATATTTCAAGACAGCCTTCACCACTAGATATGGATTGTACGAGTTCACGGTAATGTCTTTCGGTTTGACGAACGCCTCGCACTTTATGAATATGATGAACAAAGTGTTCATGGAATTCTTGGATAAGTTTGTGGTTGTTTTCATCGATGACATCCTCGTCTATTCAAGAATGAAGAAGAACATGAGAACCACCTCAGTTAATTTTGGGAAAACTCGGGGAGAACCGACTTTATGCCAAATTCAAACAAGTGCGAATTTTGGCTAAGTCAATGGCATTCCTTGGACATATTGTGTCCGCAGGAGGAGTTGCCGTAGATCCTGCCAAAGTCGAAGCAGTAATGGATTGGAAACAACCAAGTCTGTCACAGAGGATCAAATGGATGTCAAAAGTGCCTTCCTGAATGGTTTCATAGAAGAAGAGGTCTTTGTCAAGCAACCACCTGGTTTCGAAAATCCCAAATTCCCAAACCGTGTTTTTAAACTCTCCAAAGCTTTGTATGGTCTGAAGCAAGCCCCTAGAGCTTGGTATGATAGGCTTAAGAGTTTTCTTCTTAGTAATGATTTCAAAATGGGAATGGTTGATAAAACCTTGTTCACTCTTAAGCATGACAGTGACTTCTTATTGGTTCAGATTTATGTGGATGATATCATATTCGGTGGTTCCTCTCATGCTTTGGTGTCTAGATTTTCAGATTCTATGAGCAGGGAGTTTGAGATGAGCATGATGGGCTTAATTGACCTTCTTCCTTGGTCTTCAAGTCAAGCAACCGAAAGAAGGCACATTCATTCATCAAAGTAACTATACAAAGGACCTTCTTCGTCAGCTCGACATGGGAAGCAAGAGACCAATGTCTACTCCCATTGCCACGACCACCGTCTTTGGACCAGATGAGGATGGAGAGCCCGTGGACGGAAGGAGTACCGTGAGCATGATTGGCTCCTCCTCTACCTCACAGCCGTCGGTAGGACATACACTCATTGTGGTGTGTGTGGCGCTCGATTTCGAGCTTCCTCGAGCTTCTCATCGTCAAGCAAGGTCGTCGCGATATTCAGTACCTCGAGGACACTCTTGACTTTGGACTTTGGTATTCTTCTTCTTCCGCTCTCTCTATTGGGCCTTTTTCGATCTTGATTTTTTGGGTGTAGAGTAGATAGGAAGAGTACTTCAGCACTTGTCATTTCTTAGGCACATCTCTCATCTCGTGGTCATCTAGAAAAATCCTCTGTTGCACGATACCCTTCGCCGAGGCCGAGTATGTAGTCATGAGCCGATGAGTTGCTCTCGTGTTCTCTGGATCTTATCTACTCTTCGGGACTATGGGTTGTTTTTGGTAGTGTTCCTCTTTTACGTGACAACACTAGCGCCATTAATATTGCAAAAACCCAAGGCAACATTCTAGGACTAAGCATATTGACATTCGCTACCATTTTCTTAGAGACCATGTTGAGAAGGGTGATGTTGTGCTTCATTTTGTTGAGTCCGAGCATCAAAGTTCTCGACATTTTCACTAAAGCTCTTGATTCTTCTCGCTTTGCTTTTCTCGGGGAGAATTGGGGTTGTTAGTCCTCTTGGCCTGCTTTTGAGGGGAGTTTGCTCTTTTGCATTCATTGTACCATAATGCATTTTAAACTTCAAAGAACTTGCATTGTAATATAACCTTATGGAGCTTTGATTATTATCCTTGTGTGACATGCTTTCATACCTTATACCCTGCTATGTCTTGTGCTAGCTTGCTAGATGTCTTTTATGGCTTTTTATGTATAGCTTAGCTTTTGTCATGCTAGCTCTATTATCTGTGTGCAAACTGAATTATAATATGACTTGTTGGATCTTGTGACTAGTTTTGCTTTAGTGATCATCTCATGATTCATGCCATGTCATATAGGCTTAATTGAGTCCTGAACTTTTTCTGAGTAGTAAATTGAGCTATGCTAATTCTCAAGTCAAGCAAATGAAAAATGAGTTTTTTGTGCGAAAAAAACTGATCTCACCAATTCCTTCTTATGAGACTGCTTGCCATTGCACTAGGCATGAACTCAGGGGGAGTTTTGGATGACCCAGACTATTCTCTTAAGCTTGTGTTGCTTGGGATGGTCGTAGTGAGGCTTGAGATCTAGCACAATGATAAGAAAATAAATTGGCAATTGGTTGAAACTTAGAAAGCGGTTGTGGATGGCTCCTAGTCCAGACTTGCTTTACTAAGATAAAATCAATCATTTTCAAAGAAAGTACTCAATGTGCTAAATTCTAAATGCTTGAACAAATTGATTCAAAATTGATCTCAAAGTGCTCAAAATCGACTCATTTTCTAGCTTCGGCTCCGTTTTGCTTATAGACATGGCTCGACTCATTTTGGATACCTTTAGTTAAACTGTGATCTTGAGCGACTGGTCATGCCTTCAATTCAGTTAATCTCAGATTATTGCTATTTTGGCCTTAGCTTTGCGGTACATATTTTGCCATACTTGCTTATAGCATCTTCACATAATATGGCTTGGTGTAATACTTGTACAGTCTTCATGGATAATCTTCATGGCTCCTTTTGCTTAAATTACAAACAAACAAACAAAAAATTGAAAAATGAAAAATTACAAAATTACTGACCATTCCATTACTTTCATGCTTTATCTTCTTCCATGCACCTTGATGAATTCATTGTCAAAGGGGGAGAAAGATTGGTAAAAATATTGTTTTAGAGCTTTTTGGAGTCATAGGGTTTTTATTGATCATAGTGAGTGGGATCATCTCTATTGCATTCTTTTGGTCTTATTTGCCTTTTCTGAAGTTGATTTGCAATTCTTGAAGACTCACAATGATCAAAGGTCATTTCGAACAATTGTTCTTTCATATGGACCTCAAGTGAGATTTTGACCCGTTTTTGAAAAATGAAGCTTTCTTGCCTTCTTTTGCCGTTTCTCACTTGCTGATACTATTCTGGAGCTAGCTTGGTCATTTCCTTTGCTTTTTCTTGCATTTGGACCAAGTTGTGCCTTTGATCGAAAACGTCGAGTTCTTACTCTTTCAAATCTCAAAACATTCATTTGTGGGAAATTGCCAATGTGTTCATCAAGGGGGAGATTGTGGATATCATGGGGATATGCTTACGATCTTAATGTGATGGTACAATTGGCAATAGCTCTTTGGGTCTGTCGAAACGATCGTTTTCGGTTTTGTTGAAATCTGTTTTGACAAGTGTCGGGATAATCGGTAATCTGCGTGTATCGCGCGGTACTACTCATGATCTTAGTAATCGGCTTGTGTTTGATTCAGAGTATCTGGTTGGTCGTATTACCGCAAGCAAAGCGGTATGGTTTTTCCGTAACGTGTAATTTGTGTTTTGATTTTCGAGGAGCGGTAAGTAGTGCTATGGTTGCTTTGAGTACTCAAGATGATTTGAAACGCATCGCGTGTGAGCGGTATGGTTTTTCCGAACAAGTGTTTTTGGAAGTTTTGGATTTCTTGATTAGAAGCAGATTATCAAGTCTTGATACTCAGATTATCTTGATAATCTAGTACCGCCATAACATGGCGATAGTACCGATTTGGTTTCGAGTTTCGCTTAACTTGGAGAATTGTTTTTGGGTTATGTCATTTCCATGTTTGTTAATGCATATATGTTGCATATTGCATGTTTTGAGCTAACGTGGGTCAAGTTGTGAAGAACTTGTTCCGGAGAGGCGATTTCTTGGTCTATTCTTTGTGCGGGTGGCTTGCGTGTCAATGACGGTCAGCGGCGAGGAGGATCGGGACTAAGCTAGGAGAGCTGAGATCCGAAACGATCATGGATGCTTGGGTGAGGTCAAGTGACTCAAGCATGGCATGAATGGACGGGTGGATCGAGCCCTGATTCGATGTATTGGTTGGATCAGCGGCGGGGTCGGTGCAAGTGCCTTGGAGGTTCGATGGGATTTGGACGGAGAGACTTGCCGACATGATGAGAGCCGTTGATCAACCTACACGTATGGCAAGCGGCGATTGCTTGACAGATTGGACTCGGTCCATGGAGAAGGATCGAGAAGGGTATTTTGGTAATTTCACCAAATACCACCTTGGTGACCTAATGCCAACTCCGGCGCAAGACGGTGCGCCAAGAAGTGGTTTAGGTCAAGAAAAGTGAAGACGACGCTTTAAAATGCGTGCGTGTGTGTCCCGCTTGTTATTAGGCCTAACGGAGCCCATTAGGTTAAGTCTTCTAGAAGCTCTAGGCCTCATATAAATAGAGAGGGTGCTGTTCACAGCAGACCAAGCACTTCATTTGCAAACCCTAGTTTGGTTTTTAGGGTTTAGGGAAGAAAAGAGAGGCATAGGATCTAGAGAGATGGATTGATGTGTATGCTCTTGGATGGAGCTCTTGTCCTCCTTGAGGGAGTGGTCAGAACCAAAGAACATCATGAATCAATCTATGGATGTTCTTCCAAAGATGAGCTCCCTCTTGTGTTCTTCCTTCTCTTTTGATGATTTTGGGTGCTTCCTTGATCCATTGGTTTTTGGTTGTTCTTGTGCACTCTTACTCCTTGTCTGTGACATGTGGGAATGTATCTAAGGTCACCTAGATCATCAATCTCCCACGAGCAAGAGTTGGATCAAGTTTTTCGTTTTGCTCGGTTCTTTGCCCTTCTTAGGTAAAACTGAAAAAGATCGAAACTTTGACGAGATCTGGACGATCGCCACTTGGAATAGGTTCCTAATACCCATAGGAAGGTGTGTTCCAAATTTGGTGGAGTTTGGCCTTACGGTTTAAAAGTTACGCCGATTTTCGATTTTGTTTTCAGTCGTTTCTCTTCATCGTCGGGACAACCCAGAGTACTGCACTTTTGCTCGAGGTAGTACTTGATGCGGTAGTATCAAGACATTTACTCATGCGTAGTACTGCGATCTTGATAGTACCGCACTTACAACAATGGTAGTACCTTTGTCCCTGATTTTTCAGGATTTCTTTAGGGAGTTTGCTGCTATGCTTTGAGGGTTTAGGAGTGGATTCATTCAATTCTTCCAATGTGCTTAAGCATTCATCTTCATAGCTCTCATAGCTATTGGAGTGATTTGCGATTTGCGAGTTGAATCCATTATCTTTGCAAAAAAAGATTTGGTGCTCCTATTCACCCCCCTCTAGTCGCCTTTCCGGTCCTACACGTACATAGTCTCGATGACCTTCTGCTTGGCTCGTCGGACCTTGTTGTAGCTAACTGGATAGCCAACTTGATTGACGACTTCTGACATCATCATCTTGGGTGAGACAAACACATCCGCCTCAACTAGGTGCGTGAGGAGGTTTGCAACATACGTGGAAGTCACGTTCCGAATGCTGCCGCAGGGGCTCGCTGAGCTCGCAAGTGTGGTCAATCAGCTCCTTGACCGTGAAGACCGAGTCAAAGATCTTTACTCGGTGAGCGATGACCTTACCAGGTCAGCCTTCTACTATGCACTTCACTGCGTACTTTCCTGAGTTGGACCGGTGCACTCGGTACACACGGCTGATGGACAAGGCGTACCGTGCTATAGCTTGTTGCATGGCCACCTTGTCCGGGAAGCGTTGCCCAACTAAGAGGGTGTCGGCTTCAAACCCCCACTGGGAGCCTTCTTCTTGCAAAGAAGACGAGCTTAACGACCGCGATATCATCAAGTCTTGATGCCACGTAAGGACCACCGGCTTGGTGTGCGTCCTCATCGGTATCATCTGAGCTTGGGTCGGTGTCCTCGTCGGACTCCAACCCGAGAGGCTCGTCCGGTAGATACTCGTGGCAGTCGATGCGGGCCGACCACTATGTTTTCGCCTCATTTGGCACAAAATTAGGCACGGACTTCTCCGAGGCAAAGACATTCCGTCGGCCGCCATCTTCGAGCTTCGGCCGTGCTTGCCCACTTGTAGAGGCCCGGTATCATCGGGGTTTCAGTATACCACGCATTTAAATTCACGTACACCATAGGGTTTCCGTCAATAGTCGCCTCGGGCTGGGAGACAATCTCCATGTACTGTCTCCATGCTATGCTTCCATTCACCTTGACGAGCTCCCACACATAATTCGTGCAGGTGATCGCCTCGATCATAACTTCCTTTGTCGTTGGCTCCGTGACGAACTCCCTCCGAATGCAGCTTCGCACCTCGTGAATATTCATCGCGTGGAGCCCCTCCGCCCAGGCCACTTTGTACTGGCATCTCGATAGGTCCAACCCATCGGGTCCGACCCGTACGAGACCATCGTCGTAAAACACAAACAAGTCTTGCATGTTCGAAAATACCTAAAGCCGCAATAACCACGAAAATAGTTACGAATGAGTTATGCCTAACTAATTCCTACTTAACTAATTACGATTGATTAATTACACCAGTACTTCATTTCCACTTATTCAATATGTCGTAATGATGACTACTAAACTAATTACAACTAATTAATTACCACTAAACTAATTCATTACTAGTGAACTAACTAATTACGATTGATTAATTAGCACTAAAAAAATTACTAGTACTTCATTTCCATTTACTTAATATGCCATAATGACGACTACTAAATTAATTACGACTAATTAATTACGACTAAACTAATTCATTACTAGTGAACTAACTAATTACGACTAATTAATTGCCCCTAAACTATCTAGTTATGACTAAGTAATAACGGCAAAAGTATCAGACAAATTACCTGCCCTTCGGGGGAAGTAATCAATCAAGGCCGAGCGCCGAGCGATGAGAAGCAAGAAAACAGTTAACCTCCCAATAAAAGTAATTATGTTATGTTCTCTGAGTTCTCAGCGATGAGCGCAAGAACGAGAATCGAAACACATATGAGATGAGCAAAGATCGAGTGCCAGAGTTCGGTATTTATAGTCGGGCAGAGGAGGAGTCGCGGCATTGGCACCGGAATTTCTGGATGAGACGACAGATGTGCGGAGGAGGGAGGAGGGATGGTGGGAAAGATGGCCACCGCGAGGTTTTTTAATTCTCCGCAGAATAGTCCGGATGCGTGGTGGCAAAGGGAGGGAGGGAGGCGGGAGGGCAGTGTTGAGAAAAATTCTAAACAAATAAAATTACACAAATTTACACCGTATAGTACACTATGTTGGGAGGCGGAAAAAATTCATAATATTTTGAACTCATTTGCTATATTTTCAAATTCTTACTGATTCAGCCAAACCCTAACCCTAATTAACCCTAACCCTAACACTAACCTAACCCCTAGGACATGTGGCGGGCCGAGGGCTGGCGCATGGTCACCATGCACCAACGGTTGACGCACCGTGCGCCAAATTTTTTGATATATATTATCGTGTGTTATGCGATTTTGTTTTGCTATATTTGTACGCGTATTTTGGTTGTTACGTGTGTACTCTAGCGCCATATTGTATATCGACATTTCCAATGGAGTTGCAATGCAGTTTTTTTATACATTCAAAGTCACATGAAATCATGAAACCATAATTTCCGAAACATAAAATCGAAATTGCGGCCTAAATCCTAAATTTTTGAGACAATACTAGAACACATATAAAATTACCGAAATATTACACAATCAAGTCCACTGCGTGAGAACCCTTAAAAATAAAATTTATAATTTTTGTAGCTCATTTTCTACATTTATTGATTCATACGGACATGACAATTATATGAAATAGCAATAACAATTCTTAACGAATAAAATTATGAAAAATTTACACCAAAAAGCACACGGTGTTGGGAGGCTCCAAAAAAAATTATAATTTTTTGGACTCATTTGCTATATTTTAAAATTCCTACAAATTTCAGCCTAAAACTAACTAACTCCGAACTAACTAACTAACTAGCCACTAATTGGTCGGCGAGTGGCTATGCGCCATGGTAAGTGGTGCATGGCCACCATGCGCCAATACCGAGGTGAATTGGGGATGGCGGGCACGCTGTCGGTGGGGCGACGTTGGCATGACAATGGTCAGGCGCTAACGCCACGCTTGTCAGTTATTCGGTATTGGCAAGACGCGGTGGCCGTCTTGCCGATGCTATATTACCAAATACGCCACGGTGGTGGTCGCAAATACGATTTAAAAAGCGACGATTCGCCAAAAATTCCCGATTAGTCGGTCGTTTCCGTATAATCGCACGCATAATCCATTTAGTTGACCAAATTCGGCTTTTTAGTCAAGTTAGAATTCAACCCGTTACAACTAGCCCAATAGCAGCCCAGTTAGAATCCTAATATACTCAAACACAAAAGACTTGATACAGAGTAACTGATTCATATATAACCATCACAAAACTAGACTATTGACAATAATTCAGAGTAACTGATTCTCTCATGGTTGTGGATCATTTTGTGTACTTAAATTTAAAACTTAGTTCTTTTGGTCGTCGCCTCGTTAGTATGTTAAGTTAGTCTAATCTATGTGACAATACATGCTTTTAATCTATTACTTAAACTCGTTGCAAGTCATACTTTGGTGCAAAACTATAATAGTCCACCGATCAATTTTGTTATCTTTTGAGTTACTAATGAAGTTATCATGTACAATCGGAGGGTGGTACAAATTTCTTTGATAATATTGACAATATATCGTGTTTAAATATCTCTGAAACTAGCCTTATCATCATATATGTGAGAACGCCAAATTATCCACATAATTCCGATTAATCACTTGATGGTACTAGGGGTGGATAACGAGCCACCTCGGCTCGGCTCGTTAAGAAAGCGAGATCGGATCGGCTCGGCTCGTTAAGCTAACGAGCAAAATACTAGGTTCAGTTCGGCTCGTTAAAAAGCTCGAACTCGGCTCGTTAAGAAAGCCAAGAAATCACTGCTTGAAGCTCGTTAGGCTCGCTAAAAAGGAAAACCAGCTTAATAAAAATTTTAGAAAGTCAAGGGATCACAGCTTGGGGCTTGTGCCTCTCTGGACCGCCTAAGGGTTGCTGGGTTGGGTTGGCTTAGTACTACTGCTCTATTGTGTTGGTTTTTTAACGAGCTAAACGAGTTTAACGAGCAACTCGCGAGCTAGCTCGAACTCAACTCGTTAAGAAAACGAGCTAAATTGTCGGCTCGGCTCGTTAAGGGACCGAGTTCGAGCTGAGTTGGGCCGAGCCCTTAACGAGCCGAGCTGGCTCGAGAGTTTCGAGCTTTTTCCCCCTAGATGGTACCCTATCTGTCCGACAACTGTATTCCGTTTTTTACAACACTGGCTCAAAATGCATGGCAGGAGGCCTGTCGCTCGATAGCCGGTTTGCCACGACTCTACCATGCGGCGGGTGGCCTGCCCACGCCACCAGACCGGTGGCCGCCATGTGGCCTAACGCGCGGTAGACCCTGCCGTGGACTTTAAGTACGGTACGGATGCCATTCTTACTAATTCATTCACATATATATTTTTGCTATTTCGTGTTAATTTTAGTAGTAAAAATGGTCACCCGCCGTACGGTAGACCCAATACTTTGGATTTTAAGCACGACACATATGTTATTTTTATCAATTCATTAATAAAGAAAATAATTTTTACTATTCTATCGTGCAACCTCACGTTTTAACACTGGGCGTCAAGCAGTTTCATGCGGCGTGATCGACAATTAGACGCCTCGTTTGAAGGGAGGTGCACAAGTGGAAAATGGCACGCTGACCCCGCCCCGTCCACCGCACTCTACAAAGCCACACCACTCGAGGCAAACCACACGATTCCCTTTCATAGACCCGGTCCGCGCACCAGAGAGCCCACTCAAAGTCTCAAAGGGTTTGCACCGCATTCTGCACATGACCAACTTTGGTTCTGTGGCACTGAAATCTACTACAGATTAGAACAACACGCCTTGGCTTGTCTCACAAGTAAATAAAGACACAAACAACTGACGCACGAAGAGTGTAAAATACATGAGCCAAGTCAGATGGGCGCCCATCTAGGAGGGAGATAATATATGCAGTGGCTAAGCTTGAGTAAAATCTCAAGAGATCAAAGATTAAAACAAATTCAGAAACACTTTGCTCATTACTGGCTGCACGTCCTGTGCGGCACACAAACTTAGTTCTCTAGCCGTCGGTTACGCATATGTTGTCACCGTCGGGCTTGGCTGCAGCAAGCCCACGACGCACCAGCACCTCGTCGTCTCGTCTGCTGATTTCGTGCTCCGCCGTCACACGATTGAGGCCGTTGTCTCGCTAAGTACTATCGTAACTAGTAGCAAGCAAAAACAATGAGCCTTCTAGATGAATCTGACATAACCAAATTGATCCGGCTATAGACTGCACACATGCTATTAATTTCTTCTTCTTCTGAAATGCTGGGGGCCACGACCCATGTTGGCCGATGTCATCCTTCGTTCCTGAATATATGGGTATTTTCACAAAAAAAAACACCGTAAATATCATTGATTGAAACATTAATAATTTATTTTGTATATACCGCGCATCGCCATCGCCCTATTTGATACACCAAAAAAAAATCTTTACGATTACTGGTGTTGTTCATTTAGTATTTCTACATTTGGTACTCATCAAAGTACATATTAAGCTCTCAATACCCCCCTTCTTGTTTAGTCCCGACAAATGGACACTATCGAGACCAATTCGGTATGGCGGATTTTTGTAGGAATTTTAGAGGAATGATATTGAATTTCAACACAAATGTTGCAAACACCATTCATTCCGGATAAAGCTGACGGCCACCAAAGGAAGTTTTCACACATAATCCTCGCTGGCACTTGGCACGTACCGTCAGTAACTAGTGGTCCACAGGCCAAGTCCACGGAGTCACACTCCAACCGGCCGGTCCTCCAGGGGCCATAGTACTATAGGAGGTCGCGAGTCGCGACAGCCGAGAGCCTCGGCACAAACCAAACCCAGAAGCCACGAGACCTCACGCAATCCGACCACCCCTGGCTGCGCTGTGTCTGTGTGCGGTGACTGGGTGACTGGTGCGCGAGTTGGTACAAAGCCCCACCTCTCCTCCATTACGCCTCCTCCACCCGCGCCTCGCCTTCCCTCGCCTCGCCGCCGCCGCCGTCGTCTCGCCGGTGCCTCTCTCACGTCCGCCGCCGCCGCCGCCGCCGCCGCCGAAGCCGAAGTAGAAGGAGAAGCTAGGGTTCCGGCGCCCAAGCGCCGGGGTATGAGCAGCCGCCGCCCCGCAGGATCTAGGGTTCCGACGACCCCGCTCACGGATGGAGGGTGGTAGAAGCGCGGGCGACCTCCCCTCGGTACCTACCCTCCCCGCTTCGCTTCCGTCCACCGCGCGTCGCTTCGGTGTGCGCTGCTGCGCGTGCGTGCGTTGGGAATTGCTCGGGTAGCGCTTTAGCTTGGCGAGTTAGGGTTTCGGGTCGCGCTTAAATTTGGGTGCTTCATGTTCGGATGTTTTTTGGCGGTTTAGTTTCAGGTTCGTGTTTGGCGCTGGGAATTAGGGTTTTGAGCGAAGTCAGGAAGTTAGCATGCTGGCTTAGTTCAATCCAGTTTGGGTAAATTCCCGCTTTGATTGTAGAGAGGGATGCTTTTATCGGGAGTTTAGCTACTTGTGTCGAGTTAGCCGTAAGCCCTCATTATCTTCATGGACTGAGGGTGCTGGGGGTGCTTTGCTAGCACAGTGAATTTCCTGCACGAGAGATATGCTTACATATAGCTGATTAGAGGGTGCTTTGCTTGCACAGTGAATTTCATGTACAATTGCTTTTAGCACATTCCAAATGGTTTCTTTTGGTAGCTTAAAAACAGGCAAACCCATAAGATCATCGCGATTTAAATGCCCACTGCAATTGTTTGGGAGTTGTTTGTTATATTGCCAGCGTCATAGGAGGGCACTCAGTGGTTGTCTCCTAGAGTTGGGTGAAATGTTGGCCTTACACTTATGTTAAGTAGGTTATCGTGCCCTGCAACGTTTGGTCATCCGTCTGAGAACGAGGATTTGTGTTGTCATGCTCATGTATGTATCGTGGCATGTGTAAATGGGATACTCCAGAAGATGTTTAGTTTGCTCCAAATTTTTCTGCTTCCACTTTGCTTATTGATGCTGACATTTTGTTGGGACTTTTGTCTCTATATTTAATGTTTCTCCATTTTGCAGGCAAACACCCATGGATTATGACGATACTGATTTTCAGAGCCAGAATTTCCAACTAGCTGGTGAAGACAACAGTAAATTCCCGTCAGGTTTGCGGCCATTTGCACTGCCAAAGCTCGATATTGATAGCTTAATCGACTCAGAAGGATTTTTCAGTGTACAAGGGAACAATAATAGTTGGATTGAGGTCTTGTCCACTGGAAGTAGCGTTGTTGATTTTAGTTCTAGTGCCACCGAATCTTGCTCCATATCTAGGACTAATAATGTCTGGTCAGAGGCAACATCCACTGAATCTGTGGAAATGTTATTGAAGTCGGTGGGAGAAAATGCGATGACTGGTAACATGGATGGTAACGCACATCACCAGTTAAGTGGTATGGACAGTCAAATTGATCCATCCAACATGCAACCTAAATCTAGTAACTCTCCAATAGGTAGCATTGTAGTGCCAGCTGAGAATGATCAGTCTCAACTTGAACATATTGAACCTTTCTCAAAGGATGAGAAGGCTGAACAGGCAGTAGGTTCAACTTTATCAGATAGGAAATCAAACTATACGGTGGAGTCTGTTGCTGAGAAGTGCATTGTGAGTGAGAAGTTGTCGTCTGCTTCCAAAAACACATCAGAAAGCTGTCCAGCTGTTGGCAACTATTTTGAGGTGGTCCATGATGATGATTCTTTGGACAATCACAACTCACACTCAGCTGGTGTAGATTCTGAACCCTTCTCAGAGTTAGCTCCACTTCAGAACATGTACGCCACTGACTCATATCACTTTGAGCAAGACAATCAAGAATCTGGTGGTGTTGTTACCCTTGAGGATTCAGAAATACATCATATGAATGAAAATAAAGTCGAAGGAGGACTCCGTGAATTGCAAAATTTGTCATGTACTAGTCAGCCTTTGGGCACTACAAACTTTTCCGGTGAAGTAAGCAACGAAAATCTACTGTCGGAAAGCTCCGATGGATTATTGGAGGCCATCACAAATCCAGTTAAGATGCTGCACAGGAATGATGACATCTTTCAGAGAGCCAGTGTTACACTGCAATCATCTTTTTCTCAACTGGAACATGCCACAGAAGGCCTAAAAAGTTCAGTTGACAGGAGTAGTGAGCCTGTCATTAAGGAGGTTGATACTGGTGAAGAACCCAGTTCTGCTAAATCTCGTCAATCCGAGCCAGATTCGAGAAATTCTAATCCTCAACCTGTTACGCCTTTGTCAACCGAAAGTGGCGAGTTGATTCAATCTCCAAAAGGAAAACAGCTTGCTCATGTCACCGGAGTTCCTGAAGAAGCAAAAAACGCTGGGGTGGATGATACAAATATCAGCACCGGTGATGACTCAAAACTTGGAGTGTTGGAGCAGCATCAAGATTCTGTTGATAATATAAAAAGTGGTGTTATGGAAGAAAAGACAATCAGGGAGGAAATCTCAGCTGTTTCAGATAACAATGAACACATGGTGAAAAGTGGACATGATGAAAATGCTACAGGGGCTACCGATACGTCAAAAGATAAGTTTGACTCATCAGGCAATATTGCCCCTGACAAATCTTCAGCTTGTTTACTTGATGAAAAGGATCCAGACATTTCCTCGGTAAATCATGAGGGGTCATTCAAGGAAGGTGCTACACCTGCTTCAGAAGATGAGACTGGAAACCAGCTTTTGGTATCACCTAATTCTGGGCCTCAAGAAGAAAAGTCAACGCCATTGAACATTTCAAGCAGCAACATTGTTTCTACCACTGTTACCGATACTTTCGATACATCAAAGGATAAACTTGACAGTTCAGGAGGTTTTGCACCCAATGATTCTTCCGCTGGTTTACTTGATAAAAAGGATTTGAGAATTTCCTCAATAAATCCTGAGGGGCCATTCAAGGAAGGTGCTAATTCTGCTTTAGAAGTTGGAGGTCACAATGCCACATCTCCTGTTTCTGAGCCATGGGGGAAGCCAGCAGCATCAGTGAACTCAAACATCAACGCTGTTTGTAGCAGTGGTACTGATGCTGTTGCAACAAAGACGCAATGCAAAGAGCAGGATACTTCTTTGGGTAGTTTGACTACAAGTGAAACTTATGATAAATCAGGTGAATTTGTTGTTTTATTTCCTTTTATAATTTGAGTCTGATGGACATCTTTTTAAGATGTATGTATTAGTAATGTGCGCTCTATTCGAGCAGGTTTTGGTTTCAAGACTGATAATGTTGGGATTCATTCAGGCGATCATGCAGATGCTTATCCACAGAAATGCCAGACTGACGGGTCTTCGATACAATCTGAACATCACTTAGATTTAGTCGCTCCATCATCCGCCTTGAGTGTCTCACCTGACAAGGCTGTACAAAAGATTGTAGAAACTCCCTTGAATGCAAAGGATGATTTGAATGCACATTTACAAGGTCAGTTGTTTGCGCTAGCACATTATTAAAGTAGTTTTCTTTCAGATGAGCAGTTTGGAACTACTTGTTTTAGAAGGAACAATCTTTTTACAAAGCAAATATTTCTAAGCAGTTTTTAGACTTAGCATCAGGTTGAATAGCAAAGCATTTTCCCCCTTCCATGCACTTGCCATGCACAAGCAGACAAGCCAAACCCTGCACATTTAATGTCTAACCCTGATAAGTTCCTGGTCTACAATATAGTACTAGAAGATATATTTAGAAGTTTGAAGTGTTTTTCAACTTTGCCTCATTGTAGTGTGATTCTATGCACTCAACCGTTTAAATTTCTGGTCTGCATATACTTGTTAAGCCTTGTTAACATAAGTAGCCGGCTGATTCAAGTGGATGCAAAGTGACATGTTCTTTTGGCTGCAGATAAGGTATTAAATCCTGGTGCAGATCATACTCCCGGTACTGTTTCATTCCAAAGCAGGGTAGGCTTAGAACCTGGGAATGGTGATGGAAGCTGTACTGATGCTACATGTGGTTCTCCTACAGTGATTAGTTGCACCGAGCCCTGCCCCCAAGAAGATGGACAGGGCGGTAATGCCTTGCTTCATCACACACTAACTGAACAATCCGAGGATCCAAAAGATCCTGCAGCCTCAGCTGACGCTGCCCAGAGCTCACAAGAATGTTCTGCCAGAGATAGAAAACCTACTCTTAGTTCCGAGGAGACCAATACAACAGGAGATGATAGAAGTTTCTCGTTTGAGGTTGGAGCTCCACCAAATGTATCTGAAAAAGCTCATAGTCCAGCTTGGAGCCCTTTTCCCAGATCTAAAGCTTCTCAGAGTACCGAGGTCTCTCTTTTGCTCACTGTGCACATGTTTGAAGCTGAAATATCATAAATTTAGACTTACATTAGCTAGCTGAGACCTATTGACATGGTTTATTATGTCCTGTTTTCAGGCAACCACAGAAATTCCTATATCTGGGAATCCTTCTGGAAGTTCATTGAAGAACACCAGTGATGATTGTAGGAAAATGTCGCTTGTGGAGACTGGCAAAGAACAGCTATCGGGAAGGAAAGTGATTGAAAGTGCTGGGGGGCCCTCTGTTGGCTCACATATTGGTGATAGCACTAAAACCAAAAGTGCACCACCAGAGCAATCACAACAGCATCCAACTCCTGAAAGCACTGGTATGCAAACCTTCTATATTCAAGCAGTCCAGAACTCCAGATATCTAATTTATCCAGAACTCCAGATATCTAATTTATCTGACTTGAATAATTCTGTTTCCCCTGCAGCTTTGGTGCATCAACCTTTCACAGATTTACAGCATGTGCAGCTACGTGCACAGATTTTTGTTTATGGAGCTCTTATGTGAGTTCTAAGTTCGAACTCTCTTAAGTTTAAGTTGTTTAGTTACAATACAAATGTATGAATTAATGGAACTTAATTTTCTTTCTGCAGTCAAGGAATACCACCAGCAGAGGCTTACATGGTGTCAGCTTTTGGAGAACCTGGTCTGTGTAGTTTCATTGCTGAGAGTGATCTTTCCCCTTCATTTGTCTTATCTTCTAAGTTATTTTGTGTTAATGAACAGTAGGTGGTGGTAAGCCTGCATGGGAGACTATTTGGCGAGCTGCTGTTGAAAGATTTCAGAATCAGAAGTCACCTTTAATTGGCTTGGAGACTCCTGCAAGCTCTCATATAGGTAAACATGTGATATCGTAATGGCACCATAGATGATATATCATACGTACACATTTTTTATTTATTTCCTGAGTAAATGAGTTTGCAGGTAGTCGTGTGGCTGAAAAAGCTAGTAAGGGTACAACAGTTAAAGCTGCACCAGCTAGCAAAAAAGGTGGAAAAAGTGTGTTGGCCGCACATTCTGCTGTACCCCTGCACTCGCCAACTTTCAATATGTCTCCTCTTGGTAGTTCTACATTGAACCTGCAACGAGGTACTCATCTGGATTTTAGCCAGGCTGTATCACCAGTATTCACATATAATTCACAGATGAGGCAGCCTACTTCTGGTGTTGCATCCTGGTTTCCTCAGAGTCCTGGTCCACGTCCTGCGCCTTGGTTGGTTCCACCACAAAACTTAATATTTGATTCATCAATGCAACCAGCTGTGCCTACAAATGAAACTGCAAAGGGAGTATCTTCTAAAAATATATCCATCTCACAAGCTGTTTCACCTGGTGTATTTCTTCCCAGTCAGGCGCCTTCTACTGTTTCTCCTCCATTAACAGATGTACATGAGGAAAAACAGAAGGCGCCAGCTTCTACTTCTAAGCGTGGAGCTACATCACAAAAGCCAAGAAAAAGAAAGAAAGTTTCAGCAAGTCCAGAACAGCAACCTGGCATTGCTTCCCCGCAGCTCACAACAGACATTGCATCTGTCACTCCTGCCACTAAGCATACACCAGGCTTCACATTATCTACTCATTCTCCAAGTAATGTTTTGGGCAGCGGGCTTGTTCCTAACACAGGTTTGATTGCTTCTGTGTCTAACTACCAGATTACAGGTAGTAAGGATGCTGAGAAAAGATTCATCTTTTCAGAACAGGTCTGTGGTGCAATAGAGCAATCAATGGCACAAGCCCAAGGTGCAAGCATGCACTCTATGGAGGCACTTAGGCACAATGAAGGTGTATGGAGCCACTTATCCACAAACTCGAGAAGCAAATTACCTGCAGAAGTAGAAGAGAAGCTTGCTTCAGCTGCTGCTGCTGCTTCTGCAGCAGTTTCTGTTGCAAAGGCAGCTGCAGAAGCTGCTAAGATGGCGTCGGAGGCCGCATTGCAGGCAAAATTGATGGCGGAGGAAGCCCTTAGCTCTTCCAAATCTGTAAATTCCTTGCAGAAGCACGACACTGGTGACTTTGTTGTCAATAGCAACTCGGCTAGTATGTCAAGTATAACACCCACATCATCTTGGAAAATAAAGGATAACACTCATGTCCCGGGTCCCATCATTTCGGTGGCACGAGAGGTTGCTAGAAAGAGGGTTGAAGAGGCAGCAGCTGCTGCAAAACGTGCAGAAAACTTGGATGCAATACTGAAAGCTGCAGAGCTTGCTGCAGAGGCTGTGTTCAAAGCAGGAACCATCATTGGAATGGGTGAGCCTCTACCTTTTACTCTAAGTGAGCTGTTGGAAGCTGGTCCAGATGGCTACTGGAAGTCTGATCGAGTCAGTAATAAGAAGGTTGGAAACACCATAGATAATAATCCGGTAAAAACACAATTGGAGGTACCTTCTGATTTTAGTAAATCTGGCAGAAAGCGTGGCAGCAAAGCTAAATATGATCAAGCAATACAGAACTCAGAGCCATCTTCTAGTGGCAAAGAATTGCAGCCAGATGGAATGCAGTCAGGTAAAGCTACTAGTATCTTTTGGTATGCCATGATCGGTGTTCACTTCCAGCTGATTTTGGTTTGTTTGGCTCATGTAGGAAATGGGGTTGAAGATGTTCCCACCACTGCTCCACTCAATGGTAACAGAAATGATGCAGCACCAAGCATAATCTACAATGGCATTGAAAAGGGATCTCTTGTTGAGGTCAGTTGATTCTTTGGCTTGGATATGGTTCTCCCTTTCTACATGATTATGGTAGTCAGTGTGCTGTTTGAACATTTCTCTGAAGTCAAGAACTACCTTTTGTTATTCCTTTTTAATATGATACACCTTTGACCATTTGTTTTTGTAGTAATATACACCTTTGACCATTTTTTTGTACTAATATGTTAGTAAAAAATAATATTATGAAAGTATTTTTTATGAGAAGTCTATTGATGCTATTTTTCATGAGACCAATCTGTACACTTTTGTGTATATCAGTGGTCAAAGTTCAAAGATTTTGACTACACAGCATTTTAAAATGGCTGCGACGGGCTCTAGTTTTTGCATGTTTGCTATCAGAATGAGCTAATTTTCAACTCTGCTGTTTCTAATCCGATCCTCCACCTCCAGCTCTCAAGATGAAACCTCATTAGAATATTATTGCATTTTTTTCAGGTTTCAGCTGATGAGGGTGGGTTTGGAGTTGCTTGGTTTTCTGCCAAGGTCCTTGATATAAACGAAGATAGTGCATGCATCAGCTATGATACCAGCAGTGAAGGTTAGTGTCCATTTCTTATGTCCACCTCCATGGGTGCCCCCTTTTCCACAACACATGCATGCTTTTCATTTTTTTTTATTGTCGAGCTACACTCAAGTTAGTATTGACATTTATGCTAGCCAGGCCTTGGGATTAACTGTTCATCTTTTAGGAACTGCTCTTCACAAAGAATGGGTGCCATTGAAACAGGACGGAGAGAAGGCACCTCGAATACGTCTTGCTCATCCTGCTACTATGTCTAAATTCAAAGGAACTAGGAAGCGCCGTAGGGACACAGCAGGAAATTATTCTTGGACCATTGGTGATCACGTAGATGCATGGATCAAAGATAGGTATGACATTCACTATTCAGTGTTCTCTAGTTCTACTATTTTCATGGGATGGTCTGGAAGATAGATGTGGATAGCTTGTAGATTTGCTTTTCCAGCCTGATGACGGTTTTATGCTCAATGCTGTGGTGGGTATGCCCTATTTCAGTATTTTGGACTGGGTGCTGGATGCATAGAACCAGTATCTCATAATAATTTCTAATAGGACCTTAGAACAATTCTACAGTGTACGGGTTTCTGTTACCGATTACCCTGTCAGTGTGTGTTATGGCTTATGGTAGTAGAAGGTAAGGATAGGGCACAGATCATCCTTAACGCCTGCAAGGCTTGATCCTTGCGGCAGATGAGGCTCTGATCAGGCTTAGGGAAACTTTGATTAAATCTTTATTGCCTCTCTCAATAGATACTTGGCTGCCTTTATAGAATAGGAGCCTTCCTAACAATAGTTACTAAAGATAACAATACATATATATATTATACTTGCCTAACAAAGCTTAGCCTATTAATAGAATTACTTATCTCCTTCTGGCTATTGCCGCCCAAGGAAAGGACTGCTGCATCCTTCTGCCGTGAAGGATTCCTTCATGGTGCTGCCGCAGCTTCCTTGCTGGTCCCAATTCCACTGCACCGGCGATGATAGGTTTGTCCAACAAATGAGTCCACAACACTTCCACCCTCGTGAAACAACTCGTCCTCGAGCTGGAATGCCGGGTAACGTTCTTTGAATTTGGCTAACTTGGCCCAAGTAGCATCGGCAGAGGCACATCCAATCCATTGAACTAATAAATAATTCCCAAACTCCGCGGTTGAGACGGGCTTGTACAATACTGCTAGGCGATGGAACCACACGCCCATGGACAAAGTCAGGAAGTCGAACAATTTCAAAGGGAGGTGTACCTTCAAACTTTTTAAGTAGAGCAATATGGAAGACATCATGGATCCGAGTGTGGACTGGAAGCTGAAGACAAGAAGCAACTGTCCCAATCTTGCCAATCACTTTGAAAGGTCCATAAAAACGTGGAGAGAATTTAGAAGACCCTTCTTTGATAGCAAATGTTGTGCGATGATGAAGGCGTAGCCATACCCAATCGCTGATGTCATAGACCACCTCACGACGTGACTTGTCATGTTGCTGCTTCATGCAATCTTGAGCCTGCAATAGATGCTCACGAATCTCCTCCAAGAACTCATCCCTATCTTGAAGTTGCCGATCAACTGTTGCCACTCTGGTGGCACCTGGTTCATAAGATAAAAGGGTGGGTGGATCACAGCCATAAACCACTTTGAAAGGAGTCGTCTTTGAAGCTGTTTGAAACGAAGAATTATAGCAATATTCTGCCTATAGAAGCCACTGATGCCATTGTTTTGATCGGTCACATGAAAGACAATGAAGATACATCGCAATAATACGATCGGCCACCTTCGTCTGGCCATCACTTTGAGGATGAAAAGCTGAACTCAATTGTAGTTTAACACCAGCAAAGGCGAAAGAGTTCTGCCCAAAATGGCTAATGAACACCGGATCACGATCGTTGACAATGGAAGGACCATGCAAGCGAACTATCTCATCGAAGAATGCACGGGCAACCGTTCTAGCAGTGTAGGGATGACCCAAGGCAATAAAATGAACATATTTGGAGAAACGATCCACTGCAGATAAAATAACTGTGCGGCCACTCACCTTTGGAAGACCCTCCACAAAGTCCATAGAAATATCTTGCCAAATAGAGATAGGAACCGCTAAGGGTTGCAAGAGACCGGCGGGATGGAGATGCTTTGACTTATTGCGTTGACAAACAATACACCCTTTAACAAATTCACGCACCTTCAAATTAGCATGAGGATGATAGAAGGTGGCACGTAACCGGTGAAGGGTCTTGTTAACTCCTTTGTCCCCACTGCCATGAGCTTCAACAAGCAATTGAGGCCACAAGAGGGAGTTGGCTGGGATAAAGACTCGTCCTTCATACAACAACCCATCCACCAAAGACTAGGCCGGTTTGGCCGCACCCGCTAGGACTTGATTACGGACAGACTAGAAGGCGGAATTATTGGCGAGTTCCATGTGAAGAGCATAAAAAATAGCAAATTATGGAGACGAGATGGCCAACAATGCAGCGGTAGGTTCCAGCCGGCGAGAGAGAGCATCAACAGTCGCATTTTGACGACCTGGCCGAAATTTGACAGAAAAGTCATATCCGAACAGCTTGCTTACCCAAGTATGTTGAGGGATTGTAAAGAGACGCTGATCCAGAAGATACTTCAAACTGTAGTGGTCCGTACGGACCGTGAACGCGCGCCTCCATAAATAAGGCCATTCCATAAATAAGGCCGCCAATGGTGCACATCTTTAACAAGACCGATCAACTCCTGCTCATATGCCGCCAATTTGAGATGGTTTGGTGCCATAGCCCTGTTGAAGAAAGCAATAGGTCCCGCACCTTGATGTAATACTACGCCAAAGCTTGTATCGGAAGCATCACAATCCACCAAAAAGGATTTGTCGAAGTCGGGAAGCTGAAGGATGGGACCGGAAATAAGGGCCGCCTTGAGCGCTTGAAATGCTGCCTCGGCCTTCGGTGACCATGCAAAAGCTTCTTTCTTGAGCAATTTCGTGTGGGGAGCAGCCACCTCGCCATATGCCTTAATGAACTTGCGGTAATACTTGGTGAGGCTGAGAAAACCCCGCAATGCACAGGCTGTAGTAGGCGTCAGCCAACTCTCTACAGCTTCGACCTTGCCGAAATCCATAGCCACTCCTTGGCCAGAGATGATATGACCCAAGTAAGCCACCGATTCTTCCCCGAAATAACATTTGGAGTGCTTGAGGGCCAACTGATTGTGTCGCATCAACTGAAGGACCGCACGAACATGCTGAAGATGCTCGACCCAAGATGAACTATATACCAAAATGTCATCAAAGAAAACAAGCACAAATCGACGAATATAGGCCTTGAGAACATCATTCATAAGAGCTTGGAAAGTCGCGGGAGTGTTAGTTAACCCGAAAGGCACGATGACAAACTCGTAGTGGCAATGCTGAGTCCGGAATGTCGTTTTCTCAATATCTATCGTACACACTTGATGGTAACCACTCCGTAAATCAAGCTTGGTGAAGAAATGGGCTCCCTTAAGCTCATCTAGGAGCTCATCGACCACCGGGATGGGAAATTTGTCTCACTGTCTTGTCATTAAGTGCACGATAGTCCACGCAAAAACGCCACGTGGTATCCTTCTTGCGGACCAGTACTACCGGCGAAGAGAATGCAGACGTACTCTCCTTGACAATGCCTTGCTTCAACATATCCTCGCATTGACGCTCGATTTCATCTTTCAACAACTTAGGGCAGCGATAGGGACATACTGCCACTGGAGCCATGCTTGGAAGGAGATGAACGTGATGGTCGCATCGGCGTTGTGGTGGCAAATCGTGAGGTTCTTCAGAGACGTCGGCAAACTCGTCAAGAAGAGTAGTCATCAAATTGTCGCCATCAATGGCGAATGCGTTGCGTTGCTTTGATTGTGCCTGCAAGCCCTGCCATGTGACCTCATGGTCGTCCCGCCAAAAGGACATAGTCAACTGCTCAAAGTCCCACATGATGGGTCCCAATGTACGCAGCCATTGAACAATACTATATCGAACCCTGCTAGGGGGATGTCATAACAGTCCAGCAAAAAATCTTCGTCGCTAATCCGCACATGTATCCCGGAGAAAGGTCCCGTGCTGGCCACGTGCTGGCCACCTTGTCACCATTTGCAACGACGACCTTGATGGAGTGGCTGGAAACTGGCGGGAGGCCGAGGCGGCGCGCTGTCTCCTCGGCGATAAAATTATGTGTGCATCCCAAGTCAACAAGAGCTCACATCTTCTCATCTTGGACTTCCACTTGTAGCTGCATTGTTTTCCCTATGCGGATGCCAGTGACGGCATGCAGAGAAATTTCCACTTCATCGGAACCTGGAAGAATTGTCGGAATTTTCCGTGTCGTCCAGCTCTAACAGATAGATACCTTTCATGGAGCACTTGCTAGCATGATCTCTGGAGAACTTCTCAGGACAATTGAAGCATAAGCCCTTGAGATGACGATCTGCCATCTCTTCGGTCATCAAGCGGTGGGAACGAGAATTGGGTGTCTTGGTGGCTTGTGGCGCTGCTGCTGTCGGTGTAGGAGAAACTCCCGCTGGCAGACCTCTGGAAGCCGAACTGGGGCCAAGTAGCGAGCCGTGGTTAGTGCCCGCGGGCCTACTTGAGCCCGGTGGTTTAGCCACCGGCCGAGCCTCGTCGTCGTCATCCATCTCCAGCCTCTGCTCATTTGCCCGCGCAAGGCTCATCGCAGTCTCTAGCGTCGTGGGATTTTGTAGCTCTACATCAGTGCGCAAGGGGTTGCGCAACCCAGTAGTAAAAATTTGCACTTGTTGCCTCTCCGTCATGTCGTCACATCAACACAAGAGAGCCAAAAACTGCTCCTGATATTCGCCTGCTGCGCTAGTGCGGCGAAGTTGGATGAGCTCGCCCAAAGCGATACTCCGAATTGGGGGTCCAAACCGGAGGTTGACATGATCCACAAAACGTGGCCATGATGGAACACCTTGGTTTCTTTCAAGTCGATAGCACCATTGTTGTGCAGCTCCTGTCATGTGATACGAGGCGAGCCACACCTTCTCCATGTCCATTGCCCTTTGAAAAACTGCTCGCAGCGGTTTAACCAAGGTAACAGGTCTGCTTTGCCATCAAAGATTGGGAACGACAGCTTGTGGAATCGTGGTACTCCACAACCTCCTGAAGCTTGCTCCTCCTCATCCTTCAGCTCGTTAGGGGCGATTTTCTTCCTGCTGCCACTCGCGCTGCCACGACCCGGAGTCTCCTTCTCTAGCGCCGCGAGTCTGCTGTCGATGAAATCTCTGGACGTGGTGAGATCCTGCAGCATTCGAAGCATCTTGTCGAGCTGCTCCTTAACTTGATCATCCATGGCGGAAGGTGGTGGTAGGGCTAGCTTTGATACCAAAGATGATATGGCTTATGGTGGTAGAAGGCAAAGATATGGCACAGATCGCCATCAACGCCTGCAAGGCTTGATCCTTGCGGCAGATGAGGCTCCGATCAAGCTTAGGGAAACTTTGATTAAATCTTTATTGCCTCTCTCAATAGATACTTGGCTGCCTTTATAGAATAGGAGCCTTCCTAACAATAGTTACTAAAGATAACAATATTATACTTGCCTAACAAAGCTTAGCCTATTAATAGAATTACTTATCTCTTTCCTTCTGGCTATTGTCGCCCAAGGAAAGGACTGCTGAATCCTTCTGCCGTGAAGGATTCCTTCATGGTGCTGCCGCAGCTTCCTTGCTGGTCCCAATTCCATGGCGCCGGCAATGATAGGTTTGTCCAACAAATGTGTCCGCAACAGTGTGTCAGTCCCATGTTGGTAGCGTTCTGGTAGGTTGATTTCCTCTTGGTGTGTTTGCATGTAGCTACCTGGGTGTGGTAGGGTTTGTTGTTGAAGTTTACTTGTTTAGCCAGTTACCCCATCATTGGAGAACTTAGCTCTCATTTTGTGGAGAGTAGGATTCTGGTTTTGATCTCACCTTCATCTAACTGGAGGTCTCACCTAACATGTTATTCTTCGGAAATTTGTTGAGATATCACCTTTATCTGATTAGCTGTACCCATCCTATTTTGTTGCTTGTTATCATGTGAATTACCACTTAAAGTAGCTGCTAACTACAATTTGTAGTAATATTAGTACCCTTTTGTTATTACCTACTGATCTGAAGTCTGTTTCTTTCCACAGTTGGCGAGAGGGAATTATTTCTCAGAACTGTGATGCTGATGAAACAAAGTTTGTTGTAAACTTTTCAGGTAATCTTAGTGTTGCTCTCTGTGTGTGCGTGGTGGTGTTCTCTTTTTTTGCTTGGTTATATCCTGTAGATATGATGTATTTTTTAATTTTGTTGTCAAGTGGAATGTTTCAAATCAGTAATAATTCAGTTCGAAAGTTGTGAATTACGAATGCCTCAAGTCAACAAAGTGCACTGCCATAGGACTGGGGGATGCCATCACGCTTCTGAATTGAAACCAGCATTTTGCAATTTTGATATAAATATTTATTTGTTAATGTTGACTATTTGTGTAATTATTGTAACTGTTTCTGCTGTAATATTGCTATGTGTTGTGCCATGAAGGTCAGGTTTCCATTTTGACTTATGGATATTAAACATTTTGGTAATGTGAAAAGTTTTTAAAGAGAGGATTCTTTAACCCTCCATCTTGTCTTGATCACTTATTTCCAGCTGGAGGTGGTGATTCCTTAGTTGTTGATGCTTGGAATCTTCGTCCATCACTTGTTTGGAAGGATGGCCAGTGGACAGAGTGGTCCCGTGTACGAGAAAGGAAAGCCAAATCTGATAAGGTTGCTTCTACTTTCTAGACTTTTTACCCTGCTCTTTTGGATTTAATGTACTAAATATTACTTTTGAACTATTATATTCAAATAACAATATTTTATGGTCTCAGGGTGATTCTCCTTATGAGAAACGCCAAAGGACAACAGGTAGTGATCCCGTACCTATTGGTGGAGAAGCTGGGGGGCCTTCTAAGGACAAGAGCACTAACAACTCAGCAAAACCAGAGGAGCTAAGGCCATTGGTTTTATCTGATAGGGACATGGTTTTCAACATTGGAAAGAGTGTAATTGAGAAGAAAACTGATGGTCTTGCATTCAAACGGCCTGGACTGCAGAAGGAAGGATCAAGGGTGGTCTATGGTGTTCCAAAACCTGGAAAGAAGAAGAAGTTTATGGAAGTAAGCAAACATTATGATGCAGATCAAGCTGATAAGATTTCTGAGGGTAATGCGTCTACCAGACCCGCGAAACATTTGATGCCACGAGTGCCCAGACAGCGGGAAAGTACCTCAAAAGTTGAACAGAGAGGAAAGAGGATAGGCGAGATGAGATCCAGAGGACTTAAATCTACCAAGTCTCAGAATGTTGCATCTAACAGTGTTCCTGGCAAGGATCCTTTATCCATGTCTGTGCCAAGCTCCGGTGTTTTTGAAAGTAGTTTTGCTTTTGTGGGAAGTACGGCAGGCTCTTCCAACACTGTGAACCCCACTGTAGAAAAGAATAATTCTACCCATGGCACTGGCCTTGGTACTGAAGATGCTTCTGTTTCTGGATTGCACAGACAAGCTGCATCTACTGTTCCTACTTCCAGGAAGAATTTAACCACTACTGATCGAGCTAAAAGGAAATTTGTTCCTTCTATGGATAACTTGAACAGAAATATATTCAAAACGTCTGAAATTGCAGGGAAGACTAGTTCTGATTCTTCTGAACCCCGAAGGTCCAACCGCCGAATTCAACCAACCTCTCGGGTAGCTACAGGAACTATCCTTACGTTTCAATAGATTTATTTTGCTGATGTTGTCTTTTGACTTCTCCATTTTGTCCTTGAATGTCGATAGTGCCTTACTGCCTTGCGATAATTGTTTACACTGTAGGACATAATTTGGCTGTAGCTAACTTACAAACCTTTCAGTTTCCTTCGAGTTGATCTAGGCTTTTGTAATTTGGATGAGTTTACTAATACTGAACAGCTTATTTTACTACGATTTATGCTGGTGGTTTGAGATTTGTCACCCAGCTTGATTTTCTTTGTGCACTTGCACACGAGCAAACGCACATGACTGGTGCATGTGCGCGTGCATGCCTACTGTGGAGCTTCTAATTTATACTTATTTTATTAGTTTGCTATGTATGCTAACTTTGGTTTTGCTGTTTTCTGCAACACAGTTGCTTGAGGGCCTGCAAAGTTCTCTTATTGTTTCCAAAGTTCCTGGCGAAAAGGGTCCTAGGACTAATTACAGAAGTGCTTCCTCAAGAGGTAACTCTTCTTTCTCATGTTTCCGGAGTTTGTTTTATGGGTCATTTCTGCTTCTGTGGTAGTCACTCTTTTGAAATTTGTCTGTGGGAACAGGGAGGGCTCTTGGCTGAGAAAAGGAGTTGCAGCGCTGTTTTGGTGGGAACTATCGTCTTTGTACATAACCGGTAGCTTGCTGAGTATGGAAGCAAAGCGGGGATAGGATTGGAGTAAAGTCTTCCTTGGAGCACCTGCGTTCAGATGTATTATAAACTAGCTTAAGTTAGTGGCTTTATTTCTTTCTTGGAGCACCTGTGTTGTAGAGTAGCCATTAATCAACCAAAACCCTCCGTTTAATCTGTATGGATACAGCGCGAAAGAGAAGAATGGGCCTGGTTTAAACTCATCAACGTTTGTGCATCGTGCATGTGACAAATCATATTTATGTTCTCTCTTGAATGGCAGCCCTATGTTAACATGATCGATTGGTGGTGCTTTGCGGTGCAAGTGAATGCTTTGACAGAATGCAGAATGGGCTTTTTATGCTGCCTGTGCGCTGCTGTGTTGTCACGGCTGTTTCGTGATCATTTTAGGTAGAGGCGTTTGCATGATCGTCGGGTTCGGCTGGGGAGGCTTTTCTGTGGCTACGTGATCCTCTTATATCATATGATTTATCTGGTGCTTGAATCCTGAAAACGTTAACCATACGCTCGAGTGTAGTATGTATCAAAGGGATTCGCATCGGCTGCCATGCCATTCACGGATAAATAGTGATGTGACGTTCAAAAGATCTAAGCCGCTCGATCTAGGAAGGACGGATCAGATCTACTGCTACAGCGCAGCAAACAGCACCATGTTACAATATTCTATGATTTGTTTCCGTGTCAAAGATGGGTTCCCGTACATGTGGATAAGCATGACCGTACGTATTAGCTGTGACAAATGCTATCGCATTCTGAACAGATCGAGGTAGTAAAATAGAATACGACTGCTTTTGCAGATAAACATCAATTTTATGCCTTGAAAAAGAGAGGAAAAAGCATCGTATTTATATGTCAGCATTGTCAATTAAATTCTGAACGCGCAGGAATCAATGGCAGAAACAAGAACCATTGGATCTCTCCCAGTGGCTAATGTGCAGGAGCTTGCAGAAACTTGCAATGGGTCTGATGACCAGATGCCTGAAAGGTACATTAGGACAGAGGCCAGTTCTGAGGAGGTCATCAGCGGTTGTGACACTACTTTGGCAATTCCTATCATCGATCTCAACAAATTGCTTGACCCTCAGTCATCGAAGAGGAGTGCATGAAGCTAGGATCTGCCTGTCAGTACTGGGGCTGCTTTCAGGTATGTAAAAATAAGTTTTTCGTATTTCAGCATTGGAACCAATACATACAACTGCACCCAAGAAAGAAACAAAGTGTAGATTGATTGTACAGTTCAGGTGATCGATTAAACTGGTGGCAAATGGTGCATTCATCCATTCATTCATGTACTTCCAGTAGATTCGTTTTCAATTGTGCAAACAGCATAACTGAAGCGTTGTGTGAAACCAACTACAGCTCATCAACCATGGAGTGCCAGATGAAGTGATTGGAAACCTGAGGAAGGACATGGTTGAGTTCTTCAGACAGCCACTTGATGCCAAGAAGGTGTACTCACAGCTGCCAAACAGCCTTGAAGGCTATGGCCAGGCCTTTATTGTGTCCGAGGACCAGAAACTGGACTGGGCAGACATGTTTTACCTTCAACTAGACCAGGCGAGGAACTTGAGGTTCTGGCCAAATTACCCTGCATCCTTCAGGTGCATGGCTTACAACTTTGCAACTTAGTTCATGATAAGTGTCTGTCTCTTTCTTAACTCAAGATCTCTGGAATTTAGTCATTCCATAGATGCATACTCATCACAGACATCAAAGCTAGCATGTCGCCTGTTGGAATTTATGGCCAAGGGCATGGGAGCTGAGCCGGAGTCGCTGATAGGCATATTTGAAGGCCAGTCTCAGGGCATGAGGATGAACTACTACCCACCCTGCTGGCAAGCCGACAAGGTGTTGGGCCTGTCGCCGCACACCGATGCGGCTGGTCTGACACTATTACTCCAGGTGAACAATGTGCAGGGCCTGCAGATCAAGAGGGACGGCAAATGGTTCCCCGTCGACGCTCTGGATGGCGCGTTCATTGCTAACGTCGGTGACACACTTGAGGTAATGACAAAAAACAAACTATTCTTTTCAAAGTTGGAAACAAACTATGTTGTCAAAGCTCCAAACAACAGTTTGAAAGTTCTATTATAGAGCACTAGACTCTTGTCATCTCATCTGAGATTCTCAGGGATTTTTTTTTTTTTTGCTTTCTGTGACTGCAACAAATGCTCTACTTCTGAATATTATTGGATAGCCTACTTCTGTAGTCTCTTGTACAGATGTAAGCGATGCGCTATTCGTCATTTACAGATCCTGAGTAATGGAAAGTTCAGAAGTATTGAGCATAGGGCCGTGATACACCCAAACAAAGAGCGAATTTCAGTGGCACTATTCCAATATCCGTGCTCCAATCTGATGGTTGCCCCTCTGCCGGAGTTTGTGAAAGACGGCAAAGTGCGGTACAGATCGACGAGGTACCAGGATTTCCTGATGCAATTCTTCACAGCAAAGCTTGATGGAAGGAACCGCCTAGAGAGATTGAAGTTGGAGTAGTGGCCAACTATCACGATGCCTGTACTGGACGGAGATGAACCTGCTTCCGGGCTGTCCTACAGATATGTTACTAATATCTGTAGGTGATAAAATAATCTTGTCTTACAGACTATAGTGATGACTTACCGATATTTTCAGTCTTGAACCATGTATCAGGTATAATCCCTGTATGTAACTATGTACGAATATTAGCTACACTCCAGAGAATAAACCTGATCATTTGATGAAACAGACATGGGATTGTGCTCTTACCACCAGTTATTCAGTACTAATTGGAGTTTGAACTTGGGCTATCTACTTATAAACTACTCCCTCTAGTAACAAAAACAAGTAGTTTTGAACATCGATATGGTCTCCAAAATACAACTTTGATATCTAATTACTATTATAATATATTAGTAATATTATGAAAGTACTTTTCGAGACAAATCTCCACGTATGATTTTTATATATCTAGTTTAAATAATTAAAAATCTCCACATATGATTTTTATGTATCTAGTTTAAATAATTAAAAAGATATCGGTAGCCAAAGTTTCCAAAGTTTGATTGCACGTATTCCAAAACGACTTGTTTTTGTGAACTGGAGGGGGTATACACCTAGTTGACTAATGATATAATGTAAACATTTTGTCAAGAAAGAACATAATTTGTTTTCCTAAAAAAATCTATGTTTGAAAGATCTCGCACCTATTCTTCAGGAAAAAAAAATGATATTGGGCCTCCTAGACAGATAAAACATTTTTTTTTTCTTGAGAAGATCTGTCATATGCGGCAGTTTAGGAGGAGGCGCGTCATGTGCGGCAGTTTAGGAGGAGGCGCAGTCGGTCCTAACGGCAATTTAGGAATGCTCAAATTAGGAAGTTACAATTTGGCAAGTTTACTATAGAAAAATCTCATTAGGGAAGTTGCATTAGGAAGGATAATACCTTCCAAGTAAGTCTTTATTGCATTAGGAAGGATAATACCTTCCAAGTCAGTTTGTATCTCTTTATATACGCAGCATATGCATCAATGAAAATCAGCAAAAGGATTGGGAGTTACCCAATCCCCTTGCGCCATACCCTGCCCACGCACTGTTCATCGCGCATTATTCGTCCGTGTCGTCTGCCACGGCGTCCTAGCGTAATCCTCATCCTCCTGAGTTGATTCTTCCCTTCTGCCTCCGCTCCTGACATCTTAGTATCAGAGCCAACCGTTGATCCTTCCACCATGTCGAGCAACGGTGGTAACAAGGATTTTCAACAGATGATGCGCCAATTCACCAAGGATACGGCAAAAACTCTTGCTAGTATACTGGCGCGCATGGAGGGACACCCCGCCGGTGAGGAAGGCGACGAAGATGGAGCTGCTTTGCACGGACAGGCCGAGGAGTTCCGCCGATCAGCCTTGCCCAACAAGGGCTCGGGCGTCGCACCGGCCCGACCAGCGTCGCACCTTCACGCGGCAGCAGCCGCGGGGGAGCTCATGGAGGAGCTCCTCGCGGAATTTCCGCCGGTCTTCGATGACCCACGTGGGCTCCCACTGCCGCATGGTCGCGACCACCGCATCCACCTCATGCCGGGCACCAGTGCGGTGGTGGTTCGGCCCTATAGATACTCACTGAAAAAGGATGAGCTAGAGTGTCAATGCAATGCCATGTTGGCACAGGGCATTATCCGGCCCAACAGCTCTGCCTTTCTCGCACCTGTGCTTTTGATCAAGAAGAAAGACAACTCTTGGCCCTATCGTGTCATCTCCAAGATTAATGAGGTCGCGTACCGCTTGGACCTGCCCAACTCGGCACGTTTACATGATGTTTTTCATGTGAATCTCTTGAGGAAGTATGACGGCCTCCCTCCTCAAGATCCACCGCCATTGTCGCCCCTTCTTCATGGCCAAGTTATTCCCACGCCGGCCACGGTGATCTGTGCCTGCCTGTCTCGAGATAAGCGGCAAATTATGGTTCAATGGGAAGGACTTCACGTTGCTGATACGTCATGGGAAGACGTTATCGCATTTTGGGTGTCTTATCCCTCTTTTCAGCTCGATTACGAGCTGTTTGTCAACGGAGGGAGAGATGTCATGTGCGGCAGTTTAGGAGGAGGCGCAGCCAGCCCTAGCGGCAATTTAGGAATCCTCAAATTAGGTAGTTGCAATTAGACAAGTTTACTATAGGAAAGTCTCATTAGGGAAATTTGCATTAGGAAGGATAATACCTTCCGAGTTAGTCTTTATTGCATTAGGAAGGATAATACCTTCCAAGTCAGTTTGTATCCCTTTATATACGCAGCATATGCATCAATGAAAATCAGCAAAGAGATTGGGAGTTACCCAATCCCCTTGCGCCATACCCTGCCCACGCACTGTTCATCACAACTGTTCATACGCGTCGTTCGCCACGGCGTCCCGGCGTAATCCTCATCCTCCTGATTTGATTATTCCCTTCCGCCTCCGCTCCCGGTGCTCATCTCCTGACAAGATCCATGACCATGACCAATTTGTCTAGGGTAAGACATTTGTATATTGCAATTTGCAAGTACTATCACTTTAGGACAGACCATGTGAATCTCTCCTATGAGCTTGAGTGTTTGACCAACACTCTTATGGATTAGTGTTTATTATATGTTAGGATCATCAATACAAATTCCTAATAGTTCACGGGCTCATTACAAGAAGACATGTTCTGAAAAGATTTTGCAAGGCAACTGCAAGAGCAGGAGATACCAATGGCGCATGCGAGAACCACAGGATCTCTTCCGGTGGCAAATGTGCAGTCACTCGCACAAACTTGCAACCGATCAGATGAGCAGATACCAGAGGTACATCAGGGCGGAGGCCAACACCGAGGAGGTCATCAGTGGCTATGAAACCACTTCTGCAATTCCTATCATCGATCTCAACAAGTTGTTCGATCCACAATCATCGCGTGAGGAGTGTGCAAAGCTGGGATCTGCCTGTCAGCACCGGGGCTTCTTTCAGGTATGTATAATGCCAAAACTCGCCGTTCATAACTCGCAAACTTTGCTTTACGAGTGTTCCTGATTACCGTTTTCCTTGTGATGTCATGAACTCTGTATATATGTAGGAACTCCATATATAGGTACTCCTCGGAGACGGAAGGGTAGCGCGCTGCTTGTTGGGGTTGATGGCCAAGGACATGGGCGTTGAGGCAGAGTCGCTGCTGGGGGTGCAAACGGGCTGGGAATTGTCGGGTTATTCCCGACCGATCCGGTACCGAATCTGGTCGGTACCAAATTCGGGACAGAAATTCAGTATCAGATCGGATTCAGTATCGATACCGTATAGTTAGTCTCGGATTTGGTAGCAAAATCGAGAGAGCTTATATTCAACCGAATAGCATCGGTAAGCGGTAAGACGAATAAATATCCAGTAATCCAACTTTTTACTCCTTAGCCTAGCCGGCCCAGCCTAACTTAATACCTAACCTAACGGAGCTACCCACCCACACCCACATGGCCACACCAGTACACCACCACACACACCTCTCCGCCGCCCCCGTTGTCGGGTCTTCATCGTGGCCTGACGACGCCACCGAGAGCTGCCGCTGAGAGACACCGTCTGCTGCCACCACGCACACCTCCTAGCCGCCTCTGCAACCCCCCCCCCCCCCGAGCCACCACCACCGAGTCTTCGTCGCAGCCTCTGCGTGTCGACACCGCCATCTGCCGCCGCCACCCCCCACCCCCCTACCGAGTCTTCTTCGCCACCTCCGCATGTCTGCAGACGAAGTTTGTATTAAAGATGTTATTGTTGAACTAAAAAAACAAAGCCTAGTAGTATGTGATGATATGTGAAAAAGTTTGCATTAAAGATGTTATTGGTGAACTAAAAAAAACAAAGTCTAGTAGCATGTGATGATATGTTTTTTCACGTGAGATGTGTCAATCATATACTGAATCTTGTTGCTAGAGATGGTTTGCAAGAAATTGCATTTGTGGGTCAAAATATTATAGCATTTGTAGCAGCTGTAAAGGGCTCTCCATTGCAGTTGCTAGAGATGTTGTGTACCCACGTGATAGTTGTGATCATTATGTACTTAGGTTTAATAGTTAAAGGCTTGAAGTGACGGTGGTATGGTTCATCACATATTCATTTCTGTGTTCTTGACCCAAAATCATCATGTATTTGTCCTGACGGTACTGTGTCCGAAACTCCAAATTCATATTTGTATCCAGCCTTACCGTATCTGATTCCGAATCCAGGAAAAATATGGGTTATGATACGATATGAGCAATATCCATCTAAATCCGACTCAATTTCACCCCTAGTCGTTGCTAGAGATATTCCAAGACCAGCCATAGGGTGTCAGGATGAACTACCACCCACCTTGCCGGCAAGTCAACAAGGTGTTGGGCCTGTCGCTGCACACCGATGCCGCGTGCGTGATTAGAATTCTTCGACGTGCCCATGTTGGACACTACACTGACCCGCACTAGACGTAGTGTCGAGCGGTGCGCCGAGTCACGCTAGACGTAGTGCCAGCCCACACAATTGAGTCCAACTCAATTTTGTATTCTACTAGGACTCTTATTCTCTAGCCTATATATGTACACTATAGTCACATGGTTAGACACATCAAATATCCCCATACTTGTAATTCTCCTCATATACTGAATTCCACCTTTGTGAGTCCGTGTTTTTTTCCCGCAAGTTCAGATATACTATTCTATATACCCAAGATACTCTTACACTTAATGAAGTCTATGAAGCACTACATGCGAAGGAAAAGATGAAACTTATGGTTCCGAACAAAAGTTCAAATTCACATACAGAAGGTCTGGTTGTTCATGGCTGGTAACAGGAGAGGAGTTCAAACAACGATTCAAGAGGCAAAAACTTGAACATAAATTACAAAGGCAGATCAAAATCGAGAGACATACACAAATCATGCAAGTATTGCAATAAAGATAGACACAACATATCTGAGTGTTGGTGGGTAAAGAAAAAAGAGAAAAGGAATACCAATTTCAAGAATGTTCAACAAAAGGATGATGCTAAAGCCACCATTGTTACTAAGCAAGATTTTGATACTTGTACACGCCTCTAGATTTCAGTCTGAGTGCTAGTGGGTAAAGAAAAACAAGAAAATGGATAACAATTTCAAGAAGGATTAACAAGAGGATGCTACTAAATCCACCATTGTTCTCGTTGCCTTTCTCGGTAATTTTAACACTTGTGATGAGTGAATTCTGGATATGGCATGCACTTTCCACTTGAGTCTGAATCGAGATTGGATCATGAATTATGAAGCTACGCCAAATGGTTTTGTGTTGATGTGTGATAATTCACGAAGCAAGATCGCAGATATTGGTTCTATCCAGATCAAGATGTTTGATCACACCATCAGAACTTTGTCGGATGTTTGACACATTCCGGGTTTGAAGAGAAATATTATCTCGCTGAGTACTCTAGATACAAAAGGGTATAAGTATTCAGACGGAGGTTGAGTTCTGAAGATCTCCAAAGGCTCTCTTGTTATGATGAAAGGTGATATAGAAGCTGCAAACTTATATCATCTACAAGGTACTATAATTTCAGGTAATATTGTTGTTACTTCAAATAAATCATCTGATTCTGATGCTACTAATATTTGACATATGTGTCTGGGCATATGAGTGAAATTGACATGATGGAGTTTTGCAAAAGAGAGCTCCTTGATGGTCAAAGCATCAATGAGTTGAAGTTTTGTGAACATTGTGTCTTCGGTAAGCAAAAGAGGGTGAAGTTCAGGACAACAATTTACTTTACAAAAGGTATATTGGATTATGTTTCCACTCTGATTTGTGGGGAGAATCATGTGTTCTGTCCATTAGAGTTGATGGCTACATGTTGACCATCATTGATGATTATTCAAGAAGAGTTTGGCCATATTCCGTGAAGCACAAATCAAATGTGTTCAAGATATTCAAGGAGTGAAAGATTATGATTGAAAAGCAAAGTGGCAAGCATATCAAGAAACTACGTACTGATAATGGTTTGGAGTTCTCTTCTATAGAATTTGAAACTTTATGCAGATCAGAGGGCATTGTGAAACATTTCACTATCCTAGGTACTGCCCAGTAAAATAATGTGGCCGAACGCATAAACAGAACCATTATAGAGAATGTATGTTGCATGTTATCTAATTCCGGCTTATCTAGGAATTATTGGGCTAAAGCCACGTCCACTGCTTGTTATTTGATCAATCGGTCACCCAACCTGGTAATTGATAAGAAGAATCCAATTGCGACATCGACTGGTTCTTCACCATAATATTCAAATTTGAGAATATTTTATTGTCTTGCTTATGCTCATGTTAACAATGGTAAATTAGAGGCTAGAACCGCTAAGTGTATTTTTCTTGGTTATAAATCTAGTGTGAAAGGATGTAAATTATGGAATCCTGAAATTAGAAAGGTAGTTATTAGCAGAAGTGTTACTTTTGATGAATCTGTTATGTTGCATGACAAATTATCTATTGATGTTTCCGTTAAGAAGCTGCATAAATTAAGCATGCAGGTAGAGCATGTTATTGATTCATGATCTATACCAGTAGCTAAAAAGGAAAACATACATGATATTCCTGTTATCTTTTAACTACCACAACGTTCCATTGCAGTCGACAGACTTAAAAAGAATATTGAAGCTTCCATAAGATTGATTGCATAAATTGATATTGTTGCGTATGCTTGGAATGTCACAGAAAAAATTGAAGGTATTTCAGAACCTTCCAGTTATTCAGAGGCCATCTCTTCGGGTGATTTAGATAGTTGAAAGGCTACCATGCATAATCATATACAATCTCTTGAGAAGAATGACACTTGGAAACTGATAAAGTTGCCAATTGATAATAAGGTTATTCGCTGCAAATGGATCTTCAAGAAGAAATAAGACATTCCACCAATCGTAGATGTTATGTACAACCGTACAAGGCAAGGCTCGCTGCTAAAGGATACAACAAAATTCTAGGTATTGATTTCATAGATGTCTTTTCTCCTGTTATGAAGTATAATTTCATTCGTACTTTACTCAGCATTGTGGCTATTCATAATTATGAGCTTAAACAATTAGGCGTGAAAACTGCGTTCTTACATGGGGAATTGGATAAAGACATTTATATGGAGCAACTTGAAGGTTTTGTCTTTTCGGGAAAAGAGAATTATGCTTGCAAGTTAAAGAAATATCTTTATAGTCTGTAGCAATCACCCAGACAATTGTACAAGAAATTTGAGTCCTTTATGATCTCTCTGGATTTTAAAAGCTTTGATTAAGCTAATTGTGTTTATTTGAAGACTGTTAATGGCTCAACTATTTATTTGATCCTATATGTTGATGATATGTTGATTGCTGCAAAAAACAAGCCATAAATTTTAAAGTTAAAGGCACAATTGAGTAGTGAATTTGATATGAAAGATCTTGGTGCTGGAAAAAAAAAGTCTTGGTATAGAAATTAAAAGAGATGAATAGTTTGAAAAATTATACCTAAGTTAGAAATAGTATGTGATAAAGTTTTTCGTCATTTCAACATACATAATACCAATCCAATGAATGCTTCGTTAGTTGCATATTTCAAACTTTCTTCGGTATCATGTCCACAGTCAGATGATGAAGTTGAATACATGTCTAGAGTTTCATATGCCGGTACAGTTGGTTCACTTATGTATATCATGAGATGTTCTCGCCTTGATTTATCTCAATCATTAAGTGTTGTTATGGGGCATATCTGATGCGTGTTTACAATTTGGGAAGATTAAAGATGGAATTATTGGTTATGTGAACTCAGATTTTGATGTAGATTTGGATAAGAGAAGATCTCTTATTAATTATGTGTTCACTGTTGGAGGGTGTGCCGTTAATTGATATCATTCAGTAGTCCTATGTACATTTGGCGTACAAATTGTTCATGCTAATATGTTTCGACGAGACCACGTTTTGTTTTGGCTACAGGAGTAATTCGTCTCAATGTGGAGATTGTTGAGTTTGAATGTGATATGAATTTTGTTTATTAGTCCAACTCATAGTTCTACTTATACACGGTGTCTTTCATGTACCACTATAAATATATCATTGTAATCTATAGGAAATAGCATGAGTTTCGTTGTACATTATTTACAGCCACAAGGAAGAACTGCTGCCTGTCACGGTCCGGCCCAGCTTGGATTGGGTGTTGTTCATTGGGCCGTAGGCCAAGGAGGCAAGTGGGTTATTGAGATGAAACTACAAAGGGCAGAGGACATCAAGAGATGAGGATTGAACACATTCGAGTTCGACATCTGGCTCTTCTTCTTCCTCACGCTTTGCTTTCCCCAACCTTAGTTCCTCGATTCCCGGCCCTTGCTTCTTCTCCTAGTCCCGATCTCCAATTCCAGTCTAATTACTAGTTCCTACTTCTAATCCCCCTATTTGTATCTCCAAATACCTTGTGTCAGGTGTCGGATTGCTAATATATCTCTTGTGCTTGGTGTTGATTGGTGATAACCTGTGTTCATCCAATTGGGTTGGTGACAATTGGTATCAGAGCCGTCGATCATGGTGGTTCCGTGCTCCGAAGTGGCCATGAGTGACGCTGAGAAGGAGAGCGAAGCCCGGTGCAAGGCCATGTTGAATAAGTTAATCTCTATGGTGAAAGAGCAGACGGTGGAGATGGAGGCTCTGGCAGTACGCTTGAAGGCCACCGTCCAGCCGCTAGCAACCGCTCACGCCTGCCGCCATCTCAGTAGCCGCTAGCGACGCCAACTGTGTGCTCTCGAGACCACGCGATGGCGGCATACCACTCCATGGGCGAGGCGGCTTTTCGCCCCAAATTGTCCACCAGGTGTTCGACGAATTGTTCCGATGACGACACCGCCTCGCAGACGTTCACAGTACTGCCGGACACGGCCTCGGGTCCTCCACCGACCACCACCTTGCTCGACATCGCCATTCCCGACCCCAACGTCGTCGACGCCAAGGTGCTTGATAGTGGTCTCGACTCCGAGGCTTGGTTGAAGGCCAGTGCCAAGCCAATGAGAGTTCGGCAGAAGCATGCTTTATCACAGTCAGTTGGCAAGCCCATGCAAGAAATTGACATGGCCAATGTGTATGTCGGCAGGGTTCCATCAACTGTAACTGCCGATCAGCTTGTCGAGCTTTTCCGCTCATTTGGACAAATTGTTCAAGCTAGAATGTTTAAATTTCATGGGTATGGCATGGTTAGGTATGACAGTCCTTCGTCTGCTGCTGCTGCAATTGATTATATGGATGGATACCATATTGGAGGAAGTACCCTGGGCGTCAGAGTAGGAAGGCTTCCTGCGGAATCATCTGCAGCCACAAATGCTCCAACACTACAGATGACTGGCAATGAGCAGGGACAAATTGATATGACCAACCTATATGTGTGCTGCTTTGATTTTTCTTGTGTGGTGCTCCTCAATTATGTGCAGTGGCAACATTTCCCTGGTCCATCCCTCACAAATGTCGATCATCTGTCAATCAATGAAGAGAGTTCTCTCATAACACAGCATATTTCTCATGAACCGGCAGTTGATAGGGAGGCTTGTCCATGTTAGAGTGATCTCAGGCATTTGGCCCAACGGCCAAATGCCACCTTGATCAAGGCATACGATCGGGCGCCCAAATAATTGGTGGTGGGCCCTGTCGCCGCCGCACATAAAAGAGAGGTGGAGGAGGCGGACGGACGACGAGGTTCACGGTGCCGCCACCATCCCCACCAACAAACCCTAAGACCCGATCTAAGAGGGGGCGCTCCAGCGACGGGATCTACCACCGCCACCTCTACCTCCCTACAGATCGCCGGCCGCCCGGGAGACCGACGAACCGCGATGGCCAACTCCTCCTCCTCTACATCGGATGGTTGGTACCCCTTTTCTCTAATGCTCTCTCCCTCTCTGTTTCTCTCACAAACCCTAAAAGAGAAAGAACCCGCTAGATCTAAACCCTAGGAGATCCTAAGAAACTCTAACAATGGTATCAGAGCTTTTCCTAGGAGTCGATCTAGACGGAAAAGAAAAGAGAAGTGAAAACCCTAGATATGAAAAGTCTTACCTGGCCGTCGTCGTCGCTGGCGTGCGGGAGATCGGCCGAGCCTTGGGCTCGACGGCGCTCCTCGTGCGGGCCACCGTCGACGCCAGAGACAGATCCGAGCGAGCGCTCGGAAGAAGCGCCGACACGAGCCGCCGACGGCAAGCGCCTCCTTCTTAGGAGCACACGCCGGCGAGAGGAGCATGATGGCGCCGTCTTCTCCTTCTCCGTGGCGTGGGCCGAAATCGCCGCCGCGTCGCTTCAGCGACTAAAGGTCAAGAGGGAGAGGAGAGGAGAGAATGAGCTAGGGTTTTGAGTCGCCGCTGTGAGGTTTTGATCGGTAACGCCGCTCGGCCGTCGGATGGCGACCAGGTGAGATCTCGCCGTGGTCCTCCGCCACTTATGGCCCAGCGTTTAGCTTCATGCCCGAGCCCAAGTTTGCGGCTTTGGCGCGAAGCGCAGCGTCAAGCTCGGTTTGAGCGTGGCCGCCGTCGGCCATGGTCATGTGATCGACCCTAAGCCTCCGTGACAGACCTCACTTCGCTCAAGATAAGTAGCCTAAATCGATGAATAGAATTTGATTCAAATCTCGTAATTTTTGCACCAACGTGTTAATTTTTCGAGATTAAATGTGTCTGATATAATGCTTGAATAATGAATTATTTTTAGAAAAATTACGTTTCATTGCAAAAGTTAATGTTTGATTACCTTTTCATTATTAAATTGAACCAACGGAGAATTTAATTTTGGAAAAAATATAGATGCAATTTCGAGATAATTATGATATTGTTATTTTCGACCAAGCGTTGATAATAACGATATTATAATTTTTAATTATTGATTTTATGCATTATTTCTATTTACGCTAGCGGTGATGTAGATTTAATGTATAGATTAAAATTGTATGTCGTATTTTTGACCAGCGTTGGAAATAAGGCATATAATTTTCTTTGTTATGTTCTCACTTTTATTTGAATTATTTTTGGCGGATACAACTTGATGAGTTGTATCAAAGAGATCCCCACTCTCAAAGGAGATAACTATGGGAGTGGAAGAAAAAGATAGACTTAGCGTTTATCTTGGCCGAGGTGGGTGGGTCCTCACCACAAGACGTCCCACCGAGCCCTGGCGCCAAAGTGAGAAAAGAAAATGAGGACGACATCGCTTGGCGAGAAAAGACAGAGGACCATGCTCCTTACGGATGTCTTATGACCTTGAGCATAAGAATGGACCACTGACCAACAAGAAATGTATGGTCGTGATAAAGAACACGATTGAGCCTGCACTGCAGGCTCAATCGCAGAGTGTGTTTCTTGTCACAGAGTACCTTGAGAAAATAAAGAGTCGGTTCTTGGCTCTTCAAAGACTTATGCTACACACTAATTAAGCGACTTGTGAGAAAGGTACTCGGTGGTGGCAATGGCATAAGAGAGCACATACTAAGGATGAGCAATTTGGCATCAAGCTTAAACCAATGGATTTGGCTCTCAAGGATGAGTTCCTTATTCATTTGATTTTTGCTTCCTTCTTAGGAAAAGTTTGACACCTTTGTTGTCAACTATAACATGACCGAGAAATGGGACTTAGAAAAATGCATAGCTATGTGTGTGCAAGAGGAGGAAAGATTTAAATCCTCACATGGTGGTTCTATCAACTATGTGAAGGACAACAAGAAAAAGAACTTCAACAATAACTTCTCCTCAAAGAACAAGGAAAAGCTCATGTCCATCGGCCTCAACAAAATAAGTTTGCGAGAGACAAAGATCGGTGTCTTCATTTGCAAGAAGGCGGGACACTACAAGAAGGATTGTCCGATTACTTAAAGATGATAATGGCAAAGAAAGGTGAGAACATTATTACCTTTATAAATGAATCCTGTATGTACAATATTCAAATCTACTTGGTGGATTGACTCAGAACAACTGTTCATGTTGCTAATTCTTTCTGAGGATTCCGTTCGACGAGGACTATGCAAAGAAAAGAAAGATCGTTAAAGTCGCAAATGGAGTCCAAGCTGAAGTTGAAGCCGTTGGCGATCTTTCATTAGAGCTAGTGATGGCTTCACTCTTTTACTTAGAGATGTTCTTTATGTTCCTCTTTACAAAGGAATTTGATTAGTGTTTCATGTTTGGACAATAATGGTTATGATTGTCATTTTGGAAAGCGGCAAGTGTGAAATAATGTTTAATAAAGAATGTGTTGGTCTTGCCATCTTACAAAATGAGCTTTATTTGTTATCATTACGTGATGATGTGAATGTCGTGTGCGATAATGGGAGCGTCGCGTGCAGAAAGTGAATGAATCCTCGTCTACAAATGTAAGCGTAAAACTAAAGAGAACTCTAGATCGTCGTCGAAATTATGGCCTTGTCGTTTAGGCCATATTTCGAGGGGAGAATAGAAAGACTAGTTAAGAATGACATTCTTCCTCCATTAGAGTTCTCGGACTTAGAACAATGCAGAGAATGCATTAAAGGAAAATATGTAAAGAAAATTAAGAAATACGCCAAAAGAAGCACGGGAGTTCTACAAATTGTTCACACGAGACATTTGTGGTCCTTTTCTGTGAAAAGTGTGGATGGTTATGACTCGTTCATAACATTCACAGATGATTACTCCGTTAAGGATATATTTATCCAATCAAAGAAAGAAATGAAGCCTTGGATAAATTCAAGATATTTAAGGTGAAGTTGAAAACCAACACGATTTAAAGATTAAGATAGTCCGATCGATCGTGGGGGAGTACTACGATCGACATACCCCATATGGACAAGTTCTCGGACCTTTTGCAAGGTTTTTACAGAAAATGGTATAGTAGCCCAATATTCTACACCCAGGCGAACCTCAACAAAATGGAGTAGTGAAAGACGCAAGCCGTACTCGATGGATATGGTGCGAAGCATGATGAGCTATTCCACACCGCCATTGAGTCTATGGATGGAGGCGTTGAAAACCGCCATTCATATTCTCAACAGAGTGCCTAGTAAGTCGGTGCCCAAAACACCGTGCGAGTTGTGGACGATGGAAGAGTTCCTCATTAAACCACTTACGTGTGTGGGGAGTCTCTTTGAGGCTAAAGTATTTAACCCAAACCTTGGGAAGCTTGATCCCAAAAGCAGAAGTTGCCATTTCATTGGCTACCCCGAAAAGTCAAAAGGTTTTCGTTTCTCTTGTCGCACAGATATACAAAGTTTGTAGAAGCGAGACACGCTGTCTTCTTAGAGGATGAAATGATGAGAGGAAGTATGGTAGCTCGTGAGATTGATCTTGAAGAGAAGCGGGTGTATGCACCCACTCCGATGATTCAAGAGCCATTCTTCACACTACTCGCTGTTCATTGCACCGACAAGCAGTGCAAGACAACGTGGTGCCAAGACTGTTATTGTTCCTCTGTGGCAACAATGAATGATAATGAGGAACCCGTTCTTGAGGATCCTATAGAACCTATTGCCACAGATGAGGGGGAACAAGCAATGACCTCAAGCAGAAAATGTACCAAATGAGGAGGCCCCGAGGAGGTCTCAAAGAGTAAGAAGATCAGCTATTTCTGATGATTATCAGATTTATCATACAGAGGAATATCAAATGGAGGATGATCCCACCTCATTTGAAGAAGCCATGAGAAGCGAAAATTCCTCAAAATGGCTTGAAGCCATGGAAGAGGAAATGAGGTCCATGAAGACTAATAAAGTGCAGGACTTGGAAATTATCCTAAAGGAGCCAAAAGCAAGAAGTCAGTAAATGGGTCTACAAGACAAAACTTGACTCCCAAGGGAATGTAGAAAGATACAAAGCGCGACTTGTGGCAAAAGGATTTACGCAAAGAGAAGGGATTGATTACAATGAGACCTTTTCTCCAGTCTCATGTAAAGATTCCTTGTAATCATAATGGCATTAGTAGCACATTATGATTTAGAGTTACATCGATGGATGTAAAGGCGGCATTTCTTAATGGGGATTTGGAGGAAAATGTTTACATGGCACAACCGAAAGGTTTTGTCATGGAAGGAAATGAAAGAATGGGATGCCGCCTAAAGAAATCGATTTATGGGTTAAAGCAAGCTTCAAGACAGTGGTACTTGAAGTTTGACAGTACAATAAGAAAATTTGGGTTTAAAGAGAATGTAGAGGACAAGCTGTGTTTATGCAAAGTTTAAAGATGGGAAGTTTATCTTCCTAATCACGTATGTGGATGATATCCTCTTGGCTAGTAGTGATGTCGATCTGCTCTTGGAGACAAAGGAGTTTTGTCCTCAAACTTTGATATGAAAGATCTTGGTGAAGCTTCGTTCGTTCTAGGGATCGAAATTCAGGGATAGAAACAAAGGGATATTGGGACTATCACAAAAGACATACATAGAGAAAGTCTTAAAGAAATTTGGGATGCATAAATGTAGTCCTTCACCGCACCTATAGTCAAGGCGGCAGATATGGGGTTTTCAATGCCCCAGAACCAAGATGAGATCGATCAAATGAAAGCGGTTCCATATGCTTCATTGTCGGAAGCTTACAAGATGCTCAAGTGTACTGCATACGACTTAGCATTTGTTCTGGGTTACTTGGCGATTCGAGCAATCTCGGAATAGAACATTGAAATTGATAAAGAAAGTCTTGCGTTATTTGCAAGGAACAAAAGGCCTCATGATGACATCTGAAGATCGAGTTACTCCATATAGTGGGGTATCTGATTCGATTTTGCGGAGATGATAGAAAGTCTACATCCGGATATGTGTTCACTCTCGCAGGAGGAGCTATATCGTGGAAAAGCTCAAAGCAAACCGTCACTACATCGTCCACAATGTATGCCGAGTTTGTAGCATGTTATGAGGCTACTGAGGCGGTGAACGGCTAAAGAAGTTCATACCGGTTTGAAAGTGGTTGGCGACATCAATAGACCACTTAAGTTGTCTGCGATAATGAACCCAAGATAACGTATGCCCACAACAATAAGTCAAGTGGTGTTTGCCAAACACATTGACATAAAGTACTATGTTGTGAAAGATAAAGTTCGGGATCAAATTATAAGTCTTGAGCATATAAGTACAAGAAAGATGCTAGCGGATCCGCTTACTAAAGGCTTACCACCCAACATGTTCAGAGAACATGTAGCAGCATGGGTTTAAGGAAAGCCTATGATTCTGGACTAAAAGATGGCCCAAAAGATTAAAGTAACTATTTCAATTATAGAGAGGTGTATTGTAGTCATTGAATCTATCGGCGATTGACCGTGACGATGAGACATGTTCTATGCACTAATCTGTGATAGAATGTGTAAAGTCAAAAGTAATTAAAGATAAAGTATAGATTGAGATCAAGGGGAGAATGTTAGAGTGATCTCGGGCATTTGGCCCAACTACCAAATGCCACCTTGATCAGCATACCGATCGGGCGCCCAATTTAATTGGTGGTGGGCCCTGTCATGACGCCACATAAAAAGAGAGGTGGGAGGCGGCACAGAGACGACGAGGTTCACGGTGCCGCCACCATCCCCACCAACAAACCCTAAGACCCGATCTAAGAGGCGGCCCAATGACAGGATCTACCACCGCCACCTCTACCTCTCTACAGATCGCCGTGCCGGGAGACCGACGAACCGCGATGGCCAACTCCTCCTCCTCTACATCGGATGGTTGGTACCCTTTTCTCTAATGCTCTCTCCTCTGCTTTCTCTCACAAACCCTAAAAGAGAAAGAACCCGCTAGATCTAAACCCTAGGAGATCCTAAGAAACTCTAACAGTCGAGTTATTGGTCGATGCTACAACTCTCGATGGTAGTATCTTGGACAAAAGTATAAGTTGTTTGCACGAACAACTAGTAGGCAATATCGCCCGACTAGAGGATGGCGGTTTCCATATGGTCCGCAAATTACTGCAGCATTTTCCTCAAACCTATGCAGATCTACAAAATCCTCAAGGTTTAATAGAAGATGGATAGTACATCATGTTATTTGGAACTGTTGTATTTTCCAGGGGAATCAGGATTAAGTATACTTTAAGTTTTCTTGAGGTGGTTGTTGGTTGTTCAATAATTGAGACTGAGTCAAGCTCTTCAGTTAAGAGTTTTAACTCTAAGGCAAAGCAAAAGAAGATGATTCATTTGCACCTCAAGAAATTTTTCAGTGGCACACGTTTATCTTCTCAATCTTTTCTTAATTGTATATCATCCAAGTACAGAGAGGGGGATCCTGTTTATGTCAGTGGTAAGGGCGATGTTGGTTGTGGGAAGACCGCAGTTGCTTTCTTGGCATGTATGGAGGATCTAAAGGCTTTCCAGCAGTGGGGAACCAGAAGCAATCTTCTCTGGCTTCATGAGTCTTTCCATGTTCCTAATGAGGTCAAGAGGCATTGGGGTCACCATATTGATGAGGGTGCTTCTCTTGAAGCTGAATGGAATGCAAAGTTTGCAGAATATGCAAAGAAATACCACCAGGATGCTACTGAGTTACATAGCATAATTTTAGGGGAACTGTCTACTGGGTGGGACAATGCTCTTCCAACATATACTCCTGAAAGCCCTGCTGATGCTACTAGGAACTTGTCTCAACAGTGCTTGAATGCGCTTGCTAAAGTAATACCTGGATTTCTTGGAGGTAGTGCTAATCTTGCAACATCAAATATGACCTTGCTAAAGATGTTTGTGGACTTCCAAAAGGACACTCCTGAAGAGAGGAACATCCATTTTGGTGTTAGAGAGCATGGGATGGGTGCCATTTCCAATGGCATTGCCCTCCATAGCCCTGGCATAATACCCTATTGTGCAACATTCTTTGTGTTCACTGACTATATGAGAGCTGCTATACACCTTTTAGCCTTATGTGGATCAGGAGTGATCTTTGTGATGACTAATGATTCCATTGGACTTGGAGAAGACGGGCCAACCCATCAACCTGTTGAGCAGTTATTCAGCCTCCGAGCAATGCCAAACAAATTAATGCTTCGACCTGCTGATAGTAACGAGACTTCTGGGGCTTACAAGATTGTAGTTTTTAACAGGTTCATAGTGGTGACTAAGGATGATTCTAGTCCAGAAGCTTGGGATTACTCTGCATGGGTGCGCAATTATGCTTTATTTTTAGAGAGACTTGAATCTTTCCGCGTACTGCAATATGATGTTGAAACGGATCCATTGAGAACCCGAGATCTTGATACTACTGGTTTGCTTGATGAACTGCCAGCATTACAGCAGCTCCTTTTTCGGCTGCTTGGTTGCCAGCCACAAGGGTCATCATCTTATAACATCATAATCCAGCATGCCCTTTCAATGGTTGCTCTAGAGAGTGTTAGGATCCATACAGCTATCAACGATGTGATACTCAATCTAGTTGACAAGTTCTTTGAGATGCAAAGAAATGGTGCTATTAGGGCCCTTGACATATACAAAAGAGCAATTAGCCAGGCAGAACAACTTTCAGAATTTTATGAAGTGTGTAAAACCATACATATTGGGCGTGGTGAGAGGTTGTTAAGAATTGAACAGTCTCCTGTGTCATTCTTGCAAGCTATGGAGGAGTATGTGAGAGATGCTCCCCTTGCTTCGACAAATCAAAGAAATCAGGTTGTACCAGCAATAAACTACAGAAGAAAACCAGAAGATGAAGAAGCGTCAACTTCACCTCCTGCTGAGGCAGTATCAGCTCCTGTCGTGATTTTTTCGTGCTCTGCACCTGTTCATGACAAACATTTACAAGTGCTATGGGATCCCGGTGGTATCGAGTTCATCTGCCGCATTTAATTACAGCGGCTTGGGGGCAAGCCGCATTTCAAGGAGGAAGGAATGTCACGGTCCGGCCCAGCTTGGATTGGGTGTTGTTCATTGGGCCGTAGGCCAAGGAGGCAAGTGGGTTATTGAGATGAAACTACAAAGGGCAGAGGACATCAAGAGATGAGGATTGAACACATTCAGGTTCAGCATACGGCTCTTCTTCTTCCTCACGCTGCTGCTTTCCCCCAACCTTAGTTCCTCTGATTCCCAGCCCCTTGCTTCTTCTCCTAGTCCCAGTCTCCAATTCCCAGTCTAATTACTAGTTCCTACTTCTAATCCCCCTATTTGTATCTCCAAATACCTTGTGTCAGGTGTCGGATTGCTAATATATCTCTTGTGCTTGGTGTTGATTGGTGATAACCTGTGTTTATCCAATTGGGTTGGTGACACTGCCCTGGGCGTTTCGCCGCACACCGACGTCACCGGCCTGACGCTGCTACTCCAGGCGAACGACGTTCTGGACCTACAGATCAGGAAGGGCGGCGGATGACTCGCCGGCGCAGTCATTGTTAGCATCGGCGACATACTTGAGGAAATTAATGAGAGAACTAGCCTTGTAATTAATTCAATCTTGACTCTAGCTCCTTAAAAAATCAGATTAGGAACCCGTACAGTAACAGTAGTACATAGTTCTTGACCTCTTGTTCATGCATTTAGATCATGAGTAACGGGAGGTACAAAAGCGTTGAGCACAGGGCGGTGATACACCCGAGCAAAGAGCGCATCTCCGCGGGCGTGTTCCACCGGCCGCGCCAGGACGCGACGCCGGCGACGGTCGGCCCTCTCGCCGAGCTCATTGCGAAAGACCTCGACGGCAAGGCGCGGTACAGATCTACGAGCTGCCTGGATTTCATGAAGTACGCCTTCTCGCCGTACCTTCTTGGAAAGAATCTGAACTACTATAACGTTTTGTTGGGTTCGCTTGCTGATTTCTCAGAAGGGATAAACTCGATCCGTATAGTCCAGTCGTTGACCTACACGGTTACACTACATACTACATGTGGGAATTAATATGGACTAGATCCAAATATTATATTCTAAATTAGTTCCTGGTAAATCTTAAAGCCTATGCGCATGTCTTTAAGCTCATTTCTCACATGGATAGATGAAGGGAGTTCTGGGGTTTATAAGGTGGAACGTGATATTTCTCTTGTGGAATTGGAGAGAGCCAACACGTGCGTGCTCGCTTCGCCTCGCCGGTGAGTGGTCTGAGTCTTGGTCTGTGCGTCAGACGCATGTTTTGGTCATTAAAAGGAACAGTCTTTGGTCCTGATGGTGATTATTGGTCTTTGGTCTTACAGCAACCTTTGGGCTCTCTGTCTTTTGGCTATATAAGAAGACCGAGAGTCTTGGCTCGTTCGGTTTTTTCACTTCCACAATCTGTAAAGAACTCCATAGTTTTGTTTGTTGTCTCTTGCGATCTCCATCCGTGGTAGGCGTGTACGGCCATATTTGGGAGAAGCGAGCCTCCGGAACCTTGTCCTTGAAGACTTGCGGCGAGGACGAATAAGGTTTTGAGGAGCGTTCAGCCATGGCCCCTTTCATTGTTCTCTGCTACGTTCTACATCAACTGCACGTCTACTACTCTGCTACATTCTACATCAACTGCACGTCTACTACCACTACGCCATGACGAACGACGTCCTCATCAAGAACTCTGCTGCAACTTCTTCTTCTACAGAATCTCAGTATGTCTAAATCTTTCTTGTTAGTTGGTTTGCTTTACTGTCTACTGTTGTCTTGAACATTGAGATAGGAATGCTAGCTTCTGTTCTTCTAGAATCTGGTATTGCTATAGTATTCTTTGTGATCTGCTTTGTGAAAATAGCTAGAGTATTTTCCATGTTTTATCTAGCAAATTTCTGGATTAAAGTAATTCGAAAATTGCTTATATACTCAACACTACACTACACCGGTTGTGTTTTGAGTTTTCGTTCTCGTTTCATTTTCTGTACTACGAGGATATTACTACTATTAATTCCTGATGGAAAGCGCCTACCGCTCTCCACGCGTTATAAATTGGCGTCGTCCGTCGCTGGCTTCGGTTTGTGCTGTCCGTCTGGAGCCGCTTAAGGGTGTGAACGGCCGTCACTCACGCGGGAGAGTGTCCATCGCCGATTCTTGTATGGCCGATCGCGTGAAGCTTCGGCTCGCGCGCCCGTCCGAGCCGTGCACTTGGTGGAACAACTGCCGTCGCGCACCGAGAAGCGTCACCCACCCGTCGTCTTGTAGCAGATCTGTGGCCGTCCGTCTGCGCTGCTTTCTTTTGCTGCGGCTAAGACGTGCGTCTGGTAGGCCCCGTGGCCTTGTGGGCCTGTCCACGGCTTCGACAGAACGGCGCGACGCACATCTAGTGGGCCCATAACCGCGCGGCCCTGTCCACACCTTCGGCGAAACGACACGTCTGTGCCTGCACCGAAGGGTGGGGGTGATCTTCTAGCGTTAGTAATAGCATGAACATGTGTTTGCTACTATCGGGATGGTACGTGTTCATAGGTGTCCCGGCCTAGCCTGAAAGTTTTGGGCTCATGCGGGATTTTCGACCCAAAGGCTAGGCCTGCAGCCCAAAAAATCCCAATAATGGCATTAAAATAATAATAAATATTTTATTCTTAAAATAAATAAATATTTATTTTTACTCAAAAAAGAACTAAAATAGCAGTATTTTACTAGAAAATCCACTTTTCGGGCTGGGCTTGGTCCTACCGTTCGAGTACATGCTTTTCTCGGCCCGGCCCAGCCCGAGGTTTGAACGGGTCTATGGAGTGATGGATTTGGGCGATCCCGAGTAATGCCTTGAGTGGCTCTCTGTCCGCCGCGCGTGCGTGCATGGTGTGCCATGGGTGCGTCCGTGCGTAGAGCTGGGCAACAAGGCTGTCAGGACCGAAGAAAAAGCTATAAACGTTATTGTATTTTGCTTGTTAGTTTTTCAGTAGCGTTGATGTTGGGCTTGGCCCATGTATCGGAGTATAAGTATTGAGCGCTGTTCACTTTCACGAGTTATCGAAAAAGAAGATACTCCTGTAGTGCATCTTTCCCTTCTCTGTTCTTCCAACTTCCCCCTTCTGTTCGTCAGAATGAGGATTGAAATCGTCTGATCTCTCAGCCCGGGATCCCACGGGCGACGAGGTTACGACAAAGGCGAGCTGGGCCGTAAAGACGGAGAACTCCTTTTCGTCTTGGGTTCCTTTCCTTGGCGTAATCCTCTGTTTCCTCCTCTTCTTCAGACATCGTATTTGTCTACAAATGCTAGTGTTGTTATGCATTCGCCCTGAGATTGCGCAACATGTGTAGATGTTAAGCGACATGGAGATGAGCAAAAGGGAAGCTCAGGGCCAGCAGACAAAAGCAACTTGCACGCCAAACAAGCAGCTACGAAACGTCTCTGAATCTCTGATGCCTTGGAACAACGTCGATCGCTGCAAAAGTTATGCCGTGTCTATGTGGGGTTCTCCGCAAGTGTGACGGGGCAAAGGCTGTAGCATCTTGTTCTTAAACCAAACTGTACTCGTCGATCGTATGTTTGTTTACGCCGAATCACGTTTAATTTCGCCCTCTTGCCCGGTCATATCCTAACGAATCCTGTACGAAAAGACGGGTACTACATCATCCTCTATTCCTCTTTGATAGAAGATGAGAAACTAAATTTTCGACATCTCTCCGTCACGCCGTGGAGGTTCGTATTATTATTTACCTCGTGCGTCGAACTCAGGCAACGCTAACTCTTCAAACCATATGTAGAAGATATACAGTGAATCCCATCAATCGCTAGTGTTTTCGAGGAAGTGAAAGTCTCAACAGAATACATAACCAGTAAGAGATATTCTCTTATCCGAAGGACATCCATCGGCACAGAAAGGACACGGAGACCGTCGGTCTTGGGGCGGGGCAGCTCTTTTCTCTGGTGCAGTGCGCGCGGGTCGCGATCAGATAGTCGCCCGCGCGATAAGGATGGAAGATGTATTGCACGCCGAACACCTCGCACTGGACAAGAGATCGGCATCAGATCATGACCGGATGGATGCAACTCCCATCCGAACAAGAAAGATTCATTCCATGTCAAATTAACTCGGATATATATATGTTATATAGAGCAACGCAGGTGCATCCAAGTTCATCGTCGTGTGTCCGATCAAAAGTTATCGGGGTAATCGCTCAAGATTAGTATGATCGAAAGGATTGGTTCGGTTTTTGCAGGGTTTGAATAGATGGATACGATGTTCCGGCTATGATGCCTAGGGGAATACCGTGAGTGTTCAATTATAAGTGAATTGTCCATCAGCTTAAGCTTTTGGTTAGGTTGGTTAGTGTAAACAACTCAATATGATATTAAAGCCAAAATGTCTTTAAGTTTAAGATACGGCTGGTGAAATTAAAGAAAAAATAATTGTAGACCACTTCTACGTCTTATGCCTGAGAGAACATACACGTGAGGGGGAGTGATAAAGGATAAGTGAATTGTCCGTGTATTTCTCGTTAGACTAGAGCGATTTTTCTTTCTGGTTTGTTCGCAAACGTAAGCCACGTAGGTCCAAGAAGAGAAATGGGTCCTCTCGCTTTCCAACTTGGCTATTGCGCGGAAGACACCATTTGACGAGGGCATCCATGACCCGTCCCGTCTTTGCCCATCGGAAGACCACAGGCAGTGGGCCGGTTACCTAAAGCCGTGTTCATTCGTCAACATGATCACCAACCAATTCATCATGCCCTTTGTCAATCAATTCGTAAATCGTTCTCCATTCCTTTACTGAAGGCGCGTTGAACTTGAAGCTATGTTTCGTGCTACCTTTCGGGCAAGACAAGCAAACCGAAACTGCAACGGGCGGAACAGTGCTGTCTGCATGATTCTACTCATCGCTGTATTATATATCTCGTCAAGAGGCTGTCCGAGTTCGATTCTGGTTTGTTTCCTGTTCGGATTAGCCGATCAGGAGCTCCAGTATGATCATACCTAAAACCCTCCCATATAACGTAATTTGGTGTCGTAATAACTCGTAACAGTAGGTCCTCGTTGCAGACCTTAATTCGGTTTCGAGCCCGTCGCTTTACGTGAGGAAGAAGGGCACTGGCAGGGAGGAGACTGAGGAGACGAAGTCAGCCGGTGGCCAACCAGGGCTCCATCACTTGACCCACTCCCCTATCCATACGCATACGGCATACATACGCCTAAAATCGTTTTGCCGCCCTCCAACTCCACGAGTGCAATAACGAGAATAACCAACAAACAACGTACAGCTCGGCATAACGGCCAGTGCGCGCGCCCGGCCGGCCCAGATGTTTCTATGTCGCCGCACGGCTGCTGCGTGTCTCCTGCTCGTGATACTTGGCCTCCTCTCGCGCCTCCACCAGGCCGCCCCGCGGCCCGCGCCGGCGAGGCACCAGCCCGACGGCGCGGCGTGGCACTCGTTCAAGCAGCTGCTGGACGCGCGGCGCGGCAGCCGTGTCACGGGCCTCGCCGAGCTGAAGCGGTACCTGGCACGGTTCGGCTACATGCCCAAGCCGGACCGTGACCCGACGGACGCCTTCGACGAGCACCTCGAGGTCGCCGTGAAGCGGTATCAGTCCCGGCTCAGCCTGCAGGTCACCGGCCGGCTCGACTCCGCCACGCTCGACCAGATCATGTCCCCGCGCTGCGGCGTCGGGGACGACGGCGCCCATGGCGTGTCCATCACCCTCGCGCCGGGCGGCCAGGGCGGTGCGGTCAGCCGTTTCACCTTCTTCAAGGGCGAGCCGCGGTGGACGCGGTCGAACCCGATTGTGCTCACGTACGCCATCTCGCCGACGGCCACTGTCGACTACCTGCCGCCAGAGGCCGTGCGGGCCGTGTTCCGGCGCGCGTTTGCGCGGTGGGCGTGGGTCATCCCCGTGGGCTTCGTCGAGACAGAGGACTACGACGCGGCCGACATCAAGGTGGGGTTCTACCTGGGCAGCCACGGGGATGGGGTGCCGTTCGACGGGCCGCTCGGCGTGCTCGGCCACGCCTTCTCCCCAAAGAACGGGCGGCTCCACCTCGACGCGGCGGAGCGATGGGTGGTGGACGTTGGCGCGGAAACGGCGCCGTCGGCCGTTCACTTGGAGTCCGTGGCGACGCACGAGATTGGGCACGTCCTCGGGCTCGGGCACTCGGCGTCGCCGCACGCGGTCATGTACCCGAGCATCAAGCCGCGGGAAAAGAAGGTGGACCTCACCGTCGATGACGTCGAAGGCGTGCAGGCGCTGTACGGATCCAACCCGCAGTTCAGCCTCAGCTCGCTCTCCGAGCAAGACACCTCCAGTTCGCCGGGTAGGAGCAGTTGGATTGCTGGATCGGCTAGGTTAGTGGGTACAATCTTGGTCATACTTGTGACGCACTTGTAGGTAAGGTTCAATTTATAAGCAATAGGACGAGATACGGGGGTGCAAAATGTTGGGTAGCTTGATTCTTCTTTAGAAACCGGTCCAGCCATGCAGGTCTGACTTATGGTGAAATCCTCATCTATCCAGTAGTGTATATAAAAGGGGATCTCAACTATTGTATTATAGTTTTACAGAAGAGCAAAAAAAAGCAGCACAAAGTTTGTACTTGTATTCTTGCATTATTCTAAACGATTATATCTTTATACATAAGTGAATCGATCGAATTTAGACTTCATGGTGACAGATTCTCAACATGTTATCAGCACGACTACGCTCTCCGTCCTGCACTGATTGAAAAGGTAATCGTCGATAATGACGCTCGTAAATCGAATCGTTTTCTAGATCGCTTTCAATTCTACAATAGTTGCTTTCTAGATTGTTTTATCCTAAGGTGCAAATCCATTCTAATCTACCGCGAGCCGAATTGAAGTCGTCCGCACAATTCCGATCGGTTGATTGCATGAAAGAGCAGATGCGATTGCACCATGGATTGTGGATTGCAAATTCCCTGTAATCTCCGCGAGCCGACTTGCAGTCGATGGCACAATATCGATCGGAAGATTAATCGAAAGAAAAAGGGATTGTTGATTGCATAGTAGATCCTACCTCTCATTGCATGAACAGTAAGAAGAAGAAGAAGAACGGCGGCACAACCCCGTACGGCCGCGCCGGCCATGAAGTTGTGCTGCCACCGAGCCGCGCATGCACGCGCCGCCGGTCGCCAAAAGCACCACAGGAAAAGCAAAGATAAAAAAGCGAAGTGCGCCCGGCTCCGCGCTAATCCGCATGGGCGTGCGCCGCACCGCGCCTCCCCGACCATTTGCGCTTCGAAGGCTGCGCTCGAAGCGCCGCCGCTTGATGCCGCTTGAACTTGAAGCGCCGACACCTGACGGCCGCGCATCACGGCTCCGGCCCGCGCGGCTTGCTGCGCGCGCCTCAAACTTACTCTCGCGACGAGCACCACTAACGCTGCCGGCCGCCGTGCTCGAAAGTGTGACCGCGCTTCGGGCTGCCGTCGGCTGACACGCCATATCGCCGACGGCCCGCATACCACCGCGACGCTGCCCAATGGCGATCATGCGCCGCCACACGACCGCTGGCGCCATCGAGCCGGATCGCCGCGTTCGCTGCCACGCTCGCCGAAGGCCGCACCCACTCACTACCAAGAAGGGCAAGGTTATAGGTCGCAATACTAAGCAGAATACTCACGCCAAGAAGTACGAACAAAAGAAGTGTGATGAGAAGCCCTATGGCCAGCATGACCAAAGTTGCTACAAATATGGCACATGGGGACATTGGTCACGTGTTTGCCATGAGTCGCAGCACGTGATTGATGCTTTCAAGTCTAAGAAGAAGTGCAAAGGACAGCATGAGGCACCTCACCATTGCAGGCACAGAGGATCCACAGTCATTGGTTGTACCCATGGATATGGACAACCCAGTAGCAGCCCCCATCACACCTTGTTTGGACATCGCAGCGGCTGCAGCCGTAGTTGCTGAAGAAGAGAAGATGGACATGGAGTAGATTCAAGCAGAAGTTTCCTCATACTTCTTTGATTCGATCTAGTGCACGCATTGCACTTAGATTTTTATAGTCATCTGCAATTTATGGTTGTGATAGAATATTGAATTATTGAATGATGGTTATAAGCTCTAGAAGACCAAAGCATTTTGTTCTGTTTTGGAGTATTTTATTTATGTGTGGATTGCTTCCTACCTCATATTAATAAATACTTTATATCAGAATGCGTGTGGTGCCCTATGGAGGAAGTGTACTTAGTGGATAGCGGCACAACGAATACCATCTTGAGAGAGATAAAAAATTTCCTGTCGATCAACAAGAATGTTGCTAGTCTTACGACAATCGCAGGTAGCGATACTTGTATAATAGGTTCAGGAAAAGCCATAATTATACTCCCGATGAGCACAACATTAGTCATTGAAGAAGCCTTGTTGTATCCAGAATCGACTAAAACTCTCCTAAGCTTTAAGGATATTCGCACTAACGGTTGTAGGATCAAGGATAACCGACTAGAGGAGGGTGAATAGGAGGTTCTTAAATCTTTTGACAATTTAACAATTTAAGCCAATTAAGAACTATGTCTAACAAGATACAATTCTATCTAAGCAATTCAACACAAGATAAAAGCTAGAATTGTAAATGCGAAAAAAGATTAGACAAGAAATAACCACAATGACAAAGGACTTTTTCCCGTGGTATCGAAGACTTTGCTGGTCTTCACTAGTCCACGTTGAGGAAGCTTGACAACTCAAGCCGGCTCCACGAATTAAGCCTTCTCTCGATCACTATGAGTAGTTCTTCCTCCGCTCCGGAGATGGCGAACTCCAAGCCACTCACAAACTTGCACCGGGCCTCTTCACAATCTTCTTGAAGAGATCACCGTGCTCCACCGCCAAGGCCGTCTAGGAGTTTGGCAAAACTCCAAGAGTAACAAATTAATGACCTTCGCTTGACGGCGCTCAAGTGCAATAGGATCAACTAAGATGAATAGATGCAGTTGAATGAACTCAACTACCTCACAATGAATGCACAAGTGAATTTTGGTGTTGAGTGAATGTCCAAGGCTCTCTAGGCTCTAAGGATGATAAATGAACACTAGCACCATGTCCTTGAGCAGGTGGGGGGTATTTATAACCCCCACCAACAAATATGACTGTTGGGGAGGCAATTCCCAACTTTTAGCGAAGTGCGGTATGACCGCCATCTAAGTTGCGGTATGACCACACCCTTGTCAGAGCACAGTAACGGCTAGAACAGTAGCATTAATTACTCTGACATAGCCGTTGAAAATCCCGGCGCGGTACGACCGCCAACTAAATTGCGGTACTACCGCTTGATGCGGTCATTCCGCAAAGAGGGGCGGTACAACCGATCGTAGGGTTTTCAATTTCGCTGAAAAGAGGTGTCCTCTGGAAAAATTGTACCGCCACATAAGAATCGGTACGACCGCTGAGCGGTACTACCATTTCTAAGGCGCGGTATTACCGATTGTCAACGAGTGGCACTGGACCAAAAAACACATCTCTTGTTTTTATTGAACCGCCAACTAGAAATCGGAACGACCGCTCCAAGAGCCGGTCGTACCGCATTAGCGCTCAGTTGGCAAAAACGATCAAAACCCGGTAATACCGCCAAGTAAAGCGCGGTCATATCACTTCAAGCAGTACAACCGCCAGCATAACTCCGGTACTACCGATTTCTGACAAAAAAAACACTTATAGCTTATTAAATTCAAATTCAAATGCATGCATGATCCTAAATTGATCCATATTGCACAAGACCATGCTATCAAGCTACTAGTCACGATCCCTCTTAATAATACGGCATTTTAACCTATAATCCGGTCTTCCAACCATTTTTCCTAAGACCGGTAAAATATAAAAAGGATCCTAGACTACTTGTACCTTGGCTTGAGCCATTTAGATCTTCATTGAATCCTTTAGCATGCATCTTTACGTCATCAAAATCACCAATGGGACTTAACCTTGTAAATACTCAATAAACACGTTAATCTCATATTCACATATTGTCATTAATTACCAAAACAATTTTTAGGGACCTAGATGCTTTCAACGGTCTCCACGTAGAGACTGAAGAAGAGTATGGTAAGGAACACCTACTCATTACAAAGCGCGAAGAAAATGAAAAAATGGTATTAGAACGACTTCCTTCATATGAATCTAGGCTATACTATACTAATATTAAGGCATCTGCAGCCTATACTGTCCTGAAAATCACTTTTAGAAGCTCTGAACTTTTCTGTTTCTGACATGATAGATTAGGCCACCCCAGTTTTAGGATGATGAGAAATATAATTAATAATTCTCACGGATATAATATCAATGTAAAGAATTTTTCGAATCAATAAGATTTTATGTGCCCCACATGTGCCACTAGAATTTTCCGAAAGTGAAGGATGGAATCTCTGTATTCCTAGATCGTATCCAGGGAGACATTTGCGGTCCTATACAGCCCCTGTCAGAGCCATTTAGGTACTTTATAGTGATCATTGATGCTTCCTCGAAATGGTTGCATGTATGCTTATTGTCTGCAAGAAACCATACTTTTGCAAAGCTGATCTCGCAGATAATTAAAATTAAGAATAATTTTCTTGATCATCATGTGAAGACCATCGGAATGGACAACGCCAGAGAATTTACTTCAAAGTCTTTTGATGATTATTGCATGGCAATAGGAATTACCATTGAGCATTCTGTACCACATGTCCACACCCGAAATGGACTAGTAGATACATTAATTAAACGAATTAAATTTATTGTTTGGCCGCTTTTGCAGAATTGTAATTTACCAGCTACATGTTGGGGACACGCAGTCCTGCCCGCAGCAACTCTCATCAACTTTAGACCGTCGGCATATAACACCCATTCACCTATGGAACTAGCGCAAGGGTCACATCGAAAATCTCTCATCACCGCAGGTTTGGTTGGAAGGTTTATGTACCTATACCACCATCGCAGCGAACTGCAATGGGCCCTCTTCGAAAGTCTAGGATATACATTGGTTATGAGAAAGCATCCATAATCAGGTATCTGGACCCCATGATTAGATATTTGCATACAGCCCACTTTGAGGATAGTTTTCCGTCATTAGGGGAAGGAAATCAACCCCTTGATGAAAAATGTCGAGAAATAACGTGGCAAGCCACGAGAATCCATGCACATGACTCGCGCACTAGTGAAGCAAATAGAGAAGTCCAGAAGATAATTGATTTGCAAGCATTAGCGAATCAACTGTCTGACTACTTTAGTGAGCGTGACCAAGTCGCATGTGCCTGCACGCAATGTACCGGAGAGGGTTGAAATACCAAAGAAAATTGAAGGTATCCATTATCCTGTCCAGAGGCCTCAGAATAAAAGGACGAGAACTCCAGCCCCTCGAATCCCACGTACCCGGGGACGCCTAGCGAAAAAAGATAAGAAAGACTTGTCACAGCCGATCACTGAAGTTCCCTAGAACCAGAAGGGGAGCTAATTGAGACCTAGCACCAGTATGGAACCTTCAGTAAAAGGTATACCAGATTTGAACATCCCCACGGAGGGAGACATTAGGATGGATGTGTGCGCACACTTCGGAGTTGAAATACTAAATGGACTTGCCCCCGCAATTAGAAATAGCAGTGAGCGAGTAGAAGCATTAGAAGAATCGTCCCATGAAGAAATAGCTATAAATTATGTGACCACGGGAGAATCTATGAATAGAACAACAACCAATGTCGACATTTATTTTGCAAAGAAAATTGTCACAATCATCGATCTTGATCCAGAGCCTACATCGCTCGCTGAATGTAAGAAAAGATCATATTGGGAAGATTGAAAGAAGGCAATAGAATCATAATTATTATCTCTGAATAAAAGAGAGGTGTTTGGATCAGTAAGCCGTACGCCTCTCCATGTGCACCCCGTAGGGTATAAGTGGGTATTTGTTTGAAATAGAAATGAAAATAATAAAGTTGTAAGATATAAAGCAAGGCTCGTTACACAAGGTTTCACTCAACGATCAGGAGTCGATTATGAAGAAACTTTTTACCCGGTCATGGGCGGAACTACCTTTAGATATTTAATCTCAATGGCAGTAAACCTGAATTTAGAAATGAAATTGATGGATGTGGTAACTGCATCCATTAATGGAAACTAGGATTCAGACATTTATATGAAGGTACATGAAGGTATCCCTGTCCTGAACCAATATAGAGCAAATAGAAATCTGTATAGTATGCAACTCTGAAAGTCACTGTATGGACTGAAGCAATCAGGCAGAATGTGGTATAATCGCTTAAGCGACTTTCTATGCAAGAAAGGCTACACGAACAATGAAAATTGTCCCTGTGTATTTATACGAAGGCTACACGAACAATGAAAATTGTCCATGTGTATTTATACGACAATCCCATGATGGATTTTGTATAATCCCAGTGTATGTAAATGATCTAAATATCATCGGGACTCTAGAAGATATTAAGAAAGCAAACTCTTACCTGGAGTCAGAGTTTGAAATGAAAGATTTGGGTAAAACCAAATATTGCCTAGCCTTGCAGTTGAAGCATGCCCCTGAAGAGATTTTAGTACATCAGTCAACCTACACTCAGAAAGTGTTAGAAATGTTCAATTTTCAAAAGGCATACCCTTCGAAAGTGCCGATGATCGGAAGATCCTTGGAGCAAGACAAGGATCCATACAGACCTAGAGAAGAGGGGGAGGAAGTCATGGGACCGGAATTCCTGTACTTGAGTGCAGTAGAAGCACTCATGTATTTAGCAAACTGTACTAGACCGGACATTGCATTTGCCGTGAACCTACTAGCAAAGTATAGTGCAGAACCTACGAAAAGACATTGGCAGTGAATAAAGGATATCTTTCGATACCTCTATGAAAGCCAATATCTTGGTCTATTCTACAAAAAGAACCAAGACCTAACTATGACTGGTTATGCAGATGCCGGGTACCTGTTAGACCCGCATACAGTCAAGTCGCAAACATGCTATGTATTCTTATGTGGCGGAACTACAATTTCATGGAAGTCGTCTAAGCAAAGTCTTGTATCAACTTCGACGAACCACTCAGAAATCACAGCGTTGTACGAGGCCTCGCGAGAATGTTCTTGAACACCCACTATCATCTATGAAGATAATACAGCTTATGTTGCACAAGTGCAGATGAGTTATGTGAAGAATCAACTCACAAAGCATATCAACCACTAGTTCTTCAATGCTCATGAATTGCAAAGGATTGACGAAATTAAAATAGTGCATACTAAGTCATGTGAAAATCTTACAGATTTATTCGCTAAATCACTTCCAGCATCTAACTTTGAAAGATGCGAACGTGGAATTGAAACAATGAGACTTAGAGAAGTGCAGAATTCAGAGGGGGGATCTTCACGAAATCTTCATTAAAATTTGATCACAAAAATCGAGTACCCAAAGAATAAATCCTGGAGATTAAATGAAATTAGGTAGATTGTACTCTTTTTCTCTTGACGAGTTTTTCCTGAAGTTTCTCGGCTAAGGTTTTTAATGAGGCAATTCGTGCAGCACAACAAAACGTATTTTATATACTCTTTCTCTAAATTTTTTCCACTGGGTTTTTATGGAGTTTTGATGAGACATGATCATAACGGATAAGTGTCTAATGGGGAGTGTTAAGAAACCAAGCCCAGATCGGCAGCCCTAAGCCCACGATGGTCTCCTCATCCATCGAGTAGCCTATATAAAGGAGGACCCCAACATTGTATTCAATCTTTACAGAAGAGCAATAAAGAGAAGCCAGAAGTCCCCTCGTATCTCTGTGTTCAATCTACTATTCTGTAGATTGTGTTCTTACATTATTCTAAACGATTACACACTTGTCTATGAGGTAATCGATCGACCTGACTCGTCAGCGACGATTACTCAACAATTCTATGGAAGAGAGAAACTTCTCTTCTTGTGTGTTAGTTTCGCAACATTGGATATAGACATATAGTTTGTTTTCCATGTTAGAGAAAGACTTTAAAGCTGTGGGGTCCCCACAGCTTTCTTGCAAACTATTCAATACACAAGCGAATTTTTTTTTGCAAAATTATAGAAAACAATAGAAATTTTACAAAAATTGACTCCACATAGCTAGATAATAGATAATTATATATTTGACCCCACAGTTACAATTCTAGCTACACCATGAAAAAAAGTCTCTTCTGATAGGTTGCTTTTGCAGAGTCATATTAGTCAAAAGTGTAACCATGTCTTTTCTATCCGACAAGGACAATGCTTAGTAAGCCTTTCACAAGATATTACCATTACATCCTATTGCTACCGCGACACTATCGAGTCTGGTCTGAAGTGGCAGAACACTTTCAGCTCCAGCTTCCTTCGCTTCAGCGGATCTCTCCGCAGCAACCATTGACAACCCGAACATTCTCTGGATGCTTTGTAAAGCAAGTCTTGTATTCATTCACGGAGGCAAGAATGAACTCGTGGAAGTGATCTCTCACATCTGAGACGAACGAGGCATTGTCAGATTTGTTCTTCCGGCACGAAGTCAAGGCTTTACAGTAGAAGCAGATTGGTGAGACCCTTCAGATTGGGTACCACCAGACATCGTCGTGGGGAACTGCAGATGATGGAAATTTTAGAAGTGAGCCCTATGAAGAAAAAAAATCTGCAGTTCACCCATGATGCTAGACACTGACAGAAAAATAACTATCAATATTCATCCATCAACTGTACTATATTTGTTATCGATGTATTAAAGAAACTAAAGTTTTCATTCAGGTTTGATGGAGTATGATACAAGAACTATATATATATATATATAATCAATGTACCAGTCAATGGAAAAGAAGATAAGTACTAAATTCTAACCATTAAAATGCTTTCAGCTTTCAAGAATAGGGGAAAAAACTTTTGGATATATCCTCTAATCAACTGCCATCATGATTAAAAGTATGAAGGAACAGGCTCCAATATTATAGAGCAACAAGCAATTACCTCAACTAATTGGCACAAGGTTCTGATAACATTATATTGGGTTGTCTTACTGTGCAAGATACAAACTTGAAAGCAATATCTAAGATAATCTGCAACCACTACTGGGGTGAAGACTACTGCTATGAATCACCTTGTGCATAACATAAGGTTGTGATTACTCTCCATTCAGAAATGGCAGGTCAATTCTATAAACTAAAGCTACACGGTCCTTACCTTTCAGACACACAATTGCCAACCTATGGTCACAATCAAACGGTGGTGCTCTGAAGAAACATAGCCACCACAACTGAAGCACAACATCAGATGTGGTGGGACATAGTGCTGGCGCCAGAAGATGCATTTCTTGAGGGGGGAAAAGATCAAGGCTACAGTGCAGAGCAGCCGACGGTAGATTGAATGCGATGAATTGAGCAGGCAGCAGGCATCCAATTAAGCAAGATAGAAGGAAAATTACCTGGCGAGAGAGGTGGAAACTGAGAGAGGGCGGAAGATGTAGAAGCAGCAGAACCAGAATTCCAGCCATAGCCCCATGGAAGCTCGTCGTCGCCGGCCCTTGCTCTCTCAACTTCTTAGGCGGCACACTGCCAGTGGCGCCGATGACATCCTTCCATTGTTGCCTCTGATTGTACTTTGTTGCAACTCGCCGCCGCCATCACCACCCTCCGTCGCTGCCATGGTCACCGGATCTGGACTGAGAGGGAGGCCGATAGGCTTGAGACAGTGAGAGAGGCGTGAGATTGGGAGGGAATGAGAGGGAGGCAGCAGTGGGGCTAGCAGACTCGAGATGGGGATGGATTGGAGGAGTTGTGTTCGTGCCCTAGGGTAATAGACTTGAGATGGGCTGGGTCGGCCCAATTTCTTTCTCCCCACTTCTTCACAGTCCACGCTACACGCATTGAGCCAACGACGCGACTCATGCCTCTGCCTCATGGCCGCCGTCGCCATCGCCATCACCGTCTCCCTTCCAGTTGGCCCAATCCAAGTCATTGTCGCCACCTCCTCCACGCTCTGCCTACCTCGTGGTCGGCCGCCCACCCAGCTTCCCAGCCCCTCAGCACCCGCCTCCCGCAGCCTCGTCGCCGCCTCACCGAGTGCCGCCCAAGACGCCTTGGACCAGCTTTGACTGCCTAGCCGGTCCTAGGCGGTCAGCCCGCCTAGCCAGTCGACTTCATCGAAGTCGTGACGGGAGGGCACCGCCGATCGCCTAGGCCTGATTTCTTAAACCCTGAAAAAGAGAGAGAAAGAGACCGATGGAGAACAATATAGAAAAATGCTTATCAAGGATTTAAGGAGTGTTTGCAATGCAAAGTACTGTCCGCGATTACAGCTTGGATGACTAATTTTGCTGACTGCTCCATTAGCCCATTACACAAGACGCCTTGGACCAGCTTTGACTGCCTAGCCGGTCCTAGGCGGTCAGCCCGCCTAGCCAGTCGACTTCTTCGAAGTCGTGACGGGAGGGCACCGCCGATCGCCTAGGCCTGATTTCTTGAACCCTGAAAAAGAGAGAGAAAGAGACCGATGGAGAACAATATAGAAAAATGCTTATCAAGGATTTAAGGAGTGTTTGCAATGCAAAGTACTGTCCGCGATTACAGCTTGGATGACTAATTTTGCTGACTGCTCCGTTAGCCCATTACACAAGACGTGAATCGTGGAAACCATGTCTGGTGAACACCTACTACCAGTTGCACAACTGGAGTATGCAACCCGCTAACGAGTCACCGTACTTCTCCGTGTCTGTATCCCTCAAAGTAGAACATGAAGGCGTTAAGTGAGACAACAAAGTGGAACTAGTATAAGCACAAAAGTTTCTAGACACCTAAACTGACTTACAAGCCAACAAAGAAACTACAACTTTAGCTTGTCCATGCCGTTGTGTGAGTTGATGTATCAAAGAAGGTAGCACGCGAAAGAGGCATTCCTTCAATTGACACAACAAAACGAGTTCATGTAGGTGAACTCACTGACCATTCACACAGAGATTGCTGCCATGGAGGCTGCAGTGTGTGATTGGCTAATTAGCCACCAAGCACAGACGCCGATTTGAGAATTGATCGAGACAACGACCATAGAAAAGTTCACGTGGGAACCTAAAAAACCCCACGAGATTTTTACCCAAGATACATGGCTATCAAACAAAAGCATCTAGTTACTAATTGTTCGTGCTGTTGTGTGAGTTGATGTGCCAAAGAAGGAAGCACGCGACTGAGTCATTCCTTCAATTGACACAACAAAACGAGTTGATGTAGGTGAGCTCACTGACCATTCACACAGAGATTGCAGCCATGGACACACGCGAATTCTGCGTACGAACATCGGAAGGGCTCGAATCGCAGCCTGGAAATCTGCCAAAGAGAAACCGCGGAGATTGGAGATCTCACCTGGGGTTTTGACAACCCTGGTCTGGTTGGACTTGGTGGCGTAGCTGTGCCGCTTCCGGTACATAAGGCGCTCCACCAAGACGTCGACCTCCCTGTCACTCGCTTTGCTCTGCGCGGAGGAGTGGGAGGTGGCGGCGGCTAAAACCCTGGCCGAGCAAAAGTGGTGGGAGCGAATAAAAGGGAGTGTGCCGGAACCTGACCTAGATCGGACGGCTACGAACTTCTTGATCTAACGGCCAGTTTGGCAACAAATGGGAAGGGACCGAGAGCGTTTACATGAGGGAGTTTGTGTGGGACGAGGAACGGGAGTTTGATTTTTACTCAATCCCCTGTTTGCAAGAGAGGTAACATTGCGGGGGATTGTTTTATAGGTCGTGAGATGTTTTAATTTAGTTTATGATGAAGGATTGTGGTTTTTTTTTCGTACTCCTTACATAGTAAGCTTGATTGTGTAATTTTTTTAGAATTTTTATAAAATTAATTAATACAATTCCATTTAGACTACTTAAATGAACGCAACTTCGCTCCGACCCAAAAACCCAAGTGATGCCTGAATTTTACATGTAACTCGGTTTACTGCCCTCGCTCCTGTGATATGCTAGCCATGAGTTGCTAAGTACGGTGCTCGTTTGGTGGCCGACGATTTGTCTGGTCCATCGGTTTAATAGAAGTGGAACAGACACGTTCCTTCTTGCAAAAAAACTACTGCCATTAATGGCTTCGAGAGGCACACGATGTGAGAGTAAGACCGTGAGGTAGAATGGCTTTTGCGTAGGCATGCTTATATCAGCCACAAAAGAATGGAAAGTGACCAAACATGTGGTGAAACACACAGCGAAAAGCAAACCAGTAGAGGCAAGACACAGGTAAACAATAGACGAGATGGATAGGAGTAACACTGAAATCCAGTTGATGTAAATAATAAACGCGTGCTTTGTCATACAAAAAACTTCCGCAAAAATAGTAAACAAAATTCATGCTTGGTGACAGCCAGTGCAAGCAGTTCAATCTTTTCATCGGGTCGTTGGTTCAACCACTGCCGCCGCACTAGTCCTCCCCTTTCCAAAGATCAGCAAACTCATCAGGCTCCAGGGCGTTCTCCGCCTCGTGCATCTTCCTCCTCACCTTGGCCTTCACCTTCTTGGCGTACTTCCCTGCCTTCTTCCGCTTTTCTAGTGCGCGGATCTGGTGGAAATAAACAACAAAAACATCAAAATATGGCCTATAGCTAGGAAGGCATACATGAACATGCCAGGAAATGATTTGTTATAAATTGAATCAAAAACAGGATAGCATCGAGTCCTCGACAAACAGAGCAGGGGTGCAGCAATTCTTTCGCTTGTGGACCAAACTGCAACAAGAATACAAGATACCAACACTACTCTGTATTTAAAGTTTGCAGATCAAACATGATAATGTTTTAATTAGCTCGAACACAAGAACAGACTGGCGCAGTATAATATACAAGGCAGTGTATCAGAAAGAAATGTAATTATCGGCATACACTGAATGATCGGCATACTTGAGATGAGATCAAATGTTTTTTTAGAATATCCGATCAAACTAATTGTGAGCCAACGGTTCCATCTGAGCATTTCTTTTCCAAAAAGAAATAACAGCGCATTACAATATCATGAAATGTCTATCAATTTTCTCAGTGTCTACTTTTGTTTATGTGAAAGAAAAAACACAAGCAATGCATAATATGCCTATCCCTTGATGATGGGAAGAAATAAACCCAGATTTTCATTACAAAAATACATAGGGTGAAGATATGTACTATAATCTACATCAAATGGTGAAAACAATACCTGATTGGGAGACACATAGTATGGATTCTCGTACAATGTGGGGCCGCCAAAACTACCACCAAATATTTTGATTGGATTCAAACAGAACCTCGGGCCAACCTACACACGGCAATTCCATCAAAAAAAATTGATTAGCAATTATGAAGCATGTAAATTATCCAGGTAGAAGCTCTCTCTGCTTTTACCTCGATAAGTGTCATTTTATCCAGGCCTCCTTTATCAACTTTGTCAATCTCATTGTGGGGTGCAGAAATCTGCAAAGTAGATCATTTGCTCAAATTCAGATGGTGCTAATAACTTTTATTGCCTGTAAGTATGAAAGTTCATCCAAATCAAAATTCAAGCAGACTAATGGATCACCTGGTAATTTCTGAACCAAACATGGTCATCCACGATTGAGAAGACAAACACATGATCGTGAAAAGGTTTTGCCTTTCGATGGTCTTTTGGCGTAGCAAATATCTGCAAGTACAGCCATGTGGAATGAGTTAGCTCTCTAACTTCTTCACTTCAAATAGAACCTCGTAAGAACTCCACTTCTAACTTCTTCACTTCAAATAGAACCTCGTAAGAACTCCACTTCTGAGTTCACAGCAAGCAATGAAAATAAAAATATATTTTTTAAAACAAAAAATGTGCGAAAGGTTTGTTCGGTTTGTTCGTTCACTTAGATTTCTAAGAAAAGAACTAGAGTTAATAAAGGAAAAACGGGTGAATCCTTCTTTTAGAAGTCAATGCTATGAACATGCTAAAAACCAACAGTGGATGTAAGCTGTTCCTTATACACAACCAGCAGATACCCACAGGCTACTATATAACAAAAATAGCACACTTTCGGTGCTTATGAATTGTATGTCACCCAAAAGGTGCTACAATGTGATTTTATCGTAAACTTGTCTCCAAAATCAAGTTTAACCTCTTTTAACACACAGTAAAATCAGAATAAATTGACAAGACTAATTCAGGCCAACATCAACTTGTTCAAAATGCTGCATAGCACATGCAGAGCATGACATAACATGTCAAACCATTCACGCACCTGAGTTAGCATTTCCTTCACGAGCTTCCAGTGAGGTTGCTGGTCAAAATTCGAAGAAAATGTTAGAAGCGGACGTGATCCTTTCAGATGGTTACCAGTGAGCTTCAATTCCTCCATAGTGTGAACTGCACATAAACATTACAGGACAGTTAAGCATTAATCGATGAATCCTCGTGATAAAGATATATGAATTATAGATTACGGCACATAGTACAGCAATTGGACTACTACTATTTGTGTGAAAGCATACCAGCATTGACTAGAAATTTTATCGATGGCCCTCCAGGAGACTTGACCATCCAAAGGTAAAGATCTTTCTGTTTTCTGCACTGTAATATAATGTAGAAGAAGCTTCATTATCAGAATTGGCAACTCTAGAGCTTATTTAAATTGGCTAAATTTGGAGCTGTGTCACACTATTGTCAAAAAACAATGTGAAATTGACAAATTTTTTAAATAATAAAATAGAGGTGTGGTTCACAAAGCTCAACAAACCTTCACACCAGAACAGCAAATCAGCAATACGGATCAAAGCTAAAACTCGAAACTGATTTAGCACCATAAACCACTAACTTATTCCATGTTAAAACACAGTACGATTTAACAACTTGTAGTGTTCCTAATACATACTTATCGAGTGCGCAACCTTCAGCACGTCAAAGGTAAATCCTTTCCACCAAGCAAGCAGCAAACAGAGTAGGTGTGTTATACCTCGAAGAAGAGGCAGCTGGAGCAGCTCCTCAGCTCGAGCAGCTCGTTGAGCGCGTTGCCCTTGCTCTGCTTCGACTCAACCTTGCTGTCCTTCTTGGCGTGCGGCAGCAGCGACACCACATTCTGCATCAAATGTCGGTACCTACACACAGCAAAAAAATGCAATCCCCCGAACACTTTCACACACCAATCGACCTATCAGCCACCACAGGACACTGAACTAAGAGGGGCAGGGTACTCGCCTGTAGATGATGCGGCGGGAGCACGTCATGAGCACCTTCTCCTTGTTGCGGAACAGCGTCGCGGCGGCTTCTCCGTCCCCAGAGGCGGGCTGGTCCTTGAAGCCGAAGAGGGTGCGCTCCGGGCGCGGCGGCACGGAGTCGTCGGCCTTCTCAACGACAGCGGCGGCGGGGGCATCGGAGGAGCGCTTCCTCTTCTTCGCCATAGGTGGGACTTGAGCTGGAAGGCACGAAGGCCTCTTCTTGGCGTACTGGTACACAAGCCTCCCTCCTACACCAATCACGCGGCACGCATAAGCACACGCACATGGTAGCTGCGGTGTGTGATTGCTAATTAGCCACCGAGCCCAGACAGGCTTGAGACCATTACCATAACAAGTTTTACATAGGAAACTCAAGAGAACCACGTGATTATACCACGAGATTTTCCGAGGATACATGGCGATCATCGAGTTACAAATCAGGTTTACCATCTTTTACTGATTGCAAAAACTACACAACTAGAAAGTTGAGGGTATTAGTGCATAACATGCAGGTCTAACTGCCAAGCAGTTCAAGAATGGTGATGCTAAATAGAAGAAGCAACGGTACTGGCCAGAGAAGCCAACAAAGAAACTACAATTTTAGCTTGTCCATGCCGTTGTGTGAGTTGATGTATCAAAGAAGGTAGCACGCGAAAGAGGCATTCCTTCAATTGACACAACAAAACAAGTTCATGTAGGTGAGCTTACTGACCATTCACACAGAGATTGCTGCCATGGTGGCTGCAGCGAGTGATTGGCTAATTAGCCACCAAGCACAGACGCCGATTTGAGAATTGATCGAGACAACGACCATAGAAAAGTTCACGTAGGAACCTCAAAAACCCCACGAGATTTTTACCCAAGATACATGGCTATCAAACAAAAGCATCTAGTCACTAATTGTTCGAGCTGTTGTGTGAGTTGATGTGTCAAAGAAGGAAGCACGCGACTGAGTCATTCCTTCAATTGACACAACAAAACGAGTTGATGTAGGTGAGCTCACTGACCATTCACACAGAGATTGCAGCCATGGTAGCTGCGGTGTGTGATTGGCTAATTAGCCACCGAGCCCAGACAGGCTTGAGACCATTACCGTAACAAGTTTTACATAGGAAACTCAAGAGAACCACATGATTATACCACGAGATTTTCCAAGGATACATGGTGATCATTGAGTTACAAACAGGGAAAATTTTTCATTTCCAAAAAAAATTCGTCACCGAAATTTCGGGGAAGTAGTCGAACTGGCGCTTGAAACCTAGCCGAATTCTGGCCGAAATTTCGTTCAAAAAAAGTTATTTTCAGCAGTTAATATCGAACAGCAGTTCCAAAATAAGCTAACATCAAACAGCAGCTCCGAAAGCTAACATCAAAGCTGATCAAACAGCAGCTCTAAAGGTAAATCTTCAACATCAAACATCAGCTCCAGAGTCCAGATCATCTCCATATCATCTGATCAAACATCAAACATCGGTGCACATTCAACATCAAACAAATTTATCTTCAAGTTTCTCAACAAAAATTGGGAAGAAAATCCGCAGTTTCTCAACAAATACGATCTGAACACTGCTAATAGCTCAATGAGCTGGTTATGTGCTAGATGGTGAATGGCGGTATCAACAAAGCAAGAAAGTTCTCCAGTAGGATGATTCTCGATGCAAGAATCAAGATAGAGGAGAGGAGGCGAAAGAGCTACCTGGGCGTGGGAGTCTCGGAGAGTCGGAGCCTCCTCAGCAGGCCGCGCAGGCGGGCGGCGGCGGCGGCGTTTGGTGCGGCTGGCTGACGCTGCCGCCGCTGGTGTCGACGAGCTGCGGTTTCTTGGCCTTGGTGGGCCGGCCGGGATGGGGTTTGTAACGTTTGTTCGGCCTGCGGGGCAAATTTGAACGGAGCGAAATGTTTTGAACGAAAGCCGGTTCTTTCGCGGAGCAGCGAAACGAACGAAATTTCGTCAATTTCGGCGAAATTGAGAACCCTGGTTACAAATCAGGTTTACCGTCTTTTACTGATTGCAAAAACTACACAACTAGAAAGTCGAGGGTATTAGTGCATAACATGCAGGTCTAACTGCTAAGCAGTTCAAGAACGGTGATGCTAAATAGAAGAAGCAACGGTACTGGTCAGAGAAGCTAACGAAGTCGTTGCGGCTCCAAGAAGAATCAAAACGAAGCGAGGAGGGGGGAGGAGGTTACCCTATCGGAAGAACTTGCCGGAGATGCTTCCCTGCGAAATCTGCGGCGGCAGACGGGGAGGTGAAGGATGATGGCACTACTGAGGCGGCGCTAGGGCTTTATGGTGGTTGTCCATTGGTTTTAGGGTTCGAATCGATCGATGCTCGATGGTGCGTTGCTCGGCCGACTAATATCTGGGCCAAACTGATTCTTTCAGGCGTTATTACTTCTAGATAGGCTTTCAATTACTGAATAGTATTTAGGCCCATTAGCGTCCATGCAGGAGCCCAGTGATTCAACCACTGGCCCATCCAAGTTCCACCCTTCTCATTTGAGATTATACTTTTCTTTGTCCCGGAGAAAGGGAGAGCTCCTACGTGAAGTTCTTCGTTTCTCCTTTCTTTCTCTTTTTCTCGAGTCCTTTCTCATTTATGTTATAAGGAGTCATAATTTCACAGGGAATAGTTCGACTTCTGCAGAAACCTAGGAAAAATCCAGCACTCCAAACGAGTCCTCGTATGCTTCCAAAAGAAAAGTTCAGGCACTGCGTGTTGCACTATTTCGGACCTCCGAAGCACATCCTGCGTTAAGAGATCGATAGATGGATGCACTGCTCATTAATCTACAACGCACTCTAGTTTATTTATGTGATGTGCGTTTCGGGATCGTTTTGTGTTCGATGTATTCTCCAGATGGGCGAGTGCAAACTGCAGGCCAACTGGCCAAGGGCTCTCGTCAACCCCGTTGAGAATTTAGCAGCAGTACAGTACCTTGTTCACAAATAACAAGGCTAGGCTCCATTGCGTTGAACCGTTGCTGATGTTTAAATTACATTGCTTGGTCAACCTATATATATATATATATATATATATATATATATATATATATATATATATATATATATATATATATATATATATATAGCTCGACTGTTGTAGTATATGTATAGGCTAGGTTACAATTGTTATCCCCTGTTTCAATCGCCGTAAAGCAAACAGGATATACTACTATGGTGCTCCAACCAGCGGCGGGTTGATATCTTCACATTTGCACGGGAGTTTGCGCGTGCAGTTCATGCCATGGCACCGACGTAGGCTGTACTTTAACGACCTCCTCTCCTCGGCGTACGTGAGTTGCAAGTTGCAACGCTCGGCGAGAGGCCTTCAGGCTCGTGTGGATATGCCTTCGCTAGATCAAGATGGTACGGTTGAGACCGATAGCTGGTGTGGCATATGCACAGTACCCGGACGTCGGTGCTGCAGTGTTCGAACAGCGTTTTCTGCAGGCCGATGCATCCGTAGCCTTGATCCTTGATCTAGTGGTTTTTCTGCAGGACGATGCATCCGTAGCCTTTGATCCTTGATCTAGCAGTTGGGTGACTGATGCATAGTTTTGTAGCGGTATGAATTTTATTCACAGCTGCAGCAGAGGACCTGTTTCCTTTTCTTTCGGGCTGACCAGTTTTCGAATCTGAAGGTTGACTTTATTTGGTCTGCAAATTCTACACTATTTTCTTTGCTCCATTCTTTCCTTGATCGAGTTTAAGCACAAGTGCCACTGCATGCGAAAGGCGTATGGAACGATCGAGAGCTAAGCATGCTTGCATGCATGCAGCGCGTAGAACAACTGACAAAAACTGACATGCATTGCAACTCATACAGATGGAGAGTACCGTGCACGAAACAAAGGGCTATAAATGGGTTTGGCATGCTTTCAAATCAGCCCTAATTGCTTCCCTGTCAACGGAACAGACAGCATGCTTGGTTTGCAGTCGACGCGGGCATGCATTGACGTGTGAACATGTAGCAGCACAGTTCGCGGAAATGGAGCACGCACCAAAGAGTGTGAAGGAAGGGGGGAAATTCAACGGGGAGGGCCCCTCTCCGTCCGTTCGGGGGTGATCCGGAGAGATCAACGGCGATTGGGGAAGGGCCTCATGGTAAGGTTCTTTCCTGCAAATTTTTTTCCCTGAAGCATGCAGGTCAACTCGACCTTGTGCATTTCCATCCAAATTAATATTTAGAGCTGTTGTTTAAATTATTTTTTATATAAAAACACTTGAAAAATAACCGCAATGGTGCTGATATATATATATGCATGTTACAACACCAACCGAACATTGTTCATAAACAGTTTTCACCATAGTATGCATGTCAAATTCATTTTTTTTCCAAACAAATTTCTTGTGAGCAAATAGAATGCTTGACTTGTTAAATTAAGTTCAACTCCGAACTTGCATATTTTTTGCAAAAAAAAAATGTAATGCAGAAAAAACATCTTGAATCGCCACAAAGAAAAACAGCAACTGATGTATCGTCTAAAGGTCGGAGTAAGTTATTTGGTAACATATTTCTATGATATTTGATGGTAAAAAACACTTGTATTTACAAATTAAACATGTTACTTTACAAAACGGAGAGGTGATCTTTTCAAACCAGATAACTATTCAGTGAGTACACATCACTAATGCAAACATAAGTATATGAGCTGTTAATTCGACCTTCGAGTAGGCCACACTAGCTTGTGTACAACAACCAATGCGGATGCCAAAAGTGATTGGTTTCTAGCTGGGAAGACAAGCAGCAGGGAAAAGTCATGACGCATGCTAGAAGCAATTCTACAATCATGCATGTGCAAGTGCAGTGTGTCACGGTGGAGTACTTGCTCATCAATTAATTCCCTTTACCTACACGATAAACCCCTCTCTATTAAAAGGTTCACCCAACGGAAAGCACATTTTGGCAGCTTTTTCATGCAAAGCAAAGTTGATGTGCAGCCGGCCTAGCATAATAGCATCTGATTCTCGGAAAGTATAGTAACTAATCAAACAGAACATGTGTAGGATGTGACAGTGGCGGAGCCAGGATCAATCACGAGGGATGTCGAATAAGCTGTACAGTGTAATTTTGTTTGCTGAGGAGGTCAAATAATATTAATGAAAATAATATTTTTCAAAATATATAAACTTATAGTGCAAATTTGCCGAAGCAGGAAGGATCTACCCTGCCCAGTCCCCTGTCCCTCGTCCTTCGTCCCCCCCCCCCCATTGGGTTGTTAGTTGGGAGAATTTAATATTTATCCCCTGTTTTACTGACCAGCTTTGTACGCGATTGTTTTTACTTCTAGAAGAAAGTCCTCTCAAAAGGATCTATATATCACGAGAAAAGAAAGAAAAAATTGATGCTGCATGGACCTACGAGAGCGCAACCGCTTTATGTATGCAAGCGCAAGACACAACTGAGCCGGCTTAAAGGAAACAATGAAAGATCCGTTCAATACATCCAACAACCATGAAAGCTACTGTCCATATTTAAAGGCAAACTGTTTCTTCTTGTATGAACTCGCAGTATCTTGAGGAGAAACAAAGCACACAAGTTTCTTCTCGGTTTGCACACAAGCCACACAGGCATTCGTTCAGTTACTCCTGGAAAGGGCTCCAAGCTTTCTGATAGCGTTAGTAGTAGTAAAAGATGATATTTTTCGAAGAAATATATGACTAGTCCAACAATTTTTGAAAACTATGCCAGTAGCAGTGCTACACTGTTTCATACTTACACTTGCGGAGGGGAGTCACCGTAGACCATCTGCCTAAGCAAGTCCCCTGATTTTGATCAAAAGCGTCATTGACAAAGAAGGCGTGCGAATTCCGTGCATGTCTTCACACCCAAAGCATCGATTCTCTGTCGAACGACTTATATAGCTATATGTAGCTCTGCGTTTTGACGAACTAGGTTAAAAATAGCTTTGAAAGTTACATGAAGAGTTTTGGTAGCACAAAGGGTTCGAACTTTGAAGACCATGCATATATACCCCATGGCAATTTGTAGTGTTTTCGCCATCTTTCCCGTTCGTGGGGACATAGGCAATCCGAATTGGTGGCCCTGGTGAAATTAAGCCCGTAGTGAAAAGAAAAGAACATGTGCCGATGTACAGCTTGGCTACGGTTTAGCATGGCAGGTTAGAATTGGTGGGGAAGGTACTTAGGTACACACATGCAACGGAGGCCCACGGCCACAATGGTGAGGCCAGCGGAGGCAGAGCGACGGCAAAACAAGGCAAAAACGAGGACCAGAGCCCGCCTGCCCTGCCCTGCCCCGCCCGGGTGCCGCCCACGTGACGGCGTGGTCCGCGCGCGCGAGAGCCCCCCTACGCTGCCTTGTAAGCGAGCGGGGTAGTAATTATCAGGCCCACAGCATCGAAAACAACTGCTTTCCCGTTCGAAATCATTGATGCCCAACCTCTGCAAATATCTCGTCTGCACGGAGCAGTAAAGTAAGCAACGCATTGGTAGAGGTAAATTGTGAACGAAAATGCCAGTTCTTTACTTCATACTGTGCTAGTGTATGGAGCGCAAGCATGGACGATTTTAGCACAAAAATTTGCGGCATTCATTGCTAGATGGACCAACGGGCCGGAATCAAAAGCGTAAGCTGGACCAACTTACTAGTGCTACGTCAATCTGTTTTGCTGGACTTTTGTACCGGTAACAAAGCTCTAGTAGAGTAGCAAGTTACACGGAGTAAAACAAATTACGATCATCAGCTGGTGCGCGTAGCAAGTGTGGGGGTGGGCTAACGAGGGAGGGAGGAAATGATGACACCCCTCACGTCGGCAGGGCGGAGGTATGGCGAGGTGCCCGGCGGCCAACCGACACGTGGCAGGGGTACGGCAGGGGCCCTGCGAAAGCAACCGCCACGTGATCCCCAGCAGGCCGGTGTCAGAGACCCGAAAGAGACGCGCTCTCCCATCCATCCATCCATCCATCCATCCATCCGGCCTCTCTAATCAAACACCGGACACCACCACAGCCTAGAGACGCTTCCCTTCTTACGCCTGCGAAGTTTCCAACCGACACCCCGCCCGCCTCTCTCACCGCGGAGCACCCGAACAGCGCCATGCAAACTGCTACGCAGCCGCGCGCCCGCCCGGCCCGGCCCGGCCCGGCCCCGCCGTGTCAGTCAGATCACTGCCGCTAAGCTGGCGTTGCGGGGGGCGATTGGCCGGGGGATTAGTAAACTAACCGGGCGTGGGGAGGCGCGGTGACTGGACGGGCGTCTGATCTTAATCGCGTACGATACGACGACGAGCGCGCGCGGGAGTCACGTGCACGGAGGTGGGCGGAGGCGCGGAACTGCGTAAGCACGAGTGGGCACGTGCCGCGCGGATTCCGGGGGCGCCCCCACTGCACCCCCGGCGAGCCTCGGGATCCTCGGCGCTCTCACGTGATTCGATGCCGTTGGCGCACTACGCCACTCGGCTCGCTCCCCCCCTGTTGGCTCTTGCTGCGGCGTCGCATGCGTGCATGCGCCCCCCCGCATTCCATTGTTTTTCCCCTGTCTCCGTGCGTCGCGCGCGCACACACACATGCGAGGCGGATGGTGCGTTCAGCTGCCTAGCGCTTGGTTTGCGGTTTGCGCGGAGGCGCTGCGTGCGTCTGTGCATGCAAGATTGCAAGCGCTTGCTCCGTTGGCATCGGACGGAGGAGTTGTTTCATGTGTCGCAAGTACTCTGCAGTATGGATACCATTATTGGTGGTGAATATATTACTTCTCCATACTATTGGTTTCTGTCAGAGATTTAGTTACTAAGCCTGTCCCTTGTTAGTGAATTAACTAACAGTGAACGACGTGCACATATCCAGGCTTCAATGTTCCAAAGTTTTATGTATGTGTGTGTAGGCGCCCGGAGGTGTACAGCTAGCAAACGATCTCGTACATTTCCATGTCCATGGCGAGACAACAGTGCCCCTGCTCCACCTCCACCCGGTGGTCCTTCATGTGGTCGCAAAATGGCAACCATCGCACCCATCATCAATCTATATCCACCGTTTCTTGTGCAATATATTTCATGTTTGGGTCCTGGCACGGCTCGATCATTGGGGTTCTTATTGGTTTGCTTAGATAGCTCTCATCATAGCGGACGAGAAAAGATAAACTACTTTTTGGAAATTGGCGATGTTAGTCTAGATAAAATCAATTGCATCGATCGTTATTGATTAACCTCGGTGGTAATCCTTCGGTGCGCACATATTAGTTGAGAGATAAGATATCCGACATGTCACCCGTATATTATTATATATGTTATTAATTGGTGAGACCCCGGCGGTTTCCCCACCTGTCGCCACTCGAAATAGAGGCTATTTTCGTTACCTCGCGACAAATTGTTGATCATATGTATACTCTCGGATACTGCTAGATGCGAATTTGTTGTTCCATATTGCTAATTAGGTGCACGTACATGCATGCATGTTATGCGATCGAAGCTCTCTGTAACCACTACTGCATTATACGTTCTCTCGCTCATGCATGCAGGCTAGGTTATCGTTTTCGGAGCGTGCAATGCATAGGAGCCGCGACGTCGAGTAGTAGAGAGATGAGCTAGCTAGCGCATAAGATCAAGGACGTACGGAAGGGGGAGGGAACGGCCGGAGAGGCGTCCACGTCGCGGACCGGAGGCTGGGGGGCAGCGTGCAGGGGGTATGATTGCGGTGGCGTCGGCTTTTCTGCAGCTAGCTGAGGGGGAAAGAAAGAGAGAGAAGCTAGCTAGGTAGGTAGACGAGGAGGAATTTTTCACCATTTGCGCGCAGCAGCTAGGTAAGCAGGAGCCACTCGCGGCCCCCGCCTATCTATCTGTAGCCTCGGCCAGGCGTTACGAAACAAAAGAGGCCGCCCGCGCTCGCGTTATATTCTTATCTTTTGTTCCTTTTACCACGGAGTGGAGTACGAACTGCGCCCGTACCAGCATCGATCCCTGGCTGAGTGGCTGGCGGTGAAAGAGAGGGAGCACCGCGCATCGGCCCATGTGTTGTGGTACTGCTACTGTTACTACCACTAGTCTCCATTTGTCATTTGTGTGTGGATAACGTGCATGCCTCTCTCTCTCTCTCCCTCTCTTCTCGAAGCTAGTAGCTGGTAATTGGTGGAAGAATATCGGACTGGGAGGAGAGAGGATGAGGAGGTGAAGGTGGGTGCGTACGGACTGCACTGGCACTAGGCAACGGTGAAGAGTTAAGAAAAGGATAGGAGAGTGGGGAAAGTAAACGCGAGGGGTGGGGTCGGGTGGGGTGGGGTGGGGTGGGGCGAGGAGCAGCAGGAGGTCCCCATGAGCGCCGACACTCCACGTTGCCTTGACGTCAACCCGCCCTTTACCTGCGGTAACTACCCCCGCAACGCGCGGCCCTACCCCCGCGCAGGCGCGCGCCAACCAAAGAAACGCCCCAACTGCTCGCAGGCCCCGCTCAATTCCCTGCACGCTCTCACCTCACCCTCCCGCCTCGCCGGCCGGCCTCACCTCTCATCACTGATCACCGCGCACAAGCTAGTGAGGGAGACTGAGAGTGATTGGCAGCCCAGCCCGGTGTAGATATGTTGCAGCAACCAGCAAACATTATTGCCATATCCTATCCGAATTCTGAAGTGATGAACTTAAATCCTACTCCTGTGCACTGCAATCTTCCCTGTAAAACTCGAACATTGGTTCGCCTCTTTCTATTACTTTTTGTATTCAGTTACCCCCACGTACGTACTAGCGCAAAAATCTCACATCTGTACAATCGAAACATGCACAGAATATAAAATGCGGAGTTTACAACCAACGTGGAGCCCGCTTGTCAATGAGTGGTTGTTTCATACACATTTTGTACGCGGCATGCATTTCGTACTCCTAGGTTCAGTCTAGAATCAGACACACAAACACATATCTCAAAGTTAATCCAAAGGCCAAGAAGATTGATTTGGAGTTTTTTTTTTAAAAAAAAAAAACTTGAAGTTAGGCAATTTGCAAATAGGAAACCCATGTTTATCTTCCCCATTGCACGTTGGATACATATATAGGAATTGCATGTAGTAGTAGGGTGCCGGATATGCATGTAGTAGGCTCTTACCTAAGCCTAACTCCCTTTTGACCAGAGCCAAGAGTGCCACTTAAGCTAGCTGTGGTCAAGCTGAGACAGCTCACTTCAAGCTCGCTAGCTGTGATGCTACCAGATTAATGCATGTATCCTTTCAGTACGAATTAAGTCTGTTATCTTATGTGCCGGACCGCTTTAAGCATGTGATTTCGGTGTGATCACTCGTAGTGCACCATTTCTTTTCTCTCGACGAATATATATATATATATATATATATATATATATATATATATATATATATATATATATATATATATATATATATATATAGCCCACGCACTTGAGACCTAGTTATGTGGCTTATGTTAAGTTTGGCTTTCATAAATATCAAGGTTTTAAGTACTGGCTATCTCCCAAGCAAATGTTAAAGTTAGCAGCCATGCTTTCTTCAAAAAAAAAAGTTAGCAGCCATGCATGTGTATATGGAGTACTAGCTTGATCCATATTGGTTCAGCTGGGTATAGAAATCAAAATTCAGTTGTCCATATGGCTGTTCTTAATTGCAGTTAATTTACAAGAAGTGGTTACTGCAATTGTCTAAAAGCTGACCAATTACTAGTGCCACCTAAAGGTTACATGCATGAGAGAGACGCGTTAAACGACAGCTCCGCATCATTAGCTCACGTATCAATATTCCGTGTGTCAGGCGCACCATGTGTCAACTTGTCCACTGTCGGGTTATGCCCTACTAGTGATGGACGCTTCCTTTTCATCCTGGTTTACCTGTTGCCAAACTGTTCAATAATTTACCATTAGGGAACTTTACCGTACACACACGTACGTACCGTGCTCGCTCTCTGCCTCTCCCAATGCGCGTACGCGCCCTATATATGTGCTACGTGCCATGCCAAGCAAGCACCATTGATCCTTCAGCGAACGAAAGGCGCGCGGCACGGGTCGAACTGAAGCTGCAGTGGCAGTGGCAGTGGCAGTGGCAATGGATACTTATTGGAAACCAAGCAAAATGTGATGGGTTGGGAAGCGCTTTTACGTTAGTTACCAATCGATCCCATCACGGCACATGCGCAGTCACCGCCTACCGGAGCATGCACGCAGCGGGCAGCTGGGGGAAGTAATTCGCCTGTGGCCTATATAAAAGAAAGATTCCTCGATCGGGGCCGGGGCCGGGGCGCCCTCTCCCTCCCCAAACAATCGAAACGTTAATTAGGAGGTAGGAGTAGTAGAATTGAACGACGACGCAGGCAGAGTAAGCGAACGCGACGCAGCGAGGCTCCTTTATTGCATGCCGAGACAGGCAAAAACGAGCACCAGCCGCTCGAAGCTAGGCGGCAAAGGTGGCAATCAAGACCTCCGCAAACAGTCACTTCCTTCCCCCCGGACAAGAAATTGACCAATTAACCATTCTCGGTGGCAGACTTTCTGCAGCTGGCTGGAATAGCTGCCTGCTTGTACGAATGCCCCTGCTGCATGCGAGCTAGCATTGATTTCCGTCAGCGATGCTTCGGCGTCCACTTCCATGGTCGACACTCGCCACAGGCTACAGCTCACGGAGTCACGTGCTTGTGTGCATGCATTAGGCCAGGCTAAAGTAACAGGCCAGATTCTTCTCTCTTTTTTTTTCTTTTTTCCTTTTTCTTTTAAATGAAAAACTAATACTGGTGCAGGATTAAGGGCATGTTTGGAATGGTTGTGGCTTCCCTGAAAAGCGGTCTCCAACTAGGTTACAGGGCTGAAGAGATTTGGTTTTGGCCTGTCTACCTTTTAGGTGGGCTGGCGGCAACTTCCGAGATGGAAAATGTTTGAAATGCCCATGAGGATAGTAATAGTTTGTTTGATACCGTTTAACACGATTAACAACGTTTAATGACAATTGACAATTAACGCAATTGACGACAACTAACGACAGGTGACAATTACTAACGACATTTGACGACAACTAACGGGTGTAACGACAAATTGACCGCAATTAATGTCTATTACATAAATAATCACAATAAACAATTAAAGCGCAAGCAGTAGCAATATCCGTGATTAACGACAATATAATGCAAACAATGTAATAAACCACAATTAGCGTATTTAACGACAATTATTACAATAAACATTTACTACATCAAATAATTAATAAAAACAATTAGTACAATAAATATTACAATAAGTAATTATTAAAAACAATTACTATAGTGAATAATTAATATAACAAATAAGTAAAAAAATAAACATTATTACAGTGAATAATTAATACAACAAATTATTAAAAATAAGAAAAAAAACAACAAGGTCGGCGGCTTGGGGTTTGGCCGTTCTTGGAGTTGGTGTATGGGTCCAGGAGGAGGAGGCGGCCTGGGAGAGCAAGGCGAGATCTAGATCCGGATTTGGGCGACGCCTTGACTCGGGAGGCCGTGGGAGGAGGTGCTAGGGAGGAGGAATGTGCCAGGGAAGAAGGCGCCGAGGAGGAGGAGGTACACGCTGAGGGAGGAGGGAGCCGGGGAGAAGGTGGTGACCGTCGATGAAGGAGTGAGTCGGGGAGGAGGGCGCCAGGGGAGGTGGAGGAGGAGGTGCGCGGGCGTCAAAGGAGGGAGCCAGCTGGGCGTGGGCGGGGGGGGGGGACGAGGACGGAGCCGAGTTGGGTTTTATGGAGTGCCATTCGGCGGGCGGCTTCTGCCCATTGTAACATGAAGTCGCTTCAAAGAAAAGCGGATGTGAAAAGCGTGGCGTTTGGGACGACTTCCGGCTTTTTTGGGTGAAAAGCCGAAGCCATTCCAAACACGCCCTAAACCAGCTAGATGTATATATGCATGGTGTGACATGGTGAAATGAAAGTAAGAAGAAGGCTAGTTAAGGGAATTAAAGCTAGCTAGGGTAATGAGAAGGGAGTGAGGGAGAGAGACAGGTGGTGGAGCATATGAATGTGGGTGGGCAGAGGATGGACGCAGTGCATGGGGCACGTTGGGGCCTGCTCCTGCGCTGGGTTGCGCTGCAGCTTCCTCTCCTCTCTGCACGCTAATTCTATACTCCCCCTAATCACACCACCTTAATGCTATCTTATGCACAGCTTTTGTCAAACATAGTTTTGTGCACACACATGTACTACTCTCTCTCTCTCTCTCTCTCTCCCCCTCCCCTCCCCTCGCTCTATATTAATTACTTCGCAACAACCCTTCCTGTTACTGGTGACTGATTGGAGCTCCTCAAAGCCCAGGACTATTTCTGCTCCCCCTCCCCCTCCTCACCCCCCTCCTCTCATCACTCATCTATACCTTCTCTCTCGCATGCTCACTCTCCACTGCTACTACCAAAGCTGTGCTAGCTAGCTCTTACTTACTAGAACAACGTGCTCATTTCAAGAAACCTCACCTAGTTGCCAATTAAGTACGCAGCACAGCTAGCTAGCTCTTGCTGGGGTCTGGAATGGCGTCGGAGTGGGAAATGGCAATGGGCGTGGAGCTCGGCATGGGAATGGGCACGTACCACAACGCCTCCAGCATCACCGCCGCACCGATGAGCCACCACGGCAACGGCGGCGGCTTCTCCACGGCTCACCATTTCTACGGGATGCCGCCGATGGGCGACACCATGCGCGTGGACGAGCTCCTCAACCTCTCCAACGCGGGCGCCCACGAGTTCTTCCCTGCCTCCGCGGCCGCCGCCGCCGCCAACAACGGTCACCACCTCGGCGCCATGGGTGAGCCGTCCGCCACGTCGTCGGATCACCAGACGTCGATGCTCTCCTTCGCCGATGAGTTCTACATACCCGTAAGCATCAGATAATTAAAGATCGCAGTGTCACTTGCATATGCATATATATCTTGTGAACTTTGCATACGTACGTACTTTGAGAGGCTTTGAGACTTGAGATCGAACCGCTGAGCTGAACAATGGCGATGTATATGGATGTGTGTGATTCAGAGCGAGGAAGCTGCGGAGCTGGAGTGGCTATCCAAGTTCGTCGACGATTCCTACTCCGACATCCCGAATTACTCGTCGGCAGCGCATGCGGCAATGGCGGCGGCAGCGGCTGCTTCGGCGGCCAGCAACGGTGGTGTCAACTCGGCTGGTCAAGACAGCTGTATCACAGCGGCGCTTGGACGCGGAGCGCGAAGCAAGCGGTCGCGCGCGACCGCCGCGGCTGCTGCCGCGAGGCACTCCCTCGTGCCGCTCCCGCCATCGCAGTCCTCGCCCTCATCGTCCTGCTCGTCGTCCGACTTCCCGTCCTCGAAGCCGGCACGCCCGAACGGCTCCATCGGCAGCCGTGGTAAGAAGAGCCCCGGGGCCGGTGGGCCCGCGGGGGATGTGGGCATAGAGGGCGGCGTGCGGCGGTGCACCCACTGCGGGTCGGAGAAGACGCCTCAGTGGCGGACGGGGCCCCTGGGGGCCAAGACCCTGTGCAACGCGTGCGGAGTGCGGTTCAAGTCTGGGCGGCTGATGCCGGAGTACCGTCCGGCGGCCAGCCCCACGTTCGTGCTGACGCAGCACTCCAACTCCCACCGCAAGGTCATGGAGCTGCGCCGCCAGAAGGAGCTCATCCTCATCCGCGGCAGCCACCGTGACGCCGCGGCGGCCGCGGCTGCGGCAGGATCCGCCGGGTCGACCGGGAGGCCGGAGCTCATGTTCCGTGACTACGGCGTCTGTTAATTAAGCCGGACGGAGCTCAGGATCGCATGCATGCATGCAGCTTAGAAGATCCTTTTGCAAAATTCTCCTGTCTCCTTTTCTTTTTCGGCTTCTTATTTTCAGATATTTTCATCTTTTTGTTAATTAAATTGTTGGTACCTACCTCCCTTCCAAGTTCTACTGTGAGAGATCGATCAATCAATTCTCTTGGTATAATTATGATTGTGATCGATCATCTAAACCTTCGTTAAATCAAACGAACGATTGTGATTTAGCAGAGGGATTAGTTGTTGTACGTACTAAGTACTAACGGTACTATGTCTGCTCGTTCCGTTTGTTCGTTCTCGTTTGCTTTTTGCTTTTTTGTTACTTGTATGTGGTATTTTTCTTCCAGTCTTGCTATTTCATCTTGCTAGCTAGTACTTTGCTCATTGGGTTGCAGCTTTCTTCTTCGTAGTTATTACTACTACTCAACTGTTTTTTTTTATCACCGGTAGGTCAAGCTTTTTAATGGCGTGAAAGAGAAAGACGAGCGAGAGGGAGCTGAGCCGGGAATGGTGGGTGGTTCAGCACGTGACTTGGCTCTATCATGGCCTTTTTGGCAGGGGAAAGAGTGGGCAATGCTCTGGTCACGTGACAGTGCCCCCACCCCCCACCGCGCGCTTCATCTCTCTTCACTTATTAGTACTATCGTCGTTCTTCTCTTTCCCGGTGGGGCCGTGCAAAAGGCAGAATAAGTAAAGATGACTTGGGGCAGAGCTCGTCGTGGCTGTGACCATGGAGTGTGTGTGCAACCTGCCGACTTCCATGTGCATGGTTGGGTGTCCGTGTAATCTGGCGAGTTTGGTTGAAGCTGTGCTACGGTTACTAAACAATCATGCATGTTTCGTGTGCTCGCGAAGTCGTGCCTATACGTTTCTTGTATATATGTGACCCAACACACCAAGGTGAGCTAGCAGAGAAGGCACAGAGAATATATACGATTGCGTTATAGGTTAAGCGGTCTGAGCAACAATTTGCTTGCTGATTATAGAGGATCGGAGGTTTCGCGCAGCATGCGCTTCGAGTGATATGACATGTGATGAGCCCCATCATCGGCGTGCTGCGTGCAGGAACTCCCATGATTTGCCAGTGCAGCGCCTCAACATCGCGAAGCAGACACCGCCTGCGCTGCGCTCTGTGCATGCAAAGCGATTGGGCACGAGAGTTTCTTGGCTTTACACGGAGCGGGTGGATACGAGTGGTTATCGGCTGTCACGTTGCATGCAGCCCGATTTGATTGACACTTGCCCGTGCAGCCACCACCTGTCCCGTTGTCCGGCCGGGCCGGGCATTTCGTTTTCTATCTCCTCTCGCCGACGTGAAGTGCTTGCGCGCGGCATGGCCGCCCAATTGACTTCGCTTGCATGCCGAAGCAAGCCGAGGTGCACTGGTGCGACCGTGCATGGACGCGCCGTTGCCCGGTGAGCTGTGTGTGTGGGCCACGTCTATAAAGAGGCCTGGCCCACTTGCAGAGGCTCGCCTTTGTTTTTTGTTGAGAGAGGATTGCAGAGGCTGGGAACAATCAGAGCGGGCCAGTTGGCCCAAAACGAGGTAAATGTGACTACCCACTGAAAAAGGTAATGCAAAGCTAGACCTACCCCACGCGATGGCCATAAATAGGGTCCACGACCCACCCAAAAAAAGGCGTATTATGGTCAGGGTTAGCTCACGCGGATCAACGAAACGTTCCAAGGAGGACAATTTTGCGGATCAACGTAACGTTCACAATTTTGTTGGAACACCATGCCGATCTATAGGTGGATGTCTTATCTAAAATCCTAGTAGGGTCTGTAGTCTATAAATAAAGAGTGATAATCATTGTAAAAGGCTAATCATGAGAAGAGAAATAAAGAGAAAAAAGAAGTCCATCAATATCTCAGTGCTCAATCTACTATTTGCATGTTCTTGTATTGTTCTGTGCGATTCTACGCTTGTCTACGAGGTAATCGATCGGACTTAACTCGCCAGCGACGGTTTTTCAACACGTTATCAGCACGATCGACTCCGGCCTACCTCTAAGCCTTCTTTACTCGGATCGAAAAGTAACCGTCAAAACACGACGCTCGTAGATTTAATCACATTTTCTAGATCACTTTCAATTATGCAAATTTGGCTTTCTAGATTATTTCCTACGGTGCAAATCCGCTCTAATCCACCGCGAGCCGACTTGAACTCACCAGCCAAGCCGATCGGTAGGTTACATGAAAGAGTAGATATCGATTACACTGTAGATAGCAGATTGCATGAACACATGAAAAAATGGCTCTAGTGCCCGCATGCGGCCGTGCCATCATGCCGCCCGCGTCCCACGACGCCTACATGCAACCCTACCACCACGCTGCTGAGCTGGCCAAACATGGCTGCGCCGGCTCCTCCACGGGCCGCCACTGGCCCGAAGCCGAGCCGCCACTGGCATAGTACGGGCACACCACCGGTCAGAAGAAACGTTGTTTTGCATGGCGGCCGGCAATTTTGGTCTTGCGCGATCTGTAGATAGATACTCATGCAAAGGGCTTTGGAGGCTGTGCTTTTTCTTGTGTCGTGAGAGAGAGAATCTGTGCATGCATGCGTGAGATGAGGCTTCGATGGCTGGTTTTTCTCTCGGGAAATGAAAGGGCTCTTGGTTGTACACAATTTTGAGTGCATGCATCTTCTAGTCGATCGCGTCTTCTAGTCAATCACGTTTGTACACATGCATATTTTCTTGTTTCGAGTCATCGGGTGAGATTACGTGAGGAGGTGATTTTCCTGCAGACCCACCGTTGCGTGCGTACACAGCAGCCCCGCATGGCCGCGTCGTCGCGTCACCCAGATGCCATGTCGCCTGCATGGTCGTGTTGTATGTCGCCGGATGTCGCACACCAGTCCCTGGCCGGACGTGTTTCGCCCCACACGCATGCTCGCCGCCGCCTAGAAGCACCGGAGGCCACCGACGCCACACGCCGTCTTCGCAGCGCCATCGCCTCGCCGCGACAGACTGACCCTCGCAGCGTCTTGCCGCGCTATTCTTCAAGGCCACCATCAAGAACAGTTGCCGTCAGATCATGCACAAGACCTCGGCCTCGCCAGCCTTACGCCTACACGCGCAGCTACCATCACCAGACGCGGCACTAGGGTTGGAAACCCTAGCGTGCCTAATACCCGGGCCAAGCAAGCCAAACGGGCCGGTAGCGGCATTGGGCCGAATCGGGCCAAGGAGCAATGGACCCGACCCATAAATTTTTTCGGGAGAAAAAGGAAAAAGTGAAAACCCCAAAAAGGAATAATAATTTTGCAAAAGGGCCCCTAGTTTTTCTAAAAATTACACAGAAAAATTCTCAAAATTGAAACTTAGCGGTTTAGCACCTGGAAATTGCAGAATTCACTGAAAATACATATTCCAGCAGAAAAGGGCTTCGGGAATTCAATTTTTGAATTGTTTTGAGCATTTGAAGCATGTTTAACTCTGTTATTATAATTTCTATGCAATTTATATATTGTATTTACTGTTTTGATTATCTGTGATTGTTTATATTACTTTTAGTTATTAGAAATATCGGTAAATCATGATAAATGCATAAAAAAATACGGGAACATCACGAGAATTTTGCAACCATCTATGCAGATTACCAGCAGTTAGGAGTGAAAATGGATCGGATACGGACGGATAATGGCTCTGCCATATTTGTTTTCATTTTTTTCCCCGGATGTAGATACGAATACAGATACCCCGAATACAAATACGGATGCGAATAATATCGAATACGAATACGGAGCAAATACGAATCGAAACGAATACGGTCACTGATATTTTTTCGGAATATGAAAACCCCTTAAATTGCATGCTAGAAATTAACGAAATCATATAACTAGTTTGTTTGATGCAAACATTCATGAATTGTTCATATTTTCAGCAACCACACATAAGTACATAACATTGACACTAGCAAGGTGCATTAATTAGTTCATCACAAATATAACACTTAGTGTATCACATTTAGCTCATAAGTCATAACTCACAAGTCAACATACATAAAACTTAGTTCATCATATACGTAAAACTTAGTTCATCCGGCTGCCGGATACCTCCCCCTGCTGGGTGCATGAAGCTTGAGCACTAAAACATGATTAGATATCACAGAACTAAATGAGGCACCCAACTTAATTCATGACCAAAGTTGAACTAACTATGGCTTGTTGACCACTAGGGCTTGGAAATGAGGTTGGGCACAGTTCCTCCTTGACGTGGCCAGGAAATGTCTGCAAGGTGGGTGTTGACGGATGAAAGCTAGCTGATGTTGGTCCAACAAGCGAAGAGCTAGGCACAGACTCAAGTTCATTGTGAAGATCGTTGATCCTCTGGAGGAGTTCCTTCAAAAATAATTTGTGAGCTATCTGTTGACGGGTCACTTTCGACTACATTTTGTGCATGGTACTATGTTAAACTCACACCATTGAATCTAGCCATGTCTTCAGAGTTAAAGGTCCCCATAACTAACCTCAAGCATCAACAAAAAGAAAAGACATTCAAATATAATTTCAGAACTGAAATTTACCATGACTAGACAATAAAGCAATCATCCAGCAATCTGAAAAGGAATTCCTTATGGTACTAAAGTTCCATGATCGAATTTTTGGTATTGTTGACGGGGCAGGGGCTACTTTTAGAGTTTTTGCACTGGTTCTTTTCAAAATGGTTGAAATATGAACTGGACCCAGTTTGATTGTAGTTTGATCTGAATTACGAGCAGATTCTTGTCGACTTTCCACTTGAGATTGTCACTCTCCTGTAAAATAGTAAGTTTACGATCCTCCGTAATAATTATATTGTCTTGCATATATCGAAGCGATGCTTGTCATTTTTCATTTGGCCTTCTTGTGTGATAGAACTTGGTTACGCTTGTGATTGCTATCTAGTCATCGGTCCTTTTTTCTCGGAACAACGAGCGATATCGTCTGCAGATCTACAAAAAGGGTGCTTTTGGGATCTAAGTTCATGACAATATTCAAGAATTCACCACCAAAATACACACCAATTTGGTGATAGTATCACAATACACTCCTATAGTAAAACCGAACAAAGATAGTAGAGATGGAAACTAGATGATTAAATAACAAAGAAAAGGTGGGAGCATTTGTCACCTTGTCGATCTTGGGCACCACAGAGTGTAGCATGTAGTGGCGGTCATTGAGCTTCTTCTGCGCCGCTCCGCCATGAGGTTCTTGGTCGGCATCCCTTCTTCTTGCCCCTCCCTTTGCGTTGTTGTTGCCGTTTCTATTCCCACCACCGCCCGCCGCCACGGCCATGCAGATTCTCCAATGGGCCGAGACCCCCATGGAGGAGGTGTCCACGCTGTGCTCAATATCGTCCTCCTCGTCCCACCCCATCATGCCGGCGAACGCAGGAGGCGCAGTCGCCGATCCGGCTAGTGGAGGACCCGGAGGTCGCGAGAGCCTCGCTCTGGCCGCCAAAGACTGGGGGCACCACCTGCGCCTGCGCTAGGGAGCAGAGCCGCCTCCGCCTGCCCTCTCGGCCGCCGACGCCAGACCGCCATCGCGCCCATGCCGCACCGCCTACTGGCTCCCGGCCTCCTTCGCCGCCTTCGCCCGGTGAGCTAGCGGCGTGGCGTGCTCGCCGCTCATCGCCAGAGGCCGGCCTCCTCCGCCATGCGGTCCAGTGCACCAGCGCGCAGCGAGGGGATCCGCAGGGAGGCGGGCGACGGCGGTGGCAACGCGAGGGCAGCCTGAAGTAGCCTAGTGGTGGCGTCGCCGACGTGGTCGCTAACGGCTGTGGAAGAACTGAAGTTAGGTGACCAAGTGCCAAAGGGGAGTAGTGGACCGTGGTGGGCCAGCTGGTGAGTGGGTTGGGCTCAGGCTGCTCCAAAAATTCTGGATATCTGGATAATTCGAATCCGTCGGATATCATGCCTACCGTATTTGTTTCCGTTTCCGACAAAAAAAATCCGAATCCGTTTCCGATCAAAAAAAATCTGAAAAAAATCCGATCCGGGACCATCCGAATCTATTTCCGTCCGGATCGGACGGAAACTATTTGGTCCATTTTCACCCCTACCAACAGTAATCTTATGAACTCTTTGCATAAATATACAGATGACTGGCATCATGAACCGGGAATTCGAAGAGCTGACGCAGCATGACAAGAATTTGTATTAGTCTTCAACTTTGTAGTAAGGTAATCACGGATGAGCAGAAGATTAAGAAGACTGTTTGTACCTTTCACCCAAATGCGGTGCAATCAGCACACAACTATCGTTAAGACGGCTACAAGGAGTATACCGAATTGATTGACATCATGCAAGTTGCAAAAACTCAAGATGATGTTCTAAGAAAGAACTACATCTCACAGCCGCCTAATAGCAATATTGGCCATGAAGCCAATGCTAGCAGCTACAAGGTGAGGAAGCCTCTCACAAAGGAGGGTGGCAAGAGGGGTAAGGTCGTGGGTCGCACGTTATTGATGCTTCCCAGTCTAAGAAGAAGGGCAAAATATACAGCATAAGGCATACATCGTCATTGTAGGCACGGAGGATCTACAACCATTAGTTGCACTCATGGATGTGGACAACCTAGTAGCTGCCCCCATCACCCTTCCTTTGGACATAACAGCGGCCGCAGCCGTAGTTGCCCAAGAGGAGAAGATCGCCATGGAGCATATTAAGACAGAAGTTTCTAAGTACTTCACCGATTTGATCTAGTGCACGCATTGCACTTCGATCTATTTATAGTCACTTGCAGTTTGTGGTTGTGATGAAACTTTGAATTATGGTTATAAGCTCTAGGAGAGCAAAACATTAAATTCTTATGATAAGTCCTACAAGGCTTAATTTTCCAGTATTTATAATAGCAAGTTATGTTATGGTATTTGAAGTATCAGAACGCGTGTAGCGCCCTATGGAGGAAGCGTGCTTAGCGGATAGCGGCACAACGAATACCATCTTGAGATAGACAAAATTATTTCAGCCGATCAGCGAGAATGCTGGTAGTCTTAGGACAATCGCGGGCATCGATACTTGTATAATAGGCTTAGGAAGGGCCACAATTATACTCCCGATGGGCACAACTTTGGTCATTGAAGAAGCCTTGTTGTACCCAGAATCGACTAAAACTCTCTTATGTTTTAAGGATATTCGCACGAACGGTTTCCACGTAGAAACTGAAGAAGAGTATGGTAAGAAATATCTGCTGATTACAAAGCGTGAAGAAAACAGAAGAAAAAAAAGGTATTACAACGACTTCCTTCATATGAAACAGGGCTATACTACACTATTATTAAGGCAGATGCGGCCTATACTGTCTTGAAAACCGTATTTAGAAGCTCTGAACTTTTCTGTCTCTGGCATGATAGATTATGCCATCTAGGTCTTAGAATAATGAGAAATATAATTAGCAATTCACAAGGACATAATATCGATGTAAAGAATTTCTCGAATCAGGAAGATTTTGTGTGTCCCGTATGTGCCACAGAAAAATTAATTACTAGACATTCTGCTCTGAAAGTGAAGGATCAAATCTCTGCATTCCTGAAACGTATCCAGAGATACATTTGCGGTCCTATACAGCCCCTGTTAGTGCCATTTAGATATTTTACGGTACTCATCGATGCTTCCTCGAAATGGTCGCACGTATGTTTGTTGTCTACGAGAAACCACGCTTTTGCAAAGCTAATCTCGTAGATAATTAAAATTAAAAATAATTCCCCTGACCATCATGTGAAGTCCATCAGACTGGACAACTCCGGAGAATTTACTTCGAAGGCATTTGATGATTATTGCAAGCCAATGGGAATTAACGTTGAGCATTCTGTACTGCATGTCCATACCCAGAATGGACTAGCAGATGCATTAATTAAAAGGATTAAATTTATTGCCCGACTACTTTTGCATAATTTAAATTTACCAACTGCTTGTAGGGGACACGCAGTCCTACACACAACAACTCTCATCATTTTTAGACCGTCGGCATGTAACATTCATTCACCTATGCAAATAGTGCAAGGGCCAGCACCGAAAATTTCTCACCTTCGCAAATTTGGGTGCAAAAGTTTATGTACCTATACCCCCACCACAGCGAACTGCAATGGGCCCTCTCCAAAAGTATGAGATATACGTTGGTTATGAGACAACATCCATAATCAGATATTTGGACACTATGACGGAAGATTTGCATACTGCCCGATTCGCTGATAGTATGTTTGACGATGATAGTTTCCCGTCATTAGGGGGAAAATCAACACCTTAATGAAAAATATCGGAAAATAACATGGCAAGCCACGGGAATCCGTGCAAATGACCTACGCACCAGTGAAGCAAATAGAGAAGTCCACAAGATAATAGAGAAGTCCAGAAGATAATTGATTTGCAAGCATTAGCGAATCAACTGCCTGACCACTTTAGTGATTTGAAGAGCAAGTCGCATGTGCCTGCATGCAATAAACCGGAGAGGGTTGAAATACCAAAGAAAGTTGAAGGTAACGCTAATCCCGTTTAGAGGCCTCAGAATAAAAGGGCGAGAACTCTGGCCCCTCGAATCCCAAGCAGCTGGGGACGCCTGGTGAAAAAGGATAAAAAGGGCTTGACACAGTCGATCACTAAAGTTCCCCAGAAGCAGAAAGGGACCCAGTTGAGACCTAGCACCAGTATGGAACCTTCAGGAATAGGCGTACCGGATTTGAACATTCCCACGGAGGGAGATATCAGCATGGATGTGTGCGCACACATCGGAGCTGAAAAACTAAAGAGACTTGCCACTATAATTGAAAGCAACGGTGAGCAAGGAGAAGCATTAGAAGAATCGCCTCATGAAGAAATAGCTATAAATTATATGACCACGGGAGAATCTATGAATAGGGCAATAGCCAATGTTGACATTTATTTTGCAAAGAAAAGTGTCACAATCATCGATCTTGATCTACAGACTGCATCGTTCACTGAATGTAAGAAAAGATCATAATAGGAAGATTGGAAGAAGGCAATGATAACTGAATTATTATCTCTGGATAAAATAGAGATGTTTGGGCTTGTAAGCCGCACGCCTCCTCATCTACACCCCATAGGGCATAAATGCCTATTTGTTCGAAAGAGAAATGAAAATAAGCAAGACTCGTTGCACAAGGTTTCACTCAACGTCCAGGAGTTGATTATGAGGAAACCTATTCACCGGTCATGGGTAGAACTACCTTTAGATATTTAATCTCAATGACAGCGAACTTGAATTTAGAAATAAAATTGATGGATGTGGTAACTGCATACCTTTATAGAAATTTAGATTCGGACATTTATATGAAGGTACCTGAATGTATTTATGTCTCAAACCAAGACAATGTAAATAGAAATCTGTACAGTGTGAAACTCGGTAAGTCATTGTACGGACTTAAGCGATCAGACAAGACGTGGTATAATTGCTTGAAAGACTTTCTATGCAAGAAAGGCTATACAAACAACGAGGATTGTCCCTGTATATTTATATAACAATCTAATAATGTATTTTGTATAATCTCAGTATATGAAGATGATATGAATATCATCGGAACCTTGGAAGAAATTAAGGAAGCAAGCTTTTACTTGGAGTTGGAGTTCGAAATGAAAGATTTGGGTAAAACCAAATATTGTCTAGGCTTGCAGCTTGAGCATGCCCCTAAAGGAATATTAGTGCATCAGTCAGCCTACACTCAAAAGGTGTTAGAAAAGTTCAGTTTTGGAAAGGCATACCCTTCGAAAGTACTGATGGTCGGGAGATCATTTCAGCAAGCCAAGGATCCGTACAAACCTAGAGAAGAGGGGGAGGAAGTCTTGGGACCATAATTCCCATACTTTTAGTGCAATAGGAGCACTCATGTATTTAGCAAACTATACTAGACCGGACATTGCATTTGTCGTAAACCTATTAACAAGGTATAGTGCAGAACCTACCAAAAGGCATTGGTAGGGAATAAATTACATCTTCTGATACCTCCAAGGAAGCAAGGACCTTGGTCTGTTCTACAAAAAGAACCAAGACCTAACTAAGAATGGCTATACAGATGTCGGGTACTTGTCGGACCCGCATACAGCCAAGTCGCAAACAGCCTATGTATTCCTATATGGTGGAACTGCATTTCCATGGAAATCATCTAAGCAAACTCTTGTATCGACTTTGACAAAGTAACAATCAAAAATTTTGGTTTGTTTTGAAGTTTTAAAAATAAAAATAACCATTCAAATTTTCTTGTTAAAGTTAAAGCTTAATTTGATTTTTCATAAATCAAAAAGATTTAATGTGATTAATCTAAACTTAATTAAATTAAAAGTTGATTTATTTGAGTTGCTGGTGTTCCAGAGAATTTTTGGATTTTTTTGGATTTTTTTGCTATTTAATTGAGCTCGATTTTATTTATCTTCATTTCTTTAATTCGGAAATTAGCTTTAATTCCGAATTTGTCTCTGGGCTCAAATTTCCTTTCTTGGCCTATCGCCTTTAATTCCCGAGCCAACCCACCTTTGCTTTGCTTCAGCCCATTGTTTCTTTTTCTTTTCCTTTATTCCCACCGCCCGGGCCGTTTTCCTCCTTGGCCCTCACTCACTTTCCCCCGCGCGAGAGCACCAGCAGCCCAGCTTAATCCCACTTTTCTTTTTTCCTTTTGTTTCTCTACCCTGGGCTCACCCGTCATTACCTTGTCTCCTTCCTTGCTTCCTCGCGCAGGACTCTCGTCCTGTGGTCATGTTCGACACGACAAAGTCGCCGCCTTGTGGACTCTCCCCTTCGACCACTATAAAAGGACCCCAACCCACGTCAATTTATTCACTTCATCCTCCTCTCCCTGAAACCCTAAGCTTATAGCCCCGGAGCTGTTTCGTTTTGTCGGATTTATCGAAGAACCGAGCGTTGCTCAAGTCGCTTCATCGCCGTTCGAGCATCTTTGCCTGAGCCGTCACCTTCTCTGATACCGCAATATCGTGCTCTTCATCATGCTTGCATCATCTCTCCCCGAGGAGCAATAAGTCATTGTTTTTGTTTTCCATCATCAAACTAGCCGCCGACACCCAATTTCGACCAACTCGACGGTGAGCCTTTTTTGCTAAATTAACCGTGTAATTTTGTGCCTTATCCTATTCTCATCCGATCCATACCTTTCGCATTGTATTTTTGTCACCACTTTGCTGGAGTTACTTCGCCTTGGTTCGTCGTCAATATCACCTCGCCGGCCAGAGCTGACCTCCATCTCCCTCTTTTGGTTTCCTCCTCTACTGACGTGACAACCATCTCATGCGCCACCTCTGCACTCAAGCACATATGGCATCCAAATCATCTCCGTGTCAGCAGGCCATGTGGCACACCCAAGTCCCACCCGAGCTAAAGAGTCCATGGATCTAGTTCACCATACACCAACTCCATGCCAGTGGGGCCCACTTGTCAAATTCAATTTATTTTATTTTCTTTCGGCTGAAATTACCTTGATGACGTCAACGGATGCAGTAATTGGTTTGCCGTTTAGAAAAACAATTCCAGTAAATCCATAAATTATTATTTTCATAATTTCATGTGATTTCAAATTTCCAGGAGCCATATTTTTTTTCATCCGAACTCCGATTGAGTCCATTCAAATTCCTAAATTCAAGATATATTTATCTAAGTTTTTTATTTAATTTTTAGAGTTTTTTATCTTTGTTTTGTATTTATTTGGTTTATTTGCTCTGTTTGCTAGTAGACGTTAATTCTTCGGGAAGTTTTGAGCAAGGAGGAGTGCACTAAGATCAAGATCAATATCAGTATTTATTCCAAGGCAAGTCGTAGTCCTTTGAACCTATTGAACCTATGATTTTAAAAGTATATTGTTTTATACAATTGCATGTTGTCTTTATATAAATTATTTTGGGATTAGCTATCACCTGTTGCCATTATGCCTCCATTGATTATTTGAATGCCATGAATCCTTTGTCACCTTAGCATGGATAATTTTAGTTGGACATATTTATATCACCAACATGGGTATCGTACAGATGCTTAGTTCAGCTTAGTTTTGATGGGTTCTTTATCACATGTGTCATAATGATTAATCTTGACTTAACGATATATGGAATCGTGGTGGTTAGCCACTCTTGTTAAAATTTTGTGTACCGTGATAGGGTAAGTCATTGGTCTTAGTTAAACAAAATGGTTTTCGCTTGGGCGAGTGGTTGGTGGATTGAGGGTGTGATTATAACACGTTGTGGGTTGTGGTAAGATTGCCTTAGCAATTTGTCAAGGACTTAATCTTGTGCGCCATTGAACTGGGCTTTAACCGTACAACCACATGTCCTGTATTAGTGGAACTTGTGATGAGGACATCAACCCACCGGATACGACCGCTACTCCATCTCCAACCGGGCCACTCGGCTGCGTCAAACTCTACTCGAAAGGGCTGACGACAATGAATTTACTTCACTTATATCTGGTGTTGCGCCACCTCACATTGGGCTGAGGGCCTTGTATCAATTATTTGGTCCAAAGGACAGCCACCACTTTAGGGTATTTGGGTGGCTACCTCCTCGCCCATATGGTCGACTCAACCTAGGGTTGATCGTTCATGCAAAGACTGCTCACACGTGAATAGTACCCGCACCACCTCTTCCTTCTCCTACAGATAGTGGCCGCCACCCCGATAGTTGCTCGTGTTTCGTTTATGTTTAGTTTGCCTTCGTTGCAACTTGTATCTTCTACGTGTGTCGACTAGACCACCCACTCAAGACCCTTAGTCGGAATCCCAACTTAAATCAAATATTTCAATCCTATTTGCAATTTCATATTGATATTTATCTCGTTCTTGCAATTCCGGAGAAAAAAAAAGAAAGAACAAAGAAAAAAAGAGACAATCAAAAATAGAAAAAGAGTGTTCGTCTGTCCGAATTTTGAAAAGCCATCAATCCTTTGCCAGTGAATTTTGGTGGAGCCCTTCTTCATCTAGACACAAGCTACCACGAAAGAATTCAGCATGTTTGGCCCATGGGATCAAAAGTTATAGCAGTTTCAATTGAAGCCGAAACGAATTCGAGTCCGTTTCCGACACCCCTTCACTAAAACAGGCATAACTTTTGCATACGGAGTCGGAATTCGACGTTTTCAGATAGCTAACGATGAAACACATCTAATAATAATGACTGTATTGAGCTTGTAGCCCTCCAAGACCTCCAAAATCGGCCATCTTTGGCCCCGAACTCGCGCCAAGTTTTCGGTTTTGATTTTTAGAGATTCTTTCGGTCTTCCTTTCGAAATTTGGGATTGTCCTCAACTGCAAAGTTGTAGATCTCATCAAAACCTTTCAAACGAGTATGTATAAGCCATATAAAACTTTGCTTTTTAATCATTTGAGACTAGCTGTTGTTTCTGCTTAATCTAGAGGGCTGTTTGCGTGCACCGATATTGCTGTTTTTGTGCTCTACGTCGCGCGAACAATCTCATGCCCTTAGAAAGAAGTTTGAGTAGTAGGCTAGCGTCGCTTCTAGCACTTGTTGTGAGGTTCTCCTTTGCTTACATCAAGTCACATTTATCATTGCGTGTGCGTACATACACTTCTCTGTATAGGGCTTTGATTAGCTAGCTTTGATTAGGCTAGGATCAGCAACTTTGACGAGTGCTTTGAACAATATTTCAACTTGCATTAACTGATTTGATTATTGCTATTCCTTGCTACCATATTGAAGCCTTCCGAGCTCCACTTCCTACTAACTCAGCAGGTACCATTCCTCGCAATCGTTGGGCTAATCGCAAGTGAGAGTATCACGAACTAGCCACCGGTTGTACCACTTCCTTGCTGCATTGGTAATTAGTTGAAGAATATCAAGATGCTTGAGAGTTCTTTCAGAAGGAGGACTATGAATGTTTTGCGGATTAGGATGTGTTCTCCACTCGATTGCCTATGGGCATGTTGGTTGGCCATTTCAAGCTTTTCATTCCGCTGCAAGAGTTTATTTGTTTCTTTAGCCCTGCATGCCAAGTTAAATAAACGTTGACCATAAGTTCTAATTATTATTATTATTTGTTACTTTGAGATCTTTTTAGTTAAATAAAATAAATGGATGGCATCATTGTTTCCTGTGTGAGCTAGCTACTGATCTAGAACTAGTTCAGAATACATTGAGAGTTCCTGAATCGTATTTTTGGGTCCCGACAATGAACCACTCGGAAATCATAGCACTGTACGAGGCCTCACGAGAATGTGCTTGGCTTCGGCGTATGATTCACCACATCCACTAGTCGTGTGGATTGAATACTGCACAAACCCCTACTATTATCTATGAAGATAATGTAGCTTGTGTTGCACAAGTGCAGATGGGTTATGTGAAGAGTCATCTCACAAAGCATATCAACCCCAAGTTCTTCTATACTCATGAATTGCAAAAGATGAACGAAATCAATGTATTGCATACTAAGTCATGTAAAAATCTTGCATATTTATTCACTAAGTTACTTCCAGCATCTAGCTTTGAAAGAAGCATACGTGGAATTAGGATGATAAGACTTAGATAAGTGCAGAATTCAGGGGGAAAATGTTCACGAACTCATTATTGAAACTTGATCACGGAGATCGAGTGCCCAAAGAGTAAATCCTAGAGATTAAATGAATTTGGGTGGATTGTACTTTTTTTCCCTTGACGAGGTTTCCTGAAGTTTCTCAGCTAATGTTTTTAATGAGGCAATTTGTGCAACGCAGTAGAACATGTATCATGTACTCTTTCTCTAAAAATTTTCCACTGGGTTTTTATGGAGTTTTGACGAAGCGTGAACATGTGAGTATAGGTGCCCAAGGGGGAGTATTGGGAAACCATGGGCTTAGCCCAGCAGCCAGCCCATAGGTGGGCGCCGCATCCAAAACCCTAGCATGGTCTGTAGTCTATAAATAGGGGGTGCTAATCATTGTAAAAGGCTGATAATGAGAAGAGAAATAAAGAGAAGAAAGAAGTCCCCCATATCTCAGTGTTCAATCTATTATTTGTTCTTGTATTGTTCTGTGCGATTCTACGATTGTCCACGAGGTAATCGATCGGACTGGACTTGCCAGCGATGGTTCCTCAACAAATTTTACTTATTGTACACCAAAACCTAACTCGATCATCTGGTAGTCATTTATACTACAATAATAACAATACAATTGTCTTTGTTATACCACTCTAATATATGTGTGTGTGTGTGTGTATATATATATATATATATAGAGAGAGAGAGAGACACACACACACACACACTAGCACTGTAATAATCTACCCCACCAAAATAAGTGGTGTGGATATTTCTCTTTTTCTATCGATTAATGAGAGAATTTATATGATTTTTTAATTTATTATATTATTGTAAGGCTTTCTTGCTCTGAAAACGAAGGAGGTGTCTTGAATCTCACTCATTGTTTGTATTTACTAGAGTATAGAGCGCGCTTTGCTGCGCTTCGTTTGATTATGTCTGAATAATTTTAGGTGTGAAACATGATATTGTTTTTTTTGTATGCAACAATTTACTAATTGTTCATGACATAAGGCGTATGTTTTTTTTGTTGTGTTTGTATGATCCGTAACGTATTTAGTGTTTGTTGTACGGTAAATTTATTATTTAGTGTGGTTGAGATGTATATGTGTAGTGATGAAGGGAGATATGACTTATTCTTGTATAAGATATATGATCAGTTTAAATAAATATATATTTTTTCCTTGAATCCCAAGAGATGTTGTGTTATGTACGATGTATAAACGATATTAGGTAAATAAAAAATGTGTTTGTCGTGGATGCCAGCTGGGTGGATCGCGTAATGAAATGGTAAGATATGTATGTATGAAACAAGCTGTTATAAGAGTTTGAAAAGCGCAGGCAGTCGTGTGTTCAACTAGCAGTAAACCGGCATTACCTAGCATTCACGTAAGTTGTCGGAGGCATGTGGTGCAGTGGTGTATGTGTTGCATACGTGTTTTCACGTGGTGGTATATGATCTTGTTCTTTCGAATGTTGGACGGTGAGCAAGTGTTGTGCGCGATGTCTCCTGGTTGCTCTTGTGGGGCGTTCTTGTTTGGTGGGAAATGGTTAGTTTGGTGATTATGTTTGTTGTGGAAAAATATGTTGTTTGTAAGCGATAGATGCATGTTTTGGTAAAGGTTGCTATTGTAGAGCGGGAGACCAACATGATATAATAACTTGTTCATCAAATGTAAATCTGTTGAGGCAGCGAATCTTTAACGAGAGAACGATGATTAAACTCAGTGCTAGCTAGTAGGGTTTGTTTTAATATACATATAGAGTAATACATAGGACGATCATTACATGTTGATCTGTTTGCTTCTTGCAGACATTGACCTTGGTGTTACAGGCCATCAGTAAAATAAGAGGGCAACAGATAGTCAAAGCATAGTTGGAGGTAGATTGTTTTGGTTCTGATAGTTACATGGTATGCAAATTCTACAGCAATTAAGTAAATAGACTTAGGGCGCTGTAGTAATAATTTTTATCTGGGGTTGTGATGTTCGCCAAGCGTAGGCAAACCTGATTGATGCAAAATAGATAACATGTTATCTTCAGTTCGTTGTTGCTTGACAGGTTATGTCTGCTGGAAAGTAGGATCTCATAAGCTTTTTTGAGTTCACTGTCAACAGGGAAAATAGCATTGCCGTTACCATTGAAACATGAACAGTTGGATCCAAGCAAACACGAAAAATTATGTGAGTTGAGTACCTTGGAGCTTCATGAGCAGTCATAGCTAGAGGTGTCGAATCTGTAGCAGGACGTTTGGTCACCTATAGAAGTTACGTGTGAGTTTATGTGTTGCAAAGTTGAACTGACAGATGTTATGTATCTGGAATGAAGACAATTTGTATGAAGGTGAATAAAACTGTATAGCTATAGTTAAGCTCAAAGTGTGAAACCTCGCTGTGCTTTGGGGATGGTGGCGTGGATGGTAATGGTTCTTCTGTATGTGTTTGCAGTTTAACCATAGAAGTGTTCTCTGGTTCTGCTAGCATTCGTATAGGCAACACAGTTCTCTGTGTGGCTCTTGCATAAGACAAGCTGGTTCCAGGTTGTGTAGCATGTGGTGTTTCTTCGTAGTGTTCTATGTCTGGTGTAGTAAGCAGTGGAATCTGAGGTGATGTTGACAGGATACTAAAGCTGTCTACATAGAATGAAGCTGACATTCTCTGGAGTAATCCACGCGAACTTCAGACTGTTAATCTATATTGGCGACCATATAAACGCGTGATCTCAGGCGATATGAAACCTGTAACAGTTGGTGTAGAACTGGTAAGGTTTAGCACTGGGATTCCCACTAATTCTTGGCCCAGATCACCAAAGAAGACAAATTCTGCCATTGGATTATCAGATTGAGACTCGTTGGCTATGTCAGTACCCTGAATAGCTAACTTGTATCTGTATGAAAAATGCCCAGGACAATTGTTAGCAAGTCAATGTACAATTTAATACAGTTCTTTTTTTTGTTGTGTGTTCTTGGAGTTTAGGCGGTATACGAAGTACCTTGGTTCTGCAGTTATCTCATCGCATCTCGTACATTTGTAGCCTTCATTGAACTGTACCCCTATTCTCTTACATCCGGTACAAGCCTGATACCACCATCCTTCATCTAGAGTGAGGTTCCTCACTTTGATGTTGACAGTGTATCGACGGCCCTATTTTTTTTATTCTCTAGTCAGAAGTCTCATATCGTGTAATGTATGATACATGAATCTTACAAGGTATATTGTTGGGTATGATTGTCAGAATATTGCTCACCACAATTTTGTGTGCATTCAGCAAGGACAGTTCCTTCACCGTTGTGTCCAGTGGTGCTGCCTAAAGTAGCTGTTGACCAAATGACGCAATTTGATGACCCATGCCCGCAAAGCTAAGGGTAAGCAAACAAATTAATCAACATAGAGTGTGTATGTAACGTACATCTGTCATAACGGTAGGAAACTATTGGTAAGCAGGTTGTTTTGTAAAAAAGAAGAACATATGCTGACCTATTGCGAAGAGCAAGCATCTCTGGTATCGGAATATTTGGATACCATCTGCAGATGGTGCTGCCTTGGAGAGAAAGCTGGCCTGCAAGTGGTTGATGAGCATATGCGTAGTTTAGTAGGGTAAAAGTATCGTTCATTGTATATTTCTTTTGGCTTTGTAAGTCTGCTAGAGCTCTAAGTATAACAAAGATTTACCTTCATAGAGTTTTAAGGTTAGGCCCACAGATAGAATTACAACTGGACCATTTGCTGACAAAGCTTGTAAGCCATTTGGGTCAAATACATTGGCGTGAGGGTCCCATAGAGTGACACAAGCAGTTTCTCTATGTTTAATTTTGCATGTGAATAAGAATAAATTAGATAATAGGGCAAAGTTTGTAAGCATTGAAGTGTAATATGTATTCTGTAGTTCTTTTTTGTGAAAGGATAGGCATATACACACGTATATATTTTTTTAGTTATTCTACGTTTTTTTAATACAAGGCCTAAGAACTGTAATTACAGCTATAGCAAGGAAGACCTCTGTTAACATAAAGTGTGCTCAATTTTTTTTTGTGATCGTAAGTTGTAAATTTGTGATAGGAATTGTACTAATGGTTTAGTTGTGGAATACCTGTCATCAGTGATGTTGATATTTCTCACATTCTTCATGATGCCTCTCACAAGGACTGTTTTGATATGTGATATTCCAGTGACAAGACCAATGGTATCTGTACATAAATAGCATGGTAATCGGTAAAAAGGAAGAAGGTTCTGTTATTATTTTTTAAAGGGCGCTGACGTGAGAGGACTTTTTTTTTGGCCGAGACGTGTTCGAAGCACATCGAAAGAAGCCAGCATGTATGCGTACATGGGGAAATTGTTGGGCACATTTGTTACTTCGGTGATCTTTATGTGTCTAGTAAATCTCACCATTATAGGGCAGCTAACAGCTTGGTACGATGATTTTGCATTTGCTACTTCGAAATACTCGATGAAGTAGACATGGTCCTCACATAGCGATGAGCTGAATAGATGTAGATAAACGGTCTAGAATCTGTGCCTCCATGGTTGTGCCCTGTTGCGGGGGAAAAACATAAGGCAAAGCATATGCAAGTGTAAGCTAGAGCGATACAAAGCGTTAGAGCATCTATGTACCTGTTCATCTAGGACGACGAAATCACGGCGAAGGACCTTTGTAGCGTCGGTATCATTGATATAGTCTGAGAAGCACGTCACTCTGACACGTACACGCCATCGGTGTGATTGCTGTGTTACATCTCTAAGCATTGTGTAGCTCATCTAGCATGGAAACAAATGAAAAAACAAAATCATGTTAGAAGATATTCGGGAAATGAATTTCAGAGCTGACCAAAACACATATACTTCAGTGGGCTATAATATGGTAAATCCCGTCCAAAACTTATTAGCTCAAAATTGTTGTAGCATGCAAAATATGCTCCAAAACTCGTTAGCTCAGAACCGACCAAAACACGTCAAAATCCAGAAGCGAAAGTCCAATTTCATGAAAAATAGTATGGAAAGTTATGTGCGAAAGTCCAATCAACTTCAGAACTGACCAAAGCACATATGCTTCAGTGGGCTATAATATGGCAAATCCTGCGAAAATCCAATCAACTTCAGAACTGACCAAAACACATATACTTTAGTGGGCTATAACATGGCAAATCCCGTCCAAAACTTATTAGCTCAAAATTGATGGAAATAACTCAAAGTTTGTCAGGATGTAGCATGCAAATAAGCTCTGAAACTCATAATATTAGAACCGACAAAACCAAGTCAAACTCTGTGGGATATAACATGGTAAATACGCTGCAAAACAGACCAGGCCAAAATTGAACAAACCAATAGCATGGAATCCACCCAAACAAGTTAAATTTTGTGGGTGCTAAACGCGTAGGCTACGCACAGACAGCAAGCGGCCTATACCGCATTGGCGCCACAGCATGCACCGCCCAATGGAGGAAGAAACGGGGAAGAGGATGAGCCGCGGAAGGAAAAGCAGAAACGTAGAACAGAGCAGAGGTCTCGAGAGGAAAAGGAGGCATAGCCGTAATAGGAGACGCGAAACCACAGTTACGGACCAGATGCAGCGAGCCCTGCGTGTGGCACACCCTCCCGAGTAAGGACGCAATGCCGTGTCCATTGGTCCACGCATCGGCTGCCGAAAGGCGTTTAATCATCGAGACGCGATCGACGCAGAATCGGCACCCTCCAGCAGAGGACGCAGCCACGATCAGCCTACCGCTTCTTTTGGTGAAAGTGCAACATCGGACAGCGCCGAATCGCCGAGATGGATCGATGCGACAGACAAAGAAGAGCGGTGGCGTGAAAAACTCAAGCGTAGCGCACACACAGCATGCAACCGCCTAAGCTGAGCGAACGACCGAACAACCGGCTGCAGGATCGCTCATCGCGAAGCAACGAAACGCAAGCACACGTGGTCGCAGGGCACTGGCGGACTTTACGTACGGCATTCACAAGGAAGCTTGGTTTCCTTCCGGCATAATACTAGGGGAGGTTATATAGATATAGATTGTTCTACACTGTTATAATCTAGAAGCTTACGTTGACGATCCGTCAGAAGACCACCAACGCCAAGCGACCACATTCCCGACTTACAAGAAACTTTTAATAACTTGAGAAGACATAACCTCAACTTAAATCAGGAAAAGTGTGTGTTCGAGTTTCTATTTGAAAACCGCTTTCGGTTTCCTAGTTTTGCTAGAGGTATTGAAGCAAATCCAAAGAAAAATTGCGCCATCGACTGATCGCGCCCGACCACGAAGAAGGAAGTCCAAAACTAACCTATCAGATGGCGTTAAGTCGTTTCATAGCAAGGTTAGGGAAAAAGGATTACCTTTCTTTAAACTTCTTGGAAACATGGGAGTTTTGAGTGGACTAAAGAGGCAAACGATGCCTTTGAGGAACTTAAAAGTACCTTACAAGTACTCGGTTTTAGTTTCTCCGAGATCGGAGAAACATTGCTAATTTACGTGGCAAAGAACACCACGCAGACGCTTAGCGGTGTAATCGTTGTAGAAAGGATAATATCCAACGACCGGTCTATTACGTAAGTTTAAGTCTTACATGGACCAAAGGAAAGATACCCACAGTACAAAAGTTGCTCTATGGCCTCCTTATGTCTTCAAGAAAGCTAAGGCACTACTTTCGGGACCACAAAGTGGTCGCACTCTACGGATATCCTCTTGGTCAAGTCCTTGGAAACAGGAATCATCGGGACTAATAGCCAAATGGGCGGTCGAGCTTGGGGCGCTCGATTCCATTTTATTTCACTTAACGACAATAAAGTCCTGTGCAATAGTAGAATTCATTGCCGAATGGACAAACCTCGAAACCACCCAAGGACCCGAGTACGAACACACACGACAGTGGACATTGTATTCGGCGGTTCCTTGATGTTACAAGGATCGGGCCGGAGTGGTCTTGATATCCCCATGGCGAACACATTAAGCACGCCATCCAAGAATTTTCCCGCCACCAATAATGTGGCGTAATATGAAGGTTTATCGGTAGGACTCGAGCTCGTTGCTCGCCGGGATTCGCAGACATTAGTAAAAGGCGATTCTCAACTAGTAGCTTAATCAAGTGGGAAAGAGTATCAATGCTTGAGTACCAAGATGTCATCTTATCTGGCGGAAGTACTAAAACTCGAAAAGCACTTCTTCGGGTTTCGGATCCAACATATTCCTAGAAAGGAAAACTTTCTCGCGGACCGGTTGGCACGGATGGCCTCCACGAGGTCGACCGCCCCGCCCGAGTTTTTCTCGAGCAACTCAATTCACCCTCAGTAGTTGAGCCTTCCGAGAACATACATGATTCTTTGCAAGTTGAACAAACTAATCAAGGAAACATGGATGCTCCACAAGTCGTTAACGGTTGGTATTTGTCACGATCACGGTAGAGATCGGATGACATCGATCTACAATTATCTTCAGCATGACACAATTCCAGAAGATGATGTAGAGGCTGATCGTATAGCACGAAAAGCCAAATCATACACTCTAATCGAACGTATCTTGTATAAACGAGGATCTCATGAAGTGTTGATGAGATGCATATCTCAAACGGATGGCATTAGATTGCTAACCGAAATCCATGAAGGCGTATGTGGAGCACACCATTCCTCTGAGAACCACAGTGGGTAAAGCCTTCCGGTAAGGCTATTACTGGCCAACTGCCCTTCATGATGCAAAAGAGCTTGTGATGAAGTGTGTACAATGTCGGTTTTATAGCCGATAAGTATACCAAACAAAGATAAGCCTTACAAACAATTCCTCTTTCTTGACCTTTTGCAACCCCGGGATCGACATTTCAGGACCTTTCCCAAGAGCACCGGGGCTTCAATTCCTTTTCGTCATGATTGACACGTTTACAAAATGGATTGAAGCCGAGCTACCATTAAAATAACAACCGAGGCCGCTAAGAGATTTCTCTGAAAAAATGTGATCACGCGATTTGGTGTACCCAATCGTATCGTCATAGACAATGGTTCCCGATTCTCTAGCAATCAATTCCAGAATTTCGCGATGAACTTGGTGTCAAAGTTCATTTTGCTTCATTGCTCATCCACGAGCAGCGGAGAGCGATTGATGAGCTAATGGTATCCTTATGCGAGGATCAAACGCCGAGTATTCACCGCTTAATCAAACGGTCGAGAGCTTGGGTTAAAAACTTCCCTACGTGTTATGGGCGTTCGAACCTCGACCGATCGTGCGACCGGTGAAACTCCATTCTTTTTGGTTTATGGTCTTTGAAGCCATGCTTCCTCCGTAACTCAAAATTGGCTCGCCGAATCGATCGTTTTGACGAAAATGATCGTAATGAACGACGACTTCGACGACGCCGATTTCCTTGAAGAACGAGCGAAACCAAACCCTTATACGATCGCTATCTACCAACAAGCCATGCGAAGGTACCATAGTCGTAAGGTGCGGCCTCATGACCTTTTTGTAGGTGATCTGGTTCTCGAGAAAAATTGAGCCAAACAAATCGCAATAAACTTTCTCCTAAATGGGAAGGTCCTTACATTGTGGTCGAAGTCACCCGACCAGGTTCCGTACGACTAGCTATGTCTGATGGGCAAATTTTGTCAAATTCTTGGAACATCGATCAATTGCGTAAGTTCTATGTTTAATTTTCATTATTTCATTTCTTTCAATTTCAATTTCGTTAAATTCATTAATTAATTAAGAAGTGCAACCTTGCTTATATATATACACCTACATTCTCGTCGCTTATTATTGTTAGTCCGGTCGAGAAGATATTTTTCTCTCCGATATCCTTTTTAAGGATCTCTGATACTCTATGGTCCTAGTCGTGAGCATTTTCTTCAAATGATTCCCACGCGCGACTACACTCTTTTCTCAAAGAAAATGAGAAATCAGAGCGCCACACAACTAGAGTTCATTTTCTCTATTGGATCTCTTAAGGTAGGCAAGCTTGATCCTCGATCCCATATCAAAGATCATCTTGTTCAAAGCATGAATCTTTTCATCAATATTTTGAGCAAGCGCCTCCTTATCCGCTCAAATTTCGAGTTTTCTTTACTATGTTCAAGATTTGCGCTTGCTCTCGCAAAAACAAATCGCTTAATGAACACAAGCATAAGTGAAGGAAAAATCAAGTTTACGACATATTACCTTCATTTGTTTTGCTAAGTGTTTCATATTTGGTCGTTGCTTGACGATCAAGGTCTTTAATTTGAACTTGCTTTAGCAAATGATAGTCTTTAGCTTTATTTCTTCTTCAAGAAGAGTCGTCTTGGCTTTCGTACCACAACCTCCTCTTTTATTTTCTCCAGATCTATCGAATACGATAAGGAGAATAATTGTAGAGGAGCAAAGTATTGAAGAAGAAACAAAAGTTCAAAAGGAAAAGTTCTTACTTTCCAACTCGAGTGCTTTTGCTCCAAGTCCTTAACTCATTGGTGGATCCTCCGATCACAAAGAAAGTTCTCGACCAAATGCTACACAAATAGCGTTCTCTTTCTTAAGTTTCTTATAAACTTTTTAAAGAAGAGCTATGAAGTCGGTCAGAGAATACTTACAGAATTGCTCGGTCATTATAACCAAAAAAATCAAATCGAGGTGCATCTTGAGTTGAGTATCCGATACTTTCGCCACGCCTCATCAAGCTCCTTATCCTCGATAAATTGGGGACGAAAAGGGAACTTGTTAGGTTGGGAAGGGTTATCAACAGTGATCGAAACCTGTTGAGACCTCTCAGAGGCATCTACCTCCACAGAAGGGGTTTCAATCACCAAAGGATCCAACTCAACCGTTGCCCTTGTCACCGCCGGGCTTCTTCGACCACTACTTCCTCGGGAACTTTGTCCCGAGAAGTGCTCTGATCGAGAACTTCCACAGTGCGAGTCCTCGGGAAGAACACAGTGGAAACGACCTAACACCGTAAGACCTATGCAAACCGAAGATGGGAAGTTCAAAGTAGTAAATCATCAAGGAATTATTAAAGGTACATACTTATCGACCACTTTCATTTGTACATACCTTGTTAATCTCAGGATTTGACTTTGAAAGCAGCAAGAGAGAAATCTGTGCCGCTAGCCTTCCTTTTCTTATCCTCCAATTTTCTCGGTTTACGACCAAACAGGTTTGTTGAACCTCACATCCTCCAACAAGATGTCGGAAGCTATGTCCTCGACCGGTTCATCAAGGTCCACATTCCTGACTATCTGGTCGGAGGGAGTGGTTTCATCAATCTCCAGATCAGTTGTTTCAATAACAACCGTAAGGTCGTGCACGACCACCACTGGAGTTCTGACCTCCGCGAGCTACATTCTCATGCGGGCCCTCGAGCTTATCCACCTAAATCAAAGAACAAATTTGATTGGGTGAATAAATCCTTTTATCCAGAAAAATTCATACATATATGATTCCGAAATGTTCTATTACCTCGAGGGATTCATCTCCATCAAGTGCCTCAGGGCACGACTCGGTCGGAACTAAGGTGGGACGTTGATCCTCACCAGATTGTATGATTCGCAAACCGATCGACTACAAATATAGAGCACCATTGGAAATCTGGTCGGGATATATGTATATACGTGGTAAAAGAAATTTTTTGATTAAGTTACCTTAAGCCTTGCAGTCTCCTTCAATAGGAGTTACGGCTAAGATCTTGGGGCATTGACCTTTTCTCCAGCTCCCTTACAGATCATCGACTCGTTCTCTAATTTCCCGAGGAAAGAGCTTTAATGAAGGAAGAATAGATGATTTTAAGGTAATACATTAATCAAATCAAAATACCGATCGAATTTATCTCAAAGACTTACCACCTTCCGAGGTAGCTTCATCACGAACAAGGCACCAGAGCAGGAATGAGTCAGGAGCTTCAATGGGCTAATCGGCGAAAGGTGAAATCCTTCACCACATACCACGAAGTCAAGCCCACGACTCAAGAAGTCATAGATGGCATCCGCCCATCTTTTGACTATCCTGTCTTCTTCTGGTCTCCTTCCACTTGGGGTTTTCACTTGCTCTAGTTCCCAAGTAGAGGCCATCGTCTTCGAATCAGTCATGTAAAACCCGGTATTTTTCCATGCGACCACAAAGATTTCGGCGTACATGAGGATGTACTCATCGGCCTTCCGTCATGAAGACGCAATGTGCATTCCCCAGAGCGCTTCAGATTTTTGCAGATTTTCCCATCACCATGCGATAGAAATAACTAAAAAGCTTCAAGTTGGTTGTATTTCGGTATGCCTCGCACAAATATCTGAAAATCTTGATATTTGCGATCGAATTTGGGCCAAATTCACTAATTCCACCCCGTAATGTTCAAGAACGCGGAGGAGGAATTTGTGTCTGCGATAATCTTAGCCCACATTCGATGTAGGCGAGAAAAGCAGGTTTCCTCATCTTCACGGCTCGGAAAATGCTCTCCGATCACGGTCTCCAATTAATCGATTCCTATCTGGGAGCATTCCCATCTTCGCCAAAGCCTCAAGCTTTTTCTTGCCCAATTCAAGGCAACCACCAGTGTCTGCTCCGACATGGCGAAAATCCTCAAGGATGAGTAGTGAAAGTTGGAGACTTCGTGGTCGGAAGAACAGAAAAAACTCGGAGGATTTCTTACAGAAGCTAAAGGGGATTTTGGAAGCATAAAAATTCTAGGAGCCCAAATGAGAGGAGATTTTATAAACTTCCGATACTTTGAAGGATTCTACAAAGTCCAACCGACAAAAAGCTTCTTTTTGTTCAAACGACAGAGGAACTCTTCGTTTCCCAAGGCAAGTTCTCAACTTTAAAGTGAACACAGACCACTTCAGTATACCACGACATTAGATGGGTTCGCGCCGATCTGATTTCATCGGAAAAGGTATATACACGCAGTTCATTTAAAGTTCGGTGGCTAGTCGACGAGGATTAAAACCTCTATGTATTATTTTAATACATAATAAAAGACCATACGTCTACATGGTCGCGGACCCTAAGACTAACGAACTCCCCGGTCGTTAGTATTCGAAGGTTACTTAATGGGTATTTGGTCGGATGAGGCTTTGTGCCTAATCCCCACCGTGATAACCGCCGTAAAATTATCGGATGGTATTTCTTATCGTATGATAAATGGAACACGTATGCTATCGTTCCAAACCATGCGATGGTACAACCTCGAGACATCGACTATTAACCACCCTACGGTTAAGCTTTTCACAGCAACCGCAAGGAAGTTAGACGTTGTTAATCGCTTCCAATTATTCGACCGGTCGTAACGTTTCACCGAGGACGTCTTCTCCAAGAGTGCGCCATCTCTTGAAGTTATTTAAAGGTGAAGCGCAGAAGACGAAGGACACAACAGAGAGAGAATGATGCAGAGACAACAAGACCAAGACCAACAAAGACAAGAACTACGACAGTTCAGCGAGAATACACGAAGCCTAAGCGGTGGAATTAGAAGCTAGATAATCGAGACTTAGACCCATATTCTAAGTCCGATTACGATTAGACATTCCCCATTCGATTGTAATTCAGGTAGTACTTAGCCACATCTTGTAAAACCCAGTTCATATCAATAAAGAGCGACCCCCATTCCATTCCAGGATATTCCACGTCATTTTCCTCGTTCATTTTCGTAAGATCGGCGACTTGATCGTCGACAAATTCCTTTTTCTATTTTAAAACATTTCCTTAATTAATTCAACGTTGGGCATTTTTTTTCCATTTTTCATGGTAGTTCAGTTGTGTTGTGACTCTTTTTTATAAGAAAGATCATCGTTGTTATAATGTAGGTGAACCATCTAATGGATGTGTAAGATCCATTATTTTTCTCTCGATTAATGTGAGAATTTTACTTTTCTCTAATTAAAGGATTATTGTGGGATTTTGTAGCCCTCTAAAGAGAAGGGATACATTTAATCTCACTAGTTGTTTGTAGATATATAGATACGTACCAGATAGGGAGGGGTAGTCACACACACAACTGGGTGTAAACCATCGTATTGGCAAGTGATTTATCCACCCAGCAAGTTGGAGCGGGGGAGGAACCACACTAATTTACATTGTCATTAAGGCTAAGACTCAGAGTGCAAGCGCCCAAGTTGCAACTCACAACTTGCCTGCATTGGCCGCCTAATTTTAAGCGGGCAAATGCGGCAGCCCGCGTGCCATTACGCATCCATAAACTGTAGACACTAGCCCACAACTACACAGAGAAATTAAAGGGAGAACACGCGGATCCCATTTTTATGAACCGTGGTGATGCAGACCGGGAGCTAGAAAGGATGGTTTGCATCAACAAAATCCAATCAAATAACTACATCATTAGACACAAGTGTTGCATCAACTTCCTTTTAAAAAAGTATTCATAACCACTTGAATTGCTTCATTGTAGTCAAGCATATTGTGGATTAAACATTCTCACATATCTCCCAATTGAAGCGTTCCATTATTACACATTCTGCAAAAATATAATCATCCATCCTTTCAGGTTCAGCAGAACTGGATGGTGCGGTCCACTACTTTGGCTTGGTAAAATGGAGAGCTGGATGGTGCAACAGCTTCAAAACCATGAAGTCGCTGATTGATTCAACTTGGAATAGATTCTTCAGCTTCTTATCACAAATTATTTTTCTCCTGTCAATTTCAACCTATGATCAATACAAGATAGGAATGGATGATACTAGAAAAATACTTCTCTTCCTTTCTATTCCATATGATCAATTTCAACATTTGTAAACCCCAAAGAAATAATGGGTGCACACGAACACATGAAAGAAATGCCTGAGTTTTATTTTTTAAAATAGAATGGCAAATTTCAAGCCTAGATTGGTCCGTCTCGACCAGTGCCTTCATTTTCAACATCTCACGTATAGCTGGGGGGAAGCAGAAAAGACATTTGTAGTAAGCCAATAGATATATGGCCAAAAAAAGGCCAAGCAAAGCTTACTTCCAGGTTTCCTAGTTCTCTGTGTGCTGGATCAGCATGACAGGTAAAGGAAGGGTTGCAATTCTTTGGGTAACTCAGCAAAGAACATAACTTTTGTAAAGCTGAGCTCGAAGAGAGCTGCAGACTTCCATTTCAATAGCTCATAAGTAGCCAAAGGCATCAGACAAAAACAAGGGAAATATATTGCATTGAAGATGATGGTAGCAAACAACACAACACACATGTTGCTGATTGACTGGTTCAGAAAGGGTAGAAAAACTTATAATGTGCCTATAGTTTGCAATTCAGCCAAAATTCCTTTATACAAAAATGGCACTCTTTCTTCTAGAGAAAAGATGCTCTTTATCTCACAAGGTTGTTAAGGCAGTAAGTATACTCATACCATTTTTTGTAAAACATCAAATGGTAGGCAAAACAACATAAATGAAAGATTACGTATCCAAATTAACCTTAGCTATGTTGTCCTAACAGAAAGTGGGAATTAGAGATGAACAACATGCAGAAAGTATCACAAATGTATAAGACTATCAACTCTTTTTTGTTTTGCATAATTGTATAATAAAAAATGAGCAACCTGTAGAAAAGTTTCACAGATGCATGTCATCTCTGTCATCAAAATCCCCTGTTGGTGTGTTCTTTTGGTGAGAAGAGACTGAAACATTGAAAAGATAGAAATTGCCATGACTCTTTAGTAAAGTAAAGTAAGGAGGTTAAAAATAATAATTAAAGAACTTACTAGCTGCCTAAAGTCAATCTTGAAGACAAATCAAGGCCTGAACGGTGTCGCTAGAGAGCTTGCTCGTATAATCGCTAATAACTCTTCCTCCAGTGCTAAAAGCGGATTCAGATGCAACAGTGGAAGCAGGTACAACTAATACGTCACGTGTCATACAAGAAAGAATGGGATACTTTGGAGATTGTACCGCCCACCACTATAAAATATCAAGGACTTCTCTACAAGGGAACAACTCTTCCTTCAAATATCTGTCAAACTCATTGCTTGCTTGACTTTTTTTGCACTGAAATGTCGATCCCAATCTGCAAGAGGGTTATTTTCAGCTTCCACATCATCATCATCATCATTTGCTCCTTGTGATGAATGCTCAAGAGGGTCAAGTATGACAGGGATGCAATTTGTTAAGTACAACTCTTTCTTGTACTTGTCAAATTTCTCTTGCATTTCCTTCACCATAGCAACAATGGTAGGGTTTCCACTTTTAGCTTTATTTTCCAAGGTTTTTTTGACTAACCATACCTCATGGAAGTAGTGATTGGATGTTGCATATTTTGAACCCGAAACAACTTTAGTGGCATTATAGAAAACCCTCAACAGATTAACAACCTCTTCGGCCCTTTTCATTATGAAGGCGTGGGAGCGTATTTGTAATTTGAGTCTTGGTTTTCCAGGGCATGAAATGCTGCTTTGAAAGGCAACGCTGACTTAAGCATAAGAAAAGTTGAATTCCATCTTGTGGCTACATCAAGTGAAGGATGCTTCTGAAATACTCCCACCTGTGTAATGATCTCTTTAAACTTCTCTTTCCTTGATTGCGAACTCTTGACATACGTGGCATTGTTTCTAATGTTATCAATCATAGTGTATTTTTGTGTGATTGCGCATTGCCAAACAAGAGGAACCTTTCCTTTGAATGTTTAGACTTGGACATCAGGAGCAAGGCCGCATGATGGATCGACAGAGCAAAACTGGACCAACACTAGAACTGAAATCTCTAGCCTTTTGATGCATCAATTAAAAGACAAATGCCAGCACCAACAACCAAAAACAACCAGGATAACTACTGATCCTCCAATCAAACACAAAAATCATAAACAAAATAAAGAAGAGAAAATGTGTGGATTAAAGATATTGTGCCTGTTTGGATGCAGGAATTTCACAATAGTTGTATAAAAATCAGTAATACCTTATGCTAGCATATGACTTGATGTGTGAAATGACTCACCTTGTTCGTCTTCACTACCTCTCTGGGTCGACTATCCTCCTCCACCCTCTTCCTCTTCTCCAGCTTCATTTTCTTATGTTCTTTTCTGGATCTGCACTGGGCAAACACACGGTAACAACACATAAAAAAAACTAACAAATGATGAATCAAGAATTGTAAAGGGAAAGGGGAGGATGCAATCTTCTTGGATAGTCAGTGCATGGATGTCATTGCACATCACCGCTAACGCCAGTTGTGACTCTTCCCCGCCGCCTACGGAGAGCCCCACCATATTCTCTACACTAGATATTGAGCGCTCGCCATCCACCATACCGTTGGATCCGCTGGCCCATGCGACCTCGCTGTGGCGCTGAAGAATCTAGACATGTCATTATGAGTTAATGGAATATTTTGATAATTAATGACAATCGTCGTGTAGACAAATATTTTCCATGAGTTGGTGGAACATGTTGAGTCCCATGATAATGAAGACTTTGGGTGCCATCGTGAGTTGATTGTCATCAAGTCAAGATTCAGGATGAAAGATATCATCATGTGTTCATGAGTATCAAGACAAGATCTCAAAGTAAATGAAATCATCATGTGTTGATGATATTCAAGACAAGATCCCGAAGTGAAGAAGATCATCATGTGTTGATCCTATTCATGTCAGGAACTTAGAGTAACGAATATCATTATATGTTGATGATTATCAAGTTAAGAACCCAGACTTGGAGTAGGGATGTTCGTCATTAAGTGATCACTCTAAGGTGGATGTTCAAGGCAAAGATATGACTAACATAGGCTATGGATGTGTTCCTAGTCTTTTAACGGTCTCGGTGTTTGGTTGAAAGACTGGACTGCTGGAATAGGTTGTCATCCTATTAAGAGGGGTCTTGTCTAGTAGCTTGAGTCTTATCATATGTTGATAGCTCAATCCCGCTTGCTCCAGCTCTTCTAGGCATGATGCTATTTGTTTGCAAATGTATTTTGTAAATAGTTGAAGCTCATGCATTAATTCGTTGGAGGCATGAGACTATAATTTGGAAATATGTTTTGCAAATGGTTGAAGTCCATGCACCTACTCCTTGTGGGATGATACTAAAGTTTGTAAATGTGCTTTGCAAATTGTTGAAGTTCATGCATCATTCCTTGGCATGGTCTAAGATTGCTGGTTGCTCTTTTCTTGGACTCAGGCCATATGTTGGCTCTTTGGAGTTTTGTTTCTTGATTTGATCTAATGTGTCTGAGATCAATCAAACAGATGTGTTGTCTAGCCCTTTGAATAAGGTTTCCATAGAGTCTAAGATCACTCAATTCTGACATCGGAATCAAAAGTTATGATCGGTTTTTTCAAGTGTCGTCTATACTGAAATTCAAGCCCGGACCGACCGGAAGTCCAGTATGACCGACCTTATAAGGCCAGTAAACCTTTTTCAGAGAGCATATTTTTGAATTTTCTTCCTCCCGGGAGGTCCGGTCTGACCAGACCCTGTGAGGGAGGTCTGACCGGGAATTGTCTGTAACGGCTAGTTTTATAGCCATTGCATTGTAGCCCAGTCTGATCAGTCGTTGGTTGGCGGTCAGACCGGGTTTCGCTATTTTTCAGTCCTTTTAGCCTTCAACAGCTAGTTTTTGGTGTGTGGGCTATAAATACCCACCATGGCCGGTTGGAAGGCAACTCTTGGCATACCACTTAACTCTCTTGAACTAGTATTAGCTTCTTGTCTCAATTATGCTTGTGTTACACCGTGTGAGCAAAGGGAGAGGTTTTAATTACATGTGTTGCAACTAGAATTGGATTGAGCAAACAATTGTGCATGTGTCACACTTGGTGAGAGTCAAGCAAGATCCTTGGATTATTACTCTTGGTGTTTGTCGATATCTAGACGGCGTGGAGGCGTTGTTGTTCGGTAATCTTCTCAAGAAGCTTGTGAGAAGGCCCGATGTGTTATGAGTGGCCGCCGTGTTGTGAGTGGTTTGGTGCTCGCCATCTCCGGAGTGGAGGAAGAGCAACCCCGAGTGGATTGATGTGTTGGTTCGAGTTGTGAGTCGGTCCAATTCATTTAGGCTTACCTCGGAGGTGTTGGCTTAATGCGTGGAGCGAGCCCAATTTGTTTGGGCTTACGTCAGCGTGGATTATGAGAGACTAACAAGTCTCCAAACACCACGGTAAAACATCATTGTACCGTTGTGGTTTACTATCTTGTGATTTACTTTGTGCAATTTATATTCTTAGAATTAAATTTGTTGCATGTCAAACTAGGATTGCAAACATTGACTTAGACTTAGGGTGTTGGTGCACTTAAGAGAAACTAGAATCTTTAGGTTTTAATTGTACAAAACCGAATTGACTTTCGCTTCCGCATTAGAAACTAGTTTTAACCTTAGATATTTTTAGAAAAGACTATTTACCCCCTCTAGTCGGCCCCCTCGACCTTACCAAATACTTCGCTAGATACGTTGTCGTGTGCCCTCATCGTGGCACCCATTTGACCGATCGTCGCTTTGAGTTGCCGCAACGTCACTAGTCAAGGAGTCGAGTCGAAGGGTGAAGCAACGAAGCCCGAAGGGGTATTGGGAATCAGGATAGTTGTATAGGGCATTAGGGCTACAGTGAATGGGGACAAGAGGTGGCCTACGTGGGCTAAATTATGGGCTATGTGGGCTACCACCTAAGTCCACTTAAAAGAGAAGCTAGCCCACATGAGTCCACTTACTATTTACTGTGGAGCAGATTTAGTAGGCTCATGGACAACCCAGACCCACTTGCACCCCTAGCTAAGACGCTATTTCCCAGTCAATGAGCATTTGCAATGAACTTTTGTAGCAATAAAGTTGTTTAGGCCAACTGTTTTAAGCCCGTCGTAGTCCCATCAAATTTTATCCACCCAGCTTGATATCAAATGTAGGCGTGCATGGTACCTGTGTAGAGAATTCATACGTCATCTTGCAAATTTTCACATTTGATTGAGCATCAGCTGGGAAAAATCATAGCGGCTAGTTGGGCCAAAACTAGAGCGAGAAATGGATCGTTCGCTTTGATTTTTGTGAACAAACTAGGCCCTAGCCGGTGGCCATTTTGGTTGCCTGCATGCCCCTAGCCTGGCCTACATGGGCCATCCAGGCTGAACATACTCAGACTGAGCGGATGCAATGGTAGGTTGTTTGGTTGTCTGTTTTTGTTGGACCAGGCTGTACTGAGATGTTGTTTGGTTGGCTGCATCAGGATAGTGGATGCATGACTGAATGCAATGTTGGGTTATTTGGTTTGCCTGCATGTGACAGAGTTTGCTCACTTCTTCTATTGGATAGTGAGAATACCACCTTGATAGGATGTTTGAGTTGAATGTAAAAATGGCTAAGGATATGACTCCACTCCCAAACTATTCAACGAGATGATCCTAAGATATGTACATGCTATCATTTACATTAATTTGGCAGTAGCCATAGGCACTGGGCATAACTTGCCCCAAGTAGTTTATGCCTTTTTGGACTTAATTCTTCGTATAAATGGACAAAATTCATAACTAATAATCATTTAGGGAGATTAAAATTAAACATAACGATTGTATTGCCAAGAAACCAAGCATTACGTAGTATTTATGATCGTGGTCTACTACACGCACTTGCCTAAATGAAGAGATGGAGAAATAGATAAGTGCAGAAAGAAAGAACCGAGAAGGCAACTCACCACTAGCTCGACTGTCATAACCTTGACCACCTTGCCCAACACTGCTCACTATCTATGACAACCAATGTAAATGTACAAAAATAAAAGACCTGGAAGCCATTACAAGAAAATACATTCTCCTTGCTCACTATCTATGAGTTGTAGAAGGAACAAGATCATCACAAGATATGTGTGCAAGAGCAGCTATAATCTAAACTACAACAAAAAAAACTTAGTTCAATTTTAGATTAAAAATCCTTAGGAAAGAACATCTAGAGCCTTCACTCAACATCACGGTGGTTTGTGGAAATCAACTAATTGTCATTGGGCCACTTACAGGTGGGGTCCATGGTCAGCCCGTCACATCTAAACACAACAATGAGATAGAGGGAGCATAGAGCAAAGGAGATACATGGGAGGGCAACCGAGGCACGGCGGCGGGCTCAGCCCCGGCGGTGGTCGGTGAGGGCAAAAATGGATTGCCCAAGGGGAGGCGGTCCCATTGGAGGTAGTATCGTGGCCGGAGGTGGCCGGTGGCAGTCAAGCGGCAGTGCGCTGCAGGCAAAACCGGGGGAGGAAGAAGCGGTGACAACGCTGGAGGGGGAGAGGGGGGAAGAAGGAGGCAAGCACGAGCACTAGGGAGACAAGGGAAGCTTACCAGATCGGTTGGTGGAGACAGGCATCGGCTGAGGAAGGCCAGCGGCGTGAGCCCAAGGCGACGTGGCGAGTTCATCGTGGTGGCGGCGCTACGGGGAGGGGGAGCCGGAGTGGGTGGTGGGGGAAAGGAAGAGGGAGGTGAGGCACTGCTCTGGTAGAGATTAATCGAGGAATGACTCACTAGGGAGGATGGCGGCGGTGGAGACTGTTTCGGGCGGCGCGGCGGGTTCGTCGTGGCGGCGGCGCTATAGGGAGGGGAGATAGAGTGGGTGGTGGGGGAAGGAAGAGAGAGGTGATGCAATGCTCCGGTATAGATTAATTGAGGAATGACCCATTGGGGAGAGGATGGCGGTGGTAGAGGCAGTTTCGGGCCGGAGTTGGAGAAGAAGACTGTGACGCGAGCTCCCGTAGACGAAAACCGAAATTGGCGGGGGGGTTTTGGTTGTGACGGTTGGGAACACAATGTGACGTGCAAGGGAGTGGGTGGAGCTCGTTAGATTGATGGAAATGATGAGGTGAACACGGCAGCGGGCGTGAGCGCGACACGGTCCTGGGCTCATCGCTCGTGCACCCCCACTAGGCATTCCATTTTCGTGCCTGCACCGCTCACGCATCCTGTGTGCACCCCGCGCGGCCACATTACCTGGCTCAGGAGCGAAGGTCAATTAGTCAGTTCCTCTCGAGACTAGCTTGAGTGGAATCTTGCATCACTTAGCCAGGCTCAAACCAACGTGCAAACTGTTGAGGAACTGTCACTGGCGAGTCCAGTCCGAGCAATTACCTCGTAGACAAACTCAGAATCGTAAGAACAATGCAAGAACACCAGAACAAAATAATATATTGAACACAGAGATCTGAGGGGACTTTATGCTTCTCTTTATTGCTCTTTCGAAACGTTACAATGTTTAGGGGTCTCCCTCCTATATATAGGCTACTGGGTGGATGAGGAGTCCACCTGGGCCAGGACTCTTGGCCTGGTCCTAGTTTCTTAACACTCCCCCTTGGGCACTTATCTGTCATGTTTATGTCTCATCAAAACTCTATAAAAACACAGTGGGAAAAATTCAGAGAAAGAGTACATAAAACACGTTCTACTGTGCTGCATGAATTGCCTCGCTAAAAACCTCAGCCGAGAAACTTCAGGAAAACTCGTCAAGGGAAAAAGAGTACAATCCACTCAATTTCATTTAATCTCTAGGATTTACTCTTCGGGTACTCAATCTCCGTGATCAAGTTTCAATAATGAGTTCATGAAGATTCCCCCCTGAATTCTGCACTTCTCTAAGTCTCATCATTCCAATTCCACTTGCACCTTTCAAAGCTCGACGATGGAAGTGACTTAGTGAATAAATCTGCATGATTTTCACATGACTTAGTATGCAGTACTTTAATTTTGTCCACCTTTTATGATTCATGAGCAAAGAAGAACTTGGGGTTGATATGCTTTGTGAGATGATTCTTCACATAACCCATCTGTACTTGTGCAACACAAGCTGCATTATCTTCATAGATAATAGTGGGGGTTTGCGCGGTATTCAATCCACACGTCTGCTGGATGCGGTGAATCATTCGCTGAAGCCAAACACATTCTTGTAAGGCCTCGTACAGTGCTATAATTTTCGAGTGGTTCGTCGAAGTCGATACAAGACTCTGCTTAAACGATTTCCACGAAATTGCAATTCCACCATATATGAATATATAGCCTATTTGCGACTTGGTTGTATGCGGGTTCTACAGGTACCCGGCATTTGCATAGCCATTCGTAGTTAAGTCTTGGTTCATTCTGTAGAACAGACCAAGTTATTTGCTTCCTTAGATGTATCGAAAGATGTCTTTCATTCCTTGCCAATGCCTTTGGTAGGTTTTGTACTATACCTTGCTAGTAGGTTCACGTCAAATGCAATGTCCGATCTAGTACAGTTTGCTAAGTACATTAGTGCTTCTATTGCACTTAAGTATGGGAATTCCGGTCCCAGGACTTCCTCTCCCTCTTCTTTAGGTCTGTACGGGTCTTTATCTTGCTGCAAAGATCTCCCGACCATTGGCACTTTCGAAGGGTATGCCTTTTCAAATCCGAACGTTTCTGACACCTTCTAAGTGTAGGTTGATTGATGCACTAATATCCCTTCAGGGGCATGCTCAAGCTGCAAGCCTAGACAATATTTGGTTTTATCCAAATCTTTCATTTCGAACTTCGATTCCAGGTAAGAGCTTGCTTTCTTAATACATTATAGGGTTCCAATGATATTCAGATCATCTTCATACACTGAAATTATACAAAATCCATCCTGGGATCATCGTATAAATACACAGGGATAATTCTCATTGTTCGTGTAGCCTTTCTTGCATGGAAAGTCGCTTCAAGCGATTATACCACATCCTGCCTGATTGCTTAACTTCATATGTTGACTTTCTGAGTTTCACACTGTACAGATTTCTATTTGCTCTATCTTGGTTCGGGACATGGCTACATTCATGTATCTTCAGATAAATGTCTGAATCCCAATTTCCATAAAGGTATGCAGTTAGCACATCCATCAATTTCACTTTTAACTTCAAGTTTACTGCCTTTGAGATTAAATATCTAAATGGTGGTTTCGCTCATGACCGGTGAATAGGTTTCTTCATAAACAACTCCTGGATGTTGAGTGAAACCTTGTGCAACAAGTCTTGCTTTATTTCATTATTTTCATTTATCTTCCGAACAAATACCCACTTATGGCCTACGGGGTGCGCATGGGGAGGGAACGGCTTACATGACCAAACACCTTTATTTTATTTAGAGATAACAATTCTGCTTCTATTACCTTCTTCCAATCTTCCCAATCTGATATTTTCTTACATTCAGCGAGCGATACAGGCTCTAGATCGAGATCGATGATTGCGGCAATTTTCTTTGCGAATAAATCAATGTCGACATTGGTTGTTGTCTTATTCATAGATTCTCTCGTGGTCACATGGTTGATAGCTATTTCTTTAAGGTGCGATTTTTCTAATGCTTCTACTTGCTCGCTGCTGCTTCCAATTACAGGGGCAAGTCCCTTTAGTTTTTTAGCTCCGATTTATGCGCACACATCCATGCTGATGTATCCCTTCATGGGGATGTTAAACTTTGGTATGCCTTTTTTTCGGAAGGTTCCATACTGGTACCAGGTCTCAACTGGCTCCCCTTTTGGTTCTGGAAAACTTTGATGATCGGCCATGTCAAGTCATTCTTATCCTTTTTCAACAGGCGTCCTCAGCTACTTCGAATTCAAGGGGCCAGAGTTATCGTCCTTTCTAAGGCCTTAGGACGGGATTAGAGATACCTTCATCGGTATTTCAACCCTCTCCGGTGCATTGCGTATAGGCGTATGCGACTTGGTCACGCTATTCAAATAACTAAAGTGGTCAGGCAGTTGATTCGCTAATGTTGCAAATCAATTATCTTCTGGACTGCAATTGTTTTCTAGACTTCAATTGTCTTCTAGACTTGAATTATCTTCTGGACTTCTCTATTTGCTTCACTAATGCGCGGGTCATGTGCATTTATTTCAATTATCTTATAGACTTCTTTATTTACTGATATTTTTCATCAAGGGGTTGATTTCCTCCCCCTAATGACGGGAAACTATCCTCATCTAATATACTATCAACGAATCGGGCTGTATGGAAATATCTCGTCATAGGGTCCAAATACCTGATTATGGATGATGTCCTCATAACCATTGTATATCCCAGACTTTCGGAGAAGGCCCATTGTAGTTCGCTGTGGTGGTGGTATAGGTACATAAACCTTGCAACCAAATCTTAAAAGATGAGAAATTTTCGGTGCTGACCCTTACACTAGTTTCATAGGTGAATGGATGTTATATGCCGATGGTTTAAAATTGATGAGAGTTGCTGCGAGCAGGACTGCATGTCCCCAACATGTAGTTGGTAAATTACAATTCTTCAAAGGTGGTCGGGCAATAAATTTAATCTTTTTAATTAATGCCTATGTTAGTCCATTCTGGACGTGGACATGTGGTACGGAATGCTCAACTTTAATTCCCATTACCATACAATAATCGTCAAATGCATTTGAAGTAAATTCTCCGGTGTTGTCCATTCCGATGGACTTCACATGATGATCAGGGAAATTATTTTTAATTTTAATTATATGCAAAATTAGCTTTGCAAAAGCATGGTTTCTCGTAGACAATAAGCATACGTGCGACCATTTCGAGGAAGCATCAATGAGCACCATAAAATACCTAAATGGCCCTGACAGGGGCTGTATAGGACCACAAAAGTATATCTGGATACGGTCAAGGAATGCAGGGACTTCATCCTTCGCTTTCAGAGCAAAAATGTCTGGTTATTAATTTCTCGGTGGCACATACGAGGCACACAAAATCTTCCTGATTCGAGAAATTTTTTACATCGATATTATGTCGTCGGGTCCCTGGGTAAGCAACCCCGAGACCCTCTGTGCATTCTGAACTAGTCCCAAGATCAGTAGTTAGCTCACACAGTTTCAACATTGATGTAATCAAAACCATATAACAAACTATAGAAGAAGCAGACAAATTAATATTAAAAGCAGCAAAAGACCTTATGGTCAATGTTTTTACAGAGTTGCCACGCAGGGCTTACAACAAAAGAGAGCTCGCAACGGAAAACAAAACACTCGTGGAAGCCATTCGACATGCCCACAGACAATCGAGTGGAGGACGTCTCCTAGCTCGCACGGTCTTCGAAGAACTCCTCTTCAAAGAGCTCGGAGCTCTCTGGGCCCTCTTCAACGACTGATCGAGTACTTTGAATGTACTCAGCAAATTGTAGGAAAATGTATGTAAATAGTATTCATGCCAGGCTTGACAATGATAGCTTTATGGTTACTTTACAGAAAGCAGAATTGACTGAAAATACAGTAAATAGATTGCAAAGCACAAGTTGAAAGAGTAATACATAAGTAATCAAGTTTCTTTGAAACAACTCGTGAACACCCTGTCCACTTCCCAGACCACTCGTGAACGCCTGCTCACTTCCTGCACCACTCGGACCCCCACGACCAATTTTTTGAGAAAGTCTACCCTTGCGTGAAATCACGGGCATTGTCCATAACAGGAGACACGGCTATTCAATAGTTTTACACTCTACAGAGGTTGTACAGTTTGACCCACAAGACACGACTTCTTTAGTTGGTTGGGCATCCGTCGATGCCCCTGCTCACTACCTTTGGTAAGCAGTCTAGAGCACATGACAAGGCCTTTACAAAGCTCTGTTTTGACTCAGTTCCGCTCGCTAATGATTCGTCTTCCTAGCCCCCTCTTGCGCCATTCTCAGTCAAAACAGAACCGACTCAAAGCATTACTAATTAGTTAGCTAGGTCCACCCTATAATGAACTTGTGGTTGCATGGTATGACCCGGATCAATGGCTTATAAGGTTAAGTCCTTAGTGACTACTCATGCAAGACAACCACATCCCAATGTGTTTCCTGCACCCCCTTTACTGCATGATCACTCGCCCTAGTAAAAATCATTTTGGGTTCAACTCGGCCAAATGACCACCCTATTCATGACACAACATCTTTTAACAACAGTGGCCGCGCCACAATTTCATATATCATTAAGTCAAATTCATCATCATTGAATCATGTGATCGAGAGACATCGTATAACTAAAGCATGTCTAAGCAATATATGCATCCATGTTGGTATCTCAAAGATGTCCAACTAAGATTACCCAACATATGGTGTCCAAGGGTACATGCCAACATGTCAATCACAAATATTCAAGGAGTCATACTGTCGAGTAGGTATTTATCTATTTTCCAAACTAATTTTATACAATTAGCCATGCATGTTGGTATAAAACAATGTAATTTTTTGCAAACTGGGTACGACATGATCAAAGGTCTACGACTTGCCTTCGTTGAAGAGTTGGGATGCTTCGGTCGAGGTCGTCGGGTTGACGAATTCTTCAGAGAAGTCGGATTCTACACGTGCGAAAGGAGTCAGATAAATAAAACAAATCCACAAAAACTGCAACGAAAGCACCAAACTAGAGCCAAAAGAAAGATACAGAATTAAGAGATTTGATTCACTCAAATCGAAGCTCGAATGAAGGATAACGGGCTCTCGGAAGGAGGCTCAACTGGTCGGAAGAAGATCCAAGAAGGATACGACTACTCAACGTGGTCGCAAGGACAAGGAAGGAGAAATGGGGGAAAAAGGAAGAGGATGATGAAAGGCTCTGGGGCTTCTATTTATAGCAGCCGAGGAGGAGGAGGAGAGAGGCGACTCAACAGGTGGGGCGCACGAGCAGAGCTCTAGCCAGGGCAGAGCGACGGGATGGGAGCAGGCGAGGCGAGGTGACGGGATAGAGCAGAGGCATGGCGCGAAGCAAAAGTGACAAGCGCATTTAATGCGCACGACGGGGGCAGGTAAGTCGGCGTGAAACGCGCGCACGGCGCTGACGCGGGCAGAGGTGGAAGATGACCAGGGGTGGGGCTGGTCAAAACCGAAAGGGTGGTCCAAACTAAAAGGGGTGGTTGTGACTAAAAGGGAGGTCCTGAGGAGGAGGTCCTGATGAGAGGTCCTGAGGAGGAGGTGTCCAACGGGAAAATGGAACGAGTAGAGAAAGGGGATTTTCAAACACCAGAGAACTCCAGCACTCAAAATAAACCAAATTCGAATTAATTGGAGTTCGATTAATTCATATTAAATCGCTTCCATTTTTTTTTTCTAAAATCTCCAAATTAAGCTTGAGCAATTCAACAAAACCAAATGGTTAATTTTAAACTTGAATTTTTTCAAAAACTCAGAAAAACTGGGACGTTACATATGTCCTTGTGAATCGTTAATTATGTTTCTCATCGTCCTAAGACCTGGGTGGAATTATCTACCATGCTAGAGATAGAAAAAGTTCAGAGCTTCTAAATACGGTTTTCAGGGCAGTATAGGCTGCAGGTGTCTTAATATTAGTGTAGTATAGCCCAGTTTCAAATGAAGGAAGTCGTTCTAATTCCCTTTTTCCACTTTCTTCACGCTTTGTATTGAGCAAGTATTTTTTATCATACTCTTCTTCAGTCTCTACGTGAAAACCGTTAGCGCGAATATCCTTGAGAGTTTTAGTCGATTCTGGGTACAATAAGGCTTCTTTAATAACCAAAGTTGTGCCCATCGAAAGTATAATTGTGGCCCTTCTTGAGCCTATTATACAAATATCGCTGCCTGCGATTGTCGTAAGACTATCAGCATTCTTACTGATCGATTGAAAGGTTTCGTCTCTCTCAAGGTGGTATTCATTGTGCTGCTATCCTGCTAAGCACACTTCCTCCATAGGGCGCCACATGCGTTCTAATATAATGTACTTTATTAATATGTAGCAGAAAGCAAGCAACACATAAATAAAATACTTCAGATATCAGAACACAACTTGCTATTATAAATACAAGAATATGTCTTGCAGGACTCATCATAAGAATTTAATGCATTGCTCTCCTAGAGCTTACAACCATTATTCAAAGAATAAAATAATTCAATGTTTTGTTTCAGTTACAAACTGCAAGTTACTATAAAAGATCCAAGTGCAATGCGTGCACTAGATCGAATCAGCGAAGTATTCAGAAATTTCTGCCTCAATCTGCTCCATAGCAATCTTCTCCTCTTGGGCAATTACGCCTGTGGCCGTTGCGATGTCCAAAGGAGGAATGATAGGGGCTGCTACTAGGCTGTCCACATCCACGAGTGCAACTAATAGATGTAAATCCTTCGTGCCTACAATGGCGAGGTGTGCCTCATATTGTCCTATACCCTTCTTCTCAGACTGGAAAGCATCAATAACATGCGACCCACGACCTTACCCTTCTTGCACCTCTCCTTTGTGAGAGGCTTTATCACCTTGTAGCTGCTAGCATTGTTTTCATGACCAACATTGCTACTAGGTGGCTGTAAGATGTAGTTCTTCATTAGGACATCATCCTATATCTTAAGCTTCTGCAACTTGCATGGTGTCAATTAATGCGGCATACTCATTGTAGCCGTCTTGATGACAGTTGCGTGCCGATTGCACAACATTTGGGCGAAAGGTAGAGAGGATATTCTCAATCTTCTGCTCATCCGTGATGATATTATCACAGAGTTAAAGACTTGTACAAATTATGTACAAATTCTGGCCATGCTGGGTTAGTTCTTCGAACTCCTGGTTCGTGATGCTAGTCATTTTCTATATTTATGCAAAGGGTCCATAAGATTACTGCTAGTAATTTATATAAAATGGTTGCAAAATTCTCATAATGCTATTCGAACTTTGGATTCGTGTTCTCGTATTTTTCTATGCATTTTTTATTATTTACTGTTATTTTCAGTGATTAAAAGCAATATAAACAATCAAAGATAATCAAAACAATAAATAAATTGCATAGAGAGAATAATAACAAAGTTAAACATGCTTCAAATGCAAAAATTAATTCAAAAATTGAATTCCCGAGGCCCTTTTTGCTGGAAAAATGAATTTTCGGCGAATTCTGCAATTTCCAAGGATTGAAACGCAAAATTTCAGGTATGAGAAATTTTTTCGCGTAATTTTCAGATTTTCGGAGGACATTTTTGCAAATTTTAGGATTTCTTTTTCTTTTCCCCATTTTCTCTCTCTTTTCCACCGGAATTCCGATCGGGCCCCTTTTTTTTTTGAAAAAAATCGGCAGGACTGCGTTTCAAAAGGGCCCATGTGGCCCATTCGGCCTTTTTTGGCCCATCCGGTCGGATCAAAAGAATGCGCACGGGGTTGTGTTTCCCCGGTTCAATGGCGGCGCTTTTCGTGAGGTCGCGGGCTAGATGGCGGAGGTGGGTCACGGCAGAGCGGGCGTTCTTGGTCGGTCGGCTCGGCGAGGAGGATGGATACGGACGCAACACGCAGATGGCGGTGCGGCGGCTCGGGCGGCCATCACTCGCTTGATCCGTCGCGGGAGGTGCAGAGCGACGTGGTCGGCCGGTGGTTGGCCGTGACGCGTGGAGGCTAGTGGTGGGGCTTCGCGACGGCTCCAAAAGTGGTGGGCGGCGACCTTCAATCAATGGCCGGGCGGCGGCTTAATTGGCCGAAGCGACAGGCTTCAACGCTGAAGCGGGCGTCTTGGCGCATGAGGGCGGTCTTGGCGCTTCATCGCATAGGGCGCCTCGCATGGGGTCGATCTTCAAGTTGGTGGCCGTATGGGGATGCCGAGCAAAGTTTTCGTACTGTTCATCCGATGTACTGTTCATGCAATGCAATGTAGACTGTGCAATCAACATCTGTTCTTTCATGCAACCACCGTTCGGTTTGGTCGGCGACTTCAAGTCGGCTCACGGTATGTTAGAACAGATTTACAACTTCCAATCTATAGTATAATCGATTCCATCTCTTCATACAATCCACCGATCGATATTGTGTCGGCGAGTTTAAATCGGCTCGCGGTAGATTAGAGCGGATTTGCACCGTATGTTACAATCTAGAAAGCCAAATTTGTAGAATTAAAAACAATCTAGAAAAAACAATTCGATATACGAGTGTTGTTAATCGACGATTACCTTTCGATCCGAGGAGAGTCGATCGTGATTATAAAGTGTTGAGGAATTGTCGGTGACGAGTCCAGTCCGAACGATTACCTCGTGGACAAACTCAAAATCATAAGAACATATGAACATAATGATAGATTGAACATAGAGATATGAAGGGACTTCAAACTTCTTTTTATTGCTCTTCTGAAATATTAGAGTCCCTCTCATATATATAGGCTACTGGGTGGATGAGGAGCCCACCTGAACCAGGAGGCCTGGCCTGGCTTGGCCTGGCCTGGTTTCTTCTAACACAAACAATCAAACAATTGTTTCCTACGCCTCGACATGGGAGCTAGGCCTCATGCATAGAGGTGTTCATGGGTGGTCCGACTCGAGCCCGACTTAGTCTGGGCTGAGCCTGCGACTCCTCTTTCGGCCCGATGGTCCGGCCCGAAAGCCTCAGGCCAGACAAAACGAATAAATTTTTTTATTTATAAAAAAACCCTTTTTATTCTTAAAATAAATTAAATATTATTTTTATTAAAAAATAATCAAAATAACACTTTTTTTTACGAAAAGACAGATTTCCCGGTCCGACCCCACATTTGAACAAGCCTACTTATGCAGCAGCCAAACACACCTGATGCATCAATCCATCGAGAAACGAGGAGTAACACATCTGTTCTCGGCATTTCGCGAATGCGTGTCCTCCCTTTCGTACGCGAGTCCACGCTCCTTCTACCATCTGTGGCCCATAGCGGTCGCATTCGCATCTCCGATTTCGCCGACCTTTCCATCGCCTCGCCTCGCCTCTCCCAGGCTCCCAGGCTCGCGCTCGTAGTCGCAGCGGCAACCCCAGCCCTAGCACTAGCACCGATAACCGCTTCTCGCCGCCGGCGAGATGGTCCCCTTCAATTCCGCCGTCGCCGCCGAGGTCCGCTCCCTGGTCCAGGGCGCCGACGACTCCACCTTCGACTCCGTGTACCGCGAGCTTTGCCAGGTAACGAGATGTCTCTCCCCCCCGAAACCTTAGGCCTTTCGTGCTTCGCTTCGCCCAGCGCGTGCCCCCTCGCGGTTGATTCGGGGTTCGCTCGTATGGATCCAAGGATCCGCCCCCGTGCTGGTTTCGTGCTTGGAAAAGCCTCTATCTTAGGGCGAATCTAGGGTTTGGCGGATTTTGTTGTCCTATGGTTATCAGCGAAGAGCATTATAGGGTTGCACTATCGTTGTACTCGTGCACGATTTAATCTAGGGTTTTGCTGGGAATTGCTTGCGATCAGATAACGTGGACCCTGTATGGGGCACATGTTCCGTGATTGGAGTTTACCAAGTTGATGCTTGTGCAAAATTCACTCATGGATTGTTATAAGCTCTAAGCTTTATATATCATGAACTGAGATTGGTTCGTAGCCTGTTTGCCTAGACTTACTGTTCACAGTGCATATATTGGAATCACTCATTTTGGTGCTTCATGTATATTTTGGTGAAGAGCACATTGGGTTTTTGTTAGCATGGATGGCTCTCTTAAAAACTTTAGAGGTTCGCAGATGAGAGTTGTGTTAAGTTATATCTGCTTGTGACCTTCTACATAATTTTGCATTGTTTGTTGACACATCTCTTAAGATGTAGTTTGATCATCTACTTAACACAGATCTGTTAAGTTGTGTTGCCTTAGTAATTTCTTTACATTCATCGTGATCCCCACCGAAGTTTGCTTAAGCTTTATGGCTTGGTGTCATTCTAATATGTTTATCTTTCCACTATTTCAGTTAGTAGACTGCAGTCCTGATGGTTGCATTTTGCTGCTTCAAGTTTGTTTGGATGAAGTGCTGCTGAATGTCGGGGTGGCAAAGAACTCCCAATCCAAACACGATCTCTTATCCATCATTTTCAGATATTGCCTGGATAAACCATACTTCAGCTCCAGTTTTTGTGAAGCACTGAGGACAGTACTCGTCAGTGATGGGTTCCTTGAAACATTATCAAATGAACTTGAACTATCAGCAGCTGAGAGGGTTGGTATTGGACTTGCCCTGTCAGATTCTGAAAATCTAGGATTGAATCTGAAAGGTAAATGGTTTGGAAAACCAATTTTGCAGCTTTGGTCAATTGTTAGTTCTCCTTCTTTAGATGCTTATTCCCACCTTTCTTTCTTTGTTTTACAGGGCAAAAATTTGCAATTGCTCAAATTGAGGAGTTATGTTCAAATCCTGTCCAATCTATATCAAATGACCAAATCCACGACATTGTTGTGTTTCTTCACCAGACTGATGGCCTCTCAAAGCATATGGATTCTTTTACCAACATTATCTCCCTTTTCAAAGTCAAAGAGAGGCCGTTCTATGTTCCTGTCCCAATTCAGGAAGGCAATGCTCGGTCAGCAAATTCTTCAAGGTTTACAAAGTTTTTCCTATTTATATTTATGTTGTATGTTCTATGTTGCTCTAATCGTGTATGTTTTCTTGCGCTTTTGTGTCTTACAGACATACGGAGCTGTACATTGGTAGCTTAGATGATGATTTTGATTCCCTTTTATCTGAAATTGGGAAAGAAATAAGCATGGCCGACATCATTACTGAATTGGGTTATGGATGTACTGCTGACATTGCGCATTGTAAAGAGGTACTATCCCTTTTTGAGCCTCTTGATGATATGGGAATCTCTAAGTTGCTTGGGGCAGTTGTTTGCACTCATGTTGGTCTTGGTGAGGCTCACAACACATATTCAACGTTCATTTCGGCTTTCGGCAACAGCCAATCAAGCGACTCGTCTCAATTGACGGCATGGAATATTGATGTTCTTGTGGATTCAATCAATGAAATTGTGAGCTTATATTATCTTGTTTTTTATTGCTTGTCCGTTGTTTTCCGTTCTTTCTTTTAATAATCTAAGTTGTTTGTGCTTGCAAATGCAGGCCCCAAGAACTAATTGGACCAGTGTAATGGAAAATCTTGATCACGAGGGTTTCAATATCCCTGATGAAGCAGCCTTTCGTTTATTGATGTCTATATATTCTCGGGCTTGCAAGGTATATACAAGTATTTCTGGATCAGGATACCAAGTTCCTGAACCGTACAACTGACTAGTTCATTGAATTGTACAGGATCCATTTCCTCTTTATGCTGTCTGTGGGTCACTGTGGAAGAATACAGAAGGACAATTATCATTATTGAAACATGCAGTGGCTGCACCAACTGATACATTTACATTCAAACATTGTTCCCGGAAGATGGTATCTTATTATAATATCTTGTCAGCCTGTCTTACTCATAATAAACATATCGTATTTAACACATCTAACCTTTCTGATATTCTTTAGGTATTTCCAGACTTGGCTAATCATATCCAAGGCAATCAGGCTTGGTACTGCCTAGACCTTGTGGAGGTGTTATGCCAACTTGCTGAACTTGGCTATGCAACATTAGTGCGATCGATGCTTGACTACCCACTTAGTCATTGTCCAGAAGTCTTACTTCTTGGTGTTAGCCACATCAATGTATGTTTTCTGTTCCTAGTATTGTGGAATTCCCTCCAAAATATTACATATGTTTAACTATTGCGAACTTTATTCCTCTGCTTGCAGACTGCATATAATCTCCTCCAATATGAAGTACTGTCTTGTGTTTTTCCTGCTGTACTGAAGGACACTACACACACCAGTCTTATGAACTATCTCTGGCATGTCAACCCTTACCTCACTCTTCGAGGATTTGTTGATGCTCATTCTGATATAAATTGTCTTCTCAGAACTGTTGAGATATGTCAAGACCTAAAGGTAATACAATATGTCATTCTTATGCAAGTGATTTTTTGAGTTAGCAACTGAACAACCTTGTTATAGTTTTCTTATTTTTTTGAAGTTAATGTTACTTTGTACTCGCATGTAATTTAATGAGTCTTTGCTAGGTAAAGTGGTAATCTTATTTTTATTGCGTCCCTAGTAATATGTTTTGGGTTTGATTGGACATGTTAATGGCAAACCATGGTTGGTAAACTGAGTTCTCAACCCAAAACAAATGTTAAAGGCGAACTAAACAAAAAAAAAATGGCTGCTAAGCCATGGTGAATCTTAGAAAGGCAAACTAAACTAGAAAAAGTGATGGTGATTTAGCATTTTAAAGTTTTAACTATGGACAATATGTATTTGCCCCAAGGATGGGTTTGATTGCATATTTTTGACATGCGTGGTGCCGGTAACATTGATTATGACTGGTTGGAAACTAAGTTTTGTGTTGAAAGGAATATGCTTTGTCTACATTGGATCACTGTGCAAAACTAAATGTTTTAATGGAACTAGCCATGGTTTGCCATTAACTTTTTGCTAGTAGAATAAAATCTTCATGAATTTTATTCCACAAATATTACTTGGTGCTGTATTTGAAGTTCCGTTTTTTACATTCGCATTAATTATACAATTTGATAGGCTCATATAACATTGATTGTTATTCATCGATAGGTTAATCTGATCTTGATGGATTCTGTCAGTGATTCAGTGCTTGTTTCATTACCCTTTAACTTATTTTTATACAGATCTTATCTGCAGTCCTTGATTCCACCCCATTCACATTTAGCATCAAACTTGCTACAATTTCCTTCAGGAAAGATCATAGCAATCTTGAGAAATGGCTGACTGAAAAGTTGAGTGCACAAAGAGAGGCTTTTCTTGAGGTAATATACATGACTTTCCCCTACATTACTACATAATCTTTCAGATTGTACCTTTCTGTATGTACTTTCACTCCAGCTCTCTATGCTCTTAACTTTCATGCTAATGCTTGGTACTCCCAGGAATGTGTTAAATTCTTGAAAGAAATTATGATCAACACAACTCATGATGCTGAAGTAGGTGCCATTGAAAAACCTCAAGATTCTATGACAAATATTTGTCGGGAGTCTTGTCCTCTATTTATAAAGGTTACAATGATCTTCTGTTCTTTTTGTGCTTTTGCTACCGTTTGATGACATTTCTTTTTGCATGAATGCATGTAAATATATGTGCAAATGGTGTGTCTTTTGCAGGTTCTTCAGTCTCACTCAGGGCAGCGGTTGCCTAACCAATTAGTTGATGAACTAAGTATAGTGGAATCAGTTTACGAATCAAGGAATCATGGTCCTGTAGGAAGGGACATCCCTACTTCGGAGGGAGGTTCTGATGACATCGAAGCACATGCAAATATATATTTTCACCAGATGTTTTCTGGACAGATAAGCATTGATGCTATGATACAAATGCTTTCACGCTTCAAAGAATCTACAAACAAGAGGTGCTTTTCATACTTGATTTGATCTACTTTCTGCTTAATCTGTTATCTTCCTGACTCCAATATGTGCATCATGATAAAACCGCAGAATTAATTGGAAGAGGTAATAAAAGAACTAGTACAAAATGAAGTGATGTGAAAATCTGTAATATAGGCATGCTTTATAGCTGTACCATCTGTTTCTTTCTCCTCTGGCCACGTGGATGTTACCTATTCTTCTTGCCAAGATCCTTTTGTTCAGTTGATTCACCCTTTACAATGTGTTGATTGGTCTGTGGACCACTTTTCGTAGGGCAAATCTACTTTTTACCAATGTGTCACGCTGCAATTCTGTTTTTGCCATTGGGTTCTCTCACTGACATGCAGGCTGGGGCTCCACCTTTCAGTGTGGGAGCCTGTGGCAAAAACATTCTTGTTATATATATTATTTTTTATTTGCATATACTATATAAGGCAACCCTGTAAATTAGTTGGCTGAGTTCCTTTTCCCCCCCAATATAGCCACTCGTCAACATCATTCGCCCTTCATGTTTTTCATGACACCTTGTCTTAAATTTGAGTTATGCATACCCTGTTTCATTCGCTTGCTGATGTTTGGAATTTTGGATTTGTTAATGTTATTAATGACCAGGGAGCTAGCGATTTTCAATTGCATGATCTCAAATTTGTTCGAAGAGTACAAGTTCTTCCCAAAGTATCCAGATACACAGCTTAAGTTAGCTGCTGTGCTAATGGGTAAGTGTTAGTTTTTTGTTTGGCTTTCATTGCTTAAGTTATCCAGATACACAGATTTGCAGTTGGTGACTTGGCGTTACTTTATTTTCTAAGTCACCGCAATATTTTCCAGCATGTTGACTGGTGAATTTGTATACCCAGAACTGCTATCTTGCTGCTTAGATAGCTCATGGTTTAATGGAATTTTTGGATGTAATTTAGTTGCAACTAGGTCTTGGTACTCTGTGACTGCTATTTCAAAGTTATATAGTATGTAGGAAGTTGGAACTGCAGTTACAAGCGAGGTAAATGAGATTGGTTATTTCGATTGTTTTTTGTTCTTGAATCTGTTGGGTTTGATTGGAAAGCATATTCTTTTCACAAGAAATATGTGTGGTCCCTATGCATGCATTGCTTGCTGCTGGTTAATCTAAACTCGGTGATAGTTTGCAACATTGTTTGCAACTTGCAAGTAGCTTGCACAGAAAGTTACTAGGCTGTGGTATGTTTCTTTGATTTTATTTCCTTATAGATTTGTGTGTATTTGCATGCCAATTTTTCAAAGTAAATTAGAACAGACTATGTTGTATTATACGAAATACGAATGCATAGCAGGACATGAAATTTTGTTCTGCCGAAGAGCCAAGTCATGATTTACTCCAATCAATTTTTTCTGATGTACATTTGTGTTTGGAAATAGGTTCTCTCATTAAACATCAACTTGTGGCTCACCTGGGACTTGGAATTGCACTACGTAGTGTTCTTGATGCCTTGCGTAAATCTGTTGATTCAAAGGTTAGCTATTGTTACTTAAATATTTGTGTTATCTACATTATCTCGCCAACTTATATGTGAAGTTTGACGGCATGATGGTTGCAGATGTTTATGTTCGGTACAACAGCGCTGGAGCAGTTTATGGATCGCTTAATAGAGTGGCCACAATACTGTAACCATATATTGCAGATTTCACATCTTCGTGGAACACATGCCGAATTAGTTTCTGCAATTGAGCGAGCACTTGCCAAGATATCATCAAGTCAAAATGAACCAAATGTTAGCAGCATGCTTTCTGCGGATCAGCATGGTTCTGGTTCATCATCTATTGGGAACTTAGAGGTACACTTACATTACATCTGAAGAAGTAAAGTCATGCTGGCAAAATCTTTACATGTTGGATTAACCACTAGTTGCTACATATTGTTGGACATTCCTCTATAACAAGATTGTCTGGCACACTTGCTAATTTTATGTACTACTATTACCGTCTATTCCTTTCACGAAAGAAATGTCTGGTTTATGTAGGCTTCTGAAGCATCATGGCAGTTGATCAATTCAACTCCAACACAACTTGAGCGAACACTTTCTTCTTTTCCACTGCAACAGAGACACCAGGGTTTTCTTGGGGAGAGGTCCAAGGGCTCTACAAACAGCATTCAAGCAAAGAACATTTTATCTATCAGTCAACCTCCTCTTGCTTCAACAGCTGGTGATTTGGCTATTAATCCAAAGGTATTAGTGTTCTATGTCATGTGATGCTTGACAAATGCAATAATTTTTCCTTTTGTCTCCTGTATATTAAGTTTACCACTATGTTCGTTTAACCTCTTGCAAAATATGAACAAGTGTAGGCTACCGTGCCACCATACTCACAAGCTTCTCCGCATCATTCTACCACTGTGCCGGCTCCTTCACAACCCACTGGTTTTCTGCGGCCTAGAAGTTCAGCTCCTTCAGGTTACTTCTAGCTTACATATTAAGTTCAATATTAACTAGAAAGGTGCTGGTAATTAATCGTAGTACTGATGATTCTTTGCCCTAGAATTTATGCCATGACTAGTCTTATGACTTGTCCATCATTTTCTAGGCATCCGACAACCTTCCTTCACTACTGGATTTGGAGCGGCTTTAAATATTGAAACTCTTGTTGCTGCAGCAGAACGAAGAGATACACCAATTGAGGTTTGTTAGTTTTTTTGTAGTGAGCTGCGGAGAAAAAAAACTGGCCGGTTAGACGGTAACCGGTTTTACCGGTGGGGACCGGGAACGGAAAAACCGGCCGTTTTTTCCCGGTTTAGCAAATTCAAATTCAAATTTTTGAATTTTGGCTGGTTTTTAAGCAAATTCAAGTGAACTTCGTCCGGATTTTTTTCCGGGAAATCCAGTAACCGGCCGGTTTTTATTTCCGGCCGGTGATCGGAATTTCCACCGGAAACGGGTTTTGGATCCTTGGTGAGTTGCACCAAAGGTCCTCACTTTTAATTCGGGACCCGGCAGACTAAAATTCTAGTTCAAGGACCTAAGTGATACGGCAGGACAGATTTAAGAAAATCAATTGTAGTTTTTATTATTTTATTTGAATACTCTCTGTGAGACAATAACTTATTTCATTGCCAGACTAATTAACTTTTCTGTTGTCACCTCACATAGACCCCTCCCTCTGAAGTTCAAGACAAGATTTTCTTCATGATCAATAACATTTCAACTTCTAATATGGAAGCTAAGGCAAAAGAATTTAATGAGGTTTTGCTGGAACAGTATTATCCTTGGTTTGTGCAATACATGGTCATGAAAAGGTACCCATGATGATGACCAATGTACCTGTTTTCTTTTCATGTAACAATTTTTCTACATGTCAAATTATAAAACCATGTGCATATCATTACAGGGCAAGCATTGAACCAAATTTTCATGACTTGTATTTGAAGTTTTTCGACAAAGTTTACTCAAAATCCTTGACTAAGGAGATCCTGAAAGCTACATACGAGAATTGCAAGGTCATGCTTTACTAATATCTGTCTTCCTCTCTCGTTCTTTCAACCTCTCTAGTTGAAAACTTAAAATGTTGTTTCTACAGGTATTGTTGCAATCAGATCTTATCAAATCTAGTTCTGAAGAGCGTTCTTTGCTAAAAAATCTTGGCAGTTGGCTTGGAAAATTCACCATAGGAAGGAATCAAACATTACGAGCAAAGGAAATTGACCCCAAAATTCTTATAGTTGAGGTATTATTTCGATTGTAATTAGCTTCTTCATTGCTGTAATGCAGTCTCATGCCCAAATTAGAAAAATGTAGTTCTGGCTGTTCATTGCTGCATCTAATCTTCAAACTTCTGAATCCATGGTTACTGAACTGTACTGGTTGCTATATTTTAATTTCGGTTGCTGAGTTTAACTCTTTTTTTAGTTGTATATATGGGTGGAATAATTTTGCACTGAATTTAACTTGTGTTGGAGTTGTATAGATTGGTGGAATGATTTTATGTTGAATTTAACTCGTGTTAAGAGTTGTATAGATTGGTGCAATGATTTTAGTCATGCAGTATAGTTTAAATATAACACTTCTCCTTGAGCTCACATTTCCATTTTGAATTCCCTTTTTCAGGCATATGAAAGGGGGTTGATGATTGCAGTTATTCCGTTTACTTCCAAGGTGCTGCCCTTTATGTTGATCTGATTTTTGTAAAAAAAAAACTTTCTTTTATTGTGCTTGCCATTATGACCAGATGGTGCTTTTCAGATTCTTGAACCTTGCCATTCAAGTATAGCATACCGTCCTCCAAATCCCTGGACAATGGGTATTCTTAGCCTACTTGCTGAGATCTATAATCTACCTAATCTCAAGATGAACCTGAAGTTTGACATTGAGGTTTTTGCCATTCTTTTATCTATTCTATTTTGTGAGGACTGAGGACTATATTTTTCTTAGAAGTGTGCTAGCTAATTGCAATTTTTTTGGGGTTGTAGGTCTTGTTTAAGAACCTTAGCGTGGACATGAAAGATGTAAAACCATCTTCTCTTCTTAAAGATCGTATTCGCCAAATTGAAGGAAATCCAGACTTTTCAAATAAAGATGTTATTTCTTCTCAAACACCAGTAGTTGCAGAGGTCTCCTCAGGTATCATGCCTACAAAAAATCACGTGGAAGTGCAACCAGAGATAAATAGCACCTCCCGTGCTACAAGCCTTCCAAATATGCTAAGCCAGGCTGGTTTTGTGCTTTCATAATTAATTGGGATTTAAGACCTGCACATTCTTCTGTTATTTATTCATTTTGGATATTTTTTGTTCTGCAGTATGCAGCACCTCTTCGTCTTCCTCCAAACAGCATGGTAGAAGATGATAAGGTTGCTTTAATCATGCCTGAACAGGTTACCTCGCACATTTTGAGCCAGGTTTCGCCATGTCAAACACAATCACCATCGCCGTCTCTGTTTTCTCTTAGCCAGGTTTGCCCTTGTTTCTTTTGTAGTTCTCTTGTTAACTTAGTTTTTTTTCTGTATTTGACTGTTTTTTCTTGCATGGGTTCTTTACAGCTCATGGCAGCAATTCCACGTGCGGATATATATTTCAGAATTAATGATAAGCTTAGCTCGCTTGGCTCATTGCAATATAGCAAGTATGTCTTTCAAGATAAGCTTAGCTTACATTAGAATTTCTTTTACTGACGATCTGCTAATGCACGTGGTATTCATAGAATCATGGAAGTGGCTTTGGATAAGGCTATCAAAGAGATTATAGGCCCTGTTATTCAAAGAAGTGTTACAATAGCTAGCCGAACCACCAAGGAACTTATTCTAAAGGTGAACACCATGGACTGTTTTGCTAGCCGTCCATCCACGTTAGCTATTTGTCTTACTGCGGTAGAAAAGTTCCTAACATGCTGTCATATTTGCTTTCCTGCAGGATTATGCTATGGAATCTGATGATAGTGCAGTATCTCGCTCTGCACATTTGATGGTTGGCACATTAGCTGGAAGTCTAGCCCATGTTACTTCCAAGGTACTTCTGCTTAAGGTTTCTTAGATTTAGTTCACAGTTGTAGTTACATTCTCAGCTTGTTGATTAGTTTTGTTCAGGTTTAGATATCACGTGTGACGGCATGTTCAACTGTTCTGTCTTCTGTTGCAGGAGCCTCTTCGCGTTGCTTTGTCATCTCATCTCCGTAGTCTCATTCAGAACCTGAATAACAACAGTGAGACTACTGAGCAAATCATTCATATTCTTATCAACGATAATCTGGATCTTGGATGTGCCCTAATAGAGACTGTTGCAACACGCAAGGTGGCTCTTTGGCATTTTATTAAGTTTGGTTATGCTTCTAGGCAATCTTTAGCACATCTATTTTTTGCTCCCATAAATGTTTTGTTGGTCAAATAGCCAACAATATTTTGTTACTTGTGTTTATTGTGCTGTCAACCACTGTTTACCCTTTAGCTTTGCTACCAAATGTGTGCACTCACAGCAGTATAGCAGAAACTATGGAATTTTCTCACAACATCAATGGTATTCCTGCAGGCTGTTGAGATGATTGATGGAGAAATTAAACAGCCCTTTTCACAACTAAGGAGACAAAAAGAGCTTGGTTCTGCATATTATGATGCTTTTCCTTACACTCAAGGTCTTACGCGTGTCCCAGATGCACTTCGTCCGAAGCTTGCTGGCCATTTATCTGCTGCTCAACGACGAGTGTATGAGGTGAAGCAGTCAAGCAAAATTTTTCTCCTTATTCAGATTGTTTTTTTTGTTCCTAACATGTTTTGACTGTCTGCATCTTGCTTAACTGTCGATTTCAGGACTTTATTACTGTATGGCATAGCCAGAGTAGTCAAAATGCTGGTGCTACTACTTCTGCTACTGCCGTGGCCGTTGCTCCAAGCAATTCCAGTATACCTCGAGTTTATAGTCCAAATCCAGCACAGCCATCCTCCACTAGTTTCTCCACTCTCCAAAATGCTGCATTCACATCTGCAAGTCAGTCTACAGAGCTGGTACCTGAAGAGTCGGATCATGGTACTACACAACTTTTAAGGTAAATATTCTTGGACTTCATTTGTCTACCTTTTATTGGAGCATCTTTTTCTGAAGCATTGGTTATCTTCTGTCTTCTGCAGTGTTTCTGCGCAAATTGGTACAATTGACACTTCTGCCCAAGTTGGTGGAACCATAAATGTTGCATCTGTATTCCCCCCTATGTCATCTAATGACCTTCCAGTGGGTGAACCAATGACAGCGACTAAAGTCAGTAACTTCTATTCTTGTATCTACATGAACAAAGTATACCGAAGATTGATTTCATAACTTGCAAAATTCTGCTACCAGGATCTAGGTTCCACAGTACCACTTTCACCTACGGCTGCTGTTGATCGAATGGGATCTGTTTTTGCTGAACCTCTGAATACTGGCGATGCATTGGACATATATCAACAAGTTTCACATAAGGTAACAATATTTTTTTAATCCGGAGGTTACTGTATTTGAATTCAACTTGTACCAGGGAGGAATGCCATGACCTATGTCACCTGTTACTACCTAAAGTCAGCCTAGAAAATGGAGAACTTCTTGTATTCTTTGTCCAAGGAGTTCTTGTTGAATAGTTCAAAACTTTGCCTGTCAATTTTAAGTGTGATTTATTCTCACTGGTATAGTCTTCACCCAGAAAGTGTAGTGCTACTAGACTTCTTGTCTTACCCTTGTTTTTTACTTGTCTTGGAAAAGTGTCCATTGTTTTGGCTCTAGATGTCTTCTGCATTATGGTCTCTTGCACCTTTTGGGAAATGCTGTCATTGAGCAACTTTCATATTCTATCTTTCACCTTTTCAGCTGGAAGCCTTGATTGCTAAGGATGGTAAAGATGTAGAAATTCAGGTCAGCTATGCTGCTACATATCTGAATCTTTCCCTCCTGGGATTTGATTTTTTTTATTTATTTATATTGGTAGACTAGATTCATTTTCAGTAGATTACCCTTTTCTTGTCATAATGGTGGCATTTATGTTTGGTTATTGTTATGTTCAGTCTGTTATTGCGGAAGTTCCTGATATCTTACTCAGATGTGTCAGTCGGGATGAAGCTGCATTGGCTGTTGCACAAAAGGTCTGCCATCATTTCTGCTTTGTAACTAGACATTTGTTCTATTTACTCTCTCTCTCTCTCTCTTGACTATTTGGATATTTTGGTTCCAGGTTTTCCGAAGTTTGTACGAAAATGCATCAAAGAGTACTTTCGTCACATGGCTTCTAGCAACTTTGGTTGCAATACGTGATGTTTGCAAACTTGTTGTTAAAGAGTTAACAAGCTGGGTAGGTTTTTTCACAGTAGTCATCTGTTTTTATTCTCAAGTTATATATTGCGCAGAAGTTCTTTCAGCTCCTTGATAACATTTGATTTTGCTGTCTGGTACTCATTTATTGTTCTGTTTTATGGTTGTACAACTTGAAGTGTTTCCTGTCTATGTATTGTATTTGAGTTCAGTGGACACCTTGACATTTTTAACCTGATTTATGTAATTTAAAATTTCCATTTTAATCAGTTGTGCATGTGCACTATTTCTTTTGCATGATACAAATACTATACATGGGAAGCGTTATTTCGTTTGGACATTTTTGTGATGCTAAATCTCCTGATTATATAAAATATTTTCTGTTACTGCTAGTAGGGCTGTACATTGCGGTTTGCACGGACCTGTTCAAAGTAAGGTTGTACATTGCTGATTGTGCTAAGTAGGAGGGTATTGTTGGTGCTATCACTGCGGTTGTGCTAAGTAGAAGCGTCCCCTAGATGCGGCGGACCCGTTCAACCAGTAGATGAACAGCCGTAACTGCTAGAGTGCTAATATATCTTTTGATTCTTGATTGGGGCTACTCATGATGTAGTTGAAATCAAGGACCCAAAACCCGTTTCCGGTGGAAATCCCACTCGTCGGCCGGGAAAAAAACCCGGCCGGTTACCGGATTTTGCGGAAAAAATCCGGACGAAGTTCACTTGAATTTGCTTAAGAACCGGCCGAAATTCGAAAATTGGAATTTGAATTTGCTAAACCGGGAAAAACCGCCCGGTTTTTCCGTTCCCGGCCCCCACCGGTAAGACCGGTAACCGGCCGGTTTTTTTCCCCTCATTGAAATTGATGTTTAGTACTGTAGAACTTCTGTTGGTTCACATTTATTATAAATAGTTAGATATTGATTGTTATATTGCATAATTGATTAAATAAATGTCATATGAGTTACTAAGGCTAATGTCTGGATTCTATTATTATTTCATTACTTCTTGTGACAACTATTAGTTGATATGTTTTTCTATAACAAACTTGCATTGGATGTGCTTAAACTTGTAGTTAAGTGGCACTTGTGTGAAAATTAACTTGCAGACCCCTCAACCTGCACACTGCTCAATTTGGTACTTTAGCCTTCCAATTAGCTAAAAGTGCGTAGGTGTCAGTGATATGAAGCTACAAAAACTGATGTGGATCAATTAGATGGATGATCCATTTGACCAAAATCGGCTTCTTGCCACTATTTCATTGTCTCAAGATTACTTTGAGCTAATTAAAGAAATCAGATATGATCAACTCACTTTGCATAATTAGGGACCTGCCTGCCAAGTTAATTATCAAGTTTAGGTTCCATGTGGTTTGTTGCTAAAAGTTTAGGGAGTAGGGACCTCTGGTGCAATTTTCTCTTGTTCTACAAAGTTGTCAATTGATGCCATGTCTACTTGATTTTTTTGTTACTTACATAGTTCTGTTGTGACTAATCTCTGGAATATTTTTATTTTTATTAACTTAATAAGCATTTTGTGCAGGTAATATATTCTGATGAAGAGAAAAAGTTTAATATCGACATAATTATTGGACTAATTCGTTCTGAGCTGCTTAATCTTGGGGATTACAATGTTCATTTAGCAAAGATTATTGACGGTGGAAGAAATAGTATGTTGAAACACAGTTTTTTTATTGTGTATTTAAAAATAAAATACTACCATTGTTTGACTTGGGCAATGCGGCACATGGGTAGTAATTTAGGTTTTACAATGCCATCACGATGCCATTTTATCACCTAATATCACCTAAACAGTAAGCATGCGCTTATGTGTCCTAATTGGGCTGTATATAAATGAAAAATATGTGGATAATCTTGTTTATTACTTTGCGTGATTATTGCGAAGGGATATTGGTGAGGGTGTTTTGGCTGACTGAAACTAATAAAAGGGAAAAAAGTGACAAAACTGGCATAATTTGGCCTATTTTCATCCAATGATAAGGTCGATGAAGTATTTACGTTGGATTATAAAATGCGGAATGTGGTTGCTTTGGTTAAGTGGCTGAGCAGAGTGCTTTTCAGACTAGTAATTATTTCATGAGTTCAAGTATGTAGCTGTTTACAGAGCAACTGTAAGAGTTTAGTCCTTAGCATATATGATATTCTGGTGTCTAGTGTCAAAGGGAACTGTGTAGGCGTCTGTCTAACATAGAAAAGAGTAAATTACACTTTGCACCATGTAGATTACTACTTGTTTCACTTTCCGCCAGGGTTGTCCAATACTTTCACTGTGCACCGGGGGGTTTCATTATGGGTTCCACTTTGCACTAGCACAACTAGCTCCCTAACTGGCTCGGTCACTTACCAGCAGGTCGCACCAGAACGCGTGCAGGCCGGTTCGTCCACGCGGGCGATTAGGTGGCTCTCGGCCCACATCATAGAGCAAATGGTTAATAGGAGGGTTGCGACGGCGCGGCAGAGAAGGGGTAAAGCGGCAGCCAGGACTCGCCATGAACCCTAATCTCCAAATCGCCATGAATGCCAAATCTTTCTACAAGAAATTGCCCCACCAAATTTAATCCGTCAAATCCGACCAAAAACATGACGAAATTTTTAGGGGCAATTTGCTTAATAACACTACAAAGATACCACGAGTTGAAAAATAACATCGATGTGCACCGGTTAGGAGCCAAACATGGTTGGCTAGTGCTAAGTGAGTTTATTTGGACAACCCTGGTGCAAAGTGAAAGTATTGGACAACCCTGGTGCAAAGTGCAATATGAAAATAATTCTACTCCATTTTGCCCTTTCTCTGATTCTGCACGGAAACTAATACACAGCTATAGTACCTGAATGATTGTGATTCGTGTAACAAGTTGCTTAAGAAAGTGCAACACATGCTTTCTAGTGGGTATATGCAAATAAATGAAATGACAACCTGTGTCTACCCCATATTAAAGATTGACGACTTGTATAAGGAAAACCCAAACGACTTACCTGCTGCTTATGATTGAATGTGGAGATGAACAAGTTTTTTTTTGCCTATGGTTACATCCAGGGTTCACATAACCGCTCCAGGAAGTTTCGCTCCTGGCGGTGCACCGTAATCGGCGGTTACCGGTCAAACCGGGTTTTATTCGGACGAAATTCACTCAAATTTGATTAAAAACCATCCAAAATTCGAAATTTGAATTTGCAAATCCGGCCGGGATTTGGGATCCCGCCACCCTGCCGGTAACCGGTTACCGGCCGGTAACCAATGGTTACCGACCGGGTTTTCAATCCCTGGTTACATCTCAATACAAAAGACTTTCAATTAATACATATATCCAGAAACACAAAAGCAAACACACTTTCAAAAAGCTGCCACAATGCCAAAGGTTGCCTTAAGCTTTACACTTGTTTAGGTAGCCATGCCTAATAAAAGTCAAATCTTTAAGCAATTCTATGTTCTGCTTCATAATTTTAGATATTTTCATTGTTGAGTATTCATGCGTTTTTCCCCATCCTCAGAGGCTGCAACGGAATTTGCTATATCACTTGTCCAGACAATGATTGCCCAAGAATCCAGTAGTGTATCCGAGCTTTATAATGTTGTTGATGCCTTATCAAAGGTAGACCCTTTTTTAGTAGATGTAATATGCTGTTAAGTCTTATCACCATGTATTTGGCTCACTTATAAATGGTAATACATGTTATTTTGCAGCTTGCAATCAGGCCCGGTTCACCTGAATCATTGCAGCAGTTGATTGACATCGCAAGGAGTAATTTCAACAACGCAGCTAGCTTTTCTGCCATGAAGGATGAAAAGGTTAGGCATTCAAGGGATAAAAAGGTCTGAACATTGATAAATCGACGCAAGTATCTCTGTTTCCAAAACTATATATTTTTTACTCGATGATAAGTTGCTTTTGAATTATACAGGTTTTATCTGGTCGTCCTTTGATGAATAAAGAAGAAAATAATGCTAATGACATTTCTTCGGCTGACGCTGTTGGTTTTCAGGACCAGGTTTATGAAACACGTCTAACCTTTTCTTTCTGTGGAAACCATGCATCATACATGTTCTGTGAGAATCTTATTACGATGAAATGCTAAAGATCGAACAATCAGTATTTTTTCCTTTATTGATCTAAGTGTTCTAATCATGTATTTTTAACTCTGATGCTTGTTTTGTTGCCTCTTTATTCATCCCATTTTTTCATATTTTGCAAAAACAATAATTCATGTGTCACTTTACTATTGGAACTGTTTATGAAAGAAACATTTAGGGGCTGTTTGGACTGGAACCTAAATGAACCAAACCAAACTTTGGTAATGCCCATAAAATTTGGCTATGATTTGGTTTGTTGCCAAATTTTGGTACTACCCGGAAAAAAATTGGTAACGCCTGTGTTCACGCGTGCTAGCCGGGCAAAATCTGGGCGGCCGATTCGTTCGCCCGTGTTTTGGAGCCGCCGAGCTGCTGAAAGCTCTTTGCTTTGGTGACGTGGCAGCCAGCTGTTGGTTGCATTTAATGCATGAATGGTTTGATTAACAAGTTTCAAACGATGATATTTCCTAAACCGAGTATCCAATTTGTGAACTGTTTGATTCATTGTGTTCCTTGTCATTTTATCAACAAAACAAGACCCATGATGATATATTTTGGGGCAAAAAATAATAGATGTCATGTAGGATCCAAAATTTTGGCATGGCTGCAATCCAAAAACATCAATTTCGGTATTGCCCATGAATTGGTATGGCTACGATCCAAACACTATGTTTTTGCCCAGGTTTTGGTATTGCCTAGGTTTTGGTATTACCAAAATTTTGGTATGGCTACCTGGAGTGGTAAACCAAACAGGCCCTTAGTATACTAACTTGTAGTCTAAAAATGGACCGTGAAAGGTACAACATTGGTGGTGTACACTGTAAAGTATACTAATGATCAAGGATCCAAAAACCGGTATTGGGTGAAATCTCGGTGGGAGGTCAGAATCAGAATCGCCTACATCGAAATTCGGTGAAAAACCGGACAAAATTCACAAATTGAGATTTGAACTCTGATTTTTGGAAACCGGCAAATGAACCGGTTACCGCTCGAAAAACAGAAAAGTCGGCCGGAATTTTCAATTGACAAATTTTGAATTAGAAAGTGTTCAACAAAGTACATAGTTCGCTCATAGAATACGTAATCTAGCATATTTAGCTCATAGAATACGTAATCTAGCATATTTATCTCATACAATACGTACATATTTAGCTCATACAATACGTAATATAGCATATTTAGCTCATACAATACCTAGGAAATGCATTACGCATTAAAAAATTCAAATTCAAATTTAAAATTTCCCGGCCAGTACTGTTCACCCGGTCGCCACTGGGAAATCCGGTTACCGCCGGTAACCGGCTGGGATTTTCCCCCTGCTAATGATACATTGATACCATCTATCTACTTCAGTGTATGTGCAATATTTGTACGGTTTTGTGCAAACTAGTATACAATCAACACAGTAGCAGTTTTCTTTCTCATGCTTACAGTTTCTGCTATATGGTTAGAAGAGATGCCATGTAGATGCAAATTTTCAATACCACCTTTCATAGAGAAATCAATATGTTGTACTCGCTAATTTTCTCCTTATTGGAAAACTAGTTGGTGACTCGATTGCTGTAGCTAATCAGTAATAACACAGCAATAATCCAAACCCAATGGATCCACACGTTTGAATTCAATTTACATAAGTACATTCAGGGAAAAAAATCCCGGCCGGTTACCGGCGGTAAACGGATTTCCCCGTGGCAACCGGGTGAACAGTAACCGACCGGAAAATTCCAATTTGAACTGTAATGCGCTTCTTAGGTTGGTTTAGGCCTATTTTGTGCTAGATTGCGTATTGTATGAGCTAAATATGCTTGCATTATTGTTTTTGGCCAGTTTGTACTTCATATGAGCTAAATATGTTAGATTACGTATTGTATGAGTTAAATATGCACTTCATTAAACAATTTCTAATTCAAAATTCCGGCCGGTTTTTCCGGTTTTCGGGCGGTAACCAGTCCAGTTATTGGTTTTTTTCAAAAACCCCAGTTCAAAATTTAGTTTATGAAAAACGGCTGGGTTTTTTTTTTTTCGGATTTCGATGAATCGTGATTCTGCACAGATCGTCATTGAGTGGGATTTGTCCTAGTAACGGTTTTTGGATCCTTGGGTGCATTACAATTTTTTCCCTTCCAGTAATGTTTCTGTTTGGTATGAAAAACATATGAACTCACTTTGTTTGACAAATATTTTTATTTAGTGTAGGTGTACCGTGTGCACATGTAGTGGTAATGTAGATCAAGTAGTTATGCGGCCTATGATTTATGGTTTTGAACAAGTGAAGCATACTTCTAGTAGCCATTTATTGCTAATTTGCTATAAAAACTGGGTCTCTTCCTTACTAGATTAGTTTGATTAGGAGATATTAATGGCTTTGAACAAGTAAAACATACTTCTAGTAGCCATTTGTTGCTATTTTGCTATAAAAATTAGTAGGCTTCCTTAGTAGATTGGTTTAATTAGGAGATATTAAGATGAAGGAGCTTGTAGGATGTTATTTCCATATAATTTTCTGGTGTTAGTTGTAAGTTTAATTTCTCTTTGCACACTTGGGTTAGACAGCTTATATTTCCGTAGTCCCCTAAGAATTCATATTGTCATATGGTTAAATTTCCAAAGAAAGTGAGCTGGATTAGCTTACTACCCTTGTTGCTTGAGTTGCTAATATGTGCAGTACACATGGATGGTACAGGGACAATGTACCAAGTTTTGATATAATACGATGAACCTCCGAATTATTTTTCAAGTAAATAATTAACTCATTAATGTTCAATGAAGCTAAAATATACATTAGTCAAGCAGATGTTCTTGGTAAAAAAACGTATTGCTTTGCATCAGAGAGTTAATCCATGGCGCTTTGGTAATTGATTTGCATAGACTTTAGAAAATCTTTTATGGCTTACTGTTTGAACTTTGAACTTCATAGAAAGCTAATGCGTTGTTTGGTTGATGTACAGGTTGCAGTTTTATTCTCTGAGTGGTGCCACATATGTGATCATCCAACTATGGGTGATTCAGCATATAGTCATCACATTGTTCAGTTGCAACAGAATGGCTTGCTGAAGGGAGATGATTTGACCGACCGCTTCTTCCATATTCTCATTGTGATTTTTCTACCCCAGTACCATTTTTGTACTGATCTGCATGATACTTGAGTGCTAATATTCTAAAGTTATCCAGGAACTGGCTGTCACACACTCTGTAGTCTCTGAGCAAGTTATTGCTCCTGGTGTAATATCTCAGCAGCCAACCCAGCAACTCCAGATTTCATATTTCTCAATTGATTCATATTCAAAGCTTGTGGCTTTAGTGGTCAAGGTATATTTAATGCCATTCTATGTATGTTTATAAGGTGAACATTGCTAGAAGCAAGGATCCAGAAACCGTTACCGGAACAAATCCCGCTCGGTGGCCGGTACCGGTTACCGGAAATGCCGGAAAAAAACCGGTTGTTTTTTAGAAACTGAATTTTGAACTGGGGTTTTTGAAAACCGGTAACCGGACCGGTTACCGCCCGAAAATTGGGAAAACCGGCCGGAATTTTGAATTGATGAAATTTGAATTAGAAAGTGTTTAATGAAGTGCATATGTAACTCATACAATACGTAATATAGCATATTTAGCTCATATAATACGTAATCTAGCATATTTAGCTCATATGAAGTGCAAACCGGCCTAAAACAATAATTCAAGCATATTTAGCTCATACAATACGTAATCTTGCACAAAATAGGCCTAAACCAACCTAGGAAGTGCATTATGGAGTTAAAAATTCAAATTTGGAATTTAAATTTTCTGGCTGGTTACTGTTCACTTGGTCGCCACCGGGAAATCAGGTTACCGACGGTAACTGGCCGGGATTTTTTTCCCTGGCTAGAAGTCAGAAGTTGTTAAATGTCTAAAGAAAACTATTTTTTTCATTGCATTAAACAAGAAAGGTTTGCATATAAATGATATTTCTTTTTAAGAAGCTATAACTGAATGTGCATTGCTGAAACTGAGCTCACATGTACGGCCAAGTCAAATACTTTTGGTTTTAAATTATTCACGCAAATATATTTATGTGGTAAATATCAGGTGTAAACACAAAATTCAGGGTAAGCTAGTGCAAAATTGTGTGTTAGCTTGCAAAGTTTTGCAATATCCAAATATTGGTGGATATAGGGAAAAGGGTGTTTGAAGATTCTAAAAAATTTCATGAGTAAACTTGATTGTATTGACAATTTGAAGCTTTGATAGGAACTTACTGGTTTGGCACTCAAATGCTTCATAATCAGAAGCTCGTGGCTTCTTTTCTTTGCTCCTGAATGCAATCAAATTTGATCATGAAATTTTGGAGATTAATAGAACATCCCTTCCTCTATATCCACACAATTTACTAGATTAAACTAGATTATTGTTTTCCTGGATTAAGCTGGTTTTGATACATCTTATACCATCTTTTTAGACTATAAGACTGGTAAACCAATATGCCAGCACTAGGCAATGGGCCATTCCTGTTACTGAAATTGCTTCTACCAATATATTGCATTAGAGATGAAAATGCATTCCTTTCTGTTGAAGTGCTTTTGTTTTACCAAGGAATCTTGTTGGACTTGTTTTTAAAAAGATATTGTAGTGAAAGGCGTTTATTAATCATTGATCAATGATAAATTTAATATGAAAGGCCTAACTTTTGGGGGATATTTAAGCTCTTCGTGATAAATTACACTTACTGTTATTTTTTTAATCTTCAGTACTCCTCTGTGGATTTGGGACCAAATAAAGGCGGTCTTCTTCCTAAGGTCAGTGTTTACCCTTGTCAATGATGCTCTTTGGGACTTTATCTTTGGTATTTCTTAAAAGGTTTCCTTCACTCTTCTGTGCAGATTCTCTCTGTAACAGCTAGGATCATTCAGAAAGATGTTGAGGAAAAGAAAGTTTCTTTCAACCCTCGGCCGTATTTTCGATTGTTTTTAAATTTGCTAAGTGAGCTTACTATTTCTGACCTTCAACATGATGGTGCTAATTTTCAGGTACATGTCATGTACATTTAACTTGATTGCACCAATTTTATATGCTAATGCACTATCAGATTTGCACAACTTGTTTGCACCACTTTTATATGACAATAGTTAGATACACCAGGTTTTGACTGCATTTGCAAATGTTTTCCATGTGCTACAACCGATGAGAGTTCCTGCATGGAGGTTTGTCATGTCCTTTTTACTCGTCAATTTTCTCATTCATTGTGATTACCTTCTCCCTCTTTTGTTTCATGCTTCATGGGCACTAATAAATAATATGCTCCTTCCAATACCTAGTGTTGCAATTGAAGTTCTCAAATGTATGTTATCACCGTGCCAATTTTTTCTTTGCACTCTATGAAATGATGCTTAGTATTTGTGTGTTCCTGCAATGCAAATTAAAAATATGGATGATAGCAAAAATAGTGAGCTATTTGTTAATCCTAGAAGCAGCAGATCCTAATTCTGAACCTAACCTTCTTGTTTTGTTTGAGGTATAATATTAGTTGGTCCATCACCATGCCATTACAATTTCCACATGATCACTGTTCCATTAAAAGATGAGGAATAAGACCATGATGGGCCAACCATCCAAGGATGACGTTAGGCCCTAAATTGATTGAAGGTTTGTAGAGCTGTTGAAGAAATAACGGAAATGTTCACAATAAATGATAGAATATTCTGTTTTTAAAACTTGAAAAACGCAGTTTAATAGGCGCATCAATGCAGAGTGATACATTAATAGTTACATATGATAATCCCCATCTCCCTAATTCCCACCTGCCCATCCACATATTTGTGCTTTTAAAAATTCGAAGTTTATGAAATTGGTGTGGTAACCAGGGATCAAAATCCCACGCAGAATCTGGTGAAATTTCATGGAAAAAAAACCCTATTAAATCAGTTTGAATGTGGATTTTGGTTTTTTGCCTTGATTTAGCACCCCCTTTGTGCAGAGTCTTGCTGTATTGGATTCCCTCCCCCCTTGCCCCCTCTTGCTGCATTGGACAGCATGTGTCCCCCCTTCCTCTTGTCCAGAGCATGTGCTACTTCATTAAACACTCTACAATTGTGGAAGTGATTTAAACATTGCTTGGTTGAGAGGAATTTAACTTGGATTTACTCAATTAAAGCTTGAAGTCGTATTCTAAAGCTTCTTGGTTAGAGTATATGCATACTATATAGTACATACCTTCTTGAATCAGGCTTAACTCAAACAAGCTATAGTCATTGTTACAAAACATTATCTAGTTAGCATTGTTATTAGCTAATTACCAAATTTCTTTTCATTTCGGTTTTCGGCCGTTTTTCCGTTTCGCCTTGTAGAACCTTGACCGTTACCGGCAAGGATTTTTGAATTGAAATTTTGACTTTCGAATTTTGGTGGTTTTAGCGGTTTTTCGATTCACGGTAGGAACTGCTATCGGACCTGGCGGGATTTTGCCTGCTAACGGTTCTTTGATCCTTGGTGGTGACCAAGGATCCAAAAGCCGGTACCGGACCAAATCCCGGTCGTGGGCCGGGAAAAAAAACCCGGCTGGTTACCGGATTTCCCGAAAAAAAAAATCCGGACGAATTTCGCTTGAATTTGCTTAAAAACCAGCCGAAATTCGAAAATTGTAATTTGAATTTGCAAAACCCAGAAAAACCGGCCCTTTTCCGGGTCCCGGTTTTTCCGTTCCCGGTTACCACTGGTAAACCCGGTTACCGCCGATAACCGGCCGATTTTTTCTTCCCTGGTGGTAACTATGTTATTTGTGTCTGTTAACTCTATATCACTTTATAGTTTTGTTGCTCGTTAACTAATTCCTTTTTCCCCTGTAGTTTTGCTTGGCTTGAGTTGGTAAGCCACAGAAGCTTCATGCCAAAGTTATTGATGTGCAATTCACAAAAAGGCTGGCCATTCTTCCAGAGGTTGCTTGTTGATTTGTTCAAATTCATGGAACCATATTTAAGAAATGCTGAACTGGGACAACCCGTAAGTTTGATTCCTGCATTTTCAGTTGCAGCTGTCTATTACATTGTGTGTTGCATTCTGATATATTGTGTGTTTGTAGATTCATCTTTTGTACAAAGGAACTTTGAGAGTGCTACTTGTTCTACTGCATGACTTCCCTGAATTTCTTTGCGACTATCACTTCAGTTTCTGTGATGTGATTCCCCCAAGCTGCATTCAAATGCGCAATGTTATTCTTAGTGCTTTTCCACGCAACATGAGACTTCCAGATCCCTCTACTCCTAACTTGAAGGTATCTGCCAGCTGTTAAGGCTTAATACTTGCATAGTCTCTCCATGCTTTTATATATTTAATCAGCTCCACCTGTTTCTTCTAACACAGATTGATCTGCTAGCTGAGATTTCGATAGCTCCAAGAATCATGTCTGATGTGGATGGTGTTTTAAAGGCAAAGCAAATGAAGACTCAGGTTGACGAGTACCTAAAGGTGAATCACAATTATCACTGCTGTCATACTGTATGCACTTATTATGCTTCTGCATTTCTCTGGTGTAAGGATTGTTTAGTGTGTAGACAAACCCTGTATTTCTCTAATTTAAGTAGACACTAGGCAGTGCTGTAAGTCTACTTTTAAACTGGCCTGAGGTATTTACAGAGTATATTGTTGATATCTCATAAATACAAGGATGGTGTACATAATACTTTTTTCTCATTTGCATTCTTGCAGAGACCAGAAGGCTCCTCCTTCTTAACTGATTTAAAGCAGAAGCTACTGCTACCTCAAAACGAAGCAAATGTTGCTGGAACTCGTTACAATGTTCCTCTAGTTAATTCGCTTGTGCTCTATGTCGGCATGCAGGTCAGTTTGTAAATCTTCCATTTGCTCGTGATGTTCTTTTAATAATGTTTTTTCTTCTTTTCTTTTATATGCTACAAAAGATTTGACCTAATCTGTACCTAGGCATAGAGTAGGTCACTTTAAGTTTGCTTTTTTTCAATAACATATTATGCTTATGATGCCTATCGTCTTCCTACTGTTTGCTTGGTCTATATCATGTTTTTAATCAGCGCGTCAATCCTATGGAGTGCCTAAACTGTGCTTGACATATTTGAAGACTCTAAGCTGTTATTTTAATTATAAATGCAGGCTGTGCAACAATTGCAGCATAACAAGGCGAATGCATCAGCATCAGCACAACAAATGAACCAAGGTCCTTCATTGGATATTTTTCAGATTGAAACAGCTACTGAGGTCTTCAGAAATCTTATAATGAATATGGACACAGAAGGCAGATACCTCCTCCTCAATGCCATTGCCAACCAGCTGCGCTATCCAAACAACCATACTCACTACTTTTCCTTCATCATTCTATACTTGTTCGCCGAGGCAACACAGGTATCTCGATGATTTCCTCTTTCTGTTTATGGGTTTATTGTCATCGTGTCATTTGCGCCCACGTAATATCACTTTCTGATGAAGCACAATTGAAACTCGCAGGAAATTGTCCAGGAGCAGATAACAAGGGTTCTTTTAGAACGCGTAGTAGTTAACCGTCCTCATCCCTGGGGATTACTTATTACTTTCATTGAACTGATAAAGGTATGCTACCCTTGACAGCGTAAAACCATTATGCATAAGTGAATTTTGGCACAAAACAGTTGTAATACAGGGTTGCTTTCTGTAGAACCCACGCTACAGCTTTTGGGCTCGATCCTTTACACGCTGTGCGCCTGAGATTGAAAAGCTGTTCGAGTCTGTTGCAAGGTCTTGTGGTGGAAAAGCTGCGGACGATGGGGTTGGTCTCGCCGATGGTGGCCATTAAAGAATGCCCATCTCTTCAATCAGTTGTTTCTGCATTTCGAACCGTCGAGTGTTGACTGGACCCCATGTGCTTCTGCACACTTTACCTGTACTTCTTCCTCTTGCGTTCCTACTGCCTAGACTCTGTTTCTCCTTGATACCGGACGATTCTTGTTTCGCTATTGTAGCAATTTTACTGTCTCTGTTTGTTGTAGCGCGTCGTTTTATTGTCATGCGCTGTGGTTGTTCCCTATATGATAAGCTTGTGATAAATAAATTGGCAGCGTGCAGTTCTCAGAGGACTGTACCATGGGATAAGCTTGTGATATATAAATTGGCAGCGTGCAGTTCTCAGTGGACTGTACCATGGGCCAATTCAGTTCGTAAATGGCCTTTAACTACTATATCAATGGCCAGTCGGTTCGTAATAGCCCATCCAGTTCTTAAGGGCCCATCGTCCGGCTCTGAATAGGACTCCTAATAGGGCTGCAAATGGGCCTTATATCGGCCTAGCTCGGATGCCCAAAGTTTGCCGTGGTAGCAACAGGGCCCCATTGGTTCTATATGCGTTTTTCATGGTCCAACTCATTAAGTCAAGGGCATTTAGGGCCCAATTTTGTTCGCTGCGGGCTTTTATGAGCATCATTTAGTTTTTAGTGCGTTCATATGTGTTTTATTTAGTTTTAAATGGGTTTGTATGGGCCTGATTTATCTTGTTATGGGATTTTATGGGCCTCATTTAGTTTTAATGGGCTTTGCAGCGGTCCAACTTTGTTTATTTTTTTAGAGTGCTTATATGAGCCTAGTAGGCTACTAGGCTTGCTGTTCTTCTTGGACGGGCCTAAAATACGAGGAGTATTAGTGGGAGGTACTTGTGCCGCATCCGCCGTAAACGTGATTGCTGCTGAGTTCGAAAGCGATTGTTAACGGGACTTGCTAATTCCAGTGGGCCCAAATGTTCAGCCTGCAGTGTGGGGTAAACATGGCCCTGCCTAAAAAATATTTAGCCGGCTCTTAAGAAAATAAAAATAAAAACCGGCAAAAAAACTCATTTCGCAAACGCTGCTAATCCAGAGGCGCCCGGACATCCCGCCAGGTAAGTCCATCCACCGACAGCTTCCTCCAAAAACCTGACAGTAGCATAGCATAGGTGACAGTAAGAGCAGCAACATTAAGAGCAGCAACTCTTTTGTATTTTAAGAGTTGGCTCCCGCAGCTAGTAGAGGTACGTAATACTAATAACATTACACACAGTTGGCACACCAGCAACAACACACAAGTCGTGGTTGCCTTCGATACCAAACCCATACGAGGCCAGATACTCAGATATTGAAAAGCACCTATCAATCAAACAAGCATTCAAACACTCAGTAATCTTAATTCATTCAGAGAAAATTATTAGACTTCATGATACCCCCTCCGTTTAGAAATTGGAATTTTAAAGATTATAGTTGCGTAATTGCGTTGTGGTTCAGAAAGTGGCATTCAAATTCAACAAATATGCCCTAAATACTATATGATAATCACCACAGCTCTGGGACCAGGGAGTTACCAACTTACAAAAAGCAACAAAGCTACACTTGTGGGTGCATGCAGAGTTACTAAGAAAGTAACATGTCATCGCAATATAGCTTTCAAAAGCATGCGAAGTTACTTATTAAGCAAGCAATATCATCAGAATATACCAAAAATGAACATGGTGGAGGCGGAGTGTTGCATGATGGGATCTGGAGTGAATGATAAGACAGCATAAACATGTTAAGGAAAAGCAACCTAACCAAACATGAATATGCCAATGAACAGATGGTAATCTAATAGTAGAATATATTTTAAATTGATATTTAAAGAGAAATAGATCGTTTCCAAAATGATTTACCTTGTCAACATTTCATATGGATTCGTATGACCCTCAACACAACCCTACTCCACCATCTGAAAAAGAACCAGCGTTTGCAGTTTTGTGAGCCTAAGCCCAAAACATTTTTGGAGCCAAAGAAAAACGCCTTAAATATATAAGCTTCTGCACTCTGTGAACAGAAAGATGATCAAAGAGCTGCTACTTGATTAACTCGAACCAAACAACAGATGATACACGCTGAGGTCTATAACACAGAGGAGCGTGTAAATAAAATGTAGAACGTGAAAGGAATGCAAAGTTTAAGTAACACATTCTCCCATTTAAGACATTGATGAGGTTGCCTCACTGAAAAACATGTGAAAATCCCATGCACCATTTTAGAAGGCATTAAACATCAGCAAAATAATAGATATGGCGGTAAACTGTCCTTGCAAAGGAAACTACTTGTTGCAATAACATGTATAAAGATAATGGATCCTCTAGTTGGTAAATGTCAAGTAGATGTCCACCGCATAAAAATAAAAAATCAAGTAGGCATAGAGATTTCATTGAAAAGCATGGCTACGCTATGTATCTATGCACAATTACATAACTTCAATCTGGCATGGTCAATCGTGACATCCAACTTAAAGACACATAAAAAATCATATAATCACGATGCCAAGTTAGTCTTATTATATGAAAAATATAACGGCAGATTTTTGATATGCTATTATCTGACTAGTTTTAACTTCCTTATCCCTTCAATGTAAAAATGGCCTTTTCATACGTCTGTAGCAAATATATCATCCCTACCATTCCAATCCTCTTGTATTAGTTGTATCGATCTGCATATCTTACAAGCTTAACACACATATCAACCTACATATCTCTGCTGTATTAATATCTTTATTGTTCATAAGTATTCATAAGAGATTATAGAAATAGGTTGATATTGCCTGCTGGTCCATACTTCTATCTCAATCCAGTTCCAAGTTTGGCACTTGTAGATATACCAGGAAATTTTGTTCTCCCAAAGAAGGCTGTAGTAACAGCAATGACAGGCATTTTCAGTGAAACAGTTCCAGTCATAGTCATGAATTGCCATTGTTTCACCATTAAGCTAATATAACTGGCATGCCAGCGTATTTAGAATGCAGTGCTAACTAAAATCCCAATATCTGTTACTTTTTGTTTTTGGTACCCCCAGTATGAACACCAGTAAGATGTGGTCCACGCTGGTGCCCAAATGTTAGCTACTAAAACTAAATTTATTCTTGCATCTCCTAATAGGATAGTTCAATGGCAGTGTTCCCCTAGGCGGCCGCCTAGGCGCTAGGCGCAGCAACACTGCCGTGACTGAACCCGCCTAGGCGGTCAACGGCAGTCCAAGGCGGCACAAGGCAGGCTAGGCGCAGCTCCAAGCGGAGATGGGCGGCGCCTGGGTTAGAAACATAGAATGGAGGGGGTATGAAGGTACCTCTGTTAGGCATTTGCTCCCAAACCCGACCTAGGTTAGGGATTTCATCCCCTCCGCCTCGCCCGCCTCGTCGCCGGACGAACCTGCCTCTCCGTCGACCAGATCTGCTTCACCGCCACCCAGATTCGTCGCCTCCTCCAACCCGTTCTGCATTTTTATTTTGCATCAACTCATCAAGTATAATTATTTTTGTTGTATGTGTAAAAACCAAACACGAGTGAGGGGGTGGACGTTGGCCGTCTGACAGGCCATCGTCCACGAGGGTAAAAAATGACACGGGATTTATCTGAGTTCGGGGTCAGAGGACCGCCCTATTCCTGTCGGTGAGCCAACGAGGGGTCACCTCCGGAGAGGGAGCCCCCGAGGGCTCACTAGTTTTAATGTCCTTCTTTATTGCTCAAGAGAGCCCCTCTTGAAAGGAGAGGTACATGGGGTATTTATAGGCTCCCAAGCCTGTACAAATGACCAAAATACCCCTTTAGGGATGGCTACACTATGAGTACAAGCGAAGGGTATTGTAGTCTTTCATGAGCACAATAACATTTCTCGGGTCTGTATGCGTGTCTTCTGAGAGGCGGGCCCCATTAGTTTGATGGATGAATTATTCTTACAACAATTTTATATCAAGGTCATTTTACATCTAGCCTCTCCAGGTAACAATTATCTTCATCTTGAGGTATAATTCATGCCCATGTGTTGCTGCTCCATGGCGCCTCCTGCTGTCTCGGTCTGCCGCCTAGCACCTATGTGAACACTGTTCAATGGTATTTGACCTCAACTCCAAGCAAAGCAGCTTTGCCCTGAAGTCACCGGGCTCATAAATTGCACTCCCTCGAAACAAAACCTCTACACCAATATCATGTAATTGTCCCTTTCTATGTGCACCAATGTGTAACTAAGGCTATAATGTTTAGATATTAAAAAAATTGGATGGATTTCACCAAAACAAAGTGGAAGACGATGACCATGTTGTGATCAAACCAAGTGCTGGAAACTTAATTGTGTGCTTAAATACAGGAAATTTAAGACTTTAATGCACCAACTAAAGAAACCACAACAGAGATTGCCAAACATTGTGCAAGCCTTCGCATCATGAATATCCTCGAAGTCAAGGAATCTTACGGGATGATGATTTTGACGTAGGTAAAACGTGGCAAATTGTGTGCTGAATACAGGCAATTGTAGCAAACCCACTTACTTTCAAGTTTCAAGGAACAGATAACACAAATGCACATGGTACAAATATATCTCTGTTTATTATCATATCCGCAGCAAAAAGTAGGAGGTTCCTAGACCACATGGAGATTTCAACGCAGCACCCAACATTTAACTAAGGAACCAACACCAAATTGCAAATTTGACACATTAATCATATGATATATGCTCATCTACGCACAGATCCAAACAATCCAATTCTATAATTACACCAACACATCAGAAATATTGCATGCAGACACGGTTGGGATTAAAAAAACTAACAAACTGCGCCTAAAGTTTCCAGAAATACCTTCTCATGCCGAGCATCCTTGCAACTGGGAACGTGGACGGTAGTGGTGAATCCGTGTCCGTCGTCTCTTCTCCTCAGATCCGAGCAATAACCTAATCAAACCCTAGCAATGCCAAATCGAAACAGCACTGGGTTACCACCAATTCCCCTCCCACGCGTACACGAAACAGAGCAAAATTAGGGTAATTCACCGCTAGGGGAGAAGGTGGCACGAACCTTGGGTCGTGCCCGCTGGCCGCCGCGCCTGCGAGGCGGAGGCAGGCAGGCAGCACGACTCCTCATGGAGAAGCAGTCAGAGAGGAGGCGCCACGCGAAGAGAGGCCGGGGATCGCGACGCCGAGGTGTATCCCGCACGTGCGCCTTCACGGGAGCAGCGCTAGGAGCCTAGGAGGAGGCGCCACACGAAGGGGGGACTCAGAGGCGCGACAGCGAGGCGGAGGCAGCACGAACCTTCACGGGAGTCGCACTCGGAGGAGGCGCTACCCGAAGGTACACCGGGTGCCGCGTCCCCGACGCGGATACAGGCACCGCACCTCACCGCGGCGCTCATCCGGTTGCGCCGCGTCGCCCGAGGTGTCGCCGGGGGCCGCGCCGCCTCCCGATTTCCATCCGCATCTGGTTGGGGATCTCAGGGTTAGGGTTTGGGACGGAGGCAGAGGCAGCCACCCCCACGCTCATCCGGTTGCGCCGCGTCCCCCGAGAGGTCGCCGGTGGCCGCTGATGCGACGGCGCCTCCAGGGTTAGGGTTTGGGAGCGGCGCGTCGCGGTGGCTGTGTGTGCGAGAGAGAGAGAGAGAGAGAGAAGGGCCAGGGTAATAAGGACACCGCCCAAGGCCCAATACAAACAAGGGCCCAGAACGCAAGCTTTCGAAGGATTATTTTGCAATGAAAATGGAACCGGGGCTTAGTAAACTTCATTTTTCTTCTTTAATGGAATGACGTACAAAGTTTTTGTACGTTCAAAAAAAATACAAAGAAATGTAGCGTTAAAATTTTATTTTTGAATTAAATGATATATAACCTTAAATGGTCCAAAGTATTGTTCACAAAAAATGTCGTTTAGTATATATAAACGAGGGTTCTAATTCGCCTTAGGATCTACCAAATGATAGGACCGGGATCAACGTGGGAAGGAAACATACGAGATGTCGAGGAAACAAGTAAAAAGCCTCACGCGATGGTGGTGGTGGGCGTTATATTTGTATTTTGGACAGGAAGGCGGTACCGGAGGCGTGCCCTACGCCACTGACAGGTGGGGACAACATTCCCTTCGCCAGTGCGCCGAGTCACTGACAGACTGCCCCCATGGGCATATTCTCCGACGTATCTGCAAGATCGCTTCCATTCGGTGGCCTCCATTCTCATGTGGTCACGACTAAGGCTGCTCTCAATGGCAGTGCAGTTTCTTTAGTATATGAGGAGTGTTAGGATATTATCTTTTTAATGTATGATTTTTTATGGTGTAGTATTTTAGATTGTTTTATTTAATTACATGTATGATCCTTACTAGTATTTGAGCACTGTGATCTATTTGTGGCATGTACTAAAGCAATACATATTTGTTGACACACACAAATGTAAATACACGGAATCGATCACAATAAATTTTATGCGTTGGATTTCGAGATCGAACCGGTATGCAGATTAGATACTAGAGCACTGACAGCAGCCTAGTGATTTCTGCTTTTTTTTTTACCCGTAGGCCCTTGTAAATTTGTAATTAAGTTGATTTTTTGCAACAGGGCTCGATGCGCAAATAATTGACAATGCATGAAGCAGTAGTATCAGTTGAGCAATATTGGAATTTTTATTATTATTAATTAATCCTTTTTAAAAATTATTTTTATTATTAACCGCCGATAAACTTTATTTCTAATTTTGACCTCCTTTGGTCACACCGCCACCTGTGGCATGACAAAACAACACTGTCACGTCAGTCCGTATCTTGCCAAACTCTTGTCACACCACTACTATTGGCGTGACAGTGTTGTTTGGTCACGCCACTACCACTAGCGTGACAAAAAAGTACTATTTAACGGATTTATCCTATAGCGTGACAATGTTGTTTTGTCACGTCACATGTAGTGGCGTGATCAAAAGGTTAGAATTAGAAATAAAGTTTGTGAGGGTTAACAATAAAAATAAATAAAAAAATGTTAATTAATAAAAAAAAATGCTTCGAAATCTTGTGGCCAGAGCAAATCTTTGCGCCCGAGTCATTTGTGGCCGTGGGGGCGCCAACGTGTAAGCACAACAAAGTCTGTGCAAGAGAGAGATAGCACACACTAAATCCGTGACATACACATACATCTGCAAGTGTGTGATCCATTAAAATTGGAAAAGGACAGACGGCAATGGGCCTAGCACAACGAAGGCTTTCTTGTGGCATGGTCCAGGATGGATGACTTGGGATTAGATCAGGTCAAATCAGATTCGCCCCCAAACTAATCAATGCATGCAATGCCGTGGTCCATACAGCGCAGCAAGAGAGGCCATGATGTTCAAATTATCTAGAGACCCAGAGCGAGGAATTATTGGAGAAAGTTACAAATTGTCCTTGCGCGCGTTGCATTTGTGGTCCCTTTGCAAATCTTGGCCTCGGGATGGAGTTTAATATCTCCAGCGACCATATATGTTAGGTTGAAATCGATGCTATACGTACGGACGACGTCCGTCCCTTCTCTAATAGCATGTACAACAATGTGATATCAGCTGTTAGTAAGATTTACCATGTAGGATATTAGATGACGTGAATGAGAGGGAGGGAGTATAGATAATTCGGTCGTTTCTCATGTAATAGTCGACTGTAACACGAGTCTACAGAGACATATAAAAAGACAACTGTTATCTTTAGTGTTGTCCATAGGTAACATGGAGAGATACTATAGATAACAGTTGTCTATATCATTGTACATGCACTAAGGGTATCTTCAATAGTGTATTTATTATCGTCTCTTAACTATGCTACGTCAACAAAATCCTATGTATAGGAGAGATAGGGAGGAGAGAGAGTATATGTCGTCTCTTCCTAAAAACACTGACGTGCACGCGAAATAAGACATGATACATTAATCTACTCTAGTTGACATGTAGGCTCGTTTCAAATAAAAATTATAAAATATAAATGTTTGAGAATGTGCTAGAGACTATTTAATGGAGATGTTGTCTCTAAAGATGATGTAGTATAGTTAAAGATAAAATTATCTTTAACTATTGAAGATGCCCTAAACAGCCGATGCTCCACCTATGTTGTGTTTACGTTGAGTCCTCGGTGTACTTCGCCATCACGACGCCATGCTTGTTAGCTAGTGAATTTCGTTTCTATGGCAAATGGCAAGAGACCCACCAACTCCCACTTAACCTTGCAAATAAAATGGAGAAAGTGGCATGGCCGATCTAGCTGCTTAATTAGAAAAGAAATGTAAAATAAATAATTTATGTCGTGGCGTAAAATATTCGAAACAGTTAATTTGCTCCTAATTAACCAATCATGGGCAGGGGAAATTAGCAACGAGAGCGGCGCTATGCGTACGAATGAAAGTTCTTATATTCACGAGACATATAGGCCTGACAACTTACTAAAAGTGTGCCTATCCTACCAGTTAAATGAAGCGAAAAAGGACACGAGGCCAGACAGGCCACGTCGCCCCGATTGTTTCTGTGCGTTGGATTCCACGAGCCTTTGCTTCGCGTCCGACCGATCTTCCTTGTGTTTTCCTTGCCTACGATTCCTTCGCATTCTCGGCCGTCCGATGGTCTTCCTCCTTCTTTCTCTGTCGTCTGATCCTCCACGCGCGCTCCTCCACAGGTGGCCCTACCTCCTGCATTGCCCTCGCTCTCATGGCGCCCTCTCCTTCGTCGCTCCGTCTCGTGACGCCTCTCGCGCTGTCCCCACCATAGGCCTTCTCCCCTTCACCCGTGCCTCCCCCGATGTCCCCTCCTTCCCTTCTGTCCTCACCGCCCCCTTCTTGCCGTGGTTGGCGCCACACGCGATATACCTCTCCCCACCCGCCCAGCCAGATCGGTCGTCCCACCTCTTCCTCTCGCTGCTCCGCAGCCGCCTACAACCCTACGCCCTCCCACACGACGAGTCGCCACCATCGTTGTCTCGGCCATGCTCGGCCCATGATCTTTATTGCGATGGCCACCGTACCCTTCTCCCTATCTCTCGACCTATCTCAGAGTAGCCGCCCGCTCCGCTCAGCCACGCTTCCTCCTCACCCTTGCGGCCGCCCTGTTCCAATCCGGTCTTTCTTGCCCAGCAGATCCGATTCGGACGTCATCACTTCGCCAACAGATGGCCAGGACCTCAAAGCTGTTGCGGCTCCGTCCCCTAGATGCTCCAATCCATCTAGGTACCACTCTTTCTTTGCTTGCTTCCCTTTGCGTTCTATCTTCCTTTAGACATAAAGATTAGTTGATGTAGGTGTTCGAGTGTGTTATTTGACTACTCCGTAGCTTCTTGTGGCTTTAAATCAACTTTCAAATAACAGGATAGAGGCAACCTTGAAAGTGATCTTCAGGAATTTGCAAGGACATTATGTGACGATTCGAACATTATAAATTCTGAAGTTGGGACTTGGGGTATGCCTTCAAATCTTGAGTTCCTGAAGAGCTTAGTGCAATTTCCTTTTGGAACCCTTAATTCAATTAAAGCATCATCTTTAGGAATGTTGTTTTCCTTGACACACCGTCTCTATTTACACATTGAGATTTCCTAGAGGTGTCTAACAAAAGTACACTTGGTACATTAAAAAAAATCTCCACTGGAAATGGTTGAGATTGTTGAGGGTGTGATGGTAGTGCTTGACTTCATGGGCTCATAATTTGTGTTTAGTATGTCGAAAAATTTGATGGTACCTAGCTCCATGCTTTTGGTGTAGTGCACAGGGTTTGATTGGAATGAAGTGTGTACTTTATGTGGCCAAACGATAGAGAATGTTGAAAAAATGAATACAAGCAGTCTTCATGTTTTACTGAATCGATGGAAATTTGAGCATGAAACTTTGTAAAATGATTAATTGTATAATCTATTATGGACAGAAGCTTAGATAAAATGGTAGTAAAGGCATATATTCTAGATGCTCTGTTAACCTTTGTATGTTCATAATAACTTTTGTATGTTCTTACTTCTTAAACAGGTATAGGATAGGCACTAGCAAAGGAGTCTCTGAAGGTTGGTGATAATGTTGTAATCTGCTCAAGATCAGGTATAGAAAAGACCCGGTTACTTCTTCTTGTATCATAAGTAAAAATTGGTCTTTTTTTATACTAAGATGCATGACATATTTATTTGCATGTCATGTTTCATTTACCTGTTTCTTTCTTCTACAGACACTTGGAGTTACATCTTCAAGTGTCTGTAGAAGTAACCTTTCGATCCTCTTTGCTTTATTTAGAGGTGTCTTACTAGCAAGCCAGTAGGCCACGTCTTTTCTGCCTATTTTAGTTATTTTGTTTCTATCTTTTCTCGATTTGTTCATTCGGCATGCATTGTAAACATTTATTGAATCCTCTATTTTGATTTATATATACAGAGGAAGCTCTAGCTGCTCTTGTAGAGGTGTGCAGTATGCGTTTTGTCCATGGAATACGTTCTTGGACAGGATTGATGGGAATAGACTACCCTACTATTGCGTGCCTTTACAAGTAAGCACGACATTGTGTTTACCATTCTTCTTCCATTGGCCATGAAGCTGTACATTTTATCTAAACAATTTTTGTGATCTAATTGTGGAATCTGAGTAGGCGCTTAGAACTTTTAGTGATACCGTTCATCCTAACAAACTGGAAAATCTTTGCTTTTACTAATTATGTTGTCCTTACAGAGTTATGGACAGTCCAAGATAGCTGAACTACAGTCTTGTCCTTTACCATTTCATACATATGTTTATTGTAGTCTAAGTATGGCATCTAATATAAGAATTATTTTAGTCTACTACTTTCCATTACTTCGGAAGTAAGACAATCATATTCTATAGTAGAATAGTAGTCTGTAAATAAACTCCATTAGGAACAGTTGATTACTTAGGCTATCGGAAGCTACATTTCCACTGCTCTGGGTTGATTTTACTATTAGTCTATTACATCTTCCATGAAATTGTCCTCGCTTGCAGTTTGCCTTTCAGTATGCAGAGATTGTGGCTATAGGGCTTACACAGTCTGCTCTGTGGATGACCTCTACAATCCTTTTGCATCGATGTACTTTGGCACGGCTTACTTGGGATGGTTGTCGCAATATGAAGAAAGTATGTTCTAACCAGATTAAAACAATGTATTTTCATCTTAGTGCATAGATGACAAAATGACACATTCTATGGTCCTCCTTTCAGGGAAAGGAGTCATAAATTCATTCTTCAAGCTTATCTTGGGGGACCAGAAAATGTTAACCTTCAGGAAACTAGCCCATTTTGGAACAAATTCCTTGAGGCTTTAAGACACTATCAAGTTCCAAAGAAGTATGTTTATGTTTGTTGTTTAACTTATCTTCATATTTGGGTTTATAAAACGGGTTTTATTAACCAATCAAAACTAGGATATCTCAGTAGCCATCCAACAGTCTGCTAATTTTTTTTGACATATCCTCTCCTCACAAAAGTGATTATGACTTAACACATGTTCGTAGATACAGGCATACCTTAAAGTTTAAACATCAAACTGCGCTTTCTGACTATACTAAAACTTAAAAGTGATTTCCTCATAACTAGAATTGGTTTGGACATGCATTGCAATGTCTAATTATAATGTCTAATTTACCATTTTAGGGACCATGCGGCATGTTGTATTTTGTAAAGTTGTTTGATGTGTCCATATGTTTTTGTTTGCTGAAGGTACTTAATTCATTCTAATCCCATTTTTCTATTCTATTTTGCTACTTTAGATTCGTGTTAGCAATTAATGTGTACGTTTCCAATTGTTTTATATTATCGAAATACTTGTTAGTGTGGTGAGGATCTCATAGTACTTTGATTTCATACCTTCGTAGTACTCTACATACTATTGATCGACTCAGCAAAATTTGTTCGCTGTAATGTTGCCTCGGTGCGCAAATGCGCGCAACGGGCTACTAGTATATATACAAAGAACAAGTGCTACGAAAAAGTTCACAGACACTATCTCTTCACACATGCGTAATGCCTTTTCGGTCGTCAGCTATTAAGAGATTCCTCTGAGGACTAGTCAATAACCCTTTCTTCACTTCTTCTCTTCTTTTCTCTTTGCAAGGCCATCCGTAGCGTAGTTGGCTTCATGTTCTCCACTTTACTGTCACATCACGTAGGTGCTAGATTTATTTTTCGTCTCTAGTGTTTAACACCTCCTCTCTCCATGACGGGACCCACAACTAAATAAAATAACACATCTTTTTCTTATACTGCACTCTCTTTCCCCCCACCCCATTTCACTCATTTGACTTACTAGTGGGCTTGTGCCATTTTTCCTTAAGCTAGCACCGGTTTCAGTTTTTTGGTTTTGGCACTGGTGGTGTGTAGTGGCTAGCACTGATTCTAGGAGGCAAAATTCGTTTCTAGAACAGGTGATTTCCATACTGTGAGTGGCCTACTATGAGATGACGCATAACCGTATGCAGAAAATAGAAGGCGCTGATATTTGGACATGGCCTTATCGATCAACTGATGTTGTTGTCGTTCCTTGCAAGAGGGAGCATGCATGCACGGCATCAAAACAAGTACTACCCAAAAGCCGTACCTTTGTCAACCCCTGCATTCACAGATATATACCTGTGATCGATCTGATCCAAATGAAGCGTTTAATTAGCTGTCCAATCCCCATCACGTTTAATTTGGCAATTACCGTTCTTACCTCTTTGTGATAAATTTCCCAAGTCCTTGGTCAAGGACTAACAATAGCAAAAAAGGATAATGATAGTACTCATACGTCCAGACGTTTAAAAAAATCGGACGCAGCAAGTCCACACACTTATCCACTCAAGAGCCTCCCACACGGTAAGTTCCTATCTCTCTCCCTAACTCCCTCCCTCTCCCCCTCTCACTGCACGCTACATCTAGAGCCTGTGAGGATGGGAGTTCCAAGGTTGTTGCTACTGCTCGAGCTCATGTGGGCCTATCGCCAGTGTCCCATCTTAGGCCACAGGAGGTCACCGTCGCTCGTGCTCGAGTGAGCTCCACCGCCACTAGGCACGGCCCTCCATGAGCTCCCACGACATCTCAAGGTCCACCGCCGCCGGTGGCCTCTGCGAGTGCCGCTCGAGCTCTACCACCGAGAGCGACCTCCATGAGCGTTGCCATGGCCAGCCGACCTCGAGCTCTGGAGGGAGCTAGGGTGTCCAATGGCGAGGGGGAGATGGCGACGAGGCACCGACTTTACTCGCCCCCTTGGTTGTTGCTGGCACGCACCTTCTCCTTCGGTAGGATTGTTTCAAATATTTCTTCATATTGTTGCGGCAAATTTTTTTCAATTTGTTGCTTTGTTGTACGAAGTGTTTTGATTTTGTTGCAACATCTCTCCTCAAATTTTACCCCAAGAGGTATTTGTTGCAATTGACATTTTGCTTTGTTGCGATAAAGTTTATTTTTGTTACAATAGAGATGTCTATTCGTTGCACCGAGAAATTATTTTACCATGTTGGGGATTTGTTTCAAGGACAACATTTTTGTTACATGTCTGAGATAGAATGTTGCACATTTAGTAATCATGATTTCACTTGCTATCATTTTTGTTGGCATATCGAACGTTTATTTCGTGTTTGTTGCATATGTGTCAAGATTTGTTGTAAACTTAGAAACTAATTGTTGCCCTTCTGGGTTTTTTTGTTGCACTGAATCGAACGACTGAGATCGATGAGTTAAGTGAGATCTGACGGGTGGGGTGGGCATACGATGGGAACGCTCCCAACGTACGTCCAGACACTAGTCCTGTTGGGCCACGGGTAGGCTACGATAGCTACAAATCAAAATTTCTACCACGCAAACCAGGAAGCCAAGCAAGTTGATGATCACAGATCGTTACCACCAGACGCGCAGAGCAGCGGAAGAAGGGTTGGAGCAGCCTGGTCCAACATAGAGCGCGTCGATGTAGTGGTCGTAGTCGATCGTCCAGCGTCGAGCAAGTCGATGCAATGGTCGTAGTCGATCGTCCAGCGTCCTCGCGAGTCGATCGTCTCCTCCAGCAACCTCTGTATTTCCTTGTGAAGATCGCGGATCGTCCTCAAGTGCTTGATCGCGAGCGCGCTTTTCTGATATCCACACGTCTAGGAAGGAACAACCATGCGTCGGTGTACTAGCACCGTGTCGCCGCAGCGAGCTCTCAGGAAGATGGCGGCTAGAGTTTCAGTGGTGTAAAAACTTGTCACGCCCAACAGCCTCATGCATCTCCTTATATAGTGCTCATGACGGATCCTATCCGAACATATTTGACGAATCGTATCCGTACTGGTTTGTTTCAACCCGTTAAGTGTGTGACCCTGCAGGTTCATGTGTAATTGGTTGTGACTCGGAAACCCTTTCCCACCACGAGTCGTAGTGGTTCCTAGCAGAACATAGCGATTCCCGAATACACATAAATTATATCGGACGAACCTTGATGCAATATGATCTACGACCAGGTCCTCATCACTTATAACCAGGTCTTATCTCTATACGACCAGTTCGTATTTGGTCACGACCAGTTCATAACTCCTTACGACCAGGTTACAACCACTCTGTTATTACGTCCGACCAATCTACGACCAGGTCCTCATCACTTACGACCAGGTCTTATCTCTATACGACCAGTTCATATTTGGTCACGACTAGTTTGTAACTCCTTACGACTAGGTTACGACCACTCTGTGATTACGTTTGACCAGTCTCACTACAACAGGACTGACTTTATACAACACATTGTCTGCAACACATGGGCTATGTGTTGTAGCTGCAACGTTTTTGCATCACATACTATATGTTGTTGTGGCTCTTTGCAACATATAGTTCACTCATTATGGAAAAGTGTGTTGAAGAGTCTCATGGCATCATATAATATGTATTGCTCACATCTATATATCTATACCTATATCTATATATCTCTACTACTTAAAAGAAGAAGTTTACTGTGATCCGTCCTCCCACTATCGTTTCCATCCGTCCGATTAGGCAGCTACGGAGGGCCCGGATCGCGTTGCACCGCACCTTCAGCACCCACGTTTTATCCCCCCATTCTCCGCTCTCCTCTCGCAGAACTCCCCCCATTCTCTCGCAGAAACCTCCGCTTGCCTCCTCCCCTCAAACCGTCGCCTCGCTTGCCTTGCCCTCACCGCATGGCGCCACGGGAACCACGCCTCCTCCCCTTCCCTGCTCTTCCTTCCTCTCCTCCTCCTCCTGACATAAACCAAAATCCCCAAAGGCCCGTCAGATCCACCCCAAACCCCCAATTCCCCGATCCGCCACAACCCCGACCCTCGCCCCCAAACCCTAGGATTCGCGAAGCCTCCACGACGACGGGATGGAGGAGCTGGTGGGGAGGGTGGTGAAGAAGGTGTTCCTGAAGAAGAGACTTCATGAGGATTAGCTAGCGATACTTATGTTTGTCTTTTTAGGACTCAATTTAAACTTGTTATCATGTTTAGCATTTTCAACAAACTCTAGTTGACGTATGGAATGATGTGAATGACAATACCTTTATTTATTTCCATGTGCAATGCAATCTATCTTTTCGGTGTTCTTATATTGAGTTGTATAATTTTTATATTCTCAAACATTGAATGAAAAGTATTGAGATAATAGTTTGTGTACTTTCATAATTTGCAAAAAATAATTATTATTTCATTATGCTGTTGAATTTGCTACAAATATGCAACTAGCCATAAAAATGTGTTGATGATAACAAACATGTGTTGCTGATAAGTGTTTGCAGTGCTGTTGAAATATGTGCCACATGTGTTGTTATAAATAGAGAAATGTGTTGCAGGCTCCATATGTTAGCAACACCTATTCTTATGTGTAACAATATTTAATTTGTGTTGCACAGGCTCATCCTAGCAATGCCACCTATAACAACACTTAACATTTATGTTGCTAGAATCAGCAACAACACTTTTTCGTACATACAACAACACATAGCTGTGTTGCTATATGTCAGTCCTGTAGTAGTGTCTACGACCAAGTCCTCATCACTTTGTGATTACGTTCGACCAGTCGACGACCAGCTCGTATCTCCATCGACCGATCAGAATTATTGAACTAAGCGACTACTACGTGCATACTCCCTTTGCCTCATGATGTCTAGTTGAACTCTAGGTGAGATGTTGTGTCATCCATGGGTATTCAATACTTTCTCGTCGAGTGTCGAGATAACTTTACGTGGTCGAACACTTGACCACTAGTGGTATGGCCATGCACTTTCTTTATCCGACCACAACGAGGGGCCGAGACATCTCTCCTGTTATGTTAGGAGGGGCAAATCCCATATCCGACCAGTCACATTCCTCTGCATGTTTTATAGCATACCCGAAAGCTACCTTTATAACTACCCAGTTACGGTGTAGCGTTTGACAACCCCTAGGAGTGCTATTACAGAAAACCATGCTGATCTCAGGTCTAAGGATTATACATCATCATTGCTTGAGACCAACTAACGACACATAGAATCATAACAATCTCAATAGTGTCTCAAGGTGGGTCTAATCCAACATCATGTTCTCTAACATGTGTCCATATTATTGGTTTGATATCTCCATATCCATGACCCGTGAAACATAGTCATCAACCAATACAGATGCTAGTCTATTCATATGTGTCCTCATATGTTTCCGGCCGAGGATTGTATAAGAATAATTATCGCGAAATATAGAGTTTCACGATCAAGTCACATACACGATAATAAATATTAACAATATTATTCTAGGAACAAGATAACATATTATCCAATATTATGAACATAATGAAATATAATCATCTCTATGACTGCCTCTAGGGCATATTTCCAACAAGTCGCCCCTAGCAATAAAATATCGAAGTTGGTACTCAAGCTAAGATTGACGCATGTCCATCTATGATCTCGTACGAACTTAACGTGTTGTAAGTGTGATAGAAGGCTCAAGTAGTACTAATGGAGCTAGCAAGCCCGTACGGCGAGGGTGCGCAGGATGATCAACCGCACAGGGCCCCACAAATTAAGGGGCCCATTTTTAGTTTATCCTTGATTATTAGTTAGTTAATCCTGATATTAGTAAAAGTTGTCTCCTCAAGTTTCTCTTTCTTCCTTTATTTTCTTTTATTGTTGCATAAACACGGATACTACTTTCTCCTATTTATCGTAAGCAAAATTAATTTTTTTCCTACTTAATTCTCATTCTCATGTTGGTGTCACTTACTGTGAGTTTCCTTGTGAGTTCAAGGTCTCAGGCACATAAATTTTCCTCTCAAGCTTGTGTTGTCATAATTTTTCCTCTCAAGCTTGTGTTGTTGTCTCGTACTCTTCATCTTTATGCATTACCGTCATTGAGTTTTGGTGTTGCATTGCTTATTCGCCGTAGTGGACCATTTGTGCTACGTCGGGGCCACTAGGAACCATACATGCACGTAGTGGCGGACCCAGAATTTTCAGAATAGGTGTTCGAAGTTACAAAAATATTGTTCAATGTAAAACATAAATGGGCACAATTATCAAAGTATAATTTATTCGTACTAATGACAACATATCAAATAATTTAGAAAAATTATAAAATAATCAAGAAAAATTACAATTTAACTCTATTTTCATTCATGTCTTTAAAGTCGACAAACTTCTTCTTAATTTTTTTTAAGCTATGAGATCTACATTTCACAAAAAAGACATGATTAACCAATCACAATTCAAACTAACACAAACAAAATTGTTGATTTGGACATTTGGATCTGTTCTTTGCTGGTTTGGGAATTGAGGATCTGGTAATTCGGATTGAACCCACATCTGCGCTATTGAGAATTTGGGTAAGCCTTCTTGTCAGGAGCCACCGAGTCGTCGCCGCTAGCTACTAGCCCGTAGGGCTCCCCGGTGGCCCTCCTCGCTCGACGGTCGCCCCGTCCCGCTCAGCCGCTCGGTAACCCAATGGTAACGGCCTGTCCAGCGGCCGACCTTGCTCCTCCGACCTTTGACTTGCTGGTGCATTTGCATCGTCGTGGTCGTGCTGTCGAGAAAGAGGGAGAGATGTGAGAGTCAGCCGCTGTATGTTGATTGTTAGGGTTACACACACACACACACACAGAGAGAGAGAGAGAGAGAGGGGAATGGGGCTTGTGACCATGAGCCATCCATCACATGGGCCAGTTTGAGGTTGTGGGGCGTAGGAGGGAGATGTGGTTTGATGAGCTGGGAGGAAGTTGTGGTCTAATTGGACCAATTAAGAATATATTTCATTATACATGTAATAGGCATACTATACTACGGATTTTTTTTTGCAAAAATTAATGGGTGTTCAGGTGAACACCCATGAACTTAAGAGGAACCGGCCATGCATGCGCGGTTGCGGTTGTGCCTAGCTGTTGTTCTTAAAATTTTAATACTACTCCACTTATTATTGTAATTATTTCTTGTGTTTGTGCATATAGGTGGTGTTCTATTTTTCAATCATGTTTCCTAGAAATTAACTTTGACAATAATGTTGGTGAGGTCACATCGACAATTTTTATGTTGAATATGCTACCTTAATGGTAACATCGACAACATTGATATTCATTTTTCCTATATACAGTGTCTGATGATAATTTTTAGCATAGGGCCCCTCAAATGTCAAGTACAACCGAGTATACCATCCCATTTGGTTTCCAAGTGAAAAAATATATATGTATATTGAAGGTAGCTAGGTTTGCCGGCAGTGCACCAACACTTATATAGCAAAGATCGGAAGAAAATTCTCTGGGATGGGGCCTCTTAGCCGTCCTTCCAAGGCCCCGTCCCGATGTCTAACACGTGTGTTCTACAGAACCAATCTCAAAGCAACCGAATAGAAAGAGAACTGCCTCTTCCTCTTCCTCCAGTTCGCCTCCGCGCGAACACGACTCACCCTTCTCTTCGTGCTCGCGCCGCGCCGCCTGAACCGATTCGCCACCGCCCTCGGCCCTGCCGTCTCGTCTTGTTGCTGCGCGCCGGCGGTGGCCGTTGTCGATGGCGGACTCCTTCGACGGCATCAACGCGACTCCCCGCGGCCGCCCACTGCTCCCCCTTCTCTTCGCTCGTGCCAACGCCGCTCGGACCAATCCGCCACCGCCCTCCGCCCCCGTCAACGATCTCGTGCGCTTCTCATGCCCGGCGGCGGCCGTCGTCGATGGCATCGACGCGATTCCCCACGGCCACGCGCGCAGCCCTAGTTCACCTTGTGCTTTCGCGCCCGATGGTGTGGTAACCGGCAGCGATGAGCGCCTCGGCTCGCCGGCGGCCGGCGGCACATCCGACCACCCTGCGGCGCATCCCGACCACCTTGCATCCGGATTTTGATGTAGTGAATGCGTTTCTCGGTTGACTGAATATTTCTCTGAAATTTTTCTCTGTACCTGTAAATTGCTTCTCAAGTCTTCGTGATTGTTTCTGTGAATGAATGAAAGATTGAATGTGTTGTCTCTGAATGTATGCATGTCTGAATGAACATGTAATTTGTATTTGTGAATTCTACAGATTTGTGAATTCTTGATTTTCCATAATGTCAGTATTGTATCAGTAAAAGAGCATCATGTACTACCAATTGCTAAAGAATGATAGATAAGAGGCATCAAACTAAACAGGAGCAAGGAAATTGATCTACAGATTTGTGAATTCTTGATTTTCATAATGTCGATATTGTATCAGTAAAAGAGCATTTAGATGGGCGGCGAATTCATTTACAACATCAGTTTTGTAGAGAAAATTTACTACAACAGATAGTTTCATAGAGCACCATGTACTACCAATTGCTCTCGAGAACTCATGGATGAATAGTATCAGGCAGGTTTATACTACTTGACCTGTCATCTGGGAACTTGGGGATGCATTTTCTAACAAGGCCGAAGTTACAGCTGCTGGCTAAATTCAAACACTAATCAGTGACCTACTTCTGTAGCAGAAACACTGGGTTCAAAATGATGAGAGAACTGTTCTATAATTCCATTGTATGAACAACTGTCATTTTTAGGAAGCAAGAACAATATCATATTGCAATATCCAGCAACAAGAGAACATGATGCTCCAACAATAGTATCATATTGCAATATCCAGCAACAATAGTATCAAATTGCAATAACAGGAATACTTTTTGGATATCATTGGAGTTCAACCATATAGTTAGAATAAAAAGAGTACTATCAAATGCATTAATCATCTACATTACAAGTCACGATAACAACGCCAACATGAGATTTCCACCATGGTGCTCTTTTACTGATACAATACTGACATTATGAAAAATCAAGAATTCACAAATACAAATTACATGTTCATTCAGACATGCATACATTCGGAGACAACACATTCAATCTTTCATTCATTCACAGAAACAATCATGAAGACTTGAGAAACAATTTACAGGTTCAGAGAAATACTCAGTCAACCGAGAAACGCATTCACTACATCAAAATCCGGATCACGGGGTGGTCGGGATCTGTTGTAGAATTGGTCGGGATGTCTTTGCGTCGAAGCCGAGGCGTCTATTGCCGTTGAAGCCGCCACACCACCGGCGCGGCGGCGCGTGAACTAAGTACTGCAGCAGCGGCCGTAGAAATCGCGTCGATGTCATCGGCAACGACGCCGCCGGGCATGAAGCGCCGAGATCATCGGCGAGGCGGGCGGTGGCGGATTAGTCCGGCGGCGTTAGCGCAGCGAAAAAGTAGTAGTGCGGCCGCGAAGTCACGTTGATCTTGTCGAAGAGTCGCCATCGACAACCACCGCCGGCGCAAGCAGCGCACGAGATCGGGCGGCGGGGGCAGAGGGCAGTGGCGAACTGGTCCAGGCGGCGTTGGCGCGAGCACGAAGAGAAGGGTGAGCCGTGTTCGCGCGGAGGCGAACTGGAGGAAGAGGAAGAGGCAGTTCGCTTTCTATTCGGTTGCTTTGAGATTGGTTCTGTAGAACACACGTGTTAGACATCGGGACGGGGCCTTGGAAGGACGGCTACGAGGCCCCGTCCCAGAGAATTTTCTTCCGCAAAGATCGTGTGACCATTGATTTTGGATGCGGTGGTGGGCATGCGGCATCGATATACTTGATGTAATTAGAATTGGTCAACAATTGAGAACACACATTTTATGATACTAACTTTGCATGGTTAACGCTGTACCCATCAACATGCATATACAAACAAACAACATCATGCATATACAAACGACACAGCATACGACTTCCTCGCAAACACACACACAATATATAACAAATCTTCGACATTATAGGTGCACAAACAACCATTTACATCTACGACAAACGAAAAAAAGAGGACAAGTTGTAGTCATTGCTACGAGACTGCATCTACATGAGTCATGAGGAGACAATAATAGACCTTCGTCGTCTGTTGGATGCCTTGAGGGGTTCTAAGGGTTGAGAATCAAGGTTTCAGAGCAAGAGGAAAAAAAAGAAGGATGGCATTGTCGCCCTATTTTTCCTTCTGATACGATCCAACACGTCGATTTGTGATCTGAGAGACCGAAGGATGTGCGATCTTTGGCTGACTATAGCTGATTTGAGTAAAAAAGAGAGAGAAGTTGATCTGAATGATACAAGAGTGCAACTATGAACAATTAAACTATTACAACTTAGTTGCACGCAGCCCATCTGAGATGGACCCCACTGGCCCAGTGGCACAGTAAGACCATCTCCAATGTTGTGTTTTAGCCGGTTCAAATGAGGAGAGAGAAGACATTGAATCGATTCAATACATTGGATAGACCGATTCCAACAAAAAAATATATGTAACCGAACTCTACTTAGGAATCGATTCAAAGCATTAAACAACTCATATGAGCATTAAATAACTACATAAAAGAGAGTGAGTTTGAGAGATGATATTATTATTTTGTGGTTTTTTAATGTAACGTGGATCCCAGTTATTACTTATTAGTAGGAATCGGTTCAATACATTGGAGAAAAACAAGCTCAGTTCCTAGAATGCTTACGTGGCATGATTTTGAATCGACGTCGGTTCAATACACTAAAGATGCTCTAAGGGGAAGCTATAGGCGCATTTTTATTGTTCCAATTACGACCATTGGTTGCTTAATCGGAAGGTGGTGAACGTGTTCAGTCTATGCACCCATTATCTAATCTAAAGAAAGGTTTCCGTCGAACTCGAACGTTTGATGATTTTTTAAGAGATATTTATAGACTTTAATACCTATAAGATTTATAGACTACGGATTATAACTCACCTAGCCTGAGGCCTGGACCATACCCCTAGTGCTAGTGTGTAGTACTCCCTCTGTTTTTAAATACATGACGTTTGACCAAGCGTACAGTCAAACTTATCTAACTTTGACTAATAAATAATATATAAAAAACTATTTAGATTGATCATGAGTGAATAGTATCATTAGATTTGTCATGATAAATATTTTTATAATATAATAATTTTGTAATTTTTTACTAATAAAATCATATAAAAAGTAATAGTCAAAATTATATAAATTTGACTGCACGCTTGATTAAACATCATGTATTTAAAAACGGAGGGAGTACGTTGTCATGTGGAAGGCGTCGTGTGGAAGGCGAGGCGGCTACGTGCGCTGCTCCTCCTCACAAGCCATAGGCCCTTCGTGACTTCTCCTCTCCCCGTGCCGTCCCTCTCCGTGCCCCCTCCGCCTATCCATCCATCCATCTCCTCGATCCCCATACACACACCTCTATCGCCTCGCCTCCTACGCGCAGTGCATGGCTCCGCCACACACCGCGAGCGGCCAAATAGTAGTACCACGGTACCACCTCGCCCGCCGGCCACACCCACGCACCGCTACATAAGTATCTCCGCCTCCGCCCTCTACCCCGCCTTTGGCTTGCACCATACATACACCTTACACTTACACGCCTACTACCAAGCTCAGCTCACCTCCGCTCAGCCCCGCCCCGCCCCCGCTCGCGTCCAATCCCCGCCCGACAACCACTGCGTCGCTCCGCAGCGCTGCACTTATCGTACGCTGAAACTGGCCAGCCTGGAGGGGAGGAGGAGGAAGCCTTTGGTGGTGGAGCGGGATGAACCAGTGCGTGCCAAGTTGGGATCTGGACGACCAGGTCGGCGCGGCGGGCCTCAAACCGGCGTCCGCCGGGGCGCACCGCGTGGTGTCTGGAGCCGGCGCTTTCACGCCCGTCATCGTGCCCATGTCGGACCAGTACTACGAGGTGGCTGAGCTCACGTGGGCGAAGGGTAACATCTCCTCGCACGGGCGGCTCAACCGGCCGGTGCCCAAGTACCCGCCCGCGTCGTCCCACCTGCAGGCCATCGGGAGTAGCGGCGGGGGAGACCGCGAGACGCTCGAGGCGGTTGTGGGCGAGGCGGCCGCGCGGTCGGCGCACCTCGCGCATCCGCTGCCCGCGCCTTGGCTCGGTGTGGGGGTGGACGGCGTGGCGCGCGCGCCGGTTGACGCGCTCGTGCCGTGCGCGAGGGGTGACGCGGAGGGGGAGGCGCGGAGAAATAAGCGGCCGCGGGTGGTCGGCGAGGACGGGCGGGTGTGCGCCAGCCAGGGGAGCGCCGCCGATCCCGGCCGCGGCGAGAGCACGCTGCTCACGCTGGAGGCCTGCGGCACCGCGGCCGACGACGTGTGCGGGTTCACTACGACGACCAACAACTCGACGTCGCTCGAGAGGGAGGACAAGGGCTCCCCGGAGACGGAGAACACGAGCATCGGTGGAGGCGCCAGCGACTCCCGTTGCTTTAGCCGTCGGTCGCAGGCAAGATCAGCTTACATGTACCTCTAGCTTCATCTTATTCACGTCTGAATTCGCACTACGCACTCGATGTCTCGATCGTAAGCATCTTACATGCACGTAGAGCTTGTCTTGATTCCTATCGGTTTGCAGATTTCATGTGCTTATTTAATTGTGTCCATCGGTGCATGCATGTATTGAAAAATTAAAGAGAGACGGGCTGTGCGACGAGGGGGATAACGTGGTGATCAAGGGGAAAGCTGCAATGAGGTCGTCCAACGTTAACAAGAGGAGCCGGGCTGCTACCATCCATAACGAATCTGAGCGTGTAAGCAAATTAACCCCCTCTTCTGCACTCATGCATGCCAACTATTTCTTGCTTAGATTGCTTATTATTAGATGCATGCACTCTGTTGAATTCATTAGTAACAGAACACTGGATCTGACGCCGATCGACGACGTTAACAAGTTCATCTCTCGGAGCGAAATAGATCGTTAGGTTTTAATTACAGCATATTACTACCACACTGGATAACACGTAGCTTGTTGTAGTTGACAAATATTCTACACTTTCCTAATTCTTGTTGAGAGCTGAACTTATATTTCAGATCATTTTAAAAGCATGCATGGTTTATGTCAGTTGTTCGATCTTTACAACGAAGTAATCGATATTGTACCTTTTGTTGAAAATGATGAAGACTATTTTCTAGGCTGAAATTTGCTCCAAGTATTCATAGTTCTCTGTTGAGCCACCAAGCACCACTTTTGTACTTTTTCCCTAAAGAAATGCCACACATCCAGTTCTTTTTTTGTGGTTATCGGGATTGAGCGTCCGCTAGCTTCTCTTCTCTTTCAGTCTATTATATAGTACTTTTTGCGACGATAATATAGTATTTCCTTGATTTAGAAATATTCGTATTTCTTTTGTGAGAAGAAATCCAACATATTCAAAAAAATGCCTTTTGTGTTTCTTTTCTAAATTCATGGTACCCTAGCCAGCGCAGCCAATTGAAAAATCAATTTTTGTTGTGTAGGATAAGTTCCACATAGCTATCACAATTCAGGACAACTTTTCTGACATCGCCGTGAAAGCAGAATCGTAAGATTTGAAACCTTCCTAGTCTAGTGACAAGTGACTCGTAATAATTAAGATGCTAATATGCCTTTGCAGGCCATCGTATCAAGTATTTTTTTTTCTTTTCTCTTTTACTTTAGAAGCATGTGTATTGTGTTAGCTGACACTGAACAATTTCAAATGTTTTAGCTGCTGCTGCTTCTTGCTGTCGTTCTTTTGAGAGGAAATTTATAGCTTCTTATGATGTGCTAGACCAAAAATGGTCAGTTTGTTGCTAGGACCTGTTCAGTCGCCTATGGGCCAAAACTTAAATCGAAGGGCCTATGGGCTACAACTAAAGTATGCTCTTTAGTTGGGCTATTAACCTCTCATTATGCAAAACCTGAAGCCCCACGAACTCAAGCCGAGCGTGCGTGGCCTTGTACTGGAACATCAAGCTACTATCTGATAATTCCAATTTCCGACTACTTTGCGTTGCAGAAACGAAGGGATAGGATCAACCAGAAGATGAAAACCTTGCAAAAGCTCGTGCCGAACTCAAGCAAGGTGAGCCACCGATGGCAACAAATACAATCTGCAACCACGTAACTGATCAAATATATTCCCAAGCCAAGCTCTCTCTCTCTCTCTTTTAACGCGATTTGGACACCGTCGTGCGTGTCAGACGGACAAGGCGTCGATGCTCGACGAGGCGATCGACTACCTGAAGCAGCTGCAGGCGCAGGTGCTGGTGATGAGCCGGATGAGCGGCATGATGATGCCCATGGCCATGCCGCAGCTGCAGATGTCCGTCATGGCCAACATGGCCCAGATGGCCCAGATGGCGCAGATGGGCCTCGGCATGATGAACATGGGTACCCTCGCCCAGCCCGGCTACGCCGGCCTCACGCCGCCCATGAACATGATGCACCCGTCGCCCCCCTTCGTCCCCATGTCCTGGGACGCCGCCGACCGCCCGCAGCAGCCCGCCGGGAGCGCCGCGCCGGACGCCTTCTCCGCCTTCCTCGCGTGCCAAGCGGCGCAGCAGAACGCACAGGTACGTTGCTACAAATCTACTGCGTCTAGTATTTCCTCGAGGACGTCCTGCCTCAAACATGCATGACTTACGCTTCCAACTTCTTATTCAAGCGTCGTGTGAAACTCACGAACTGGCAGAAATTTCTGCAGCAGCAGCAACCGAACAGCATGGAGGCGTACAACAGGATGGTCGCGTTGTACCAGAAGCTGAACCAGCAGCAGCAGAGCCAGCCCAGCAACTCCAAACAGTGAAACGTAGCGTACGTGGTATACAATTATACATACTATAGGTAGTGGTGTGGTGCCTATACAACGTTTGCCCAAACCATTTTCTCCTTGCGTTGCCTTGTCCCGATTTTTTCCCCTACTCTCTCTCTCTCTCTCTCTCTCTCGCCTAATCCTCATTCTTGCGGTGGGTGTGAAATATCCGTCGAGGCGGCGCCTGTAACATCATGCATTTATATTGTTAATTTTGACTTGTTTAGCCTGTATAGATTACCAGATAGTTATGTAAAGCTGTGTTTGTATCAACTATCAAGCAATCGCACTTGATTTGGACCTAGAGGTTATCTTATCTGACTTTCGTCAATGCTGTTTCTGTCACGCTAACTCTAGGCAGTAATATCCAGATAAGCCCTTGTATCCGCCGGCGAATGAATGTAGCTAGGCATTGGACGCAGCTCAATCAATCGTTGCGCAGGTTAACTTGTCAACCATATATTCATCTTTCTGCAGATCTTTTTACCCCCCGATCTCAGTCTCCATCTCCATCTCCATCCTGTCCCTGCGTATATGTGCGTATGCTGCAGAGATATTTTTTCGCTCGGTGCTCCAAAACAGTGTGCCGGCCAGTGTATCTACGGAGAACAGAGTGCAGCTAGAGTTGTCTAAATAGGTCGTGCCGGCCGACCGGCGCACGATATGTGACTGTTGGCATAGCCCAGATATAACATGACTGTAGTCGGACCGAGCCGGTATGGCCCGACCAGGTGTGTCATGCTTGGTCAGCACCTTGGCCCAGCGGCCCAACACGGCTCGATTAGACACGTCGTGTGTGTCAAGCTGGACAGGCCCAGCACGACTAGTCTGTTTATAGCCGCTGGACCTAGTTAGACACGGCACAGCCCGTCGGCACGATTAGCCCGTTTAGACATGATATAAGTCGGAAATCACAATATTTTAATCGTGTTTAGCCCTTAGAGAGCTTTAAAATACAAAAAAATATATATTTTGAAAATCATAACTTTTTTTTTCTATAAATAGGCACCATACTGCCCCTCCCCTCATTCAACACCCATCCATTCTACAATACTGTTTCTTGTATATTTTTTATTATTCTTATTTGTTATACTAAGATGAAATAAATAATAGTATAAATTTTTATTTGCAGTTTTCGTGACGAAAAATTACGATAGTTTTGCTATTAGCCATTTCAGAATTTCATCGGATGATCTTGCATCCTTCAAGAATCTCGAGGCCCCAACTCAATCGCAAAAGAAAGCAATAATACTATCACCAAGCTCTACGAGTGCCTCCGTGTTTGCAGGCACCGGAGCAAAAAAGATCTAGGTTGAATACATCGGGAGTTTGGGATGATTTTGATAAGACAACCAAGCCAGATAGACAAGCGGTTTAGGTAAAATATGTTGTCTGTAAAATTTATAAACATGAATTGTCTGTAAAGTCTTCATGTAGAATGGGGTACTTGCTTAGACATGCTACAAGATGTAAAGCAAGACAAGGATTGGCTATGAGGCTGACGCAGCTGCAGTACAACCCTAATAGTACAATATGTAGATGAGACTATAGTCCTAACGTAGCTCGTTAATCTCTTTGTCATTTAATTGCTTCAGATGATCTACCTTTAAACTTTGGAGAGCCTATTTTTTTTAAAAAAAATATTACATTAGGACTGCGCATAATACTAGATTTTCTACCGTTTCTAGACAAACAACAACCATGAATCTAGTTAAATGCTATAATAAACACTATGATAAATTAAAAGAACTATAAAGAACTACTGTATATTAAAGCTGTAACATTCCATTTTTCAGATCGTGAATAGTAACTACAGTTTGTCTTTTGTTCCCAAAAGCTCAAATTCAAATTTCAGTTTCGAACTTCAAATCTTGGTTTCAGCTTTTGGTTTTGAATCTCTCCATCCTCCTTGGGCTTGGCCCGTTTTCTTCCCTTGGGCTCAGCCCACTCCCCTGCCCTTTTCCCTGGCTATCCCGTGCGCCCAGTTCGCGCTCAACGCCCAGCCGCGCGCGCGTGCGTGCGCGATGCTGCGTGCGCTGCGCTGCGCCCGCTTACCCACTTGCCTCGCGCCTCACCTGTCGCCCGTGCGTGTGCCAGAGTCACCTCCGCATTCGTGCCCTCACCTAGTCCCGTCCCAGTTTCACCACGCGCACATCAGTAGGTCCCATCAAGCCACCTCGTTGCCTCACCAGCACCCAGCTCCACCTACCCTGGCCTCCAAAGTCGTCGCTGCCCTATCCTTTCGAGCCTCGTCCATCCCCCGCGCCGCCTTGGGGCCGCGTGCCTTCGAGCCTCCTCAACGACCATCTCCTCCCCTCTTGTAGCTATAAGGACCCCTGGCCATCCCCCTTGCCTCCCCGCCTTGTCTCCCTCTCGTTCTCCGAGCAAAAGCCGACGAGGAAGCCGAGCCCCATTTCTGCATGTGCGTCGTTGTCGTCAAGTTCGCCGCTCCGGTGAGCTTTTCGTCGCTCTCGCCACGTCATCCCGCGTCCCCCTTGGCCCTCAACCTTTTTCCCCTGTCTATTTGCCCGATTCACCGTTGTGGAGCTCCCTCACCGTGAGCACCTCTTCCCCGCTGCTGGTCGCCGTGGAACCCCCTCCCCGAGCTTCCCCAAGCCACCCCTCCCCTTCCTCACCTCCGGTTGGTTTGAGGCAGCCGCAGCCGCCTCTAGACGCAATTTCGTCTAATGAAAGTCTGTACTTACTAAGAGCAAAGCTGTCGTAAGGACTATCCATAACGAAAACTGCAAAAACGAAACTAACACTATTACTACTTTAATCTTAGCATAACAATAACTAACAATAAAAGTATTACAAAAATAGTATCGTACCTCTTTTGCTGACTTGCTGACGAAAATTGAAATTTCTAAATTTTGGCACAAATTTTTTGAATTTTGTCAAATTAGCTCAACACGGATTTGAATTTGCACAACACAAATTCAAAGAGAGAATGGAGAATGAAGGGGTGCTAAATGAGGGGAGGTATGGTGCCTATTTATAGAAAAAATTTCAAATTTTTTTAATTTTTTGCTATTTTTTAAGCCCCCAACAGTCAAAAAAATGTCAAAAAACTCCCCAACAGCCGAATTTTTCGAGTTGTGCCATGCCGTGCACGGCCCACGGGCATGACACGGCCTGACTCGCCCGTCTGGCCGTCTTCTTCTCCCCTCCAAGGCCGGCCTCGCCCGTGCCACCGCCTCCTCGATCCTCGCCTCACGCGACGCGCCTCCTCGCCTCACATGACGGGCGGCCTCACCGCCTCCTCGCCTCATGGCGGCGCGACCCACCACCTCCTCGCCTCACGTGGCGGCGCGACCCGCCGCCTCACGCGCGCGCGCCTTGTCGACTCCGCCTCCTCGCCTCCCCGCAGCCGCCTCGTCGACTCGCCGCCTCCTCGCCTCCCCGCCGCCTCGATGACCCGCCGCCTCCTCGCCTCTCTGCGACAGTCGTCATCGACCCTGCCGCCTCCTCGCCTCCTGCGACCCCCCGCCTCCTCCTCCGTCCTCTCCGTGACAGACTACCATCGCTGCCGCGCTGGCTCGCCTCCTCCTCCTCCTTCGTTTGGCAGTGACTGCGTGCCCATGACGCCCTCCTCCTCCTCCCTTCAAGCCTTGACCTTGTCTTGTTCTTGGCTGGCTCAAACCCTCTGCCTCTACTTCCTTTGTAGTCGTGCTGCTTGCCCGTCTTGCGTCTTGGGACCGCCCAGCCGTCTTGAGGTGGTGGCCCAAGCACGCAACCCGGGGTCTCGTCTTGGGGCAGCCTGACCCATGAATAGTGTGGGCCATGCTGTGCTTGGGCAGACTTCTGATATCATGCTTCGTCTTGGGCAGGTAGCCTAGCCCATTTGGCGACTCGTCGTCGATAAAACACATCGGGAGTATCAATGTTTGAGATGAAATTTCTGAAACGTCTTGTTTATGATTAGTGCTAGCTACACTGGTTATATCGTGTGGGTAAAGTGTACAACCTCTATAGAGTGTTAAACAAATCTATTCGAATAGCTGCGTCCGTGGTCATGGACATGCTCAGGGATTTCACATGAGGGGTAGATTTTCATGAAATATTTGGGAAGGGAGCTATGTGATCTAAGTCATATGGCTGTGTGAATAATGTGATTAGACTTTATGTCCTTTGTGAAAACAACTGTTAAATTAATATTGTTTATTTGTTTAAAATATTGTTTCAATATATTATTCATATTCAATTGCAAATATTGCATTTCTGCAAAAAAAAAACCATAGAAATTATTTCCTTTGAAATAAGTCATCACGTATATATTACATTTTGTGGTATGACTTGCGAGTACGGTTGTGTACTTATGCTTGCTATAATCAATCAACAGAAGTGGAGGAGTCTTCGCCCGCTTTTGAGGAGGAGTTCTACGAAGGTGTTGATCGCTAGGTTTTGATCCCAGTCGGTTGCCTGTGGTGAATCGATGGGTTTCCGCTGAAGTTTAATTTGTTCCGCTACTGCTTATTTAATTATTGCCAGCCCTGCGAGGCTTAATAAATGTAAACTCGACCTTAAGGTCACAACGGTTATTTATTATTCAAATTTCTCGTTTATTATATTATTCGTCTTGTGTGGATCAATATTCACCTGTGTTGACACTGTGTGCGCTAGTGTGAACATGGACTAGTGCATTATACACAGAGAGTCTAGAATTGCAGCTGTGTGCCCGACAATAAGTTTCAGAGCGTTCGCTTGCAACGACCTCTAATACCACCCACCACAAGTAAGAAGACAAATGTGTGGCGCAAAATATAGGGTGCGGGTTCTTCCTCCGGGTCCAGGGCTCAGATTCTACAACATCGGGTTCAGAAGCAACATTGCTGACCCAAAGAGTAGGGAACTATCCATCTATCTGGATAATGATACGATGGATTACCAGGCAGATGGCTTTGAAATTTTGCATTGGCGGCATCACTGGCATGACCATAACGTGACATATCCAGTGTTATCCATATTAGCACATGATGCATTAACTGTTTTTGTCTCGACGGTTTTTTCCGAGTCTGTTTTCAGTCTTTCTGGAAGAATATTAGAGGAAAGAAGAACAAGCTGATGCACGATAGATAATTGAGAGTTGACGGGTGTGTTCGAAAATCTTTATATAGACAGCGACACTTAGAACATGGCAGTATGCAGAGCTATAGACCGTACTGTTTGTTCCTTTGCTAAAGTTTTCTCGTGTTGAGTTTTCACTTGGCAACCATGTAAATATTAATAAAGCTCATTTTTTACATTTTCAATTTATCAATCTCTTTATGAGTATATACCTCATTTTTACTATTTTAATTTGTATTTTTAAATTCTATACATTTTTGAATTTTTTTAATGTTTTCGAACTGAGATAGGCCAACCCCGATCCGAGAGCTTAGCGTGTTGTGTCTGGATTAGTAGCCGAGTCCACGAACCAATACAACACGACCTGTTTAGTTATCCAGTTTGCCTAACCAGTGCCTACATAAATCCAGACATCCATTTGGACACCTCTAGCTGTCCCACAGTGATGGCCTCGCCTGGTACGTGCCGGGGAGAAGAGAAGAGTAGAGGACCCGGGGTGCTATCATAATTCACCGACACATGCATGGGCGAGTATCACAAATGGGAAAGACGATTCCGTACTAATCGACGAAGGGTGCCGTACTAATCGACGCAGGGTACAGGTCGCCTTTTGACTCCATGGGCCTGGGCGCCATGTAGGCGCACATGCCGCAGACTGCGGGGAAACAGCTCGATCCGCGGATAAAGAAGAAGAAGAACACGAGGGAAAAGGCGCGTCCAAAAGAAGGCGGATGTCACCGCGTCGGCCAACCAAGCGGTGCCTGTCTGGTCGGTGTTGATCGCTGGGTGCACTGCATACAGAGCGAAGAGAGCGTCAGCTCCGAGCTGATATTCCCCTTGCTCACCGGCGACAGGATACATAGCCGCAAAGTTTAATGGTACCAAGTAGGATGCCACCACTAGCAGCTCAATATGTGCTTGCACATTGCATAATTGCATCGCCGGTTCTGAATTCTGATGCCTCATGTGTAAGATCGGATGCCGTGTTGGAGATCTGGATCAAACGAAGGGAGCCGCAATAACTCGGAGGCAGCAACGCGGGACAGCTAATGAGACTTGAAAAGCCGGACCGGCAAAGACGGGATGGTTTGGCTGGACGCTGTTGTACCGCTGCACGCCAGGCTCCCTTCCGTTTGACCAGAGCCGCACATTTCTAGACTAGTGTTACACATCAAATTGGCAAAGTAAAAGTCTATTGCTATGCTAGCTAGTGTGCATGCTATGCCGACAGGATAAGAAAAGAAATGCTACTACTGGGAGCTTCATCGGAAGGTCGCAAGGAGACTGGATAATTTGGCCGCGTGCTTTACCACTTTACCGGCAACCAAATCATGTCAGCAACTAACGAACGGAATCTTGCACAAAAGCAGCGAGTAAACGGAACTGGTTTATTAGACTGCATGCCTCCTCCGAGGTAGGTTCTGCAAATTTACAGCGCGCGGGAACTGGTTTATTGGAGTGCAGGCGCGCGCAGTGTCAACTTTTTTTCCCTTTGCGAAGCGGAGCGCGCGTACGATAGGTATCCGAGATTCGAAATTATAGTGAAGGGGTAATCAAATTAGCATCCTTATTAGAATGGGAGAGAGATGCTAGGACCAGCGATGCTTTTCTGCGGTCCGAAATTTACTTCTTCAGACAGATACGCTTTTCCTCTTGGAACATAAATGCTCTAACCAAGCATCCGCAGAAACAAGTGTAGGCTTTCGGAGCGCATGAAAAAAACGCACAGGCATGTAACATAACAGAAAGGAAACAGAGCAAGTAGTGCAGGATGATAGAAGTTTAAACTTTTAGTAGGCTTAACGAATCTTAGTTTATTTCGTTTGTGTGGCTGAGTTCTAGCACTGTATAAGCGTCTCTTGCACTGTAATATGCATGAGAAAGAAGAGAAAGAAAAAGCAACGCCTGCAATAGTGACCAGGGTTACGATAAAAAACGTCTCGCATTGTTTCTTCTATTCGTCAGTTCTCATGCTTAATTTTTGCCGTCGTACGTGTGTGCTGATCCTGGTTGAAATGTGACAATTGGTATAAAAGCTATGACGAAGGACGGGGAACCAAACGGTTTGAACGAGAGTTCCATTTCACTGCAACATTCGATGCTCACCAAGAACAATTGTGTGGTATGGGCTATGGAGATGAAGATCTATTTGAAGGCGCAGGGTGTGTGGGATGCGATTGAATCGAAGGGGGTGATCAACATGCGCAGGGATCAGATGGCGCTAGCGGCCATCTATCAGGGCGTCAACGAGGACACCCTCTTTTTGCTTGCCGAGAAGAAGACGACAAATGAGGCTTAGAAGACGCTCAAGGCCATGCACATGGGCGCGGAGCGTGTCGTGAAAGCACGAATTCAAACCCTTAAGTCTGAGTTTGGGGGGCTATGGATAAAGGAAGCAGAGTCGGTCGACGACTTAGCTATGCAGTTGACAACAGTGGTCAATAAGATCTGCGTGTTTAGTGAGAAAATGGAGGAGACGTACGTGGTCAAGAAATTCCTCCGTGTTGTCCTTGCTAAATTTCTTCCGATCGTGTCTGCTATTGAGCAATTTGTCGATCTTAAAACCATGACCGTGGATGAGTTGATCGGAAGACTCAAGGTACACGAGGATCGTCTCGTGAGCTATGGCGTCGTCAGGGAAGAACATGTGTTGCTCACCCATGCCAAGTGGAAGTTCAAGGAGGCGAAGGCCTGCAGACACAATAGGAAACTTGACACGACAAAGGTGAGATGCTATATTTGTCCGGACTATAGACACTTTGCCTTAGAATGTCGTTCCAAGAAGAAATAAGAGAAGACTTATTTTGTAGAAAAGCTAGAAGATGACGAGTCGACGCTACTCATGGTTGAGGTCTGTGAGTTGTAATCCCGTATCGAGCTAGAGATGAGTATGGGACGTTAAGAAGATGTGTTCACCGTCCCAAGTCGAGTTCGAGTTGGGCAAGTCGTAGTTAAGACCGACTGTCTCAATAAGTAAGAGCCCAAGGTGTGTTCGAGTTGTGCCACCGTCTCCGACCGAATGCGCGTGAGCCAAGTTGAAGTCGATTCCTCTTGGCAACTGAGTTCCCAGTCCTGGAGATGCAAGATCAAATTGTGCAGAAAGAAGAACAAATAACAAGGTTAAGGGAGTAATTGATAGAAGTTTAATCCTTTTGTTTCTTTTTTTGTTGTTGTATCTGAATCTTAGTAGGCTTGGTGAGTCCTAGTTTACTTCGTTTGTGTAGCTAAATTCTAGCGCTATATAAGTAAGAGATTTGTACTCTTGTATATAGGGGCGGCCCTAGCAATTGGGCACGGCTGGGCGGCCGCCCGAGGTAGCCGACGCCGGCGACCCCCCCCCCTCTCCCTCAGTGACTCAGTCCCAGGCGCCTTCTTCCCGTCTGTCGATGGCCAGAGGCCAGCACGAGCCGCCAGCCGCTAGCGCCCCATTGCAGAGTCCAGAGGAGGAGGCGGGAGGCCACAACCCAAAGAAGACTTACGACCCATGTCCGGCCCAGCTAAGCCCATCTGCATCATTATATCTCCCTGTTGGTTCTTCCCCCCAAATCCCCAAATCCCAATCCAATTTGCAAAACTCAAAATCTACAAACCTAGGCACAGACGGAGCAGCGGTCTTGGCAAGCCAAGACCGGGAGGCGGCAAGTGCGGGAGGAGAGCAGAGGCTTGGCCGAAGTGAGGCGGATCGGGAGGAGCTCCATCCCGAGCCGAGCCGAGCAATGGATGGCGGGAGAGCTCGGTGGTGCTAGGAACCTGTGGCCGGCGTGGCGGGGCGGGAGGAGCTCCACCGGCCGGGAGGCGGCAGCCGACATGTCGGCAGGGAGGGAGATGAGTCGTGAGAGTTGAGACTGAGGCGTGAGGTGAGCTGGGCCCGCCTAAATATGCTGCTAGAGTACTTATCATCTTTTTGCCTTGCCGTATTGATCCTGAATTGTTATATGTTAGAGTTGAGACTTGACTGACTTGTGATTTGTGAATGCCAGAGAGACTTGTGAATTGTGATTTGTGAATACTAGAGTGGTAGAAAATAGAAATCAAGATTCAAGATGGCATCTCCTAAGTCGAAAAGAAAATGTAAGAATTGGATTGTGAATGCCTGAATGGTGAATACTATGAATTTGCAATGTGTCATGTGTGATACTCACAGTGACTATAATTTATAAATGATTATTGATGAATGAAGAGCTATTTCGATTTGCTAGATTTGAAGAGCTATTTTACCATTGCGTCGTCGTCGAGTGGGTCGACCCTGCAAATTATTCTGTAAACTTCATTAATGAGGTACATTTTTTACATTTGTTCCGTCTTTGTATGTTCCCATGATGCGGATTGTAGTTTTGAGATTCATTTAGTGTCATATGCTCTATTGAAAGTGATTGCAACGTGTATTATATATGCCTTACTTTGTTATAAAATAATAGTATTAGTTTATTTTGCGCAACCTAAATTTTAATTCTGGTCCGCCATTGCTTGTATGTGTGAGAAAGAAGAGAGAGAAAAAGTAACGTCCGTAGTAGAGACCAGGTTGCGAAAAAAAACGTCTCGTATTGTTTCTCCCGTTCGGCGGTTTCTCGTGCATGATTTTTTGCGTTGATCTGGTTGAAAGCTAACATAGGAAGCCATAGTCTATATATAACAATATACTTTTGATTAATCACCATTTGAAAGGATAAATTATAAAGCGACAGTGGGCGGGAGAGCGTATCCTGTACGCCTGCCTCCTCCATTTCCCACACAGGCTTCCGCTTGCCCATTTTGCCAATTGCAACAACAGAGACTCCAACCCTATAGACCGAATCCCATGGACGCTCAAGACACTTTTCGACGACGACGCCTCACCTAAAAGCACCAATAGGCAATAGCCCAACCGACACAATTACAACAACGCAATGACTAGACGCTTTTCGAGGACCAGTCACAGTAGCTGTGCTTCTAGTAGTAGTAGTAGCAGTGCCGGCTCCAATTGCGGCGCGGGCACCTAATCCGCCGGTTGGGTTCAGCTGTACTGCACGAAGGAGCGGTAGAAGGCGTTGGGCCTCCAGTTCGCCGGGATCACGTCCTTAGCCACCAGCGTCTTGCCGGACTCGTTGCGGATGCGGATGGAGAAGGGCGCCTGGAGCCGGTGGTTGGTGTCCAGCCTCCAGATGGATCCCCACGACTCCCGCATCGGCGTCCACTTGCCGGTCGGCGGCCCGTGCGCCGTCCGCGACTCCATCAGGTCCACCTGCACCACGTCGCCGTCGCCGTCCTCGTACTCCACGAGCACCGCGAAGTAGACGGGGTTCGAGAACTGCTCCACGTGGAACCCGATCTTGAGGCCCGGGAACTCGCACGGCACCCTGCACATACCAGGTAAAGACAGGTCGTGTCAGTTACTGCACGCCTAAAAGTGACTGGGTACGAGTACGAGAGAGGAAAAAGGAAAGGGACGTTGCTGATCTTTTTTTGTCAGCCTAATCTTCACGGGGAACCTTTTCCCTTACTGTAATGTTCATCAGGGGCCCATTGGTTGATAAAGTTTTTGCTGCCAGAGTGAGTGCAAGATCGAAACGGGTGGCCGGTGGCGTATAGTAGCAGCGCACGCATCTGTTGTTAGGCTGCAAAAGGAGGTGTGCCCACTAGTAGCCAAAAAAGAGCATGTTGAGATGTTGCAGTCGTAGAGAGAGGAAGCGGAGAGCCGGGCAATAAAACTAAGCTCTGTCATGCCATGCATCTGCGCTGCACATGCATGTGCAGGGCAGACCGGCAGAGGGTGTGTCCACCGTCGCGTGTGCCTGTGCGGCTGTGTCCTGTGCCCGTGGAGTAATGTGGGCAGTTGGGTGGATCCACTCCGCTCCACCTAACTTTAACTTGCCGCGGCACGGCGCCAGGCCTACTAGCTGCTGCTTGCCCGGCCGACGGAAAATTTTACGAAGAATTGGAGGGAAACGTCTATGGCAAATGGTAAGCACAATTTAACACTACGCTAGTACAACACTAAGTGGCGGCAGAGCAGAGCAGAGCAGTTTCGTCACTGACCTGGTGAACTCGATGTCGATGATGCCGGAGTGGCGGAGCTTGTCGTTGAGGCCTGGCTTGGCGAGCCTGCCGAACGCCGTGCCGCTGAGGTCGAAGTGGTACTTGGAGACGGGGTAGTAGTTCATGTCGGTGATGATCACCGTCTCCGACTTGCCGGAGCAGGAGGGGTCCTTCCTGCATCTAATCTGAGGAAATGCGCAGAGACCAGAACAAAACGTCAGGCTCAAGCACCAGCAATAGAGACAATGAGAGTCAACCAATGCGTTGGCACCGGCACGCTGCACAGTGAAAGACGCTGTCACAGAAAGCGAGCGAGCCACACATGTACATATGCATATGGGTCCCACTTGCAGACGCTGCAGATCGATGGCCGGGCTTGACAGGTAGGTTGTAGCAATCTTTTTACCTTGTAGCAAGAGCCGCATCCCTTGCCGTCCTTGAACAATGGCTGGTTGCCGCAGGATGTCATGGACACGAACGGGTACTGGTTGGTGTGCTTGAAGCCGCAGGCGCCACCTAGAAAGGATCCGGCACCAAGGCATGAGCCGCATTGCCCACAAGAACAACGGAAACAAGAACAGATCCTGGAAATGTGGGATCCTTACCGTTGTCGTCGGGGCCGGCGCCGTTGGGCTGGCCGTACCAGGTGGCCCTGGCCGCGGTCCAGGGGCCCCAGTAGACGGCGGCGTCGCTGGTGTTGAAGTCGACGGCGGGGGCGTCGCTGGCGTTGACGCGGTGGACGACGGCGAGGAGGGAGAGGAGCGCCGCGAGGGCGGCGAGGGAGGAGAGCGAGCCCATGCTTTTCTTTCTTTCTTCCTCCTCTTGGCAGTGGTGTGGATCTGACGAGTGAAGTGCAGTGAGGACTGAGGAGTGATGGTTCGTTTGGTTTTGGGTGGGAGGTGGCCGTGGTGCGGTGGGCGCTATTTATAAGCCAGATGGGTACGTGACTAAGATGTGGGGTTGTGTGTGCGCGAGCGCAGAGAAGGGAGAACGTGCCATGTTGGGTCGCACATGGCCTGGCCTGGCTCGGAGCCTCGCAGTCTCATCTTGTTACGGCAGCGCGTATTAAAGTTGGCAGATGATAGTTGGGGCTGGTAGATAGGCTAGCTGCCATGCAGCTTAGCTCAGGCCTCACCGCCTCAGCCTCAGATCGGAGAATTCAGATAGGAGGAAGGAGAGACGCAGAAACACAACAGAACAGAAGGTGCATGTTAGAGATGTCGGCATGTGCCATGAGATGAGAAATGTTCAGACTCCATAGCCGTCCATAACTAGCTAGCTTAGCTGCAAAATGTGCAGCCGGCATTACTGCGGCGAGTTAATGTGCTTGTTTCCTGCTATTGGTGCCAGTTTGACATGGAGATGGATATATAGATCTTGTTCTGTTTTGGATTTGGACGTTTTCTCATTTAGTTTTGATATGATGGGGGCAGGAAAACAGACGAGCAAACCTTGGTGCAGTGCTGTGTTTCGCTTGACAGTAAAACACAGCGGCATGGCTACATAACCTGTGCTCGTGTGAAGCTACAAAGGTAGTCTGAATCTTTCATGGTACACAGAATGAAAATTAGAATCCACTAACTGCATTACTTGAGAATTGCGATTCCTTTCGTGATTAGGATTAGTTTAACTGGAGGGTTACTTGCAGTTCGCCTTGAATGCATCTGGTTCCTAACCGACCGAACCAGTGTTCAGACTTCAAAATTCAGAACCTGACGGCTTCACTCCTAGTACTTGGTCCTTTTTTGTGACGAGCTAGCTGTACATTGCCCTTGCGTTCATCTTTAGCGCTCGCAATAATTTGCTAGCGACACTAATTTTGCCGGAAAAACGATGTGACAGATCGGCATAAAGAAAACCAGGATATGCCCTGCGCAAATAGTACATGCTTGCTGCTTTTGACTCCATTTGTCCTTAATTTCCATATCATCCCACATGCCCGTAACAACCCGCGATATCTCGATCGATACATGCCGGCAAATTAAGTTGGCCGGTAAAGAGGAAAAAAATCTGCCCCATACCAACTAGCTAGCTGAGCATTGAACAATGCGCAATGAGCAGATGAGCGATGAGCAGAGCTCCACCGATGCAGGGTACTAGTGCGTGCGTGCGTGCGAAGCACGATCGATCGACGAAATCGATGAATTTGACGGGTGATCCTTCGAGCGCTACAACCACATCTGGCCCGGCATGGGTGTCGACCGGAATGCTTCAAGGACACGCAGAAACTAACAGCATCGCACGCAGCATCGATCGATCGCAGCCAGCGTTTGCGCTTAATCCACACGAATATGATCCTGGTCCAGCACATCGCAGCGTTGGCTCGCTCGTGATCATGTACGCTAGCAGCTGGGTCGCTTTCTAATAACTTTCTTCTTCTTCTTCTTTTCTGGGAAGGATATATATATCGATTGTTGGTTAACCCTGTAGGTAACTAGGTAAGCATGCAATGATACGGTCGTCTGATACGTACATAAACTCATCGCAACTTCCAGGCGCAGGGGCAGCAATAATGTTCAGACTAGCTCGACACTCACCTGCTAGTTGGCGCCGCTCTCGCCCGCGGTTGAGTCATTGAGTGTGGATGTACAGATGCATGGTTGGAAATTGGCCTATTTATGAGGTTCATTTTCTTTGGAAATTTTAAAGTGCATGGTTTAACATGGAAAGAAAGTTATGCATGGTTTAACATGGAAAGAAAGACAACAGATTTGATCGGTCCGATAAGAGATAGACTGGTTGTAAGGAGTTATAGACTGGTCATGAGTTGGCTAGACATGATCACGGACTAGTCGGGATAAGTCATGACTAGTTGTAAAGGGCTATTACTTGATTGTGATCAGATATCAGATACGAACTTGTTGTAATTAGTAATAAACTGGTCATAAGTGACTATCACCTAGTCGGGGTTCGTAACGACCTGATTGTAACTATATTCGAACTGGTCGTAAAAAGTTACGAGCTGGTTGTAACCAAATACAAACTGGTTGTAAAGAGTTGCGAGCTGGTCATAAATGGCCAAGAGCCAATTGTGCATTTCTCTCTCCTTTTGTTTCAACTGGTCAAGTGTTGTTAAACACTGCATAAAATACCATTATTTGGTTTGAATTAACAGTTACCGGTGACTTAATTCGAGTTTATTACAATAGTTACTAAAGAGTAAATGTTTTGTCCTTATAATTAGAGACGCCTAGAATAAAAAAGAAGAAGAATATCTCTGCCAGTGACTTAATTCGAGTTTATTACAATAGTTACTAAAGAGTAAATGTTTTGTCCTTATAATTAGAGACGCCCAGAATAAAGAAGAAGAAGAATATCTCTGTTCCTTCCTTACTTCGTCTTCCTCCTCCGGTGAATTGTGTTGTAGTGTTGAGCTGTTGTACCACACTGGCCTTCCTCCTCGGCATGCACCGGTAAGGGAGGAGAGTGGCTATCTTCGAACCGTTGTTGCAGAGAGCACCTGCACGGGGCGACAATAAGGTTTCTGGGCAGCGCATCCGTGCGACTGCTCGGCTTCTTCCTCGACGCTGTCTACTTCCACGACCGTGTTAGTGTAGCTTCCTATTCTTCAACAAGCCCTACTGTAAGTCATTTGTGCGACTGAACAACTATGTTCTTGCGTATATTTCAAAGTACAATGTGTTGCCTGTTATTAGTATTGATTTATGCATCTCTAGTTATTTGTGAAATTTGCCTCATAATCAAAATTGGAATTAAAATATTGCGCATATCTCCAACTATCTAGAAACCTTATTGCGAATATTTTTGTGATTCAACAATGATTGGTGTTTCTGATGCTATCTGAGAGGTTCTTTGGTCAAAACTTTTGTAGATGGCAAACTACGGCGAAGTTTTGACTCATGTCTTTGAGGCTCTGGTGGGTTATCCACTCGGAGTATCCATTTATGATTGAACAATATATGCAGTTCTACAATGTGAACAACACAACCCTTGGTTGCATTCTGACCATACTAGAAGATCAACTGTATGATGTGTACATGGACTTCAAGTCCCTGACAGAGTTGTGGGATATACTAGAGCACAAAATATACGAAAGCTGAGGCTGGTCGTTGGCTCTATATGTGCGAGCAATTCTTCGATTTTAGCATGGGTGATGATAAGTCGATAGTTGCACAAGCTCATGAGCTTTAGTTGCTGATCCGCGAGATTGTGCATTTGGGTTGTGTTCTGCACCCTAAGTTTGTGGTTGCGGGCATTGTTGACAAACTTCTTACTACATGCCGGGATTTTGCCACTAGTTTAAAACATAAGAGGGAAATGATTTTTGTTGAGGATCGCATTGTTGCCCTTGATGTGGAAGAAAAGATCACAGCAAAAGATGCACCAAGCATTTTCAGCCAGAACAATCAGAACAATGACAAAGTCATAGAGAAGAAATATGGCAAGAAAAACAAAGTTTTTAAACCAAACAAGACAATTAGTTTTAAGAAAAACAAAACTAAGAAGGACCTGAAGGGCATGACCTGCTTTGTGTGTGTGGAAAATACGATAATATGACGAAGGAATGTCGCTTCCGCAAGAGCAAGGATGTTGAACAGCCAAATAAGAAGTCTGTCAACGTAACCATAGACGAGGTCTCAACAAGAGGGTACTAAAAGCATGTAGGCCCCTAAAAATGATTTTGGTAATTAATGACAACAATGTACTATAGGACTAACATGTGTGCTAAGATGTTTTAAAAGTTTAGCCCTAGAGTTTGAATGACGATATGAAAATGGCAATGCAAAGTCAATAAAAGATCGACATGGCTCAAGAAAAAGGTATTACGAAGCCTAAGGACCATTTTATAGTTTTTACCGGTCTCGGTATTTGGTGAAAAGACCGGATTGATAGGCTATATGCCGTACTATAAAGAGGGATCATGGCTAGTAGCTTGAGGATTTATTTTGTGCCATTGTGATCAACTATGAGTCATGCATTGCATTTAGAATTTCATATGGAAAAAGTTCGTTGAAAAGCAGTATGACCAAGAAGCGGTAATCTGTAGATCTTGAGTATGACCGAGTTCTAGTTGGTGGTACGTAAATTCTAGAGAGCATGTTTTTGGGAGTTTTTCCTCCCTTGGAAATCGGTAGTACCGATTGTGCCAAGAGGTACTATCACCGTGTGGTAGTACCGGATTTTGTGAGTGCGGTAGTGTTGTTGGTCTAAAAACTGAACACGAGTGAGGGGGCGGACGTCGGCCGTGTTACGGGCATCGTCCACGACAGTGAGAATGACACAAGGGTTTATACAGGTTTGGGGGTCCGAGGGGACCACCCTACTCCTGTCGGTGGCCTATAGGGGTTTGAGGGTTCCTCTCGGAGGCTCACCTGATGTCTTGCTTTCTTATATTGCTGAAGAGAGCTCCTCCCTTGAATGAGGGATACATAGGATATTTATAGGCTCTTGGGCCTGTACAAATGATGAAAATACCCATTGAGGGATAACTACTCTAAGAGTACAAGCGAGGGGTACAATCGGTCTTTGGCAGGTGATTACATTTCTATATCCGTTGAATATGTGTTTTCCCTGTGGAGTGGATCCTACTAGTAAGTGGATGGAATATTCTTCCAACAGTAGCCCCCCTACCCCTTGGCGTTCTGGGGGAAATGTCAAAGGGGCAGTCTTGAATTGTTCCTTTTATGCAAAGGTTGACATTTCAGAAGAGTTCTGGTGGGTTTGATAGAACACGTGCGTAGACCACTGCAATAGAACTCCACCAGGGCGCAAGGGAACACTCTGCCAGGGCATTAGTCCCCTGTGTGTATCTGACCATTTCTTTCCCTATGTAATTGTCCTTATACTTGGATACAGATGTGCATAGAGATGTCGTATCAACTGAATTATCCTCTTTTCCTTTTGCAGTGTCAGGCGCTTTTGCTTTTTCCATGTGAGTTTGTAGCTGAGTGTCTTCATGTGAAATAATGAAGGTTATTTAATGCAATGGAGACATGCTAAGGTGCCAGTTCGTGGGAATTCAAGGCAAGTGCCTTTTCTTCTTTTCTTTCTCTCGGTTCTTCTTCCCCATGGAGCTTGCTCTCCACCGAGGCCTTCCCATGGCGCTGCCCTGGCTCCCTGCGTGCCTGGACCGGCCCTTCATGGCGTCGCCACCACCCGCGTCTCCCCGCACAGCGTCCGGCTCCCCCTCGGCCCTCCATGGCAGTTCGGCCTCTCTGCGGTCGTGCGCTCGTCCCCGGTTGGCTCGAGCCTCCTGCGCCTGTTTGCCGGCTCGGATCAGCCCCAGCCATGCCATGGTGCCCGTTCTCCTCCTCCCGTGCTCCTGCAGCCTGGCTTGGCCCACCCGCTGCTTGGCTCGGTTCTGGCTCCTGCGCTGTCTATGGCCTCGCGTGCCCCTCATGTACCCGACCAGTTTTGTGCCGCCACTGCCGACGGCGTCGTGCCTTCACCCACGCGTCCCTGGCCCCTGGTCTGGCCACTTGCGCTCCTTTGTCACCGGCGCGTGCTCCCGCTCTACTGCTCGGTGTGGCTCGGGCCTTCAGAGTGCAGTCGCATGGGAGGGCTACACGACCTGGCGTGAGGGCGCGAGCGCGAGGGCACGAGGCACACAAGGGCATAGGCCACACGGGTGCACGAGGGTGCAGGCACGAGGGCACACGAGGCCGCGGGGCGCGCAAGGGCTCGGGCACGGGCGTGAGGGCACGCGAGGGTGCGGGCTCGAGGGTGCGGGGCACGCGAGGTATCCGCCATGGGGCGTGCGAGGGTGCCGGTGTGAGGGCACGTGAGGGTGTGGGAGCGTGGGCGTAGGGCACGTGAGGGTGTGGGAGCGTGGGCGTAGGGCACGTGCATGCTCGGGCACGAGGGCACGGAGCGCACAAGGGTGCCGGCACGTGGGCACGCGAGGTCTCGGGCACGAGGGCATGGGTGTGAGGGCACGGGGCGCGCGAGGTCTCGGACACGAGGGTGCGGGGCACGTGAGGGCGCGGGGGCGCGGGCATGAGGCGCGCGAGGGTGCAGGGCTCGAGCCATCACAGGGCGCGCGGGTACTAGGGGCACGGGTGCATAGGGCGCACCGAGCGCGGGCTCACAGAGTGCGTGGGGGCGCAGGCGCACAAGGCACACGGGGTGCGCATGGCGTGGGCGCACAAGGCACACAGGGTGCATGGACGCAGAGGGCATGCATGGCGGCTGTATATTGAATCTATTCGTAAGATGTTATATTCTATATAATTTATGTGCCTGTTGGTGTTCCTTCGCTGAGTACTTATTCATTTTTCATTGTTGTCACCGTAGGTTTTTCCCGCTTCGCCGCCATGACTAAGGACCGTGACCTCTTCTACTGGGGAAAAGGAGACAAGGACCGGGTTAAGGCAACCGTTATGGATTTGCCATGCGATGATCTTGATCAGGATGTCGAGATCCTTGATGACAGCCTCGGCAAGGAGGCTCTTGTGGGTGTCGAGCCTTCCTTGCTCACTAAGGCGGAGAAGGCGACATTGGTGGCACCTGGGAGCCGCCTCACACTGAACGATGTTCAGTGGCCGGGGCCAGACGAGCGCCTCTACCCCCGAAAGGGGTACACTGTTGCGATCAAAGCTTGGTTTGAGGTCGTCCTGGGGCTTCCTATCCATCCCTTCATCCGGACCCACATGAAGCACTACTAGATTGAGCTCTCGCACTTCTCGCCCAACCTCCTTGCCAGGGTGAGAGTGTTCATGTGGCTATGTGAGATGGCAGGGCATTGGAAACCTTGACATCGATGTTATCTTCATCTACGGCGACCTCTCACAACTTCTTTGTCAACAGAACCACTCTTCATCATCGGCAACCCTACTTCAACGACTACTATGACGGCAGACAACTTCACCAATGGCTCTTCACATGGCACTCCTTGTCGGCTTCTACTCTAGCCTGAGTGTCTGCGATTCTTCCACTCTGACTGTGGGGGATGTTAGAGTACATGTCTTGTATGACAAGATTATTAAGGATCGAATAGAATCAGTTAGGATTTGTATCCGATATGGTTTCTTTTATATTTCTATTAGATTGACTTGATCTCCAAGTCATCATATACTCTATATATATGCCCCTGGCTCAAGCAATACACTCGACTATTCTATCTTCCTTCAATATGGATATAAGCCCTCTCTCAAACATGTAGATATCAATCATGTTAGATATTATATGTGCAAGTTTACTATGTTTACTTTTTATTTAACTCTGATTATCATGTTTAGTTGGTACCGATGATGCTACAAGTTCATTGAATAGTCTAATGGATGACATAAACGCAACTGCCGCTGCTTCATGTTGTTTTTTGCTGACGTTGTCTTCGGCGCTCTGTTCGCTCTTCAGAGCCCCTGTTTACATGCTCTTCACGGTTATCTAAAAAACAGCAGGTGCCCATCAGGGCATGTACAATGGTATAGACAACTGCTGTCTATAGCAACTCTCCATATCACCTGTAGACAACACTAAAGATAGCTCATACAATAGTACAGACGGCTGCTGTCTTTTTAGTTGTCTTTATAGAACACACAATCTTTTAATGCTTTTCTTGTGCTATAGTCAACTACAGGATTGTAGACAACATCTTTCTCTCTCTTCATTCTCTTTCATCCACGTCAGCAAAAACCATACGTGGCATTGACCATAGACGGCTGACATAAGCCGATTGTACATGCTCTCATAAGGTTAGAATATATACACTCAGTCTTGGGGGGCACTCTAACCTATCATGTGTACCATGGAAGAATAAGACAATATTTTTCCAAGTTTTTAGTTAGTTTCTAACTAATTGCTAGGTTGGATTTGAGCCATGGGTGCTCACTTCATCATCCTTTTTATCTGATACTAAAACAGCATACCGTGACAAAATTTATCCATTTGCTATTGTTTTTCGACTTGCGAGTTGTCATGCCAATGGTAGCCCGACACATCAATCGTAGTGATTGTATCGGGGGCGTCCACTGACAAATAAATTATCTGCTCTTCGCTATTGGGCCGCCTAAAACTACAAATTGATCGAGGTGATGCGCGACAATTGGCGGCTTTCACTTGTAGTTGGTATCATGGGAACCTAGCTTAGGACATGATATTTTGTGTGATCAGTCTAAATCTAAAGATCCTTCAAGGACCGTAGGCAAATAATTTGCCATTACGTTATCATCACCACCAGCGGCTTTGATGACGGTAGAATAAATCTAAAGAAATTCTAATGGGTTTTGTGTCCCATTGAACTTCTCTATGTTGGTTGGTCGGAACCTGTTCGGCCAATGAACAGCTTGGAGATCTGCCGAAAATGCTCGACATCCCGTAATGGAGTCGTGGCGCCTTCTCTGAAAAGGAGCCGGATTATAGTTAGTCGGGGATCGGTTCCTCAGATTTGCATATCTAGGATCTGTTGTCCCATTTCGGTCGTGGATGTTATGATAACACCTTTGACCACTTACCTGGTTCAGATGATGCCTGAGATCGCCTGAATCAAGTAGTCATTCCTCTTGGCGAGGAGGAGGAGTGGCTGTGTGAAGAGCCGTCTTCCCTCGTGATTTCCTGGTCGGAACTTACGAGGGGGGCTTGGTGTTGTTTGATCCTCCGCACAACCGTGTTGTCCTCTATTAAAAGAGGAGCGCTGGGACGAGGTCATCGTGTGACTTTGTAAATTCCTCTGCTCCCGGTACATTTCTATATGCCGCATGGTTTGTTGGAGGATCTCGAACACTTGACCTGCAAGCTGAACATAACCTGGAGTTCCTGCTAGAGCAGGGTCTGGATTATTCATGATATCCCGAACTCGTTGCAGGTTTTGTATAGTTACCGAAGGTTGTGGTAAACTTCCGCTTGCAGTGGGCGTCCGGTGAGTCGAGTTATCCATCGACCTCCCGGATGGCCCTGCCTGATTCCTTACCCGCGAGAGGGTAAGAACAGGTGAATTAACTGATGCACATCCATCAGTTCGGTTGCCTTCGGTAGTTGGTGCTTGAGCACCCATACCATTTCTACCAGCAGGTGGTGGCGGGTTAACCCGTGGAGGACTGTGCATGGCATCCGGATTGGTATCTCTGATTGTGTTAACTTCATGGTGCCAACAGTGATCTTCAAAGGAACTCCCGTCGTAACTAAGGGAGAAACTTCTAGCGCTTCTGTAAGGAGCTTCCATGATGGAGAGCGGTCGAAGACTGTTGCCTCGGGCGGGCTTTATGGTGGACTTATCCTGGTCCGGTGAACCGCCGATCGTATGCTGAGTTTCACCATGCCCACTTGGTCAGCGATCAGTGATAACCTCATTGATACCCTTACCATGTGTCGTTTGGCCCCTGGAATACGTAGGAGTCGTTGGCGAATACTGGTCGCTCACAACAATATCGAGAGTACTTGGACTCTCTGGTCGCCGCGCTGGGCTCCCATTGTCGTTCCTGTTGGTCGGATTGATCGAACTTGTAGAGGCGTTCAGACGTTCTGAACTGGTCGGAACGAGCGGTTCCTTTGAGAGCGCCACTGTTGATGGCGGTGTATCCTCATCCATCCGGTCGATCTCGTCAATCTCTGCGACAGACAAACCGGCGGAGGAGGAAGAGGACAATGATATCTTGTTTTCTTCTATGGCACGGATGCATGCGTCCACGTCGAGGTTGGAGTAGTCCGCCAGGTCGAACTAGTTTTCCTCATCCCAAGTCCCCGCCATATTCGCATGAGCGATAATGGAACAAGGAAGCAGATGAGGAATGCTTGATTGAAGTGATCTTCAAGAATTCAATGCCTTCTTCCCCAAGGACAGCGCCAGCTGTCGATGATCGAGTCACCGATCTTACGAAATAAAAAGAGGAAAATGACAGAGAGTTCTTGGGAGAGAATGAGACTGCTCTTTATTACTATGAACTGGCTATTACAAGGGGTGCCTTCGACAAGGCGGTAGACTAATCCTTGATTACACTGAGCGTAATACTTGTTTATACTATCTAAATCCAATCGTTTGTTGATCTTCCGACTTGGATTCGATCCCCCTTCTGCCGTTTGCGTTCTCCTTTAAGTAGTTGATAAAGTGGCGACAGTTACTTCTAGAAGTGGAGCCTGTTGGGAAGTGACACGTCTAGTCGGAGGGAGGTAGTGGTTGACAGAGTATCAACCACTCGACGGTTGTGCGCCTGTGAGACACACAACCGTAAGGTGGTTGTTGCCAGTGTCTTTAGTTTATGAAACGTCGCGTGGTATGGTCCCAATATGGCATGTGTTCCATTCATCACACGGTATGGAATATATCCGGAGTCAGATCCGGATGTCAGTTCAATGCTTTTATGAGTGGTCATCTGGTTAGGGACTGGGCACATGTGTAAGATCGAGGAGGCCGACTAGAGGGGGTGAATAGACAGTTTTAAAAACTTCTTTGGCTAAAACCGATTTCTAATGCGGAATTAAAAACAAATTGATTTTGCACAATAAAAGCCTAAATCAACTAGTCTTTACTATGTGCACCAACAATATGAGACTATATAGAGATAGCAATCATACACAAGCAAGTAAGCAATTTAATACGAGGAATATAAATTGCACGAAGTAAAGCACAAGAATGCAAACCACAATTGACATGACGATGTTTGACCATGGTGTTCGGAGACTTGCCGGTCTCCCCTAATCCACGTTGAGGTAAGCCCAACCACGTTGGACCTGCTCCACAACTTGAGCCAACACTTCCGAGGTAAGTCCAACCACTTGGACCGGTTCCAAACCGAACCAACACCTCGCTCCACTAGGGTTGCTCTTTCCTCTACTCCGGAGATGGCGAGCACCACACCACTCACAAACCACTGGGCCTTCTCACAAGTTTCTTTGAGAAGATCACCGGACCAACGACGCATACATGCCGTCTAGGTGTCGGCAAACACCAAAAGAACAAGTCGATGACTCTCACTTGAACCAATCAAGTGTCTAAGCTCAAGTGGATACACAATCTACTACCTAAGGCAACACATGCACTTAGGGTTTACTCTCCAAGCTCACTAAGTGCAACACATGCACAATGGAGATGAGAGGGCTTGTTCTTTGCTCAATAGAATGTATGGGGACTCAACAACTTCCCCTCACACGACCAAGGTGGGTATTTATAGCCCACACACAAAAACTAGCCATTGGGACAAAGTCTGCTGAAAAATCAGCACGAGCGGTACGACCGCCAACCAAGTTGCGGTACGACCGCACCTCTGACAAAGCACAATAACGACTATATCAGAAGCTCTGAACTAGCCGTTAGAAGTCGGCGCGGTACGATCGCCAACCAACCTACGGTACTACCGCTGAGCCCGGTCGTACCACTCAAGGAGCGTGGTACTACTGTTCGCAGGGTTTCAACCCAAAGAAAAAGACACTCTCTAGAAAAACGTATCACCACACGGGCATCCAGACAACCGCAGAGCGGTACTACCGTTTCGCAACCATGGTACTATCGATTTTTAGGAGAGGCTCTGAACCGAAAAACACCGCTACTGTTTTAAATGAACCGCCAACTAGAAATCAGAGCAACCGATGTGCGGTCATACCGCACTAAGATCCGGTCGTACCACCGAGCGGTCGTACCACCGGTAACACGCCGGTACTACCGATTTCCCTGAGAAAACAACAGTTTGCATCCAAAAACAAATTCAATTGCAAAACACATTTGACAATTGACAGGTGATGCAAACTAAGGATCAAAAACATGATTCTCAACAAGTTGCAAAACACATTGGCCAATTTTTAGAATCAATGCCACAAGGAATAAGGTACATGGTCTTAAAACATTTGCAAAACACATTCGCAAACTAAAGTCACATGCTACAAGGAAAATACATGCACCACAACTATTTGCAAAACACATTCGCAAATATTGGCAACATATTTACAAGATTATGAATGAGCTTCAACTATTTACAAAACACATTCGTAAATAATTGCAACATGCTAAAGAGAGCTAGAGCAAACACAATGAGCTATCAACATATGACAAACTCAAGCTACTAGTCAAAGACTCCTCTTAATAGTACGGCAACCTATACTAGCAATCCGGTCTTTCAACCAAACACTAAGACCGGTAAAAGACTAAAAACACATCCTTAGCCCTAGCTAGTCATACCTTTGCCTTGAGCAACCACTTGAAGCTTGATGACTCATATCTTCGCTTCAAGTTCGGGTCATTGACTTGATATGCATCAACTCATGATGCATCCTTCACTTGACCTCCATCAACACATGATGGATCTTCATCAACACATGATGAATCTTCTCTTTGACTTGATAATCAACTCATGATCATCTCCCTTCTTCTTGAACATCATCGACACACGATGATTTTCTTTTCTTGATATGATGCTTATCAACATATGATGACATCATTTTTCTTGAACTTGGCTTGATGATCATCAATACACGATGATCCTTTTTACTCTGGGATCTTGACTCGAACATCATCAACACATGATGATTTCTTTTATCCCAAACCTTGACTTGATGACAATCAACACATGATGCCATCTAAAGTCTTTATCATCATGGAACCTAACCTGCTTATCCAACTCATGGAAAATGTTAGTTCCACAATATGATTATCATTAATTACTACATCATACCATTAAGTCATAATGGTGGGATAAGATACTACAATCTTTCACTCTTTGGTAATTGATGATAATCATTTCAATTGCAAATTATTGAATGTAGATAGGTATGAATATATAAGAACTACACAAGTTATATATACTCAACATGAGTGTATCTGAACTACACAAGTTGTATATACTCAAGGGGTATATGAGCATATATGAACTACACAAGTCTCATATACTCATATGAATATATTAACTACACAAGTTAAATATACTCAAGGATATGTTTCAAAGTAAAGATCCTTAATATATGTAGATAAGGAATATGGATCAATACTAATGAAACCACAAAACATATAATGAACTCCCCCTAAATGTGTGCATACACAAATGTGTAATAAGAACATATGTACATATTCAAGTTAACCTTTTGGTGGAGTTCAACTTATATTTTGGATCCGAGGAATGCAACAAGATAGGAATATAATGTCAAATGCATACTTCTTTGATTTTCACCTTTATATCCAAATGAGACTAAACAATAAGCAATCAAATAGAAGTGTTAGTCTCACAAATAGATTTGTCATTAATAACCAAAACTCCATTAACACATAATGACAGGTCTAGATTCTTCAACAGGCCCTCGTCTGACCAGGGTATTCTCGGAATAACCTCTGGAATCCTTACGACCACAGAGGTCGTGAGCCTTAGGGGTTACGACCATGAAGACATGTGGTGTTTTATTAAGTATTAAAATAATACATCGAGAGTTTAATCCTCGTCAGACGGATTACCACGAATCATGGCTCATCCCTACAACTAGGAGTATGAAGGTATATCTTGAGGAGCCTTGGGATTTGATTGAGATCGATGACTATATGATTCATCTCAACATGTTGTGTGTGGAAAAGCAACTGGATTACTACCCATAACCAACATCATATATCAGATAATAAAAGCAACTTTCTTTCCCGGAGACGGCAACAATGATGAGGTTCATCGCAAGGCTTGGAATATTATCTATCACATTTTGAAGGTGACCAAGTTGGATATTGTCAACTTTATCATAACTGAGGTTGCATTTTCAAAAGGGGATACAGAGGACACCATTTTCTATGCTCCTTACATTATGAAGCTGATTCGAGACAAGTTTGGTTTTTATCTTGCCAGTGACACAGCTCATACGGAATACAAACCAAGCATCACCCCTCCTTAAGGCTGCATGGAATGACTTTTTTTTGGTATTTGATGCCAAAGGGGGAGAGATCAAGGGGGAGCCTAGAGGAAATGGAATATGAAGTTGCTCGTCAAGACTTATACTTATGTTATGTCTTATATTATATTATCTATTTTGGATTATTTGGACCTTTTGGTTGTGTGCTTATAATAGTCTAGTCTATTTAAACTTATTATGCTACATGATTATTATTGTTGATTATGATTATCAAGGTTTATGTTATCAAGCATCTTTGTCATAATTGTTATGTTTTTATGCTTCAAAGATAAATCTTTACATGTTCCTCATATTCAATAAATAAAGGAAACGACGCCAAAATTTTCTAAAATCCACACATGTGCACGAAAATCACTTCATGAACCAATATGCACATCTTTAGGGGAAGTTTTGTTTATTTGATTGATTGAATTTGAAAGCAACTAATTCTTCATCTCTTTTGAACTCATCTCAAGAATTATTTGCAAGTCAAAAGTTAAAACAAGAATATGCAACTTGTTTCAAAGCTTGATGTATATTCAAATCGTTCAATTCATCTATATTGCTTAGGTTGTCATCAATTACCAAAAAGAGGGAGATTGAAAGCATCTAGTCCCCTAAAAATGATTTTGGTAATTAATGACAACAATGTGTTATGGGACTAACATGTGTGCTAAGATGTTTTAAAAGTTTTGTCCTGGAGTTTGAATGACGACATAGAAATGGCAATGCAAAAAACAATAAAGGATCGACATGGCTCAAGAAAAGGGTATTATGAAGCCTAAGGACCCTTTTATAGTTTTTACTGGTCTCGGTGTTTGGTAAAAAAATCGGATTGATAAGGTAGATGTCAAACTATAAAGAGGGATTATGACTAGTAGCTTGAGGATTTATTTTTGTGCCATTGTGATCAACTATGAGTCATGCATTGCATTTAGAATTGCATCTGGAAAAAGTTCAGTGAAAAACGGTATGACCGCATCTGAGAAGTGGTAGTACCACAGTGCGGTATGACCGAGTTCTAGTTGGCGGTACGTAAATTCTAGAGAGCATGTTTTTGGGAGTTTTTTCTCCCCTGGAAATCGGTAGTATTGATTGTGCCAAGAGGTACTACCGCTGTGCGGTAGTACCAGACCTTGTGAGTGCGGTAGTACCGAACCACACTTTAACGGCTAGTTCAGAAGCATTTAATGCACCTCTTATTACCGTTAAATAGTAGGTCCGGTAGAACTGACTGATCAAAGGTGGTAGTACCGCACCTACTGATTTTTTCAGAGATTTGCTTCAAACGATTGAAATTTTGGTTGGGTGCTATAAATACCCCCTTACTAGCACCAAGTTTAGAACCTTGAATCTCATTGAATACCCTTAATCCTTTGGTGCACTCTTCTCTACTCATTTGCTCGTATTTCTCATTTTGAGTAGTTGAGAGCATTCAAGTGCATATGCATCATCAGATGATCTCTTTGGCACTTGGTAATCTTCAAGCAAGAGCTTTGATTTGTTACTCTTGGTGCTTGCTGGCACCTAGACGGTTTGGAGGAAGTTTATGCGGTGATCTCTTCAAGAAGGTGTGAAGAGGCCCGGTACCGGTTGTGAGTGGTTCGGTGCTTATCATCTCTGGAGTGGAGAAAGAGCAACCCCGACTGAATCGAGGTGTTGGTTCAAGTTGTGAACCGGTCCAATTCGTTTGGACTTACCACAACGTAGACTAGTGAAGACCGGCAAGTCTTTGATACCACGGGAAAACATCGATTGTCTTCATTGCGGCTTTCTCTCTTGTCCTTACTATTTCCGCATTTACATTTCTAGCTCTTACTTGTTTAGAATTGCTTAGCTAGAATTGTATTTAGTATTGACATATCCTTGTGGTGTCTTAGTGCAAACTTGGAATATAATTATTGTATTGTGCTAGAATTCTTTTATTAAGCCATATTTGTTAAAATTGTCAATTAGAGCACAGGAATTTTAGAAACCTCCTATTTACTCCCCTCTAGTCGGTCATCCTTGATCCTACAGGTATGGTAATTCACCTATTTTTCAGCATGTTAATCTACTAATTGGTGGGTTGATATTGGTGCTAATGTTCACGTATGTTCTGATATTTTCTTGTTTTCTTCTTACCAGGCAGTGGGGGCTTCCTCGGTCCTAATGGGAATGGGTTGCATGCTTCTGTTCTTGGTATTGGCATGATGGATCTGAGGCTTACTTCAGGGAAGATTATCTAATTGTAGAACGTGCAACATGCGTCAACAATAAACAAGAACCTTGTTAGTGGTTCTCTTCTATGCAGGGATGATTATAAGCTAGTATTTGAGTCAATTTTTTTTTTGTAAAGTCTAAGTTTGGGAAATTTGTTGGTAAATGCTATGAAAGTAGATGTTTGTTCTGCCTAAGTACTTTAGAGTCTTTTTATAATCTGAATGTTGCAACTGGTTTGAATAATTATTAGGCCAATGTTTGGCGTTCTTGTTTATGTCATATTGATTTTGATAGCATTGCTTGAATGTTCATATTATAATTAATTCCAAAATGCGAAATTGTCAAAAGATTAAAGTGCCAAACTTGTGTGCAACCAAAGCAGCCTCAAAAACACTCCAAGGGATTGAACAAAGAAAAGAACTTGGTATCATTAGTTCTTATTCATTAGACGACTGTGTGAGATGAATGAATTTGTTGACAAAAAGGAGGCAAAATATATATTCTAACTATATATATATATATATATATATATATATATATATATATATATATATATATATATATATATATATATATATATATATATATATATATATATATATGAAAACAAAATATGAAGTTTTAAATTATGGTAAAATTTATAAAGTCGAGGTTGAAAACCAACTATAAAGGAAAATTAAAAGACTAAGGTCTGATCATAGAGGAGAGTATATGTCTCATGAATAATCCCACTTATGTTCTTTGCATGGGATAATCCATGAAGTTACACCACCATATCCACCCTAATCAAACAAGGTAGCTGAGAGGAAAAACCGGACACTAACAGACTTAGTGAATGCCATGTTAAAGAATGGAGAGTGCCAGTATACCTAAATAAGAGGGGGCTACATTGATAGCAACTTTCATCCTAAATGGAGTAATCACTAAAAAATGTGAGATTATTTCGTACAATTATTTGGTTTGAATTAGCAATTACCGGTGACTTAATTCAGGTTTATTAGAACAATTACTACAGAGTAAATGTTTTGTCCTTATAAGGGCCTAGCACTACTAGAAAACAGAGAAAACCTTATGGCCACGAATTATACTGACGGGCCCGCAACGACCGTCAAGTTTACATGAATTATGCTGACGGGCCAGCAACGACCATCAGGTTATACTATTTTGTCACGAGAATAATAACTCCCTCAGCAAAATTCTAAATTTCCTGACGGTTATATTAAAACTGTCAATACAATATATTTTTCTGATGGTTAGAACCGTCAGGTTAAATGGTTTGGTCATCCGCGGCAAAACAAATTCGTGTCGCGCCAACAAAAATTGATGTCACGCACGGCACATAAAAAAAATCACCTGAGCCGAGCGGCACTACTTCCCTGCGCTGAAATCCCTAGCTCTCCGCCTCTCCCTAATCCATGCTCTCCCCAATCCGTCGCCTCCACCATCTCCGGCCGCGCCTCTCCCCAATCTGCCGCCTCTACCATCTCCAGCCGTGCCCGCCACCTCCATGCCATCTTTGGTCGTAGCCATTCCCTCCTCTCCAAATTGCTAGCTCCCTCCCGAATCCGTCGCCCCCACGCCATCTCTGGCCGCGCCCGCCATCTCCGGCCACGCCCACCACCTCCACGCCATCTTCGGCCGCCGATACTACCTCCTCTCCAAATCCCTAGCTCCATCCCCAATCTGCCGCCTCCACGCCCTCTCCGGCCATGCCTGCCACCTCCACGCCCTCTCCATGCCGGAGCCCCCTGTCCGTGAGGCGGGCCCGCACCGCGGTGGTGGGCAAGGAAGACGGAGATGGCCTCCCTTCCGTAGCCGTGGCCAACCTACTCGTCGGAGCGTAGTCGCAGCATGCCATCTTCCGCAAAGAGCTCGTGAGGAAGGCCTTCTCCGCGGCCGAGGCGACTCATCGTGGCCAGGTGCTCGATCGTATCCCTCACTCACTCACAATCTGCGCGTATTTGCATATGGTGTTGCTTGTGAGACGTTGAAGTGACTGAACTCTGTTTCTTGGGTGGGCGTTTAGTGCTTTCTCCAGATGCACGTGAGCGGTGACCCTTACCCGTAGCACTACGTGGAGAGGCATGCCGCTTTCGCGGAGGTCGGTCGGCGTTGCGTTGTCGCGTTGGGTTCTTTCGCACAACACGATCGCCGATCTTGCCGGCTCGGACTATGGTTCCATCTCTGAGAAATTTGGTCTTTGGCGTGGGTCGACCTTGTGAAGGGGGTAATGATTTGCATTCTTTAGCTACTAATAATTGTGATTTGGAATCCACAATATAAATTTGCTCTACAATTTTCTTTCATCGTAGAATGTAGATACCGCACACAATGCAGCCTTGTGGATTCCAAGGATTGTGATACATTGGATGTCCACCGACCTCAATGTTAGCTTCCTTTGTTGTTGTGGATGGGTCAGAGAAGCTCCACCCATAAAGGTATATGAATATCTAATAGGCAAAACCTTCATTATTATATCTGAAGTTCAAAACAAGAATGCAATATAGTGTTTTTATGCCCCCATGTGCAGATCATTCAAGATGTTTAGAGACGTGTTGAGAGGCTTCCTTTAGTTTTGATGAGCAATAAGTATTACTATTACTATTACTATTATTATTTGTCCCCTTCATCTGAGGCAAGTCTATATTACCATACTTGATGAAGCGCCATAGCCATTGTAAGACCTTTGTGGGCTAGATTTCAGATTGTGATCTTGAAGAAAACAGGTTACTGTCACTTCCTAAGACCTGAGTTAAGGAAGAGGCTAGGTTTCAGATTGTCTTGTTCCTTATATCATGTCAGTGCTAAGTGCTAACCAATTAATTACATTATCTTGTATTTCCTGTTTACTTGGCATATGCATGTCATGGATCATATGAATATGGAAGTGAATATCTTCTTGGAATTGATTATTGTTCTTGAAAGAAGAGACTGGCCATTTAGGTTCTACCCCACTAAAATTCTAAAAGTTTATCTCAGCTCGGCCTTTTGGATTTTAGATTTATAAAATAGCCTTGGTTTTTTTTTGGCTCATTCAACGCTTTAAACTCACCTAACTATGTGTTTTTATCTGCAGGTACTTGAGAAATATTTTTCGGAGGTGTCAAGATTGAGTCCATCAATTGGAAGGCAAGGAAAAGCTCTGCAGATGGTTCACTTCCCGCAGAACCTAATGATCTTAAAGGTACTTTTGGATATTGCAGCCATGAGCTTTCGATAGGCTAATACCTTCATCCATTTTGCATCATTTACACTTTACAAATTATGGGTGTCTCTCTTAGTTTATAACTGGGTAATGAATAATACTGGCAGGTGATACTTATTCAACTTCTTATCTATAGCAATTATATGTGTTTCAATTCTTGTCTTCAGAGAAATCATGTGTTTCTATTCATTCAGGAATTAGGGATAACGGAAAAAATGTCAATGTGAGGCAACACTAATACTGCATTGTTGAAACATTTCAAATTAATATGTTGTAGTGCTGCTAGTTTAGTTCTTCAATGTCAGAACTCTGAACTTTGTAAGCGTTTTTTGGACTTTTAGTGTTTGTCTCATGAGTCTGCATAAGAGGAGTCCATCTTTAATGATACCATTAGTCTGTCAGAGTTCGAAGTGATTTACTCCTCATGTCATTATTATTTCACCAGGAGAGGTAAGTTAGAATGATCGATAATCATGGTTAGTTCTTAAGAGTGGTGATTGTGCACTCTTTGTTGATTACGGTATTATTATTCAGTAGAACTGCTGCTTTGCTTAGTATTATGAGTGATGATGGTTTGTATCTGATGCCTTCAAACTACCATCAGATTGTTTTCTGATTTGCCTGACGTGCTCATGTGCTATAGATGGTTGTTGGTAAAATGTGATTGTAGATGTGGACAATTCAGACCCACATAATAATGTTCGTGGCAAATCTCTATCTGCGCATGTTTCCATTATTGTATCTGCTTGATGGGTATGGTGATGTTTGTTGCGAGTAGTGTGTGCTACTGCACATAACATTAACAGGTTGAAGTTGTTTTAAATCATTATTGAAGTTGGTAAATTTTGTTTCCAGATGGTACCTGCAGATGGCATTTTTCGTTTTAGCTTTATTTAAACTAAACGATACACTTATATAAAAAAAGACTTCCTGTAGGAGCAAATACAGCATGTACTACTCATTTCTATTTCCCTATCATGAGAGTCTAATAGTGCCTTTTGAACAATGCAGATATGAATATTCAGGATATGGACAATCATCAGGAAAGGTATGGTGATGTTTGTTGCGAGCAGTATGTGCTACATAACGTTAACAGGTTAAAGTTGTTTTAAATCATTATTGAAGTTGGTAAATTTTGTTTCCATATGGTACTTGCAGATGACATTTTTCGTTTTCCATGATATGTTCAATTTTCTATTCTTTTTTCTTTGCAGCTCAAAGGAGAAACCTACTCTTGGGTAAACACTCTTATGCTTACTCATATTCTTGTTTTTGTTTGTTTGTTGTGTTACTTGATCATATTGTTATGGATATATCACCCCCTACTCATATGTTGTGGTCTGTGTGTCCTAGATTTCTCTATATTGTGCACTTTAAGCTAATAAGGTAGCCTAAAACTGCTGAAGAAACCCTAGATAGCACAATTAAAGAACTGTCGACATGACTATCTCCTTGACAAACTTGATTCTCTGCAACCTCTCCTCCAGTTCCAACTTTGACACATCATCAATCACACGCTGACTCGACCTGAGAAACAAGAACACCATTGTTCCTTAGCATTCAGCGCCACAATAGTTTCAGAGCTCTTGAACAATATCACGAGAAGTTGTATCTTGCTTACCTCTGGTCATCTCGAGATTGTCAAACAACATTTCGAGTGTTTGCGATCTTTCGAGTTGGCGTCGATTTGACACATGCCGCAGATAAATTGGGAGAGCAATGGATCGGTGCGAGGATCTTGGTATGGCCTATTATTCATCATGTCTTCCGAGGCCCTTCAAAGTAGGAGTTCACCGATGATTCCTCCCAGATCTTTGAGTTGTTAGCAGTTGTAGGCCATGATTTGGGCTTGGAAGGCTTTCTCTCTCGCCATGAACAAATGTTGATGAGATGCTCAAGGAACTGTATCACCGGCGATAATGTCGTTGATTCTAAAGTAGGAAGCACAAATAGTACCTTGAGAAGATGGGAGTGTTGAACTCAAGTGTGCGTACATGTCTTTCCCAGCATTGTTGGCGCAGATGGGGCAAACTCAAGGTCATCAGTAACCATTAACCGCTCATCAAATCAACATCAGAAAGAGAAAATCATAGGTTCTAATGTCTTGTTTATTGAATCAGGCCATTTACCATTTGTAAACTTGGATTTTTTTTTATCTATCTTTCTATCAGATCTCAATGTTCAAATGAAGTAATAAAGGGATGGCAACTGGGTAAGGTGAGTAGCAGTACTATTTTTTTTATTTTATTAATAGCCCCACATCATTACTTCGAAATTTTATAAACAAATATACAAGAACATACTAGGAGTCCCCAGATTGCACTCTTATTCACAAATCAAAGTTCTTTTGCTTGTAGTAATTCCAACAAACAACTTGCAGAGAGAAGGAAAACAAAGAGAAAGGCTGTCTTACATCCTTTCTGGTGTCAAAGCAATGTTCCTCGTGCAGATGGTTGAAGATGAAGGGGACCTCAACCTCGATATTACAGAAAGGGCAAGGAAAGTACTCCCATGATTCACCATCTTCTGAGTAATATCCACAAGAATCAGTTAAAGTGCTGTAGTTAAACCCATAATCTAATCTAATCATTTTGTCTTATTTTATACTATTCCTTCTTGTATTGGCGAAAAAGGTATACAGTCTTCCTTTCAATCTTGCAATGCAGAACTTTTTTATAGTGCTGTTGTATAGCTATGGTCATAGTCTTAGATATTCCTACAACTGCACATGTCTATCAATTTTTTTAAAAGAAACATCAATGAGTTATTATTTACTCCTGCTCTTATTCGTTATTATGTGTCTACTGATATATGCCTTCCTATCGATATATCTTGAAATACTTGTATTCTACCCTCAGTCTTCGTAACTGTTTTCTAGGGAAAAATACGTATCGTCCGAGACCAATCCCACTTCTGAGCTGACCAAAAAAAGAAAGGAAGATACAACAGGCAACGGCTAGCTGTAAGCATACTCGGATGATGGTGCCGTCAATGGTAATGCTGATGTAACTGACAGGGACAACTACAGTGGCAGTGTTGATGGCGACAACAACCATGCTGTGACTTTCAGTGATCTCTTGTAGTTCTTTTGACTAGCTGAACTTGAATGTAATGGAAATAGAGACTTTTGTATGTGGTACTTGACTTTAGATGTCTTTTGGATGGATGAACCAATCTGGAGGTAAAGTTTATGAATTGGTATGCTTGTGCTAGTGAATATGAATCTATTGGCTAGGGACTGTTTATGAAAGCTGAACTTTTTATATGTTTGTTCATTAATTATATGTTTCTTGATTGATGCAAGGATGGTGTTGTGATTTGATTATATGATGCACGGATGTATAAGATATGGATATCCATCTATTGTCTGCTGCAATATTTTCTACCATTCTGTAAATCTGCTATAACATGCCAGTATTGCCAGTATTTTCTACCACTGGAAATCAATTTTACTGATGGGAAAGCTGTCAGGCTATTTTTCTGCCATTCTGGAAATCAATTTTACTGGCGGGCACAAACCGTCAAAATTAATTTTCTTGACGGTGACATTAACCGTCAGTGAAATGAATTTTCTTGACGGTGATAGAAGAACAGTCAATGAAATCGTTAATTTTATTAACGGTGATATTAACCGTCAGTGAAATACATTTTCTTGACGGTACCAGACGAACAATAAATGAAATCGCTAATTTTATTGACGGTGATATAACCGTCAGCGAAATGAATTTTTCTCACGGTTTGACCCTTAGGAAAATGCATGTTTTTACTGACGGGCAATACCGTTAGGTTTAATTTCCTTGGCGAGTAACCGTCAGCCAAATTGATATTTTCCTTTCCAGCTAGTGCTGAGAGGTTTTGCCTGACGGTTAACCGTCAGGAAATTAAAACCTGACGGTTTTTCCTATTTTACTGACGGTTTTGAACCGTAAGGGAATACCCATTTCCTGGTATTGTGGAGACGTCCAAAATAATAATTAAAAAAACAAGAAAAATTTCTCCATTCATTTCTTATTTCGTCTTCCTCCTCTGGTGAATTGTGTTGTGATGTTGAGCTGTTGTACCACGACAGCCTTCCTCCTTGGCGTGCACTGGGAAGGGAGGAGAGCGGCTATTTCTGAACCGTTGTCGCAGAGAGTACCTACACAGGGCGACAATAAAGTTTCTGGGCAGTGCATCCGCGCGACCGCTCAGCTTCTTCCTCGACGTTGTCTACTTCCACGACCGTGTTAGCTCTATTTCGTGGTCTTCATCAAACCATACTGTAAGTCGTTTGTGCGACCGAACGACTCTGATCTTGCGTATATATCGAAGTACAATGTGTTGCCTGCTGTTAGTATTGATTTATGCATATCTATTTATTTATAATATTTGCCTCATAATCAAATATAAAGTAAAAATATTGCGCATATCTCCAACACGTATTGCAATGCTCTTGCTCACGTACGTTGCTTCGTTAGATTAGATCTGAATACCCCGATCAATCCATGGAGGGAGTTGTCAGGAATAATTTGGTTGGTTTGGTGAAGACTCCTGCCGGCCGGTAGCACAATTATGCAACGCGGCCGTCTCGCGAATCATACGATACCATGGCATGCATGATGCATCCAGGAATATCGAGTAAACTATAACAATTTAAAGTTCGATCTGCACCGGCAATGATGCACAGTACACCAGTACTGAACTTATCCACCGAGTCTCTCCAAGACAGTGTTTTCTGAATTTTGAAATACATGCATGCTTCAATTAGCTGCATGTCTCGTATCATTACCGCAACAAGGCATGGCCAACAGCAATCTACGCACACAACTACCAGGACAATTATTCACAGCAGCATCCGCATCCGAATTCTGAACAAAAGACGACGAGTCATCAGTACCAGTGTTTATACCAGTACACGATTACAACAACCGAACAGAAAAAAGAAGAGAGAGAGAGAGAGAGAGAGTAGTGCCAGAGTTTCTATGTGGACATGATTACAACAGCCGAACAGAAAAAGAAGAGAGAGAGAGAGAGGTGCACATGGAGAGATCCATCGAGAGGGGGAAAGACATGAGGCAGCGACGGATCGGACGATACGCACCGGCCGGAAGGGCGGATAAGTCTCAACTCAGCTGGGAAAGCGGTGTTTAACATGGGTGATGTAATGTAATGCATGTGAGCGAACGACAATTCACATGCCGTCTCGACGGATCTCCGCTCGTTACTGTTAGGCCGATTCGTAAACCGGCCGTTTTTTCTACGTATACAGTTCGGAGAAACTGCTCTGAACCTTACATGTCTCTTTCAGTAAAACGGCAGGTAGACATGTGAGTGGCAACTTCAAATCTGCACTTGCGGCTAGGTACCGCTTACTGCTCCGGTAATCTGCCCGTGATCTTTAGCACGCGAGGCTTCGCTACAAACCACCAGCTTTCCGGGAGGGAGGTGGTTGCCGCTGCAAGCCACATTGAATGGAGACGCAACGGAGGCGGCAACCGAAGAAGTAATATCGATACGCAACAAAAGCTGGAGTAGTACTAGCACATTGTCGTCCATGCGTCCAGTCCTTTGTCTCTTGCTTAGTTGCTTACACCCTCCTCGTTTCTCGAGAAGAAGATGCCAATGCTACCACGAGTTCAGGAGAAGCCATGACTCAGACGATTGCAACCAAGAACAAGTGGAACTGAAGATTTTGCCAGCCTCAAGTTTCAGTGCAGAGGATAATGCTATGTTTCAGTTTTCCCCCCTTTGTTCTTCCAGGAAACCAGGAGCAGGGGAGAATAATGGCATAGAGCAATGTCACCCGGAGCACGAATGCGGTCGTCGAGATGCTTCGCCATGGACGCTACGGAGTTCATTGCACTGGGCCGGGGGCAAGGGAGCTGAGTTCACGAGATGTCAATATCTGCGGCCACAACAATTGACTTAAATTTAAGAAAATTTTAGTGAATTTAGAAATAGCAAATCCGTGTGCATAAGCACCGCCCCCTTATCCCTTCCTTTAGCTTTACCCAAACATCCCCAAACGAAAGGATGACATAATATTCTATGCTTCTATCCGTCAGGCCGGATAAAATCACCAATTAGTTAATCAATCAAAGGTCAAGTTCCAAAGGGCAGTGAGTGATGCTCGCCGTGGATTGGGGCTCCCTCCTCGCAAGGAATTCCCCCCCTTGGGCCCCCAAGACACGCTGCAACTGGCCGTAAATCAAGGTGCTTCTGCCTGCAGCAACGAGCAGATCAAGCAAGGACTTCTTTAACGGGCAATGCCTAGAGTCCAGACGGCCCACATGGCAGTGAGAGGTTAAGAAATCAGACGGCACAGATGAACATCGGACGGCTACAAGGCAAGGAAGCAAACCAGTTGAGATGAGAAGAGCGTCGCCGGGCGGCCCACCACCAACGGCCCTTTTTCTTAGGGAAGGGCGCTTGCGTTTGGGGCCTTTATTCTGTTCCCACTCTAACGAGAAAAACTGTCTCAACGCACGCCACCCCTGGCCCCTCCCTTTAATACTTACCCTAAAAGTCGATCTTTCACCGGTTCATTGATGGTCTTGGCGCCAGATTCATAGAGGGTCTTGGTCAAATCGAAGATGGAAGGGGCCATTCTCCCCTTGGTGCACTTGTGGTCGGAGTTATTTGCTTCATTTTCCTCTTTCGGTTTCTTCCATATCGCTTCCGCTTCTTCTCGAGATTATCAATTTATTCACCATGGAAGCTAGGTCAGAAGTCAAGAGTCAAATGTGAAATTTCAAAGGACTTTTGCGCACCTTGTGAAAACTTCTCCATCTTCTTAGCTTCAAGATTCACCTCATGTGGAGCATACCGCCAATTGGTTAAATTGGTGCAAGTATTCAGGATCAGACGGCCTCCTTGCTTAAGAGCAAGAAATTTCGCACTTGGTCGCAACTATGTTCTCGTGGACATGGGCTTTATGAAATGCTTCCTTGAATTTCGCCTATGGTATATCTCTGCCGATGAAGAGTCCGATAATTCATCCACCACGCCGCTTGACCTTGTAGTTGATGAGAAGCAAACAAAGTCTTCTTTGTCACTACAATCGATAGTGTCCAACTTTCTCTCAATATCCCTTATCCAAATACATCACTACTAACGGCCTGTGACACCGTGAAAGTTGGTGGCCTTGTTTTCTAAAAATCGCCCATCTGAAGCCTCGAGTCACTCCTCCATTGTTGCCTCCGTGAGTATGTCCAACAGAGGTCTTGCGGCAATTTGTTCGAGGAGTTGAGTATGTTGCTCCATTAACTGCCCGATTCTCGTTTCGCTCGAATCTATTTCTTCCATCATAGCCATGACCTCTCGCCAAGCTTGGTGGTTGCCCCGCTGATTCAAATTTCGCCATTGTTGTTATTTCCAGACATCTTTGTGAATTTACTCAGCAATGTTTTGACCAAACACAAGGAGATAAGTAAGACTCAGATTCTTAGATAAGCTGTGAAAGCAATAGGTAAGTGATTAAGACTAATGTATGAAATGACTTTTGACAAGATGATATACGATATGGATAGGGAAAACAACTTATTTATTATATTTTACACAAAGTAGACAAATTAATTTATAAAGTCGATGTATACTACTTAGAGTACAATACACAACTTTTCTTACAATCAAAAGTCGTTCTACTACTAAGGTAGGTGGATCTACAATACTCTATCGAATCTAACACCTTATGAGGACTCTACCACCCAATCGGACGGAGGGTTGTCGGTGGTGTAGTGGATCAAGATCTCTCGGTCTTCCTCTTCGTAATCCTCCTTCTTTCTTCTTTAGCGCCACACCGCCGGGTCGGTGTTGCCTCTTCCATCTTCTCCTTTCCCTTGTTGGATCCTCTAAGGGCGACAGAGAAGTGTGCTATGCCCGCTGGATGAGGGCGAGCTACCGGAGGTGACTCGAGTAATAACCGAGACAAAGGAGTGTAATCCTGATCTCAGCAGTATATTCCATCGTTGATCTTCAGAACGCCTGCTCTCATCACGATTGATCCCGCCCCCGATCCGTTCATTATAACGATCTAACTCCTTCGCATGTTCTTGATTCCGCGTTGGCCAAGTGATACTTCGTGCACCTTCGGTATTCCTTTAGGACCCCGTATATAGAATTCCGGCTAGCACGGGTGGCAACTTCACCGACGCGGGTCTTCATCATCACCGGCAAGGAATTTGAAGTCGGATCCATCGCCCCTCCGTGGAATCACCGATATTCAGAGTGTTCAAACTCAATCATAATGCCGACGCAGTGTAGCAATCGCCCTTGCAAAGATCCTCAGACGCTTCTCTCTCAGAAGGTTGACCCACAAACCGACATTCAAGGTCGTTTGTAAGCTAACGAACCAGTTTATCCATGCCTTCCAAGGGTAATTTTTTCCATCACAGATCCGCTTCCTCGGTGGAAGATGTAATCGCTCATTGGGCGCCGATAAACCGTGATCATCTCGAGTAGTCTTTGCTCCATCCTCTAAACTCGAGTGGTCTGAGTAGGATTTCAGATTTTCCCGACAAACGGAAAGTTTGAAAGGTTAGTTAAGAGGAGATAAATCTTTTAGAAGAACAACACAAGTTTTTCAAGTCTAAAGTAAGGTAAGGTAGCAAGAGAGGAAAAGAGACAAAGAATTTAATACTTATATTTTTGTTTTGAGAATTCTTTTGTAGTTTTTGAAATTATTAGTTTTAAAGGTCTTCAACCTATAACCAAGCTAAGGTCTCAACTTACGGGCAAGTCGGCTCGATAACCACTTTTGTAACGCACTCAAACTAGGATCGCTAGAATCTTTACAACCGGCCCAGATGTACAACAGAAGCCGTGGTTTCACAAGCAAGCAAACGCTACAACAAAAGATGACTTTTTATTATACAGAGATAGGCTTAATGTACCAGCTTTAAAAGCTAAGCAAAGGCCCGAGCCCTAAAGTAATATAATACACTTGCAAAAGAATTGCTAGAACCACAGAAGCTTGAGCGAACGAGACCCTAGTACCAAGAGTCGCCAAGTTCACCGTTCTTCTTGTTCGTAGAGAACACCGATCTTCCCAAAACTCTTCGTTGATTGATTTAAGCAAGAATGAGTACAACTACTGACTCAACAAATCGCATAGGAAAAGCTATTTAACTATATGCCGAAATATCAAGGAAATGGTACGGCTTACCAAACAGTATATGTGGAATGCAAAAGTTGACTTTAAAAGCTTTACAATAGTACGCATAAGAAACAAGAATAAATATAGCCACAGGGGTTTAACAACTTCTCGACATTACCAATTAACATCTCAGAATTCTACTTATGCTTTGTATGTTGAATCACCCATGAACACAAATTTCATTAACCTAAGCACTCTGTATTCAATAACATTGATTACACTCGCAGAGTTGCCCAACTTTACCCACACGATATCACAGACTCATATTGCCACGCAACATGTTTGCACAACCGAGTAAGGATAACAAAGCCTTTTCACCGCTTATCCTTTTTAGTCTCTACCCCAGAGATCTTAATCCATACAAACCCCTTGGGCCCCAAGACACGCTGCAACTGGCCGTAAATCAAGGTGCTTCTGCCTGCAGCAACGAGCAGATCAAGCAAGGACTTCTTTAACGGGCAATGCCTAGAGTCCAGACGGCCCACATGGCAGTGAGAGGTTAAGAAATCAGACGGCACAGATGAACATCGGACGGCTACAAGGCAAGGAAGCAAACCAGTTGAGATGAGAAGAGCGTCGCCGGGCGGCCCACCACCAACGGCCCTTTTCTTAGGGAAGGGCGCTTGCGTTTGGGGCCTTTATTCTGTTCCCACTCTAACGAGAAAAACTGTCTCAACGCACGCCACCCCTGGCCCACTCCCTTTAATACTTACCCGGGCCCACCCGTAAAGATGGTAAGGTCATGTACACTCGAATAGACAACCACTGTCTATAGTATATCTCTATACCATCTATCGATAGCTCCTACTCTTTCATATACTATTACAAAAAGGCTAATACTGAACGTCTTATCACAGACGGTTGATTATGAACGGTTTTGGTTTTGTAGCCGTCTGTGTTACTGGTTGCGCTAAAAACTGTCTGTGAAGAGGTAATATCACAGACGGTTCATTATGAAAACCGTCTGTGAAGTATCATAGACGGTTCTTAACAATAACTGTGTGTGATATTTCGAAATATCACAGACGGTTTTCAACAAACAACCGTCTGTGATACTTCACAGACGGTTTTCATAACGAATCGTCTGTGATATGACACCATATCACAGACAATTTCATTGTGGAACCGTCTGTGATATGAGACCATATCACGGGAAGATTCTATTGTGGAACCGTTTGTGATAAGTATCACTGACGGTTCTATAATAAAACCGGTTGTGATAAGTCTCTTTATTAGTAGGAACCCGCTAGGGTTTGCGCTCTAACTCGTCGCTCCCCATCGCCCTTAGTCTCGTCCGTTCCCCTCCCCACCCGAGTGACCCCGTCGTCGACGCCGCCATTCTTCCCGCCGCCGACGGTTGTGACACCACGGTTCACTTCACAAGACACTCATACGATAAGAGTGTCTTGTACAGTGTCATCGTTGTGCCACAACTACGGTGACGTTGTACGCCTTCCTCTCTTCCTCCTCCCCCCGGCGTGCGCAACCCTGGCTACCTCACCGACCTCCCCCGACTACCTCTAGCTCCACTGACCTCAGCCTCGGCTACCTCACCACCGACACCGGCGATGTCGATCGAGGTAAGATAGATCTATTGGTTTGTGCTGTTGGTATTCATGCGAACCGAGTTGCAATGTGGGCTGACGGTTTGGACACCCTTGGCCTTGCTGTCTTGCCCTCTGTGACTGTTGGCTGGCTGGATGGATGGATCTGGAGGTGGGGAATGGGTTGTGTTTGGGTGTGACTGCTGGTATGTTCCTAAAGACATTTTTTTTTATTTTCGATACATATGATGCCGGGTGTGCTGTTGAAAAAACACATTGATGCAACCTTAAGAAGTGGCAATCCGAGGGAGGCAATTTGGTTGCCTCCTAGAGAGGATCTTAATAAATGGTTGTTTGTTAATAGTAAGTCTGATCACCATCTATTCTTAGGATAAATAACACCATGCATGTAAGTGTTTCATGAATATAGGTGAGTTTCTACAGGTTGCTGCTCTTATCTGCTTGACATAAAAACCACAAATGTTACTAGTTGTATGTACTGATGAGATATGAAATGAATCTCCAAGGACAATAGGATGAACTGTATATGAATAATTTTGGAATGAAAGCTTATGAATCTATGGAATCAAAATCCTTGCATATAGTTTGCACATATGAATGTAAACGAACTTCTACATGGATAGATGTGAGTTTCTACAGGTTGCTGCTCTTATCTGCTTTATAGATAGAGAGTTAACCATTAAGAAAGACTTTTTTTTACATCCTAACATGATATCGTCAAATTACCATATATTGTTATCTTATTACCATTCATGTTCTTTTTACAGAAGTTTGTGGTCTTCTTATTTAGTATGAAGAAATATCTTTTCGGTATTAAAATACTTGGCGAGATGTGATTGTAATTGTCGAATCTTAATTATTTGTTTCAACATATTTTATATGTTTCGCTGAACTTGTATTCAAATATTATCCATGAGAGTTTTGTCTCAATCCTTGTGAGAGTTTTCCAAACAGTGGCCGCCTCCTCCTCGAGCCCGCCTCCCCTCTTCTCTATTCTTGATCTCTTCTCTACAAAATCTCTAGCGATGCATTTGCTTTTGCCTTTTAAAACCGCTTCACACATACACGCCAAGATACACAGTTCGTAGCCTTTGTTAGCTAACTCGAGGCCTGAATTCAGTTAGCTAGCTTGCTCCTTAGGCGTTCATCTTAAACGTTCAGGTGAAACACAACCTACTTCATCGAGCCTGACACACTGGAGTGTACGATTTGCTTCATACCTACAATACACTCCAGTGTGTCAGGCTCGATGAAGTAGGCCATGGTTCACCTGCACGTTTAGGATGAATGGCCAATGAGCGAGCTAGCTATCTGAATTCAGGAATCAAGTTAGCTAACAAGGGACTACGAATTATATATATATATACAAAGCCGGTTTTAAAGGCAAGAGCAGCCACTGCTTAGAGATTTTGTAGAGAAGAGGCTATCACAGACGGTTCTAAATACCAACCGTCTGTGTGATATGTACTGTCACAGACGGTTTTATATATAAACCGTCTGTGATAGTTAGCCATCACAGACAGTTCTGAGTTAATAACTATATGTGATAGTGTACATCACAGACGGTTCGAAAACCGTTTGTGATGACCTCATGTCATCACTGACCCATAAACTCAGACGGCTCACGAAACCGTCTGTGATGACGTTTTTGAACTGTCTGTGAAGACCTCTTTTTTTGTAGTAGTGATATCTCTATAGACAACTATTCTATGTATAATGTGCCTTGTTTCTCGTGTTACAGTCGACTACTGCATGAGAAACGATCCAATTCTCTATGCTTCCTCTATCTCATTCACATCATTTAATGTCCTACGTGGTAAGTCTTATAGACAGCTGATGTTACGCTATTGTATATACTCTTAAGAATGGTAGATGCAGATAAAAACTCAAAAGTCACTGCCTGACTGGAGTGGTAGCGGACTAGCGGTACACACATTCCACATTTTCAGTAGTAGCATGCGACGCGACCTCTGACTAGGCACGCCCCTACGGCCATACCATGCTGAATGGACTAGCGGTACACACATTTTACATTTTCAGAAGTAGCATGCGACGCGACCTCTGACTAGGCACGCCCCTACGGCCATACCATGCTGAATTTATGGTGGTGGTCGCAGCTTCGGACGAATAAACTATCCCGTCGGTGGCCGGTGCACCGTGCACGGCCGGCGGTGATCTGAATAGTGGTCTTCAGTGTGTACGTGGTGGCGTCCGTTTGAAGGGTACAATAGGACATCCGGGTCTTTTACGCACTCTGCATTAGCATTTAGCGGCACCTAATGATCCCCTTTGTTTTCTACTAGTAAATTATCTCTTGCAAGGGTCAAACAAACCGTGGCTGACACTCTAGTAGTAGTTTATGAGCCTTATGTGTGAATGGGATTATATGTTCTCGGTGCATGGTACGTGAGTGGTTAGTGGAATCTTAATTTTCAACCGTGCAGCACATGTTCTCATGCGTGCATGTAGTGCGTGGCAGCCGTCGTAGCTTAACGTTTTTAGAAGGATTTTTTAGTTTTAGCATAGTGTTGCTAATTTCTCTAGTACGAACGAAATGTGCGCGAGTGTCCAACTCGCCTGAGCCGGGGCTAGTACGATCTAGTTTGAAACGAAAGTAAAACCCCCAAGCCTAGCTAGATATCTCATTCAAGTAACTGTATTCGTGTGTTTGCCTCTTTGGACGGAAAAACAGGGGGAAACGCAGAAACACCGCCGTGCGCGTTGCAGTCCCAACCAAGTGTCCGGCTCCATCGTCGTTGATATCACGTTGCTTCCTGACAGTACGGTCCACATCTTTAGCCCCCTTCTTATCTGAAATGAATATATTGCGAAAACAACTATGCAATAACAACAACAATAATGCCAATAACAACACCGAGCTGATCGTTAAACGGAAGGACACGTAGCTAGTTGGATTGGGGACGCGACGGGCGCGCGGGGCGACCTCACTCACGTCGGAAATGGACGGGCGGGATCGCGTTGCGAGCGTCTAAGCGAGTCGGCTCGCGCGGTCACATGGCGCCGGTGCGGCATGTGAGGTGGTTCTCGCTCGCGATGTTAACGCAACGTGGTGGTTGCTACAGAGGTGTCAGCTGCGCATGTGAAATCATAGTGCCCGCGGGCCCCCTTTCGTTGCCTCTTGACTTCTCAGGAGCCACGTCCCTTTCTCACTCTAACAAACCACGGCATTATGCGCTGGCTGGTTGGTTAGCTAGCTTAGCTTGGTGTAATCTCGGACGATTTGCTGGCAACTTGCAGCTGCTCCAGTTGGAAATGCGAGTGAGCAGGCTTTATTTATTTTTATTTTTTTTTTGATTTAAGGGGTGCTTATCTCTCCCGATTTCAATTAGTGAATTCAGTTACAGTAGACAGTCCGGGGCTCGACCGCGCGGGTGGACTGGGGCACGCCGGCCCCACGGTTGCTCAGTTCCTGATCAGGCTTTAGTAGTCCGGCATGTGTACAAGTATACCTAAACTCATGTTATTTTAGGATTAGTGTGGTCTGTTTCTTTTACTTTTGGGCTGGCCTGTCGATTTTTTCCAACTGAAAGTTATGGGCTCGGCTTCAGGTAGCATGGGCCCAAGCCGACAACGCACAGGTTTGGTTTGGGCTCAATAGGCGGGTTAAGTTTTGAGTCCAGGCAGCTCGAGCCCTGAAAAGTGAAAATACCTGATAGTTTACTCTCAAAAAACTGATTCTTGAACAGAAAATGTTGGAACGATGATCTCTAAGACACAGAGTTAACCTTAAGGAATAATCAAGGCACGCTTGTAACACCCGTCCTTTAATACCGCACTGTCAATTTGCATTGAATTCCACTAGCATATAATACATATTGGTCCAAATCGTAGCACTTCTAGGTTAACTTTTTTGGGTTAACTTTTTTTGGGTGAAGCGAGAACCAAAGCGGAAGAGACGTGCTATGCATGCGTCTCCACCATGTGGGTGGACTGGGCTATCAGCGAATTTTGGGCCGCAAGGTGTTACAACACTGTTACTTCTGTCTATATTTGCTAAACAAACTGCTAATTAACGGATATGGGAATTCGGAAATGCTCTGCTTCTTGCTTGATGAAAAATTGGAAATCATACAAGGCTAAGATTTGCTGATCTATGATAGTGCTTTTGAAGCGGTTGATTGATCAAGCTTTTTGGTACCAGTAACTGTAATAAACTCATCAAATGTTTTTTGAGGATGTGATGCAACAGTGTTGCTTGCTTGTGATAATCAGCTAATCACAGCTGAACTTAGCCAGTCGCTTAGAGCAAGAACTAAGGTCAGGTTTTTAATGCATCAGAAATCAGGAGTACAGGACAGTTGCATCTCTGTCTCTCTAAAATACTCGAGACAGTTGTGTTCAGCATGTCCTAAAACTTAGGCGGCGGCTCCATTCACTTTTGCACTTCGCAGGGTATCTTGCAACCACCTTGCATATCCCAATTTTAAAGCGACAGCAACATATATGCACGTATCATTGTATCTATCAATGGAATCGTACGTACGTACGTACCCTTGTTTTTCCTTTTCCAGGAAACCCAAACAAATTAGGTACCTTCACAACACAACTTCATACATGATTCAATTCGGTGATCACACATACAAGCCTGTTTGTTTCACAGGTTCGATACAACGATTGCTTCCAATAATAGGCAGACTAACGTCCATGTTTTAATTGTAAACCTGCCGTTCCTGCATGCTGTTCCCGGTTAATTGTGCCCGAATCTTCCATTCCTACTACGATGTAAGAAAGAGCTGTACATACATTTCTGAAAGAGAATACGAATTTTCCGAGAATCTGTGAACAGGCAGGTACGTACTGTCCATACTCCACAACATGCGATAACTGCCAAGATGTGATCTCATTTTTAACAGTACGTGCACTCGTGAACCGAAGCGAAGCCTCCATTTCTTTCCTCCCATGATTTCCTCCCGTAGCCATGTGACCCCTAAACAAAGCACGTCGGGTGCAACGACCGTTGATGGCGATATAGCGCCACCTGCCTGCCTATAAATACCCCGGCGATGTGCTCTTCCCCGACCATCAAAACACAGATCAACACCCTCCAATCTGCTTAGCATACTAGTACTACTCTCTGACTCTCTCAAGCTTGGAGAAGTAGAGAATTGTAGTGCTACTAGCTAAGATGGCCGCCCTCTCCTCCAATGTCGTGGCACTTGTTGCACTCTTCTCCCTCGTCACGTATGCCTCCGGCGCGCGGCCGGTCAACTTTAACGCCTCCGCCTTCACCGCCGACCCCAACTGGGAGGCTGCCAGGGCCACATGGTACGGCGCGCCCACCGGCGCCGGCCCTGATGACGACGGTACGTACATGCCGGTGTAATATATATACCTTGGAACGATCGATCGTTAATACACTTGCATGTTGCGTTCTTTCCGTGTGTAATATGCGGTGGCTCATGCGCCTGCACTGGTCGATGTGCAGGTGGTGCGTGCGGGTTCAAGGGCGTGAACATGCCGCCGTTCTCGTCCATGACGTCCTGCGGCAACGAGCCCCTGTTCAAGGACGGCAAGGGCTGCGGCTCCTGCTACCAGGTGTGAAAATTGATAGATTGGTCAAAGCTTTTTCCACGACGGACGTTAATTAATATCGTTACTTGCCCTGGTGGAAATGGAGTTTGGACCGAGAGTGACACAGTCTTGACTGTTTGCTTTGCCTTTTCAGATAAGATGCACCAACAACGCCGCCTGCTCCGGCAACCCGGAGACGGTGATCATCACCGACATGAACTACTACCCCGTCGCCAAGTACCACTTCGACCTCAGCGGCACGGCGTTCGGCGCCATGGCCCAGCCCGGCCGTAACGACGAGCTCCGCCACGCCGGCATCATCGACATCCAGTTCAAGAGGTCGGTCATTAACGTTCATTCAATATTCGCTGCACGATCGAACCAATTTGGCCCTACCTGAACAGAATAATAAGCTAGCTCGCCTAGCTACTTGTGCTGTGGAGTCCTTGTACTTTTGCGCAGCTAAACTTTAACGATAGCGACCGGCCGGTTTAACTGGGACCCAAAGAGATTCGCAGAGATACTCTAATTAGTACAGTCACTTTACAATTTGTCGGCTCCGGTTGTAACTTACTCCTACTCTGAACATCATCGATCAACAAAATTAAACGATAATCTGACACAAACATGTAGCACTAACACATGGATTGTTGGTTCATTCAGAGTGCCCTGCAACTTCCCTGGCATGAAGGTGACCTTCCACGTGGAGGAGGGCTCGAACCCCGTCTACTTCGCGGTGCTCGTCGAGTACGAGGACGGCGACGGCGACGTGGTGCAGGTGGACCTCATGGAGGCCAACTCGGCGTCGTGGACGCCGATGCGCGAGTCGTGGGGCTCCATCTGGAGGCTCGACTCCGGCCACCGTCTCACGGCGCCCTTCTCGCTCCGCATCACCAACGAGTCCGGGAAGCAGCTGGTGGCCAACCAGATCATCCCGGCCAACTGGGCTCCCCGCGCCGTCTACCGCTCCATCGTCCAGTACAGCTAATGTAATCATATTGCAGCAGCAGCAAGCTTTGCTCACAATATTCGATCATTCGAAATCATTGGCTTGATTTGGTATTGTATCGATTGTTGCATGGGATTAAGGAGGTTTAATTAGGTGAGGCATCGGGTGTCGGGTGTCATATAGACGTCGTTGTGTGTCCTGAAGATGATCAGTGGGACATGGAGGAGGCAGGTTTGCATGTGCTCTCCCGCCCACTGTCACTGTACCAGTGTGTAACCAGATCAAGGTCATAAATTATATCTACAGTTTGCTGTGTGGCGTTTAGTACTAGCTATCCCTGCTTCCATCTCTGTGTCAAACAACTTTTGTTTAAACCAGTACTCACTTTATCAGTTTTACCATTGTGATCGAACCTGCATATGCGCACCAAGCATGCGCTCGGGGAATCTGATCCTGTCTTTCTAACCAACGTACAGCCTCGGCGGGAAGACTTCTGAATCCGAGTATTAAGATTTGGAGGTTGAGAAAGGGAATTGTTTCAGTACAAACTGAACCGCGGCTGACTTGCAATGTGCTGCCTTCCCACAAATTTAAATCGAAAGAACACTTGCAACAATTCGAGGACCAAAGCAAGACTGCATAGCCAATTCCGTAAAGTTTTATTTCTGTGTCGATGCTTCTTTTTTTTCGTGATCGTACTCTATTCCAGTAGATTTGGCAATCCAGAAAAGGAACATCATAATTCCTGCAACGTCCAAAGCACGGAGGAGTACTCCATTGCAGTAGCTACTGGCTAGTGCGTCGACTGAACGCAAAGGACACTAATCCCCCAACACAAAGTCTTTCTCACTCCAAACCTTTTTCCAGTATAGTAACCGATTCTATAACCGTCAGTCGTGAATGATTCATTACTTTTACATGAGAGCCGGCAACTTCGTCGCTTAAAGTACACCCGGATGCCTACTAGATTAATTGTCGCCGTAATTACTGGCGTTAAACTCTCACTTGCACCGACCGCAGCAAATTAAGGGAAGCTACATAGCACGCATAAGCTACTAGCTAGGGGTCGTCAACAAGATCCATAAAATGCCTCTAAAGAAAATATCAATAAAATGAAGCCATAGTAACTTTATTTTCTTGGACACGCCCTAGACTACTTCGTTGTGCAAAATGCTTCTTGAACGTAATTGCACTTGATGTAAAAGAAGGAGGTCGTGCTCTGTTCAGCCATTCTTCACATAACTTTTCAAGCAGATAGCGAAGAAAAACCTGTCATCAATGTCTTTTTTTTCAGACAAAAGAAAAGGAAAAGGAGACTTCCTGTTTTTTTCGTTTGTCTGAACAGTTAACGGAGGAAAGGGACAAAGTAACTGACTCGTGATGGATTCAGGTGCATGTGCGGGCGAGAAGTCGGATGCCGACGGCTGCGCGCGTAGCATCTGCATGTGAGGTGCGGGCCACGGCGAGTGCAACTGCCTGCGGCCAGTGGAACCAGAAATTGGCACGCAAAATCGGCCCAGCTCTTGCACCAGATTTTCGGGGCCCGCACGCACCCACCGTTGCCGCGCGCGCGGCCGCTCCCGTTCTCAGCCTGAGCTTTCAGCGCGCGAACTCACCCTCGATCGCGTCTCGTTTGTCCCCTGGCGGCGCGCGCGCGGGCGAGCAGCTTGTGGGGCCGGGTGCGGTGTTTCGCTTGTGCCGCGACGAGTGCACACCGCGCGCGCACGGCGGCCCGGGCTGCTTTCTTACTACGGTACACTAGCCGCTGGCTGCACGTCAACAGCGCCGCGCGCGCGCACGGCGGCCCGGGCTGCTTTCTTACTACGGTACACTAGCCGCTGGCTGCACGTGAACAGCGCCGGGCCTAGGTACAGCAGCATCCCATCCTTTGCGATGTTATTGGGTCGCATGCACCATGTGCAGAACCATTCTTCCTATGCTATGATATGTATGTAAGTTTGTATGTGTGTTTCCTTTCAAAGAAAAAAAGTTTGTATGTAACAGTGTAAGCGCCATCGCCTAACACTCAATTTGGTGTAGGCTAAGCAGGAGTGCAGGACGGCGTAGGTTTTCCAGGCTTCTGGCCTGACATACAGAGCTGATCTACAGTAGCCTACCAGAGTGCACAGGACATCGGGTTCAAAAAGTAATTTCTTTACATATAATCATATATATGTAGTGTGGACATCCTTAGCCAAATACGAGGGGACACCCTAAATAACAGCCCAACCGATTAGCCCAGCCCAGTGTAGCTCACTTGAGAGTGGAGATCCTCGGTTATTTTCGTTCTGGATCCGCCACTGCTGACATATTTGTAGAGATATATTAACGGTTAAATTCCATACGTTCATTCTGAAACAACGGAATCTTCTGCCTATTTTTCAGGTGTTGTTTCTTACGAGTATCATGCGTTAGCCGGTGGGCGACATGTTTGAACAACCGAAATGCGTCGTGCAAGCGCAAAGTAGACAGTTTGAGAGTAATATTAGCACAATATTCAACAGAAGAAGAAGAAGAAGAAAAGCACGCGCACGCTATGTATATGTCATCCATGAGGAAAAAGGATGCAATTACTCCGCTCCTCCTTGCTTTGCACCACATGTCAATGTTCATTTTGGAAGTGGATGGTGATCCTACAACTGGAGGGAGGCAGCTGCACAGAGTGTGGGCCGTCCGATGGCTACGGATCGACTCGTAGACCGCCTCTGCTTTGCACAGGTACGATCATGGCCGTCCATATGTGATCCCATGGCCTAATTAAATTGTGTGCAGTCCTCTGCAGTTGAGGGTTTTCCCCCTTCAATTTTGAGCAAAGCAAGTGAAGCGTTAAACTCTAAATCAGCCAAACCTATGTGAACTTTTTTTTATTTAACCTTTTTTAAATTTTATTTTAAAGTTAACCCTCCGCACACTTTATTTCCTATTCTGACCCATTTAGTCACGCCACGGGTCGTGACATGACTAAACAATACTGTCACGCACCAAGATAAGTCTCCAAAATAGCACTTTTTGTCACGCTACTGGTTATAGCGTGACCAAACAACACTGTCACGTCACGGGTAGTGGCGTGACAAGAGATTGCCCAGATACAGGCTGGCGTGACAGTGTTGTTTGGTCACGCTACGGGTGGTGTCGTGACCAAAGGGTCAGAATTGGAAATACAGTGTGCGGGAGGTTAATTTTAAAATAAAATTTTTAAAAAGGTTAAATAAAAAATTCTGCTGGGTAAGAGCCACTTTGGTGCTTAACATGCATGAACCAAATTGGGGTTTACAATTTAATGCTGCAAAAATACTACCACCCTAGGGAAAAGGCCCCAAAATCCGCAGTCCATTTGAGGGGGCTTAAGCTCTTGCATGAAGCAGAAGCAAAGAGATCCCCAAATAACGCTTAAGTACCTTTACAAAATTATAATGGTGTAAAAGAACTGTGCCTATCTCACTTGGTGGGAGGTGTGGATGTATATTTCCACCACTCAGGTTTAACTTCTCTTCGACTCGAATTTGGGTACCTATTCTTCTTAAATGTTAAAATACCTAGTTCCTCGTAGAATTTTTATTTATTAATTAACCTTTTTTTGAATTTTATTTTAAAGTTAACCTCCGGCGCATTTTATTTCCAATTCTGATCCTTTTGGTCACGCCATCATCCATGGCGTGACAAAACAACTTCTTATCGCCTTGACCCATTTCGGTTAAACTCTTGTCACGCCATGGAAGTGGCGTATACGAATATTTGGTCACGCCACAACCGGTGGTGTGACAAAAATGCTATTTTGGGGACTTATTCTGGCACGTGACAGTGTTATTTTGTCACACTACCACCCGTGGCGTGACTAAAGGGGTCAGAATTAAAAATAAAGTGCGTCGGGAGATAACTTTAAAATAAAATTCAAAAAAAAGATTAATTAATTAAAAAAAGTTCTTCCTCGTATGTGTTAAAAGTAAAATTATAATGATATAGTTAATCGGATATGTAAAGTAAACCTGGTTTTGGCTGAATAATAGACAAATATCAAGTCTAGTCGAATCTGTAATTTTCTACATAAAAAAACCTAGGGCTTGGGCCAATTAATGCCCAATAGATGTATCGAGGCTTATATATAAAACTTCTATTCAAGTTAATGCTCCTGGCATATTTTGCTCGGCTCTATTTTGAAGTGATTGACCAATTATTTTTGGTATGGCAAATAAAAAATGTAATCAAATGGCCTCGTCTCCATTCACTTTGCAGCTGTATGTTGTAACTACCTTATCACATTTTTAAAGGGACAATAATATGTGCGGTACGCTTATGTATCAATAGAATATGATAATGTGATTTTTTTTTCAGAAATAAAAATAACTTTACGCCGGTAACTGTGTGGTTACACATAATTGTTTGTTGTACACAGGATCGATACAATGACGTGTTCTAAAACAATTTATCGATGCATTATACCGAGAATAATGTCAGTGTGTTGTGAATGATTCATATATGGCAATATTAAAGGAAGAGATTGTGTCAAGGAAAACGGGGTATAAAGTAGATATGAGTATTGAATGAGTAGTCGTAACAAAATAGACTTTTCATAACGATAGCTTACGATCTCACTGCTAGTTCGCAGAGTTCAGCCTGCTGCTTTTTCAGTAATACTAATTGCCTGTGGTATTCACCAACAGTAGCAACTTGCTCGAGAGCTCTCTGAACATGAAATACGGTGAGAAAAAGGGAGGGGGGGGAATCTAAATATGTACATATTTGGCATCAAGTACTTACACTAATGGCTGATCGACCAAAATTGACATACATCGTATCGGAATCATGTAGTTCATAGAGCCTGTTGACTTTGTCCCATCATACTCTTTGAAGACGATCGTCATCAAAAATATTGTCGATGATCTAGAACCGATCTTACGTAGGTCCAAGAAGGGGAACTCCAGGTTATAACCGTATGTGTCCGTAGGTGAGCTATGCGAACTTGTAGTCGAACTCGTAGGAACAAGGTGCTCCCTCATATCCTTTGTGGGGGTAACCACGGAGCTACGACCACCAGATGCTGATGGAGTCCCGGAATGATGGCTTCTAGAACTTGCCTCGTCAGGTCGGACTGCCTCACGCAGACTCGAACATTCAGAGGGAGAACCCTCGTCATGCTATGAGCCTGCCTTAGTGCAGTTCTGATTGTGATTGGATGGACCCTTGCCCTTTGAGGAAACTGGTCCCTCAGTTTAACATACTGTTGTGGAAGAAAAGGACCCCTCCTCAACTCCATCGGTGCCATGGTCTCTTGGATCTGACGAATGATCTCTGGAGACGGTATTACCATCGGATAAAATGATACTCGGCTCGTAGTCGAAGTCGACATCCATGTCGATGTCTGCGTAGTCGGCCAAGTTGAACCAATTCTCCTCGTTCCACTCTCCTGCCATGGAAGCATTAGGAAAAAAAAAGAGAATTTGTTGACAAGGAATTACCGGAGATTCCCCACAATCGGTGCCAACTGTCAGTGATCTAGAACCGATCTTACGTATGATTGTTTGATTCGGGGGGGGGGGTTCTCTTAGACTAAAGCTACGCAGAGAATAACATAGGAATTTTATACAGGTTCAGGCCTTTTCCGAAGAGAATAACAACCATACTCCTGTGTGATTGTATTGAGTGTGATGATTACAATCAAGAGAAAGACTAATGCCTAATGTCTTGTACTCCTGATCCCTCCTTCTATCTTCTAACTTTAGCCTTTATATAGTGTATGAAGGAGTGGCAATTTCGCCAAGTGAAGAGGTGCCTCAACGTTCCAAATGATGAACCGCTTGATGGAAGTTGTCGTTAAGGACGTGGCACCCCCACGTTGTCAAGCGGTTGTTGTCAGAGACATGAGTGATTCATGCGGTTACTCACAGAGAGTAACAGCGTATATTAAATACCCCATGTGTTAAACACGGCGCATAATACTCCATAACTGATTAGGCCCACAGGTTAGTAAGCCTTATCAACAGGGTTGTCGAAGCCAGGCCGGTCAAAGCCGAGCGACTCGTAGAAGATCTTACGACTACACGATAGTCGTAGAGAAGTTTACGACTATACCATGGTCGTAGAAAGACTTACGACTATGGGGTGGTTTACGACCAAACAGCTTGGCCTCTTCCTTATAAATATTTAAGGGGTATACTGAAGATCAATATGGAAATATTAATATCTATAATAATAATTACAGATAAATAAATAAATAAGGATTATTATATCCTCGTTAGATATGTCCACTATTTGGAATATCCTTAGGGTGTGAGACTCAGTCACAAGATCTGGATGAAGAGGATTCGATGGTCAGTGGTCCAAAGAACTCGGGGAAGAGGGTGAAGGAGTCTTCTTCTTCTTCTTCTTATTTTTCATTGTTGTTGGTAGAAGAAGCGACTCCTCCTGGAGGACTCGGAGGAACATCCTCAATGGCCTCCTTCCCGGCACGGCGGTCAGAGCTCCTTGCTCTAGCTTGACTGGCTGCTACTAGTGATCGTAGGACCAAGTCCCTTGTTTGGCTATTGAGATTCTCAATAATCGACTCGATCGCCATAGCGTTCAGTTCTTCCACCGTCATCGCCTCCTCCTCTACGACCATCTCAGTGGTCATGGCTGGCTCGGTGGCAATAACTTCCTCCATCGCCACCAGAGGGATAGGGCTCGATTCTGTCTCTACAACCACAGAAGTAACCAATACTCCTACGGCTGTAGACACAACAACTACGGGTCTTTCAACAGAAGCATCCCCAAGGCTGGAGAAGTAGGACTAAAACAACAAGAAAAAGGATAAGACATGTCAAACTATAAAATTAAATGGAAAACGCTAAGCTTTTAGTTTGACATACCTTGACTTCCTAGATATGATCTTAAATCCAAAAGAAACATTCTCCAATGAAGACTTCTTCTTCTCTTCTTCGGCCGCCTCAATTCTTGTGGCACCTTCAGCCTCTAGAAAGCTTTCAGTATCACGAGCTTGATGTGACGACCCGACTAGGGGCCTCACCCGAGAGGTCCTCCAAGACCTCCCTGGGAGTCCACCAGGACCTCCCAAGAGGTACCAAGGACCTCTCGGGCAGTCCTCCCAGGAGGTCCAGTCGGATCTCCTAGAGGTCCAGGGAACTAACCCGAGGAGGTCTTGAGGCTCAGGACCTCCCCAAGAGCCACGACCAGACCTGGGGGAGGTTCAAAGACCAACCCGAGGAGATCATGGGACTTGGAGAAGTCCTAACCCTCCTGTGATCCGAACCAGTCCCAAGGATCAATGGCTGGTTCTCACAGCAATTACAAGTGATAACATACATCCACACGAAACTTTATTAACAATAAGGGAGTTGATTACAAAATTGCTTACAAGCCACGACAACAAGGCAAAATACACAGCGGAAGCAAAACCATATCCATCCAATACACCACAGGTAATTGGCTGGAGGGCGCGACCTAGTTGATCTGGTCCTCATCATCATCGAAGAAGTCTTCTCCTGCTCAATTCATCAATCAAGCAAGAATGAGCACAACAACCGTGCTCGCAAGTTACACCTGTCAATTAACAGAATGACATGTATAATGGATATCTCAAAGGAAGGCATAATATGGTTAGTTTGCATAAAGCCAAGTTTGTTTTAAATACAAGTATTAAGTTCCAAAGCTTATAACAATAATTAAAATTCATTTGCAAATTCGCATTTTTACAGTTGGATAACTTTCATCAATATGTTGGTGAAGGATACCCTCCTGTCACAAGACTCCCTGCCCAATCCATTTGGATAGAAATCCAAAAACTAGTTTTTAACCACCCATTTTGAAAACAAACCAGAGATCTAACTTTGAGCAGCTTTGCTAGTATGTCCATAACCGCGGACACGGCTATTCGAATAGTTTTATACTCTGCAGAGGTGTGCAGCTTTACCCACAAGACACGTTTTCTCTAGTTTGCTTGGCACTCGGCTGTACCACCACTCACTGCCGTAGGTAAGTGGTCTAGAACACGTGACAAGGCCTTTACAATGCATCGTACCACCACAGTCCATCAACTCTAAGGTTTCGCCCTTCCCAGGGCCCCCTCTTAAGCCAGGTGGGTACAACATAGTCATAAAAGACAGGCCATGAAAGATCACCCACTATTCCGCCGGATCAACCGCGATGATAACTTTGCAAATTAGTTAACCAGGTCCCGCCCACACAGGACATGTGGTTGCACGATAAGGCATAGCAAAATACACTCGCAGACCGGTCCTTAATTGACCCGGGCGGCCACCACAACCCTAGGGCATCGGATCACACGACCCCCCGTGCATAGACTTGCACCAACCAAACAACCAATGCCGCCCAAGTCCAAATCCATTTTTCATTTCTTTGCTTTTCAAACCTCCATGGCACACCAATGCCATGGTCATTTGTAAAACCCCCATGACACACCAATGCCATGGTCCAGAACATTAGACAAGCAATATTTTTGGCCAAAACCTCCCAAACCAATATTCTTTTCTCTAAGCATGGCTAAGATCTAGTTTTTCAAAGGTCCTGGTCCACCTTATTGCGTAAACCAGGTTTTACCTAGGGTGACAACATGTTCGGCTCAAGATCAACAGTGGTCATACCAAGAAAATTTGGCATAACTACGAATTTAAAGACGGGCATTGAAATAACTTAGTAAAGTAAGCATGCATTAACATTTGAAATGGAATATATATAGGTTGAAATAATGGGTGCAATATGATCAAGAGTGTAACTTGCCTTGCTTGAAGGCCTGGATGTCTTCTTCTTCTTTGGGGAGCTCTTGCTCTTCAGTGTCTTCACAATCTACACGAGGAAACCAAAGCAACTCAATACAAAGCTCAAATAAAACCCAAAGAAACTTCAATGAAACTCCAAAATAAAACCAACAGAGAGGCTAGGTCGGTTTGGAGGAGGTCCAACGAGCTTGCTGGAGGAGGTCCGAAGCTCAAGGGAGGAGGTCCAAGAGCTTTGGAGGAGGTCCGAAGCTCAAGGGAGGAGGTTCAAGGGCTGCTCGGTTGATCTGGAGAGTGGAAATGGGGAAAAAGGTAATGATGAAGGGCTGCCCAAGCTTATATAGCTGGAGCCATTGAGATTTCCCAGGGTATAGGTGTTCATGAGTCGGTGAAAAGGATAATGAAAGCAGGCAAGGGATGTGACAAAAGTATCGCACGGGTGCTTCAAAAAGTGATAGCATTTAATGCGATACAACAGGCATTAAATGTGAGGAGATTCCCATGTGCAAAGGATATAGTCAAAGGATAAGGAAAAAATGGGTGTGACTGGCAAATGGGGCCAATCAAAACTCAAGGGAAGGTCCCGCGGACAGGAGGTCCAACAGACACTACAATGGGGAGGTCCTGACGGTCGGATTAAATCAAGGGGAGGTCTGGGCGGTTAGGATCTCCAAAAGGGGAGGTCCTAACGGTCAGATCTAACAAGGGGGAGGTTTGGACGGTTAGGATCTCTAAAGGGGAGGTCCTAACGGTTAGGTCTAACAAGGGAGGTCCTGACGGCTAAGATCTCCAGAGGGGAGGTCTTAACGGTCTAGATCTAACAAGGGGGAGGTATGGACGGTTAGGATCTCTAAAGGGGAGGTCCTAACGATTAGATCTAACAAGGGGGAGGTCCTGACGGCTAAGATCTCCAGAGGGGAGGTCTTAACGGTCAAGATCTAAACAAGGGAGGTCCTGACGGCTAAGATCTCTAGAGGGGAGGTCTTAACGGTCAAGATCTAAACAAGGGAGGTGAGCGATAGCGAGATAAGAAGCGGGAGCCATAGGATTTCCATCGAACGAGTCACGGCAATTGGCCCGTTCGGACCGAGCGAACACCCCAACAGATCAGGGCCGTCCAATACGGATCGGATGGTTCTAAAGGAGTGGGACGTTCGGACCATCCAAACGTCTCACTAAGATCAAACCGTCCAACGTAAATCGAACGGTACACAAGCGATAGAGGACTGGATCCAGCGGAAGGCTCGAACGGACGCGAGAGAGGTCCAAATATACAAGGAGGAGGTCCTAGAGGATATGGGGAGGTCCTGAAGGACACAAGGAGGTCCAAATAAACAAGGAGGAGGTCCTAGAGGACATGGGGAGGTCCAAATAAATAAGGAGGAGGTCCTAGAGGATATGGGGAGGTCCTGAAGGACACGGGGAGGTCCAAATAAACAAGGAGGAGTTCCAACAAAACAGAGAGTGAGTTCAAATGAACAGGAGTGAGGTTCAGACCTGGGAAGGGAGGTCTGGACAAGAGAAAAACCCACCACTTGGGAGGTCTAGACCTAAGGAGGTCCTGACCAGAGAAGAACAAAGCCAGCGTAGAGAAGAGGAGACCACCAAAACTCCACAACCCAAATAACCTCATGGGAGTTTTAGTTGAAGTTTGAATTAATCCATTAAAATCCATTCTAAAATTCTCAAGTTAAGCTTTGAATTCTCATTAAAACAAAATGGTTCTTTTTATTTTAAAAATACAAAAAGGCTCCAAAAATCAGGGTGTTACACTTGAGAGGTCGGAGCTTCTTTGATTGCGTCTAGTCGAATGTCTTGATGAATGGTTGGGACCTCTACGACCACGTTTGGTCGTAAATCTTGAACAACCTGCTCCTCTTGATGGTTAGAACTGGCTTCGACCAACTGAGGAACAGTGCTCACCTCGACCACAAGCTCTGCTGTTGCAGAGGTAGCCTTCACAAAAGACATAAAATATTTCCAGTTCTCCTTTTCTATTTGCTTGACGAAGACATGAGAAGCAGAAACTGAAAATATCTTGTGATCATAATAGAATGATACATTGGTCTTGGGGGCTTTATGATTAAGTTCTTCGACCACACCCCTTTTCTCTACAACAATCATATCTACAAAGAATTGCCTGATGAGGGTGATCTTAGGAAGGGTGGAACTCGAACTTCCATCCTTCTTACCGGCAGCCTTCACAAGGCAACGCCTTTTGGCCAGAGGAACTCTGTCTTCCTCTGACCCATCTTCGACAACCTGCAATTCAATCTCTTGATCGTCTTGACGATCTACCATGCCTACTTTCTACAAAAGTCAGAAAATAAATTTTGCCAAGTGGTCAAACTTTATGACTACTGACCTCTAAAGACAAAATCAATTTTTGATTACCTTTAGGCGTTGTTTTCTTTCTTCTTCAGATACGACCGTCAAAATTCGAGGAGCTTTTTCTGTGGTCATAATAGCCTTTTCACAAATAAGCTTGACTCGGACGTCGATTTCCCTTTGCAAAAGATCTACTATTACGAAGATATAATCATCAATGATGCTCAAAATTAATAAAGAGAGCTAAGTTGATCATTTCTTTACCTCCTTCATAATCTCTGGTCGGATCAACAGTCCCCGAGTACATCCACATGGAGTGTACTCGATTCTTCAGAGGGCTAATGCAACGCGTGATGAAGTCCTTCACCATGTTCCATCCGGTCAGCCCCTCTTCCCTCAAGTCTTTGATGGCTTGGATGTAAGGAGTGATCCGGTCGAGATCGCTTGGAGTCAAGTCCCAAGATGAACTCCTCTCTGTGAAGAAGAGGCTGTCATCCCTCGACACGGTCTAGTAAAACCATTTCTTCTTCTACCTTGGCCACGATGACCGGGTGAACATCTAAATATACTCCATCGACTTTCCGTCGTGGAGCTTTAGACCATAGCTACCTATGATTCCGTTGTGCTTGCTCATCCCATAGTAGTACCAGAAGATATCCAAATCTAGAAGAATTCCTAGATAGGCTTCGCACAGGTAGACAAATACACTCAACATTATGTTGGAATTGGGACTGAGTTCACCAATTCCACCCCAAAATGCTGGAGTATGATCACCAAGAAAGAGTGAACATGCAATTGAAAGCCACATTCACAGAACGCTTGGAACATTGGGATGGTGTCATTCTCACCCGAGGGCCAATGCTGACCCTCATCGTTGAACCACTTCACGAAAGCTCGTCTTGGAATCTTCTCTTCTATGGCCAAAGCCGTCATCTTCTCCACATCCATCTCAGATTTCTCCCACTTGGAAACAGTTCCAGCCATTTCTTCTGAGTGAATTTGATTTAGATTTGAAAGAGTTTGAGAAAAGATTGCAAACTTGGTTGGCGACGGAGAGAACAAGAGCTCGAGAGCAGTTGATGCAAATGAGAAAAGTAAAAAAACCCTAAATCATGCCCCTGGTAGATTTTATAGACGCGGGTCTGAGTTAAAGATCGTGGGAACTCAACAGTTGCCACCCCTTCGGGAACCTCTCCAATGGACAGATCTGTGAAAGTCGGTTTGCATTGTTTAAGCTGTCCGTTTGAGAAAAGCAGTCCTGTCTTTTCAACTCAAGTAAAATTACCTTCTTGACCAAATCAATTTATGGTCAAATGAAATACCAGTCGGAAAGACTCTGTTTCCGACCACTGTTCTACAACCTCCTTTTCCAAGTAAGTTATTTTCACTTGAAGTTGGGGTCTAGATGACGAGGATCTAATAATCCTCAATTAATTAAATTATTTATCTATAATTGTTATTATATATAGCAATACCTTCATGTTATTCGTAAGTATACTCCTTATCATTCATAAGGGAAAAACTTAACTGAGTGGTCATAAACCATTCTATGACCACCCTATATGGTTGTAAGTACTCTACGACTATCTAGTGGTCATAAGATTTCCTACGACAACCTCATAGTCGTAAGTCTTATTACAACCACCTCATGGTTGTAAGCCTTACTACGATCACCCTATAGTCCACAAAGCCGACAGACATGTGGGCCCAATCGACCAGGGACACTTATGCGCTGTGTTTAATACATACAGTAGTTTATATGCACTGTTATTCTATGAAATAACTGCACGTATTAAGCATCTGTCTTTGACGTAACTGCAAGACGATGTGGGGTGTGGTCTCTTTGATAATAACTACCATCAACGTGTGCATTTCATCAAACGTTGAGGCGCCTCTTGGCATAAAACAACTGTCACCCCTTCACGTGCTATATAAAGAGGATCGGAGGGAGGAACAAGAAGAGACAACAAGAAAAAATTATAAGAAGGGACAACAGAGAGGTCATTATGCTTAGTTCTAGTGATTTCTTTCCTGTTGTAAAGCATAGTCAATACAGTAACACAGGAGTAGAGTTATTATTCTTTCAGGAGAAGATCCGAACATATCTAAATCCATGTGTCTTTTTCTGTGTGACTCATGCTACGAAAAATCCCCAACATTCCTTCGTAAGATCGATATAGAATCATCGACAAGTATATAATAATTACAAGCCCGTCCTAAATTTTATGGGTTTAGGTTGGTGGCATCTGCGGCGAAGCCGGCCAGCTCGTCAGTCGCCACTCCTAGCATTGTCGATAAATGTAACCTTCTTTTTCTTAGATCAAGTTTTTTTTTTGAAAGCAAGAAGGCAGGGTGCCTACTTATTAATTAATAAAGGCAAGAGTACAGAACCAAGCAAAACAAAAACGAAATGGGTTTGAAAGATGAAATGATCAAGGTTTTGAGTTGTCTCTAATATCGAAGGTAGAAGCCACGTCGGGAGGTAGTGCCGTGTGTGTATCTGTTTGTGGGGGTCGTTGGAGGAGTTGGACACGGCGAAGACGGAGGCAGCGAGTCACAGGAAAGGCACGTCACGACAGGGTGGCTGAAGCACTGTGTGGCATAAGGAGCCTCGATGGGAATCCTCCTATATAATTAGAGGGAAAATTCAGCCCTCAATCTGCTGGCCACGTCGCCCTAATTTTTTTGGTCGTTCGATTGCGTTACGGTCGCTTTTCAGCCGTTTGATCTGCCGCTACCTTCAGCCTTCCTTTTGCTTGCGCACGAATGTGGCTTTCTCCCTCCGTCCCATGCCGCGGGCCCCACCGGCCGCGTTTCTTGCTTGGTGCGTGTCCCGCTCCCACATGGCCCTACAGACACGTGCCACACGTGCCCAAGGGCGCGTCAGGCTACTAGTAGATAGAGATGGGAGAGAGGGAAATGAGGGTTAAGGCAGCGACATGTGTCGGGAATCAGCATAGGATAGGGTTTGATCCAACGGCATGAAAATCTTCTGACTTTTTTCCAAGAAACATTTGACTTGCGCATAGAAATCATTGGCACTGACGTACTGTACGAGCGTACGTCCACGTCATAACATGCGATAACTGCCAAGATGTGATTTTATACAAGTACGCTCGTAAACCGAGGCCTCCATTCCTCCATGATTCGCTCCGTGGCCATGTGACGAATCTCTAACACGGCACGTCGGGTGCAACGGCCATTGACGCCGAGTTGCCGATCCCGTTTCATAGCCTGTTTGCCTGCCTATAAATGCCCCGGCAATGAGCTCCCATCCGGCCATGAAAACACAAATTAGAGTACTACTACTAGCAAGTACTACATAGTCTACAACTCTTATAAGGTTCTAGAGTTCTAGTACTAAGATGGCCGGGTTCTCCATCAACGCCGTTGCACTTGTTGCACTCTTCTCCGTGCTTTTCGCGTATGGCTCTTGCGCCCAGCCGGTCAACTACACCACCTCCGCCGTTAGCGCCAACCACGCCGGCTGGCTCCCTGCCAAGGCCACCTGGTACGGCGCGCCCACCGGTGCCGGCCCTGATGACAACGGTACGTGCATACGCGCGTGCCGGCCGATGCACGCCGTATGGATGCCAATGCAGTGCTCATCCGGTCATCTGTATTCTGTAACTGATTTCGTGGCGTTGATCGATCTGCAGGTGGTGCTTGCGGCTTCAAGAATGTCAACCAGTACCCGTTCATGTCCATGACGTCCTGCGGCAACGAGCCCCTGTTCAAGGATGGCAAGGGCTGCGGCTCATGCTACCGGGTACGGTGTTCCCTATGTTCCTAAATAGATGTTGTTTCAGATGATACTGTCTCCAATACGTACATTTGATCGTTACTTTTCCAAATTAGATGTTACTCTTAGTGAACATTTTTTAACGACAAATGTACCAACATTATTTTTATGTATTCCAAACAGGTCGTAATTAAATACTTTTGTCTGTATAAGTGATCAAAGTTTAAAAGCTTTGACCACACACATTCTAAAATATCATCTGGTACTTAAGAACGGTTGGAGTACATAATTAAATTAGTTTCATCGTGTTGCCCACCATGTTAAGTAGTTTTTGCAAATCATTTAATTTGATTGGTCAAAGATAACACTTGCTCCACTTTACAATGCCAATGTTAGCGAACGAATTCGTGGATGCCATGAATTCCGTTGAGTTACAAATAAGTGTTTGTTTTGAACATTGGCATAGTCACAATAAGTTTGCGAGTTCTCTAATATTTATAAAGATACTGTTAGTCAAAATTAAAACAGTTTGACTCCGTGCATTCTAGACTACTTATTTTTTATTGAAGGGAGAGTACTACTTTTGTTGACTTTATGCTTGCTTTTGCAGGTACGATGCGTCAACAACGCTGCCTGCTCCGGCAAGCCGGAGACGGTCATCATCACCGACATGAACTACTACCCCGTCGCCAAGTACCACTTTGACCTCAGCGGCACGGCCTTCGGCGCCATGGCGAAGCCCGGCCTCAACGACAAGCTCCGCCACGCCGGCATCATCGACATCCAGTTCAGGAGGTCGGTAACATTTCTGACACAAACTACTTGCCGAACCTGAATAGAATCATCTTGTCTATACATATACATGATTACTTGTGTTGTGGAGTCCATTTGCATCACTTCTTGCCCAAACAAACTCTGACGACAACGACCAGTTCATGAACGGGGACCCAAAGAGATTCGCAGCGATGATTCAGATCTTAGAACGTAAAACGAGACCTAAAATACTTCTTGACCTTTTTGGTTGTTACTTGCTCCTACCTTGTTTATTGATCATCATGCATGGCCAACGACAAGATGATCTGATCTGACGCATCGACCGTTGGTGCAGGGTGCCATGCAACTACCGGGGCCTGAACGTGAACTTCCACGTCGAGGAGGGCTCGAACCCCGTCTACCTGGCGGTGCTCGTCGAGTACGCCAACCGGGACGGGAACATCATGCAGGTGGACCTCATGGAGTCCAGGTCGGCCTACGGCGGCCCGACCGGCGTCTGGACGCCGATGCGCCACTCTTGGGGCTCCATCTGGAGGCTGGACTCCAACCACCCGCTCCAGGCGCCCTTCTCGCTCCGCATCCGCAGCGAGTCCGGCAAGACGCTGGTGGCCAAGCAGGTCATCCCGGCCAACTGGAGGCCTAACACCAACTACCGCTCCGTCGTCCAGTTCCGCTGACTGCTCCGATAGAGTCCTAGTTAATTTGGTGCTGTGTGATTGCAAATTGCGATGGATTGGGGGATTTCAATTAACTAGGCACCTGTATTTGTCGTTGTGTGCCTTGATTCTTGAATGTGTGGGAAATGGAGGAGGCAAGTGGTGTAGTATCCATGTGCTATCCCGCCCACTATCACAATACTGTACTAGTGTAACCAAATCAAGTTTATAAATTTTATTATGCGTACAGTGTGTGTATGTCACTAATTAAGTATGGCCACCACTTGCTCTCTGAAACGTGCGTTCTGGCAGTTCACACCCCGGTTCCACCATTCTTCGCATATTCGCGTTTCCATTGTGATTTATCAAAACGGCATATGAGCTGGACAACGTACGTGCCGGTGGAACCAGAAATTGGCACGCAAAATGGAGTGACCAGCCGAGATATTGCACCAGATTTTCGGGGTCCATCTCAGACTGAGCTTTCGGCGGTATATCTCGCCCTCGACCGCGCCTCGTTTGTTCCGTGGCGCCGCGCGCGCGGGCGAGCAACTTGTGCGGTGCAGTGTTTTGCTTCTGCGGCAACGAGTGCTCTGCTCACCGCGCACGGCGGCACGGGCTGCTTGCTCGCTATGGCACGCTAGCCGCTGGTTGCACGTGAGCATCGCCGGGCCTACGTGCAAAACAGAATTGTTGCACTCGGGTTGGGGCGCTGCGCATATTTTGCTCACGGCAGCTTTGAAGTGGTTGATCAAAGTTTTTTGGCATTCTCAAGAAGATAATCGTGAAAAATGTTGAAGTTGAGGAGATAATGTAACGCTGTGTTTGCCAGTGATAAACTAATCCATCGAGTATAACTCCTGCCCTTTAGTACTATATTGTCAATTTACATTAAGCTTCACTAGCATATAATACATGTTGGCCCAAATTGTAGCACTTCCGGATTAACCTTTTTGAGCGACGCGAGCACAAACGCCCAAGTGAGGTGCTACGTATGCATGGGTCTGTCCCCACGGTGGGCTGGGTTATGAGCGAATTTTGGGTCGCATGGTGTTACAGATGGTATCAGAGTAACAACCCTCGCTGCGCAGACCGCGTGTGCGTGTGGCCCTGTAGCAGCATGTGGCCCGAGTCGTGTACCAAGGGGTGTTTATAGGCATTTATGCCACTAAAGACGGTAACCCATTAGGGGATGTAACAACCCGTCCTTTAGTACCACATTGTTAGTTTATATTGAGTTTCACTAACATATAATACATGCTTGTCTAAATCGTGGCACTTTCGGATTAACTATTTTGGGTGAAGCGATGACAAAAACCCAAGTGAGGTGTTACGTATGCATGGACCTGCCCTACGGTGAACTAGGCTATGAGTGAATTCTGGGCCGCATAGTGTTACATCAAGGCATCAAGCTATGGTCTGATAAGTTCAATACCTTTTTTTTAGCAAGGAATATCTTATTAAGAGCAAAGGGTCAGTTTTTTTAGGCATTGATCAGAAGTTGGCACAGTTGTGTCCCTCGTGTCGTGTCCTAGAGCTTAGGCCGGTTTCTACGTTCACCTTGCAGGGTACCCTGTAAGTCGTAATTCCAATATCACATTTTTTAAGGGACAATAAGTCAAGAATACCGCCGTCGCGCATATGTATATCAGTAGAATATTAGAGTGGTCGCAGTTCTTTTTTTTTTTTTCATAAACCAAAATGATCTTGAGCCGGTGACTACGTGGTTGCTCGTGTATGTTGTACTCCAGTAGTCACACAGAGGATCGATACAATGACCGCTCTAAAAAGGTTGGACACAATGATTGCTCCCAATGATTCCGAGATTAGTGTCCATGTATTGTAATCGACCTGCGGTTCGGTTCCTACGGTACTTTCCGGTGTTGCATGTGCCCGAGAATCCCCCGTTTCCTAGCTAATCCAACGGTCAGAGATCGAACTGTACATCTCGATCTGAAAGGAGAGAGATTATTTGCAAGAGCCATTAGCAGGTACGTACTGTCCGCAATAACATAACACGCGATAGCTTCCAAGATGTGATTTTATAACGGTACGCTCATGAACCGAAGCCTCCATTCCTCCATGATTCGCTCCGTAGCCATGTGACCTTGGCGCGTCGGGTGCAACGACCATTGATGCCGAATTGCCGATCCCATTTCATTGCCTGGCTATAAGTACCCCGGCAATGTCGTCCCCTCCAACCATCGAAACCCAAACCGGACGAGTACTACTATACTAGTACATAGCCTACAACTCTCACAGTTGCATTCGAAGGTTAACTAGTAGTAGTGCTAGCTAAGATGGCCGCCATGTCCTACAAGGTCGTCGCACTTGTTGCACTCTTCTCCCTCCTTGTCACGTATGCCTCCGCGGGTACCTCTTACAGCTCCGCCTGGCTGCCTGCCAGGGCGACCTGGTACGGCGCGCCCGCCGGCGCCGGCCCTGACGACAACGGTACGTACCTTGCCGATCGATGCAACGCGTGTGCATGCCAATGAAGTCATTGTCTTTTGGCCATCTGTGAATCGAGCTAATGCCGTGGTGTTGATCGATCTGCAGGAGGTGCTTGCGGCTTCAAGAATGTGAACCAGTACCCGTTCATGTCCATGACGTCCTGCGGCAACCAGCCCCTGTTCAACGACGGCGAGGGCTGCGGCTCCTGCTACCAGGTACGCAAATTAGTTTCACCATGGCGCCGACCATGTTTAGTTGTTGATTAGTTGATGCTAATCATTTAAGTTGATTGGTCAAAGCTAACTGTAGCTCTGTTTCCGATGTCACTGTTAGTGAACGCCCTGTCATGAAATCCGTGTATAACATGTAGGAGTAGTACATTTGTTGACCTTGTTCTTGGTATTTCAGATAAGATGCACCAACAACGCCGCCTGCTCCGGCAACCCGGAGACGGTGATCATCACCGACATGAACTACTACCCCGTCGCCAAGTACCACTTCGACCTCAGCGGCACGGCGTTCGGCGCCATGGCCCGGCCCGGCCGCAATGACGAGCTCCGCCACGCCGGCATCATCGACATCCAGTTCAGGAGGTCAGCAATACTAGTACCCCATCGTAACACAAACTAATTTGGTCCCTACATGAACATAATCAATTCATGTTGTACTTCTTGCCCAATCAACACTCACGACAACAACCACTAAGACTTTAACTGGGACCCAGAGAGTTCCTGCGAAATGAATGATTCAGAGATTAACGTGAAAAAAAAACCTAAATTAGTATAGAAACTTCCTGTCATTTTTGCTTGTTACAGCTTACAACAGCTTGAATTAACCAACCCATCGGATCGATCGTTGGTGCAGGGTGCCCTGCAACTACCCTGGCCTGAAGGTGAGCTTCCACGTCGAGGAGGGCTCGAACTCAGTCTACTTCGCGGTGCTCGTCGAGTACGAGAACCTGGACGGCGACGTGGTGCAGGTGGACCTCATGGAGTCCAAGTCGGCGTACGGCGGGCCGCCGGTCTGGACGCAGATGCGCGAGTCGTGGGGCTCCATCTGGAGGCTGGACTCCAACCACCGCCTCCAGGCGCCATTCTCAATCCGCATCCGCAGCGACTCCGGCAAGACGCTGGTGGCCAACCAGGTCATCCCGGCCAACTGGGCGCCCAACAACAACTACCGCTCCATCGTCCAGTTCAGTTAACTGCTCCGATCGACCGACCAACAACTAGCCACGTGCTTGCGCTCTGGCCGGCTACAATCACTCGAAATCATTGGCTTAATTTATTTGCTACTGAGTGTGTCATTGCAAATTGCATGGGATTGAGGAGTTTTAATTTCTGCGCCGTCGTGTACTGTCTTGTTATGTAGACGTCTTGCAGTGTCTTGGACATGTGTGGGAAATGGAGAAGTATGCATGTGCTCTCCCGCCCACTCCATGTCACCATACCAGGTATGTGTAACAAATACACGGTTATAAATCGAGTAATTTTTCGATACATTCTGTTAGAATAGAAATCGTTTTCTATTTCTTTATCTGTCTGTTGTATTTTTTTATCTGTATATGGTATACCCTCTTGTACTCTAAATATATATTGCCCATTGGACCTCATGAATATACACACAATATTTATAACAAGGTATTAGAGTTAGGATACTAACATAGCTCTTTCCGTTGCCACATCTGTCACCATCGTCGTCGTTGACCTCGGGTTCTTTCACGGCTGAAGCCGAGCCGTCTGGAAGAAGTCGTCTGCTGCCGCCGTTCGATGCCGTCCTCCTCCGCCGCCGCCCAAGCCACTCCACCCGAGGACGACGCTACCTGTCCCCGTCGTCGTCCATCCCGCCACCGCCGCCCGATGGTGACACTCGTACCCAACGCGAGGATGCCGCCGCCGCTACTCCGCTTCGACGCCATATCTTGCGCTTGCTGTCGTCGCCGCCGCACCGCCGCCACCAAGCTTCTCGGAGCCGCCATCGAGCTGTCCTCAACCTGCCGCCACCGCCGCCGCCGCCCGCCGATGCTCGGCCGCAGCATCTCTGCAGAAGCAAGGAAACCGATTCGGTTTCTATTAAAAAAAAGGAAAACAGAAGAAAAAAAATAACACCTCGATCTAACCGCCGTGATGTTCAGCGCCGCCTATTAGACTTCGTTACCTTGGTCGCCGCACCATCCCGCGCCGCCTACCGATGGCTTCCGTTCCATCAACTATGATCCTATTCTTAGGAACAAAGCTTCATGGGGCAAACTACATGTTATGGTCTTTACTCACAATCGCTGCAACTCAATATTTCTTTATCTGCCTGTTGTATTTTCTTATCTGTATATGACATATCTCCTTGTACTCTAAATATATATTGCCCATTGGACCTCATGAATATACACACAATATTTATAACAAGGTATTAGAGTGAGGACACTAAACATAGCTCTTTCCGTTGCCACATCCATCACCATCGTCGTCGTTGACCTTGGGTTCTTTCACGGCTGAAGCCGAGCCGTCTGGAAGAAGTCGTCCGTTGCCGCCGTTCGATGCCGTCCTCCTCCGCCGCCGCCCGAGCCACTCCACCTGAGGGCGACGCTACCTGTCCCCGCCGCCGTCCATCCCGCCACCGGACACCAGGCCGCCACCGCCGCCCGATGGTGACACTCGTACTAACGCGAGGATGCTACCGCCCATTTCCCCGACGCCATATGCACTGCGCGCTTCGGTCATTTACTGCACCGCCGCCACTGCGCTGCCGAGTCGCCATCGGGTGTCTCGACCGCCGCGGCCGTCGCCGCCCCAGCCGATGCTCTAGCGCCGGCATCCTCTGCGTAGAGCAAGGAAACCGATTCGGTTTCTATTAAAAAAAGGAAAACAGAAGAAAAAATAACACCTCGATCTAACCGCCGTGATGTTCAGCACCGCCTATTAGACTCCGTTATCTTAGTCGCCGCACCATCCCGCGCCGCATACTGATGGCTTCCGTTCCATCAACTGTGATCCTATTCTTAGGAACAAAGTTTCATGGGACAAACTACATGTTGTGGTCTTTACTCATGGAGATCACGCTCAATGGTCTCTGCCTCTAGGGACACATTACTAGTGCTCGACTTTGTTCGCCATCGCCGGTTCAGCTTGATCCCAAACAGTCTACTTTTGCACTTCCTGTAGAAGATAAGGCCGCCAAGAAGAAGGCAAAAGCCGTCGCCGCTGCTAACCTTGCTGATGAGGCCTTTCAGTATGCCATGGACGCTTTTGAGCGCTAGTGTGCTGATGAGACCCGTGTCCGAGCCATCCTGGTGGTCAGCATCGACAACTCCATCTAGCCAGACGTTGTTGGTCTGCGTTCCACTCATCAGATCTGAAAGTACGCGAGTGATAACAATAGAGCAGCGATGCTCTGTTCTTTTCGCTTCGGCATGAGTTGAAGACGCTTCGCCAAGAGGACTCCTCTGTCGACGATTTCTTCCGAACCCTAGCCAGCCTCTAGCGCCAGCTGGATGAGCTGGCTTCTCCGCTCTACCAGAAGTGTCATAAGGTGTAGAAGGCGGATCGTGACCACCTTCGCCTTTATGACTTTGTCTGCAGTCTTCGTCCAGAGTTTGAGCCTGTTAGGGCTCAACTGCTGAGTCGCTCACCACGACCGACAGTCACTATTTATTTCGTAAGATCGGCGACTCGACCGGCGACAATAGTGATCTAGATCAACCCACAATCGCTACAACTCAGCAACATACTCCATCACGGCTAACTCTCTCTTGTGTCTCAACCATCAACATCGTATTTTCTTCTCCCGAGCACAATTTTCACAAAGTTTTTCAAACCTCAGCCGCATTTGAGATAGTCTCGACAGTTGCAGTAATAGTCTGAGACACCAAACTCAACAGCCACGCCACCACCAGTGAGTTGGTAGTACTCCAAGTTCGTCATTCTGCATCCGTCTTGTCCGTTGACTCAACTGATTCTCCTTTGATAAATCTCTCGAGCCCTTTTGTCCTTAGGATCAACAATGCCCTCTGCGACTAACTCAAGTAATTTCTCACATTTTCCAACTTAACATCATTCGGTATCAATTCTATTTTCTGCAACGTCTCAGCATGAGGAACAATTGCTCTGCTTGAGGATGATGCCCCACCCGTCTTCTCTGTGAGAAGTTGTGCGAACTTCTCGAGCACATGCTGCAATCCATGATTCTCCTCCATAGCTGCAGCACGACCTCAAAGTCACAGACAAGCAGCAGAAGTAATAGCAGTAGCACTGCACTGCACCTCACTACAAGCAGCACCTAGCCTCATCCATCGTCCTCGTGCAGCCCACACGCTAGCCCTCACACCGCAGCCTTCCACGAGCACGCCGCTCCTCCTGGCTACACGTGAGCCACTCCTCTAAGCATTAAGAGCGTGTCGCTGCTCCTTCGATTGAACGTGCGCCGCTTCCTAGCCGCACACAAGCCCCATGCCTCCTCCTTGCCCTCTGCCTCCACCAGGACCAAGCACCGCCGTCGAGACCTTGTGCCGCCACGACCAGGCTCTGCCGCCGCAGCACCTAGGGTTAGGGCATCGGTGAGTGCTCTGATACCATGTCGATTTTGGGGAAACATTTCTTGTTACTACTCACTTGCTCACTTTGCTATACATACATATGTACATGGGCCACATGGGCCGGCATGTAACTCACACACTCTACAGCCCAAATACTCAACAGTTATAAAGAAAATTCAAATTTCTAGCTAGTCTAGTTGTATCGAGCTACACACTGTAGGAATTTCGGACAAATATCAACTAAGTTCAGAATAGAGAATCAGGATACTGTTGCATCATTTCACCTGGTATGTTCCCGAAAGAAATATCTACTTTGGCTTTCCCCTTCCGTTTTGCCGCCTTCTTTCCTTAGGGCCAAACTTCTCGAACAAAATCCTCCTCTTTAGCATATGGAGTACATTCAGATAGCTTGGTTTTCTCAAGTGGATAGATTCTTTTGGGTTGGTCCTGAACTTCCTTTCGCCAATAATCAAGAGTGAAATAGTGGCATGCTTCAGATTTATGTTGCTTCTATGAATTATCCATTAGTCGCTCATCAGATTGACCACTAATGTACACATTCCTTAGTCGACACCAAACTCCATTGAAGTGCATGACCTTCTTGATCATCTTGCCCCAATGGTCCTTGCACCTCATAGCTGATCTTTGCTCTCTAGGATTGTTGTCATTGTAATCCTCTGCAACTTTTGTCTAATAAAAAGCACATTTCCTTGAGGTGCCATCAATTGGATCTTTGGAGTTATTTAACAAGGCAAGGATAAGCCATAAGTTATCCTCCTCATGCCAATTCCTGCGGGTACCTATCCTCTCTCCCTCTTCACTACTGTCCCTGCTTTGTTCAGTGATAACCGTTTGCTGCTCTCTAACTTGTTGGCTCTCAGAACCAGATGATGACTGCATTGGAGATGACAAAAAAACCTCCAGAAGCTCTATACATGCCATGTGGAGGATTGCTGAAATTTCCTTGGTATGGAAAACCTTGGAAATTTTGTGGGGTTTGTTGAGTTTGGTGATAACTGGATAGGATGCCGAATGAATGAAAGTTTTGTGGCGATTGAGAGGGCGGAGGGAAATTCTAGCTATACTACGAAGGTAGATAGTTCATGAAGTACTAAGATGATGGGATATTTTGGTCTGTAGAGTTTGGAGAATGCAGAGACCATGTGGTTTTATCTTAGATTTGGTGATGAATAATTGGCATCATTGTCGAGGAGTCTAGAGACCCGGCAGTCTGACTGGCTCATGACTGGCGGTCAGACCGGCAATGCAAGCTTTTAGAAAATGGACACTAGACACTTGTGTAGGCATGTTTGGGTATGTATTTGCACTAGGTGTCATTGAAAATAGAAACTGAACCTTAAACTAGATAGAGTTTCCTTGAAATTCTAGAGAGGGTGTTTTCTGGTGAAGTTAATTGGTCTAACTGGCCGGACCATGGTGGTCAAACTGGCTATGGTTTTGAGCTAAAAATTTGAGAGTTGGTCCTAGGAGCTTGGGATTAGTGCATATGGATTGCATGATGCATGTTTTGGCTAACGTAGATCAAATTGCGAAGAACTTGTGTCCGGAATTGATTTCTTGGTCAATTATTGTGCAGGAAAGCTTGGAGTCAACTACAGACAACAACGAGGATGATCGGGACTTAGTTTGGTGAAATCAAGGTCTAGAACGATCAAGAATAACGGGTGAAGTGCTTGGTCTCAAACAAGGCGCAAGATGAATAAGAACAGAAAGTTTGGATAGTTGCTGCACGAGAAGAGCCACATTTGCAAATACCGATAGGAACCGTGTCGTTTAGGCAAAAACTCGTTATTCAGCTGCATGTATGCAAAATTGAGCAGCATTCGTCAAAAAAAGAAAAAGAAAGAGAGGCATCGATGTGCTATAGGCTTTAGTCATGGTTGACTCAGTGGTAAAGTTACTGATACTAGTAAATGCCGCGCCCTTGGGCGCGCGAGCCTGTGCCTTGCCTGTGAGTCACGCCCGTGGGGCCCGCACATTGGAGAACGCTCGCCAGCTTTATTGCGCAGCAGCGGGCAAAGCGCAGCACGCAGATAAAAAAATCGAACGGCTGATGAAGCACGAGGCGTGTGATCGGACGGGGGAAAAATTGGCAACGTGGACAGCCTGATCGCGTGGCCTTTTTTTCTCTATTTACCTGGTAAGATTATGCTGAGTGAAGAGATCGAGTTGCACACGTTCGTTGAGTTGAGATAACCAAATTTCATGCCTGTTTTTGTGGTGTTGGTTCTTGTTAGCTAGCTGAAGTATTATCCATTGCTAGTCGGCAGACGGAATGTTTGAACAAATGAAAAAACAAAATATACTACATATGTATTTTTTCTATGATCACAAGGAATACGTGCATACACACACCACCACACACGCACACACGAGTGTGTTTTCTTAGCACACGTCTAGAAAGATAAATGTCATCGATAAATCTACGATCTCACAAAATTCCTAATATGGACATTAGAATTTAAATCCTGATAGGTAAAACGTACACCCGTGACTCCACCAGCCAACCAAAAGTGGTTCCCCCACTATGTTGCATAGCATTATTCGAATAGCAAATATATAGTGGTCTAAAAACACACACAAATATATAGTGCAAGTACAAATACAAAACAAAATCACACCAGGCAGATGCCCTTCGTGATAGCTCGTAGTTGCACCACATGCGAATTGAATGTGTAATTAATTTGAAAGGTGATGAGGGTCAGCGTCAGCGAAACTCAGATGTGCGTTGGCATTGCTTACAAGTTACAAGCTTAAGCAAGTGATCATGTGAACATGTGAAATGCCATTTGCACACAAGTTCACGTGGCAGATTGGTGTGGTCAAGACAGACACAAGCGGGAAGTGGATTATTACCGGAAGGAATGCTGTGACGTGCTGCATTCGGATATCACGGAGTCCGTCCCGTGATTTTCCTGATTAATTTGAAATGACGTCGACAATGTCGTGGTTGGTTTGGAAATTTCATCACGGCTCACATGAATCCACTGTAGGAGATGTCACTTAATTTGACCAGGAGAGCACACGAAAGCAACGAGCAGATATGACTGTGCACTTCAATTATTCCTACCGTACTGCTACTGTACAGTAGTAGTTCTAGAGGTGTAACTTATGGGTTGTTGCATGCTACATGTGAAACTTTCAGTTGGTTAGTGGTGCGATGAGATGAGATGAGATGACTGCTATTCGAAACTGTTGACGGTTGGGCGCCTTCACCCTTTTCACCGAAATCTCTGCTTTTGTTCACTCTTTTTTTTCCCTAATAAAAGCTCTCCACTTTCATGATATTTCTTTTCATAAAGAAAACTAGGTGATAATCATCAACACCCACGGTGCTTAATATGTCGTTTGAAAAGAAGATTCAGCAAATCCCAACCTAGCTACAATTCCAGTTGCGATCATTCGTCCCGGTCGATGGGATCTGTTGCGTTAGTACTCCAGCCGGACTCCACATTGGAATGGGATTTCGTACTCTTAACATAAAGCCCACATTAAACACCATAGCAGCAGCAGCAGTACGTAGTAGTATTGATGATATCCATCTTACGTTTGCTCGTTTCATTATAGCATGTACAGTGATATCACGTCAGCTGTCTATAAATCTTCACACGTAGAACACTAAATGATATGAAGGAGAGAGGGAAATCATAGAGAATTGGACCGTCTTTCGTGCAGTATTCGACTCTAACACGAGAAACAAGACATATTGTACATGGAGTAACTGTCTACAGAGATATGTAAAAAGATAACTTATTGTAGAAGTTGTCTTTGGTATTGTCTATAGATGATATGAATAGATACTATAGACAACAGTTGTTTGTACCATTGTATATGACCGTAGGAGTTAAAAGGGCATCATCACATGGCTGGAGAGCAGAGCAGGCGATTAAAGGATGAAAGCGGCAACGGACCAGCCTTCCCATGTGCGCTGCGGACCATGCCTGCCTCCTCTGGTTCGTCCCGTTCCCCACGTACCCCATCACGCATTGGTGCCGCCTACGACGCGTCGGTCGCCAATAATAAAGGCCGAACTTGAGATTATGAACCGTCGACTCCCATTTGGGGTCACTACTCAGTACGGCTATTGTTATGTAGCGTGGGACACGCACGCGATATGATGCGGCTGCAAAAAAAAGAAAAAAAATAATGCATGGGCGCGCGCGCGCCGCGACCAGTGGGGCGTCCGATCCAATTCGAATCTCGGGGGGCGGGTGGTGTGGGGATAGTCGATAGATGGTTGGATGCAACCAAAAGAGACGAGGCGGCCGTGTGGGCTTCGACGAAACGGAGAGACAAGCGTACTGAGTAGCGCGACGTGCGGTGCGGACCGCTAGCTACCGGCCCGGCCGGCAGGTGCCCCCTGCCGGTTGGGTTGGGTCGGTAAATAACGACCGGCTGACGATCGAAAGCCCCCCCAATTACTTGGTGTTTCTCTTGGTCCCTCACGGAGCTCGCTCTTTCGCCCTCTCTCTCGGTGTGTTTAATGATCTCTCTGAACTCCATGTGAGCCGAGTGGTGTGTGGTCGCTGCCGTTTGGCCCGCGCGCCTGTGATGTGCCATGCCGTTGGATAAGCGCTTGTTTAATGCTGATGCTGAGTACACACCACCGTGACTCCATGGTTTCTAGGAGGACAGCTAAGGTGGGAATGCTATCGAAATGTCGCACGATCACAGCTAGTGTTTGATACTAGTATAAGACGGTCCAGTGGTCTAGTGGCGTAAGCGAGGGTGTTTGTTTCTACGTACCCAACCGAGTTCGATTTAAGATCTATCTTATTTAATTAGAGTACACATGTATATTCAGTAGGGAAATATGTGCCCTGCGTACACCCAGGCGTATGTGTTCCCTAGTACTTCAAAACAAGTGTATCATGCTGCTACTGACGTATGAGGTGGCTGGTGTCCGTGTAACTTACACTCGTGGCATTTGGAGGTGATTAAGTTGATCCGTCCAAATTCAAGTATGCTTCTCCTTTTCTTTTGTTACGTGAGATAATGCCACAGGTTGCATGTAGCACTTGTATCAAGCATTTGTGAGCTTTGCCGCCATTTTGAAGGGGTTAAGGACACATCTAAGTGGGTTACCACTTACCACTTCTCGGTCTGGCCCAACATTCTCCATAGGACGGGCCGGTCCAAAGTCCCAAACTATAGTATTCCATGTCGGCTCAAAGGCTTACTAATAGCAACAGGTGAATTAGACCGGCCCGAATCGTCAGTGGAAGATGGGATAAATTTCGTCCAAAACAATATCAGTTTCAAACATGATGATGGAGATTTCCATGAGCTAATTCGGCCCAAAATGAAGAAGCCCTCGGCCTTTAACAAGCGATAATTTGGCCCATGAAATCGTGACCATCTGAGTTGGCAGGCTCAGACGCGATCACACTTCACCAGGCTTATCCATGCTCGACACGAGCATCACCCAAACATGCCACTCCCGGGGTCGTGCACGGATCGAATCCGAAGGCCACAGTATTCGGCTGAACACCAGCGCCGCTCGTCCCCTAACCTGCAGATGCCATCTTAATCGACGCTAGGATTGCATGCAGCCAGCCCAATACCGAGCCGCCATTTTTCGCATGCTCCACCGTAAGCCGATACGAAAAATGGGCACCGACGCGATCGCTCGGGCGGAGAGGTGCGGGTCGTGCGGCGTTGCCGTCCCGACGGGATCCACTGGATCTACTGCGTTCCAACTTCCAAGTCAGGAGCCGCTGCCGAACGCGACTCGCAGCCGCAACATCGCCGAACTCCCTCACCTTGTTTCGCTTATTTCGAACGCCAAAGCTGTCGTACTTCTGTTATTTCTTGTCTGGGCGAACACAAACCCGCCGGTCCACTTGAGTTCGTGGCCATGTGATCCAGACTTTTCAGATAAGATTTTGGTATGCACTCGTAGTCAGGACTCGGGACTGATCCAGTGGTTTCGTCACCACCCTTGACCCTTTGACGAACACCGTTATGCGCATGTTAGGTTTCCCTTGGAATATCTGCTCCATTTCTGGTTCGTTGCTCTTGGCCACTTATGTCGAGCGTCGAGAAGGCTCTGGTTTGCATCCGAGGCTTGTTGGATCTAGCTACCGCAATGCCTCTAAAGGCATATATACAGTGTGTGATATCAGCAGTCTATAATCTTTGCCACGTAAGATTTTTAATGACGTAGATGAGAGAGAATAAGAAGAGAGAATGGTTCGCTCTAAAGATGCAATGATACCTATAAAACCCTCATGACAACACAAAACACCATTGTATGAGTTGTTATCTAAACAAATATTTTTTCCAAGAAAACTAACAGATTGTGGGATCTCATATAAACAACTTAACAGCATAACTCATTATATTAGTCATCTTTAATCTTTATCTATAGATGGCGTGGATAGGCGATATGTATACCCGGTTATCCATCTCATCAGATATATCCTAAGGCGAGAGGGTCACCGGATCGAGCTGGTACCCCAGTAAACGGCTCGCAATGGGCTCCAACTTCACTCGCGTGCGTGTTTGGCTCCCTCCTGCTTCCGTCCAGTTGCAGACAAGAACGCGCTACCTCGCACGTACGTCTTGGTGCGCAGATCGCAAAGGGAACGTGATGCCAAGCCGTGTTGATTTCCTGTTACGTTGTTAAGTTTTAATAAACGTTATAGAACGCGACTTCGAATCCTTAGGTTGCAATGTTAAAAAATATATATCCATAGAAATAAAAACTATAATTGATGAGAGTGGGATTTGAACCCACGCCCTTTCGGACCAGAACCTTAATCTGGCGCCTTAGACCAACTCGGCCATCTCATCGTCTCGTGGTAACTCTGAGCTAACACTATACTAGTAATATGTTTATTAGTTGCCGTTACTTTGGTGGGAAATTTCTAAGGGAGCAGATCCCTCGTACTGCAAAACCGACATCGTTTGAAGTCCTACTGGACAAAGCAGTGGAGAACGATACTGTGGTACTTACACACGCCAATGTTCCAGGGGACACGCTATCCGTGGCTCCGTCCATAGTACCAGTATGTCACTGTAGTTGTAGTTTTACCACTTAAAGCATGCAATTTTCTCCCCCCTTCTGCTCATTTTCTTCCTTCCTTTGGTTCAGTAGGATGGATATATTGCTTGCAAAATTAGCCCATCACTGGCTGGGATACTGGTCCATAGTACCAGTATGTCACTGTAGTTGTAGTTTTACCCCGGTAAACAGATACCTGTGCTCCAAGACAACGCCTTTAAGAAGGACACGACGCTCGTCGTCTGACCCAACCAGCGAAGGCCAGATCAAAGTTCAGTACGTCATCATCGCCGGATTCAACCACTGAAGGCCAGATCAAGGGTTTTCACCCCAAAAAGTAGATACCGATGCTCCAAGATAACGCCTTCAAGAAGGACACAACGCTCGTCATTTGACCCAACTAGTGAAGGCCAGATCAATGCGCAGACGTCGTCGTTGTCGGATCCAATCACTAAAGGCTAGATTATTCACCCCGGTGAGCAGATACTGGTACTCCAAGACAACGCCTTCAAGAAGGACACGACGCCCGTCATCTAACCCAACCAGTGAAGGCCAGATCAAAGCTCAGCACGTCGTCGTCGTCGGATCCGACCACTGAATACCAGATCAAGGGTTTTCACCCAGGAGAGCAGGTAACGGTGCTCCAAGACAACATCGCAGAACTTCCTCGACACCAGATCCAACCAGCAAAGGCTAGATCGCCACGCCACCACTGTCCAATGCAGCCATGAACCACAGCCTAGTACATCCGCAAAGCCACGGTCACACACAGCCTCCTCGGAAGAGAGGCCTATGGCCACCATGGCACAAGACCGATCGCCACCAAGATTCCGGCCACCGCCGTTCAGATCCAAAGACCAATGTTCAGGTCCGTAAAGCAGAGATGCCATACCACGGATCTCGCCGACCTCAACGCCATTGCAACAATCGATTTTCTCACTCCTAGAGCGGTTTGAAGTCGCCAGGAGATCTCTCATCTTCTGCAAAGATCTTATGGTAATTGCGGGGAGCAAGACCAAGAATTGGCGAGCTCCGAGCGCAAGGAGCCAGTGGATCCGGATGGGGAGACGAAGGGACGGAGCGGCGGTGGCCCCGGTCAGCGGCGGCGGTGCAAGAAATGGCATGGCTGCCTCGGGCCCCGGATCACCCACCCCTCTCCTCCTCCGCCTCCGCCTTAGGCCACAACCACCAAACACCTCCTCCGCTACTGCTGCGCTTGCCTCTCTCCTGCTGGCCTGTCCGCACCATCGGCGGCGACGCACGGCAGGGAACAACATGGGCGCAGATCTGAGAGGAGGGGAAAAGTTGGTGCCCCGGACGGTGTCCCTTTGCTCATTTAATTCACTACACCGATTCCATGAGCCGTTTCAGATGGCCCAGCCTCCTCCTCCGGCAGTCCTCTGCTCTGTTCTCTCGACAAGACTGCAAACTAGTGTATGTTAGTTGCGCACTTTGCCTTTTCCAATCTATCCATTGTTCTGGCCATTGCTCTGCTAATCGATCAAGATCAAGATCTAATCGATCTTATTCGGCTGTATGCATTGCGTTGGACCCTGTGCGTTTCTGATTTGGAACCGGACGAGCTCTGATAGGGATCGATCTGTTGCTGCATTCTGGTCTGGTGCATTATATATGCCCATCTGTTTCGATCGATCGATGCAGCAACCAACCCATCATGCCAGCTTCCAAGCACATTAACGCCTTCTACTTCGACCGTTCACGTGAAGTCTCGTGCCTTCCTGTATGCATGGGTGGCGCCGTTCAGTATCATTTCATGGCCCCTCGAGTGACCTGGTGTTGCATGATACCGTCGGGACCAAATTACATTCAGACCTTCAGGTTCAACGACTAGCCCAGATCACGCTTAGTGCACACAAGTGGTAACAAAGGTGGAAATCGATCCATACAAGCTTAATAATAGCATAAACGAATAATTTTGATTAATAAATAATGGTTTTGACCTTAAGGTCGAGTTTACAATTATTCAAGCCACGCAGGGCTAACAGATAAATAAACGGCAGAGGAAACAGAAACGGCAGTGGCGTCCCATCGATTCACCACAGGCAACCGACTGGGATCCAGACCTCACGATCAGGCACCTTCAAGATACTCGTCCTCGAATGCTGGCGAAGACTCCTCCTCGCTTGATTCGTCAAAACAAGCGTGAGTACACACCGCACTCGCAAGCCACACCACGTAGATGCAAAATATACATCTTGGCTTTTTACAAGGAAAGGCATTTCAGGGCTCTTTTGCATAAATGCGACTTTTGCAATTGAATACAATTAATAGATTGAAAACAGTAAAACAAATAGACAATAATAATTTGACAATTTATTTCACAAAGACGCACTGACCTAGACAATTTTAGCACATAGTGGATGATTTAAACCACACGCCTCCCTTCCCACACAGCTTTTATGAAGATCTACCCCTAGTGTGAAATCCCGAGCATTGTCCATGATCATGACGCCGCTATTCAATAGTTTTACACTGCAGAGGTTGTACACTTTACCCACAAGATATAATTAGTGTAGCTAGCACTAATCATAACAAAGCATTTTGACATTCATCTTACTATGCTAGGCCCGGCCCCATACCTGCATGTGGTCGCATGTGAGGCTCGATTCAATGGCGCACATGGTGAGGTCCTTAATTGACCAAGGCAAGACTACCACAATCCCTAAGCACACGACTTATCAAACCCATGCACACAGCTCCACCAAAATAGCACACACTCTATATCACACAAGATTCACCACTTGCCTCGGTCCAAATCCTTTTACCACCCCGTTGGTTTTAAGTACAACACATGCCATACAACACATAGTGCACATAGCTTTTATCACGTAGTTCCATATTCATTTAGTCAAATTAATACAAAGAATCTACATGACAAGTGATTCGTGGCATGGCTAAGCAATCTAATCGCACTAACCAACCCACGTTGGTGCTACACTATACCAACTAATATAACTAGGGTGACAAAGAATTTAGACATAGCAATTTACAAGGAAGGCATAACAATTAGGAATTTACATCTACACCCAAAAGCTTTCAAATAAATACTTGAATTAAGATGCAAGAATTTGAATTAAAATACTTTAATAAAACTGGGAAGCAAAATGGTCAAGGGCATAGCTTACCTTGAAAAAGGTCTAGGAATTGATCTTGATCTTGAAAGGTCCTTCTTCTTCAACTCTTCCAAAGAAATGTCAAGTCTACTCGCAAACGAGACAAACAAACAAACTAAATAAATAACAGAAGCAAATAACTCCAATAAAATAATTAAAAATCTCCAATAGATAGATCTGGATTTTAGACGAATTTAGAAATTTGAATGGATGAATTTGGAGTTAGGATGCAAAAGATATGGGGTTTCAAAGTTTAAATCTAAAGAAAACCCTAAAATTGATTTTTCGAATTCGAATTATTTCTTAATGAGAAAAATCAGATTATTGCGTCAGCATGACATCAGCATGACGTCAGCCCTGGGAATTTCGGAAAAGGAATAATAAAGAAAATCGACATGTGGGGCCCACATGTCGTTAGTAGACGGCCACGTGGACCAAGTCCACCGAGCCTCTGGTCTGGGAAATTTAATTTGGCGACTTGCGTTGCTGCGCGGCGCCGACGCTACCGCGTGCGGTCGCACGCGTGTGCTACTGGAGGCGATGGCGGCGAAGTGGAGGTGACGTGGGCGGCGGCGGCGCGATGGCTACAAGATCGACCCAATGGTCCCGTGAACGGCGGCGATCTGGTGGCGGTGGGTGGTACCAAAGGGTAGAGGCGTTATTGCGAACCTCATCGTGCGGCTCCGGGTGGTCGAGGGTGACTGGTGGCCGTGGCGAGGTTCAAGCGGCGAAGAGCCGGGTTTTGTCGGGCGGGCGCTCGGTGTGGCTCGTGTGGCGAGGGTTCTCGGGGTAGCTCAAGGCGAGGAAGGCGGTGCACTCCCCGAGGCAATGCGTCACCGACGGCGAGAGGATCGAGTTTTAGGGTTCCGTGACCATGACCAAAACTCCGTTCTTGGCAGCAAGGGCTCGAGAGGGCAATTGGTTTGGGGTTTTGGAAAGGGTGGCGATCCTCGAGGTGCTACTTATAGGGTCTAGGCGGCCTCGAGCGCGGCGTCTTGGCGTGAGGTTGAAACCACCCGAGAAGGGCTCATGGAGATAAAGGAGATAGAGACGAATTTGAATTTGAATTTTGTTTGAACGAGTCCGGAGGATAGGCTTCTAGAAGCGATCATCCGCGCAAGACAAAATCGGGGCGATTTGCGATATTGTCGGACGGAGCTTCATAGGCGGTAATGGCGACGCAGCAATGACGCGAGATTTAAGACCAAGTCGGGGACGACGACAGCGTTGCGGCCCACCCAGCGTCGAGAGAGAGAGAGCGAGGCGCTGCATACAAGAAGTGAGATCTCGAGCGTCGATCCGATCCAACGGCGAGGAATGAGTGGCCGAGTGGGTCGACGCGAGGAAAGGAGTTGGGCAGAGAGATTCGCCCACCACTATTCGGAGATTTAAATACCTTTTTCTTTTTAAGAAAAATACCGTAAATCCAAATAAGCAATGGAATTAGCAAATGAACTTGGAAAAATTCTAGAAAATTCCGTAAAATATATCCAAGCTCATAGGATCCAAATAAAATAGTTTTGACTATTGTTCATGTTGACTTTAATCATATTAAATTGTTTTGTTACACAAAGTCCAATATTAAGCTTTTAAATTAAATTCAAATAAATCCAAATGGTGAATTTCTCCTACTAACTATTCAAAAGATTTTAAAAGCTCAAAATTGGGATGTTACAAACCTCCCTTAAAGGAATCTCGCCCCGAGATTCAAAGCTAAATGGAGAAAAGGCTAGGAATTGACTTTCGGCTCTTCTTCACGCTCCCACGTTGCTTCACCTTCTCGAGTGGTGGTTCCATCCGCACCTTGCAAAACGAACCGCCTTGCTTCGTCCGACGCTCGCGACATCCGTAATCTTGATCGGCCGCTCTTTGTAGGTGAGGTCTTCTTTCAATTCGATTGACTCCAACGGGCTTGTTCTTCCGCACACGAAGACATTTCTTCAATCGAGAAACATGGAAGACGTTATGTACCCTCGCTAATGATCGTGGCGGCCCAATCGATAAGCTACTTCTCCACGGCGTTCTAAAATCTTGAACGGACCAACATACCGAGGGCAAGTTTCCCTTTGACATGGAACCTTTTCACACCTCGAGGGGCGAACTCGAGATACACAAAATCCTCGGTTCAAATCGAGTTCACGACGACGACATTATCGCAGATAGCTCTTCCGCCTCGACCGAGCTATCTTTAGCCTCTCCCGATCATGGATACTTGCTCTTCGCTTCTTGAATAATATCTCGCACTAAAGACCTAACGTTAATTTGCTTTGACCAATTCAACGGGTTCTACAGCACGACCATACAAAGCTTCAAACGGTGACATTTGCAGACTAGCTTGATAACTGTTGTTATACGAGAATTTCGCATATGGTAAACTCTTATCCCAACGGTAGCATTTGCTAGAGCACGTGCTCTCAACATATCTTCCAATATTCGATTAACCCTTTCACCGCCCATCCGTCTGGGGTGATACGCAGATCGAATTCAGTGAGTCCCTAAGGCCTCATGTAAACTCGCCAAAATCGGAGGTGAACCGAGATCCTCGATCCGACACTATCTTCTTAGGTACCCCATGCAAACCGACAATCTTTGACATATATAGCTCGCTAGACGATCTCCGAGTACGTGGTCTTGACCGGCAAGAAATGGGCAACTTTAGTTAGACGATCCACTATTACCCAAATCGAATCAGAACTCGATTGAGTCTTGGTAAACCGTAATGAAATCCATTCCGATTTCTTCCCACTTCCATTCTCGAATCTTCAAGGGTTGCTGCAGACCTGCCGCCTCGATGTTCTCGCTTTGACTTTCGACACACGCCGCACAAGGCAACGAACTCGCGACGTCCGCTTCAAATTCGCCACCAAAACTTATTCTTAACATCCCGATACATCTTAGTACTACCAGGTGAATCGAATACTTTGAGTCATGGGCCTCCTTCGTAATTAGTCGTCTCAATCCATCAATATCTGGAACACGATACGCCCATTGATCCACAAGATGTCCCGATCATCCACTATGAAGTCATTGAACTTCCTTCATCATCTTCTTCTTGATGTCGAGAATTTCAATCTTTAGGCCGAGCCTTGCGAACTGTTTCTCCAAAGTAGACCGTGACTTCCAGATCGCTACAAATCCTCAGATACTACTTCTAGTCTTAGCTTCGAATTCCTCTTGAAGTTCTCAAGACAAGGCTCTTCCACTTCCAAAGCATTGCAAAGGCTTTACTACCAAAGCATCTAAGAAGCGACATTGGCTTTACCAGATGGTAATGGATTCCGAGATTATAATCCTTTATCAATTCTAGCCATCTTCTTTGTCTCATATTCAGATCCGATCGAGTAAAAATGTATTTCAAGCTCTTATAATCGTGTATATCTCGCAATGACATCGATGAGGTAATGACGCCAAATCTTCAAAGCATGCACTATCTGCGCTAATTCGGATCATGGGTAGGGTAATTTCTTCATGAGGCCTTAATCGCCTTGACGATAAGTTTAGCTCTTCCTTCTTGCATCAGACACACCCTAATCCTTGACGCGAAGCATCACAATAGATATCAAAATCCTTGCGAATATCTCGCAAAATCAAGATTGGGCCGACGTTAAACGCTTCTTCAATTCTTGAAAACTTTCTTCACAAGTCAGTCCAAGTAAACTTTTTTCTTTCTTCAACAATTGCGTAAGAGGTTTAGCAATCGATGAGAATCCTTCAATGAAACGGCGATAATATCCTCGCTAATCCCAAGAAATCTGCGAATCGAGTGATGTCTTGGGTTGTTCCCAATGTAATCTGACTTTAACTTTATGGGGTCAATCACTCCTCGCAAATTGCCATAACATGACCAAGGAAATCCACTTCCTTTTTCCGTAAATCACACTTGCTAAACTTAGCATACAACCGATGCTCTCGAGCTTTTCTAGGATTAATCTCAAATGTTCAAAGATGTTCTTCTTCTGACTTGGAGTAAACCAAAATATCGTCGATGAATACAACTACAAACTTGTCCAAATATTCCATGAATACCTTATTCATCATGTTCATGAAATAAGCAGGGGCATTAGTCAGACCAAAGGACATGACTAGGAACTCATAATGTCCGCATGCGGTTGAGAAAGCGGTCTTATGTACATCCTTGGGACAAATCTTCAACTGATGGTAACCTGATCGCAGATCGATCTTCGAGAATACTCCGGCTCCTTTCATCTGGTCAAACAGATCATCTATCCGGGGCAATGGGTACTTATTCTTGATAGTGACTTCATTAAGAGCTCGGTAGTCGATGCACATTCTCATGCTTCCATCCTTCTTTTTGACGAACAAAACTGGCGCTCCCCATGGCGCATTTAACTAGGCCTCACAAAACCTTTCTCCAAAAGTTCTTCTATCTGTTTCTTCATCTCTACCAACTCATCGGTGGCATCCGATAAGGTCTCTTCGAGATGGGTCTTTGTTCACGGTACTAGATCGATGACAAACTCGATGTCACGATCGGTGGCATCCCCGTAATTCTTCCGGGAACACATCCGATACTCTTTGACGACCGCACATCTTCCAACTCAACGGTCTTCAGTCGTTGACTATCAAATGCCCATTACGCACTGAGGTAGCTAGAAACTCCACTTTGTTTCCTTTGGTATCCTCGATTGTCACGGCTCTTCGGCCACAATCTAGCACGGCTTTGTGCTTGGTTAACCAATCCATGCCAAGGATTACATCTATGGTTTGGGTGTCTAGAATAACTAGGTTAGCGAGAAACTCAACTCCAGCTATGAGTAACTTAGCCCCTAAACAACCCATATTAGAACTTAGCTCTGCTCCAGGCGACTGGACTAACAGAGTACGCTTAAGAGGCATAACTTCCAACTTATTCTTAGTTGCAAAAACTCCAGAAACAAACGAATGCGAAGCTCCTAATCAAAAGTAATCTGATGCAGTAATCGAATTTACTAGGAACTTACCCAAGACGACGCCCGGTGCTTCTCGGCTCCTTCTAGAGTGACGGATTAACACGACCTCGACAACGGATCGAGGCGCCCCTCTGGCCGATCGTTCCCCGAGAAACTCCTTGATTGTTCTGCGACCGGGTCTTGGCGGTGTTGCTCCTAGGTTGAAGCGATCGAGTGATAGTCCCTTTGAGGACACCGATTGGCGTAATGCCCGTTGACAAAGAATCAAACACACTCTTGTCCCATCTCGCCGTTTGTTGTTTAGGGGTGGGGTTGATGGCGTGGGGTTGCGAGAATTTCAACAAAAGGACGAGGTGTCAAGGCGGTGCGGTGTCTGAACAATTCTGCGGGCCGAAACGAGTAAACCGCTTCTTTGTGGCACTATCCTTGCCCTCTGCTTTGTTGTGGTGGTGGCTTCCTGTTGAGCCATCCGACGCTATGTGATCCTCCGATTCTTTGCGCTTGTCCTCCATAACCAACGCCTTGTTAATCAACTCACGAAACCGGAAGGTGTGGGCAAGCGATTGACTTGTAGTCCCGAGTTCAAACCCTTCAAGAAGTGGTTCGGCGAGACCACAAGAGCGACATCTTCAGGAGCATAGCGAGCTAGTTGAGAAAACTTATTTAGGTAGTCAACATCGACATACCCCTTGCTTGAGAGCTGAACTCATCCTTCTTGAGATCCATAATGCTTTCGGTACATGATATTGGCGAAAGGTCATGAGAATTCCTCCCATGTGATATTCTGCGGTGCCTCATGCGCCGCAGCAGTTCTCCCACCATTCGCGGCTATGCCCTCCATCCGATGAGTGGCATATAACACCTTCTCGTGATCGCCGCATTGGGTGATCGCGGCTTCCTCTCAATCGCCGAAGCCAATCATCGACTTCTCTTGGTGAGACATGTCCAGAGAAAGTTGGCGGACGAGTCCTCATGAATTCACCAACTTGATGGTCCCCGATAACCCCGAGTGATGTGGGCTCCTCCCGACGATTATTGTTTGTTGTTGTTGTTCATGGCTTGCATCCGTTCATCATTGTATACATCATCTCGAGTTTGTGCCGCCATAAAGGCTCCAAAGTTCTGCAAGTCAAGGGGTGGTGCTTGGGGTGGCACTGTCCCTGCGGGGGTTTGATTATCATCGGGTGCTGGGGTGCCGGATCCACTTGCAGCAGCGTGACGAGTCTGAACCATCTGGTGAAGTTCCATAGGTTAGAGAAGGTAGCAAGCACGAGATGAGTTTAGAACTAGACAGGGGAATAGATTAAACCCAACAAACACAAACTCAAGAAACTGAATGCAATAACCTTTTATTAATAGCTTACTAGCATGGCTGCAACAAATGCCTAAGGGCCTTTGCAGCTCATACTTGCACACAAGAAAATAGAGCGAACCTAAGCACACAAGCTACCGCCTAAAGGGCGACTCTGAAAAGGGAAACTGGCTAAGCCTGACTAAACTGGAACTTAAACGAACTACTACTCGAGAAAGCCTCCAAAGCCACGGCGACGCTCCTGCCTGGTGTAGACTCTGAAGTGAGCGGGCATCCTCGCGAACTGGTTCTGATGTCCCGGATCGGTGCGGTGGAGCAGTATCTGGTGCAGTATACTGGTGGCTCCTTCTGTCAGCAGCTGCTTGGTCCCCAAGTGTGCAACCTCTGCTGGATTCTCCGGAATCTCCTCGGGATCCTCTTCTGGTTCTTCCGGATCTTCCTCTTGATCATCCTCGATCTCATGTTGACCGTAGAGTGCTTGTTCTAAGACGGCGATCCTCTCCTCGGCTTCTTCCCAGGCCTGATAGGCGCACCTCAGCTCGGTGGCGGCCATCTCCAGTGACTCCTCTGAAAGCAACATTGCGAATCGCAAGATGCACTATCGTGGCATTGCCTTCCCGTTCAGAGAGCGGAAAGCGAGATAGCTCCCCCCCGGCGCCTGGGATGGTAGCGAAGACGGTGTTTTGCGCTTCTCCTGCGAGATGTGGCAGACTTTGAGTATGGCCAGCGTGATGACTCTTGGATTCCTCTGCTGAAGGTGATCCTCCGACCGAGATGTCCAAAAATTGGCCGCCTCTGGTGTTCCTCCGCGCGAGACCGTTAGGCGGCAGACCAAACCACGATCTCGCCCATTGACTATGTACTCGCCGCCACGGTACATCGGCGATCAAAGCCTCCGGCGTCTGCGGCGGCTTCCATAGCTCTCGGCAAGTCCTCCGCTATGCGATCTCCAAGGTCTCAAGGTACGGCATCTGTCCAGCGGATAAAAGGTAAGAACCAAGTTTTTAAATAGTGAAAAGAGGAGAGATTATAGCAATAGATGAGTCGAGAGAGATATGAGAGGAGTTAAGCAGTTAATTTAGTCTTGCAGATAAATTTTCTTTTAGAAAATAGTTTGGACATTTAAACGGCCGATCTAACTAAGGTCTAGACCTACGATCAATATGGCTCGATACCACTTTTGTCGGGACCCAAATTACATTCAGACCCTTCAGGTTCAACGACTAGCCCAGATCACGCTTAGTGCACACAAGTGGTAACAAAGGTGGAAATCGATCCATACAAGCTTAATAATAGCATAAACGAATAATTTTGATTAATAAATAATGGTTTTGACCTTAAGGTCGAAGTTTACAATTATTCAAGCCACGCAGGCTAACAGATAAATAAACGGCAATGAAACAGAACGGCAAGTGGCGCCCCATCGATTCACCACAGTAACCGATCGATCCAGACCTCACGATCAGCACCTTCAAGATACTCGTCCTCGAATGTTGGCGAAGACTCCTCCTCCGCTTGATTCGTCAAAACAAGCGTGAGTACACACCGCACTCGCAAGCCACACCACAGAGATGCAAAATATACATGTTGGCTTTTTACAAGGGAAAGGCATTCTGTGGCTCTTTTGCATAAATGCGACTTTTGCAATTGAATACAATTAATAGATTGAAAACAGGTAAAACAAATAGACAATAATAATTTGACAATTTATTTCACAAAGACGCACACCTAGACAATTTTAGCACATAGTGGATGATTTAAACCACACAGCCTCCCTTCCCACACAGCTTTTATGAAGATCTACCCCTAGTGTGAAATCCCGAGCATTGTCCATGATCATGACGCGCTATTCAATAGTTTTACACTCGCAGAGGTTGTACACTTTACCCACAAGATATAATTAGTGTAGCTAGCACTAATCATAACAAAGCATTTAGGACATTCATCTTACTATGCTAGGCCCGCCCCATACCTGCATGTGGTCGCATGGTGAGGCTCGATTCAATGGCGCACATGGTGAGGTCCTTAATTGACCAAGGCAAGACTACCACAATCCCTAAGCACACAAACTTATCAAACCCATGCACACAGCTCCACCAAAATAGCACACCCCATATCACACAAGATTCACCACTTGCCTCGGTCCAAATCCTTTTACCACCCCGTTGGTTTTAAGTACAACACATGCCATACAACACATAGTGCACACAGCTTTTATCACGTAGTTCCATATTCATTTAGTCAAATTAATACAAAGAATCTACATGACAAGTGATTCGTGGCATGGCTAAGCAATCTAATCGACTAACCAACCCACGTTGGTGCTACACTATACCAACTAATATAACTAGGGTGACAAAGAATTTAGACATAGCAATTTACAAGGAAGGCATAACAATTAGGAATTTACATCTACACCCAAAAGCTTTCAAATAAATACTTGAATTAAGATGCGAGAATTTGAATTAAAATACTTTAATAAAACTGGGAAGCAAAATGGTCAAGGGCATAGCTTACCTTGAAAAAGGTCTAGGAATTGATCTTGATCTTGAAAGGTCCTTCTTCTTCAACTCTTCAAAGAAATGTCAAGTCTACTCGCAAACGAGACAAACAAACAAACTAAATAAATAACAGAAGCAAATAACTCCAATAAAATAATTAAAAATCTCCAATAGATAGATCTGGATTTTAGACGAATTTAGAAATTTGAATGGATGAATTTGGAGTTAGGATGCAAAAGATATGGGGTTTCAAAGTTTAAATCTAAAGAAAACCCTAAAATTGATTTTCTCGAATTCGAATTATTTCTTAATGTAAAAATCAGATTATTGCGTCAGCATGACATCAGCATGACGTCAGCCCTGGGAATTTCGGAAAAGGAATAATAAAGAAAATCGACATGTGGGGCCCACATGTGGCACAACTCACGATGGACCAAGTCCACCGAGCCTCTGGTCGGGCTCTGGCTGGCTGGCCGGGCGACTGCGTGGTCGCTTGGCGCCGACGTGCTACCACGTGGTCGCGTGTGCAGGTTACGGAGGCGATGGCGACGAGGTGGAGGGTGACGCGTGGGCGGCGGCGGCAAGATCGACCCAATGGTCTCGCGAACAGCGGCGATCTGGTGGCGGTGGGTGGTACCAAAGGGTAGAGGCGTTATGCGAACCTCATCGTGCGGCTCGGGTGGTCGGGGGGATCGTGGTGGCGTGGCGAGGTTCAAGCGGCGAAGAGCCGGGTTTTGTCGGCAGGCGCTCGGTGTAGCTCGTGTGGCGAGGGTTCTCGGGTAGCTCAAGGCGAGGAAGGCGGCGGTGCACTCCCGGAGGCAATGCGTCACCGACGGCGAGAGGATCGGAGTTTTAGGGTTCCGGTGACCGCGACCAAAACTCCGATTCTTGGCGCAAGGGCTCGAGAGGGCAATTGGTTTGGGGTTTTTGGAAAGAAATTGCATGATCCTCGAGGTGCTACTTATAGGGTCTAGGTGGCCTTGAGCGACGCGTCTTGCGGCGGAGGTTGAAACCACCCGAGAAGGGCTCGCGGAGATAAAGGAGATAGAGACGAATTTGAATTTGAATTTTGTTTGAACGAGTCCGGGAGGATAGGGCTTTAAAGCGATCATCCGCGACAAAATCGGGGCTTGCGATATTGTCGGACGGAGCTTCATAGGTGGTAATGGCGACGCGGCAGCGACGCGAGATTTAAGACCAAGTCGGGACGACGACGCAGCAATGGGCCCACGCTGAGAGAGAGAGAGAGAGGCGAGTGCTTGCAAGTGAGATCTCGAAAGGCCCACCCCGATCCAACGGCGAGGAATGAGTGGGCCGAGGGTGACGCAGGAAAGGAGTTGGGCGAGAGATTCGCCCACCACTATTCGAGATTTAAATACCTTTTTCTTTTTAAGAAAAATACCAGAAATCCAAATAAGCAATGGAAATTAGCAAATGAACTTGGAAAAATTCTAGAAAATTCCAGAAAATATATCCAAGCTCATAGGATCCAAATAAAATAGTTTTGACTATTGTTCATGTTGACTTTAATCATATTAAATTGTTTTGTTACACAAAGTCCAATATTAAGCTTTTTAAATTAAATTCAAATAAATCCAAATGGTGAATTTCTCCCTACTAACTATTCAAAAGATTTTAAAAGCTCTGAAAATTGGGATGTTACAGATACCTTCTTGCAATAAGCTAGTGATGACGAGCTGAGCTAACCTCTAACTAGCTAGTGATGATGAGCTGAGCTAACCTCTTAACTAGCTAGTGCTCACTTTTATTGGCTTCTTGTACATTATAATTAATGGCCAATACTTCCTTTAATCTCTTTTAAAAAAAACAAATGCTTTACTTATTACTAGCTAGCAGTACACACCGCGATTAGTAGTGAACCATTGACTTCTTAGCGTGCAGTACGTACTGTTAGATTGAACATCTGCTCTGTTGAGAAAATTCAAGAGCCTGCAGCTAGCTTTGTTCACGTACGTACGGTTCACCTGATATGCATGAGCAGTGAGCTTTTTGTGCTGTGCCCACACTACAGCTAACTGATGCCCTTTTAATTAAATTTAGGATATGGCACACAGTACGTAGTCCTGGTTAATTGGTCCTAGCTTATGACGCTCATAATTATTGGCACTGTATGATGCATTTCGTTTCGTGGCCACTTTTCCTTGACCACCAAACAAGCTACGGTAGCCTGCACCTGTTGATCCATGCAATGCATTATCCATCTATATATACTCACTCCTTCAGAAATGATGACGTTTTAGAATTTTAGTGGACAAATTTCCTTAAGTTGGACCGCTAATATGCACAAAACTATTTAGCTCGGTCATATGAAAACTGTAACATTAGATTTGTTATGAGAAATACTTTCGCGACATAATATCTTATTTTTAACTTAACATATTATTATAAAAATTGATGGCCAAAGTTACTTACCGGAGATTGTGTTTTGTCCAGAACGTTATACATTCTTGAACAGAGGGAGAACGTAGTAAACAGACACCCAGTTGCAACTTGCAAGAATATATGTGCATGGAGAATGCAATGTTCAGATTAACTTCAAAGGCGTTAGTTATAGAAGTTTCAATTAGTTGTCTTCTGTTTGGACTTTGGACAAGTACGTATACATAGAGCATGGATGGTTTTCATGCAGGTACTACGCGTACGCACGAACTAGCCAGTACGTGCTATAGTGAATTAAAGCTGTACGTAGCCAGCCAACTGTATGCGTATGAATTCCATCGATCGGACTGGTACGTACGTGTAGTAGGCCAGCGTCCGGCTACGTGCAAGACGACGATCGATATGATCGAGCTGCACGTACGTACATAGATTGGTAATAGATCATATCGACAGCAATCCCACGTACGTACGTTTTCATGCAGCAACCATTTGCACAGAGCAAAATCGTCCTCTTCATGATAGCCGGAGCTATAGCAATTGGATACATAGGTAAGTACATATATACTCGATGTAAATTAAGTAACGCTTTTGCTAACTCCCGGTCGGTTGAAATTTTCTTAAAACTCAGTCATCTATAATTGCATAATACTAAATCTAAAATTGCATTATGTGACGTATGATTTTAGCACAACTTTACTGTAACTTTTAGTTCGATTTGTTTTTGTATTTGTAGGGTTCACCTAGATTTACTTTTTGTCTAGTTTAGATTTTTTTTGTTTGGTTTTTGTATTTGTAGGGTTCACTTAGATTTACTTTTGTCTAGTTTAGAATTTTTTTTATTTTTGTGTTTGCAGGGTTCACCTAGATCTACTTTTGTCTATTTTAGAATTTTTCAACATAAAAAAAAACAAAAACCATTAGATGATAATCTACTACTACAAAAGGCTAATGTTGGACGTCTCATCACAGACGGTTGACCAAAACAGTCTGTATTACATGCAATCATAGATGGTTTTGGTTTAGAGACTGTCTGTATTACTGGTAGCGCTAAAAACCGTCTATGAACAGATAATATCACAGACGGTTCATATTGAAAATCGTCTGTGAAGTATCACAAACGATTCTGAACACGAACCGTCTGTGATAATTGTAGACTTCACAGACGGTTTTTAATTATAACCGTCTGTGATAATATCGTTGTAGATCCCCGATGAGTTTCTTCGTCACCCGATACGTCTCTTCGTCGCCGATACATCTCTTCGTCGCATCAATGCTGCTTCGGCTCCCCGATGCATCTCTTCGTCTCACATGCCAAATTTATTCATTGTTTTATAAAAAGGATCATCCCCCATCGAAAATGATCATCCCCACATATAACTCTACTATATATACTTCTAAAGCAGAAATTGTTCCCTCTTTTGTTTCCTTGTCGCTTGCATTGATGGCCTACCTGGCCATACTGTACGAGCACCTCTCCGGCCGTACATTGGCAGACGCTGCGGAAGGACACTATTTCAACAGTGTCATCACTCCTCTGTCCGAGGATTTGCCGGAGTAGGTGACAGCCACCTTCCGCCGTCTTGATATCCTCTTTCGCCGCGTCTTCCAGGTGATCTCCCACTTCCGGTGAGTGTACCGTGTCAATGACGTAGTCCTCCACAACGACGTTGCATGTCTCCAAGAGGCTTGCCGTCACTTGGACTGCTTAATCGAGGTGGCGGGCGACCTTGTCGACCATGCTAAGACCCCTCAAGCAAGGGAAGAGAGCATATGGGCTCAATTCTTCATGATTCAACAGTCTGAGGGTCTTAGGGGACACTCGAACGAGCGTGTCAATGGGTGGACGTATTTTGGGCTTCGTTCGCTGATGATCACGAACTGTCTGATGCCGACGCCGCCGCCTACGAAATTTTGAAGACGGAGATAGCAGCCAACCTCTGCCACTAGAAAAACTTTGTTTATTCAGGTTTCTACTTTTTTTAATCTTTGTAAGAAGGAATTAAAGGAAAATTCAGGAAATTTTGGGAGGTTTGGATCGTGGGCTTGCAGCCCAAGGCAATCTAGCCCTAGTGGGCTGGCCCATTAGTGGAATAAGGGGGGGCGCCACCTCCCCTAAACCCTAGCCGCCCCTCCCTCCACCCTTTGGCCGCCACTCTCCCCCTCCCTCCCCCTTTGGCCGCCACACCTCCCCCTCTTTCTCCCTTGCGCCCCATCTCCTCTCCCAACCGAGCTCCCCTCGCTGCCATATCCTGGTGCTTCCTTCTACTGTTGGCCAGCCATAAGGAAGAGGAAGGAGAGGGAAGAAGAGAGGAGAAGGAAGAGGAAGAAGAAGGTGGGTGGGGGAGGGTCTCATGAGGACTTCAAAGATGGTCTTATGGGAATTTCGTGGGTAAGATCGTGATCCTCAATAGCTAGTTCAGTTCTTTAGATGTGTTTTGCTGCCAATTATTCAGTGTGGTATCCTGCTGCTGTAGATTGGTAGTACTGCAGTTCTGTTAATTCGTAAGGTTGAAATAGTTCCAAGCGGATTTAGCATTTAGGATCTGCTAGAGTTATGTGGGGAATTGCGTTGTCTTTCTAGAAAGTATGAATTAGCACTTTTTGGATGGATAATGAATTAGTTATGATTTTTGCAAGTCTGAGTGCCTATTCAGTCTCTGAATTCGGGCAGCGGACGTAGTTCTGTGAATTAGGGTTTGGAGATGGACAAATTTAGTTGGTTGATCTCCATGAGTTATGTAGATAACCTTATTATGATTCCAGGGAGTCCAAGTTTATATTTTTTTTGACATCTAGAACGAAAGATATGAAATTCTAAAGTTCCGTTATAGTTCTGCCCTTCTGTTGGGGACAGTAGAGAAAGATTGCTCTATTAGCAACCATTGTTGCACATTGGGAAAAATTATAATAAATTTATTGATAAATCTAGTTCTCTATAGTTTCCAGATTGACTTAGATCAGTGGATTTGGTTTTACCAATTGGAAGATACGAAATTTTTAAGTTGACAGTACCGAAGATGACATGACTGTCTTCGGAGATAAAAGCAAACGCTTAGATAAGATAATTTGAACTTCCGATCACCTGAGAAGGTGTAGGTATGCGTGTGTAGATTCCAGAAAACTTGGATTCATGATTGTTCACTACTACAAAAAGGCTAATACTGGACGCCTCATCACAGACGGTTGACCAAAACCGTCGGTATTATTCAATCACGACGGTTTTGGTTTAGAGACCGCTCAGGCATCGGTCGCGCTTAAAACCGCTCGTGAAGAGGTAATATCACGAGCGGTTCATGTTAAAACCGTCATGAAGTATCACGCGACGGTTCATAACAAGAACCGCTCGTGATATTAATTAGTATCACTGACGGTTCTAACAATAACCGCTCATGATCCACGGTGAGTTTCTTCATCGCCGGCGCGCTCGTTTCGCCGCCATCCGCCGGCTCCCGATGCGTCTCTTCATCGCATCGATCCACTTCGCCCCCGTCGTCTCTTCGTCTCACACTCCGAATTTATTCCTTGTTATATAAAAAGGATCATCCGCCATCCAAGATGATCATCCCCACATACTTATAAAAAAAACAGAAATGGTTGCCTCTTCCTTGTCGCCGGCATTGATGGCCTTGCTGACCGCACTGTACGAGCACCTCTCTCGGTGTAAGTTGAACCGTGCTGCGGAAGAACACTGTTTGATCAACAATGTCTTCACTCCTCTGTTGGCAGAGAATTTGCCGGAGCAGATGACGGCCACCTTCCGCCGTCTTGACATCTTCCTCCGCCGTGTCTTCCGGGTGATCTCCCACTTTCGGCGAGTTTACCGCGTCATCGACGTAGTCCTCCAAAACGACGTTGCACGCCTCGGTGAGGCTTGCCGTCACTTGACCGTAATCGAGGGCGGCGGCATCGAGTCGACTGTGCCGAGACCCTCAAGCAAGGAAGAGAGCTTATGGGCTCAATTCTTCTTGGTTCAACAAAGGCGAGGGTCTTTGGGAGACACTCGAATGAGCGCTCAGCGGTGGACGCTTTTCAGCTTCGTTCATCGATGATCGAGAACCGTCCGATACCGACACTGCCGCTTATGAAGTATTGCGGATGGAGATAGCGACCTACCTCCGCCACTAGAAAAACCTTGTTTAATTATAGGTTTCGCTTTTTTAAATATAAACATGTAATTTCTTCATGTCATGTAAGTGTATATACAAGATAAATATACTTGAGAAAAACCATTTCACGCATAGCCCATTATGGAACCGTCTGTGATATGTAACATATCACGGACGGTTCTATTATGGAACCGTCGTGATATTATCACCGACGGTTCCATAATAGAACCGCTCGTGATAAGTCTCTTTATAAGTAGGAGCTACCCACCGGCCGCTAGGGTTTGCGCCTAACTCACTCCTCAAATGCCTTACTCTCGTCCGCTCTCCCCGTCGCCGCCGACGCCGCTTATTCTTCCTGCCGCCGTTGCCAGGCATACGGTGATAAGAGTGTCTTTTGCGGCGTCACCGTTGTGCCACAACCACGGTGACACCCAAATTCTCGTCACTCCTCAGCTCCGCTTAGGGTTTGCGCCCCCTAACTCCGCTCCTCCCCACCTCGACGCCGCCGACCTGTCGCCGCCGCCGCCGACCCCTTTGCGCCCGCTAGGGGCCCCGGCCGCTTTGCTTTCCCATCCTCCTCTATTCTCCTCTAGATCTGTTAGCTTAATGTCTTTTGTTGAGTTTGATTTTTATGCATAAGCCTTAAGTTGTGTCGATGTTTGTGTGATTTATGCAAGGTAAAGGAAATGGATGAGGGTTATCTTTGGTGGTGGGGTCGCCATCGTGGTTGCGCTGCACTAAGGTCCTCTCTGTCTCTACCCCTTGCTCTGTGATGAAAATGGCTAGCTAGTGCTCTGCGATGGATGCCGAGGACTACTCTTGGTGAGGTGGGTTTGGACGCCTTGGTCTTGTTCTCTTGTCGATGAACCGCTCAATGATGTTAATAGTCTTATGTGAAATTGAATTGATAATTAGTTCATATTAATAGTCCTCTTGCTTGTGTGATGTAATGATGTCAATAGTCTTATGCTGAAATTGAATTGATAATTAGTTCATATTAATAGTCCCTTGCTCGTGATGTAATGGTGTCAATAGTCTTATGCTGAAATTGAATTGATAACTAGTTCATATTAATAGTCCCCTTGTTCATGCGGCCAAGTTCTCCTACCTCTTGCACTGTGCACGCCCTACCATTCCATTCATAATCTCTTCTCTATAAAGTCTCCAGCGGTGGTCGCTTGTGCCATTAAACCGCATCATATATATATATATTATATATATTATTAAGTGATCCTCGACCACTTTAGGAAATTAGCCCACATGACATGAGAAGAATGAGCAGTACCCACGGGCAACCTCATTGAGCCCTGTAAGTTTAAAAAGTATGGATGGAAGGAGGCGTTAGGTCATCCAATTACCGATTGACGTCGATATGTTCAAAAATGCGTTGATGCGAACTACTCCGATCGAAGTGGCATCATCTATCAGCAACAAACAATTCTTGAGCATGTAATTGTCTTTAAAGCCAACAAGAACACCAAGCAACAATTAAAGACGATTACATGCTCAAGAATGGTTGGTTGCTAATACATGATGCCACTTCCTAGTCGGAGTACGTGCGCATCAACGACACTTTTTGAACATAGCCACGTCCAATCCAAGTAATTGGATGTCCTAACGCTCTCTTTGCATCCATACTTCTTAAACCTACAGGGGCTCAATAAGGTTGTCCGTGGCTACTGTCTCATCCTTCTCATGCTGTGTGGACGATCCCCCCAAAGTGGCTGAGAGACTACAAACAATATATATATGATGCCGGATTTAATGGTACAAGCAACCACCGCTGGGGCTTTATAGAGAAATATCACAGACGGTTCCAACCACAAGCCGCCTCGTGATATGTACTTATCACGTATGGTTTGTGGCGTAAACCGCTCATTATATATATACTTATCACGACGGTTTGTGGTGAAACCGCTCGTGATATGTATTTATCACGCACGGTTTGTGGATGAAACCGTCGTAATATTATTATTGCGCACGGTTTGAACCACAAACCGTCTGTGAAAGATACATCATGCACGGTTCAAAACCGCTCAGGAAAGTATACATCATGACGGTTCAAAACCGCTGCGTGATGACCTCATGTCATCACTGACCCATAAACTCAGACGGCTCACGAAACCGTCTGTGATGACGTTTTTGAACCGTCTGTGAAAGCCTTTTCTGTAGTAGTGGTTGGAGCGTTGAATCAAAAGTTATGATTTTTTTTCTTAAGTGGCTGTCAGTTTAGGACAAACTGGAATCAGGGATTTATATCGGTAAAGTTTCAAGTTGCGATTAGGAGCGAATATTTTAAATTTTTTTAGTGCTTTGCTGTGCACTTTTGAATGGTGTTCTTAGTGTACTTTACGAATGCCAGGTGGTGGTGAGAACCGAGGATAGAGTCCTCCTGTCGTCGTCATCCGTCTCGCGGTTGAGGCAAGTACAAGCAGTGTAGAGTAAATTGTGATGTTAAACTCTTGATTATTGCCATGGTTTCTACATATGAATTTTATTTGTGATATTGTCGCTGAATATTATTCTCTCATGATAGATTGAGATTATGAAGAACATTTGCATCATAGCATTCATTCTTGTACCTTGGACTACATGGTAGCCAATGATTGTTTCTTTTGAGGTCCCCGTCATGCATTGGATGGGCATAAGGTCCCCGTCATGCATTGGATGGGCATAAGGTCCCCGTCATGCATTGGACGGGCATGGGTCCCCACACTCATGGAATGTGGGCTTGTGGTCCCTATGCCTGAGGGCACAGGCTTGAGTATGCATCGACAGATGCACTACTCCGCATTACCAGTAATTGCAAAGAATGAAGAAAGAGCAGTTTTGACATATGCATTGCATACAAGTATATGAGTTTTATTTATGGTCCCATTGCTAATGTTCACATGAGGATTGGATATCTTCATTTGCTGATCATGATGTTTTGTTTATTATTACTGTTGTACTTTGCTGAGTCGTGGGCTCACGCTTGTTGCTGTTGTTTTCTGTTAGGTACTTCGCGAGGCAGCGACATGCATGGGAAGGGGTAGTTTGGTGCACTTTACTTATATTCACTCATGGCAAATAAATCACATGTTCTTGCTATTACCTTTATGTTTCAGACTGTGTTCATCCTTCGTGGTGATTGATCTACTTGTAATCGTGGTAGCCAAGTATTATGGTGGATGTTTCAATTGATGCTTTAATCTTAGCTTTTGGTTTGTTAATTCTATTTGATAGAATAATATGCATGACTTGATTAGTCTTACATCCTCGTATTTCTGATGAACCTTGACGATTTAGATTTAATTGTTAAAGAGCTGCTCTCACTGTGTACCTTTATTCATTTGGTTCGGTTTTGGATGAGGAACAGCATGAACCATGCCTAAGTATTTATTAATTGATTGGTGGGAGTCTTTAACCTGTCTATTTGTAGCTTGTGCTAGTTCTTGTTGATTAGAATTAATTCATTCGTAATTGTATGTCTTACTGAAATTGTTTTAGTAAATTAAAGTAAAATGATGTTGTAAGGTCGTTTAGTAGCGTCCTAGGCCCTATGCTAGGCTGGGGTGTTACACTGTGACTGCTGGCTGACTGGCTGGATGGATGGATCTGGAGGTGGGGAATGGGGTTATGACTACTGGTGCTGCTAGTTGTGGATAGAAATGTTTGTATGCTCTGTGTGATTTGTCTATACCTAGCACTGGGAGGTATTGCAAATTGGTATTTGTATGCTCTGTTGAACTGCTCAATGATGTTAATAGTCTTTATGCTGGAATTGAATTGATTATTAGTTCATATTTGAGCTCTAATGAATCGCTAACTGTTGTCACTTTGATCTTTAGTTTATCAGTTTGAGGCCCAGTAGTTTGGGGCTTCGTCCTCCCTGGACTCAATTTAGTTTCATGCTTAAGCTTATTTTGGTTTACTAATGTGGGTTAATTTATTGATTAAGCATGGTAAATGAAATGGAGGTGGGTTAATGCATGGTGGAGGTGTTGCCACCGGTATTGCGTCGCATTGAGGTAACTACTCCCCTCTACTCTCTATCGCTTTCCCTCCCCTTGCTCTGTGATGTAAACTGAGGGCTATTAGTGTATGTGCATCTTGCTTAGTTCATGTTGTGGGTTCGGATGGGGCAAAACATCAGTCTGTATACATACAAATTTTTGTACATATAACTAATCTTATGGTATGTTCCTATATGGTATTCTGCTTTTCAAAGCTGCAATTAACTTTTTAGATTTGTAAATGTTAGGCTAATTTATAAAGTTGCAATTAACATATAAATTTCTGAAATTTTTACCTAGCTTGTGCCTTTGATCATCAATTATTTATTAATTGGTGTGTATTCTATTCCAAAAACAAGACCAAATGAGTCAAAAACTACTACAACACCTCTTCACAAATGTCTCGCCATTCATTTCACCTTTGTCTGTGTAACCGTGTTCATGCTGGTCAAGTTCTCCTCCCTTGTGTCCCAGGTACGTCCTACCATTATATTCCTGATCTCCTCTCTATAAAGTCTTTAAGGAGTGGCTGCTTGTGCCTTTAAAACCGACTTCACACACACACACGCGCGCGCACACACACACACACACATATAAATATATAAGTCCCCAGCCACTTTCGGGGGGTCGTGAGGAGGTTAAGATAGCAGCCACTGGCAACCCTATCGAGCCTGCAAGCTTAAGAAGCATAGCTGCCAGGAGAGCGCGTGGACATCCAATTACCTGGATGTCGTCGATATGTAATTGGACTTGACATCAAGAAATGGTTGCTGATACATGAAGCCACTTTCCAGTCGGAGTACCTACGCGTCCACGACTGTAGCATCTACTGCCGCACGGCTGCTGTGTGGCAGCGCACTATAGATTTTTTTTTTCTTTTTTTAAAAAAAAATCATTTAAATACGCTTTTTTATATGAATTTTCAAATATAGCAAATGAGCTTCAAAAATTATGATTTTTTTTGTGGAGCCTCCTGACATAGTGTACTTGCTTGTGTAATGTTTTTAAAATTTTATCCATTTTGATTTTTTCTCAAAAATTCATTTAAGTATACTGTTTGTAGGAATTTCTAATATAGAAATTGAGGTCCAAACATTATGAATTTTTTTAAAGGCTCCTTACACAGTGGACTCGATTGTGTAATATTTTTTAGAATTTCATATTTTCTAAAAATTTCGTAAAACTTAAGGGTTTAGGTCTCGAAAATTAGGGTTTTAGGTTTCGAAAATTAGGGCTTTATGATTTCATATGACTTGGAATGTATGAAGTTTACTACCACATGTACCACTCTAGGTGCAGCAGCATTGCCATAGCAGTAGTGACAGAATTTGAACTCCCGTAGTAGGCCACCGGCGAGGAGGCCGAGGGAGAAGGAGTCGCCCTTGGCGATGCAGAACTGCGCCTGGTGTGCCAGGCGAGGGCGCTGTAGTGGTGGCAGGAGGCGCCGGGCCAAACCGGCAAGAGGAGGTGGGCAATGCAGCAATGAGTATGGGGAGGAGCAGTGGGGAGAAGGAACACTCCACTGTGGGTCTGCGTGGTCCGGGAAGGCGAATCCGTCTTTGGGACCTAAGGAGGCGGAAGAGCTTAGAGACGCGCCATCACTGGATCCGGACGCCAGGATCTGAGGCATGAGTCGAGGTGGCTGTGGGCGAGGAGGCCGAGGCCGAGGGCAGGCAGTCTGAGCTAGGAGTGCTAGAGGAGGAAGCTTGGGGGGGGAGGAAGGTCGGGGAGGAGGGAGGCGGACATGCTGGTGGAGGAGGCGACGAAGAAAGCAAGTGGTGGAGAGAGTGGTAGAGTGACGGGGAGATAAGGGAGCTGGTGGGTGAGAGCGACGAAATAACGAAGTGAAGTGAAGTGTTGTTTGGTGTCCAGTGCATACGGACGTATGTACTGTAGCGTTTCCCTATTTTCTTTCGCTCCGAGTAGTACTAATCATACTGCTATTATTTAGATTTTGGTAGTGAACAATGTGGCCCCTGTCTTTAGTTCTTCACCCAGTAAGATTTCTATAGTAGTGGTGGTAGAATTTGAATTCCAAATGTCTTTAGCAAACATTCCGGCCTGTTTCGAATCTGTACTACAGTAACACCGCAAGATACAGCATGACATGTACTAGAGGTGGAATGCGCGCCTGTTTCGAATTTGTACGTACGTGCGCGATGGCATGCGCACCTATTTCGAATCTGTACTACAGTAACACCATAAGATGCAGCAGAACCCGTGCACAAAAGCGAGCAACAGCACAAGGATCCCAACTGCCGTTGGGTTCGGGGCAGTGTAAAGGAGAGAAGCACATGCTGTATACGTGCGTTCGTTCTAGATCCACTCCGTCACGCGTGGATCCCATCTGATCTAGCTGTTCCATTCGCAAGTCACAGTCCTGGTCTGCTGCCTCGACCGATGGCGATGTAGGTAGCTATGTGCTGGTGTGCATGCATCAGCGCCGCGCGTGTCCATCCATCTCGGTCGATCTGCACCAGTGCACCGCACCAACAAACGAAACGACGACGCCTAACTCGATCGGACCGAGCATGCATGCCGCGCGGCTTTAGTTTGGCGCCACACGTACGTACGTACGTTCGCCCGCGCGCGCGTGTCTGGCGCACGAATTCGTCGTCGACCGACCTGCATGATGCGTGCACGTACAGTACACTGGCCTGCAGGCGCCGTACGTGGCGGTGGTGGTGGACGGGTCGAGCTGGCTCGCCTGCCGCTGTGTGCGAAATGTGAGGCGACGTGCATGGGCCCCCGCGCGCTGGCTCACGCACACGGCCGTGAGTGCATGGCCCACTTCCACGGGCCATTTGCACTAAACTTGGAATTACATCGAACGCATACGATATGCATGGGTAGGCAACAAATTAGAATAGGTTACAGAGGCTTCTAATGAACTGTGGTTGATCTTTGCACTACGTATATTCCAAAAATAGGGTGGCCCGATTTCAGATGATCATGTCATCTGTCAAAGCACTAATCTTAAAGCAAACACATCTTCTCCCCCTTGTTTTCCCCACCGCTGCAACTACTCCCATCGAGCCTCGCCGGTCCATGCCATGGCCGCGCTCCTCGGTAGGGAAGGCAATTGTGCCCGATTACCATCGTATCCGTGGGTAAATGTCCTAATAGAGCCAAGCATGGACTGTTTTCTTTGCCCACAGGCATGAAAATGGGAGAAATTAACTCTCTGCCTGTCGGGTAAATGGGCACGGGATGGGGTGAGCTCCACTCGTGCCCATTTACCCGTGGTATACATTAACAGGTGGGCCAACACTACTACTAAAACCCTAGTCAGTGATAGGGTTACTCGACTCACTCGGTCACTACTCACTCCCCAAGTCCCAACTCCAACATGCAAAGCCACCACCTGAAGTCCAAATCCAGATCAACCCCCATCTTCCTCCCGATCGGCTGCAGCCCACGTCCTTCTCCAAGCCGGCCGCCGCCCCTCCTCACACACGGCCGCCACCACTCCCGAACGAAGCAGTCTGCAGTTAAGCACTCCCAGCCACCTCCAAATCTAGATCCACCCCGTCCTCCTCCCGGCCGCCGCCCCTCCTCACACCCAGCCGCTGCCCCTCCTCATACCCGACCGCCACCACTCCCGGACGAAGCAGTCTGCAGTCAAGCACTCAAGCCACCTCCAAATCCAGATCCGCCCCCATCCTCCTCCAGGCCAGCCGCCGCCCCCGTCCTCCTCCCAACCACAGCCCCTCCTCACACCCAGCTAACCTTAAAGCTTGGCCAACCTCGCCCGGCCGCCTCCTCCCGCCCGACCTCTTCCTCAATGCCTGGCCTGTGCCCAGCCACCGCCCCCTCCTCATGCCCGGCTAACCTCAACGCCCGGCCGACCTCGCTCGGTCCCCTCCTCGTGCCTGGCCTCCTTCTCAACACCCTTCCTTTCTTGTTGTCACATTGGCATGCCCACGGGTGACGGGTACCCGCGGGCGACAGGCGTGGGCGAGGTTCTTCGCCCGTCGTCCTTCGTGGGCATGCCCGTGGGGAGAAATCGGGGTCGTGCGCATGGGTATGGGCGAGCAATACCCGTTCCCGCAGCACCTGATTGTCATCCCTACTCCTCGGTCCATAGGTACCGCCAACAAACGCTCACCGGACACCGCCGCCGCCTTCGCGTGCTCACAGACCTAGAGAGCTGCATGTGCTCGGCTGGCACTCAACAGATTCAAGGACGGCACCGCGGAACTAGCTCCTATGCGTCCATCGTAGGTTCACTGGAGCCGGTGCAGGATTTGTCGGGATGGCTGGTGGTGGCACGTGGGGAGGCGGAGGAGGGTACAATTTCTGGCGAGTGTACGGTGGCGACGATCAGTGGCGGATCCAGGATTTTCAGGATGGGTGTTCGAAGTTACAAAAAAACATTTCAACATAGAAGGGATGGAGATTCTTGACTTTTCAACAGTAAGAGACACTCCATCGAGAACTACGAGGCATAGTCAAGTATGAATGATTGACTGATTATGCCAATGTTACAAGGCATAGTCAAGTATGACTGATTATGTCAATGTCTAGCTGCTCTCTTTATCATCGAATCATGACAAGGTATTTTAGTATGTTGGTTTACTAAATTACTCTGTTTCTCCTATATTTGTTGCAATGTAAATTTCTTGCAACGCATACGAGATTTACACAAAGCTATCACTCAGACCTGTCAGGTCCCTATTGTTCTTGCCAAGTTCAGGAACATATGCAAAACACTAGCAAGCAAAAAAAAATCAACTTAATGTGGCACCAAATTTTTCCTTCGCTAGCTCAAGGATATGCACATAAAGGAGATGCGAAAGGAATAGGCGAACAACACGTTAACATCAGCAGATACAAATCTCTAGAAAATAAACAGCATGATGCACAACTATCATCATCAATCTCAGCAAAAAGGATATGTAGAGATCATTGCTTACTTTACACTCACAACTTCCATCTTCGCAAGCAGTCAAGCTGGACAGCTGGTACCGGTCATCTTCTGGGAGATCCAGAGCAACCTAACAGACTTCTCAATTTTTCAAAGCTCTAATATCTACAATTTGTATACATACAAGATTGAAGATTCAGGACCAAAATATGACAATAACTCAATTCACTTTAATTCATTCACAGACTGTCAGGCTCACTGTCGCAGCCCACTGCCCACAAGGATTTGCCAAATTGGGAATTGGGAATTACCTGGCTCTCGCTCTGGCTACCTCTGCCCTGATGCCCTCTGCCTAGCTCTGGCCTCTGGCTCACAAGTCACAACACTACAAATTGGCCACCGGGATGAGCTAAGTCACTTTAGTCAGCAAAGCAAGAACAGCCCGGCCTTTCTTGCATTTCACAAATCGCAAGTTCACTTCACAAATCACAACACAGTCAATCACAACTCACAAGTACTGCAATGACGGAGTCGAACCGAGGAAGCGGGCGATCACGACCGGCGAAAGCAAGCTACTGTCGGCCCGTTGTGCAGCCAGCAGAGCAGACCCTCCTCCGCCTCCGTCCTCCGGTCCTCACCTTCTTCTCCAGTTCTCCCGGCCCCAGAATCGCGCGCCATGACTACGCCTGGCGTGACCGCCTTAGCGCCGACCAGAACGCCAGACGGCTGGCCGCCGCCATGTCTCTGCGGCTCGTCTCCACCCTCCGGTCCTCGCCTTCCCTTCTCCGGTTCTCCCGGCCCGGAGTCGCGTCCGTGATTTCGCGACGGCGGCGCGACCCGCCGACCAACGCCACATAGCCACACTGCGCGCCACGCCACCTGCTCGCCGCGCTTGGCCAGGTGTGGAGCCGTTGAGTGCCTGAGCCGCACTAGGATGGAGCCATTTAGGGTTGGGAGTTGGGTGCGCGTGCGTCCGTGGGATTGATTGGGCATTTGCCATTTGGGCGGTTGGGCCATTCCATTTCGGCATTGGGCTCATGAGCGGCGAGCGTCTTTGTGCCACTGTAAATTTGAAGGTGGGAAGGTCTTTGTGGTGCTGAGGTGGTGTGAGCCCGACTGAGGATGATACGTGCATATTTAACTTGCCTTCCGGTATATACATGTATTGTACTCTAAATATACATAATTTTTGCCCAAAAATTTGGGTGTTCAACTGAACACCTATGAACCTAGGTGGCTCCACCCCTGGCGATAGCCGAGCGAGCTGAGGCGTCCGACGAGTGTGGCGGCAGTGGCGTGGCGGCAGCGTTCGACGAGTGTGGCAGCAGTGGTGTGGCGGCAGCGTCCGATGAGCGCCATGGCTCTGGGGAGGAGTGCGGTGTGGGTATTGGGGAATAAAGGGGAAGAAGTTGAGTTTGCTTCAAGATTAGTACATGAATAGGTGGCATAATCTCAAAGAGGACCCTAAGCCTCACCTTTTAAGGCCCTCTCCTAGAGAATTTCTTTCTGCCGGCTAGTGGCTAGAATTGGCACGACGCATGGGAAGAAGGCGTTGATGGCCAGTGATACCCGGATCACAGCTTGACCAGGCTGACTTTATGGATGATTGTGCTAATTAAATCTTGGCTACTGAAATGGATGGACAGCCTCATTCACTGACGTCTGGTGCTTGCCTGCTGATCTTTTCTTTCTGGTATGGTCGATACAACAAAAAGAAAGAAGGGAAGGGAAGGGAAGAAAGTAAGAAAAACATCAAGCTTTTCATTGGCATCATTCATAATTCCTACGATCCTATCTACAATTTTCTCTGGAAGCATCGTTCCTTGTTTCCAAGATTGCAGCCATTAGCCGATAGCTATCCCTGACGCAAGTTTTCTTGTGTTATTTCTGTAGAATTAATCTTTAGGCCGACAAAAAAATGGAACATAACATTGAGGCGCCAGGATAGGCTTTAAGAAATCCCTCTTAAAGCATGTACAATGGGCTTATGTCAGCCGTCTATAGTTATTGTTATGTAGGATTTTTGCTGACGTTGATGAAAGAGAATGAAGAGAGAGAAAGATGTTGTCTACAATCCTGTAGTAGACTATAGCACAAGAAACAAGAAAAGCATTAAAAGATTGTATGTTCTATAAAGACAACTAAAAAGACAACAGCCGTCTGTACCATTGTATGAGCTATCTTTAGTTCTGTCTACAGGTGATATGGAGAGTTGCTATAGACAGCAGCTGTCTATACCATTGTACATGCCCTTAGGTCATGTACAATCGTCTTATATCAGCTATCTATAGCCTCTGCCATATAGGATTTAAACTAATGTTGATGAAAAAGAATAAAGAGAGATAAACGTGCTGTCTATAATCCTGTAGCCGACTGTAGCACCAGAATTAAGAAAAAAACATTAAAAGATTGTGTGTTGTCTACAATCCTATAGCCGACTGTATCACTACAACCCATTGTATGAGCTGTCTTTAGTGCTGTCTATAAATAGCATGAAGAGTTACTATCATTGTACATGCACTTAGTCGTCACACCAACATGGACTTGTGGAGCAATCGGAGAAGGAATTGAATTGGAGATTTGAGAGTATCTCTAGGATTAATCCAATCTTTTAGCTCACACATGGTCAAATCCAATGTACCTTCAAAATGGGGAAATATTCCAACCACACAATTGATTAAGAAATTCCACATTTTTTCTGTGAACAGGCATGTGACAGCTTATATTGCTTAATTTTCTGCTAAAGAAATGTGACGATTTATATTGCTTAATTATCTGCTAAATAAATGTCAATGTGTAACACTGAAAGGTGTAACTCCCAATAGCGTTGTGTACATGCACAGACTTGAAGATTTGCCAAGTTGATTTTGAATTCGATCTGGTCGGTTTTACAATCCATTTTCGTTTCATTTTTGTGGCATTTACTGGTGGCCGATTTTAGTCGAGCAGTTAATTCTGTGATTTACTAACCTCTGCAACGTGAAATGTCCTAAACATCCTTTCTTTTTCTTACCCTGACCTTCCTGTGTATTTAAGTGCTCTGCTTAAGCAACTTTCCCACCTCCTCCTCCCACTTGTTCCTCTTGATCTTCTTCCTTGGTGGAGAGAGGGATGCTTGTCACCTACTCCTTTTAAGTTCCCCACGCCCATCCTCCCTCACACTTCTTCTACCTCTTTCCCACAAAATTATTAGCAAACCAAAAGCCACCTAACACTGAGCAAGCAAAGGAAGAAAACAAGAGAGGGAGAGGGCAGAACGAAACAAGCCAAGTAAGAAGCAACTGCTCACTCAAGCATTCCAGCATCTGGTCTCCATTGTCCTGTACTCCTGTGCAAGAATTCTTGCCTGCTCGTTTGGTTGCTTGCTTGGTGATGGATCGGCACACTTGCAAGCTCTGCTTCCGGCGATTTCACAATGGCCGTGCGCTGGGCGGTCACATGCGCTCCCATGTCATGGCTGCTGCCGCCGCCGCCGCCGCCGCCGCGTACTCGCCGCCGCCACAGAAGCAGCAGTCGCCGCCACTATCCTTGGCATCTACCTCGTCGACCGAGATGGATGGTAAGCCAGCTCAGCAGAATCCACTGTCCTACGTCTTGCGCGATGACCCCAAGAAAAGCTACAAGGTAGGCGCCCCTGAATTATCCGGCGGGTGCGGCGGTGGGTTGGCCGGCGGCGAGTCATCGGTCGTGCAGGACAGCGAGAGCGACACGGAGTCCCCGCCCGGTGGTGCGGGGTTCGCCGTGAGCCGCCAGCGCTCGAAGCGGGCGCGCCGGCGCCCGCCACCGTCGGCGCCGGATCCCGAGCCGGCGAGCAGCATCTCCGACGCGACGCCGGAGGAGGACGTAGCCATGTCCCTCATGATGCTGTCTCGGGACTCGTGGGCGCGGTCCAGATCCGAGCCCGAGCCCCACTGGGCCCGGGCGAGCTCGGAAGCCAAGCAAAACAACGACAACGTCAACGTGTTCGACGAGGACGACCGCGCCGTGGCCGGCGAGGAGTACGAGGAGTACTACGGCGAGGCGACGGCCGCGCGTCCCCGCAGCAGGTACCAGTGCGGCGCATGCAAGAAGGTGTTCCGGTCGTACCAGGCGCTCGGCGGCCACCGCGCCAGCCTCAAGAAAGGCAAGGGCGGCTGCGTTCCGCCGCCACGTCCGGCGCCGGCCAAGGCCGACCGCGCCGACCCCTCTGTCATCCACGAGTGCCCGTTCTGCTTCCGCGTGTTCGACTCCGGCCAGGCCCTGGGCGGACACAAGCGCGCGCACATGTCGTCCAGTGGCGCGCTCGCCCCGCCGACCCCATCGCCGTCCCCAGCAAAATGCAGTGACAGCTTCGGGTCCTTCGATCTCAACGTGCCGGCAGCAACGGACGACGACTTCGAGCTATCCGCCGTGTACGACGCAGAGTTCGGCAGCACCAGACAGTAAGATCGACTGATCTGATGTCCATCACCCATTTCAGCTCCAGATCACCAGATGGTCCAGATGTACTTGGACAAGCGCTAGAATCGGCAGCCCAACTGCTGCATGCAAGGATGGATTCGAGGTAAGGGCTCTGCATCAATCCATGCAAGAACCAGATGGAGAACAGTTCAGCAAAAATAATAATTTTTTGCTTATTTTTCAGCTAGTATTATTGCGATTGTTAGAACTGAATCAGTTGGACAGCAGAATTCATTTTTGGCTTACTGTATCTAAGTCAAATTGATCTATTACTTCAATCCTCTCATTGAACTCTGCATTTACTCATTTCTTAACGCGTCCCATTAATCTCTGCTTCGTTGTACCAGTAACTTCTTACTTACCCTTGTGAAACTGCCAATGCTTGGCTCCTCGAATTTGCTTGGATTAATAGGTCATTGATGAGATGTTCATAGCCTAATTCTCGCTGGTTTTTTCTCTCTCCTTTGCCGGGCCTTCCAGCTGTTGGTCACACTCTCCTATACCAAATAATACTAGTACATCCATCACACGACTCATACGGTCATACCACACCATCTTGTTGTGTAGTGATCACAAAGTCATGGACCGTGTGCCCTTCACTTTTATTATGCTTAATTGTATCTTGGCTGTGGCTGGGAGCAGGAGCTGCTCTCAAGCTGCAGCAGTAGGCCCCACTGAGACAGAGAGAAACAGCCAGTTTAGCTTAGCTTATTTTCTCTGCTTCTCTGACGCAGCAGCAGCTGATTCTGTTACTGTTAGGGTGTGTTTGGTTGGGTGCATAAACTTAGACTAGGCTTCTCAGATGTAAAATCTTTTTGGGTTCGCTTGTTTGGATGGTTGCACATGTAAAGCAACCTAGCTGAGTAGATGCAAAAGATGCTAGACTGAAACGTCCAATTTCTCCGTTTCTCCAGATGCAGGCTCTACTAGTGACGTTATTAAGAAGTGATCAGTGCATATTAGGTAGTATTAGAGTGGATTAAAGTGGGTTAAAGTGAAATGATGGCTATTAGAATATGTTAAGATAAAATTAAAGCCATACTAACATTTTCTTTCCACCATCTCTTGTATCGACACTTACGGTCAACGTCCTAATGCACTCAATCAAATAACATCTCAGCATAGCCTAATTCAACAGAAATAGCTAACCAAACATCCACACAACTTGATTTATTTCAGTCTGCATAATCCGTACGGACCAGACTAAAGATATGTAGCACCCTAGCTTCCCAGCAAAAGGGCTCCCGCTCCTAGTGCTTGTTCGTTTCCTCCTCTTTTACTTACCTCTGTGTGCGTGTGCCTCGCACGGCACGGGTCAGGCTGCACGTGGGCCATGGAGGCGGGGACCTACACGGCAGTGGCAGTGTTGGTGCTGGCTGTGGACTCGGTACGTATGCGAGCCCGTACGAGGCTGCGCTAACTGCTCGCCGTCGCTTCCTGTCCGCCTTGGCCGTTGGCTCCCTCCGCTTTTGGAGCCTAGCGGCCAGATTTGCACCTGCTGCCTTGCCTTCTCTCCTCCCAATCTTCCCCTTTTACTTGCCCAAATTAGGAACTTACTAGGTAAAAACTTACTCCGTACCTCCGTTTCTCTTACCATATGCACATCAGCACATAGAGCTGGATGCATGGATTGATCAGTGATGACTGCAAGGAATATCCCTGAAACTAGTACAGTGTACATGCACGGTGTAGTGAGTTGACTACACGTCCTACATACTATCTCTATTTCCTTATATTTGTCTATGACCTCGGGTGTACTTATTTCAATATAGTTGTCTGTTGAAGAGATGTAGAGTGTAGTTATTGCAATTTTTTCTCTCTACCCCGAGGTCCCCGACTATATGCTTTGAAAGAGGTTAAATAGTTGTAGTATGCCATTTAATAGGGGTATATATGATAATTTCTCATTAGGTATTCCCTATATTTAGTGCTTTCTTTGTTTGTGCGTATGGTGGACTGTGGACAAATATAGTGAAACAGATGGAGTACATCTATCTATCTTCTATTATCTTATTAAAGGAAAGTCAAAAGAAACCACCACGTTCGCTCTCAAGAGCTAGAAATTCTCACATTAATCGGAGCAACAAAGAGAAAGATATACGTCGTTGATCGTGACGAGTCTAGATTATAATGGTCTTGATTAAAAGAAAGAGTCCATGACAAGTAGAATCCATAAATAACATAAATTCGGAATAAAAATAAAATTAGTAATCCATACGAATTCCTTAGTAAAATCCATAAATAAATATAATTAATAATAAATTTTAAAAATAGCTATTAGATCGTATAAGAATTCAAAAATAACTAAAATTCGGAATAAAAAATAAAAAGTACATTTTATTTCGATATGAATTCCAAAGTAAAGTCCCTAAATAAATGTAATTCAAAATAAAAATTAAAGTAAAATTAGCAATTGGATTTGCATATGAATTCAAACAAACAATAATTGAACTTCAAATAAAAAATAAAATTAGTAATTTGATTTCCATACTAATTACTAACTAAAATACCTAAATAAAGATAATTCATAATAAAATTAAACAAAAATTAGCAATTAGATTGGTATACTAATTTCAAAATACATATCTAAAATTCAAAATAAAAATAAAGTAAAATAACAATTTGATTTCGATAAAAAATTATAATGTAAAGTCCCTAAATAACTGTAATTCAAAATAAAATTTTAAAATACCAATTGAATTTTTATATGAATTCCCATAAATAAAAATTGAAATTTGGAATAAAAAACATAAAATTAGTAATTGGATTTCCATACAAATTTCTAAGTAAAATACCTAATAAATATATTTTAGAATAAAAACTAAAAAAAGAGAAAGTGGATTGTATACAAATTCCAACAAATAATAATTGAAATTCGAAATAAAATAAAAATAAAAGAAAATTTGTAAATCAATTTTCATATGAATTGCAAAGGAAAATATCTAAATAACTAAAATTTAGAATAAATTAAATAAAATAAGCAATTTGGTTTGTATACTGGACTCTAATAAAAATAATTAAAAATTGAATAAAATAAAAGTTATAACAGGGATAACACAAATGACGTTGGTGGAGACCACGAAAGAGTGCAATGGCATCAACATGCCCTACAAGAAGACATTCGCCCACAGGAAGCGAACAGCCAAGGCGACAGCGACAGAGATAAGGACAATATCGTCATGCTGCTCACCTTCGATGAGGACAATGTTGTGCTGCTTGCCGGGGCTGTTGAAGAGAAAGTCTAGAGTTGAAGAAGCCAAGGGCCGCGACGACGCGTTGTGTGCGTCGGCATTGTTGAAGAAATCAGTGGCCAAATAAGTTCGATGATGGGAAGCCTTGACAGAGAGGAGATGAAGCTTTGCATTAAAGACGGGCTATGAACAATATGGGGCCATTGGGTAGGTAGGAGTGTGCCATCACTGGTGAAGGGCACAACGTCACCAGTGATGGCTAGAAGATTCTCCGTATCGTTAGATAGCAACTAAAATAGACATCCTGACATCAGTGAAGATGAGAGGTTGCCGCAATTAGTGGGGAATCCACAATATTGAATTGGCCAACGTCGAAGAAGAAGATCGATTGATGCGTGAGAAGAGGACATCGAGCACGTATAACATCATGCGTGTGTATATACATGAACGCATTCATACGAATAGAAGCACGGATGTATAGAAGCAGAGGAGCAAAGAGCTCGGAATAGCGATGACGCAACCATAGGGAATAGGCCATGGGCCACCAGAGAGAGTGTGATGGGTGTCCCCAGCAGGAATCGGCAATGGCTGCACATTTTATGTGTGTTGATGTCGCAACGATTAGCAGTAAGCGATAATTGAATAGAAGTGCCAGATAACTATGCGGTAGAGTATTGTGTTGGAAGGGGTATCAGTTGAGATGGGTCGATCAAGAATTGAGCTTGCTATTGGAGGTTGAAGCAGCTAACATGTGAGGGAAGGTAGGTGCCCCAGGTGTATGTATGAGTAAGGTACTCTATTACCATGTAAATTAATAATATAATTTGCCACACACATAATAACATATTGCTTGAGATTAAATAGTGGGAGATGCGCATGCATACATTTTGGAAAAAGGATAACTAATGGAGGAAGAATAGTAACATGCAACTACATGATTCGTGCATGATGGAGAGTGATTATGTTTCTAAGAACCCCTAACAACTTATTACGCTCAATGATCTTCTTCCATCAAAACCCATTATTCAATTACACTCCTCAAGTTGTATTTTTCCTCAAGTTTCTATTGTCATTTCTAACGTTTATGATGTCTTAAAAATCTAAATAACCTACAAAATACATAAATATATTCTCAAGCATTTAAGTTATATCATATGATAGTATAAACTTTGAAACAAATCTAGCCATGCAAATGCGTGGGCCACAGTGGCAGATCCACCATGGGGGAGCGAGGGGGCTGAAGTACTGGCTCCGCTCGTCGCACCCTTGGTACTCTCTTAGTACCTCTGCAATTACTTGCATTATAAATACAGTTAATTTTGTTCTTAAGATTAGTTCTTGGGCATATTTTTGGGCTCTTGAAATGCATTATCCATGATTAAGATACTACATTTAATGTATTTTTCATTTTAATTTTGTTCCTCCTAATTTATGTATCAATTTGCATTACACGTGACATTTAAATTTGTGTTTGTTAGCTTACCTTATGATAATTTTGTCTCACTATCATCTCCTCTATTTTCATCGTGCGTACGCCACTAGGAGCCCATCCTGCATGTTTCACCAAAAGTTATTGCGACCTGAGGGTGGAACTCAGTGGGCGGCCCGCCTGTCAGTGTGAGTCCATATGAATCTTCTGCCATGGTCTCTCTCAGTGGAGCGATCACTTCGTTTTGGTGCATCGCTTCCAGTGGCCGAGTGGGGGCAGTGGGGCAGCCAAGCTTGTGACACACGTTTGACGCCTACAAGTTTAGGCCTTAATAAGGGGATCTAGCTTGACTCAAACCATGGCACTGGGCCCACCGAGCAATGGCAAGTTGGACCAACATGAGGTAGCCCCGGTCTTCTTTGCGACCTTAATTGGGATATTTTTAAAATATATATATATATAATATTAATTTAAAAGATAATTATAAAAATAAGCCACTGTCAACATTTGAAATGGTGAAATTGTCCTGTCGTCATTCCAATTGGCAACAGTATCCCTGTTGCCAATTAGAATAGTGTCGAGAGGGTTATGTCGCCAATTGAACAGGTGATAGGTCAATTTTTCCATTCCAAATGACGATAGGAACCTATCGCCAGTTCAATTGGCGACAAGAACCGGTCGCCATTTGGAATGGCGAAATGACCCTATATTTTTTAAAATTTATGTGTAGAGAATTCAGCCTAAAGATTTAGTGTATTTCATAAAGTTTTTTTGTAATACCTTGAAGTGTCCGCATAGTTTGCAATCCAAAATTGGAGAAAGATAATGAAATTTGAAGTTGAGAATGTGAGATCGGTGGCACAATTTGGAACGCGAGTTCGGTGGCGCAATAACACAAACAACCACCTTCGGAGCGAAATGAAAAAAATGGGTTTAGGGTTGCCATGCGCGCTGTTGTCTCGATTGTATTGTTTGTGGAACCGATTAGTTCGGGAAAAGATTACGTAATATTTAATAGTCGAAATATTTGGGAAAAGAGATTTAAGTTTGAAATACTTCATAATTTAATTGCGAATTACATGGCGCGCTCGATTTGATTACGTACATTAGAAACGCCAACATGCATGAATCAACAAACCGAAATACACCTACGATACATGTGCGTCTTTTTGGAATCAGAAAAAAATGATTGAAACGAAATCAATTAGTCCTAGCGGCCCATCGGTCCCTTCCCGTTGTCTCTGGACTGCCTGTGGCGGCAACCAGCCTCGAAGTTAGCCATGTTCTACGAGACGGGCTAGACGATTAATTGATGTTAGGATAGCACAACATAGGGCAAATTAATAATCAGGACGCAAAATGAACATAACTTACCTTTTTGATCTGGACTGTGCCTGGGCGACGGGGAGTGCTAGGACGACCTAACGGTCTCACTAGCAGGGGTCCTCCACCACCACGTAAGGTACGCAAGGTTTTTAGCGTTCGAATGTATCGGCTCGTACCGCATAGTTCAACATGTACTTCTGCTTGATGCTCTATCGTACATGTTTGGGTTGTCGATCCATTGGAAAAAGTTGCATCGAATCTCCGGCTGCCATTATGCACATATGTAGTTAGGGATATGTGGATTGAAATGTAAGATGTGAAAAATCTATATGTGTGCAAGATTCGCTTACAAGGATGTTCCCACACGTGTAGTACGCCTGGACGATAGTCGCTGGGTGTGTGGACTGGATGATCTTAGCTGGTTCTTCGCACATACATTATGGGCGTGGGAACTCCGATGGTACCGACGCATCATTCATAAAATAATCTAAGTATGGTTTAGCCCTCTCGGCGAGCCACTTGCGCTTTCGCAGCATCTTCATGTCGAAGTTCGCCGACGAGTCGGACATCTCCTTCCTCTCTGTGGTGTGAACCAAGCTTTGCTGAAGTATTGGGTGTGGTGGCGTAATGTTCTCTTTCAGCTCTATTCTCCTCCAGCTTTCTTATCCCTTTGTTTATAAAGGGTCTTTTCAGTCTGAAAAGGTGGCGTGGTGGAGTGTGGTTTTTTCGGTCTGAAAAGGTAGCGTTGCAGTGTGTTGTCATCTCGATCTGCAAAAGTGACAATGTGTGGTGTGTCGTGGTGCATTCTTTTCGGTCTAAAAAGGTGGCGTGGCAGATTGTGGCCTTTTCGGTCTGAAAAGGTAGCATCACAGTGTGTTGTCATCTCGATCTGCAAAACTGGCAACGTGTAGCGTAATAGGGTGTGGTCTTTTCGGTTTGAAAAAGTGGCATGGCGGAGTGTGGTCTTTTTAGTCTGAAAAGGTAGGGTCGTAGTGTGTTATCATCTCGCTCCGCAAAAGTGATAGTTTGTGGCGTGACTGGGTGCGGTCTTTAAGGTCTGAAGAGGAAGTGTGTCAAAGTGTAGTCTTTTGGTCTGAAATGGTAGCGTCGCAGTATGTGATAATCTCACTCTGCAAAAGTGGGGTGTAAAGACTAGAAGTAGGGTGGTCTGGGGTGTGGCGATGTTGACTCCCTCACATGGTTACTTGTAGACACAAGAACAAATAGTATCGAAACACAAGACTAGTATAGTATAATGTAAGTTGAACATAAATTAATATTTATATGACATGACTGACATTTACAAGAAAAATATCTACTCGCGGGCCCTCTAAGGGTGTACCCCACGTGTGGCCCCTGGCCTCGTTCGGGGTGGCTGTGGGTGCTGGTACGAGAACATCAAAGGCTCAGGCGGCTGAGGTACCCTACCGAGAGGGTGCTACGTCGGCTGGCTCGGTACGTGCGCACCGTGCAGCTGTGAAGCCCCAACGGAGACCTAGCTACTCTCGCCGTGTGAAGGCTCAGGAGCTCGAACTCGTAGTCCCCGAAGCATGATTCCTCGTGCGACACCGCCTCCTCGTCCTAATGGGGTGTACGAATTGTGAAACAGTATGGTATGCATGTAAACCTAACGAAAATGATGAAATAGTATGTTATGCATGCAAACAAGATAGACATACCTCGTCGTACGAAGGCAGTGGACGGCTCCGCGTACTCATGCCCCATGTATGGGCGGAACTCATAACCCGTCGGCGACACCACACCGTACCCATGGTCGGCGACACCACGTCAACGACGACGGCGTATATGGCGGCAGTGTAGGCTCCCAGGTCCAAATTTGGTCGTCCGATTTGGAAACACTCAAAGGACCACAACTGAAAAAGCAGCGGGCATCCGGAGAGGATGGAGTTGTCTTGAACCCAGTGGGACACGTCGCATGATGCGGTACATCACACACAGCACCGCCGGGCCCAAGGTGTACGGCTGGATCGTCTCCACCTCTAGGTCCGCCAGCTCGCATGTGTAGCGGATCATGTGCTTGTCGACACTGTCATCGTGGGACCGTAGGAACATCACCCACCCGAACAGCCACAATAAGTAGGCCACAAAGTGCCTCCTCACCATGTACTCGGGTGCATCCTATGCCATACACTCCAGCTACAACAAGACAGAGACACATCACTAAGTTGCACAAAGCAATTGAAGCAGGAAGACAGGTGTTATAAAAACTTACATAGAACTGGCAGATCCACTTCAGCGACGGCCCATGGGTAGTGCGGAATTCCCTGTAGCTGGTTGTAGGTGGCAGCACCACCTGGAACCTCGTGAGGATCTCCGTGCGCCACGTGGCCAGGACGTCGTGCAACGCTAGGGGGAAACCCGCGCAAGGCAACCCAGTCAGGAAGGTGACATCCTGAAGCTTCGGCGCCATCTCCCCACATAGAAGGTGGAACGTGTGCGTCTCCGGCCTCCACCGGTCAGTCAATGCCGTCAGGAGGCACCAGTCATACGGAAACCGCCTCGATGTATGACTGTCGCCTGCGCGGTCCTAGTCGTCCTCACACGTCGCCTCCACCATCCTCGCTAGTGGAAGGAGGTCTACCGCTCTCAACCTACGTCGAAAGGATTAAGAACATACACGAGTCCACCCACGCTAGTCAAACTACAATTAAGTATACGAAGGTCACAACGACACGTACCTCGAAACCCAACATTGGTCCACCCTCCATGCCCTCATGGGTGTGCGCAGCCGCAACGTGCCAAGCTCAATTGCTGCCTCGTCCTCCTAGGGGAGGATGGTACTGAGGCGGCTACAGTTACTCGCGTCAATGGTCGGGTCAAGCAACTCGTACAGCCATTGTGCAACGTCTCCTGGGCCCGCCATACCTGAAAATTTAGTGCATACATTGTAAATACTACAAAACGTATACAAAAAGTAATAAGAACAACATATCTAATTAATTAAATTATTGCACGATTAGCGACACATGCAAAACTGATTTGCACACAACTGTACCGACGTACAAATTTTTAGAGGCATCTTGTCGTGTACAGATGGAAACTAAAATTAAGTTCACAATATTTTAATTAACGTCTACGTACCCTATTTAGCTACTCTGGATTTTTTATAGAAATTTTACATGTGTCTAGTTGTTTTCCTAGTTTGAAATGTATTTTCGGTATAACAAAATATTTATCGTGTACAAATGGAAACGAAAATTAAATTGATAATATTTTAATTAAGGTCTACGTACCCTATTTAGCTACTCTAGAATTTTCATAGAATTTTTATAGGTGACTTTTTATTTTCCTTGTTTACAAATTATTTATCGTGTACAAATGAAAACAAAATTAATTGGGGTTATTTTGATTAAACTATACATACCCTATTTAGCTACTCTGCATTTTTATAGATTTTTAGGTATCTTGCTATTTTTCTTGTTTAAAAAGTGTCTTCATCATTTACAAAATATTTACTAGTGTACAAATAAAAATAAAAATTAAGTTGACAATATTTTAGTTCACTTTACATACCATATGTAGCAACTTTGGATATTTTTTTATAGAATTTTTAGATATGTCTTGCTATTTTCCTACTTTAAAAAGTATTTTTGACATTAAGAAAATTTTTACGATGTGAAAATAAAAACTTACAAATTTTTCTTAGTATTTTTACGGATTTATTCTAAATCATTCGAGTACTACACCATAAATAATATATATACGATAAACTAAACTATACACAGCTATACAACTAAAATTATCTAATCCATTGAATTCTATGTCGCTATTTTTATTTGGTAACCTATCAGGTTTTGAATTTATATACAAAGTTGAAAGAACATTTACCTGCAAAATAGGCGACCAAATCTGCTTCTCCCCCCTCTCTCTCCTCCGCTACGAACCGGCAGGGCTTCGCTATGTCACATCTCTCCTCCCCTCCCCTCCCCTCCTCTCTCTTCTCTTTTTTTGGGAATTAAGATGACTTTTCATCCGATTTTTGGGGTTTATATAGCCGTCCTCTGTCACTTGTTCAACTGGTTCAAATGGCAATTTGCACACTTTTCAAAGCAAATCACTAGTTAAAATAGCGATAGGCAGTAGAACCGACGATTGGTAGTAAATGACATCCTGTCGCCATTTCAAATGACAATAGGCTCCCACCACCATGTGAAATGGCGACAGTGTCATGTTTTTTTTTTTAAAAAAAATGACTATTTATTTTTATAATTATCTTTTAAATTAATATTATTTTAAAAATTTCCTTAATTCGGTACCACGTACGTCCGAACCCCCGCTTGGACGGCCGTGATCGACCGCGCGCGGACACGTACGTGGCTGCATGTCGGGCGGTCAATGCCTTGCCCCGTATCTAACGCGCAACGCGTGCCCGGCCGTGCATGCACGGATGCAGCGTGGTAGTGGCTCGGCGCCTACTCGGTTGAATCGAAGCGTGAGCTGATCATGAGGCCTGCATCTTATGCATCTTCCAGTGGTGGTTGATTGATCCGCGGCAGATTGGAGATCGAATGGAGTTCCTGCCGTGTTAGTTGGTAGGGGTGGGCGTGGGTCGGAGCGGGTTGATTCGAACCTGCCCCATACAGTCCATGTCTTCCAGCGTGGACACTCTGCCAATCTATTGGCTAAAGCACCAAATGAACCTGTGGTCCATTGGTTCTTATGGGTATCTACTGTTAAACTTATGCGGTTGCAGGAGATGAAGGAAGAGACGGTTATGGCCCACCTGGGTCGGGGGAAACAGGCAGTAGGAAGCAGCAGTAGCAGTAGCAGCCATGCCCGTGTCATCGTTCTCCCGTACTGTCTCCTTGCCCTTGTCTTTGTCCTGCTTCCTGCTACCACGGTGAGTAGCAGTATCTGTATCAAAGTTGGACCACCGCACCTTGTCCTCCTCGCTACTGCTGCCTTGGCTGCCCTCTATCTCCATGTATGCTAACTAATCTCAAGCTTTGATTTTCACAAGAAGAATCAACAACTGCACAGGATCATGAGTAGGGAAAAAGGAATCACTGCAAGAACATGTACGCATCACAAGAGATCTAAAAAAATTGAGAAAGTAAATCCGATTTGTAGCTACCTAGCTCTGTAAGAAGAATTGAAAAAGGGAGGTTAAGGAGGAGTGAACCAGCTACTTAGCTAGTAGTAAGCTTACCGGTCGGTTGATGTGAGTAAAAATGACTCAAGGGGTGCGAATGTCAGAGAAGCAGGAGCGAATATGCAGTATAGGTGGTTGTGCTACTATACTACATCAGCAGTGTTGAGCCACTGGAACAAGGAGGGCGAAGGGTAAGGTTTGATCCACTCGAGCCACCGGAACCAATAGGTTTCGAACCTATTGGACCTATTTTTTTATTGGGTTGTATCTCTGTCCTATATTGCTAGAATTTTTGGACCGAATCGGTTACCCATTGGATAATACCGAACCACTCCCACCCCAAATGGTGGGTCGTCGCGTGCACAACATGCTACTAGCAATATAAGCTTATAAAAAGGTGCTAGTGGTGCGTGGTCTAATGTTGGATGATGAAATCTAGGCATGTCAATGGGGCAATCAACAATTAGGTATTGGTCTAATTAATTAGTTTAACTTTGCAACATTTTGGTGTTCCCTTTGTGCGTCTGTCTTCGTTGTAATAAAAAAAATCATCGATGTTTCTTCTCTAACAAAGAGAAAAAAGAGAATCAACAGACCCATCTTTAATTTAAGGAAGGAAAATGAGGACTCGATTAATAAGTTCTACCATCACAACATTGTGCTCTACCACAAGACCACATGGGTGTCCCTTCTTCAAACTACTAGATCATTGTCTATCCATGATTTACAACATTGTACGGAAAGCTGGCCTTGTTTAACATGTAAGCAGAACGATTGTGAATAATAAAAACAAGTCGAGCGCGCACGCGCGTACACTAGCTATTTTGCCAGCTTCATAAAGGTCTGCCATGCCGGCCTGACATAATGGTAGTTCACATCGGCGAGGCTAGCCACGGCCAAAGTCTCATGCTGGGCCAGATATTCTTATGCCGGACTAGTATTTTGATGTTTTTTCGAGAGCTTTCAATTATAGGTCTCAGGATATTGCCCCCGCCGCCTAAGGCCAGCTCCACCCCGGATAGTTCACGTCGATGTCCCAAACCATGCTGGGAACACACAAATAAACAGAGAAACCACAGCACACAAATAGTGTCAGCTACTGAGCTAGTGCACGCATCATCATGAATCCTGATGGCCAGCTCATTACAGGAGACTTACTTCCAAAGCTCCTCTGTTGGAGACATAAACAGGGCCTTAAGCTTAAAAAAAGAGAATCTGGATCCTCTGCAATACTGTAAATTGAATGCAATACTGTAAGGGCCATCACGCAAACATTGTTTTTGTGAGATAGTAAATAGTGTTCTACCGTAGGCTGTAGCAACAGTAGGAAAGTACTTTGAAGCTTTTACTGAGGCGGAAAACACTGTAGCACTTGGTCTCGGCATTTGATTTTGATTGGACGGTGGAGGCTCCTAATGCTCATGTATTGTAAACCATCTGCGTTGACTCTTTCAATGCATAGGATCCGGTCCCAAAAAGAAGTCATGTTTTCAGGTAAGAAAAGAATAAAAAATGTTGGGTGCTAGCTGGTACGACAATGTTGACATTACTGTTGGGAAACAATGGGCTTGGTCTAGAAACCGTCCCATGTATGAGCTCTCCATCCCAAACCCTAGTATGGTCTCTAGCCTATAAGTAGGGGGTGCTATTCATTGTAAAAGGCTAGTCGATTGATGAAGGAATAAAGAGAAGCAAGAAGTCCCCCAAATCTCTGTGTTCAATATACTAATCTGTATTTGTGTTCTTGCATTGTTCTTACGTTTCTGAGTTTGTCTACAAGGTAATCGCTCGGACTGGACTCGCCAGCGACGGTTCCTCAACATATTATCAGCATGATCGACAGTGAGCCGACTTGAAATTGCCGGTCAAGCCGATCGGTAATTGCATGAACGATAATTGCATGAACAGTACACATTGCATAAACAGTAATGAAAAAAAATTGGCCGACGGTCTGGAGCCGTTGTCGGCCGGTGCCGCCCCCGCACGGGCTTCCCCCACTGCCGCCGACCCGTAGCCGACATGGAGCCAAATGCACCAGCGGCCCACCCCGAGTCGCGCCGCTCCACGCATCCCAAAGCGCCACTAGCTTGAACCCGGCCACTCGGCCTCCCCGCCGCACAGCGTTGCCATCAGCTTGAAGCCGTCGGTTTCGCACCACCCAAGAGCAAAGAAGGGGGAGGATTAGTAGCACCGGCGCCGCACGGGATGCGCCCGCGCCTGAAGAATCTAGACCCGCCATTATGAGTTAATTGAGTATTTTGGTTATTAATGACAAATCTAATTGTGAGACTAATTTGTTTATTGATTACCTATTGCTTAGTCTAAATTGGATATAAAGGTGAAAATCAAAGAGGTATGCATTCTACATTATACTCCTATACTTGTTGCATTCATCGGATCCAAAATATAGGTTGAACTCTACCAAAAATCTAACTTGAATATGTGCATAGTTCATTCTACACATTTATGTATGCACACATTTAGGGGGAGTTCACTCTAAGTTTTATGGTTTCATTAGTATTGATCCATATTCTATTTCCACATACATTAAAAATCCTTACAATGAAACAAATCCTTTGAGTATATAAAACTTGTGCAGTTTACATATGTACTCTTGAAACATATCATATGAGTATATAAGACTTGTGTAGTTCATATATACTCATATGACTTAAATATTCAAATATTCGCTTTTATGATGATTGTCATCAATTATCAAAGAGGGAAAGATTATGGTATCTTGTCCCACCATTATGAGTTAATGGTAGGTTGTGGTAATTAATGACAATCACATTGTGGAACTAACATTTTCCATGAGTTAGATGAATAGGTTGAGTTCCATAGTTGGAGACTTTAAAGGATGCATCATGTGTTGATGCGTATCAAGATCTCTAAGAAGAGATGATCATGAGTTGATCATCAAGTCAAAAGAAGACCCATCATGTGTTGATGGAAGTCAAGTGAAGGATGCATCATGAGTTGATACATATCAAGTCAATGACCCGGACTTGAAGCGAAGATGTACGTCATCAAGCTTCAAGTGGTTGCTCAAGGCAAAGGTATGACTGGCTAGGGCTAAGGATGTGTTCCTAGTCTTTTACCGGTCTTGGTGTTTAGTTGGAAGACCGGATTGCTAGTATATGTTGTCGTACTATTAAGAGGGGTCTTTGACTAGTAGCTTGAGGTAGTCATGTGTTGATAACTCATTGTGTTTGCTCTAACTCTCGTTAGCATGTTGCTCGAGATCTTGAGCAAGGCAAGTTACACTTTTGAACATGTTGCACCCAATATTTCAAATTACTTATGTCGTTTTCAAGATGTATGCATGCTTACTTTACTAAGTATTTCAATGCCTATCTTTCAATCCATAGTTAAGCCTACTGTTTGGTATGACCTCTATCCATGATTGAATCAACCTCATTGTCACCTTAGATAAAAACTGGTTCTTGCAATAGTGAGGACCCGAAGCTCTTTAAAAATGACATGCTTAGTGATGCTTAGACCAAAATCTTGATTTGGGGAGTTTTGACCAAAAACATCAAATGATCAAATGTTTTGAGCCATGGTATTGGTGTGCCATGGAGCTTTCGGCCATGACATTGGTGTGTCATGGATGTTTTACTTGTGACCTTGGCATTTGTGTGCCATGGAGAATTGTAAAGCAAAGTAAATGAAAATGGTTTTGACTTGGGCGAAGTTGGTTGTATGGTTGGTGCATGTCTATGCACGGGGGTCGTGTGATCCGATGCCCCAGGGTTGAGGTTTGTCGCCCAAGTCGGTTAAGGACCGGTCTTTGAGACACCACTTGCTAAGCCTATAATGGGTTATGCCAAAATTGTGCAACCACATGTCTCCAGTGTAGGGCGTGGGACTTGGCTAACTAATTTGCAAAGCTCTATCGTGGTTCGCCCCGCGGACGCGGTGGGTTTGTCATGTTATGACTAGTTGTAGTCCCACCTGGCATAAGAGGGGGCACCCCACTAACCCTGCGGTGTTTCTACCCAAAGGGGGGGATTGCGAAACCTTAATCGGGGTGGGCTGCGGTGGAGCAATGCATTGTAAAGGCCTTGTCATGTGCTCTAGACCTCTCACCAAAGGAAGTGTGAGGTGGCATCGACGGATGTCAAGCAAACTAGAGAATTGATGTCATGTGGGTAAAGTGTGCAACCTCTGCAGAGTGTAAATCTATTCGAATAGCCGTGTCCACGGTCATGGACATGCTGGCAATGTCACTCAAAGTTAGCTTTGGTTTTGGTTTTCAAAAGGTTATGAAAATGGTTTTGGTAGTTTAACCAAAATGGGTGTGGGTTGGAAGCCTTGTGCAGGAGGGTATCCTTCACCATTGCTATGTTGAATGCTATCCAACTGAAAATGGTTTTCATAAAAATGAATTTTAATTATGGTAACCTGCCTTGAAACTTAATAATTGTATTTGAAATAAAATTGGCTTTATGCAAACCAACCCTAATATGTTGTCCTTTGATATACCCCTATGCATGTCATTCTGTTATTTGACGGGTGTAACTTGCGAGCACGGTTATTGTGCTCACTCTTGCTTGATTCATATATTGAGCAGATGAAGACTCCTATGATGATGAAGATGACCAGCTCAATTAGGCCGCGTCCTCCAGCCAGTCACCTGTGGTGTAATGGGTGGACATTGTCTTTTGTTCTCCGCTGCGTTTGTGTGCTCCCTGTTGCTGGAGTTGTAAGCAACCCTTGTAAACGAACCTCCTTTTGCTGTTAATAAAGTCTTGTGGATGTTTATGATATCACTTGTTTGCTGTGAGAACCAGTCGACGATCTCTGGGGGCTGGTTTGGATCACAGAGGACTTCAGGCTTGCCCTAAGCTCACGACCTCCTCGGGGTGGTTCCCTTCAGACCTCCCTCGGGTGGAGGTGTGGAGTTTTGGGGGAGGTCTGGGGTCCAGCGACCTCTACGGGTCTGGACCTCCCAGACCTCCGAGTGGTCCTCTCGGACCTCTCGGGAGGTATGTGCGGTCCACCGGGATGTCCTCTCGGGACGTCCTGGGGGCTCCTCTCTGGACCTCCCAGGAGGTCCTGAGGGACCTCCCAGGTGTGCCCTAGGCCGGGTCGTTACACAACCCTAGTGGAGCGAGGTGTTGGTTCGGTTTGGAACTGGTCCAAGTGGTTGGACTTACCTCGGAGGTGTTGGTTCAAGTTGTGGTGCCGGTCCAACGTGGTTGGGCTTACCTCAACGTGGATTAGGGGAGACCGGCAAGTCTCCGATCACCACGGTAAAACATCATCGTGTCATTGTGGTTTGATCTCTTGTGCTTTACATTGTGCAATTTATATTACTTCCATTACATTGCTTACTTGTATGTATGTGTTTGTTTGCTTTCATTCTGTAGCCTCATATTGTTGGCGCACTTAGTAAAGACTAGTTGATTTAGGTTTTAATTGTGCAAAATAGATTTATTTATAATTCCGCATTAGAAATCGGTTTTAGCCAAAGAAGTTTTCAAAACCGCCTATTCACCCCCCCTAGTCGGCCTCCTCGATCTTCTGCCAAGATGGTCGCCGAAGCGCACCACCGCTACTACCTTTAACAGGCGCGCCGTCGTTGCCGTCGGCTCCCCATGCGCTAAGCAACAAGACCGCCACACTCGCCCGCTCGGCGACGCGCCACCGTTCTCGCACAAGACTGACTTCTTATTGCTTGAAGCGCCGCCATCGCGACGGGCTCGTGGCTCAAGATCGCCTCTTAGGCGAAGCCGCCGGTTCGCGACACCGCTCGACACCGCCACCGCCTACACCTCGAGCCCATCACGCCGCCTCCCGCATGTTTGTGTACCCACCGCCAGCCGCCGGCCTCGCCCATATGCCACGCCATCGACGGCCTCTACACGACCCCTTCGAGTGTCGCCGCCACTGAATGTGGTGCTAGGGTTTTCCCTAGCACCCGTGAATAATAGCGCCGGGTTGGGCCAAGAAACGCCCAGCCCATTTAAGGAAAAGAAAAAAGGTGGCCCGCCCGGGTGAAAGCCAAAAAAAGGAGCAGTGGAAAATCCTGAAAACTTGCAAACTAATCCTTGGAATTCTGAAAATTACGAGGAAGTTTTGCGAATAGGAAAATTTTGTGAAAACCCCCTGGAAATTGGAAAATTACGCGAATTTTTCTCTCAGAACTGAAATTTCGTGTTTTAGCCCCTAACAATTACATAATTCACCGAGAATTTATATTCCAGCAGAAAATGGTCTCGGGAATTCAATTTTGAATCTTTTTGAAGCATTTGAAGTATGTTTAACTCTGTTATTATTATTTCTATGCAATTTATGTATTGTATTTACTATTTTGATTATCTGTGATTGTCTATATTGCTTTTAATCACTGAAAATAGCAGTAAATCATGAAAAATGCATAGAAAAATACGGGATCACGAACCGGGAGTTCGAAGAGCATTATGAGAATTTTGCAAACATTTTCTGTAAATTACGAGCAGTAATCTTATGAACTCTTTGCATAAATATGAAAATGACCGGCATCACGAACCTGGAGTTCGAAAAACTAACCCAGCATGGCCAGAATTTGTACAAGTCTTCAACTTTGTGATAATGTAATCACGGGTGAGCAGAAGATTGAGAAGACTCTCTCTACCTATCACCCAAATACGGTGTAATCTGCACGCAACTATCGTCAAGACGGCTACAAGGAGTATGCCGCATTAATTGACACCATGCAAGTTGTGAAAGCTCAAGATGGTGTTCTAAGGAAGAACTACATCTCACAGCCACCTAGTAGCAATGTTAGCCATGAAGCAGATGCTAGTAGCTACAAGGTGATGATGCCTCTCACGAATGAGAGGGGCAAGAAGGGTATGGTTGTGGGTCACACGTTATTGATGCTTTCTAGTCTAAGAAGAAGGGCAAAGGACAGTATGAGGCACACCTCGCCATTGCAGGCACGGAGGATCCACATCCATTAGTTGCACTCATGGATGTGGACAGCCTAGTAGCAACCCCCATCATCCCTCCTTTGGACATCGCAGCGGCCATAGTCGTAGTTGCCTAAGAGGAGAAGATTGCCATGGAGCAGATTGAGGCAGAAGTTTCTGAATACTTCGCTGATTCAATCTAGTGCACACATTGTACTTGGATCTTTTATAGTAACTTGTAGTTTGTAATTGAAGCAGAACATTGAATTATTTTATTCTTTGAATAATAGTTGTAAGCTCTAGGAGAGGAAAGCAATAAATTCTTATGATGAGTCCTACAAGGCTTATTTTTTGTATTTATAATAGCAAGTTATGTTCTGATATCTAAAGTATTTTATTTATGTGTTGCTTGTTTTCTGCTGCATATTAATAAAGAACATTATATTAGAATGCGTGTGGCCCTATGGAGGGAGTGTGCTTAGCAGGTAACGGCACAATGAATACTATCTTGAGAGAGACGAAACTATTTCAATCAACCAGCAAGAATGCTGGTAGTCTTACGATAATCGCAGGCAGCGATACTTGTATAATAGACTCAGAAAGGGCCACAATTATACTCCCGACAGGTACAACTTTGGTCATTAAAGAAGGCTTGTTATACCCAGAATCGACTAAAAATCTCAAGGATATTCGCGCTAATGGTTTCCACATAAAGACTGAAGAAGAGTATGGTAAGTAATACCTACTCATTACAAAGCGTGAAAAAAATAGAAAAATGGTATTAGAACGACTTCCTTCGTTTGAAACTGGACTATACCACACTAATATTAAGGCACTTGCAGCCTATACTACCCTGAAAACCATATTTAGAAGCTCTAAACTTTGCTATCTCCGGCATGATAGATTATGTCACCTAGGTCTTAGGATGATGATAAATATAATTAACAATTCACAGGGACATAATGTCAATATAATGAATTTCCCAAATCAGGAAGATTTTGTGTGCCCCGCATATGCCACCAGGAAATTAATTACTAGACCTTCTGCTCTGAAAGCGAATGATGAAGTCTATGCATTCCTGGACCGTATCAAGGGAGACATTTGTGGTCCTATACAGCCTATGTCAGGGCCATTTAGGTATTTTATGGTGCTCATCGATGCTTCCTCAAAATGGTTGCACGTATGTTTATTGTCTGTGAGAAACTACGCTTTTGCAAAGCTAATCTCGCAGATAATTAAAATTAAGAATAATTTTCCTGATCATCATGTGAAGTCCATCAGAATGGACAACGCTGGAGAGTTTATTTCAAAGGTATTTGATGATTATTGCATGGAAATGGGAATTCAAGGTGAGCATTTTGTACTGTATGTCTACACCCAGAATGGACTAGCAGATGCATTAATTAAAATGATTAATTTTTGTCTGACCACTTTGAAGAATTGTAATTTACCTACTACATGTTGGGGACACGTGGTCATGCTCACAACAACTCTCATAAATTTTAGACCATCAGCATATAACATCCATTTACCTATGCAACTAGTGAAAGGGTCAGCACTGAAAATTTTTCATCTTTTAAGATTTGGTTGCAAGGTTTATATACCTATACGACCACCACATCAAACTGCAATGGACCTTCTCCAAAAGTCTAGGATATACGTTGGTTATGAGACAGCATCCATAATCAAGTATTTGGACCCCCATGACTAGATATTTGCATACTGTCCGATTCACTGATAGTATATTAGATGAGGATAATTTCTCGTCATTAGGGGGAGAAAATCAACCTCTTGATGCAAAATGTCAGGAAATAGAGAAGTCCAGAAGATGATTGAAGTCTAAAAGATAATTGAAATCCATGCACATGACCCGTGCACTAGTAAAGCAAATAGAGAAGTCCAGAAGATAATTGAAGTCTAGAAAATAATTCAAGTCTTGAAGACAATTGCAGTCCAGAAGATAATTGATTTGCAAGCATTAGCGAATCAACTGCTTGACCACTTTACTGATTTGAAGAGCGTGACCAAGTCGCATGTGCCTGCATGCAATGCACCGGAGAGGGTTGCAATACCGATGATGGTATCCCTAATCCCGTCCTAAGGCCTCAGAAAGGACGAGAACTTTGGCCCCTCGAATCCGAAGTAACCGGGGACACCTCGTGCAAAAGGATAAGAAAGACTTGACACAGCCGATCACCGAAATTCCCCAGAACCAGAAGGGAAGCCAGTTGAGACCTGGTACTAGTATGGAACCTTTAGAAAATACATAACGGATTTGAACATTCCCATGAAGGGAGACATCAGCAGGGATGTGTGCGCACACATCGGAGCTAAAAAACTAAAGGGACTTGCCATCGTAATTGGAGGCAGCGGTGGGCAAGTAGAAGCATTAGAAGTATTAGAAGAATCACCTTATGAAGAAATAACTATAAACTTTGTGACCACGAGAGAATCTATGAATAAGACAAAATCCAATGTCGACATTTACTTTGCAAAGAAAATTACCACAATCATCGATCTTGATCCAGAGCCTGCATCGCTCGCTGAATGTAAGAAAAGATCTGATTGGGAAGATTGGAAGAAGGCAATAGAAACTGAATTATTATCTCTGAATAAAAGAGATGTGTTTGGGCATGTAAGCCGCACGCCTCCCCATGTGCACCCCGTAGGATATAAGTGGGTATTTGTTCGAAAGAGAAATGAAAATAATGAAGTTGTAAGAAAGGCTCATTGCATAAGGTTTCACTCAACGTCCAGGAGTTGATTATGAAGAAACATATTCCCCGGTCATGAGCGGAACCACCCTTTAGATATTTAATCTCAATGGCAGTGAACTTGAATTTAGAAATAAAATTGATGGATATGGTAACTGCATACCTTTATGAAAATTTAGATCAGGACATTAATATGAAGATACCTGAATGTATCCTTGTCCCAAACCAAGACAGAGCAAATAGAAGTCTGTACAGTGTGAAACTCAGAAAGTCATTGTACGGACTTAAGCAATCAAGGAGGATGTGGTATAACCGCTTGAAGCGACTTTCTATGCAAGAAAGGCTATACGAACAATGAGAATAATCCTTGTGTATTTATACGACAATCCCAGGATGGATTTTGTATAATCTCAATGTATGAAGATGATCTGAATATCATTGGAACCTTGGAAGGTATTAAGAAAGCAAGCTCTTACTTGGAGTCGGAGTTCAAAATGAAAGATTTGGGTATAACCAAATATTGCCTAGGCTTGCAACTTGAGCATGCCCCTGAAGGGATTTTAGTGCATCAGTCAACATACATTTTCAATGGTCGGAAGTGTTAGAAATATTTGGTTTTGAAAAAGGCATACCCTTCAAAAGTGTCAATGGTCGGAAGGTCCTCGTAGTAAGACAATGATCCATACAGACCTAAAGAAGAGGGGGGAGGGAGTCCTGGGACCGGAATTCCCATACTTAAGTGCAATAAGAGAACTCATGTATTTAGCAAACTGTACTAGATCGGACATTGCATTTGCCGTGAACTTATTAGCAAGGTATAGTGCAGAACCTACCAAAGGCATTGGCAGGGAATGAAGGATATCTTCCGATACCTCCAAGAAATCAAAGATCTAACTATGAATGGTTATACAGATGCCGGGTACCTGTAGAACCCACATACAGCCAAGTCACAAACAGGTTATGTATTTCTATGTGGTGGAACTATATTTTCATGGAAATCGTCTAAGCAAAGTCTTGTATCAACTTCGACAAACCACTCGGAAATCATAGTATTGTACGAGACCTTACAAGAATGTGTTTGGCTTCAGCAGATAATTCACCACATCCAGCAATCATGTGGATTGAATACCATGCAAACCCCTAATATTATCTATGAAGATAATGCAGCTTGTGTTGCACAAGTGCAGATGGGTTATGTGAAAAGTCATCTCACAAAACATATCAACCCTAAGTTTTTCTATGCTAATGAATTGCAAAAGATAGACGAAATTAAAGTACTACATATTAATTCATGTGAAAATCTTACAAATTTATTCACTAAGTCACTTCCAGGATCTAGCTTTGAAAGGTGCATACGTGGAATTGGAATGATAAGACTTAGAGAAGTGTAGAATTCAGGGGGGAGAATCTTCACGAACTCATAATTGAAACTTGATCACGAAGACCGAGTACCCAAAGAGTAAATCCTAGAGATTAAATAAAATTGGGTGGATTGCACTCTTTTTCCCTTGACGAGTTTTCCTGAAGTTTCTCGGCTATGGTTTTTAATGAGGCAATTCGTACAGCACAACAGAACGTGTTTTATGTACTTTTTTTCCATATTTTTCCCACTAGGGTTTTATAGAGTTTTGACAATGCATGAACATGTGAGGATGGGTGCCCAAGGGGGAGTGTTGGGAAACCATGGGCTTGGCCCAGAAGCCGGCCCATGTATGGGCTCCCCATCCCAAACCCTAGTAAGGTCTCTAGCCTATAAATAGGGGGTGCTATTCATTATAAAAGGCTAATCGATTGATGAAGGAATAAAGAGAAGCAAGAAGTCCCCCATATCTCTCTGTTTAATCTACTATTCTGTATTTGTGTTCTTGCATTGTTCTTACGATTCTGAGTTTGTCTACGAGATAATCGCTCGGACTAGACTCGCCAGCGACAGTTCCTCAACAATTACCTACCCTACCCGTGCCAACTCTCGAGTTATAAATAACAAATCAAGTCATTTATTCTCCCTCGTCTTCTCATACAAGGTCAACAAGTCAGAGTTTTCTTTTATTCTTAAATGGTATTGTTTCAGCCGATATTTGCAAATGTGGCTCTTCTCTCGTCGTATTGCTAAAAATAGTAGCCCAAACGTGCTTTGTGTACCAACACGTGTTACCTCCACATGCCCACTACCTGGACTGCACATGTGTCGCCTGGAGAAGCCGCGCCTGAGCACTCCCCGTCCGGACAAGCCACGTGCGCACAAGTGTCACCCGGGCATGCCTCCTCCGCACGGCCAGTGCCTGGACTAGCCCGCGTGTCGCCCGGACACCCAGCTCTGCCGGTCCCTCCTCGCCCGGACGCACCACGCCGGTCCTCCCTGCCCCAGACGCCTTCACCGCCCCCGTTTTATTCCCCATCGCCAACCATCACTTTCGCCCTTTATTCCCTGTCGTCATCCATGTCTCTAAATGCATGCAAGCCTCACGTGTGGGAGGAATCCAATTCCTCATGTCACGGCTATAAATTTCGAGATGACGATGAAACGGTTCGTAAACTCTCATCCTCACTTGCTTGCTTTCTCATTCTTGCTCGTTTCTTCGATTTCGTTTTCGCAGACGATTAAGCATTGTTTACAGCCATATTAGCAGGTAATTTTTTTCTTGTATGTATTTTCTTTATTAACTATGTAGTTAGTTAATTAGTCATAGTTAAATGTTTGTAGCTAATTAGTTGTACTTATTTAGGTGTCATTAATTTAGTCATTTTCAAATTTTCGTAATAAAATTTGTGTGAGTTTATTAGTCATAATTAATTAGTCGTACATCTGGAGGGGACTCCGTTGTATGCCTCGTAGTCCAATTTTCGAGGTCTGTCCAGATGGACTCAAACTTCCGTCTTTGGTTCTGCATGCACAACGCCTTGAACATCTTCATTAGTTCTTGGCTGTGGAACCACGTGAAGAAGTTTTATGCAAGATGCCTCATGCACCACCAGGTTTCCACGTCGTTCCACTGGTGAGGGGGTTCTGTCCCATTCTTCATGGTGTTAAGAGCCGACACAACTTAGCATTTCGATATGTGATAAGGCATACGTTGGGCCGGTCACCCACAACCGTCCGCTTCACATTCGCTAGGAACCACAACTAACTGGATGTGTTCTCATTCTCTACGATGGAAAAAGCAACCGGGAGAAGCTGGTCATTCGTGTCGATCGCCACCGTTGTGAGAATGGTGCCCTTGTACCTCCCCATGAGAAAAGTGCCATCCATCGTGACCACGGGATGGCATAACTAGAAGCCATCTATAGCCTAGGCGAAAGCCCAGAACATCCATTCTAGTATGAAGCAATTGGGGGCCCCCATCAGCATCTTCACTTTCAACCTTGTGTATGTACATACCGAGGTTTGCTTCGGCAATCTAGTGAAGTATTCTCGGTACAAGGTTGTATGCCTCTTCGTATGTCCCGTACATGGACTCGATAACCTTCTGCATGGCTTGTCGGACCTTACTGTAGCTGAATGGATAACCGACCAGTTTGGCGACTTTCAAAAGCAACATCTTGGGGGAGACGGACACGTCCTCCACAACTAGGTGGTTGATGAGGCTTGCCACATATGCTCGCAAGTGTGTTCGGCCACCGCCTTGACCGTGAAGACTGAGTCGAAGAACATTGCTTGGTGAGCGGTGACCTTGCCAGGGCAGCCTTGCATTACGTACTTCACTGCATAATGTCTTGGGTTAGCCGGTGCACCCGGTACACACGGCTGATGGGCAAGGAGTACCGTGCTATAGCTTGTTGCACGACCACCTCGCTAGGGAAGTGTTGCCCAACTAAAAAGCTGTCGACATCAAACCCCCATTGGGACCCTTCTTCTTGCGACAGTACGAGTGAACGCACCGCGATATCATCAAGTCTCGATGCCACATAAGGCACCTCGGATGACACAATTCCGCCGGTTGGACCAACACCCTGGGCTACGTCCGCCTCGCTACCATCCGAGCTTGGGTTGGCGTCCTCGTCGGACTCCAACCCGAGAGGCTGGTCTGGTAGATACTCGTGGCAGTCAATGTGGACTGACCACCACAGCCCCCCCCCCTTCGCACAAAATTATACGCAATTCTTCTCTCGTGGATTTCCTCCAAAACAGCACATTCAGTGCTACCATGCATCTTCAAATGCCGTCTGTGGTTGCTTGCTTCCCGAGGCACTAGCAACATCAAGATTTCCCAACGCCCTGCGCACGAAATTCACCTGCACAATTGGCTTCCCGTATATCGCCGCCTCGGGCTGGGAAGCAATTTGCATGTACTGGCCCCATGCTACACTTCCATTCACCTTGACCAGCTCCCATACACCTTGCCCTCCCCTATTCGTGCAGGTGATCCCCTCGGTGACAAGTTTCTTTGTTGTTGGCGTCGTGTCGAACTCCCTCCAGATGCAGCTCCTAAGCTCGTGAATATTCATCGCATCGAGCCTCTCCGTCCGAACCACCTTGTACTAGCATCTCGACAGGTCCAACTCATCGGGTCTAACCCGTACGAGACCGTCGCCATAAAATACTACCAAGTCTTGCATGTTCGAAATGACCTAAATCTACAACAACCCGATTTGTGGTATGCGATATAGCAAACATGGTATGTAGTTAGCACTAATTAAATATGACTAAACTAATTACAAGTAATTTATTCACCAATATTTACCCACAACACAAATAATTACGACATATTACAAGCAAGTAATCAATTAAATACAAGTAATGAAATGCGAATAATTAATTAATTAGCAACAAATTGATTACTTGTCAAAAAAATTGCTTACGAGTAATTCATAACATCTAAGTAATTTCCACTAAATTAATTATGACTAATTAATTAAGAATGATTAACTACGCATATACGTAATTAATAATTAATTATGTTTATTTAGTCACCACTAATTAACTACTTAATCATTACTTACCAACAAAATAAATTATGGCCACGTAAATTCAACCACTCCATTTGCACTAGTGTAATTACCACTAATAAACTATGGCTCAAACAATTACGATTTATTAATTATCACCGATTCATTACCACCAAATTAATTATGACTAATTAATTACGACTAGTTAATTTCTACTAAATTAATTATACAAAACTAATTACCACTAATTTTTAACCACTAACTAATTCATACTTAAATAATAAAGCCTAATTAGTTACGACTAATTAATTATCACTAATTAATTACCGATACATTAGTTAGGACTAATTCATTACCTCTTAATAATAAGCAGTAATAAACTACACCTACTTTATTAACAACTATTTAATTATGACTACAAACTACATTAATTAGGACTAGTTGAATAGGACTAATTAACTACAAATATAATAATAACGACAAATGCAGTGGACAAAAAATTACTTGCGCTTTAGGGGGACCGTTTAATACTGATATGGACCTAAGAATTGCTCCAAACTTTAATCTCCAAAAAATATATTCTATTCTATGTGTTCTCAGTGACGAGCGCGAGAACGAGAACGGGATTGAGAATGAGTGAGAGCTAAAGCGAGAGACTTCGGTATTTATAGCCGTGCGAAGGCAATTTCTGCAAACAATGCAGTGGGAAATCCAGAGGTGCTACCGGGTGTGGGGCGTGCCAGAGTGGGCCACGTGGCAGCGCTGGGCGAGGGGGGCCAGATAGAGCCTTGTTCATGTGCGACGTGTGCGACATGAAAGATGGACGGGCGACATGGAATAAAGCAGTGCGCGTCAGGAAGTGGCGTGACTGGGGCAAGGAGGCCCGAACGAGGGACACACGGTGCGATCGGTCATGTCCAGGCCATGGGCGTGCGGCAGCGCCAGCCGTCCGGTCGACATGCATGTGTCCAGCGTGCGTCCAGGCGACATACATGCGAACAACGCTTGTCCGGGCGTTGGCCGTGAGGCAGCACCACGTCCGGGTGAGGGCACATGCTGGGGGCTTGTTTGGGCGCGGGGAGTGCGGACAAGATACGTGTCGGACGGAGAAGCAACCGGGCGAGGGGTACACGGATTTTGGCTTGTACGCACCGCCTAGACAAACCCTGTCTGGGCTAGGGGCGAACGGAATTGCACACGTGGCGGTGTGAGGCACATCTGAGCTACCATTTTTGGCAATACCGCGCGAGGAGAGCCACATTTGCAAATATGGCCGAAACAGTGCCATTTAGGCCAAAAGCTCCCATGAGTTGATCGTGATGCGGGCTGGGAGCAGGAGCATACATAAAGGGAAGAAGCGCTGACACGGTGGGCCCACGTACAGCGTGCACCAGACTAGCGGCGATCTGGAATCTTAGCTTTTGCGCGTGGAGTGACACGCGACAGGATTGGAGTAGTACAAGCCTATGTGCTAGCTAATAGCTGGTAGCTAGTACCAAGGGCAATTCTAGCGTTGGGGGGGGGGTTCCGGTGGCCATAACCGATTTGCACAAGAAAAGGCAAGAAGAAGGATGAACAAAAGCATTTGTGGGCCTTTGCTGAAGCCCACAAGGCCCAACTGTAGCCTCACTTGCTCACATCCACCCGACCCCCACGTCCCCATCAGTTCCCACCTCATGTTCTCTTCCAAAATCCCCAAATCGATCGTGTACGAGTGGAAGATGCACCGAGGGCCCGAGGCGGCTGGCAGCCAATGGCAACAAGGTGCTAGTGCACCACTAAGGATTGATCTGGGGCGGGGGAGCCACCGCAGCTCCGCCGATAGCCAGAAGAACCGAGGAGGGGAGGTGGTGAAGTGCGGACCAATGCGCCACCAACACCGAGGAGGGAGCTGAGGTGGGGGAGCCGCCACGCCATCGGTAGCTTGAGGAGGGGAGGCGGCGAGGCGCGTCAGTGTGCCACTGAGGATGAGGAGGGAGCTGCTGAGTTGGGGCAGGGGAGCCATCGCAGTCGCACCGAGGACAAGGAGCCCGAGGTAGGGAGCTGGAGGCGGCAAGGATGCTAAGGAGGAGGAGGGATCTCCGGATCTGGGGCGGGGGAGCCGAAGGAGGTAGGATCCAGAGCGGGGGAGCCGAAGAAGGTGAGGAGAGGTGCCGAGGGCCGGCTGAGGCTATTGGTTGACTGAGGATTGAGGTTGAGGGTCGTCCAACTGTCGGTTGAGGACCTTGAGGTCCTTGAGGACTTAGAGGCTTGGAGCCTTAGAGGGCGTGGGGCTGGGGACTGAGATGGGTATGAGCATCTAACCATCTGTTGAATTGAAGAGTGAAGATCGAATCGCGAATCGGCCGATCTACTTTTCAAAGATCTCACGATTTGGTATAGTGGTATATACTCAATTACGCATAACTTATTACTCAATGTCTCAATTAGCAATTAGCAATTTATTCGTTGGTTAGAATATAGAGTGGTATATACTCAATTAGCAATTTGCTCGTAGGTTTGCAATAACGGAGAAACGAACTTTGCGTAATTATTTCATAAGCAATTTAAGTACTACTCCCCCAATCGATGAGAGCGCAACTCAACCAAAGAAGTCTCAACTAGAATTTAATTCAGATAAAATTTAGTTGTATGTTTCGTTTATTTTAAATGTTCACGATCATTTAAGCATAATTTGTTATTTAATCACTAATTTTGCTAATTTTGATGTACATGTCATTACCAATTGAACCATATTTATATTTTTTTGGAGGTGCGCTTTCCATTAGCGAGGTACCTTAAATGTATTTCTATTTTTTTTTGCTTTACTTTGTTTTTATTCATGTATGAATTTGATTGCACAAGAATACAAAACTGTGTTTATCTCAAATTAGCTTAGTCATTTGAAGCTTTGAGTCCACCCTTCATTTTCATCCTGGTTTCGCCACTGGCTAGTACTAGTATTTGAGCCGAGCATGCATCATTGTACCTCGAGCAGTGTACAAACTATGCGTGTCCGAGCATGACGAGGAGGCCAGTTTTTTGTTCGGTTATAGCAAAAGGTAGCCTCCGAGAGCATGAAATGTCAAAAATGGTATCATGATAGGTTATGCAAGCGTCACGTATCACCTGCAAGACTCTAGGATCGTGGTAGGATGAAAACCTGCCGAGTGCCGAAGAAAGGCATGGCAACGTGGGAGCAAACTAGTCACGCTCTCGGTCGGTGAGAGCAGATCTACCATGCTCTCAGTCTGCGGAATGGGAGAGCGACAGCAGCCTGCAGCGCTCCCTAAGAGCGGTGGTTTCCTGTCGCACCCTCCACATCATCCACTCGTGCTCGTCTTGGCCTGCCGAGGAGCCGAGGAGAGCATGCCTCGTGCCACAGTCACTGCATGTAACACACGGTGTTTGACTAGCCTATCGCGATGCCATTTTATATAATTTCATGCAACCGTTGCCTACTTTTGCTATTGCGAATGAAAAACCAGGGTAATCAGACAAAGACTCGACGAGGAGCAGTACTCGTGGTAGGGTATTAAAAACAGTATGTTCTGGCAGTAACCCAATTGAATTGTGCTATACGCAGCTATTTCCTACACGATCGTCGAGTTACTTGAAAGTTGAAACAGAGCAAGTGACAGAGATGCATAAAACGGGTAAACGACCATAAAAGGAGTGAACTAGGATGTGGGGATCAGCAGAGACACGGAGGTGGTGGTGCACACTGTAGGCATGTACTGTACCTAGCTAGTGTACCGCTTTGCCGTCCTGTGCATATGGTCAAGGGCTTGGAAACCCGTGATGCGGAAGCATGCGATGCAAGCTTGCAAAGCGAGCGTACGAGTACGATATTCCCCCGCTCATCATTTTAATTCCAACCACGAAGAAGACGATCGAACTGCCGTAATTTTCAAGTCAAGCTACAGAGAGAGAGAGAGAGAGCTCATCGATATTCGCTTCTGGGATCTGCACTCTCCAGTTAGGTACTACCGTACTAGCAGATCGAGCAGCACGACGTTCCTCCTTTTCCCAACGTCAGGCATGGCTAAATCTGCGTCAGGGATGTTCGAGAGCTCCGTCGAATTTTACCTACGGTGTATACGTGGATGATCGACCCGTGCTGTCTGCTAATACTAATTAGGTAACTCTTTCAAAAGCCTGAAAAAAATCAACTCTAAACTTAAAAACCAGACACCTAACCCCCCCCCCCTCAACTATCGAAACGAGGTGCCAAATTGCCGATCGAATTCCAGCTTGCCGTACAATATTGGGGCCTCCTGTGACGATGATTAGATGAGCAGGACATGAGTATCCATCCTAACTCCTAAGCTTCCCTGTTGTCCTCTCGGAACGGCAGCCGCTGCCTTGTGGGCCCTGCCAAAGAGGAGCTCACCGTGCAGCTAGCACATTCCACTCAGCTACTGAGCTCTGCTCTGCTGCAAAAAAAAGCTCACTCAGGTCAGGTTGCTTCATCGCTTTTGCTTGCTGTTGTATACAAGTCAGCACAAACATGCAGTACGCACCTTCTAGGCAGCTATAACAACCATAGACCACTGGCATGGGCATTCGACTCTTGCCAGGTGAATAAACCAAGAAACACTAGGTACAGGTCATGCATTAGTTAAAGACAAGGTAGTACTAACTAACGTGACCTGCAGCCGCAGGCAGGTAGGCTCTACAGATGGGCTACAACACAATGTCACAATGCATACATGAAGATTAGTTAGCTGTCGGGTGAGGCCGTGAGGTGAGTGAAGTGAACACGAAAGGGTTAAGCGAAAACGAGTGCAGCGTGCAGCTGCAGACTGCAGGACGGCCTGGCGTTTGTACCATCGAGCAAAAGTATTTTGCGTTTGTACCACGTCCTGCGTCGTGGGAGATTAGATGTAGATGTATATGTATAGCAAATCATGATCCAATTACATCCAGGCCCCACCATTCTGCACCAACGAGCTATCATATGACAGGCGATGACAAGGTACTCCCTCCATTCTTAAATACATAACGTTTGACCAGTCAAATTTATCTAATTTTGACTAATAATATATAAAAAACTATTTAGATTGATTATGAGTGAATAGTATCATTAGATTTGTCATGATAGATATTTTCATAATATAATAATTTTGTAATTTTTTACTAACAAAATCATATGAAAAGTAATGGTCAAACTTATATAAGTTTGACTGCACGTTTGGTCAAACGTCATGTATTTAAGAATGGAGGGAGTACTTTCAGTCCAAAGTAAGCATCCCTTTCGTATTAATCTGATGTGTTTCAGTTTCAATTACATGGTTTTGCTCATCTGTAAAACAAGTATATGTTAGGAAACATGGAAACTTCTCTCGTCATTCACAGAAATCATGTTAGTATTCCAACTTGCAAAAAATCATAGTAAAAAAGGTCATTACAAAACTTTGTGGGGGTGTCTAGCTGATATCATTGTGCGAGCTCAAAACGGTAATAAACTAACGTAACAACAACAACAAATCTTTTGGTCCCAAATAAGTTGAGGTAGACTAGAAATAAAACCCCCTCAAGGTCAAAGAGACGAAAGACTTGTAAGAAAACTAAGTCTAAAACACCCTAAGTCGTACATCTTGTTATCTGAGCAGAGAGCCTAAACACCGCCCCTAAACCTTCTGGTAATAAGGTAACATATCCCTGTCAATTAATGTATTAACATATAGAGGTTACCAGACGTGCCGCGACACGTAGTGCTAGCTAGTAAACTTAAGTAAATTACGGAGTGCTCAAAGATGCTTCCTCGTGGAAGCAACAGCCAATCGATCTAGTGTTCCATGCAGGCATGATCCATCCACAGTTTTTTTTTTAAATAAGAAACATGATCGATCCACAGTTGCTCGACCACTATCGATCCTTCCATGATCAGCAGTTCAGCATTGATTATTGCTGCGGTACAGTGTACATCACTCAGGTAACTAACTCATTGCTTCACTGCATAGCTAGAATCAAAGCAGGCATCTGTGCCTTTTCATGGGCCCCACTCATGACCTCTGTTGGTTAGCATTTTCGTTGTTAGTAATCTAGCATTATCAGACTATCTTGATGGGGAAAGGTTGCAGAATTTGCTGCCAAACCGAATTGATCTTTCAGGAGGAAAACAGGAGATGAGATGGGGGAAAAGGCAGGTCAAATAGTAACTGTCGGTGAAGCTGTTGTCTGTTGACAGGTAGAGGACTAGAGGCGTGTAGACTCACCTTCTGTTGTCAGAAAATGCAAGCCAAAAGAGAGAGAGAGAAAAAGTAGGGAAATGCTCTAAAATAGTTGAAATAAGAAAAGGGAGAAGAAGCATAGAAGCTTGAGGCCAATACTGGTCCAATTGCAGATAATGACTCGCTGTGCTATAATAATGCTAAGAAAGAATGTTGACTTCAGGACTCCATTTGCAATGTGGAAGGAAGGCTCAGAAGCACTACTTGTGTTGTGGCTGGATTCACCTTTTCTTTCCTGCGCTGGGGCTCGTATAGTTGCCCCACCTGAGCCTAGCATCCTGATGGAAGCAAAGAAAAGCGAAGCACTAGTTGACCATCCTGACACTACCAATGTGAAGTTGTGAATGAATCTGGCTCAAGTTGACACGAGAATTTGAAGTCAATGTTCAACTACCAAGTCCATCTAGTTTATGGTTCGATTTAGGCCTGTCAGCCGATGTATTGGGCTATTGGCAATATGCTTGGAACACTGTGCTAGATTTAGGCTGGTCAGCCTATGTATTGGGCTATCGGCAATATGCATGGAACAATGTACTAGCAGAAATTGAAGCTCAGAATAATCAATTCCACGTTCCATCAGAATCGGGCCCATAGCATACAACCTGAAACGCCTTTTAGTTTATTCAGTCACACATCTGGTTCAAAACAATTCCACTTTGCCGCTATCTAGCACGCCCGTGCATATTGCAATATGTAGAGAGTAACGAGTACGTACGTGCAACCTGCCTGATTAGGGTTGAAAAAAATAGCTTGGGCTCGTGAGCCAACTCGGCTTGAGTCAGACTCGAACCGGCTTGGCTCGGGCTCATAAAATCTCAAGCCAAGCCAAGCCCTGCTTTTGGCTCGCAAGAATTTCGAGCCGAGCTTGAGCCGCTCGCTCGCGAGCCAAACAAGCCAAGCAGTCTAGCCCACGCACGCTGCTGCATCCCTACTCCCCAGCCCAGCCCATGCACGAAGATAAAGCCCAGTCGGCAATTCCCCACCCCATCTCTGTCCCTACTCCCCAAGAGGCCAAGACCCCAATTCCCCATATCCATCCCTCGGCCGATCCCCAATTCCCCCCACCCCATCCACCTGATCCGGCGATCCCTTCCTCTTTCGCCCCGTCCACCGCCTCCCACCCGAACCCTCCAGTACCACCGCCGGGAAGAAGCCAATGGTGGACCTCCGCGTAGTGGAACCTGGTCGCGGAGTCGCAGGTCGACTGGACACCCTCGGCCCCTCGCCGCCGCTTCCGCCCATGCCATCGCCTCCGCCCACACCGTCGCCCCGCGGAGCTGCCCCGACGTCGACCCCCTCCCGCCTCTTCGCTATCGACCGCGCCGTCTTCAACGAGAGCGCCGGGGAAGAAGCCAATGGTGGACCACCTCCCCTTCCTCCACCTCGCCGTCAGCAGGCAATGAGCCAATGAGGCAACGACCCCGAGAATGTCGTCGCCCATCGCCTACCGCCGCCTCTTCGTCGCGACCCGTCGTCCTCGACCGCCTCCGTTGCGATCGCCCACCTGCCCTTGACCACCTCCACCGTGGGCCCACGGCCGCGTCCTGTAGCAGCGGAGCAGCCTCACCTTCAAGCTCCACCGCGTGAAGGCCCGCTTAGTTCTTGCTCTACGCTCGCAAGCCCTCGCGAGCCAATTCGAGCTCTACTCCGAGCCGAGTCGAGCGTCCATCCTAGCTCGTTTCCAAAACAAGCCGAGCTGAGCCTACTGTTCATCCGAGCTTGGGCGAGCTGGGCTCGAGCCGGCTCGACTCAGTTTGTTTCCACCCCTATGCCTGATCACGACGAAGGCCAGTAGGTTCTGCCAGGAAACCAGCCGAACGGGATCACGTCGCGGTAGGTGACGACCATGCCGAGCGAGCCCGTGACCGAGGGCGACGCCGCCTGAGCATGAGGGAAGAACAGCCCCCAGCCAGCCTCAACCTCCCAGACGGCGCCCGCGACGCCCGCCTCATCAGGGTGAGGGTGAAGGCAACCGACCCGTGCTCCTGGATCTCCACCCTCTCCAGGCCGTCGACCCCCTTCACATACTCGATTGCCACAGCGAGCGTGTTCGTCGTCGAGCCCGGCTCCACACGGAGCGCCGTTCCAAACCCAAGGTACCAGCACAACACCTTGCAAATCAGCATTCATGCCAGAATATACTACAAGTGCAAGTTGTTGTGAAAATGGCAGTGTGAGTGTTCGTGCGTTGCAATTCATGTCGTTGTTAGTTAGTTACCTCCTGAACTCAACGTCGACGTGTTAAAGATAGAATATATCTTTCCATGTGAATCAGAGATATTGCACTTTGTATACCATTCGGTTGATCTGTAGCTAATGCGGCAAATATCCAGCACTTCATCAATGTATATAAATACTGATCTAACTCCGCACGATTTGATGCACTGAGTCTTTCTCCTGAAACCAATCTGTCTTCTATTGAGTTTTACATGGTATAAGAGCCTCCTCTTTTACCACATCGACATGCCTTCATCAAGCTCCTCCTCAGCGACACCCGGTGCGGCAAGCTCGACCTCGGCGGTGTAATCAAGACGATTGTAGGCTATCACGACACCATCTTTCGGGCAATTAATCAGCATCAAATTGTCTCAAGAGAACTGTCTTCTATGGAAAGCTCAGATTGTTCCCTATCTTCGTTGTCAGCGATTGCTAGGCTTTGTTGATGACTCAAGTATTGCCCCTGCAATGATCGTAGTGCAGACCATTGGAGAAGAGACAATATAAGTTCCTAATCCAAAATATCAGATTTGGATGCAACAGGATCAAATTATTCTCAGCACTCTGGTTTCCTCTCTCTCACCTAAAATTCTATCACATATCTTACTGCTGGAATCGGTGGCAGAAGCATGGAGAGCCTTGGAACGCATGTTCTCATCCCAGTCCAGGGCACGGATGATTCAAATCTGTATGCAACTCTCCAATATTCGCAAGAACGATCTATATGCAATAGCATACTTGGCCAAGATGAAGGCACTAGTAGATACAATGGTTTCCACTGGTCATCCACTTGGAGATGAAGAATTTATCTCCTACTTACTTGCCGGTCTCGATGCTGACTACAATCCTCTGGTGACTTCCATCGTGACTAGAACTGATGCCCTCATCGCAAGTAATGTCTATGCGCACCTCTCAGTTTTGAGATGTGACTAGATCAACAAAACTCCATGTCCCAATTCTAGTTTCTCTGCAAATTTTGCTACCTGTGGAGGTTACCATGGAGGGCGTGGTCGAGGAGGGCGCGGTCAAGAGAGAAGTCATGAACGACAAGGAGATGGCAGTAAACGTCAATACATGAACAACAACTCAAGCTCTAGCGGCAATCACCCCACATGTCAACTATGTGGCAAGATAGGACATGTTGCACTAAAGTGTTGGCATCGATTTGATCATGCTTTATCAGAACGATGAAGCAAGAGTTGCAGCTTCGGCTAACACTGTGTCATATGGTGTTGATCAAATTGGTATGCAGACTCTAGAGCTACTGATCATATAACCAGTGGTCTTGATAGGTTATCAGTTCGGGAAAAATACAATGGACATGATCATGTTCAGACTGCCAATAGAACATGTATGTTTATTAGTCACGTTGGTCAATCCATTTTTCCTAATTCTAGCCAAGACCTCTACCTTAAGAATGTTCTGCATATTTCTAGAGCAACCAAAAATCTTGTGTATGTTCATCGTATTGCCTCTGACAATAATTTCTTCATTGAATTTCTTCCAAATCACTTTCTTGTTAAGGATTAGGAAACGAAGAAAGTTCTACTTCACGGCAAAAGTGAAGGAGGGCTTTATCCTCTTCAACCTCAACACAAGAATTATAGTAGGAAGCAAGCCTTCTCAGTTTTAGCTCCCACTCAAGAGAGATGGCATAGTCGTTTTGGTCATCCTTCATTTTCAATTATTCAACAAGTTCTTAGGTGTCATAATTTACCTTATTCAAACATCCAATAAGGTTTCGGTTTGTGATGCTTGTTAATAAGCCAAGAGTCATCAATTACCTTACTCCTTGTCAAATCGTGTACCCTCTGCTCCTTCAGATCTTGTTTTTCTGATGTTTGGGGACATGCCCCTACTTCTGTTGAGGGATACAAATATTATGTCATTTTTATTGATGACTATAGCAAATTCTCTTGGATTTATCTCTTAAAGAACAAATCTGATGTCATGCCTGCCTTTCTTAAGTTCCAAAAACATGTTGAACGCTTGCTCAATAAGAAAATTATTCATGTACAAACCAATTGAGGAGGAGAATATAGCAAACTCAATTCCTTCTTTAAGCAAATTGACATCACTTGCCAGGTTTTCCGTCCTCATGCTCATCAACAAAACGGCTAGGCAGAACGCAAACATCATCATATTGTGGAAGTCGGCTTAGCTCTCTTAGCGCATTCATCTATACCTCTAAACTTTGTCTCTCTGCTTGAACGTTTATTTGGGCAAGCACCAAGATGTTCGTTTCTTAAGAACTTTGAGTGTGCATGTTGGCCACATTTATGGCCATACAACACTCAGAAACTTCAGTTCCAGTCTCAACAATGTGTTTCAATAGGTTACAACAGCCTCCACAAAGGGTATAAATGTCTAGACATGTCTACTGGATGCGTCTACATATCTTGCGATCTTATCTTTGATGAAGATATCTTTTCCTTCTCTCAGCTTTCACCTTCAGACAGTTGTCGTCCTTCCTCCAGACCCATCCTTCTAGATGACCAATAGACTAATGAACATACTATTTCGTTGTCATCTAACATGTCTGTGCAGGCTAACGATGAGGATGATCAGCCTCCAGATGAGATTGATCCTGACGTTGTGGTTTTGCCACCCTCTGTGGCAATGGCGCCATCTACCCAGTTGCTGCCGATCATCCTGCCGCAGCTGCCGCGACAGCTTCTTTGGCAGCCTCTTCGACAATAAGAAATTTTGTGTCCGCAAGTGATACAGACACAACAGTGTCTTCATCCATTTTGCCTGAGGCTGCACCATCTGGTATGATTACTAGAGCATGCAGCAATATCTGTATACCAAAAGTGTATGCAGATGTCACTATTCGGTATGCCTTTTCGTGCACTCCTGAGGAACCAACAAGTCTGGATGATGCCCTCTCTAATCCTTGCTGGCGGTGTGCCATGGGTGAGGAACACAGAGCCTTAGTTCGAATTGTACTTGGCACCTAGTTCCTCCTCAAAGGGGGGTAAATGTCATAGATTGTAAGTGGGTATATAAGATAAAATACAAAGCTGATGGCAGTATTGATAGGTACAAAGCTCGGCTAGTTGTGAAAGGCTTCAAGCAACACTATGGAATTGATTATGAGGACACATTTAGTCTAGTGGTTAAATCAGCAACCATGAGGCTCATTCTTTCCATTGTCGTGTCTCGAGGTTGGACACTTTGTCAACTCGATGTGCATAATGTGTTCTTGCATGGCATTCTAGAAGAATAAGTTTATATGGGGCAACCATCGGGTTATGAAGACAAGCATTATTGGAATTATGTGTGCAAGCTCGACAAAGCGATATATGGGCTAAAGCAAGCATTACATGCATGGTACTCTAGACTAAGTTCTAAATTGCAAGAACTTGGGTTCAAGCCATCACGAGCTGACACATAATTGTTTATTTACAACAATGGAGGTGATGTAGTTTATTTGCTTATATATGTTGATGACATCATAATTACAGGATCTGCAAATGAAGAAATTAGAAAACTACTTGGTGATCTGAAGGCTGAATTTACTCTGAAAGATCTCGGAGACCTTCATTACTTCTTAGGTATTGAAGTGGCTAAGGATGACACTGGACTACATCTATCACAGTCCAAGTATACTTCTGATCTGTTGGCTCGGGTTGGAATGCAAAAGTGTAAACCGGTTACCACACCACTGTCACCTTCAGAAAAACTTTGTTTGAAAGTTGGGGAGCCTCTTCGGTCAGGTGATATAACAAGATACAAGAATATTGTTGGTGCACTTCAGTATCTTACATTGACACGTCCTAATATTGCATATTCAATCAATAAGGTTTGTCAGTTTCTTCATGCACCAACCACGCAACATTGGACAACAGTAAAGTGAATATTGCGATATTTGAGGTATACATCAAGTGTTAGATTACACATATATGTAGATCATCATCAACTTTAATAAGTGCATTCTCAAATGCTGATTGGGCGGGCTGCCCGGATGATCAAAGATCCACTGGAGGTTTTGCAGTGTTCTTCGGTTGCGATCTTATCTCCCGGAGTGCGCGCAAACAACTGATAGTGTCGAGATCTAGCACAGAAGCTGAGTATAAATCTTTGGCGAATGCCACAACTGAGATAGTCTAGGTTCAGTCTTTACTTGGTGAGCTCGGCATTTTCCAGTCAAGAGCCTCCCTCACTTTGGTGTGACAACTTAGGAGCTACATATCTATTGGAAAATCCGGTTTTCCAGGCTCGTACGAAACACATAGAAATGGACTTTCACTTTGTCAGAGAAAGAGTTGTGTGTCGAGCACTTGAGATTCGTTTCATCCCTTCCAAGGACCAGCTTGCTAATGGATTCACCAAGCCGCTTCCTATTCAGCAGCTAGAGGAGTTCTATCGCAATCTCAATTTGAGATAATTGAGATTGAGGGAGGGTGTTAAAGATAGAGTATGTCTTTCCATGTGAATTAGAGATATTGCACTTTGTATATGATCTTGTTGATTGTTGTAATCGGTTTTCCAACTGACATTGTAGCTAATACAGCAAATATCCGACACTTCATCAATGTATATAAATACTGATCTGGCTCCGCACGATTTGATGCGCTGAGTCTTTCTCCTCAAACCAATCTGTCTTCTATTGAGTTTTGCTAGGGCTCGCCATGGCCCCGAAGGTGGCGCCTCTCGTGTTAAAGAAGAATTGCTCCCGGGTGCATGGGCCGTAACGGCACTCGTCGACGTCGGTGATCACCACGATCACCGGCTGCCCGGAGCACACGTCTTGGCTGGTTCTATTATTTTTTGGTGAATGTGATGGTTCAGCATCTAGAGAAAATATTTCACAAATTTGTATCCCACCATTTAGGATGAGATGGTTTCATTCAAGCAACCAAACACATGGATGACTTTTTTTCTTGAACCAACTCATATATGTATCACTTAGAACAAGTAACCAAACACACCCTAATTCAACCGAATGAAACAGCTCAACTTATTTCAATTAGTTCAAAATTTCAAATCATTTGTCGTCATGCCACATGTGGTCGACAGCTAATCTGTTTCTTTTTTCTTTTGAAACAACCAGGCAGAAGACTTGCCTAATATATTAATAGAGCGAGAGCAAAAGGGCTAGTTTATGTACAAGTTAAAAAGGCAAAAAGGAGAAGCTAGGAGGGTTGGTACTCTCCTGGGATAAGTTCCTCTAGGGTTTGGCACCCGCTAGGCACCAGGAATGGGCTTCTTCCTTTATCTTGGCCCGAAGCATGAGTGTCATTATTGCTTGATGCTGAAAAGTTCTGGCGTTCCTTTCCTTCTATATTTCCCATGCAACGAGAATAACAAAGGATCGGAGGGGTTTTTTTTTGGCATTCCAGACGTCGTTGTGACCACGAGCCACTATTGAGAGATTGAGTCACAAGCGTCCTAAACGTCTGTTCTCATGATCTCGCATTGTAGCCATTTCCCAACTGCTCTCCAGATTCTCCTAGAAAGCCTACAGTTTGCTAGAAGATGTATTGCAGATTCTTGCACCACACGGCAAAGGGGGCACCAATGTTGATTTGGCCAACCTCTAGCTGCCAGGCGATCCAAGCCAAACGAAAAAAATCTGCATTCGGCGTGTGATTTCTGTTTGGAAATCTGTCTTTTCTTCGTCTATTCGCTGTAACGAGAATTTTTTTTATTAATTAACCTTTTTTTGAATTTTATTTTAAAGTTAACCCCTGGCGCACTTTATTTCCAATTCTGACCCCTTTGATCACGCCACCACCCGTGGCGTGATAAAATAACACTGTCACGCCAGTCCATTTCTGGTCAAAATCTTGTCACGCCACTGGAAGTGGTATGACAGTGTTATTTGATCACGCCACAACCAGTGGCGTGACAAAAAGTGCTATTTTGGGGACTTATCCTGGTGTGTGATAGTATTGTTTTGTCACGCCACTACCCGTGGCGTGACCAAAGAGATCAGAATTGGAAATAAAGTGCGTCGGAGGTTAACATTAAAATAAAATTCAAAAAAAGGTTAATTAATAAAAAAAGTTCCTGTAACGACCTAATCAATCTCAGCTTTTAATATACACAATAATTCAGTTGGAGGGCCTTCCCCGTGACCTTTCAAAAAAAAAAACACTTGGATTCTGGGCTAGGCCTGCCTTGGTTTGTACCGTACGTGGCTTAGCCAATCGAGCCATGGGCTTGTCCACTGGCCAATGGAAAGCGTAAATCCTACCACCTACGTAGAGCCCAAAGGTAAAGGCTCCTCGGCGTCGGCTCCGATCCGATTGCCCTCTGTCCGCCGCAACCACACCGGGTCTCCGTCCAGCCTACAGCCCCAACTCCCGCGCCGCCGCCGTCGCCGGCGATCCGTCTGCGATGGACTACAACCAGGGCCACCCCTACGACTCCTCCAGGCCCCAGCCCTCCTACTACGGCCCCTACCCCTACGCCTACTCCCAACACTACGCCGCCGCCTCGTCCGCGTCGTCATACTACCACCAGCCGCCCCCTCCGGGCACCGAGCGCACCGCTCTGGCCGCCGCATCATCCTCGTCCTCCGCGGCGGAAGCCTCGTACTACGCGTCTGACGGGATGAACCCCGCGGCGGCTTCCGCCGTCGCTGCTCTGACGCAGCTCTCCGACTTCGCCGCCTCGATGGGCGCCTCCGAGCGCGCCATGGACCACCAGCCCTACCCCCCGCAGTACCCGCCGGCGCAGCATCCCAACGCGGTATTCGTTCACCTCCCTTACCTTTTGACCCTTTTGCCAAACTGCTTTGATTTCCCGTACATGTAACTTTGCTGTGCTTTGTTAAGTTTCCTGCGATAGCATTGGTAGTGTGATGACATGCCATCTAGAAAGGTGCCCTTGGTGATTGGATAATCAGGAAGAGTTTTTTTTTTTTGTTTGGTTAGCGATTTGCGTTATTGGACAAACTGATGATGATAAATTGATAATTATCTTTAAGAAGCTGATTGATGATGCTGTAGGATCCATGATTAGGCGGCCTGTATAGTAGTTCATCAGTATAAGAGTTTGCATGTCTGTACTGTAACTCTGTAAGCAATGCAGATTTACTGGCCATTACTAATCAAGGCCTTTATAAAATTGGCGATACCGTATTTCGATCCTTCTGCTTGGTGCATCAGACTGTGCTAATGGTACATAGGATTAGTACCTTTCGTGCAAACTCATGTTTGTATGGATAGCCTTGTGCAAAGTCATAGGATTAGTACCTTTCGTGCAAAATCATGTTTGTATGGATAGCCTTGTGCAAAGTCATTATCAACCTTTCACAGACATGTCAGGTTGTTTGTCCAATGTATGCTCCACGCCGCCACGTATACTATGTTCTCTGAGGGTACAGGTTGCACACTGATGCAAGTGTACATCATGTCCTCGCTATCACCACAAGCGCGTAAGGGCTTCTTGCCCATGCTTGCATAGTTACAGTGACTCGCAATTTGCTTCCTTTACTGTAATCTGAACTTCATGTGCTCCTTTGCGTTAGAATGTGTTAATTGATAAGGCTTTTTATAGCATCCTTATCAAAACATAAAGTAGATGCTGTAATAAACGACCAGTAGCACCAACTTTATTCGCTGAATCTGGCTTGTGATCTGATTTGTACTCTTACTTGGAAAGCTAAGCCTTTTGGTAAAAATATTGACATTTAAGCTGCGCGGACAAAATCCAAAATCGTCTATGTTTTCACATCAACTATGAATTATTTGTATTTAACAAAAGGAAATTAAATTGATACTTCCCACTAAATTATGTGTTCTTTTTTAAGCTGGAATTTTGGTAGATTATCTATATATATTCTACGAAAGTAAGTTCGCTTGTATGCATGCAATGGATTGGAAAACCACACGGGATAAATAGGTTTACTTGTGCATTAGCTTGTGAATCGCGTGAATCAAGCTCAAGTGACTTATGTCCTAAAAGATAAGTAAGCTGATGTCTTTTCAAATTTTTTATGGGAATTACTATTACTCTATTAAGTTGTTTGAAGTGCTATGAAACCAGTAATTCTTTTTGTGGTTGCAATGAAACTGGTAGCATACTAGTGTAATTAAGTATTAGCTTTGCTTGGGTGATCTAGAAGTGGTCAAGTATTCGTTGTATCAAGCTGTGCACAGCTTGTGCTAGGCTAGTACCAGGACCAGGACTCAGCATCCACACTGCAAAGTTCTCTTGTAAGTTCCAACTATCTCGTTCCTTTGTTTATTATAATAATGCAACATCAAACAATTTCCATAGGGTGTTACTTCAGAAGGATTAATCGGATTTGATAATCTCTCTGAAGAATGCCCCGCTGCAGCCACCTAGAAGACTTAAATTTTAGGTGGAAACATTAAAGGTTAGGATCGGAACATGCAGATATCTTGGAGTTTTGGAGTTCTTGGGTTGAGCCAAACTGCTGTGGAGTGAATTTTGATTGGTCAACTCTGTCCAGAACCCCATCATCTAACCATGATATCTGCACTGTGAATATAACCTAACCAGTCACTGTATATGGTATTCCCTAGGGAAGGATTATCCTTATCGTAACTGCTAAACCCCTTTGCAGTGTTGGCCAAACATGTTGGTGGATCTGCTGTAGGAACAGAATAGTAGTCAGATGAATAGGAAAGGTAACGATCTATCTTTTTCACTGCTATTCTTGTCAGGCACTATTGGCTAACCCATTCTGGGATTTGGCCAATGAGGTGCTGCTGTTATGCTGAGGCTGCTGTTGAAAGAGTCAACTAGCTACACATCAGTAACTTGTCCACTATTACTCCTTTAAATGAGTGTTTGCTAGCTCCAGCTGCATGGTTGCTGCTAGCATTGGACTGAGAGACTGCTAACACTGGATGCTACTGTTGTGGACATGCAGCCCACAAACTCCATGAGCACATCAATAATTCATGGATAAATGAAACACTCATATACTTCACTGTATCCTCTCTGCCTGGCATCTGACATATGTTACTGCTTTGATTAAGATTCATGTTTTGTAATTCTTTATGTGGATCAAACTGCACTTTTGTGTTTTTGGTAAATTTCCATATGCACTTAAAAGAATTTTAATTTGCCACCTGTACTAGCCAAATGCATTCCAAATATAGCTAACATATGAGATCGTGATACTAGATGGTAAATTTTAGTTCATCTACATCATTTGGAAGAAAGTTGTGATGAACTGCATATTATTAAAGTACATGCGAGCGAGAATAACACAAAATCGAAATTGCCTACTCATATAGTGCAAATTCACACAAACTCATGTAATCAAGTAGTACTAACCATATGTAATCAAGTCGTGCTAACCATGATGCTGTTTTACCTGTTCTTGCAGGTTGCTGGTACAGGGACATTGATGGGTGGAAGAAGAGGTGGTGGGCCTTTGCGTGGTGGGGGCAGAGGTCGAGGAAGTTCTACGCATCATCCTCCTATACAGGATATAGGTGTTACTTCACCTTGTGGTAGAGGACGGGGACGAGGACGGGGACGAGGACGAGGACGAGGCAGCAAGGTCAGTGGTAGGCAGTTAGCAATCTGTGCACCAGCTGGATCATCTGCAGCAGATGCTCATCTTGGAACAGCACCTGCACCAGCACAGATACAAGATGTGGGGCAAGTGACAACTGCCAACATAGCACGGGGTCGTGTCCTTCCAGTTGCTTGGTGTGATATATGCCGAGTTGAATGTAATAGCAAGGAAATCCTTGAGCAGCACAAGAATGGAAAGAGACACAAGAGGACTGTGAAGAGAATGCAAGAGATGGCTGGCTTGAAAGGTATGACTCCTGCTATACCTGACATGGTCACTCCATCTTCTCAAGTAGGTGGGTTGCCTGAAGCATCTTCTGAGTTGGTTGAAGGAAGAGGTTCCTCTACTGCACTACATATGGTCCCACATGTGGGTTCATCCAGCCATGGTGGTGAAGAGCACAAAAACTTGGCTTCTGAGAATGTTACAGCTGCAGTTGCCAGAGTGCAAGTTCCTGAAGCAACAGCAGGCAATTCTGCTCAGCAAAACACAGTGCCTTCTACAATGGCAGTTGGTCACAGTGTTGAAGCACAGATAGAACTGCATGCTGCTGTTGTACAAGCTCATCATCCTGCAAATGAGATGAAAGAAGGCGGTGAAGCTCTACCTTCTAATGCAACAAGTCATTATACACCATCAAATGTGCAATCGGTGGGAGCAAGGTTGGATGGCAATAGCAGTAGAAATGGTCCAAAGAGGAAGGAGACGAGATCCGACCGTGGTGGAAAGAAGCCGAGAACATCTGAAGGCCCACGACGAAAGCCTGAGCGAGTAAGGGAGCAGCCGTTAGTCTGCACCCTTTGCAATGTGACATGTGACACAAGAGCTGTATTTGACATCCATTTGGGTGGCAAAAAACATCTGTCACGGCTCAAGCGTCGCAAGGCGCAGACTCTGTATTCGGTCCCTTGGTTGTGTATATCCCTCCTAACCAGCCAGTAGTTCACCCAGTGGGTGCTCCTGAGCCAGTGTTTTATGGCCTTAAGAGCCGTGACATGGTTGAGCAGGAGGCTTATCTTCTTAGTGCGATGCAACACCCATTTCCCATTCTTCGACAGGCTGGTCAAGCTAGCATGGCAGCTGAGGGTACTCAAGTGACGTCGAGTGCAACTTATGCTGTGGAACCGATGGCTGGAGTGATGGAAAATACTGAGAAAGCTGGTCCTGGGACCGAGCAGGTTGGAAATGGTGGACCGGCGACTGCACCGTTGGGCACTGCTGCCGTGGAAGCTGATGTAATAGAGGCCCCTCCCCCTCGCTAATTCGCTCGACGCTGCCTGTCGGCTGTCGAGTGGTGATGTTTTCGCTGGAGAACAGCCCAGGACATGGAGAAGCCAACGCTCAGTCATCTCCCTGGTGAAAAGTCACCTCTGGTCTTTCTGAAAACCGAACACAAGAGCCCTCTCCTACGTCTTGTTTAGTTTCTGATATAGTACATGCCTGCAATGTGCTGGAAGCCTGGAACAATTAGGTTGATATACCCTTCTGTAATCTGTGGTGCATGGCCGCACGATTTGACTACTGGCCTGGCCTGTTCGAAAGGCCTGAACACGAACAGTGTGAATCAAAGTTCGCAAGCACGTGGAAATCCATTACTTGTCGTCCTGTCCTGTTTTCGTAATGCGTAATGTTGTTTGCTATCGTGCCCTTGCTGTTAAGTGTTCTGCTTGCTGAATGTCTTGTTTTTATCCTGAGAAGCTGCTTGCTGAATGTAAACAGTAAAGTAAAATCAGTATATTATCACTGGCATGTCACGCTGCCGGAGCGGGCCCATCTGTCAGCATTCCGTGCTTGTTGCGCTCTTGATGGGTTTGGCCGAGTCCCAACGAAGGTTGCGTCGGCCCAATACGAAAATAAATCCTATATGAGGGGGGTCCTCGGCGGGGGCCCGTGGATGCCGTCCATTTGCTACAGTACGAGAAGGTGAGAGAAGGATCGGACGGTGAGGGGAGGGCCTCTCCCAGAGGATTCGCTTCCGCCCAATGCGGCCCATAGCCTCCCCCTATCCAAATCAGGGTAGAAAGCAGCCGCAGTGTCGCACCGTTCCTCTCAGCAGCTCCGCCATGGCAACCGCGAAGGCGACGGAGCCGGTGCCGCTCGTCGTGCAGGCCGCCGCCTTCCAGCGGATTCCGCCCCCGCCCCGACCACGCAGTAGCAGAACCGGAGCTCTCAGGGCTTCGTCGCCTTCCAACTGCTTCGACGAGCTTCCCGCCCCGCTCCTGCCGAACGCGCGGCGGCGGTTTCAGCCTCGGCGCCGCCAGCACCGGCCTCGCCGTCGGCAGGGTCATCACCCTCCCCCGCCCCCTCACCGTACGCACTCTCATTCACCCAAGTCCATCGTTTCCCGCGTTCGGAGTGATTCGCAATTGAAGCTGGGTTCGTGAATCGCGCCAGGTTCTGAAGCTGGAGCTGATGCTGCTTGGTATTGCTCAGCAGCTGGTGGAATTTTGCTTCGTCTTTTCTCCTTTCTGTGCTGCGAAATTTTAAAGGAGTTATTGAGGATTTACTACTACGAATAAATCCTTAAATGCATCTATCTCGTAATAGTAAATCCTCAAATCCCCAATTTTAAATGTTGGTGGTGGTTTGGGTGTATCAGTGTATGTGAATTTGGTGATTCTGTTTCGTTTCGTAGGAGGCAGACGAGCTGATCGTCGGGCTGCCCGTCTCGGCGGACGGGAGGGAGACGCCGCAGTCCAATAAGGTGCGGAGCGTCGTCGGGAGGCTCGCCGTCCAAGCGGCTGACAGGTGCGTTGCGTGCGGTTCCAAACTCTATTTACACAGTGGGCAGTGGGGCAGTGCACTAGCATTCGAGGAGATGTGTACGTGTGTTGGGGGAAGACTTGGCTATGCGCAAATTTCGCAGTGTTCTTCAGTGTGGTTCATTGGTTGAGTGTGTGGCATATTGTTCATTGGTTGCACATATTGATTGTTCAGTACTTGAGTGGCTCAGTGTGTTTGTTCCAACAGCGCAGGGGCTTGAGGTTGTATCTGCAGGATGAGCTTGGAACATCAATAGACGCCCTTGATTACATGATCTCCATGTAAGTTCTACCCTATCATGGCAAGCCTGTGGCATGTCATAGTTGCAGCTTGCCTAGTTGAATACTTGAATCCTTTCTGCCGACTTTTGAATATGATCACTTGAGTGTCTACTGATCCATTATCACATCAAATTATACTGATTGGTTCTATCAATATGGTGCCCTTTGGCAATGCCAAATTCTTTCAGCCAGCATATCGTTAACTATTTTTTATTTAAACGTTAGTTCAAAGACCACTAAAAACAAGTTCAGTAAATTTCACTAGGAAGTTGTCTGAGTCTGAAACTCATTTTCTTCAGGGGGGTTAAGTGGTCTGCTCGTGATGTCAAATCTGATGCGTATGCTGCTGTGGTATATATGTTTGTGGTCTATTTTAGACATTTTATTGGGTCATTTCTGGTCAAATTTAACTAATTAAATTTGGTTGTAGATGATTTTGGAGAGAGATTTTTCATCATCGAGTCAAGGGGTTAACATTGTTCTTCCTAGGCAACCGGAACTACAAGACAATTTAATAGCACAATCAAGGCAAGATGCAGAAATTTAGGAAGACATGCCTTCTACTTTCTCCAACTCTAGACAACATACTACATAGTATTAGTAGAATTCAGAAGAACCATTTTGTTGTGTTAGGGCATCTTTAATAGTGCCACTTCAATTGTCTCTAAAGTTGCCACATAGGTTTTCTGATGACGTGGAGGAGAGTGAAAGAGGAAAGAGAATGAGGTCGTCCTCTCACGAAGCAACAGCGCATCACGCAAAACAATGCACTAGCGACGAAGCTTTTTTGTTGTGGGAGCGCAGTCGTCTTTTATTCACGCGAAACAAGGCACTTGATTCATGTAAATCTTAAATATTTGTGAGGCTTTAAAGAGACAGTTCAAGAGACAATGTATTAGAATTATTGTCTCTAAAATTGTCTCAAGATGACATGAAGGGTGTTAGAGATAACCTAAAAGACAAACCATTGAACATGCCCTTAGACTGCTCCCAGTGCTCCACTCTGGCTGGTATCTTTAGTCTACTAAGTAGGCAAAATGATGATGTAGCACCATAGTTAATGAAGAGAGAGGGTGCTCTAGTATCTAATCTGGATATCGGTTCGGTCTCGAAATCCAACACATAAAATTTATTGCGATCGATCCCGTGCATTGGGAAGATCATGCATGCATTGCTTTAGTACATGCCACAAATATGTCACAATGCTCAAATACTAGTAAAGATCATGCATGTAATTAAATGAAATAGCCTAAGATACTACACCATAAGAAACCATGTATTAAGAATAGTATCTTAACACTCCTTATGCACTAAAGAAACTGTACTAAGATACTGCCCATTAGGAGCAGCTTTAGTGACTTCTATTTTGGTTTTACATCTTGATCAGCTAATTTCAATTGCTATACCATCTCGTCCGCTGTACTAATGGCTGGTTAATGGGGAGGTTTTCCTTTCTACTGTGGCAAAATTACGAGTTGAGCAAAGCTGGTTTTTTAATGTTTCACATCTAAGAACCTGATGGAAATTGAGCAACACGTCCATTGCTAAATCTCATGGTGAGTTATTGTCTGGAATTCTGGATTTCTTAACTAGACTTTTTCCCAGATACTCGTATGCCTGATTCACAGCTTTGTATATTAACGTTGTGATGTACTGCTACACTGTTGTCCACTTTACCATATGTCAACCAAATGGAGTATATGTATAGTTTCCATCATGGAGACAGGAAAAAACTTGCGTACAAATAGTTCCTTCAGACTTAGCAAGGATGCAACACAAAAGGTAATTACAACAATCCCCTGTCCCATTCCATGCAATAAACATGACTTTTTCCAGTTCAGTACAACTGATCTATCTTTCCTGTATCTGCATCAATCATGGTTGCTGCAGGTAATGTTTATACATCAGTACATCACCGCTGATACAAAATGGAATGCCTGAGCCAAAATCGTCAGAATGAATCAAGAATTACCCAATCTGAATCAGCTGTCTATATGACGATGAAGCACCACAAACCTGTACGAAAATAATCAGTACAGCTTGCTGAATTCAGTGTCCTGCGCTGGTTCACCAAGCCGGGGGAAGAACGTATCCCTTTCAAGCATCGTCTGCAATGAATCCATTACCCTCACCATGGATGCCCACAAGAATGGCGCAGAGCAAAACGCATATCCAAAGATTGCCAGAACCCTCACGGCACCATCATGGTACCATGGGAATGCCATAACAAGGAGCATGCCAACAACCGCAAGCCAGGTCGTGAGCACAGCAAGCGGTGGGAGCAGGAATGCATTGATCATAAGCACTGACAAGGCGAGCGCACCAAACAGGTACATGGACCAACCCATGATTGGGTGTACTGTGCATGGGATTACAAAGAACGGGATAGCATATGCAGCGACCATGCCCACGATCGCAGCCATCTTGATGAGCCCCTGCACCAGAGTACTCTGTTTCTCAGGTCGCCGGTTATAGCACAGTTTTGTCATCCCTGGCCTTGCCAATTTGGTGATGGCTATGATCGCTATGTACATTAACACCTCCATCAGGATCACTGGCATTTCAGCAACGTAACTGTGAAATGTGAACATGGAAAGGAAATGTGAGCAAGGAAAAAGGTTAAATGCACAGAATGTACGGTGTATTGTTTTTCTGTCTGCTCAAGTACATATTTCGGTTAGAGATTGTTGTTTTTACTCACCCAAGATCATCCCAGCGTTGCTTGTGCCAGGAAAGGCCCAATGGCAAGATTGGCCAGGACCACCAGTACCAAGGTTTAAACCATGGTGCACTGGGGAATGTGATCACGCTGTTTGGCCCGCATGGAACATGCCAATGCAGCTTGAGATCTGCAATATTTCATCAAAAGGGTGGTTAAATCTTTGGAAGCAAGAGCCGAATGAAGGTGAGAAATTGGAGCTGAATAGCAGTGGCACTCACAGTAGTAGGATGCGTCCATCTGATAGCCGAGAGGAAGGCGATATGTCCCGTTCAGCTTGGTGCCGTTCTCAGGAGGGTGGAACATTGGTTTGTCAAGCAAGTCTGGGTAGCAGCCAACCAGAAACCCTTGGTCTGCACCATCAGAGTTGTCACGGCCAATTTCCAGGTCATGAAGCATGCCCTTGAATACATCCATAGAAGGCTGTAAATTGGAAAAGTTACCGTTGTCAGAATACTTCTTTACAACTACAGATATCTGAGCAGAAGATATTTTCAGGTGCGTTAATGATGTTGCACATTGCATAGCTTCCAATTGAGAACTATTTAGAACGAGTATGCAAGAAAAATCTTCAGCCTATGAGCTGGTGGTGGCTAGCCGAGCAATCATGTCAACCATAGATATTGGCAGAAGGCACTCACAATTCATTTTTGTTAAGAGTCAACGCAAACTCCATCTATTAATAGTTGCTCAGCTGGCTTATTACCAGTACATAGCAATCAACACAGCTGTAGGAATGGGGTCAACTCAACAGGCCCAGACGGCCAGACCATATCAAGCAACATAACGCAGAATTTGCGCCTTTGATACAGGTGGAGGTGGTGCAACTACAAAGTACAAGCCACAATAATTGGGACCATACCTGGAGCACGAAAAGACCCGTGTGGAAGTAGCACGGGTTGATGAAAACTGCGCAGAACTGGCCGCACTGGAAGAGCTCATCGGTGTTCTGGAGGAAGATGTTGTCGGAGTCGATCATGACGACACGGTCGTAGTCGACCAGGCTCCATGCATAGAGCTTATTCAGCGTCAGCTTGAACCTCCTGTTGATCCCTCCAAGGTTGTTCTCGTAAGGATTCTTCAGGTTCTCCACCACCACCACCCTCATGCCATCCTCCTCCCTCCTGTTCCCATTTACCACCCAAAACGTGTCATATTTCGATTCACATTAAGAGTACGAAATACATCGCAGTATTGAAACAAGAAGGTACAGTACTTGTTAACCATCTTTGTTATAAAAAAAACATCTTTGTTTGCATTGCATTTTTTCTGACACGATTTACCCATGATTGGGAGGCAGAAGCCATTGCTTCCGACCAATTAATCATTTGGGATTTGACGTCACTCTGGAAAAAACCCGTTGTCCAATTGCTCCTTATTCTTACAGAGAAAGGAAAATTGAGCACTCTGATTGGACATCGACCAACTAAGGAATTACTCCAGCCAAAGCCACCAAACAAATAGTCAGAGCTCCAATTCCTGTGCACCCAAAAAAGCATCCTTTTTTTAACACTAACACAGCAAGTAACAGCACATAATGGTAACGTAACCAGACAAGAACATTGCAATAGCAAACTGTGCATGCAGTGCAGATCTCTTCTTGTTTTCTTGAAGGAAAACATCTCTCTTGTTGTAAATAAACCTCATAAGATTGAATAAAAAAACAGAACCGGTCAGAAGTTTCCTATCTGCAGGTGGGCCCGGCCCCGCCCGCGCAATCATAGACTTGCCTAATACCCAAAACACCACTCATCGTCATCAGCTTCATCGTCTCCCACAAGGGGAGAAAGAAACGCTTGCTTAATTAATCACCAAGAGTTAACATTAACAATGGCCTGAAACTAGAAAGAAACGGCCAGTCAAGCGGCGGAAAATCCAAGGAAACGCGGCATACTCACATTGCGCGAACCCAGTCGCGGGGCACGTCGGAGGAGGCGATGAGGACGCGGTCGGCGTCGGCGCCGACCCTCGCGAGCGAGCGCATCATCACGCGCACCGCCACGTAGAACTCGTAGTCCCTCGGCGTCCCCATGTACATCATCGCCGCGTACGCGTGCCTCCGCCCCACCTGCCCCTGCACCAGGCCGCGGCTCTGCTCCCCCTCGGCCGCCGCCGAGGCCGACACGAGCAGCCACAACGCCGCCACCACACACGCCGCAAGCCTCCGTTCAGCGACCGGCAGCCGCCCCATCGCCGGTGCCTGCTGCTCGATCACTTTGATATGCGTTGCGTCGTTCTCTCGGTGCTACGTGTCTGGATGATGTTTGTAGGAGCAGAGCGGAGCGGAGCAGAGAGGGGGACAGATGCTTGATGCTTCTGGTTGCCGAAAGCAAAGGAAAAATGGAGAGAGAGAGAGAGAGAGAGAGAGAGGAGGTGAAACGGCTGGGCCGGTCAGCCGGTGTTTATTTACGTGTTCTCGGAGAGAGACCGACGCTTCCGCCTCGGCCCTGTATATACAGGCTACATAGGATAGTACAGGCTCGAGAAACGCACTTCACTGACAGGTGGGGTCATGGTACGGTAGGGCCCGCCGTCCAGTAGGGCGATCGGGTACGAGCGCGTGCAACCCGCGGCGCGCTAAAGCCACAGGTAACGCCCCCCTCGCTGCTTTTGCTTTGGTAGCGCGCGCTTCCTTGCTTGGCTTGTGTGCTGTGCGACTTTGTGTGGAACGTCAAGTAAAGATGGGCGACGGATGGACCCGTTCTACGCGCAGAAATGGACGAGGAGGATTAATGCATAGGCATAGCAGGTTGCAACTCGTTCCAAATCCTCTCTCAAGGCTGCTTAATCGTTTCTTTCCCAATTCGGAAATTCTCTTCCTTTTCTCGCTTTGCCTTTTGGGCTTTCCCGTTTTTCTCACCCGGAAAACGCCTTCTTCCCCACGCCTTCCCCCCATCTTCTTCCTCTGCGTCACGCCCGAGCGTCACCAGCGCCAGGCCACCTTCCTCTTCACCGTTGCTGTCACCTTCCTACCACCTCCTGCGCCACCTTGTCTCGCCATCAAAGCAAGCCCGCACCTCCACCGCCACATTGCCCTTCCTCGGCGACATTCGCGCTCGGCCAACCAGCCCGCCGCCACGCGACGTGCACACCTTGCCACCACCACTACTCCTACCGCCTCTCCCAGCTATAAAAGCCTCCAATCCTGAGCTCAAATGCATCACCAGCACCCACTCAATCCTTCCCCCACCACCCTTCTTTTCCGGCGTCGACGAATCGCGCCAATCGCTGCCACCCTGTGCTTCTTCCCCGACGAGCCCGAGGTAAAATTCGCCTCTTCCTTTGCTCCCCTTCCTTTCTACCTCCGGCATTAGCACCGCCTTACCATCCCGCTCCTTTCCCCCACCTTTCCCCACACTATCCCCGTCGGAGCCTCACTGGCACCGTGCACCACCGCCGTAGTACTCTCGGCCCATGGTGCCAGGCCACTGCGACCCATTCTGAGCCCCACCGACACATCAAATGAACTCATCTTGGCCCACTAGTGCTTCAGCACCGATCACCTTGCCTGGAAGCTCACCAGAGCACCGTCGCACCATTCCCCTACTCCGGCCGTGTGCCACCCGTGCCGCCAGCCCATCTCCGAGCCATTTTTGGCTCAAACCAAACCCAAAAATGGGTTGCCCTTAGCTCCCTGGTGCTCACCGCACCATTCCCTGCCGCCGCCGGTCGCTAGAGTCGCCAGAGCGCCGCTGGTTTCCTCCTTCCCTAGCTCGGGTGACGCAAGAACGCGCACTAGCTCGTAGCTGTGCGCAGCTCTCTGCTGGGCCATGAGGCCTAGCCAAATGGGCTGGTGGGCCAACTTAGGTATTGGGCTTAGCCCATTAATGTTCAATCCAATACAGCCCAAACACTATTTCAGCCCAATAATATTCCCCAATGTGCAGCCTTTTACTGTTTACCAACCGAAAATAGCAAAGTGCATTACTGTTCATTTTCAGAAATAGTAAAGACTTATTACTGTTCATTAACCAAAAAGCAACCTTAGTTACTGTTCATAAACCTTTTCTGGCCATACACAGTAAATTCAGCACTATTCATCGTCTGACACTATTCACCCCTCGAACCTAACTCGACATACTGTACCCATTTTGCCGTTTCGAGCCTGTGAATCCATTTCTCAATTCCGTTTAGCCAAATTAAGCACAAAATAAATCCTACTATCCTACACCACCTTTCCTTATGTTTCTTTTCGAATTTCTTTACTTGCATGTTGTTCCCATCTCATTCCTTGTTGAGCCCGGATTTTTATTTGATTTATTTTGTTTTGTTTCGCGTTAGGTCACGACTTTGACAACCAAGTGCTAGAAAGCGTCGGACAAGACGGGTTAATCGAATACTTTGTGCAAGGAAGCAAGTCGCATTCCTTTGATCATTTTGAGCATATATCTCATGTATTTATATTATTACTTTCATTATTGTATTTGTGTCAATTACTTTAAATATTGAAATAATACTTTTGAATGCCATGATAAATAGATAAATCCCATTTACACCACAGACAAACCCTCCTATCCTTTGTAGACCATATTCACATTGATAAGTTTACATAAAATGATAACTATATAAGTAGCTTTGTCATACAACGTGTTTATAAATTCTGAAAAAGAGTATTAGCTGTTTGCCAATGGTTTTAGAGGAGAGTTGAGGGTTGAGGCCAGGAAGTTGGACAGCCCAATAGACTTGTGTTAAAAGTGAGTCGAAGGTGAGATCAAGCGGGTGGACAGCCACGAGTTGGTGTTGGTCCATTTCCTCACTAGAGACAAGTAAGAACAGGAACTTTGTGCCAAGTAACAGACACAAAAACCGCTCAATCACAGGTGTGGTCATTCCAACTTGGCTTAGTACACTGCTCTCGATTGAATATCTACAGAAAAGGTGTGTGCTCTTGTGTGATAGAGCAGCGCGGAACAGGGGTGGGACAAGAGTAGGCCTGAAGGGACACTCGTTGGTCTACACAAAGGTATGGACCCATCAGCATCGGTGCGCAAGTTCCACTATTGGCCGGTGGTCTCCTGAGGGCTGTATGGAGTAGGACCTACTGGGTAGAGACTAAAAAAGTTGAAAAGGCTTTGTTATCTCAGCTCAATCGCACGCTAACGTGTTACGTGTATATAACTTGACAGTATGAGCTTGAGGTAACTTGTGGGTAAAGTTGGACAACTCTGTAGAGTATAATCAAAGGTATTCGAATACGCCGTGCTTCCGGTTAATGAAGTTGTGTTCATGGATGATTCCAATACATGAGGCATAAGTAGAGTTTTTGAGATGTTAAGTTGGTAATTGCAATTGTTGAGTAAACCCCTAATGCTATATTTGTTATTGTTTTACTGTTTTAAAGATAAACCGCTTTAAATTCAAAATGCATCCACATATATCTGATATGGTAAATCCTAAACAATCCATTGAACTCCCAGCATGTAATTAATTAGCTTTTCCATGTTGCTTGTTGAGTACGGTTGTGTATACATTCTTGCATTATCAACGACAGAGGAAATCTGGAAAAACCTCGAGGATCTTGATGAGGAAGGTTTTGACAGGATCACCAGACGACGATGATTGCTGTTTTTAGGTCTCGGCTGCGCTCAAGCGTGCCTATGGTTTAGAAGTTTTTTTTTGGTCATGTATTATATTAACTTTGGACTTGGATGCCTGCGTCAGTGTTGAAACAGGTTGATAAGCCTTAATCTTATGTAATAAAAGTCTGGTTCTTGTTGTAATCGAAAGCTTGCTTGAGATGCTACTTGCTGCATAACTGCACATCCTAGGCGGTTGTGAAAGGTTTAATGGTCCCAGAATTTGTGGTCGTTACAATTGGTTGTGGACGAATCTCACCAGAGCTGCCACTACTGAAGCATGAATCACCGTGCAGATCGATCAAAGAGGTGAGGAATTGGGCCAAGTTATTCGCGAGAAAATGACCTGGCGCACAGCCTGGGACCGGAGAAGGAGCCAAGGAGGCGGCGGCAGAAGAGGGAGGCCATGAGCCCGGGATCGGAGAAGGAGCCAAGGACACGGCGGCGAAAGAGGGAGACCGGGACTGGAGGAGGAGGCGGTGGCGTAAGAGGATCGAGAGAGGCGGACCGAGCAAGGCCAGAGCAGCGTGAGGCGAGGGGCGGCCGGCGGCGATCGCGGCCGCGCGTCGTGGGGTGTGGGGTGCGAGACGGGGTGAATCAATTAGGGATAGGAGCACACCCACAAGGAAGGGAGTGGATTAGGGTTGCGCTGCGCCTGCCGCCTACGCTACTGGGCTTGGGCCTGCGACTGCGAGCGACGCTATGACAGTGAAATGAACCGAGCCAAACGAGTTAAACAAGTAACTCACGAGCCAACTCGGCTCAGCTCGTTAACAAAACGAGCTTTTTTGCTGGCTCGGCTCGGCTCGTTAAGGGACCGAGTTCAAGCCGAGCCGAGCCCTTAACGAGCCGAGCTGGCTCGCGAGTTTCGAGCTTTTTTCCCACCCCTACTTAGCTAGAAGTCCACAGGGCAGAGAGAGCAGGATACCACACGGTCGAACAGTGCAAGTAAGTAAGGGTGTGGTTGATGGGATGGAGTTGAATGAGATGAGATGGTCTCATACTACGCGGTTTCATTGTTTTTGAGTGAATGAGATGGTTCAGTATTTAGAGAGAATATTCCACAAATTTGCATCTCACCATCTAGGATACGATGGTTCCATTTAAGCAACCAAACACATAAATAACTTTTTCTTGAATCAACTTATACATGTATGACTTGGTACAAACAACCAAACACACCCTAAGCTGCGCACCATCGCGACCTAGCTGATTAACAAAAAAACATTGATGCTTTAAGTGAAGAAGCATCGGTCAATTTGGCAAGCATGAGATGGCGACCGCCTTTCTAAAGTTGAACACACACATGTACATCAGCAGCAGAACAGTCTACAAAATCAATCAGGAAATGGATCCTGCATTGAAGATTCTACAGTGCTCTGTATTAGAAAGCGCTCTCCGCCGTTCGATAAAAAAAAAACAGAGGTCCAGGTTAATAGCTATAGTGTTTCTCGCTATAGTAAAATCGCAACGGTAAATATTCCCCTATTGCTACAGTACATCGCGAGTACTATTCGCGCATTCACAAAACATTGTTTGTGCAGTGATCCTTTGCGTTACAATGAAATCCTGATACTACGGTCGTGTTTGGGACGGCTTTAGCTTCTGCTTTTCGCCTGAAAAAGCCGGAAGCCATCCCAAACAGGGGGTTTTTCACAACTGTTTTTCTCTGAAGCCGCTTCGTGTTACAATGCACGGAAGTCGGAAGCCACCATGGGAGCTTCATGCTTCCCACCTCTATTCCGACCATTCTCGAACTCGAGGGTAATTACCCACCGAATGCCACTCCATAAAACCCCCCCCGCCCGCCCACTCGGCTCCCTCCTCCCACGTTTGCCCGCCCGCCCACCTCCTCCTCCTTCCCCAGCGCCATCCTCCCTGGCTTACTCCTCCACCGGCGGCCACCACCTCCTCCTTGGCTCACTCGTCCCCCGGCGGCCACCTCCTTCTCCCCGGCGCCCTCCTCCCCAACTCACTCCTCCGCCGGCAGCCACCTCCTTCTCCCCAGCACCCTCCTCCGTGACTCACTCCTCCACCAGCGACCACCTCCTCCTCCCTGGCGCCCTCCTCCCCGGCTACCTCCTCACCGGCGCACACCTCTTCCCTAGTGCGCACCTCCTCCCTTGGCGCCCTCCTCCTCGGCGCTCGTGTGGCCCAGATCCAGATTTGGATCTTGCCTGCGGCTACAGCCGCCCTCCTCCTCCTCCTCCCTCCTCCCGTGGCCGTCGCCCTCCTCCTCCTCTACCAGTGCTAGCAGTGGCCTGGCCTCCTCCTCAACCCTACCGCCTACTCTCTGGCGCCGCTCTCTTGTGTGATGGCCCAAAGTCTAGCCATGCCATTATTTTTTTTTCTTTTTTCGATTGTAAATTTAATGTATTGTAATAATTATTTATTTTATTAATTATTTGTTTTATTCAATATTCACTGTAATAATTGTGTGTAATAATTACTTATTGTAATAATTGTTTATATTAATATTTATTCATTGTAATAATTATTTTTAATAATTATTTGTTATAATAAATGTTTATTGTAATAATTGTCGTTAAATACACTAATTGCAGTTTATTGCGTTGTTTGCGGCATATTGTCGTCAATAGTGGTATATTGCGTTGTTTGCGGTAGTCATCGTTCATTGCAGCCAATTGTGTTAATCGTCGTTAATTGCAGTTAATTATCGTCAATTGCGATAATTGTCGTGTATTGCGGTAATTCTCGTCAATTGCGGTGGTTGTCGTCAATTGCGTTAGTCGTCATTAATAATCGTCAATTGTCGTTAAATGTTGTTCAGATATTTCTCATCTCGAAAGCTGCAACCATCCTACCTAAAAAACAGACAGCTAAACATTAAATCTTTTTAGTTTAACCGTTTAGCCAACCAGCCAAAAATCACAGTAGTACCGAACATGGCCTGCATCAAGAGCTTGTGCTTTCGTGCGTCTAGCTTCATGCGGCCTGGTGTACGTGTTAGTTTATTTTGCAGAATATTGTCCTGCCACTAGTACTACATCAACGTCAGTAACGCCGGTTTGGAGTTTGTTTTGAATGGTTCAACCGGCCTGTAGCTCGAAATGACACCGGTATTTTTGTTGCAGCAAGGTGACATGGTATCCTCTCACTTGTCAATTGTTTTGGCTTCAGAGACTTTCGTTGTTCGAAATGGGTGTCTCTCTCATTGGATTAGGAGGCTGATAAGATGATGATTGAAAGTGATTGCTAAAACCTTATTTACTTGTGGAAAGTTTTGTAAGAGCATCTTTAGTGTATTGAACTGACGTCGATTCAAAGTTATGCTATGTAAGCATTTTAGGAACCGAGTTTGTTTTTTCTCCAATGTGTTGAACCGATTCCTACTAATAATTAAGACCCACGTTATATTAAAAAATCATAAAATAATAATATACTCTCTCAAATGCACTATCTTCTATGTAGTTGTTTAATGCTTTGAATCGATTCCTAAGTAGAGTTCGGTTCTATGCATTTTTTAGTTAGAATCGACCCCTCCAATGTATTAAATCGATTCAATGTCTTCTCTCTCCTCATTTGAACCGACTAAAACACAACATTGGAGATGGTCTAAGTTCCACGTATAGGAGTTTTCCTACATTTTTAATGCGGTTCGGGATTGGAGTAAGAGTTCCGTGTTTTTTGATATTGTTTACGCTAGCTGAACTGTTAATTTGGCTGTTCATTTGTATGCTAACAGAGGCTGCAACGGGTAGTTAATTGTGCACTTGGATTAACCAAGTGTACGTAGTTCTTATATAATTGTCTTACTCATTGTACTTTTACTCATGAGTAATGAAATATGAACTCTGATTTGAAAAAAGAGAGTCAAAACATCCCCGTATATTAATTAACTGATAGTGTACGCTTCAATTAATTAACTTCAAATGGAGTGCGATTTTCACCCCACCCCGACCCGGAGCACGTACGGAACCTGGGCTCATGTTACTTATGTTTATGCCGCATAAATATCAAATCATTCTCGTGACGTGTATGCGAGCAGTTCATTGTTCAACCTCCAAGCTTCTTCAAATACATATATACCAATTACCAAATCATTCTTCTGTTTTTATACATGAAATCATTCAGCAACATATGAACATACAAGTCAAAAAGAGAGAGAAGAAACCGCCCTGTGCGTCACCATCCAACAGCTGCACGCTTGCAAACAGTGCCCAGGCCACTTAGCTATACGATAATCGATCGCAATATTTGGATAAAGTATTTTCCAAAGAAGAAAAAACAATAGTCTGATAAGGGCGGCGAAAAGGCATCTATGTAACTGAAGAAAAGCATATGCTTCATTGGCCTGATCCTTTTCTCGCCCCCTTTCGTGTATCCAAGACCCAATGACATGCCTACACGTCTGAATTAGTGAAACACCCAGTGACGATGTAAGCTTGCTCCATGATTGCCCCGGCCTCTTGTTATAGTACAGGCACCGTACAAATATCGCCGTCGATGAGATCATCGATCTGTCCTACAGACATAGACGCCAATGACGGCTTATGGAGCACAAATATACCAGCCTTTTTTTTCTTGTTTATGAAGATTAGGGGCTTAGAAACTGGCTGACCTGCTTGCCATCTATCCCGTTTTGAGATGGCACGCTAGCTTTAGACGAGGAATCGGCATCAAATCCGGCCGGATTAGCGTCCAAAAAGGCAGGCATGAATGAATTCTGGACAAGTCTATTGTTCAGCCATAAGGATGGAAGAGAGCAAGCACTTTGTGCCCGTCGTGATATGCCGCTACCTAGTCTGCTTGACGTTGACGTATATGTGTTCACCTAGGAGCCAGAGAGCACGCGTGGAACGAAGAATCTTAGGTGACTCAGTCGCTATTAGTTACGCGCCGAAATTAGCCAACTCAGCGGTCTTATCCCTATTAATTGAAGCATTCACCATTACCTTTCAGCATATGCAGGCATACGCAGAGACTGAATAATCTAATCTCTACCCGGTCGGATCGGCCAGTTCTTGAATGGTCAAGGTACTAAAACGTCCATTTCACGCATGCAGAGCACTTTGTGGCCGTCACGATAATCCGATTCCCGCGGTAAAAAATACCATTCCACCTAGGAACTAGAGAACATTTGTGTCGCTACGTTCCGACAGCCTTGCGCAGGAACCTCGGTTCTTCAGCCGTTCAAGTCATGCGCCAAAACCAACCATCTCAGCGGTCTTACCCCCATTAATCGCGACGTATTCACCGAAACGTTTTACATAATGCACAGCAGATAGAGAGTGGGTCATGGTGATCCCCTGTAGTACTACTAGTGTTACACTGGCGAATTAATTCAGCGGTCGAACTTGGCGGCTTCCCTTCAGGATTGAGTCGTTGTCCGGCTACTTTGGAAGAAACGCACGCGCTCGATCGTTAAGTTTGTCCACTTCTCCAAATGCGCGCATCCTCTGACCGTGCCCGTCCAAACCAAGCGCGCGCGCGCGCGGCAGCGGCATGACGCTGCTGACTCGGTCGCCGGTCGTCGTTCTTGCCCGTTCGCCGCACTTCGTGTGGTTTTTTTAGAGAAAGCCGAGAGCTTTCATTTGACTGACAGTGGGATTACAGCCTTTCGTATCGTATCGAATCGAATCGTGTTGTGTGGTACGTGCGCCCATGGAAATATCTTCTGATCAAGGGTTCCAATTTTCAGAAACTTTTCTTCACGTTTACAAGCTCTCCTCGCTAGAACCTTTTTTTACTGTTCGGCAGACCTGCATGTGAAGGAAACGACCAGTGAATTGATACGATCGATCCACGCGGAGAGGACCACAGGAATACAGTCACACTCACAGATCGAGAAGAAGACACCTAGCTACCTCCTCACGGACCTTGATTTCAAGGTTCTGACTAACCAAGGCCAACCGCTAAGCGGTGAATCTAAGATTTTTAGGATGAGTGTTTGGAGTTGTAAGCATGTTGTTCAATATAAAACATAAAGACCGGTAGTTTTTTAATGCTCTGTAATCTGCATGTGAGGCATAGAGTAGTGGATCAAGTTGTTAATAAACCAACGTTAAGAATTATCAGGTATGAAAAACAAAAGCTTTACATAAATAATTGGACGTTTAAGAAAGAAAAATCTTCTCTTTTAGCTATACCAAAATTGTACAGATATATAGACCACAGTCACTACGAAGTTAGGAGATTAAAAAAAAGATGGCCTAAACTCAAAGAAGATTGTCGGTGTTTTAGAACCGATTTTACGTATGATTGTTTGATTCAGGGGGTCTCCAAGAGGGATCACGTAGAAAGAACGACACAGGGATTTTATATAGGTTTGGATCTTCTTCGGAGAGAATAACAATCCTACTCATATGCGGTTATATTGAGTATGCTGATTACAGATCAAGAGAAAGACTAAAGTCTAATGTCTTGTGCTCCTGGTTGCTCTCCCCCTTTTGTCAACTGACTGTAGCCTTTATATAGTGTACGAAGAGGTGGCCGTTTCTCCAAGCTAAGAGGCGCCTCATTATTTCATATAATGAGCACGTTGATGGCAGTTACTGTTGGAGTAGTAACCCCCCCACGTCGCCTGGCGGTTATCGTCAGAGACAAAGGAGTATTGCGTGTAGTTATTCCAAAGAATAGCATCATATACTAACTGCTTACATTCCCTAATTGATTGGGCCTACTTGTCTGTAAGCTCCATCAATTATAGGGTAGTTGTAGCTGACCTAGTCGTAGAAGAATTTACGATCATGAGGTAGTCGTAGAAGGACTTACGACTATGGAGTGGTCGTAGAAAAACTTACGACCATGAGATAGTAGTAGAAGGACTTACGACTCCAGCTTCTCCCTTATGAACATTAAGGGATATACTCAAGAACTATATGATAGTATTATTATTTATCCATAATAAGAATTATAGATAAGTAATTAAATGAGGATTATTAGATCCTCGTCAAAGATTAAAAAAAAGAAAACCTATTCTACACCATGAGGCTGATATGTATATCTCCACTTTGCTCTATCTATAAAGAATCTGAATTGAAATCGTTTATGTTTATATGCATATTGAAAAAATACATCTCATCCTTTAAGCGGCTCAAGCTACTTCAAGTGAATTAGACTCCATTTTACTGGCAAATTAATCTCACAAATTAAGTAAATCCCACTCAATCTTGTGTGTGTGTGTTTAATTTGGAACTATCTGTACTAAATGATCCATTCATCCCACAGGAAATATCTGTACTAAATGATCCATTCATCCTACTCAATATAATCCATTCATCCTCAATATAATCCTGCATGATTTTTTTCTTCAAAATTCAGTAATGCATGAAGCACAATTGCAGAGGCAGCACAGCTCATCTTGAGCTCGCAGCGCGCTGTCGCCGCTCCTTGCGCTGGTGCTGGTGGCTGCTCTTGCTCAGGCTCGACGCTCACCCCTCATCGCTCCTTCTCATCGCGTGCCGCACCCTCCATCCTCGACTCTGGCTCGGTACTCGCCCCCTGTCCCACCGCTCGTCGCGCGTGGGGACGGGGTGGACAATGGACTGGTTTTACTCGTTCAGAAAGGAGGCTCACATCTATACACTTATGTCCCTGTACTGATCCGCGCATCCAGTCAGCCTTAGTGTCATGCACGAAAAATAAGATCTTTAGATGGACAATGGACTGGTTTTACTCTACAGAAAAGAGGCTCACATCTAAGGAAACGACCGATGCGACACGATCCACGCGGAGAAGAGCGGGCTACGTACTGATCATAAGGAGAAGCCCAAGTTGCTGCTCAGTGCTGACCTTCGACGCTAATCAAGCTGCTTCTTCGATTCATACGAGCCACAGATGAAGCAGATGAGGAGATTCAGATCTGGACTTCCGTGACCGATATTTGACTGACTGGCATTTTTTCCAAACGTACGAACGTGTGCTCGTCAAACTCTGCAGCTCGACCGACCCCACTGATTAACCGAGGTGTTGTTGCACGCCATTGCCCATTGCATGTATGCCCATGTCGTCATATCATATGAGTACACCAAACGATGCAAAGTAAGATCACCGGACCGCCGGATAAGTCCGGCCGGTTGTGCCGTACGTCGCGATCAGGCATGCATGATAAAAACCGAATGCAACTGACAGATTGGAGTGCAGGCTCAGACCCGGGGCGGTTTCAAGCACTATACTGTGGCGTTCCTACATGTGACGCCTAATCGATCGACCAGTGTTCATGTGAGGAAGCTTAATTTATCGTAGTCTTAGGTAGCTTCTTACGGCCACACTTAATTAATGGCTCAAGTTGCATGAATTAGCTTCAACATATTGAGGATTTCAGGTCTATCGATCGACAGTGGCACCCAGCACAAGGTCAACCAACCTAGAACAATGCGCATATGGCATGACAGCGCCACATGCATGCTAGTCCAAGAACCAATCGGAGATCCCTATATATTCTCTTCTTCTTTCTCGAGGACCTCATATTCTGTTCGGAGAATCCCAGTGTCATACACTGCAACCTTCACTTTTATTTTTCTTAGAGGGTGGGTACAGTGGAAAATACCCACAAGTAACACATCAAATCCGCGGTTCATAACAACCGGAATATGGTTATTAGTCAGAGCCAAGGTGTCACACTATTGGGCTATGCGACAGCAATTTCTTTTTCTTTGTAAGAGCCGACATATGGTTGTATTTGGCATCTAAAATCAATTTTCGATGATCTTAGGCTTGTTTATTTGAAAAGAGAACCCACGTTCCCAGGGCGTGCTTGCTTGCTGCCCTGGAGTGCTGTTGCCTGGCCGGGGCGTAGCCGGGTGGCGGCCGGGAGTTTGTTTGCTCGTGGCCTGGCCGCCAGGCGTTGATTTTTCACGCTTGGCAGGCAGCCTGGCAGCTAGTTCTTTTTCTCTTTTTTTTTTAATCTCCAGGCATATATCATCATTTAAACATATATCTCCAAATTTGTCTGACCAAGCAAAAATCATCTGCTTCAAAGGCTACTCTCAGACACCACTTTTCTCAGACACGACTCTCAGGTCTCGAACCAAACATGCCCCCAGTCTGGGCTCAAAAAGTCTACACTGCGTGAATGATCCTTCATCTGAACTTTTGTAAGACTACAGAATTGGCCGAAATGAAGGGCACACTATTAGGCTGGGCTTCAGTGTAGTAATATAGTGTTGCACTGGCTAGACTGCTTGAGAGCTCTGATCAAGGCCCAAGTTTGTCTCAGTATTAATGGGCCTTCCAATGGTATAAACATGTGCTTCACATTTTTCTCCTTTATTTTGCATCTTCCTTCTTGGATACAACGTAGCTCATGATTTAGCTACAAGTTTCTCTCGAAAGGTAGGTAGACCACACCTTGAAAAATCTCACCTAAAAAGGCCAGTTTATCTCTCCCAACGTTGACATCTCTCTTTCACCCTGTCTTCTCGGGTGTGCGTGTGCGAGGGTGAAGCGAGAGGAAATTGCAGCGTGCGCACGGCCCAATTGACCAATTTTTAGGTCGCCGTGACATGCCATCACTCTGAAAATGGCTCTCCTCTCCCTTTCTTCCACCAAACCCCACCATTTCTCCAACATATCCTTTGCACATGCCTCAAAACACTATCAGAAAAAACCTTTTTTCGCGTATACATTAACAAAAGGACCATATGCATCCATCCATGCGTCACAACGCATCGATCACTGCAGTCTACAGACACTATCAAGTAAATGGTGTGATGCATACAAATCACCAGTTAGATATGCGAACCCAAATAATTACAAGAAATGGTCGAGTTCGATCGAGAAATGTCAAATGTATGTACCTACAATGTGTGAAAGAATAACCATCTAGTTCTTCCATCATGTCATGAGTGTGACATGCCCGCACAATTCAAGAACACTTCTTCTAGCTCCATGATACAGCCCATCGATCTCAATTCCAAGCTCTAGCTATCTATCTAGCTAGTGCATGCTTCTCCTCTCTCTCCTCTAGCACTTGGGCTCCTGTGAGCAATGTACTTGCCCTGATCGATCGACGAAGCTTAATTATATTTATTAATTTATACTTAATTATTTTATTTATATTTATCGTCCATGGATTCCAACGGCGGCTGCACCCCGCGGCCGCTGACGGCGGCGTCCCCGCGGCGCCTGGCGCGCAGCCCCAGCGCGGCCTCCCGCGCCGGCGCCGGCGCATTCGTCTACGACGGCATGCGCTCCGCGCCGCTCTTCTCGTCCACCAACTTCGCGCGCTCCCTCCGCAAGGCGGCCTCCTTCAGCTACAAGAAGTCCAGCGCCGACGACGCCGCGCCGCCGCGCCGGGCGCTGAGCAGCAAGGAGAATACCTTCCATAGCGTCCTCGGCCCGGACGCCGCCTTGGCGTCCCTGCGACGGTCGTTGCCCGAGCCGGCCGTCGCATCGAGGGGCCCGTGGGAACCGGCGAGGAGGAGGCGGAGCACCGGGGGGCCGTCGGAGGACGCGGGGAGAGGATCGGGCGTGCTGAGGGAGATGATGACGCGGAAGAAGGAGGATCCGGAGAAGGAGGAGGCGGCGCACCGCGCGCGCGTGCTGACAGCGCGGCTGCTGCAGTGGCGGTTTGCCAATGCCCGGATGGAGATGACCATGGCCCGCACCACCTCCGCCGCCGAGGTGAGCCGTGCTCGTGCATGCATGCATCGCCGTGCGGTTTCTTGATCAAGCTATTAGTGCAATGCAATTAGTGTTTTTTCATGGCACGCGCATGCAGAACAAGCTGTTCTACACGTGGCTGCGCGTGGCGGAGCTGCGCAACATCCAGGCGGCGAAGCGGATCGTGGCGCAACGGCGGCGGCAGAAGCTGAAATTGGCTCGGCTGCTGCGGCCGCAGCTCCCCCTGCTCGCCTCGTGGGAGCCCCTCGCCAAGCCGCACGCCAACGCCGTCGCCGACCTCTGCCGCGTCCTCTCCGCCGTCTGCACGTCCCTCCCCTTAGCCGACGGCGCCCAAGTATACTCCCTCACACAGTGCAACATAGCCTTTCACACTCTCTTTCATCTTCCTCTCTGACAGGTTTGGCTCGTTGACCGACCCGGCGGTTACTCAAGTTACATGCACATACACTTGCAGGCCGACCTGGAACTGGAATCGTTGCACGAAACCATGTTTTCTTGTGTGGGCACAGTGAATGAGATCGAAGCCAACGCCGACATGTACTATGCTACGGTACATACGCATATATAAAACATTGCAAAATTAATCAGTTCCCGCATGCATGTAACGTTAACTGCAATGCAGCTTACAAGTAATAATCGATCGAGAGGTAACTGTTGTTTGATTTATGTGTGTGCAGGCTGGTGTGACGAGCAGTGCGCTGGGCGAGCTCGTGAGGACGATGCAGCAGGAGATCAAGGGCCTGGAGGAAGCGATGCGGCTGGCCAGGATTGTCTCTAGCTTACAGGTGGGTAAGTGGTCGTTTTTAAGCCCTGGGTGATGTCTCACCAGAACAAATTAAGGTCGTACTAAACTTTGGATTGATTGTCAGATACTCCACTTTTTCGAGCACTGCTTAATTGCTTCTTAATTGTCAGCTACTACCATACTCCCGTGCATGCTTGCGTCTTGCTCCTTGCTATTATTGTGTTGTCTCCTAGCTCATCATGACCCATTACCTGTGTTCTTGGATATATGGTCAATTGCAGAGTACAGACACACACCAGCATGAGCAGGTTGGGCAAGGAGAGGAATGGTTCAGATATGCATGCGTGTGTTCTAATGTTTGGTTCCTTAATCTCTCTTGTACTGCAGATGCAGGAAGTGAGCCTTCGAGCAAATTTAATTCAGGCAAAGCAGAAGCTTGACCTGGGAGGAGTCGTCCCGGCGATTGCAACATCTGGTTGGTGTTTTTGATCACCAGAGACGAACAGTACCATTCACTCACCCACTATAAATTAAGACGCAAGACTTGTATCAATTACCATCATGGCGGGAGATCTGATCCGACCTTCATAAATGTATGCGCGTCTGAAATAAATTGAGTAGAGGATGATCAAGAAGAGATCGAGATGCATGGTTCCCCGCCGGCCGGTTGTGTTATTTTCTGACGTAAATATTTATTTTCTTGGGGCTAGGGGCATCCATTTGTGATTTATTATTCATGTGCATGTGTATTTTTATGGTTGTAATCAGCTGAGTTATTAATCATGGGTATGTGTATTCACCAAAAATGTAATTTGAGTTTTTCGAGGGCATATATGCATGTATATTTGTGAACCACAGTTGTGAATATCAGTGAATTGAGTTATTTATGGGGTATGTATATCAACGAATTGTAATTTGAGTTATTCATTTCAAGGGCATGGGTGCTAAATTACACATCCAATATGGTGTGGCTATTTAATTTGTTTCCCTACCGGCCTAGAATTTACATCCTACTTGCTCAGAAATCTGGATCCAATACTACATTTGTCGGCCCATATACGACAATTGGCCGCATTAAGTACACCAAGATACGGCCTAATACATCAAAAAAAGTGCCACGTTTATGCTTCAGATCCAATATACAGGTGGCCCATGTGTACGAACTTTTTTTTAACCTTTTTTAAATTTTATTTTAAAGTTAATCTCCCGCGCACTTTATTTCCAATTTTGACCCTTTGGTCACGTCACCACTTATGGCGTGATAAAACAACACTGTCACGAGCTAGGATAAATCTCCAAAATAGCATTTTTTGTCACGCCACTGGTTGTAGCGTGACCAAACAACACTGTCACGCTACAGGTGGTGGTGTGACAAGATATTGCTCAGATACGGGTTGGCATGACGGTGTTGTTTGATCACGCCATGGGTGGTGGCGTGACCAAATGAGTTAAAATTGGAAATAAAGTGCGCGGGAGGTTAACTTTAAAATAAAATTTAAAAAGGGTTAAATAAAAAAAATCCATGTGTACTTACGGCCCCACGCCTCCGGAAAAACTGATCGACTCGTACACGGAGAGGGAAAGCCCATGGCGTGCGCTGTGATGCCACCCAGAACAAAAACAACCGGCCCGTGCCAGCTCACTTAGCCTACCCGTGAACAACACTAAGCGAATACTTGTGAGCTAGTTGAAAAATTAAGTGACTATTTACTATGTGTCCTATATGGCCTATAATCGGCGATGGCCGTGATGCAACTGCCATGTGTCGCTTTCGACCGACATGTTGTACGTGGTTAACCGCAGCGCATGTGGGTCGACCCACGACGGCATACGCGCTGCCTTCAAAGACCTTCGGAAGTCGAGGGTCCACGCCGCCGACAACAATGGCGCCACGCCATCATCTGGTTCGCGATCACGCCGCCGCGGGCTGCAATGGCCGCGCTCCACGGGTGACCTCGGCAGCCTCGCGTAGGCGCGTCTTTGCATATACGCTACTCGGTGCGCCAAACCGAAGGCTCGGGTTGGTGGCTCGATTCCTGCTGCCTCTCGGCGTCGGAGCTCGGTGCCCCAGGGATTTACATGGTCGAGGAGTTCGTGATTGCCGCTGAGGAATAGGTGAGTGAATTGGAGAGTGATCCCGCCTCCCAGTTGGTTGTCTTTGATTAAGTTCTATGGTGTGCTCTGCTATCTCTGTATTGAGTGGTGTCTCTGTGCTTCTTCTGCAGGATAGTAGATCGTGAAAAAGTTTGGCGAAAAGACGAGTTCAGCATTATGGTTATGGCCTCCTTTTTGGAAGATGAAGCAGCTGCTTAACTGACAAGAATTTGCTGAACTTCAGCAAAGTTCAGAGTTCTGAATCGTTTCGGATGGGCTATAGTAAACTGAAGACAGAGTTCTTTAGAGAGGACAGAGAGATAGGGAAATTTTGATCGGGGGCTGGCTCGACCTCTTTCTCCTCAGGAGCTTTCTTCTGAGGGGTGCCCTGGTCGAAATCGATCGGAATACTAGAGAATCTACAACAAAAGAAGAAAAGAGATTCAAGACTCTAAAAACACCAGAGATAAGTACTTACATAAGGTCTTCTTTCATGCATACATACTTAGTCGTTTTCTTGGTCTTTAGTTTGAAGCGTGCTAAAGCGAAATCTGTCGCTTTCTTTTGTCCAACTAACTTCTCCGGTCCTGAACCGGTAGGGCTGGTTAAACCCCTCACGTCTCCCGACTGGAGGTCAGAAGAAATATTCTCGACTAGTTGATCGAGAACAAGATCCCTAACCATCGGGTCGGAAGGTGTGGATTCATTGGCCCCTAGAACAGTTGCTCTAGTAGCAACCAACAGGTCGTCAGCGACCACATTGGAGTCTACGACAACCATCTAATTAACATCCAAAGTTAGTTAGCTGATAAAAATCCTTCATCTAGAATATACATTTCTGTTCAGTTACCTACCTCTATAAGTCCACCATCTCGGTTAGTCGTGGGAGTAGTCGGAGCATCAATCGCCTCAACTTTCGGTGGCCTCATTAATCCTTAATCCGACCGACTGCATATTAAAGAGGATTTATGGTAAACCGATCGGGAAACATACAAAAGATGAAATGTGGTTGATACTTTTACCATAAGTCTCTCACCACTCTCTTTTGTGGAAACAACTGTTAAAATTTGGGGGGAATCAGCTTTGTCGCCAGGCTCTTCAGCGCAGATCATTTTGATCTGGTTTCTAATCTCATCAGGAGAAAGAGCTGCAAGAATAAATGAGGGACTTTAGGATCACAAAAGTAGTAAGCCAAGATAAGAAAACTGGTCAGAATCTTTTAGGATTTACCCTCTTTGGAATCTTTGGTTACATCGTCACGACCAATATACTAGAGCATCGAATGTGCTCGGGCCTTCAGAGGGCTAATCCGGCGCAGGGAAAAATCCCTTACCACGTGTCAGGAGGTTAAACCCTTAACACTAAGGTGTTGGATGGCTTCAACTCATCTCCCCACCTTTCTCTCATTCTTCACGGAGGAGCACCACTCTGGATTCTCGACCGCCTTCTTACCAGTATAGTAAAGGCTGTCTTTTTGCGTGACCGTCATGTAGAACTAGTTTTTCTTCCATGACGACTACGAAGACTTTGAGTACATACGAATGTACTCATCAGCCTTTCCATCATGGAGACGCAAGGTGCACTCTCTAGGCGTTCCAGTCATCTTCCACGACTTCGCCATCCTGTAGTAGTACTTGAAGAGCTCCAGATCTGCGGTAATCCCTAAGTACGCTTCACAGAGATAGACGAATATGCTAAGATTGGCGATGACATTGGGGGAGATGTTCACCAATTCAGCTCCATAATGCTCCAAGATCTTGGGGGAGGAAAGAGTGAACTGGTAACCTAAATACGCATTCAATACATGCAAGGAAAACAATGATTTTTCCATCTTCGTTGCTCGGATCTCTAAGAAATCAAGTCCTTGTCATGAAGCAACTCGACCTTCTCCAAGCTCTCAAGTTTCTTCTCGCTCAAATCAGAAACCGATCAGTTGGTGATAAAGTCTGACATGGTTGAGTTTTGGATGTAGGAAGAAAGGAGGTCATAGAAGGTTGTAGACAAGAGGAGGTTGGAGGCAAATTTTTCTCTTAGAAGATGAAAAGGGAGGTGTAAAAACCTAAAGCTCTGCGCTGAACGAATTTTATAGCCACAATTTCTTTCAATCGTGTCGGGGAGTTACCCAAAGTCCAACAAACAGAAAAACTCTTCGTGTCCTAAGACAGTTTCTCAACTTTAAAGTAAACACATACCATCTCGTATATCATAAAATTAAATGAGGGTCTGTCCGATACGACTTCATCGGAAGGAAGTGTTCATACGACCAATTCATTTAAAGTTTAGGGGCTAGGTGACGAGGATTAAAATATCTATGTATTATTTTAATATATAATGAAAGAGCATATGTCTACATGGTCGTAACCCCTAAGGCTAACGACCCCTGTGATCGTAAGGATTTCAGAGGTTACATAATGAGAACCCTAGTCGGATGAGGTCATACTCCTAGTCCCTGACCAGATGACTACTTGTAAGAAGCAATGAATTGGCATCCGGATCTAACACCAAGAATATTTCTTACCGTGTGATGAATGGAACACGTGTTATATTTCCTCCATACCACGTGACGTTTCATGGTTCTAAGACACTGACAACAACCACCATACGGTTGAAGTATCTCAAAGACATTCAACTGCTGAACGGTTGATATTTCATCAACCGACGCCTCGCTCCAACCAGTCGCATTGATGAGGACATGACCCCTATGGATACAACCATATTTGCTATGTTTGCTATTCCAATTACAAGAGCTCGTACGTTTCACTTAAATTATCAGGTGAGCTCGTTTTTAGGAGTGCCTTTATATTACATGAACTATATGATATTGCCTAATAAATGTGTTGTTATTTTCAGGAATAAAAGACAGAGAGTGGTTGATTTGCAAGACTTCGAGCTGGACCTATTTTGGAATCCAATTCGGCCTCCGTAGACAGCATCGACTTCAACCGTGCATAACTTTCACATACGGAGTCCGTTTAAGGTCCACGAGTACTTGATGGAAAACTTATCTCATCCTATTTCCAATGGATCTGGTCTTACCTCCAAATTCCCTTTGTGCGCGCAAAAATCACCAAAAGAAGGTGCTACATCACCTATTTGAGCCAATTTAGGCCTCGTAATGCTTGGGCCCAAGGGGAAGGCGCCCCATAGGCGGCCCATACTGTTCACGCGTACATAGTACTACGAATCGTACCACACCTGTCTCTTAACTATGTGCGGCTCCCCTTCCCCCTATTTAAGGTGGTCGCACCCCTCTAGTTTTCTTGGATGTTGTTTAGTTAAAAGTTAGCTTTATTGCAACTTCGTGTATTGACTTGTGTTGATTAGACTAACCATAATACTGCTACAGAATCCCAACTTTATCAAGTATTTCAATCCTATTTGCAATTTTAGATTATTATTTATCTTGTTCTTACTTGTTCTTCGATTGCATGCAGGAATAGACCTTCGTGGTTAGGTCGATCGTGCTTCTAGCAAGGTCGATAACGATCTCAGAGTTGGTTCAGCGATTGTCGGGCATATTGGTCGTGTACGATTGGTAGCCGAATCGTGAGTCGTCTCTACCAAATTGAGTTATGCTCCTCACCGAAAGATCGGGACACCCATTGTCGCATCAGGTGGTATCAGAGCCAGGACCAATTACTAGAGCACGTGCTCGCCAACTAAATTATCAGGTAACTTCGTTTCTCGGAGTGCATCCATATTTTATGAACTCTATGATGCTGCCTAAAACAAGTGATATTATTTTACTTAGGAATCAAGGATCGGGAGGCAAGTTAAATGGAGATTATGGCAGTACTAAGCATGGAGATGATCATACGAGGAATGGATATTTCTATATTGAGGCTTAGCCGAATCTAGCATGAAGCCTATATATCGAAATGTTTAGGCCAACACTTAGCAATAATTGAGTAAAGGAACTTGGTGCTGCGCCACCTATGCTAATGGGCTATGGGCCTTGTATTTCGGGTTGGACACCTAGGGTTTGGTATTGTTCATGCGGTACTGTTCATGTGTGAATAGTACCCGTGGCCACCGCCCATCTCTCTCCCTCCTTTATATAGTGGCCGCCACCCTTAGGGTTTGGCGGGTTTTGTTAGATTGATTTCTGCTTATGCTAGAAACGCCTGCACTCGTGTGCATCCATGCTATTCGACTTCGCTCATTGCACAGCTCGTGCCGCCGTACCGCCGCCTCGCTTATTTCCCTCGGTGTTTTGATTTTCGGCAGTGGGATGGGCTGTTCGAAAATTCCAGATATCCGGATTTGCTCTTATCCGGATAATTCGTATCCGCTAGATAGCATGTCTACAGTATCTGTTTCCGAGGGGGGAAAAAGCCGAATCCGTTTTTGATCAGAAAATTATCCGAGAAAAATCCGATTCGAGACAATCCGAATCCGTTTCCGTTCGAATCGGTCGGAAACTGTCCGATCCGTTTTCACCCCTATGCGAGGTATTATTTTATTCGTGAATGTGCCGAGATTGGGAAGGTTGAAGTGGATTATGTCAATATTGAATATCAATTGGCAGATATACTGACAAAGGCCCTTGGTCACATCAAATTCATAGAGATGAGACAGAGATTGAGCATCAAAGATGTGAAGAAAGGATAACAGGTTTAGGGGAGATTTGTTAGCTTTAAACTTCTTATTATTAGTTTTTTCTGATTTAGGATTGTTTTTTTATAGTTATCATTTTTCTGTCGGAAGTACAGAACTGCAAGCGTACATGTTCCGAACTCTCCTCTCTTCGTTTTCGGTACTGTAGCAATTCAGAAAGTTTGTCGTACCGAGTTTCAGAATTGGATTACAACCGAATTGGAACTCGGATTGTAACTCTTTGAGAAAATCTATTAAAAGAAGAAAAACAGAAAAGTCGTATTAACCAGATGCGGCGCAAATAGGAAAATCAGAAGTTCAACTTCTCTGTTCTCTGTTTTCTCTGTTCTTCAGAAAAAAGGTTCAGAAGTTCCGAGTTTCGCTTTCTTCAGAGAAACTTCGTTCGAAGAAGAAAGTGATCCAGGGCGTTTCTGTTCTAAGACGCCACTGCCGCCGCTTTCTCCATAGTCGCCACCTTGGTCAAATGGGACAAGAAGCCGTGCCTGGATAACACATGCACGGATTCAGAAAAAGGCCGACCGGTTTAAACCCGTGGGCTAGGTGCATTGGTTTCTCCTTGGACCTTGGCAGGCACAGTGCAGCTAGGGTAAAATAAGCACTATGATTAGCAGAATCCCTAGGTGCTAATTGGTGGTTTAATCCACAGCCGGTTTGTCTTTGTACCCGCCGTATAGAGTACGACCATGCATGAGGTCACGGGATGGATATAGGTTTGCGGTGTCTGTGTTCGTCACAGCGACGGTGCTGCAGTTCTCAGTAGCGCGCACTAGCCGCCGTACGTCAGAAAGCTCAACTTGCCGACCTTAAATTAAAGCGGGGTCACGATCGATCACGCCAGAATATACGACCCATTTCTTCACAATGTCTACATCAGTGCATCGCACGTGTGTAGACTAGTAGTACTAAACTCCGGACTTGAAGCTTCCAAGTTCCAACCTGGACCCGGGGACAGAGAGCACGCGACGAGGTGGCAGCAACCTGGCGGCTCCGTTCCAGAGAGGGACGGGGACGGACGAGGCGGTGGATCCGTCCTAGGGAGGGACAGACAAAATGACTCCATCCTAAGGTGGTGCGGATGAGACTACGTCGTAGTACGGAAGTTGCCTGTGCTATTAAAAAACAGTGTCAAACGTCAATTTTGCATAAACAATTGCTATGGTGCTATCTTTGAAATTTTTTTTCAATTTTGTGTAGCACGTGGCGCCGAGAACCGCCAACTAGAAAAATTGAATTGACCAAAGACGAGGCAGCCAAAGCCGAAACCAGGACGTACGTACACTAGTGTACGCGCGCTCCACAATAAAAGAACAACTGATTCGATCTCAATCTGAATATCGTCACCTACTCGGCTACTCCCACCACGGCCACACCACTCCGAGTCTCCGAGTTTACTCGTGTACGCACGCCGCGGGCACGGCCGGAACGAATGCAGCGCGCGCGCAGGGTGGCCGTGGTGGGCGCGGGCGCGGCCGGGCTGGTGGCCGCGCGCGAGCTGCTCCGCGAGGGCCACGACGTCACGGTCTTCGAGCGGTCGGGCCGCGTGGGGGGCACCTGGGCCTACGACCCGCGCGCCGACCCGGACCCGCTGGGCCTCGACCCGGCCGCCCGCGGTGCTGTCCACGGCAGCCTCTACGCGTCGCTGCGCACCAACCTCCCACGCGAGCTCATGGGCTTTCGGGCTTCGCGCTCGCAGCCCGGGTCTTTGCGGGCGACCCCCGCGCGTTCCCGGGACATCGGGAGGTGCTCGCCCTCCTCGACGCGTTCGCCGAGGAGTCCGGCGTCGACCGGCGCGTCAGGCTCCGCGCCGAGGTGCTGCGCGTGGGGCCCCTCGGTCAGGGGGAGGAGTGGAGTGTGGCGTGGCGCGGGGAGGCCGGTGTGGTGGCGACGGAGGTTTTCGACGCCGTCGTGGTCTGCAACGGGCACTGCACGGTACCTCTGGTGCCCAAGCTTCAAGGTGCCATTTGCGCCCCTCGATCTTTCAGACTTTCGCCTCGGATTAAAAAAAAATCTACTGCAGTGAGATAAGACTAGAGCAATGTTAATTTGTGCGTTACAGGAATTGACAAGTGGCGAGGAAAGCAGATGCACAGCCACAACTATCGCATTCCGGAACCATTTCGTGATCAGGTACTTTTCCTTCGCCTCTTGTAATCCGAAGACTTCGTCAGTTCCAGTTCGGTACATCTAGGCACAATGCCGTTTCATGTTGTGTAGTACGTATTCTCGTGAGAACATCAGAGGATGTCACTGTCTTGCAGACAAAAATGTAGGTTCTTTGACCAAACGGTCTACTCTCTCTGCAGATTGTTGTTATTGTAGGATTAGGAGCCAGTGGAGTTGACATTGCTAGAGAGATCTCACATGTGGCCAAGGAAGTGCACATTGCAGCTAGATACTCCGAAGACAGGCTGGGGAAGATTGAACCCTACCGGAATGTCTGGATGCACGCGGAGGTTCAGAAACTCTGAACTTTCATAGCTCCTCTTGAATCTGTTTCCCTTAGTGTTAACATGCATAATTGGCAGTGTGTACTAAGTAGTAAGTACTAACACACTAGTTTGATGAGCAGGTAATTTGCATCCAAGACGACGGCCAAGTGCGTTTCAGTGAAGGTTCAGCAGTGGCTGCAGATACTATTCTTTACTGCACAGGGTAACGATTCATTAAACCCAAGTAAAATGGTTTCTTCTACCTGTAGTGATGCATGGTCTCTTTTCTCTCTTGCATTTCTCGTCTGCCTCTGTATTTACTGGCAGTGCTGAAATTGGCTTGTGCAGGTACCGTTACCATTTCCCGTTCATGGACCTGGATGGGCTCACCGTCGACGACAACAGTGTCGGGCCTCTGTACAAGCACGTCTTCCCCCCAAAATACGCGCCCAATCTCTCTTTCGTCGGGCTACCAGTTAAGGTACAGGGCATCAGATAGATACGACAAATATTTAACACAGGCCACACTACATTGTTCACTGTTCAGATAGCACAAAGGCACTACACAGCATAGAGCTAGCTGCTAAACCGGCCGAAGCTGTGTGCGCTTGTGCAGACCATCATCTTCCAGTCATTTGAGCTGGAGTCCAAGTGGGTCGCCCGCGTGCTGTCGGGGAAAGCCACGCTGCCGAGCGAGGACGACATGCTGGCCTCCGTGCGAGAGCACTCCCGGCGAATGGAGGAGAGCGGGAAGCCCAAACGCCACACGCACGCACTGATGCCCGGCTGGGTAAGCGCAACCCGGCTTCTGAAATTTTTAGTCCAACTCGACGGCGACTGAGATCGTGTTTGTTGCCAACAGGTGGAGTACATGGACTGGCTGGCGGACCAGGTCGGCGAGCCCCGCCTGGAGGCACGGAGGTGCGAGATGTACGAGAAGGCTCTCGAGTGCATCTGGTCTATGGACGAGGGATACCGAGATAGGTGGGAAGAAGATAGCAGTGGCATTGGTGCACCGTAGGGTCAAGTACTACAAGCGTTTTCTGTCTCCTGGTGTTCTAGATGACGATTACTTCCGTTGCATTCTTGTCAGAAATAATTTGCTCTAGTTGAGCATGTAATAATTTGCTCTAGACGATTACTTTCAATTGTGCTGCTCGTTGGATGCCACCATCAAAGCATACACAGAGAAACAATGAGAAGAACTTCGCCTTTTGTATGACCAATGGGAGTTTCACAACTCACGTAAAAGGCAGGGCACACCGGATCATGATTTTTGTTCTTTTGCGAGATGGCCGGCGATCTGTTTCATTGCATCCCACCCAAATTAGGTCAAATTAGGATCGGTACAGGACTCAGTTAGCTCTTTGTATGATACTGTTAAACTAATTTTACACGGACTCTTTCAGGTTATATGTATTCCTTATCAAGCTCTGGTATACAATGTATAAGTCTTCACTGTTATAATTTGGATCTAACACAATCGGTGTAGATCTTTTTCTTTGCTATCGATTCTAACCCTTGAGAGTGAATTGAATACGATGACTTCGTTTCCTACCCTTTTAATACTATAATATAATATATAGATAGATAGGTTCACTTGTAGGCACCTTCCTAGGTCTGCACAACGTATTCGCGTTTCTACACCGGCAATTCGTCTATCCTAACATTGTTCGATCGTCGAACTGGCACTTGGCCTCCACAGAAAGCCGAGGGGTTGAGTTGATTCGGAGGCCTCCATAGAAAGCCGAGGGGTTGAGTTGATTCGGACGCGACATCTCGTACCACGTTGACACTTGGCCGCTCAAGCTGTTTGCTTGCACGCAAGTGTGCACTGCAAAGCCACACCCGATTTGTTTTAGTCCCATATTAGCACCGCCGACGAGGCAGGCACACGCCACAACCATGGGCATTGCGCGCCAGCCGCGCGCGCGCGCAGGCGACAACTTACCCAGATGCACACGTCTGAATCCCATAAAAAAGAACGTGGCGACGTCGGGTCGTCGTCGCCGCCGCATGTCCTCCGGTTACCACCTCCCTGAGCTCCGTCCCCCGTGAATGATCGATGCTGCATTAACATTTTGATAACCATGTGCTTCTTCTTCCTCCTCCTCTATAATCTCTCACTTGCATTATGCAGCATAAACAATGGCAAATCAGCACCAAGCACACACCAGCTGATCGCTTATCATGTGAGGAATAGTAATAATAGGTAAGTGCCATGTGCGATTGTGCGGCTAGTTCTACAATGCTTTTATTTATATTTCTAAATTTATTATAATTATGGTTTAAAATTAGGATAAACATCTTTTATTTGAGATACTTTTCAACAGGATAATGGATTATGTGTAGACACAATGTTTGAGGGATTTTATTACTCCTTTTGGTTGCAACTTCTTTATTGTGGGAAGAGTATCAACAAATTAACCAAATAAATCATCAAAAATGCAAAGCCATATACATGCGGGTACATGCACTATCTTAATCCTTAAAAGTGCCTCAAGATTTGTGCAAGGGAAATTCAATTAGTAGAAAATAGGATGATGGTTGAATTTTGGAAGTTTGCATCAATCTTGAGGTACATTTGGGTGACGATGGTGATAGTACATGTACCCATGCGTATACGTGGAAACACCACAATCATGAATCAACGTCTTTGGGTGAATATCTTTCTCATGCATGAACTTAAGCTCTCTAAGATCTTCCTTAATTTAACTCCACCTTGATTAGTGAGACAATCAATAAATCACGCACCATCTTTTTCTTTCTCTTGCATTGTTGGAGTCAGGCTAGTAATTTGTATTGATCTATTATCCGATCTTAGGATGTGTAGGTGCGTATTTATATTGATATGATCGCTATGATCAATGTGCGCGTTCCTTGTAGTTTCATTAGTTCCTCTTATTACTCTCTGCTAGTCCGATGCTTCGAGGCACCATGTACTTTATCGTGTCTTTTACTACGATCTATTTGTGCATTTTACTGCAACCTCCTTGTGTTTCTACTACAGCACTATAAGAGATTTGATGCAATCTCATTGTGATTTTTTACTGCAGCACTATAAAAGATTTACTGCAACCTCATTGTGCCTTTTACTGCAGCACTACAAGAGATTTATTGCCACGCTGAACATAGAGGGTCGAGTGGAGAGAGAAGCGTGGGTTGATTGCAAACTTTGAATAACAATATCTTCTAAACCATTATCCTAATTACAATCCATTTGAAGCGTTTTGCTAGAAAAAAATATGCTTAACAAAAAGCGATACATGATGAACATGTTTTAACGTTGTAAAAACAATTACTACATTGAAAGTTCGAATTTACTGTACATAAGCTAATCAATTACTGCACTGTCTGAGCACAAAAAAGATGGGTGAAGAGCGACATAGGGGTTGACAGAGGTGGGAGGTGATGGTTTTTTTACCAGCATTTGACCAAAGTGGGATATGGGTTTTGACCCACAGAAGGTAGTGGTGCGTACAATAACTTATTTTACACTCAGCTACGGAATAACTTAATTATCTTGGATATTTATATCCCTTAGAATTAAGAAAACAACTTTAGTTGTACTATTTTTAGCTTGTTAAAATTACATGATCAATCTATATGAATAATTGGAAGTTTGGAGCAAAAGGATAAAAAGGCAGAGGGTAGCATGCATGGTTCATATAGTGGAATAACAATCCAAGCCCTCCGGGTCCATGTAAATTTAAAACAAACTAATGGCAAAAATGAATGAATCAACAACTGCATGCCGAATTGCTAATGAACATGAGGAAGTATTCATCATCATGATGGGTAGAGCGCCAAAATATTGGGAGACATGCACGACAAGATTGCGTTCCCTTTTTTTCTTGCGTTCCTTTTTTCTTTGCAGTCCATGGTTCCTAATTTCCAGATAGATGGCCATATAATTTAGGAATAAGTTCATTTTACCCCCCTTGAACTTTTCAAAAAATCCACTTAACCCCCCTCAACTACAAAACCGGTTTTTTTACATCCCTAATCATTCAAAACCGGGTCAAATAACACACTGAGATGGTTTGGCTGGGCGGTTTTGCAGACGTGGCAAGAATAAGTCCATTTTACCCCTCAAACTTTCCAAAAAGTCACTTAACTCTCTGAACTACAAAATCAGTTTTTTACCCCCGCACCACCAGTATTTCAAAATTGGGTCAAATAACACCCTGAGGTGGTTTGACAGATGTGATTCCTAGGGCCCACCTGTCATATATACAGAGAGAGATAATGTGCTCACCTCCTTTTTGTCCATCTCCCTCTCCACTGTTGTCGCCGCCGCCCCTCTTCTTCCCAAGCACCGACCGTCGCTCGGCCTTGCACCCCCACCACCATGGGCTACCTCTAGGAGCACCGCTGGCACCCCTTGACTCCCCATGGTCCTAGGGACCCATTTTGGTCGCCGCCACCACCTCCTAGGCTCTGCTCCGCTCTCTCCCTGTTCTCTCTCTGTATGTTGCTCTCTCTCTCTCTCTATGTATATATGACAGGTGGGCCCTAATAACCACATCAGTCAAACCACCTCAGGTTGTTATTTGACCAGATTTTGAAATACTAGGGGGGAAATTGGTTTTGTAGTTTATGGGGTTAAGTGTACTTTTTATAAAGTTTAAGGGGGTAAAATGGACTTATTCCTGCCACGTATGCAAAACCGCCCAGCCAAACCACCTCACGGTATTATTTGACCCTAACGAGGATCTAATAATCCTCATTTAATTATTTATCTGTAATTCTTATTATAGATAATAATACCGTCATATGGTTCTTGAGTATACCTCTTAATATTCATAAGGGAGAAGCTGGAGGTCGTAAGTTCTTCTACGACCACCCCGTGGTCGTAAGTTATTCTACGACTACCCCATAGTCGTAAGTCTTTCTACGACTATCCCCTGATCGTAAGTCCTCCTACGATCAGTATATGGTCATAAGTTTTACAACGACCACCACCTGGCCGTAAGCTCTTCTACGATCAGTCTCTAATTGATGGGGCTTACAAACATGTGTGCCTAGTCGATCAAGGAATCTTCTACATCATATCTAAAGATATGGGTAGTTAATTACGATGTTATTCTCTAGAATAATAGCATGATTTAACTCTCTGTCCTGGTGATAACTGCTTGGCGACGCGGGAACGTTACTACTCCCACAATAATCTCCAGTAATGGCTTCATCATCTGAAGCGTTGAGGCGCCCTTTGGACTGGAGAAAGCCTGAACTTGTAAAAAAAATCCATTTGTCATCCTCTCTGCGTGATTTGAGTCTTGAAAACCCTCCGAATCAAACAATCATTACGTAAGATCGGTTTTAAAATACTGTCAGACCCTGTTTTGAAAGATTGGTGGGGGGGGGGGGGTAAAAAACCGGTTTTGTAGTTGAGGAGGTTAAGTGGACATTTTGGAAAGTTCGATGGGGTAAAATGGACTTATTCCTATAATTTAAGATATAAATCTCTTTTATTTTTTAAATTACAAAGTAATATATCTCTAAGTAATAACATTCTATGGCTGCTATAGTATGTTTAATCAGGGTCCACTTGATTAAGGACGGGATATTTTGCTTTTTTTTTGGTGAGAATTTCTAGCATATTTCTTTTTTTTTCATGCTAGCATCCATCGGTTATGATTTGTTAAACATAATTAGGGTCCACCAAATTAATGGTAAGATGTTTTTTTTTCTTTAATTTCTATCTTTTTTTCTTAGAGCTTTTGACACGTATCATGAGCTTTTATTATATAATTTCTTAGAGCTTTTAACCACGTATCATGAGCTTTTATTATATAATAGATACTAGTATTTCGTCGGGCCTAATTGGCTCTTGGAGAAACCCAAAAGAGAAGTGGAGGAATCTTGTCGCGGATAGAGATTGCGAGCGAGCCATCTACAATTTTCGCTCAATAATTGCGGTTTGACCTGCAGATGTCTACTTAATTACTGTGTGCCGGACTGAACAACCACCACCTGTTGCGTTTAAGTCTCTTTGCCATACTACTACTTCTTTTATCTGTTCCGAGCTTTAATTTGGCAAATTTATAAGCGCGACAACTCATCGAGCGGTCAGATCAGATGTGTATGCAATACACGTAATTATCTATCTGACGATGCTTGTAACATCCATGAGTCGGTAATGTAAGCCTCTCTTGTCAGAATTATGAAAAGGATTTGATCGAATGTGAGGCCTGAATAAAGAACCGGAGATAAGCGAGGAATTTGGTGGTATCGGATTATACTTGGTGGTGGTGGTGGACTAGTACTACTGGTTTCTGGCTCAGGGAGGCTCCAATCATATTTCACTTGATTATAATAGAAGAGGAAGAAAAGGAAGTAAAATGTATTTTAGTGGCAATTTTGCGATCTCGAGTTCGGAAGAACCATGATCGATGAATTACTCGACCACGTAAGGAGTACCTGAACTTGTTGTGTCAACATGGCTAGCTAGCTTGGCGCTCTGAATCTGGTTGGGGTGCAGTAAATTAAAAACATTATTACAGTATTCTATTGGTCATGATAAATCTGAAAACTTCATTGGAAGTTCTTGTCATTTTGTGTACTTTTTTTTTTGTCTCATTCAGAAAAGAAGAACGCAAACATTACAAACCCTGTTTCAGAAATACCAGCAGCTGGAAGCCTGGAATTGATTGGCTGGGATAATTAAGAAGCAATCCAGCATGCATCTGCATTGCCCCACAATTACACAAATGCATACAGAAGCATCGCTATTGTTTGCCGGGCGCCTGCTCCCTAAGCAGGATCCAATCGAGCTTATCCTTGGAGTGATTAATCTGCCCAGCTCACAAGTCAGATTCTCCTCTGGACGCTTCATTCTCAGACCATGTGATTCTCATTCTGTCATGCATCTGCGTGGAGATTGCTGCATTGATATTTTGGTTGTTGCGATGTCTTGTTACTGCAGAAGTGCCGCGAATATGGGCTGCGATATTGCAAATTCAGAGCATCTACATGGAGATTGGAGATCAGTACTGATTTCTTTCTGTATATATACTATAGCTAATGATTGGTCCAGTTGTTCTAATTTGGAGGAAAAATCTATGGCGCTGTTTCATCGGAATTGATCCAACTGGAACGGGGTTGAATATTGTGCATATGTGATCCATTGCCCTGACACTCAACAGATAAGGCGTCTTCTACGGTACACTCAATTTAATACGAGCCGTTCATTCTCTTGGATCCAATAGTCCAGATTAATTATGATTTAGTTATACTACATCTAGTAGTATGAGTAGTAGAATACCGAGGAGAGTAGAATTGTAATTGCCATATGGAGATCACATGTCACAAGAGTAATATTTTCAACTCTGGTTGGAAAAGTCTATAATACCCTCACAAAAAAAAATATAAATACAAATAAAAGTCTATTACACCCTTAACAAATTAATAGTCAAATTTTATTTATACTACCACTGTATATTACTTGTAGAATGTACAGTAAAATTTATCACAAGTAAAAGGATTGGGTTGGAATTTGGATGGATGAACCCACATTGCTGCAGCATAATATCGCAGTCTACTTTTCCAGCAGTTTTATTCCCTGATTGCTGATAGCGAGGTGTCACCCTCCTATCCTATCCGTATCTGCTCTAAGCTAACATCAGTAATTGGTTTGCTCCGAAACGAAGAGAATAACAAACGCTAGGGCTAGAACTCATCCAAGAACTAGATGTTAAAAACTTGTAGTAGTATTCATATCTAAGCCTATATATTTTACCTTTTCAAAAAGCGCGGAGATTGTGTACTCCTCCTTTCGTTGCAAAATGTAGGGCATATTTTAAGTACGCATATAATCTCCATCAACCTAATCTGCCTCCCTGCTTCAGTCTAAACCTAACAAAATCATCAGTTAGGCAGCTTAAACTATACATAATTCCGTGTATGATTCGAGTTTTGCAGATCTATTAGTTGGTATTTGGTACACGAATTAGTGTCTAAATTAGCGGAGTAAGCAAGCTCAAATTTGGATGAGTAAGTTGGACTTGGGAGTCTTCCTCCATTCTACTAGTTGCAACTGGTTTGAGGTAAATTTGAGGTTGCCCAAGCCCTCACGATTAGAAACCAAACAGTTGTTTAGACTATAACATGAAGATTAGCTGGCCAAATGCCAGGACTCCAGGACTATGAAAGGTTCTCCCAAATTGTCTAGCCCAATTATTGTCCCAATTGCATGATAACTTATCTCTAGTTCCCAACATTTTTTTAATCGATTTCGTGTAAGGCATGAAAGATGAAACCCTCACCTCGTAGTTGGGATATTCAGTCGCTGTGGCTAAGCTAGCTTCACGGCAAATCGTTGTCAAAAACTTTATATTCTTTTTGGCTGAGTTCATATGCAATTAACCTCATAAGTCATACTCAGGAATAGAACGGGGAAAGTAGGCAGATGAGCACAGTGCGTGCATGATTGCACGGCATGATGGATAATGCTCAGCTGCTAGGGGTTTTTTTTTTCGCAGTTGCAGATAAACATAGCTCCTCTGTACACTGTTATTGAGTTTTTGTAGTTGTACTGAGTTTATTGGCTATAAACTATTTATAGTGAGGTGCATAAATCGACGCGGAGTTAGTACATGGGATAATTGATTATTTGCCACTGCAAAGAAGAGCCTTCTAGGATTTGCCACTCCTAACAATGCAATTTATAATTTGCCACTCCAAAGGTTGGTTGCTTAATAATTTGCCATTTTGGCCTTTTAATGACATTTCTTATGTTTTTATAGAGGGGATCTCTGCACCGGATGGGAGCTTGGGCGGCCGCCCAAGAATGCCCGAAGGGAGAGTCCGCCCCTGTTTATATAGAGGGTCATTTTTTGAGAAATTTTACGGTACATTATACTAGTAGTATATGGTGCTAGTATAAATCAAATTTGATCATTGATTATTAAGGGCATAATAGAATTTTCTTTGTATTTATAATTTCTCGTGAGAGTATTGTGGATTTTTTTTTCAAATAGGGTTGAAAATATTTCTATTGTGCCATGTGATCCTCACATGTGCAATTACAATCCTACTCTCCCGAGATTATACTATCAGGTATAATATAATTAAATCCTAGCTAATCAGAATTATTTGATAAAAAAAAAGAATGAACAACTCTAATTAAACTGAGTGTACCGTAAAAAGACTCCATTTTTTAACAGCATATAGGCGAAGCCAGAAACTTTTCATGGGAGGTCCATCTAGAAAGGATGAATGTTCTGTGAATGAAAAAGAAAATCTGACCCGTATAGACATCCATTACTAAAAATGGTTTGTCGACTAATGGCCGTATTAGCCTTTGGCGATTGCAGAAGGACGGGCTAGGCAAATAATTAAACCCTAAATGAGACAAGTAATCAAACATACACATCACATCTTATGATGTAGCAAATTAAGTCAAGGAGAGAATGACTAGGCAGACTAAATTGCCAATTTAAAACGAAAGTTAGGATGGAGATAGCATGTTTAGGGTTTAGGCCTTTGGGGCCTGCATATTCTCTCGTACAAATTAAGCTGCCCTCTGATGACATGCATCAAGCTTGTGATACTCGTATATACTACCGTTTTCCTAGTGTGCTGACCATGCATGGATCCTTCGCACTTGGTTCTTGTGCTGTCTGTATTGCAGGAACCGCATTCTTTTGTTGTAAAAAATTCAGAGTGCTGACAAATTGCTGTGCTATGGTAATACAAGGATACGACAGTGACCGATCCATCGGTTTGTGTAAATAGTTTTTTTTATTGTATATATAGTGCTGAAAAAAAAAGAGAGAGTTATGGATTGAACACTGCCACAAGATCTGTGGAGCGAAAAACTGGAGTAAAATCCAGAGTGTGAAAACCATTAATTGGTTATAGACTCGATCATATATCTGCTCCCGTCAATTCATGCAATTGTACTGATCAGCAGTCAGCAACTACTGTAACTGTCCTATCATATCACCCATTTGCATTACATTAAGTGTTGTGTCAATTCTAATTTGCTAGTTGCAGCTATAATATATATATAAGGTAGAATCCGAGGGCTGGAACTCGCAAATGCGTACACCCAGAGAGAGAAACTCGAAAGTGTGAACAGTCAAGCTTAATTAGTGAAGTTGAAAATGCCTGCGATTAATATACATATATTCATAGAGAACTCGAAGTTGTAAACAGTCCGAGAGAACTCGAAGATGCGTTCGCCCTGAGAGAAACTCGAAGATGTAAACGAACAGTCAAGCTTAGTGAAGTTGAAAATGGCTGCAATATACATATATTCTGAGAGAAACTCGAAGTTGTAAACAGCCCCTTTTTTAAAATAAAATAAAAAGAAAGAAAGCTGTTGTAAACAGCCCGAGAGAACTCGAAGATGCATTCACCCTGAGAGAAACTCGACGATGTAAACACCCTGAGGGAGCTCGAAAAGGTGCTGGCTAAATTAAATGTGATATCAGGGAACTCGAAAATGTATGCACACACACATGCAATTAAAATTATTTGTGACGTTTCAGAGCTTAACTAAATTTGTTTTTGAAGAAACCGTCGGCAGACTCGGTCAGGCACGCAGCAATTAATGGAGGTGGTGAACATTTGTGTTGTGGCATCATGCTCTGTCGTCAAAACAGGGTATCGATCGATCTCTTCGTCGGTCGTCAACGTGACAACGTCCCAACTGGTAGCAGGTAATGAAAAGAAAAGTTGGATGCGATGAATTAATATATGGGTAAAAGAGAGCATTCTTTGCTTGAATGTTCATTGCTCCATCTGTATGTAATTAATTAGGCTTTACAGAACCAGCTCGCAGTATTTCACAACAAAATTCTTTACCCTGCATGCATGAAGTAGCTAGTTCTTGCTACATGCATGTGAACTAGCTAGCTCATCTGTTAACCAAGTTAACCATACAATAACTAAGCTTAAGTTCACTTTTCAGTAGGCAGAAGAACAATTTTGCTAGGAGCTAGATCTTATAGGGACCACTTGTGGGGAAGGGAACCGTTGCTGGATCTACCTTTGTTCATGTGATCAGTAGCTAGAGAAGTTGATCTACTTACTTAATTGGCCAATGGTGTGAAGCTCTCACACGTGCTCATTTTATTTAGATCCCTGTAACTGAAAGAGTTTTCTGTAATTAGTCTGCTGGGATGGGCTATCTACCTTAGCCAGCTGCTAACGCTAGGAGAGTAGTAGTAGTAGTAGTCTGAAAATACCATGAGTACTTGTTGCCTTTATCGATCAACAGACAGAACACCGGTGAGACGATCCGCATACACTGGCAGCTAGCCTGGCTGGCTGGATGGCCTGCACCTGACCAACAACCTGCAAGTTCCTCTCGAACATGATCCACTCTGGTGTCTGTATCCTGATCAGCTAGACCCCAACATTATTGTACAGTGTATTTTCATGCATGGTCCTCCATATGAGTAAAGTATTTGAAAGATCCTGTGGGGCCACTACGATCAATTCATCAGAGGAGAAGAGGTTTCTTCCTTGCAAGATGGTGATATTGTCTTGTACACTGCTGCCTCAAGCAAAGCTAGTATCATTCAGTCATCCTATCCTAGCAGGGTGGACCCTGACGGAAACAAGTCGAGGTCGGCACACGCAGGAATAGGTGATAAGGAGACCCAAGCTCAGAGTCATCCACGGTGGATGGATCAATAGATGGATGTCTGAAAGTTGCAATGTCAACGCGTGTCCTTCTAGGAGCTTGCTAGCGGCTGTCCATCAGAAATGGACACCTTCATTTGTCTCCTGACTCTTGAGAGGAAGAAACACATATGGGCGCATACCACTTGCATACTACTACTCAATGTATGCCAGAAACAGGTCAGATTTTTCTTGTTGTATGCAAATATGATGTTGGATTCATCTTCTGTCATTTTTGAGACCGTCCGATTTCCAATCTGACGACAATCCACTGCTGCAGAGGATCCGATTCCCAGGTGGTGTTAAGATATTTAGTATTTAGTCTGTTGTGTAATCCGGTCTTGCTCCCGTGAACGTTTCTAATTCATCTTGTAGATAGAAACGAATTTGGTCGCAAGCGTTCAGGAGAATCAGTAACATGTTTGATTACTGTTCACCATCTACTACACATACTGTTCATTGTCCAACAAGCGTCAAACAAGAACTCTCCTGTACATACTCTGTATTCCTGATTATAAATACAACAGCCGACATCGTTTGAGATGTGCGGAAGATTCATCAAATAGATTTTCACATGGTATCAGAGCCACCTCTTCTATCATGACATCGCCAAGCTTAATCTCGTCGATCTCAGGCGCCGTAACATCTCAGAACAGCGCGATCAACACTGGCGGGATGTTTCCGTTGTCTGCTTCCTTCGGTCACCTCATCAACGTCAAATTGGCACGCGACAATTACCCTCTCTGGAAAGCTCAGCTCTTGGCATTCCTTCGAGGTCAACAATTGCTGGGCCTCGTCGGTGGATCAAGGATAACGCATGCGATGATGATTACTAAAACATCAGATTCAGGCGCATCTCAGGTTCCAAACCCGAACTATGTAATCTGGTTACAGCAAGATCAGATGGTCCTAAGCACACTTCTTTCTTCGTTATCACTGGAGGTACTGTCTCAAGTATTGTTCCTGGGATCAGCCGCAGAAGTGTGGACGGCGCTCGAACGCATGTTTGTGTCACACTCCAGAGCAAGGCTAATTCAAATTAGGCAACAACTCGCCACGATGCAGAAGAAAGATGTCTATATTATTGATTACTTCAACAAAGTAAAAAGTCTAGCTGACTCTCTTGTGGCTGCTGGGCGTCCTCTCAAAGAAGAAGAAATCGTCATCTACATGTTGTGTCGGCTCGATGTTGATTTTGCTTCTCTTTCCACACGAACAGATCCGATTGGACTCAGCGACCTATACGCACATATGTTGAATTATGAGTTGCGCTAGGAGCACAATAATGCAACATATCAGGTTGGAGGATCAATAGGATCGTCGGTTAACACAGCATCACGTGGAGGAGGATTTAGGGGTCGAGGCCGTGGTTGATGTGGTGGTGGCCAAAATTACAACACCGACAACCGAAACCAACACTTCTCCAACAATAACAACAATAAATCTACAGGAAACCGGCCTTCATGCCAAGTCTGCGGGAAAGCCAGACACGCAGCGCTCAAATGCTATCGTCGATTTGATCACTTCTATCAATATGAGGATCATCGTATGGCAGCTGCTGCTATTGCTAGATCATACTCAGTAGATCCATCCTGGTATATGGACACTGGTGCCACCGACCACATAACGGGCGAATTGTACAAGCTTGTTGTTCGTGAAAAAATATTTCGACAAGGATCAAGTCCACGTTGCAAACGGATTAGGTATGCCGATAGCTCATATTGGTCAATCCAGAATTCATACTCCATACAATTCTTTGATCCTAAGAAATACCCTTCACGTTCCAAATACACACAAAAACCTTCTCTCTGTAAATTGGCTTACCACAGATAATGATTTTTTTTTCTAGAATTTCATCCTAACTTCTTTCGTATCAAGGACCATGTCACGAAGAAGGTTCTTCTTTGAGAACCCAGTAAAGGAGGCTTATACCCTCTGTTTTCTTCAAAGAAGTCAAATCCAGAAAAGAAGGTTTTATCAGCTATCAAACCCAGTAGAGAACAATGGCATTGCCAGTTTGGTCATCCTTCCTCCATAGTAGTCGATCAAGTTCTTCAGTCCTATAGTTTACATTGTTCTAGTTATATAAATAAAGCCATTGTTTGTGATGCTTGTCAGCAGGGCAAAAGCCATCAACTACCCTATTCCCATTCAGAACATGTTTCATCATCTCCCTTAGATCATATCTTCTCTGATGTCTAGGGGCCTGTGTGCATCTCAGCTGGAGGTTATAACTTATAGATATTATGTAAGTTTTATATATGATTTCAGCAAATTTACCTGGATCTATCTTCTTAAGAACAAATATGAAGTTGAAAAGTGTTTTATTCAGTTTCAGTCTCATGTGGAAAGATTATTAAATAGAAAAATCATCCATGTTTAATCAAATTGGGGAGGGGAGTATCAGAAATTACATTCTCTGTTTCAAACAATTGGCATATCTCACAATGTCTCATGTCCTCACACACATCAACAAGACGGCTCAGCTGAGAGGAAACATAGGCACATCGTCAAAGTAGGATTATCCTTACTTGCTCAAGCATATATGTCAGTAAGATTTTGGGATGAAGCTTTTCAAACTGCATGCTTTCTTATAAATAGATTACCTAGTAAAGTGATAAATTCATCCACTCCTTTATAACTCCTACTAGGTACAAAACCATATTATAGTTTTTTGAAAAGCTTTGGTTGTGCATGTTGGCCATGTCTACATCCCTACAATGAAAGAAAACTTCAATTCAAATAAACAAGATGTGTGTTTCTCGGATACAGTAGCCATCACAAAGGATATAAGTGCCTCTATCCTCCCACCGGTCGAGTTTACATCTCTCGAGATGTTATTTTCGATGAGAATGTGTTTCCCTTTTTTGATCTATCCAAATCATCTGAAAGTCGGTCTCTTTTAGACCAAGTTCTTCTTCCACCTCTGTCTACATCATCTTCTTTTCCAAGTATGGACAATGTGGATGATGGAGGAGACCATATAGCTAGGCATATACCTGGTAATATTATTTTGCCTACTGATCCCGTGTTGGAAGTTATTCATGATGATTTGCAGAATTCTCCTTCGCCGGTTTCAGCATCAACGCTCACTACTACAAAAAGGCTAATACTGGACGCCTCATTACAGACAGTTGACCAAAACCATCTGTATTAAGTACAATCACAGACGGTTTTGGTTTAGCGACCGTCTGTGTTACTGGCTGCGCTAAAAACCGTCTGTGAAGAAGTAATATCACAGACGGTTCTGAACAAGAACCGTCTGTGATATTATGGTCAACACTGACGGTTTTTGTTTGAAACCGTCTGTGATTCGCAGTGCGAGATGGCGGAAATGTTTGGACGCATGCGCGGGAGACGAAATGTTTTGGACGCGTGCGCGGGAGGTGAAATGTTTTGGTACTGTCCTTATATATTATAGCCACCCATGCCTTGTCTTCCACTGGTCTCTCCCTCTGCCCTCCCCTCGCCGAGCTCCGACTACCGCCGACTACCGTTGTGAGCTCCTCCGCCTCCGGTTGTGACGCCACGGTGATGCTGCCACCGCCTCTCCTTCATTGCCGGTGATATCCCCCATCTGATCCCCCCCTCTCTTCCTGGTTGATATCCAACATGCCAGTAAGTGATCAATCGCTTGTCACCTCCCCCTGCCTTGTTGCTTTTGGTGGCTCTCAATTGTGACCGTGGTTTTCTTGTGAATGAATAGATCAAGATAAGATTGCGGACATCGACAGCGAGCACCTCGGCATCCCTGACTCCGAGTACCAGGCCATCGTCCGCCTCTTCGTCCTAGACTCGTTTTCGCACACTGTTCGGTAAAATAGCCATAACTTTTGCATACGAACTCGGATTGCGGCGTTCTTTGGCTCGTTGGAAAGCTAACAAAAAGTCAAGGTCATATTCTCTTCGCGAGGTCTTGAAAAAGTGAAAACCCCAAAAAAGGTCGTTTAGGGCCTCAAAACGGCCTCCGAAGTTTCAGAATTCGAATTTTTTTGCAATAGAAAATACTATCACAAACGGTTCTAAACAATAACCATCTGTGATAGTCTATTTTCACAGACGGTTCTTGTTGAACAAATGCTCAGGAAAATAGACTATCGCTGCATTGTTATTGTTTAGAACCGTCTATGATAGCTTTTTTACAGACGGTTCAAAAACCGTCTGTGATGACCTCGTAGTATCACTAACCCATAAACTCAGACGGTTCAAAAAACCATCTGTGATGACGATTTTGAACCGTCTGTGATTACCTTTTCTCTAGTAGTGGCTTGCTATTTTGTCGACAATAGGTGATGTAAACAGCAGCGACAACACGCATGATAACAGCGGCAATGGTAGTACTGTGGTTGTTGAACCAGTAAAACATCCTGTGCAAACACGATTAAGAGATGGTGTTCAGAAACCAAAAGAGTTCAATGATGGAACGATTCGGTATGATCTTGTTAGAAGAAAACATGCAAATCCACATCTCATTTGGAAGTTCTAAAAGAACCTTGCTAGAAAAATGCAATGGATCAAGAGTTCACAACTCTATTGAAGAACTAGACTTGGCACCTCGTTCCTTCTGATCATAGCCGAAACATCATTGATTGCAAATGGGTGTTCAAATTAAAAAGAAAATCAGACGGGTCGATTGATCGACACAAAGCTCGGCTAGTAGCAAAAGGATTCAAACAAAGATTTGGGATTGACTAGGAAGATACTCTCAGTCCGGTGGTGAAGTCAACCACAATTCGGCTCATACTATCTTGTCGATGGTCTTCTTTGAACCCCGATTTACAGCTTATTTGGTACGTGAAGTGGGTGCTTTTCCTTCAGTACTTGGGCATTCCTATCCACTTTAAAAGTTAAGGAATAGTGATTGGAAAGGGGTAGAGGATAGAATTGAGAAAAAGCTTAGTAGTTGGAAAGGAAAAAGTATGTCTGTGGGGGGACGTTTAGTACTTATTAACTCGGTACTAAGCAGTCTGCCTATGTTTATGTTTTCTTTTTTTAAAGTGCCTAGACAAGTCCTCAAGCGTCTAGATTTTTATCGTTCTAGATTCTTCTGGCAGAGTGACAATCATAAACGTAAATACAGACTCGCTAAATGGAGTGTAGTTTGTTCACCCAAAGAGCATGGCGGGCTAGGTGTTCCAAACTTAGACGCAAAAAATAAAAGCCTTCTTGGGAAATGGCTATTTAAACTGCTTAATGAAGAAGGTGTTTGGCAATCGTTGCTAAAGAGAAAGTATTTGGGAGACAAAAGTCTTTCGCAGGTGGTTAATAAGGCTGGGACTTCTCATTTTTGGTCGGGGCTTTTGAAAATTAAAGATCATTTTCTTCGGTTTGGGTCTTTCTAGGTTCAAAATGGAAGGCAAACTAGGTTTTGGGAAGATACTTGGTTAGGTGATTCTCCATTGAAAAGACAGTATCCTCTTCTTTATAATGTGGTAAGGCGTAAGGAGGATACTGTGGCAACTATTATGAGATCGACACCCTTAAATATTTCTTTCCGTAGACCTATTATTGGTCCCAAGTTACATGCATGGAATCATCTAGTTTTGAGAATTACTAATTTACAGTTAAGCTCTCAAAAGGATACCTTTAGATGGAATTTAAATAAATCTGGTCTGTTTACGGTCAAATCTTTCTATGGGGCTCTAATTAACAATTATCAAGTCCCTATTAGGAATTTATTTTGGCTAATAAAAATTCCTTTAAAAGTTCAAATTTTCCTTTGGTATCTCAAAAGAGGGGTGGTCTTAACGAAAGATAATTTGCTTAAAAGAAATTGGAGGGGAAGCAAATAGTGTTGTTTCTGTATTAAAGAGGAAACAATTCAACATCTTTTTATTGATTGCACTTTTGCGCGTCTCACTTGGTGGGTTGTCAGTTGTGCGTTTAATTTATCCCCTATGAGCATAGCAAACATGTTCGGGAATTGGTTAGCTGAAATTCCAACAATGTTAAAGACACAACTCTTGGTGGGAGCTAGTGCCTTATGTTGGTCTATCTGGTTATGCTGGAATGATGCCGTTTTTAATAAAAAGATTGTTACTAATCCTTTCTGAGTTATACTTTTGACCGCATTGGCCGAGGGCTTGGGCAAACTCAGTAAATCGAGACGTATGAGTCCATGGATGGAAGCATCTGTCTGGAGGTTATGGCGAAACAAATTTTATATGCTCATGGGTGGCGGTTTAGTCAAAGAATTTGTAATGATTGAGTTTAAATTTCAATCAAGATTTGCTTGTAAGACTTATGCCAGTATTAACAGTTTGGTTACTATGATAACTTAAACTTTTTAATAAATTAGGCTGTGTGCATCTTTGATGCAGAGGCCGGAAGAGGGTGTCCTCTTCCATTATCTAAAAAGATGTACATAATACGTTTCTTCACGGCATTCTAGATGAGGATATGTTCATGAGGCAGCCACCTGTCCAGACTGTATATCGAAAGAGCTAGGGCTATCTACTCCACATAATATGTGTATACACTGGATTTATACTCTGTAGGCTTGTAGTAATGCCTCATGCGTGCCTAATTAAGTCAGCAGCTCCAGAATTTTCGTACTTCAGAAATAGCTAGATTAAGGACAAGGAGTCAAGGACACATAGTTTTTTTGTCATAAGACCACTGTGCCGGATAACATGGGTGGATCGAGAGGCGCACTGGACACCTGGTATAATTTTATTTTACTTTGTTATAGCTTATATATTCCAAGATGTGCATCCCGCAGCCTAAATCCTGCACCTGAAATACGTATATTGACCTCTGGTCGTTTTCGTTACGGATCCGAAGCTGCCTGATAATAAAGCCCATAGTCACTACTGGATTCCGGCTCTTTGCCGAGTGCCTCAGGCACTCGGCAAACGCTCTTTTGCACTCGGCAAACGCTTTGCCGAGTGCGACACTCGGCAAAGGGCACTCGGAAAAAAATTTATCGGCAAAGCAATCTTTGCCGAGTGCCTTTTGCTCCGCACTTTCGGTAAAGCTTTCGAAAGTGCCGAGTCAAGACTCGGCAAAGAAAAGGCCCGATCCACGGTGCCGGCCCGTTGGCAACCACTTTGCCGAAGTGCCAACCCGTCCCGCACTCGCGCGATTTTTAATTTTTTTTAAAAATTCTTTGAGTGCCATGGTCATGGCACTCGGCAAAGCTGGAAAACGGGCTTTCAAAGCAAGATATTCGGCTCTGCACGAAAGTGCCATGACCATGGCACTCGGCAAAGGGGTCCTTTGCCGAGTGTTGCACTCGGCAAAGTGACCCAAAACTGCGTTTTTTATTTATTTTTTACATTCCATCACGACAAACAAATCCATCCAAACATATATCACATCCATCACATATATATCTCATCCATCACATATTTATCACATCCATCACATATATCACATATATAACAATAAGTGCTCAAGTCCATCCAAACAAATCCACAAGTTCATCACAAGTATATCACAAGTCCATCACCAAGTGAACAACAAATGAAAATACAACTAGCATTCATCTCGAAGGTGGCCACTGCGACTGTGGTGAAGGAAAAGCTCCATCATTCGGAGGCGCATGAGGTGGATTATTCGAACCCGCCGATTGAGGCTGCACAAAGGAGAAGAGATTGCATGTGAGACAAGATTACATTAGATACCTAATCTAGGAAGGTATAGGTCATACAAGCAAAGCACAAGCGAAAGCAAAAAACTTTCATACTCACAGGAGTAGCTGCATTTGCAGGACGCGGAGGCGGAGGTGGAGCCAACACCCAGTGTGCACAAATAAGCCCGTAGATGTTGCCCAAGACCTTGTAGGAACTCCGTAATGTCCGCCAGCCTCTGCGTCTGGGCCTACCGCTCGGCCTGCTCGGCCTCCAGCTGGGCCGACATCCTCTGCTACTCGGCCTCCAGCTCCTGACGTTGCCTCATTTCTTGTTCCAGCCGGGCCTGCAATATTTCACTCCAATGTTTCAGTAATGCAAAGCTAATAAATGTGTGTAAAGATCAATGTACGACGAGTAAAACAGAATAACCTCGAGTCGTCGACCGGTCTTTGTCTGTGATCTGCCGCAGGTGTATGGCGGGCTCTCGCCGTGCTCGTGCTCGGATCGGGAGAGAGATGGAGTAGAGGCCGTGTCGATGAGGTGCCGCCAAGCCGTAACCGCCCATGCTTCTTGCCTTGTCCCACCCTCATGACGATCTCTCCATCAATGTCACCGGTGCTCGGATCATGCTCGCCCATGGGCCGACCTTGCCGCCGACGTGTACTCACCGATGCGGTGTGGACGCCGGTTCGGGTTATGTCGCGCGGGCGGGTCCTCCGAGTTGAAGGAGGCGTCGGACGTCGCCTTGCCCTTGTGGGCCATACACCATGCCCGAAGTCCGAGCAAGGTGGCCACTATGTGACGCCGATCGCGAGAAAGACAAAGAAGATAATTAGAAATCGGCGAATTGAGCGTCACAATAGATAAATGAATTCGTGTACCCATGCTTGTTTGTATGCGGAGAAATTGCGGGTCGCCTTGATGGTGTCTTTGGACCTTGCATCATCAAACGACGGTCCGGGCATCACTGTGCATCCGAGATACTCTGCGTGAACCACTTGTCCACGATCATCGCCCAGACTCGGGATACGATTGGCACCACCAGGGAATCATCTACACGTCATCAAGTATTTGACATATAAGAAGATCAAATTAAACGTACTTAATCTCAAAACGAATCAATATTAATATTCTTCATCTACCTCAAGGTACTGGTCCCGGGTCAGCGTCATGTTTCTTGCGTCTTTCTTGGTGACCTTCTCTCCAAGCTTCGACCCGTGGTAGGTTACGATGGCCTGGATGCGCACCTCGTGATGCATGTCGGTGATGAGTTTTTTACAAGCTTTGGTAGCCACCTGGTCCGCCCTGGCCTCAAATCCTCACCGTGATCTCGAAATAAGTCTGCATACAAACGCGATGTATCCATTCATTATTTCAAGAAAAGTCCAATGAATGCGATGTATTGAGCAATGTTGTGCGAGGAAGACTTACCCAAAACTCCGCCTTCACCCGCGCCGCCTTGTTGGGGTACTCCGCATCGGGGCCGAAGGCGTAGTGGTCAAACGAGTAGGCGGCTCCGTCTTCCGGCCAGACGTGACAATGCCGGGTAGTGTTGCTGCATGAAGACCCAGATGCCATTGGCGGAGCGCGGCGCTACCACCGACACAACCACCCGGCCTCTGCACAAGTGATTAAGAAAAATTATTAGTTTCTCTTTTTTCAACATATCATATGAGTAGTGGTGACAACATCTAAAGTTACTTACTTTTGTTCTTGAGGCGAATCATCAAGGCGTCGGTCCAGATGCGGAACTCGAGGAGGCTCGCGGGACCTCGCAAGTAGACACTCGAAGAGGAAGAGGAGGAAGCGGAACCCGTGCCTACCGCCTCCTCGTCGCCCTCGTCGCCCCTCCTCCTCGCCGTCTGCCGAACTAGCTCCTCGGCCAACTCGCCCACGGGCGCCACCTCCTCCTCCTCCTCCTCCTCCTCCTCCTCCTCCAAAGACGTCCTCACGCGGCGTGGGAGGAGACGGCCTCCCGCGGCGGTCCTCCTCCTCCTCTGTCAGAGACCCTCCACCTCCTCCTCCGCAAGGCGTGGTCTCAGTAAAGCGAGACACGCCCCACGACGGCCGCCCGCCATCTTTGTTCACTCACCGCAATTAAAAAGAATAAGCAAGACGTAATTAGAAATAGATGCAAAATGAACAAAACATAATTACAAAAAACATAGTAATACATGTATTAGAAATAGATGCAAAATGAACAAAACATAATTATAAAAAACATAGTATTACATGTATTAGAAATAATCTTCATGATTGGGATTATTTGGATCATAGGTCTCGCCATCACTATCAACATTGTCCAAATCATCAACACTATCCGAAGGAGGAATGTTGTCTTCATTGTCATTGCCTAAACGTAATCGCCAAGCATTTGTAAGTCCTTCACGATCGCACCTCATCTCCAGCGTCCTCGTCATCAACCCTTTCATTGTCTACTTCCATTCCTATCGCTCGGCTAAGTCTATCTCAAACCTCCTTGTAGCCCTCTTCTTGAAAGAACTCTCCATCATATGTGTTTGGGTTGAAGTTGTAATCTTCATCGTTTGGGGACAGTAGTTTACCGTGTGGCGATACCTTGTACACAATAGCCCAACTCTTAAGATGCTCTTTGTCTTGGCACGCCAGATGGCGATAATAAACTCGACGGCTGTTGAGCCACAATGTAGACATCTTTTCCTCGATAGACGGAATCTGTCGAATCTCGACTAGCCCAAGCTTAGGGTTCGTCTCTTACTCGTGATGAAACCGGTGGCATTTGAATATGACAGATTAAGAGGTTTGGAACCATAAAATAGAAGTTCGTAGATTTCTTCAATTCTTCCATAATAGTCGAGGCCATCAGTGCCGGGCGTAAAAACTCCGCTGTTTGTGGTTTTTCGATTGGGCCGACTCTGCTCGTAGCTTGCTATGTGAAAACGATATCCATTCACGTCATAACCGGTAAATGACTTGACCCTAACGACACGTACCGCTTGCAACTTTGTCTCAACTCGTCACTTATAGACGATCGGTTTGGGCCCGCAAGCTCAAGCAGATAGATCGTTATATTATTGAACGCACGATCAACTTGGAATGTCGAACTAAGTCACGAGCTAAATTGACAAGACCTTCTGCTTGAACCAAGAAATGAAATCGGGGCTCCTCGTCCCGCACCTCGTGAAAGAAGGGTATCGTTTCTGGGTAGGATCCCTTGATTCATGCCAGATTGACGAAGAAATTCCCTGCACTAACGAGAAACAAGGGGTTGGACGAAGAAACAAGGAGGATTGGCAGATTGAAACAAGTTCGTTGAGAACTTACCCAATGAACTACCGCACCTCGACAAGGTTGGTGAACACATATAGCATGATACTACGCCACTCTTCATTTTTCAATTGCTTAGTGGTCGATGCACTTGCGCTTCCGAGTTGCCCTTGGAAAAGGCTGAGGTTCGATTCATTTTCGCCAGCATTGTAACGAGGGGGTGGATTATAAACGCTAGGAAGGTTCTCAGTGTAGTATTTCTTTGTGAAGTTTGACACCTCCTCCAGAATGTATGCCTCTGCAATGGAAGCCTCAATTTTGGCTTTATTTCTACATTTTTTGCGAAGAGTCTTGAGACATCTCTCGATTGATAGCACCAACGAACTGCGACGGCCCCCATACGTGCCTCATACGGAGGTGCACAATCAAATGTCAGATCGCCAAGAAAAAGCCGTGGAAAGATCTTCTCCAACTTACAGAGCAACACGGTGCCACTTTTTCCAAGTCATCAATGACGGTCCGAGATAGCTCCTTGGCACAAAGTGGCGGAAGAAATAGCTCAACTCGCCAAAGACTTGCCGGACATGCTCAGGACATAGCCTCGAACCATCGCCGAAGAAGCCGCCAATCCATATGTGGTAGTCATGACTCTTCATCCCGCTGATTCGCAGAGTGCCTAAGTTCACTCCCCTCTTGATTCACAGATACCCATCAGGAACATTAGCGTCTCGATCCATTCAAGTACTTCCTCCTTTGGTCCTTTTTCAAGACGAATTCTGCCTTAGGCCTTCTCCATGTCTTGCCGCGACTAGGAGGTCAGATCTCTTGATTTGGTCTATCGTGATAACGCTGCTGTGTCCACTCTAGCCTTAGGGTTGTCCTTAGACTTTTCGGTGTCCATGAGTGTTGCCCAAAGTGCCTCTACGACATTCTTTTCAAAGGTGCATTACATCAATGTTATGTGGCGTAAGAAGGTCATCGAAATAGGGAGCCTCGTCAAGCCCGACTTATGAGTCCACATATGTTGCTCACCATATCCCACAAAACCACCTTCTTGATTGGGCACGAGAGTATCTATGTGAGCATGAACCTCGGCACCAGTCATCATCCGCGGTGCATGGTCTATCACTACGACACCTTTCGTAAAGTTCTTGATGTCTTGTGCGAATGGATGGTCAAGAGGAGGAATTGACGATGTCCGTCGAAGCAGCAGTACTTGCCACCCTTGTGCAACCAAATGAACCTCACACCTTCCTTGCATATTGGGCATGGGAACTTCCGTGAACACACCAGCGCAGAATAACCCATACGCCAGAAGTCATGCAGGAGTAGTGGTACCAAACGTGCATTTTGAAGCTTGTCTTTGTAGCTCGGTCGTATGTCCATACCCCTTCGCCCCAAGCACGGACCAATTCATCAAACACGGGCTCCATGAACACACCCATATTACTCCCCGTGTTCAGGAATTATCAACGACAAGAATACGTTATGTCGCTGAAAGGAGACGCCGGGGAGATTGAGGGGATAACGAACACGGCCAACATGTGTATGGGGCAGCCATCATCCATAAGGATTGAACCCATCCGTTGCTAGCGCGACACGCATATTGCGAGCCTCATCCGCTTCTCACGATGTTTGTCATCAAAGCGGGTCCATGCTTCACCATCGGATGGATGTACCATCTTGTCGATTGTACCGTTTGCCATTTTGTGCCATGTCATCATTTCATGGATTCCTCGGTCATGTATAGCCGTTGGATCCTCAGAGGAACGGAAGGTACCGTGAGGATTTTCACGGGATCGAAGTCGCCTCTTCCGCCATCACGAGTCTACCTCGTGTACCGGAGGATTTACACTTTGGACAAGGCTTTGCATCCTTGTGTTCTTTCCAAAATAGGACGCACCCTTCGAACAAGCATGTATCTCGCTCATACGGCATCTTAAGTGCACGAAGGAGTTTCGTGACTCGTACATGCTCTTTGGCGTAATGTGGCCCTCCGAAGCGAGGTGCCAATCACGGCCAACATCTTATCGAAGCCTTCTCGACTCAGTTTAACTCGGACTTCAACCCCATTAAGCGCCCAATGGCATCCGGTTGAGACACCGTTGACCGATCGTGAAGGGGTTTCGTGTCGAGTCCATCATGTCGAGAACGCCTGCGCGGTTGCCTCCATCTCCTCCTTCTCACGTCCCTCATCGAATCGCCCTGGTGAAAGTCATCTAACATGTCCGCTACCCCAAGATCAAGATCATAAGCCTCGACGCGTGGTCTCACCACCTCCTCTCTCATCGATGGGCTTCACCATGGTGGACCCACCGGTGTAGTCCCGCAGAATCCATTCTTCAAAAGATGTTTACCCATGTCCACCTTGTTTACCCTTCTCCTGCTTCCACATTTGTCGCAGGACACAAAACTAGACAATGTCCTTTAGCACCTTGCCAAATGCACGGTTCAAGAAAGCATCGGTCTTGTTCATCCATTCCGTGGTGTAATCACTCTGACTTCTCCGGCCCGTGTACATCCACTCACGGTCCTCCATCCTTTAACATATATAGCGGCGAGTAATATAAACATCAATTGCATCTACACGACGCTCCTACTATCTAATAGGTGAGGATAGGTCCTAATCCTCACGCGAGATCCGTAGATGAGGTTAGTTTCCATGCTCTACTCCTATTCGAGACATAATTTAAGAAGATTTTCTCATTGTTCTCCAAATACACGTCCTGCCAGGGAGAGTGTGTATCCGGAGAACAACAGGGAGATGATGCCGAAACTCTGTCTCGGATCGGAGCAGACCATGGAAACTAACCCCACCTACGCATCCGCGGGCTGTCCAAAAAACGTGGACAATTCGAAACAGATACGGTTTTAGATATGGAAATATCTGCATATTTCCAACCGTATCTCTTTCGAACGGGAGACGCCTAACTGGGTTACGTGATCTACGACCATGATACGGAAAGAGGGGTTATACCTAGGGTGGCGGTGGAGTCAGGCTAGCTCCGACTGGCTCTTCTCTGCAAAAAAAGAAACATAAAACTGTCAATACAAAATTGATCGTGCTTCAGAGGTGTTCTACTGTTCTTTGAATCATACCCTACGGATGCTAAATCATTTCGTTGTAACACCCAACCATATCAAATTACCACACACAAAAAACACATGCCTAACCCACAGCAATCCAATTAAACCGGTACTAGTATTCTTACGGATTAAGATCTTTGATCCGCCCAAAACCACAACCATCCGACACGCGAATCCTAATCGCAAGCGCCGTCACATGCTACGGAATCACCCAAACGCTAGTTCACGCCGAGTCAATAAATCAACAAAATCATTGGCCTAGGATCCCAGACGCCGATGCTCTAGCACATCATCCGTTATACCGTAACAACAAGACAATGAAAGGGACCGCAAAGATGATCCGAAATTCTCGGTTCATACAAAGTCGAGTCGTAGCTCTGTGAGCCCCATAACGGATATCAAGTTAAGATAAGGAGAACGAGCCAATATCTTTGGAAGGCATCGAACGCCTTATATACTTTAGGTTAAAAGAACCTCGAATATTAGTGATTTTCGCAATGTTTCAACCTTGAACCAATTCTTACAAGTTAACCCAAAAGCATTTCTGTCTAATTCACTATCAAGCTTGTTAAATATAGAAAGCAAGCAATCATCGATAGACAATGATATAGTTTCCAAAGTCGTCATCCATTGTATCTCTTTCCAAATTTTCACTAAAATTGACAGACTCTTGAGTTAGTTAGAAGATGAAAGGTTTAGAGGGTATCCACAAGATCCACAGTTGCCAATAGACATGTAATTATTGTCAAGAACTCATGCGGACAAAAAAGGAAAAGACTTACAAAAATACCCAAAGTTTTCATGTAGAAGGCATATAGCATTCAAAAGATAGTATTAGGTTGGAAAAATGGTGGAACAATCAAGTCGGCCTTAGTCATTAATAATAAGAACAATGCTACATTAAGTCATCGTAACAAGAAAAAGCTAGTCTTTCATCAATACACAAAGAATTGGAATAAGCTTATGTTATGCAAATTGAGTATTGTGCTTACTATTGCATTAAGAGCATTGTTCAATCCATCACATGTATCATAAATCAAATAGAGGATATCATGCAATTTTGATTACATGGAATAAGGATAAATGGAGTTACCAACCTCTCCACTAATCAAACAATAAAGTCTCGCTTTTTGATAGCCTCTTGAAGATATATGACTGTGATCTAAGAAAATATAGTCGAACTTGTGTACATACACTTACAAATGGAGTGCTTCTCCAGTCCACAACCATATAAGTGATATAACAGAACTTGTGTACAAATGGAATGCTTCTCCAGTCCACAACCACAACCATATAACTGAAGTATAGAACTTGTGTACAAATGGAATGCTTCTCCACCACAACCAAGAACCACATAATTCATAGTTTTAAATGTACATTGCACAACAAAAAATAGAGTCAAGTTCAAGACATTAGTTATAATGTTGCATAGCCAAATTCATAACACAAGGCATTAGTTATAATGTTGCATAGCAAAATTCATAACACGCTTGGTCGGGAGGACTTCTCGCCTTGGGGGCTCTGGGCCGGGGAGCTTCGAGTGGGGAGGCTCGCCACCGGGAGAGCTCGAGCAGGGGCCAGGCCACGGGAGAGCTTGCAGGGGTGTTCAAGGCCACGGGAGAGCTTCGGAGAGGGCAAGCGCCACGGGGAGACTTCGGAGGGGCCAAGGCCACGGGAGAGCACCGAGCCGGGCAAGACTAAGCGGAGGGGAGCGCCGAGCGAGGGGAGATCGCCACGGGAGCGCCGAGCGAGGAGCTCACCAAAGGGGAGCGCTGAAGTGAGCGGCGCTGAAGCAAGGCGGCGCGGCGCGGGCGGAGGCGCGGGCAAGGCTGAGGCGTGGGGCATGGGCGGGCGCAGAGGGTTTGGCGTGTGGGAGGCAGGCAGGTGGGCCGACTGGCCGGCATGGAAATCTTTGCCGAGCGCCCGATCCCAAGACTCTAAGAAAGAGGGTTTTTAAAAAATTCAAAAATTCTTTCCGAGTGTCAAAAATGACACTCGGCAAAGATCCCACTTTGCCGAGTGTCACACACTAAGAAGAGCTCGGCAAAACTTCCTTTTCCGAAGTGTTATTTCGACACTCGACAAACTATATTTTTCACTTTTGACCTCCAAACTTTTACGTAGTCCTCATACAATACACAGTACTCCATGTTCCAATGCTTGCAAACCAAGAATCTCCAAGAAGTTGTCATGTATTCTTCTGCTTTTCTAAGGTTTGCAAGCATCGACGTGACAACTTGCGCGAAACCTTCTCAAATTTTTATCACACCTCCACATATGATATCATGACATCTTGACAAGTTTCACGATTTTTGACTTCGCTTGCTTTTTATACAATTTAAAAACAACTCGACCGCAAGTTCGTGGTCATGTTTCGTGAACAAGATGTTCAAATTGGTGGTCTGCTCGTTACTACTCACATTATACTAAATAACATGAATATCATTTTTTCCATTATTCAATGACTAGCGCTTATAATTTGAATTATCCAAGAAAATTCAATTAATTGAAATAAATTAAAGAAATATAGAAAAGTCCGAGAAATGTGCCACATTGGAACATGGAGTACTGTGTATTGTATGAGGACCGCAGAAAAAGTTTGGAGGTCAAAAGTGGAAAAAATATAGTTTGTCGAGTGTCGAGAAGACACTCTAAGAAGCGCACTTTTGTCGAAAGTGTCTTTTTGGACACTCTAAAAGGGTTAACGCGTACGCACGGCCGTTAATCTGTGGTGCCCTTTGCACGTTGTTCTTGTTTGTCGAGTTCGACACTCTAAGAAACCATATTTTTGCCGAAAGTGTAATTGTTTGTCGAGTGCTCAAGACTTAAGAAAGTTCTCTTTGCCGAAAGTGCCGATGTTTGCCGAGTTCTTTATCTCCGCACTCGGCAAATAGTTTTGCCGAAAGTGCCCGATAAAAAGCACTCGGTAAAGTATGGGACACTCGGCAAAGAAGCCGTCTCCGGTAGTGAGTATTGGCCAGTGAGGCATGCACATACGTATACGTGCACACGACAGCGCAGTAGAGTACTTTTGCAATGGTCCAGAATTATATATCTACCGATCGATGTAAGTATAAGTATCAAGCTAGCTTACCTAGCGGGGCGTTGGCTCCATTTATATGCGCATTATGCCATGTGGACCAACACGTGTACTGTTGCGTAGCCAATTATTTCGACACGAGTTGGCCCCACCAACACATGGACGTGATGTGTAGACTGACATCGTTGCAGGCCACGGGAGATCGATCCATCGGATTGGATTATCTCCCGGCCGCATCATATCTGACAGCGAGTTAATTTGGTCCTCGCCAGTTAAAATCTTTCACAAATGTATAGGGTATTTTTAGTTAATTTTGGGGTGAAAACATAACGTACGGTTGCTAAAAAAAGCAGAGAGACAGACTTGTACGATATATAGCAAGCGAGAAGAACAAACACGAAAGAAAAGGTCGAGCACTGAGGAAGAAAATTGCGCCTAATTTCTCCAGGAGCACGGGAAGCGAAATTTCCGTGGTGGTCGAGCACAGAAACAACGGGATTCAGCTGAGTGATGCAAATCAATGGGACGTCCGGTTAGGTTCAAGCATCCACCGAGCTATCCTATCGGCCGGATACTCCACTCACAAGTCACAGAGCACCAGAGGCGAAACGTAGCTAGACAAGGTGGTTCATTTCTTCTGCATTTTGGACCACCCGTGAGCCGAATTGGAGTGCCAGAAACGGCATGCAACAACTAACAGCGGTCAATGGTGCGCCACAAGCCCACAAAAGAAGTATACTTCCTGCCCACCAACCCACACACACCGTCGGTCCATCACCACATTGATACAGAAACACCTTGGTAGAATCCAGAGCTTACTTTGGCCTTGAGTTCAAGGATGTGATTAGCGCTGGGATGTATAATCCGAATGTTAGTATCGTACGTCGCGACTTGCTGTTTGATCTCGTGCTATGGGGTTCAGCCGTCTGATCTCGGTGTGTTTTTACTTCCTCCCGAAACAAGTGAAAGTAGCCCCATGCAACATCACGCACCCCCAACGCAACAAAAAAACATCGGGCGAGTTCGAAACGAAAAAAGACTAGGAAAAATAACATATTCTCACTGAAATTGAATGGAAACGGTATATAACCTAGCGCGCTTTAAAACTAATCCAGATAATCCAATCAAATAAATTTCGATGTTACAATATTGCAACATTTAAAAATAATAGTAGCAACATCCGAAAATAATTGTTGCGACATCAAGATATTTGCAATATTTAAAACTAACTTATGAAACATTTTGATTTCATGTCTGCAACAATCGGCGACAATAGTTGCAACATTGAGAAAATCTTGAGGAAAAAAAGTTTCGTTTCAAGAAATTGCTGCAACATCTAAAATCACGCATTGCAACAAAAAAAAACCTTATAGCTACAAAAAAAAAACTTATAGCTGCAACAAATGCCAACATGAGCCGTGAGAACCCAACAGAACCTTTGCAAAACGCCTTGTGGTGGCTGGACTTGTGCCTACCGAGCGCCTGGTACAAGACGAACGTCTTCCCGTAGACCGAGCACCGGAAGCAGAGGTCTCATATTGGCGTGGAGGCGAGCGCCACTTTTAACAAGGCTGCCTCCCCTCGCCTGCCCGGCCAAGGCCTGGTGAGTGCATGAGGCAGATGGCGAGGCAGTCCTCCTTCCTCAACGCCAGCATGGGGAGGGAGAGGGAGAGGAAGAGCATGGTTGGGTCAAGGAGAGACTCCAGGCAGCGACCATGGTAGCTAGCTAGCTCTCAAATACTGGTTTTCTTGGACTTTCAGTTCCTAATCATGTCGCCGCGCACTGGGCAATCAATCGAGCGATTTGGAGTTGGGAGGCATGGAGTTAGAAAGCATCGGAATGGGTGGTTGGTGTTTGGCCTTGTGGTGGTGTGGATGGATAAAGGTTAGATATGGATAGCTATACAAGTGGACATGATGACTACATGTTGACGGCGGATAGAAGCGTCCAGGTCGAACCTATCGCTCCGGACGTAAGGACTCTATCAATATCCTAACTTTAAATATTACTACATTCGTTTTTTATTAGACGGTCGTTTTAGAATACGTGTAGGTGCAGTTAACATTTTAAAACTTTGATCGTTATTATGCACAGAAACATTTTGATTTATCACGTGGAAACGGTGTCACTAGATTGGTCATCAAAAATACTTTCATGCCATTATATTTTTAATAATTTTTACTAACCTATCGATGTCTAAAATGACAAGTAAAAAACGAACAGAGGCAGTAGCTATAGCTGCGTTATGCAGTGGGCGAGGTACGCCTCTCCCTAGTAGATACGATCCACTGCATGCAAAGACCGACCGATCGAGAGCTCTTAGCTAGTCTCCCACCAAATGATGTCTCGTAGAAACACGCAGGAAAGTCCATTAGCTCTTTGGAAGTTCGCATGCTTTAATTTGGCCTGTCGGCGCACTGACCACCCACGGATCGCGCGCACTGCCCAGTGCCCACCCACGGCCCGGGTACGAGCATCCAAAATTTCCAAATTATTTGTGCAAACTCGACAAGACGTTATATGGCAGTCACCTCGAGCGTGGAATTTAAGGTTGAGTTCTATGCTAGGGAGCTAGGTTTTGTGTCTTATCGTGTTGAGAGAGAGAGAGAGATATATATATATATATATATATATATATATATATATATATATATATATATATATATATATATATATATATATATATATCGTGGATGGATAACATTATAATAACTGATTCTTTGGATCACGGTGTAAGGGATCTCAGAGTATGTACAGTAGTTTGTTTCTTAGCTTATTACTAAGAGGAGGTAGAGTACCCAACCTAATAAAAAGAAATAAGTCTTCCAATAGATTGTTTCTTGAGCTTGTGTCTAAGACTTTAATTGTTACAAGTGTGCATGATTCTTAATGATCAATAATGAAGTACAACTTTGTGGCCTACATATTTTAGCTCATTTATCATATCAATAATGAAGTCGGGCTGCACAAATGATCTGGTGTATATTTTGATTTAAGACAGTTGGACCCACAAAACGCGTTTTTAGGTAACAAGTAAGTCTCCAATAAAGTATTTGGTTGTTTCTTGTGTCTTAGTATTAACAATTTGCTAGTTTCTTCATCTAGAAACAACCCCACCTTCTCCCCTCCACATCACCTAAATGTTGATGTGGCAACCCCTTAGTAACAGCTGACGTGGACTGTTGTAGATGCTCTTATACAAACACTACAAACTGAATTTGTTGTAATAGATTTCAATGATCTTCATCACTTCTTAGGTATAGAGATCAACCAGTCAAGTGAAGGTTCAGTTTTGTCACAGACAAAGTATACCTTAGATTTGTTATCACGTATCAGGATGGAGAAGTGCAAACATGTCGCCTCTCCAATGTCGACATTAGAAAAATTGTCAAGAACAGAAGAGAATACATTGTCGGTGGCAGAAACAACAAAATACAGAAGTATAGTTGGAGCATTGCAAACTTGACACTAACTAGACCGGACATTTCATACTCCGTTAACAAGGTTTGCCAATTCTTGGAACCTCCTATTGATTTACCTTGGTCAGCCGTTAAAAGAATTATGAGATATCTACAACATATATCAGAAGTTGGATTGGGAATTCGAAAGTCTGCTTCAACACTAATCAGCACATTCTCTGATGCAGACTGGGCTGGGTGTACAGATGACAGAAGATCCACTGGTGGTTTCCTTGTGTTTTTTGGCTCTAATCTCATATCTTGGAGCTCTAGAAAACAAGCAACTGTTTAAAGGTCCAGTACAGAGTCTGAACATAAGGTGCTAGCAAATGCAACTGCAGAACTTATTTGGATTCAATCTCTGTTAGGAGAATTGGGAATTTTCCACACAAAAAAAACAGGGCCGGTTCTTTGGTGCGATAACATTGGCGCGACTTATCTGTCAGCAAATCCCATGTTCCATTCAATAACCAAACACATCAAAGTTAATTTCCATTTTGTTCGTGAAAGAGTAGCGCAAAAGGCGTTGGAAATCAGGTTTATGTCATCGCAGGATCAACTCGCTAACGGCTTGACAAAACCGCTCAGAATGCAATAGCTCAAAACTCTACGGCACAATCTCAATCTTTTGGTTTGTGATTGACGAGGTGTGTTAAGATATTTAGTCTTTGGTCTGTTGTGTAATCCGGTTTTGTTCCCGTGAACGTTTCTGATTCATCTTGTAGCTAGACAGAAATGTATTCGGTCGCAAGCATTCGAGAGAATCAGTAACATGTTCGTTTACTATTCACCGTCCATTGCGTGTATTGTTCATTGTCCGACAAGCGTCAGACAAGAACTCTCCTGCACAGAGTGTGTATTCCTGAGTATAGATACAACAGCCGACATCGTTTGAGATGTGCGGAAGATTCAATTAAATAGATTTTCACATGTGGAACCTTCTGTTCCTGCCGCTAACACGACAATATCAGAATCGTCTATTCTGAATATGTTTCGCAATGCACTAGATCTCAGCTTAAAGCGTAGTTACCCTACAAAACACTTCACCTTTTGCAAGATATTACCAAACCTGAGACGTTCGATGGGCACATCAAACGTACACTTTCCATGGTATATATATATGGCTAGCCCACAGTACAATTTACTCCTCATTTCAACTAGCGATAGGGATCTCTTTGTACTGTTCAAGCTCATATCGTTACTGTCTAGGCTACTGTCGTCATTCGGAATAACGACAAGCTACTGTTGCCATTCCAAATGACGATAATAGCCTAGTTTTGTAGATTTTTTCGACTATTTATTTTTGTAATTTTTTAAAATAATATTATTTCAAAAAAATGTCGCTTTCTGACACACCACGTACAGCTGCTCCAGTAAATGACACATTTCTATCCTCCACTAATTCCACTCACCCAACAAGCCAAGTCAAATAATTGCGCAATTAATCAACGGGCGCCAGAGTCGTGGGAACTGGGAAGAATTCCAAAGAGGAGATACTGATTCCCCCGCATGACACACTGGTTAGCAGTTATCTGTATCATTATACACGCCCTTAGCCAGCCGCATGAACTAGTAGTAAAGCAAAGCAAAAGAGTATCTCTCCGATCCGGGGCAGCCCGAATCACGATGCAAAGATCCACCGGCTTTCGCCTATAAAAGGGGGCCCCCGGCAAGCAAGCAGCAGGCAGCATCTTGCTGGTGAGCGATCGAGAGCCCCACCACCGTCTCCCCCCTCGAGCTCGAGCCTCCTCGTCTCGACGTTTCCGCACCATCTGTCCCGTCTGCCTGCTCGGTTGATCTTGCCATCCCGGCCGGCACGAGCGAGAGGCTTGTTCTTGAAGTAGAGATGGGCACTGTGCTGCCGGAGACCGCGGCGGAGGGCAAGGTCCTCACGGACGCGTGGGACTACAAGGGCCGCCCCGCCGCCCGCGCCGCCACCGGCGGCTGGGCATGCGCCGCCATGATCCTAGGTACACGTAGTTTCACTGCATGACATGCACGATCAACTGTTACTCCGAAGCTGATGTTAGTTTGGTTTTGGTAATTAATGGAAGGCGCGGAGCTGTTTGAGCGGATGACGACGCTGGGCATCGCAGTGAACCTGGTGCCGTACATGACCGGCACCATGCACCTCGGCAATGCCGCCGCCGCCAACACCGTCACCAACTTCATCGGCACATCCTTCATGCTCTGCCTCCTTGGCGGCTTCATCGCCGACACCTACCTCGGCCGCTACCTCACCATCGCCATCTTCGAGGCCGTACAAGCCACGGTTAGTTCGTCGACTCGTAGTCGTAGGCTCGTAGCTAGCCCTGCAAACTCTGCATGCGTACATGTCGCGCGAACACGTGCTGATCGACCGTTGGGTACATGACCGAGTGCAGGGCATGATGATACTGACGATCTCGACGGCGGCGCCGGGGCTGCGGCCGCCGGCGTGCGCGAACCCTAAGGGGGAGAGCCCCGACTGCGTGCCGGCGAACGGGATGCAGCTCGGAGTGCTGTACCTGGGGCTCTACCTGACAGCGCTCGGGACGGGCGGGCTCAAGTCGAGCGTGTCGGGCTTCGGGTCCGACCAGTTCGACGAGACCGACGACGGCGAGCGCAAGAAGATGATGCGCTTCTTCAACTGGTTCTACTTCTTCGTGTGCATCGGCGCGCTGCTCGCGGTCACCGTGCTGGTGTACGTGCAGGACAACATCGGGCGCCGCTGGGGCTACGGCATCTGCGCCGTCGGCATCCTGTCCGGGCTCGTCGTGTTCCTGTCCGGCACCAGGAAGTACCGGCTCAAGAAGCTGGTCGGGAGCCCGCTGACGCAGGTCGCCGCCGTGATGGCCGCGGCCTGGAGCAAGCGCGCCCTGCCGCTGCCGTCCGACCCGGACATGCTCTACGACGTCGACGACGCGGCCGCCGCCGGCGAGGACGTCAAGGGCAAGCAGAAGCTGCCGCACAGCAAGCAATGCCGGTGAGCAATCGATCGAGCACCCATCTTTCACTTTTGTTCTCTAGTTTGCAAGTAGTAATCACTAGGCAGTAGTACCAATATTAACGAATTAACCAGAACGGATTAAAACTTTTAAAGTTGGATTAGTCTCCAAATTAACCTGCCGTTTATGACCTATTCGACGACTTATGGGAGATCAGGGGCGGATCTAGTATAGGAACATAGGTGTACAGATGTACACCTAATTTTTTGGAGGGAAAATCCAGTACTGAACTAGTGTGGGAAGGAGCATGGGATCAGTAGTGTACTAGTGTGGCAGCCGGTAGCGAATGGTAACTTGGTAGTGAACCAGTCATAAACATTTGGTTTTCATTTTCTAGGATCGGATTATGCACAGGATAAAACAAGAGCGGTGTACTGATGTGTTCTTTGGTCATCAGATTGCTCAGCAGTTTGTAGTGCAGGACTGCAGGGTTCACTGCTATTCAATCTTATTCCAAGATTGGGGTAGCCACTAACCAGTAGTTTAGTACGTAGTGAGCAGTTGAGCACCGCAGTTTCTGATGAACGTGTGAATGAAGTTTGCAGCTTGGTCGGCAAAATGCATAGTTGATATGGATAAGTAATTTTGCAATGATTAGCTAATTGCTGCCATCATTGTGAATAAATACATCATGTGGTGTTAGCTTCCTGATCAGAGTATGTAGAAGGGGATGAACCGGTAATGTCACACTTAGTAGCTAGCTCAGTTTGGCTTTAGAGTCAGCAATAACCTGTCAAGGTGAATTAACCTGTTTCATATATAAAAAAAGAGAGTATGTTTTCCAATGCAACCAATAAGGACTATGCCTTGCTTATGTTTTTCAATTTAATTTCTTAGATGTGAAGGGATAGAGTACATTAGATCGATGTTCTTTGCCAGGTGCGAGTGCGACCTATTGTGCTTGTTATCTTCTATAGACTATCTTAGAATAGTTGATCCGGTTTTATTAAGTATTAATTCAATCTTGGACTATCTTCTATAGACTATCTTCTATAGACTCCGAACATTCATCCTGAAAATCTTGGATCCGCCACCGTAAGAGATGCATCATCTAGCTGCTTGTTGTCTGCATCGTGCATGTGGGTCAGAGGCATATGAAACAGGCCAGGTTGTAGGAAAATTGGGAATTTAGTATCCGGGGAGCTCATCATTGGGGGTATACAACGTCTGGTCCATTGCAACATTCGCATCCCCATCAGTCATCACCCGCAGATAATAATTTCTTTTGCCAAAACCAACTCGCTGTAGCTGTAGCTGGTCACTTGCACACACACATATACATGCGTACCAGACAGGGATCAAAATACCGGCAGCGATTTCAGTTTTATCGGTAGGGTCGGTAAGAGTACAAACCTGCCCTAAAAAAATCGGTTTGGATGAATTTTATCCAAAAAATCGAATTAGTTTTGTTTTTGTTTTTTGTTTTAGTTTAAAATCCGAATTTTTTTTAACAAAAAACTGGCCGATTTTCAGCCAATCCGGACTTACTGGCCAAACCCGGTAAAAAATAATTCCGGTTTAAAAAACCATGTACCAAACACGGGTCGCGCACTGGCCAATCACATGATAGTTTACACAAGCTCTGTAGGCTCGCGGCCACGGCCAAAGGTCACACTAAATTGTTAAGTACTTGTCCCACACCGTGTCCGGCCAGATTCGCCATGCATGCATCGGGCATTATGTGCGAGTTTTTGGACACTATTCTAAAGCGAAATAGTAAAAATAGCTTTTTGCACCGCGCTCGATTAAAAGCGTAGAGCGCCTACAGCGCGTCATTTTAGCCGTAGAGCGCCTACAACGCGTCATTTTAGCCAAAAACTCACTACGTGCGGTGATGACTAGCTTTGGATCTTGCGGTGTAGGGCTGCTGCTCTGCGACGTATGTATGACTTGTTTTGTACGGTGTTCCAGTGGCTCATTGACTCATCCAAAGGGCCATCCATGTCTCTCCAAGCCCAAGTGCACATCAAAATTATTCACAAGTAAGGTGTAGTGCTCACCAGTCGCATGCTGAATCGTCCACGCCAGGTTAAAATTACACTTTAATAATGCAGACTATGTCTTGTTTCAAAATAAATAAATGCAGAGTATGTGGTAAAAGAGAAGGGGTTGGTAATTCTTAGCTTAGCGATGATGTTGCAAAAGTGGCTTTAATTTTGGGCCGTCACATATGTAGTCGTGGTCTGGCCGGCAGCACGTAAAGGGTGTTTCAGTTTGCTTCTACTAACTAAGCTATAACTTGGCTTTGGAAATGTTGCTTTCCCTGAATATTCTACTTGAATGTGTTGGCAAAAGTTCATAAAGTTGCATGTATGTTATTTTCAGTGGCGTAGCTAGACCTGAGGCCTTCAGAGCAATGGCTTGAAGGCTAGTATCAAAAGTATATAGAAAATTCGTTGAAAAATTAGCAAAATACATTTTTAGGTCAAAAATATCTGAGCCGGGCCTGAGGCTTGGCCCGTTGCCAGCTCTGACTACGTTCCAAAGAGATGATCAAAACATTGATCGGTTCACGGCACCGATACGGAGTAAGATTGTACCAGCACACAATGTGAGAAAAAATTACCAACTCAGTAACACTTTTCTACCTAGCTAGTAAACGTGACCTCTGACACTAACTGTTGTTGCTACTGCTTCATAATTCGTGCCGGGCTTAATTTCTGTAGGGGGGGAAAGAACAATAACATGGTACAGTGGCTAATGGCGTGTCATGTATATGCAGATTCCTTGACCACGCGGCCATCATCGACCGCGCGGCCGCGGAGTCGCCGGCCACGGCGAGCAAGTGGACAGTGTGCACGCGGACGGACGTGGAGGAGGTGAAGCAGGTGGTGCGGATGCTGCCCATCTGGGCGACCACCATCATGTTCTGGACCATCCACGCACAGATGACCACCTTCTCCGTGGCACAGGCTTCCCTCATGGACCGCGGCGTCGGCGTCTCCGGCTTCCTCATCCCCGCCGGCTCCCTCACCGTATTCTTCATCGCCTCCATCCTCCTCACCGTCCCATTCTACGACCGCCTCGTCGTGCCCCTCGCGCGCCGCGTCACGGGCAACCCGCACGGCCTCACCCCACTCCAGCGCGTCTTCGTCGGCCTTTTCCTCTCCATCGCCGGCATGGCCGCGGCCGCGTTCGTCGAGCGCCACCGCCTCACCTCGTCCTCGCACGGCGTGACCCTCACCGTGTTCCTGCTGATGCCGCAGTTCGTGCTGGTCGGCGCCGGGGAGGCGTTCACGTACATGGGCCAGCTCGACTTCTTCCTGCGCGAGTGCCCCAAGGGCATGAAGACCATGAGCACGGGGCTGTTCCTCAGCACCTGCGCGCTCGGCTTCTTCTTCAGCACGGTGCTCGTCACCATCGTGCACAGGATCACGGGGCACGGCCCGCGCGGCGGCGGGTGGCTCTCCGACAACCTCAACCAGGGGAGGCTCGACTACTTCTACTGGCTGCTCGCCGTGCTCAGCGCCATCAACCTCTGCTTCTTCACGGTCGCGGCCAGGGGGTACGTGTACAAGGAGAAGCGCCTGGCCGAAGCCGGCATCGAGCTCGCCGCCGAGGAGGCCATGGTCGTCGGGGGCCACTGATGCATGCTGGCCATTCATGCATCCACGTGTCCTTGTATAACTTCCGCTTTTCTTCTTCTTCGCATGTGTTTTGACTTGTTTTGCGTGTATTCGGTGGGGTATGCATGATGTATTATGGCAAGGTGTATGTAATCCCGTCGTACATACGTACGTACGTGGAACTAAGGGCATGTACAAGGGTATAGACAGCAGATATTTATAGCAACTCTCTACATCACCTATAGACAGCACTAAAGAACACTCATACAATAGTACAGACAGCTGCTGTCTTTTTAGTTGTCTTTATAGAACACATAATCTTTTAATACTTTTCTTGTTTTTTGTGCTATAGTCGGCTATAGGATTATAGGCATCATCTTTCTCTCTCTTCATTCTCTTTCATCCACGTTAGCAAAAATACTACGTGGTAATAACTATAGACGGCTGACATAAACCTATTGTACATGCTCTAAGGCTGCTCCCAATGCTCCACCTTGGCTAGTATCTTAAGCATGCCATGTAGACAAATTGATGATGTAGCACCATAGTTAATGAGGAGAGATAGTACTCTAGTATCTAATTTAGATACTAGTTTGGGCTCGAAATCCAACGCGTAAAATTTATTGTATAGTCATGCATGTAATTAAATGAAACAGCCTAAGATACTACACCATAAGAAATCATGCATTGGAAAGATAGTATCATAATACTGCTCATGCACTAAGAAACTACACTAAGATATTGTCCATTGGGAGCAACCTAATATGTACGTGTGAGGGTACGTAAAGATAGGAGGATGGAAAGATACGGCCTAATAAGTGTCGAATAGTGACGATCGATACATATCATTCCTCTTGGTAGGAGGCTTTACTACCAAAGGATCTTCTCAAGAAAGTGTCCGATACTTTGTACATCCTATACTAATAGTGTGCAACGCAGGAGGAAGATATTGCCAGTTTAAGGCACATTTTGATCAAGCAAATGTTGTTTTTGTTTATGATGCAACAAACATATGTTGGGAGTTGAGTAGCATTGGCGATAATTGAACCCGTGCAACCTGATAAATGTGTAAATGACACCACCAACCACTGTCTCTATTACGGCAACCTGCGGCATTTGATTCACCCAACCACACGCTTCGATTCTTTATCTAATCCCTCACTTGAAATAAACGTGTTCTTGCAATTGCTGAAACAAACACAAAAACGATGGAGACAAGACTCTCGGATAATTCCCAATTCTAGAGAGTGGAAATGCTTCACTAAAACCCTAAAACAAAGAAATGTTCATGTTTCTGAAATATCAAAATTTGCATTACAACGGAGGTAATACCCCTCCTTCTCTAGCAACTAAAGTCGGCTGCTACATGCTACAGTATTGCTACAGTACAAGGTATGGGTCGCTACTATGCGCTTGGGCTACTACTGTTGGTCAGGTAGTGGACTTTCTGAGATCAAAACTCAATTTGGAATTGGCTTCCTTAAGTACCAGCACTTAAGTCGGTTTCATCCCGGTCAGACCGGAGTTGCGGCCGGTCGGTCCGGTGTTGCAGAGCGGTCAAACTGGTGTTTGCAAACCGGTCAGACCAGTGTGTGCAAACTAGTCAGACTGACTTCTGTCTGTTCCTTGATTATCTTCTTCATCTTGGTTCCTTTGTTGCTGAAGTTGTAGTAGCATGTTTTCCTTAGTCTCCATAGCTTCTTCATGAAATCTTATAACAAGTAAGGTAGAAGCATTAGATAGTAATCTATTCATACGTAAATCATTGTAAACGCTACTATCGAAAACGTCTTCACAGACGATTCAAAAACGTCATCACAGACGGTTTCGTGAGCCATCTGAGTTTGTGGGTCAGTGATGACATGGGGTCATCACAGATGGTTTTCGAACTGTCTATGATGCACACTATCACAGACGGTTATTAACTCAGAACCGTCTGTGATAGCTTATGTTTCACAGATGGTTGGTATTTGGAACTATCTGTGATGGCCTCTTCACAGACGGTTGATATTTGAAACCTTCTGTGATAGTCTCTTTTCTACAAAATCTCCAAGCAGTGTCTGCTTTTGCCTTTAAAACTGGCTTCGTATAGCAAATCGTACACTCCAGTGTGTCAAGATCGACGAAGTGGGCTATGTTTCACCTGAACATTTAGGATGAACATCCAAAGAGCGAGCTAGCTAGTTGAATTGATCAGGCCTCGAGTTAGCTAACAAAGGCTACGAACTATGCGCGCGCGCGCACGTGTGTGTGTAAAGCCGGTTTTAAAGGCAAAAGCAACCACTGCTTAAAGATTTTGTAGAGAAGAGATCAAGAATAGAGAAGATGGGAGGCGAGTTTAGGGAGGAGGCGGCCACTGTTTGGAAAACTCTCACAAGGATTGAGGCAAAACTCTTATGGATAATACTTGAATACAAGTCCAGTGAAACATATAAAATATGTTGAAACAAATAATTAAGACTCAGACAATTACAATCACATCTCGCTCAAGTACTTTAATACCGAGCGGCAAATTTCTTTATACTAAATAAGAAGACCACAAACTTTTGTAAAAAGAACATGAATGGTAATAAGATAACAACATATGGTAAGTTGACGATATCATGTTATGATGTAAAAAAGAGTTTTCCTTAATGGTCAACTCTCTATCTATATAGCAGATAAGAGCAGCAACCTGTAGAAACTCACCTCTATTCATGTAGAAGTTCGTTTACATTCATATGTGCAAACTATGTTTAAGAATTTTGATTCTATAGATTCATAAGCTTTCATTCCAAAATTATTCATGTACAGTTCATCCTATTGTCCCGGAGATTCATTTCATATCTCATCAGTGAACACAACTAGTAACATTTGCGGTTTTCATGTCAAGCAGATAAGAGCAGCAACCTGTAGAAACTCACATATATCCATGAAACACTTACATGGTGTTATTTATCCTAAGAATAGATGGTGATCAGACTTACTATTAATAGACAACCATTTGTTAAGATTCTCTCCAGGAGGCAACCAAATTGTCTCCCTTAGATTGCTACTTCTTAAGGTTGCATCAATGTATTTTTTCAGCAGCACACCCTGCATCATACGTATTGAAAACAAAAAATATCTTTAGGAACATACCATGCAGCAGTCACACACAAACACAACCCCATTCCCCACCTCCAGATCCATCCATCCAGCCAGCCAGCAGTCACAAAGGACAAGACAACGAGACAACAAGGGCAAGGGTGTTCAAACCAATCATCAACCGACAAGCTAGCTAGGTAGCCCACATTGCAACTCGGTTCACATGAATACCAACAGTACAAACCAATAGATCTGTTTTACCTCGATCAACATCACCAGTGTCGGTGGTAAGGTAGCCGAGCGGGGCGGCTTTTATAGCCCCCGCGAGGCGGTGGGAGCAGGGCGGGGCATGGACAACGGCCGCAGAGGGGGCGACGACGTGGTAAGGTGAGGGTCTTTGGGTGGTGCCAGACGGGGTGGCGGCGGCATGGGCGGGTGCGGGCTGTGTCGTGCTGGTGGCGACCTTCTCACTGGAGCAGCCCGGGAGGTGGCGCCGCAATTGCTTAGGGCGCGGGCGCATTGAAGGCGCGGGGAGGACGGTGGCTAGCTCTCCCACTGGAGCAAGGCCGGGAGGTGGCAAGGGGGATGGGACGCGGGCGGCGCTGCGGCGCGGCTTGGCGTGGAGTGCGTCCAGAGGTGGTGGTGGCCGCGCCTCTCCTGGCGTCGCGAGCGACGGGTGGAGGCGGCTCGCGCGAAGTTGTGACCGCGAGGGGAAAGCGGGAAGGAGAAAGGGGAAAGCGGGATTAGGGTTTGGGATTTGACAAATTTTGCCGAATTTGCCAAGTTTTGCCAATTTGGATTTGAAACGGAAATTCAAACTCAAATTCAAACTAAATTTTAAATTTTTGAAATTTTGCAGGTGTTTCAAGCGGTCAGCAACTACTGTAACTGTCCTATCATATCAACCATTTGCATTACATTAAGTGTTGTGTCAATTCTAATTTGCTAGTTGCAGCTATATATATATATATATATATATATATATATATATATATATATTTGGTAGAACCCGAGGGCTGGAACTCGAAAATGCGTACACCCAGAGAGAGAAACTCGAAAGTGTGAACAGTCAAGCTTAATTAGTGAAGTTGAAAATGGCTGCGATTAATATACATATATTCAGAGAGAAAACTCGTAGTTGTAAACAGCCCGAGAGAACTCGAAGTTGCGTTCGCCCTGAGAGAAACTCGAAAATGTAAACGAACAGTCAAGCTTAGTGAAGTTGAAATTGGCTGCAATATACATATATTCTGAGAGAAACTCGAGGTTGTAAACTGCCCCTTTTTTAAAATTTAAAAAATAAATAAAGAAAGAAAGTTGTTGTCAACATCCCGAGAGAGAACTCGAAGATGCATTCACCCAGAGATAAACTCGAAGATGTAAACACCCTGAGGGAGCTTGAAAAGGATTTTTTTAAAAAAAATAATCTATTTTTTATTTTGAATTACAGTAATAATACCATTTTTTTTTATTTTACAGGAATAATCATATGTCGCTCAACCATTGAGCGATTAGACTAAGTCGCTCAGCGGTTAAGCGACAAGTGTCCAAGTAGCTCAACCGTTGAGCGACTTGGTCCAAGTAGCTCAACTATTGAGCAACTTGAACACTTGCCGCTCAACGGTTGATCCTAGTGTGCAGCTCACTAAGCTAACAGGGTATGCATTATGTCCGCTGGGCGACAAGTGTCCAAGTCACTCAACGGGCCTAGTCGCTCAACGGTTGAGCGATTTGGGCTAGTCGCCCAACGGGTAAGCGACATATGATTATTCCTGTAAAATAAAAAAGGTGGTATTATTACTGTAATTCAAAATAAAAAAATAGATTATTTTAAAAAGTGCTGGCTAAATTAAATGTGATATCAGGGAACTCGAAAATGTATGCATACACACATGCAATTAAAATTAATTGTGACGTTTAAGTGCTTAACTAAATTTGTTTTTGAAGAAACCGTCGGCAGACTCGGTCAGGCACGCAGCAATTAATGGAGGTGGTGAACATTTTGTGTTGTGACGTCTGAAGAATATTTTTAGGGCATGCTCTGTCGTCAAAACAGGGTATCGATCGATCTCTTCGTCTGTCGTCAACGTGACAACGTCCCAACTGGTAGCAGGTAATGAAAAGAAAAGTTGGATGTGATGAATTAATATATGGGTAAAAGAGAGCATTCTTACAGCATTCTTTGCTTGAATGTTCATTGCTCCATCTGTATGTAATTAATTAGGCTTTACAGAACCAGCTCGCAGTATTTCACAACAAAATTATTTACCCTGCATGCATGAAGTAGCTAGTTCTTGCTACATGCATGTGAACTAGCTAGCTCATCTGTTAACCAAGCTAACCATACAATAACTAAGCTTAAGTTCACTTTTCAGTAGGCAGAAGAACAATTTTCTAGGAGCTAGATCTTATAGGGATCACTTGTGGGGAAGGGAACTGTTGCTGGATCTACCTTTGTTCATGTGATCAGCAGCTAGAGAAGTTGATCTACTTACTAAATTGGCCAATGGTGTGAACTGTGAAGCTCTCACACGTGCTCATTTTGTTTAGATCCCTGTAACTGAAAGAGTTTTCTGTAATTAGTCTGCTGGGAGCCTGGGATGGGCTAGCTACCTTAGCCAGCTGCTAATGCTAGGAGAGTAGTAGTAGTAGTAGTAGTCTGAAAATACCATGAGTACTTGTTGCCTTTATCGATCAACAGACAGAAACACCGGTGAGATGATCCGCATACACTCTGGCAGCTAGCCTGGCTGGCTGGACGCCGACAGCAATTCCTAATCATACCATCGATGCATGGTTGCAAACTTAGCTGGCTCGCCGTTGGATTTTTAAAAAATATCCATTTTTATTCGAAATTTCAAAATTATACCTGGAATTATTTTTTTTACAAAATTATACCTCTGTCACCGAACCGTTGGACGACCGGCGCCAGTCGTCCAACGGAAAAACGACACCAATATAGTAGCTATACCATTGGGCATTGTGGATGAAGTCGGCCAATGGCCTGGACGACAGTCCTCGCCGCCCAACCGTAGGCAATCGTGATCTCTGTCGCCCAACGGTTCGCCGACAGGAGGCTAGAGGCTGGTTTTTTTTAATTATTGAATCATTTTTAAAAAATATTTGAAAGTTAATCCTCTCGAACTATCCATAACTTAAAAGTAGAGAATCTATCTGTGATTGTGGCACCAGTGTCCGTATACCAGGATGGATCTAATGAGTATGATCCAGCAATAGCAGCAGCTGCCATACGATGATCCTCATATTGATAGGAGTGATCGAATCGACGATAACATTTGAGTGCTGCGTGTCTGGCTTTCCCGCAGACTTGGCATGAAGGCCGTTTCCTGCAGATTTATTGCTATTATTGTTAGAGAAGTGTTGGTTTCGGTTGTCGGTGTTGTAATTTTGGCCACCACCACATCGACCATGGCCTCGACCCCTAAATCCTCCTCCACGTGATGCTGTGTTAACCGACGATCCTATTGATCCTCCAACCTGATATGTTGCATTATTGTGCTCCTAGCGCAATTCATAATTCAACATATGTGCGTATAGGTCGTTGAGTCCAATCGGATCTGTTCGTATGGAAAGAGAAGCAACCAAGGAATCATAATCAACATCGAGCCGACACAACATGTAGATGACGATTTCTTCTTCTTCGAGAGGACGCCCAACAGCCACAGGAGAGTTAGCTAGACTTTTTACTTTGTTGAAGTAATCAATAATATAGAGATCTTTCTTCTGCATCGTGGCGAGTTGTCGCTTAATTTGAATTATCCTTGCTCTGGATTGTGACGCAAACATGCGTTCGAGCGCCATCCACACTTCTGCAGCTGATCCCAAGAACAATACTTGAGACAGTACCTCCGGTGATAATGAAGAAAGAAGTGTGCTTAGGACCATCTGGTCTTGCTATAACCAGATTACATAGTTCGGGTTTGGAACCTGAGATGCGCCGGAATCTGATGTTTGAGTAATCATCATCGCATGAGCTATCCTTGATCCATCGACGAAGCCCAGCAATTGTTGACCTCAAAGGAGTGTCAAGAGCTGAGCTTTCCAGAGAGGGTAATTGTCGCGTGCCAATTTGACGTTGATGAGGTGACCAAAGGAGACAACGGAAACATCCCGCCAGTGTTGATTGCGCTGTTCTGAGATGTTACGGCGCCTGAGATCAACGAGATTAAGCTGGGCGATGTCATGATAGAAGAGGTGGCTCTGATACCATGTGAAAATCTATTTGATTGAATCTTCCGCACATCTCAAACGATGCCGGCTGTTGTATTTATAATAAGGAATACAAAGTCTGTACAGGAGAGGTCTTGTTTGACGCTTGTTGGACAATGAACAGTACGTGCAGTAGATGGTGAATAGTAAACGAACATGTTACTGATTCTCCTGAACGCTTGCGACCAAATACGTTTCTATCTACAAGATGAATTAGAAACGTTCACGGGAACAAGACCGGATTACACAACAGACTAAATACTAAATATCTTAACACCACCTGGGAATAGGATCCTCTGCAGCAGTGGATTGTCGTCAGATTGGAAATCGGACGGTCTAAAAAATGACAGAAGATGAATCCAACATCATATTTGCTCACAACAAGAAAAATCTGACCTGTTTCTGGCATACATTGAGTAGTAGTATGCAAGTGGTATGCGCCCATATGTGTTTCTTCCTCTCAAGAGTCAGGAGACAAATGAAGGTGTCCATTTCTGATGGACAGCCGCTAGCAAGCTCCTAGAAGGACACGCGTTGACATTGCAACTTTCAGACATCCATCTATTGATCCATCCACCGTGGATCACCTATTCCTGCGTGTGCCGACCTCGACTTGTTTCCGTCAGGGCCCACCCTACTAGGATTGCAATTCTCGCAAACAAAAACACAAAGAAAAGGGAAATATCCATGGGTAGATTGCAATTCTCGCAAACAAAAGTGCTCACCGATCACCATCAAGACGAAATTTCTTGAGACGCGCTAGATCCTCCGGTCTCCGTAGAAGCACGCTGTACCAACCATAAAGAACACGTACTGCTTGGGAGGAGGTGAGGACCACGTACTGCTGCAAAGTCCATGGCGACCGCGGCGGCAAATGTTAGCCAAGTAAAGCCGGTCAGGCGGTCACCGTGGGGAAGGTGGGGAAGGGAAAGGGGAACGACGGTGATTCTCGCAAACAAAAGTGCTCACCGATCACCCTCAAGACCAAATTTCTTGAGACGCGCTAGATCCTCCGGTCTCCGTAGAAGCACGCTGTGACCGCCTAGACCGGCTCCGGTCAGGCGGTCACCGTCGTAAGAAATTTCGGCCTGATGGTGATCGGTGAGCACTTTTGTTTGCGAGAATTGCAATCTACCCATGGATATTTCCCTTTTCTTTGTGTTTTGTGTGAATTTTTTGGGATCCAGTTGGGATTTATACTACTTGGGTCGTCGCCGATGCCAAGTATTGGGGATAGATACTTTCGTGGTAGAGAAGAGAAGTAGCAACTTACGACGACTTGGAATTTTAAACCATGACCCGACCTCAAAAAGGGTGAGAATCAAAGCGAATAATTAGTGGGTTGCAATACAAGTCTATACCAAGTCAAGACTCAAGAGGTTAGTTTTTGCTGATGTACTTGATATCTACATGTCACCCATTTTAAGTGAACACCCATTTTTTCAAAATACTTTATATTATGTATATATGTTGACAATTAGACCAAATACTTCATATTTATACCTAATATATTTTAGCTCACACCCATACCTCTCTCCAATTTTGTCTCAATCAGTGTTTTCAGCCCATTTGGAGACTCTATCCCCCTCAAACCAAGTCATAACCTCTCACTCTAAGGCCATTAGACGGCGCTAGCGCACGAGTCCACGAGGCAATACAATTTGGTGCCAAGCGAGAAGATGGGGACGAACTTCGGGCTCTGGCTTGACCTCGGTGGCAGTGCGTTGGATAGAAGGTAGGAGTAAGGTAGCAAGCGCTAAGAAAACGGGCATCAAGTGGGACCTAGCCGGGCCGCTGGGCCAGCGAGGTAGGCCGCACACGTCGATAGCAGCATATGTGTATCTCCATTTCTCGGTTCCAAATCCTAAATTCCCAATTCAATATTGTTTTCTTAATTATTTTGTAATTTCTTTAAATTCTTTGTGGTGTTATCTCTAATACGAAAAATTTGTGCTTTGTTATTTGCTATTATAAACCTTTATTTTTTTATTTGAATAATATTTTGTTAAATCCGAATACCTATCCGATAAATCCTAGGTCCACCTCTGCTGGTTGGCCTGCACCTGACCAACAACCTGCAAGTTCCTCTCGAACATGATCCACTCTGGTGTCTGTATTCTGATCAGCTAGACCCCAACATTATTGTACAGTGTATTTAATCAACGAGCGCCAGAGTCGTGGGAAGAATTCCAAAGAGGAGATACTGCTTCCCCCGCATGACACACTGCTTACAATTAATTAATTTTGCCCAGCTTAGCCAGCCGCATGAACCAGTAGTAAAGCAAAGCAAAGGAGGATCTCTCCGATCCGGAGCAGCCCGAATCCCGATGCAAAGATCCACCGGCTTTCGCCTATAAAAGGGGGCCCCCGGCAAGCAAGCAGCAGGCAGCATCTTGCTGGCGAGCGATCGAGAGCCCCACCACCGCCTCCCCTCTCGAGCTCGAGCCTCCTCGTCTCGACGTCTCCGCACCATCTGTCCCGTCTGCCTGCTCGGTTGATCTTGCCATCCCGACCGGCACGAGCGAGAGGCTTGGTCTTGAAGTAGAGATGGGCACTGTGCTGCCGGAGACCGCGGCGGAGGGCAAGGTCCTCACGGACGCGTGGGACTACAAGGACCGCCCCGCCGCCCGCGCCGCCACCGGCGGCTGGGCATGCGCCGCCATGATCCTAGGTACACGTAGTTTCACTGCATGACATGCACGATCAACTGTTGCTCCGGAGCTGATGTTGGTTTGGTTTTGGTAATTAATGGAAGGCGCGGAGCTGTTTGAGCGGATGACGACGCTGGGCATCGCAGTGAACCTGGTGCCGTACATGACCGGCACCATGCACCTCGGCAATGCCGCCGCCGCCAACACCGTCACCAACTTCGTCGGCACATCCTTCATGCTCTGCCTCCTCGGCGGCTTCATCGCCGACACCTACCTCGGCCGCTACCTCACCATCGCCATCTTCGAGGCCGTACAAGCCACGGTTAGTTCGTCGACTCGTAGTCGTAGGCTCGTAGCTAGCCCTGCAAACTCTGCATGCGTACATGTCGCGCGAACACGTGCTGATCGACCGTTGGGTACATGACCGAGTGCAGGGCATGATGATACTGACGATCTCGACGGCGGCGCCGGGGCTGCGGCCGCCGGCGTGCGCGGACCCTAAGGGGGGGAGACCCGACTGCGTGCCGGCGAACGGGATGCAACTCGGAGTGCTGTACCTGGGGCTCTACCTGACAGCGCTCGGGACGGGCGGGATCAAGTCGAGCGTGTCGGGCTTCGGGTCCGACCAGTTCGACGAGACCGACGACGGCGAGCGCAAGAAGATGATGCGCTTCTTCAACTGGTTCTACTTCTTCGTGTGCATCGGCGCGCTGCTCGCGGTCACCGTGCTGGTGTACGTGCAGGACAACATCGGGCGCCGCTGGGGCTACGGCATCTGCGCCGTCGGCATCCTGTCCGGGCTCGTCGTGTTCCTGTCCGGCACCAGGAAGTACCGGCTCAAGAAGCTGGTCGGGAGCCCGCTGACGCAGGTCGCCGCCGTGACGGCCGCGGCCTGGAGCAAGCGCGCCCTGCCGCTGCCGTCCGACCCGGACATGCTCTACGACGTCGACGACGTGGCCGCCGCCGGCGAGGACGTCAAGGGCAAGCAGAAGCTGCCGCACAGCGAGCAATGCCGGTGAGCAATCGATCGAGCACCCATCTTTCACTTTTGTTCTCTAGTTCGCAAGTAGTAATCACTAGGCAGGCAGTAGTATCAATATTAACGAATTAACCAGAACGGATTAAAACTTTTCAAGCTGGATTAGTCTCCAAATTAACCTGCCGTTTATGACCTGTTCGACGAGTTATAGGTGATCAGGGGCGGATCTAGTATAGGGATATAGGTGTACAGATATACACCTAATATTTTGGGGGGGGAAACCCAATATTTATTAGGTATATTAGGTATATATACTAGTAATTATACTTAAAAGGGATTGTCTATTTGTAAGGTGACTGAAATTTTCATAAGTATAAGTTATGTTTTTTATCTATTGGATCAATATCCAATCATATGACACACCAATCTCTATACAAATCCAATGGTCACAACAATTGACTTAAACTTACGAAAATTTCAGACAACTTAGAAATAGCAAATCCGTACTTAAAATACATACCTTCCACGGTGCATCCCATTCAGCCCATCGTAGCCGGCCAAACCCTCTCCAGGCTCCAGTTCCATCCGTTCGGCCCACTCGGTCGCAAGCCGCACGCCACCACGGGTCCACGTCCTAACTCCAAGCCAAGTTGCAGCCGACACTCGGCGCCCCCTACCCCGTTCCCACTCCCACGCGGCCCCGACAGGTGAGACTGAGTGCTAAAGACAGAGGGGCATCGAATGCTAGCATGCTAACCCTATCCCCATTTCCTCCTCTTTCTCGCGCGGCGAGGCGGCGAGCGGCAGGGCAGGGGCGAGCACCAAACCGGAGCCGGGGATGGAGGGTGGAGCGGCGACGGCACACAGCGAGGTCAAGGTTATCCAGAAGAATAGCTTCTTTTTTCTCAATTCTGACTTTTGGTTGTTCTACAGGGTTATGCCCCCTTAGCGGCGATGCGCTAGCGTGCTAACCCTATCCCCCTTTCCTCCTCTTTCTCGCCTCTTGGTGTGAGTCTGAGAGATTTGTGTGCATCCGAATCACCAATTAGCTTATGCCGAACTGAGGGATGGAGCACGGGATCAGTAGTGTACTAGTGTGGCAGCCGGCAGCGAATGGTAACTTGGTAGTGAACCAGTCATAAACATTTGGTTTTCATTTTCTGGGATCGGATTATGCACGGGATAAAACAAGAGCGGTGTATCGATGTGTTCTTTGGTCATCGATTGCCCAAATAGTTTGTAGTGCAGATCGCAGGTTCATTGCTATTCAATCTTATTCCACGATTGGGGTAACCACTAACCAGTAGTTTAGTAGTGAGCAGTTGAGCACCGTAGTTTCTGACGAACATGTGAATGAAGTTTGCAGCTTGGTCGACAAACTGCATAGTTGATATGGATAAGTAATTTTGCAATCATTAGCTAATTGCTGCCATCATTGTGAATAAATACATCATGTGGTGTTAGCTTCCTGATCAGATTATGTAGAAGGGGATGAACTAGTAATGTCACACTCAATAGCTAGCTCAGTTTGGCTTTACACTCAGCTATAACCTGTCAAGGTGAATTAATCTGTTTCATATAAAAAGAGAGAGTATGTTCTCCAATGCAGCCAATAAGGACTATGTCTTGCTTATGTTTTTCAATTTAATTTCTTAGATGTGAAGGGATAGAGTACATTAGATGTTCTTTGCCAGGTGCGACCTGTTGTGCTTGTTATCTTCTATAGACTATCTTAGAATGGTTGTTCCAGTTCTATTAAGTATTAACCCAATCTGGAACTATCTTCTATAGACTATTTTCTATGGACTCCAGACACCCATCCTGAAAATTCTAGATCCACCACTGTAGGAGATGCATCATCTAGCTGCTTGTCTGCATCGTGCATGTGGGTCAGAGGCATATGAAACAGGCCAGGTTGTAGGAAAATTGGGAATTTAATATCCGGGAGCTCATCATTGGGGGCATACAACGTCTGGTCCACTGCAACATTCGCATCCCCATCACCCGCAGATAGTAATTTCTTTTGCCAAAACCAACTCTCTGTAGTAGCTGTAGCTGGTCACTTGCACACACATATACATGCGTACCAGATAGGGATCAAAATACCAGTCGGTAATCGGCGATTTCAGTTTTATCGGTAGGGCCGGTAAAATTACAAATCGGTCCTGAAAAATCGGTTTGGGTGAATTTTATCCAAAAAATCGATTTTTTTTGTTTTAAATTAAAATCCGATTTTTTTTTAAAAAAAAAATGCCGATTTTCAGCCAATCGGGACTTACTGACCAAACCCGGTAAAAAACATTTCCGGTTTAAAAAACCCTGGTACCAGACACGGGTCACGCGCACTGGCCAATCACATGATAGTTTACACAAGCTCTGTAAACTTGCGCCACGCTGGATTAAAAGCCACGGCAGAGTGCCTACCGTGCGTCATTTTAGCCAAAAATTCACTACGTGCGGTGATGACTAGCTTTGGATCTTGCGGTGTAGTGCTGCTGCTCTGCGACGGATGTATGACTTGTTTTGTACGGTGTTCCAGTGGCTCATTGATTCATCCAAATGGAAAATAATCCTATAGGACCTGGTCCACAACTCCATCAAAGTAGACCAACTTCATCGCGTGACACGTGTACTTTTGCTAATCTCAAAGCGCATTTGGGAGTACGCAAAGAAGGTGTGACCGCTGTGGAGTTATGGGGCTGTGCGCTTTGAAATTAGCAAAAGTACACGTGTCACGTGGTGAAGTTGATCTACTTTGATAGAGTTGTGGACCAAATCCTATAGGATTACTTTCCCATCCAAATGGTCCATCCATGTCTCTCCTCTCCAAGCCCAAGTGCACATCATAATTATTCACAAGTAAGTGTGCTCACGAGTCGCATGCTGAATCGTCCACGCCAGGTTAAAATCACACTTTAATAATGCAGACTATGTCTTGTTTCAAAATAAATAAATGCAGAGTATGTGGTAAAAGAGAAGGGGTTGGCAATTCTTAGCTTAGCGATGATGTTGCAAAAGTGGCTTTAATTTTGGGCCGTCACATATGTAGTCGTGGTCTGGCCGGCAGCACGTAAAGGATGTTTCAGTTTGCTTCTACTAATAAAGCTATAACTTGGCTTTGGAAATGTTGCTTTCCCTGAATATTATACTTGAATGTGTTGGCAAAAGTTCATAAAGTTGCATGTATGTTACTTTAAGCGGCGTAGCTGAGCCTCGAGCTTTTGGAGCAATGGCATGAAGCCTAGTATCTGAAGTCCATAGAAAATTTGTTGAAAAATTAGTAAAACATATTTTTAGGTCAAAAATAGCTGAGCCGGCCCGAGGCTTGGCCGTTGGCAGCTCGGGCTACGCGTTCCAAAGAGATGATCAAAACATTGATCGGTTCACTGCACCGAAATGGAGTAAGATTGTACCACGCTTTGGGCTAATAATCGTACCAGCACACAATGTGAGAAAAAATTACCAACTCACTAACACTTTTCTACTAGCTAGTAAACGTGACCTCTGACACTAACTGTTGTTGCCACTGCATTATAATTCGTGCCGGGCTTAATTTCTGTACGGAAAAAAGAACAATAACTAACATAGTACAGTGGCTAATGGCGTGTCATGTAAATGCAGATTCCTTGACCACGCGGCCATCATCGACCGCGCGGCCGCGGAGTCGCCGGCCACGGCGAGCAAGTGGACAGTGTGCACGCGGACGGACGTGGAGGAGGTGAAGCAGGTGGTGCGGATGCTGCCCATCTGGGCGACCACCATCATGTTCTGGACCATCAAGGCACAGATGGTCACCTTCTCCGTGGCACAGGCGTCCCTCATGGACCGCGGCGTCGGCGGCTCCGGCTTCCTCATCCCCGCCGGCTCCCTCACCGTATTCCTCATCGGCTCCATCCTCCTCACCGTCCCATTCTACGACCGCCTCGTCGTGCCCCTCGCGCGCCGCGTCACGGGCAACCCGCACGGCCTCACCCCACTCCAGCGCGTCTTCGTCGGCCTTTTCCTCTCCATCGCCGGCATGGCCGCGGCCGCGTTCGTCGAGCGCCACCGCCTCACCTCGTCCTCGCACGGCGTGACCCTCACCGTGTTCCTGCTGATGCCGCAGTTCGTGCTGGTCGGCGCCGGGGAGGCGTTCACGTACATGGGCCAGCTCGACTTCTTCCTGCGCGAGTGCCCCAAGGGCATGAAGACCATGAGCACGGGGCTGTTCCTCAGCACCTGCGCGCTCGGCTTCTTCTTCAGCACGGTGCTCGTCACCATCGTGCACAGGATCACGGGGCACGGCCCGCGCGGCGGCGGGTGGCTCTCCGACAACCTCAACCAGGGGAGGCTCGACTACTTCTACTGGCTGCTCGCCGTGCTCAGCGCCATCAACCTCTGCTTCTTCACGGTCGCGGCCAGGGGGTACGTGTACAAGGAGAAGCGCCTGGCCGAAGCCGGCATCGAGCTCGCCGCCGAGGAGGCCATGGTCGTCGGGGGCCACTGATGCATGCTGGCCATTCATGCATCCACGTGTCCTTGTATAACTTCCGCTTTTCTTCTTCTTCGCATGTGTTTTGACTTGTTTTGCGTGTATTCGGTGGGGTATGCATGATGTATTATGGCAAGGTGTATATAATCCCGTCGTACATACGTCACGTCACGTGGAACTAAGGGCATGTCTGAGGGTATAGACAAAGAGATGTTTATAGCAACTCTCTACATCACCTATAGACAGCACTAAAGAACACTCATACAATAGTACAGACAGCTGCTGTCTTTTTAGTTGTCTTTATAGAACACATAATCTTTTAATACTTTTCTTGTTTCTTGTGCTATAGTCGGCTATAGGATTATAGGCATCATCTTTCTCTCTCTTCATTCTCTTTCATCCACGTTAGCAAAAATACTACGTGGTAATAACTATAGACGGCTGACATAAACCTATTGTACATGCTCTAAGGCTGCTCCCAATGCTCCACCTTGGCTAGTATCTTAAGCATGCCATGTAGACAAATTGATGATGTGGCACCATAGTTAATGAGGAGAGATAGTACTCTAGTATCTAATTTAGATACCAGTTTGGGCTCGAAATCCAACGCGTAAAATTTATTGTATAGTCATGCATGTAATTAAATGAAACAGCCTAAGATACTACACCATAAGAAACCATGCATTGGAAAGATAGTATCATAATACTGCTCATGCACTAAGAAACTACACTAAGATATTGTCCATTGGGAGCAACCTAATATGTACGTGTGAGGGTACGTAAAGATAGGAGGATGGAAAGATACGGCCTAATAAGTGTCGAATAGTGACGATCGATACATATCATTCCTCTTGGTAGGAGGCTTTACTACCAAAGGATCTTCTCAAGAAAGTGTCCGATACTTTGTACATCCTATACTAATAGTGTGCAACGCAGGAGGAAGATATTGCCAGTTTAAGGCACATTTTGATCAAGCAAATGTTGTTTTTGTTTATGATGCAACAAACATATGTTGGGAGTTGAGACATTTGGAGATGAAGTGATGCGGGGTTTGTTTGCCCGATCTTTACAGAGTAGCATTGGCAATAACTGGATCCGTGCAACCTGATAAATGTCTAAATGACACTGTCAACCACCGTCTCTATTACAACAACCTGCGGCACTTGACTCACCTAACCACATGCTTCGATCCTTTATCTAATCCCTCACTTGGAGTAAACGTGTTCTTGCAATTGCTGAAACAAACACAAAAACGATGGAGACAAGACTCTCGGATAATTCCCAATTCTAGAGAGTGGAAATGCTTCACTCAAACCCTAGAACAAAGAAATGTTCATGTTTCTAAAATATCAAAATTTGCATTACAATGGAGGCAATACCCCTCATTCTGTAGCAACTCAAGTCGGTTGACACAGTGCTACAGTATTGCTACAGTACAAGGTATAGGTCGCTACTCGCTACTGCGTTCGGGCTGCTACTGTTGATCAGGTAGTGGACTTTCTGAGATCAAAACTCAATTTGGAATGGCTTCCTCAGGTACCAGCGCTTAAGTCGGTTTCATCCCAGTGAGCGCTTAAGTTGTTTTGCTCTAGCTCTAATGATTGGTTCAATTGGTGTTGGAGAAGGAGACAATATGTGTACTAAGGATGTCCTCGTCGTGAAGCTATATATGTTTGTGGTTATTAAGGGGCCCAGTAGAGGTGAGGCGTCACCTGGGAAGAGGAAAGCAAGGGTGGAGTTGCCGATGGCAAAAAAATGAAGGTAGTCAAAGAAAAGGTACATAGAATTTACGTGAAAAACCCTTTCGCGAAGAAAAATGCTTTGTAAAGTTAATTTAACACTCAATTTGCGCAGAGATTATTGCGCAACGTCTTCTTCTACCACTTTGACAAAGGCACACTGGCAAAGGCTTTCTCCATCTCTCTAGATCTCTCTCCCTATCTATGCCTTTATGGTTGGTGCCAGAGGTGGAGAGGTGGGTGTAGTGGCGAAGCGCCGGTGAGCCTCGCCGGAGCCGATGGCGGGGAGGCAGCACTTTGGCTAGTGGCGGGGTTAGGGTTGTTGGTAACGATCAAATCCACAGGATTCTTTATAAATTATATTTTCTTTCAAGAATATAAAGTAATGTCTATGCACCACATCGGAATTAATCAGGGAATTGAAAAAATGATTAGGAAAGAGTTCATGAATATAAATAAATTAAGTCCTGAATATGAATAATTTGAGCTTCATACATAGTGAATTAAAACTAGTGTTACAGCTCTTTCCCAAAAAAACACTGGAGGTTACATCACTTTAATTGAGAGATAGACATGATTATACAAGGAGCAACTAGATTATCTCCATGTTATGGGACTCTACTACCATGGGGCAAGCTTGGCAGCAGGGTCACCATTCACCGAAGATAGATGAACATGCATCCATCATCCATGAGCATAAGAGCATGAATGATCAATTGTGCACCAAATATACAGAGATATGACTCATGGAATACAAAGGAAGAAATGGATATTATTGACAATTTTAACAACAATGTTAGCAAGTCTGCGCGTAAGTATCCCAGTATCCACAAAAGTTTCGGGTGCACTTGATGTCCCAGCGTTTGTTTATGACAAGGAGATCAGGTTAACTCTTCTTTTGCACTTTAGAAATGAGAGAACCGATCAACTATGTACCTTAAATAATTAATGCGATGTCAACGCCTACTAAATAAAATTCCCTATATACTCGCGCTAGTGCAGAGAGTGGGGGCCTTCAGGTTTGGATTGTCGGAGAAATTGCCAAATATGTCATCGCAGCCAACCCATTTCCTCTGCTCCCTTGCCTCCCAGTAGCCTCCGACATAACGGAATGTTCCATCCTCTGTGTCCCTTTGGAACCATCTTGGTTTCCAACCCCTCTCCTGCATCTTCCTTGCCTGCAGAGGAAGAAGAGAGACACTGCAGTTAAGAGCATGTAAGCGCCAGACAGGTAGTCCTTCAGTGTAAATCACAGATATCATAGCTCGGATAAAACACCAAACAATTCGGTGCGGTGCAATAATGTAATTTTCGTGAAAAAAATGCAGGACAATCCAAAGAACGAGGGTACTACCATTCGTTGCCTTGTCTCCAGGCGCAGTTTCTCAGAGTTGGCCTTCTCGTACTCCCCATTCTCTAGATGTAGCTGGTCAGGTCTGAGTCTAGAATCTGTTGGTGGAAGCTTCTCCTTAACAAGTCATAAAATCATTCTTTAGGTTCAAAACTAAAAAAAGCAACAATAATGAACTATGTCTTGTATGTTTACCTTGAGCCCTGGTGTCAGCTCATTTAAAGTAATTGCAAATGATGACAAGTTATATCGAGTGGGATTGGCTGAAGGCTTATTTTTCTCCCACAACAAAGTGGCACCGGCGATCTGACGTGAACCATGGGAATTCACTTTAAAAGCATCATCACTAACAGTGCAATACATGCTCTCATCCCACTTTCCCATCAAGGATGCAACCTTGGTCCCATCAGCATCCGTAACAAATCCTTGAACCTTGCATAGACTATATATATTAGTAAGATCTATATAGGCAGAGGAAAGAAAAGATAATTTTGATGGAAAATCGTTCTGTCAAACCTGGCGAGGATTACGTTCGAGGAAAGATTGCTCTTTAAACATCAGCTTGCATGAATATTGTCTGTTGCCACTTATCTTCATCGTGCCATGGTGATGGCAATAGACTCGACCAATGATAAGATTATTAATGGTTGTCGTAACCTGACAAGCAAAAGAAAGAATGTAGGCATTCATTGAAAAAACATATTCAATACTTCTTCAGATATCAGAATGTAGTATATGCAGAGAGGTAATTGTTTTCCAGAAAGAAAAGAAACCATGACATCTAGAGACATTGAAATTATTTTGGGATGCATCATACAAACCATGGAGAATGGGAAAGGGATACTACACTGGCAAAACAATAAGCAGGGCCAGGTGCTAATCATCAAAAGGTAAATCGTAACGAGCATTTGCCTCTGATCAAGAATTTGTACCTTGCTCCATTGGAAAGTTTCTCCATCATCAAACTCTAGAGTTAACATGCCGCTAGGATCCAGTTGAATGGACTGTCCCCAGAATTTGCTCTTTAGATTGCTGTCTCCCCAAAATTTCCAACCTTTCCCTTCACAATGGCATGCCATGACCATAGGATGATGACTAACCTGGTGGCAAGAATAAACTAACATATTATTTCCAAGATTGTTGAGTCATGTGTAACGAAATTGTAAATAGGCCTGGTTGTTGGAATTAATCTTGTCATGCTAAGTATGTTTAACATGTGTGTGCATGGCATTGTGTTAGGTGTGTCACGTGAGTTTGCATGTGTACCAAATCGTGGAGCACTCTTGTGTCGTGCGAGACCACGTCCAGGAGTAATAGTTCTAGAAGCAGATAAGCCAAGTGTTCACCGTTGTGTTTGCTAGTCGTTCCTTAATTAGTGCATGTATTTAGGGAGTTAGGTGTGTTAGTTGGGTTGGTTCTGTTAGTGGACCGATTCCCAAGGTCAGTAGCGTGAGTCGTGGGTTCAGTTCGTTGCTCATGGTGGAGACGTATTGTGCTCTGTATGTGTTGGGTGAGTTAGTTCATTTAAAGATAACAAAATCAGAAAAGGAGAGCACCCGTTAGCTGCTCGCCAATACTGTGTTCTTCTTCCGCCTTGTACTTGTGTGTGTGAAACACTAGAGAGAGAACCGATGAGTGAGTTCTCTCCGGGAGCTGGGCCATCACTGGTATCAGATCCCTCATCCATGTATGTGACTTCTATGCTTTCAATCAAACAACATTCCTACTTCTTACCACCTAACTGCTATTTCTTTACAAAAGAACATCTCATTACCGTGCACTAGACCAAATGACAATCAACTATAACCTGAATTCAGATTTGTTGGATACCAAACTGACCTTTTCAGAGAAGAAACGGACTCCCTTTTCAGGGTAATCAGCTTCATAGGTTTCCCCTAACAATGGATTGAAAGGTTTGCAGGGACGATCATCTGTGGAAGCATATCCAGAGACCGCAAATGCAGCAACATATAGAATTCTCATCAGACCGTTCCCCTAAATGGATAAGCAAAATTAAGATATTACTATCAACTCAAGTCAGAGATAAATACATATGAAACAACACTAGTCAGCATTTAAGATATTACTGCTAACTAAATTGAGGAATAGCTTCATTAGCTGCAACCTAATACGGATACTACAATTTAAAGTGCTTTGTTTGTAGACCCCAAAGTGCATGCTCCTAGATTTGGGCTAGTACAGCTTTATACAATGTCTAGCAATCCATTTACATGCAAGGTAATGTTCCCCGTGCTTAATTTGTTTGTTTAAGTGTTTGGATCAGAAGGCTGGAAGGTGTAGAAATGGGCATACCCTTAAACCACATTCATATGCACGATCCAATAAATAGGAATACTCCAACTCTTCAAAGCACTTCTGAAGAGAAGACAAAGGCTCATTAAAGTAAACAGGAAGGCAGACTCTTGTAAGATCCTTGCCAACATTATCCTTTATCATTGACCAAAGGCTAACACCTTTCTCCTTTTCTACTGGTTCAGGCAACTTTGAGCGCCGTTCTGAAGATGACAATAAATATTCATTGGCCTTGTCAACAGCTAGTAATTCACCAAATTTGTAAGCTTCATTTCCGTAATTTAAGCATCTCATTTTCAAGTCAGGACTAGCAGTGCTTTCGCTGAAACTTTGCCTTGTATCATAGAAATGAAACTCGTCCTCATCTGACAATTGACCTATCTCCTGTTTGCCAGCATCATCAGAAGATTCTGTATTGCTGTATTCTGATGACAAATAAAAAATAGGAAAAATAGGAATATCTCAGACCTCACATGAAACAAAAACATAAAATAAATCAAAGACAGAAGAAAGTGTGTGCAGTGAAAATGCATCAAATAAAGCTGTAATAATGTAAGGTCTATTTCATGATATTTCCAGCATTGGATATTCAGATTAATCGAAGGGGGAAAACATAAAGGAGCAACAATTCAAGTATGTTTGAATTTCAATGAGGCTCTTGAAATATTGATGCTTGATGGATATTCAATAGTACTTGGCATTTATTTGGTTGGCATGATAGAGAACTAATAACTATACTTGTAATTTTTTTTATCATGATCAAATGAAGCTATCAAGGAACATGTGTCCAGCCATGAAAAAGTAGTCCAGCATCAGTTTTGTGAGAAAATGTGCAATTAACAGTCAGGTTAGTCATAGCTCATAACAGTCATAAGAAAACAGCAAAACTAAAAGGAAAATCAAGTACCACTACATTTTCCAGAGCTGGAACACTCAGCCTTGAACAACTGAGACTGTGACTTCTCAGTAATAGTTGCATCTCCTGAATTAACTACCTACAAGAATACAGTATATCAGCAGATGATTTCGGGCCATCAGATAACATACCACAGATGATTTTGGGCCACCAGATAGCATACCACAGATGATTTCGGGCCACCAGATAGCATACCACCAATTTATTATTTGACTTTCAGACCAGACTCCAAACAACCTTTTTACTAGCAATTCATGATATATTTGGCTTACAATTAGTATGGTTTAACTTCTCATGTATAACTAGTAGGGAAAATTAGGTCAATGACATCCCGATTGTTGGAATTTAGAGAAATGACATTACATTCGTAGTTGACTGCTCGGTAACACACTGTGAACAACCAATAAGCTTGAAAATAACACTCCGGTGGTAAAATGGCATTTTCGCCCAGTCATATCTATCTTTGAGTAGGGACCTTACAAGCGCTGAGTGTCGTTGGCGCCATGGCCTCGACAGCCAGCGCCACTGCCAACTTCGCCGTCGCCGGTGGAGACAGGAGAGGTCATCAATGACCAGCGCCACTGCTACCTTCCCCGTCGCCAGTGGGGAAGGGGAGAGGAGAGGCGCATATTCGGTGGCCACGGAGGTCTACATCCATCAGTGATGGCAGTGGCCATGGAGAGAAGGAGGTGTATCTCGATATGTACCTCCGGCATGTACTGGAGATGAGGGCAACTGGGTACACCGGATCTAGCGACCGAAGGCGAGGGAGATGCTGGATCCGGCCTCCGCCGCCTTGGCTGCCATGAAGGCACTAGTCGTTCATCCGCCGGAGGAGAAGAAGACTTCGGGGGCCCACTGGTTCCGGTTGTCACGACGCAGATCCGGTCGCCAAAGCCGCCATCCATAGTCGCCCACCGCTCGACTGTCGGGTGATAGAAGAAGGTTGTCGGAGGGGAGGAAGATGTGGATCCGGTAGATCCTGCTGCCTCCATAGTTGCCGCGCTGCCACCTGCTGCTGGTCCATGCGAAGAAGAATATAGGCGACCAAGTGGAAACCGAACCGGAGTTGGGGGAGAAGGGGGCAATTGTGTCTTTTTGGAAATTTTGTTATGGAATATTCTCTTGTAGTGTTGTTTTCCATATTTTTTAGCCTTTCCGATGTTATTTAGCGGTGAGGCTCCATTGGGATGTTATTTCTCTAATTTCAACTTTCTGTGATGTTGTTGACCTAATTTTCCCTAACTAGTATTGGTCAAAATAAAGTTGGCCAAAATAGGATACTGATTGTCACCTGGGGAAGGCAAGGAAGCTAATCGTATGAAACAGAAACATCCTATAGTCTTTTTGCACAACTAAGAAAATCCATTGGATACACAGTTTTAAAGCGGAACCTGCAATTTTTATGCTGTTTATTCATCCCATAAAAGTTGGTCAGAATAACCATCAAGCAATCATATAATGAATGGGAAATTCATGGGTTGGTTATTTTACCTATTAGGTTCCAAGAAAGCATTACCTCAAGTTCCCGTCGAAGACTGCCAATAAAGCTTAAATAATCATCGCAGCGTTGCTTCATCTGTGTGTGGTACTGTGAAAATTCTGAATGAACAATCTGCTCGCAGTCTTTAATAATTACCTCACCAACACCTTCAGAATGCAAGCGATTCCTAAGCTTTTCTGTGGAAAATGATCCATCATTCTGGTCACACGGTAAACCCCCATTAAAAGAATATTCACTTCTTGCGGAAACAAGTGCTTCAATCCAAGCCACACGGTCCTTCGCACAGCCAGTCCTCAGCTGAAGTGTCTTGGTCGAAGTAATGATATAGAACCGTTTGTCATCTGATTTACTCTCACTAAATGATGAGATCTACAAACAGTTCAAAAGATATACGAAATCAGCAACCAGACTGGCAACTTATACCAAAATACAAGGCTTTGTGTTACATGCATGCCAATTATTGGTTGGTGCTGTGATGCATTATGCTATTTACAGATTTACAAACTGATTACACATGACAATAGCAAATATTTCACTTGTAGGACTAAACATCTTGTCAGTCTCCTGCACTGTAAAATCCCATAACTGAGCACCCAATAGTTAAAAGATCGTTTTTTTAGAAGCCATATCCCCAAATAAACTCTGAAACCTCCAAGCACTGCAATGCCATGTCATTTCACACTGCTTCATCTAGCTAAGAACCTGGTCACCTAAAAGACAAGCGCACATAAATCCCGCTGACTGAAGCAGCAGGCAAGACCAAGAGATCATTCAGGGGAGGGAAAAGGCGAGACTTAAAAGCTCCCGGCCCGCCCCTTTAAATGGTACGGACAGAGTGCTCCGTACCACCCCACATTCCCAACAACTCGCAGACATGCAATAAGACACAACAAGAGGAGGCTCCAAGCCATCAGTGATCGATCCGTTTGAACAAAATCCAGCTGTGAGCCGGCTGTTCGCATGCGCAAGCATCTCGCCGGCCGGCCGGCCCCTCCTCCCCTCCCCCTGAGCACGCGGCGACAAGGGCGCTGCTGTAGCAAGTCGATGCAAAGACTGTTAAAAGGCCAAGCTCCAATCCAAGCAAGGCATCTCTTTACCCGACAAGCGATTGATGGCCATTGTACCAATGCGCGTGTCTCCAGTTGCAAGTGATCCCTGCCGCAGATCGTGATGATGTACGGCTGGGATTGGGGGGCACCGGGCGACACGAGCTCGGGTTAGGAGCGCGACTTCGCTTTACAGCTGGGGTGGAGTCGCGATTGTGCTACATCTGTTGGACTGTTCCGATCCGATGCGACGCGGAAACCGAGCAATCGCGGCAGCGGCACACCCACTCGTCTATAATTCATCCCATAAAAACGTCTCTAATTGATAAAAAAAAATTCTAAACTAAATTGCTGGAGAAATACTAGTGTTCGCCTGATGATGAAATGCGTTGCAGCTTAACGAACGATTTGCTCTCTGTTTCGAGCTTAATTTGCGGACGAATCGGGGCACTAGCAGTTGCGTCGAAGCTAAGCTATGAGCGATGAGACGAGATCATTGCGTAGCAGACGGGAAATGGAGGTAAAAAACGAGACGAGACGGGGATGAGCGCTATCGCGTCACCTTGAGGTGGACGAATCCGATGGGCCGCTCCCCGCCGCCGCCGCCGCCGCGGGCCACACCCCCGATCAGCCTCACGCCAGCTCCGGCGGCCTCAGGCGGCGGCCGCGGCAGCGACGCGGCGACGCGGCGGCGGATCTTCGAGTAGGCGAGCACGCCGCCGCGGATCGCGAACCAGCGCGGGCGCCAGCCCTTGCCGATGTTGGTCCACTTGTACAACACCCCCGCCACCGCCGGCGGCGCCCCGGAATCATCATCCGCCAGCCTCGGCGGAGGCGGGGAGCTGTCGCCGGCGGCGAGGCCGCCCCCGGGGCAGTCAGCGGCGAGGCAGCAGAGCGGGTGCATCTCTCTCGCCCGCATCGCCGCCCCCCTCCTCTCGATCCCTCCCTCTCACGCTGGTGCCTCCATTTGGATTTGTTTATTCCGCTCGCTCCGCCTCCATCCACCCCCACGCGGTGGATTTCTGGTCACGAGCAGAGACGAGTTGGGGCTTTATGCGCGCAGCCTTGTGCTTAACGCCCCCTTCGCCTTCGCTTTCGCTTCGCTTCGCAGTATTCGCTCGCTCGCCTGCCTCGCTGGTATATTCTGCTCTGTTGGTTCGTGCCCAAAAAAAAACGTGCGGTTCGCCTGCGGGTCCCGCATGTGACATGTCAGCGGCCGCGTGGACGGTTCGTTCTGGTGCCGGTGGTCCCGGGTGCCAGTGACCGGTGGGTGGCGCTCGTTCGTGTCGTGCGTGTGGCCTGGGTCCGTCTCCGTCCGGGTCTGGTTGGTTGGGTCGGGTGGGCGTGGAACGTCGCGTCGAGTCGAGTCCGGTGGGTGTGATTAAATTCGACCGGTGCGGTGCGGTGCGCGCGGTCTGTCTGGCTGGCTGGCTGGAGGCGCGCTGTCGAGTGGGGTCTGCCTCACAGTTGGACGGCCATTTTCCCCAAATGGCTTAGCTACCATTTTTCAAAACCTTGGAATTTATGTGGCTTAACGACATTGATAATTTGAGATGTGTACAGGGGAAGTACCGATCGAGTACTGTTGCTACCAGAACGACGCCTTAATACCAACCAGATAAGTAGTGCTCCGTCAGTTGATCATACTCTTTCAACAAAAAAAAAACAATTCGTTATATACCACTGAATAATTTCGGATCTTCATAATATATCATCGGTGTTTCACTGACATATCAGCTCTAGATCCACATGTTAGTCTCACAATAAGTGATATATTATGAATCATATAGTTATTCAGTGACATAGCGTGAATTTTCTCAGCAAACAAACACCGCGAGTCCACAACTACTATTCAGTGACATAGTATAAATTTTCTCAGCAAACAAACACCGCGAGTCCACGACTACGACCAGAACAGCTAGCCCGACCAACAGCGTGACTGAATGTATGTATGCACCGCTACGCACGCACGTCCGTAAACACTTGCAACTTCCAAGCAAGCTGGCTAGCTCCAAGCTGCTTGATCGACGACGTCGCAACCACACGGGAACTAGCTAGTAAAAACCCAACACGTACATGCGCACATGCACCCGACCGGCCGCCACGAAAAGTCGGGTCAAACATAGCGAGCTCACAGTCTCATAGGCTCGTATGCACGCGTGCATGAACAGTATCAAGCTGCACGCCACGATCGTCAATGAGTCATCGTCGCGGCGAGCTTGACGACGGCTGATGGATCAGCAAATCTAGCAAGCAGAGAAGCCGGAAGCATGCACGATGCGTTGACGCGTCTCTTCGATCAGCACGCTCATCACACCCCATGTGAGCGCCGTACTTGTTGCTTTGCCGATCGCGTCCATAACTCAGACTCGAATCTAGCTTTGGTAACTAACGCTCCTTTGTTCTTTTTAACTTGAAAGGATGAATTAGTAGCGTATGAGCACCTAGTCATGCACTGGGTTTATTGAGTAAGGTGAGTCGTATCCTAATCAACTAGGACGGGAAAAATGTACTACAAGAATGTCTCCTACTTCTTTTTGGATGAGAAATAAGGACTTTATATAAAGTCATAATGGGTGGTTACGGAGAAAACAAGCAACAAACCAACTTATCCAAAGCAAGAGACACACGAGATGATTAGAAGCTAGGTTATTTTTTAGCACTAGATTCTTGTATAGGGGCAAAGATACGATGATCTTAAAAGGTTCGAGAAGGTTGTGAGATAGCGACAATACCTTGTACTCTTTTAAAGTTTGTGCTTAAGAAATTTACAATCGGCTTCGTCAAATCTTTATCTCTTGTCATGATTATTTCATCGTTGTCAGTAGGTTCTCTTTACAGGATTCATCTACTTCATTCTTAATATCGTGCCGATCTGGAGGCTACTGCACATAAGAAGGGGTATCAAACTATAACAAGTGGTATCAGAGCCAATGCCATATTAATCTGATTTAGGAGAAGGACGGCGAAGCGTCCAGTGACACAAAATCAAGATCGATGTCGATGATGTGGAATCAAGTGAAGAATTGTGACGGTTGAGAAAATTTCAACGTGTGGCAATGTGTGGTGAAGGATGTCTTTGTCCAGCAAGGGTTAATCGATGCTCTTGAAGAGGACAAACTGAAAAAGACGTCCGATGAAAACTGAAAAGTGGTGGAGCGGAAGGTTGCCAATACAATCTGTCTATGTCTTTCCGATGAGGTAAAGCACCCGGTGATTAAGGAAAATTCATCGAAGAAATTATAGAGTAACTTAGAAGAATTGTATATAACATAGTCGCTGACAAATTGATGGGTGCTAAAGCGGCAATTGCACAAGTTGTGTGTGGAGGAAGGCACACGGTCTGTTGCCTATCCCAATGTCTTCAACAAGCTTATCACACAGCTGACTAGTGTGGATGAGAAAATTGAGGAGAACGACAAGGTCATCATATTGGTGCCATTTCTACCACCATCATGGGAGTCATTGGTGATGAATATTCTTGTCAGGAAAAGCACTCTCAACTTTAATGAGGCAGTGACATATCTATTAGAGGTGGAGTTCTTGAAGAAGCTATTGGATTCTTCATCACAGGGTGATCAAGCATTGGTTGTCGTAGATGTTGTAGGCGAAAGCAAAAGTCACAGTAAGAAGAAGAGCAAGAACAAGGGCACGCGTGTATGCTTGTCATGTGTGGTTTACATTATAAGCGGCGCACGAAGAAGGATTCTGCTAGCTTCCTTTTACAATTCTTAGTTTAAATCAGGAATAGTTATAGATTAATTCCATATTTAGAGATCGAATACTAGTCCAGTTTGTTAGGGCCTCTCTATTTAAAGAGATAGGCATTATTGCTTTGAGATTAAGAATAAATCAGAAGATCCAAACACCTTCTCCCTCTCCTTTCGTGTTCCCTACCTCTGCCGTGCGGCAACCGTGACACCATGGCTCCCCCGCCGCGCCGTCGAGGTCCAGGGCCACTTCCAGACACGCACCACGACTACCCTCTCTGCTCCAATACCTCTACTTGTGAAAATGCTATCTATATGACGAGAAAGATCATATGATAAAGGATTGTCCAAGTTTGAAGTCAATGCGGTAGCGAAAGATGATTCATACGTACTAGTCGCCAGTCAATCAGGTACTCTCATGGATGGATATTAGATTTAAGTTGTTGCTTCCATATATGTTCGACGAGGGAGATGTTCGACGAAGGATCTTTATGCCCAGCACATGGAATTATTCACTTAGCGTATTACAAGGAGTATGTAATTACTAAGGTGTGAACAATTACATTAGAGATGTATAATGGAGTATGTCGCACGTTGACGGGATTTCAGTATATTTTCGGCTTAAAAGAAAATGTAATATTTGTGAGATCGCTTGAACTCGAAGGTTGTAAGGTATCACTTCGCGGTGGAGTCATGCGAGTTACTTGCAAAGGGCAGGTAACCATGAAAAGTATCTGAAGCAATGGAGGCTACCAGTTAATTGGTAATCATTAAGGAAGAGTAGTCAATGTGAGGTCTGATAAAAAAAAATCCTTGTCAGGAGAAGAAAACAGTGTCGTCAACGGTAAGTATTTAGATCTCATCTGTAGGTATGTGTGGAATTGCAAAGATGGTTGCAAAATCTAGCAGGCGAAGGTGCGAGCTGTTGGAAGAAGGAAGACTTGTTGGGACCAATCACGCGGTATCAACGAGCACGTGGAACTTGGAGACGGTGCAAACCTATGGCATGAAGAGTTGTAGGGACAAGAGGTGTGGTTAAACAAACTACACAACAAAGGAGTTCTCGGGTGGATGGTCCAAGTAGGCTAGCCTGGATACTGACACACACATTGCAGTGATGCACACGAGCCCCTGTGGTAGGGGCACTCCCAAAGGTGGGAGAAAAGAAAAAAATAGAAAAACAAAAATAGTGGCGCCGACTTGGAACGAATTCTTGGAGGAGCCCAGTGATTTCAACATATAAGAGTCAAGGTGGAGATTATTGAGTATGGTGACTCGTATACTAATCAATTAGGATTTAAAGAAGTATGCTACAAGAATTCCTATGTGAATCATAATAAGATTATGATTCCTACTTCTTTTTGGAGGAGAACTAAAGTACACTATATAAAGCCATGAGGGGTGGGCATGGAGAAAATAAGGCACAAACCAACTCATCCAAAGTAAGAGATATACGAGAGGATTAGAGGCTAGGTAATTCTTTAGCACTAGATTCTTGTATTGGACAATGATCCAATAGTCCTGGAGAGTTGTGAGAGAACAACAATCTCTGTACTCTTTTGATGTTATGTTTAAGAAATTTACAGTCGGTTTCGCCATATATTTCTTTCTCATCATGATTATTATGTCGTTGTTATTTGGTTCTATCTATAAGATTCATCTACTACGTTTTGGATATCGTGCACACTCGTACCGTTTCTCGCAAACTATGATTCGATCTAGAGCTGCTACGCATAAGGAACATCAGAGTATAATAGAGACTATCCAGAAGTAGCTAGCCAATCATATAAAGGACTCGTTCTGATCAATCGGAGCATGCATGCGTTTTTCCCCTTCTCTTTTGCAACTTTTCACTATGCGAACATGGACAGATCCAAGTGAGGCTTGGGGTGCATATGATACCGGGTTTAATTTTATTTTAATTTATTAAAGTCTCTGTATACATATGTGTATAACTCGCAGCATAAATTACATATTGGTGATATATACAGAGATACCCGATTATTTTTTCTTCCAGATCTGCCGTGTGAATATATGTGATTGGAGCTAGCTGATGACGCATGGAGAGTAGTGACTTAATTCGTCGTATTTACGTCTTCTGTTTACGGCCCGATCTCTCGGTCGATTGGCACGTACGTTTCCAAGAAATTCATGAGCAGTATGATGCATGGTGCCATAGCCAGCTCGGCGATGTCTGGCCGTGGTTTGTCAATGTAGTACAGTACTGCAACTCAAGGACTAGGATCTCCTTCTGGCTTCACACGCAGAGATGGGCCTCACAGAAAAGGCCCAGGCCCAGGCCCAGCATTGGCAATACTAGCTAGTCATCGTTGATGATCACAAAAACAAAAAACTGAATCAGAGAGAGCCTGAATGGCATGTGCAAGTGTTGACGGCGAACAACTCTGCACTGCTGAATGCTGATGCTTACATGATCTGTAGCAGTTTCCTTCCTTGCCGAGCAACTCGAGTCCAGCACCGTCGAATCCCTCGTGATGATTGCGTTGGACAGTAAAAAGAAAAACGTCCTGGGCCTCTCAATGTGCGGCTGCGATCCAGCAAGTCAGCATGCGGCTACAAGTGGACAGCACAGCAGCATCTCTTCTGAAAGCTTCACTTCATACCGCGTAAACTGTACAAGATTAAAGAAAGATTCTGTGATTCACCACTAACGAACCCAATAATTATGCCGCGGAGAACATACGACTAGAGGCATAGAGCTAGGTGTGAGATGAACCCTATGTATAGCGGATGCGCGTGTTCTACTGTCAACGTGTGCGACCGATCTCATCGGCCCTGACGGCGCATGACTCCCGCCTCGCAGTCCCTTCTCAAATCCCGAACCGATCTCCTTGTGGCGGCCAGTTTCGCTCGGCGGCCCATCGCTGCTTTTTCTTGGGACTTGCTACCTTGCTCAGCACGTGCCACCGCTGAGGTTGAGACAGAGCCCCGGATCCGCCCTCACCCGCTTGCCTCACGTAACCCCTAGTTGCTTAGTAGATTCGTGTGCTAGTGCTACCTAACGACCCAAAGGATACATGTGTTGGGTTGGAACCTATTAGGCTGTTGGGTTAGCTAGCTGGGCCGCACTACTTGAGATGAATTGCAAAGAGGAAGATGTGAGAGTGGTCTAAAATCTATTGAGGATATAAATATGAAGTATTTGTCCTAATTATCAATACATGTCTAATATACCTATTAGATACAAAGTATTTGCAAAAAAAAAAGGGCGTGACCCTTGCTGGGGCAGCCCCTGCGTATATATAGTATTCTCATCATGACACGTACGTTAAACTACTCTGATTGCTGCCATTTGTCTGAATACAAGTGTATTTTTCAGGTCAGTGAAGCACTGAAGCTATTCTTGGAAATAGCTTCGTCAAATGAGGTTACTTACTCCATGTAGCGCTGCGTACTCGACCCATACATTTAAGGCCTGTTTGGTTGGTGTTCTAGACTTTATGTCTGAAAAAAGTGGTGTCTAGATGTAACCTAAAAAATAGACCGTTGGATCAAACAATCAAGATGAATCAAGCCAGGCATCAAACTTCCAGGCAGCTGGCTTCAAGGCGCTCATTTCCTACGCCTGGGAGCCAGGCATCGAACCAAGCTCGTGGCTGGCAGCATCCAAGAGTGCTCCCGCTCAGGTAGCGCAGCACCAGGTAGCGATCCAAGCTGGCTCATAATCTGGTGACGAACAGTGCGTGTTGCAGCTGGCCGCATGTTACCCCGTGCTGCAAGCTCTGACGGGATTTGTACAAGCGGCAGGCAAAAGGAAATTGCTGCTTTGCAGATAGATCCATGACAAACATGGCAGCTCGCCTGTTGAAAGAGGTGAGGCCTGTACGAATTTTATTCTGCTGTTAGAAGGCATGCGTGCATTCCGCCGTAGAACAAAATCTGCCGCTGATATGGCGTTCCCTCTTCCTTTCGTTCGAGGCCTGAGGTAGGAAGGAGACGAACTAACACCCTGAATTTACTTACAGCAGGGGATTGATTATCGGCGGAACACTCATGTAATTGTTCATGAAGATGTAGAGTTCCATTTGACATATCACAAAATTTTGGCTGCAGCACGTATAAACAATAACAATACTCACTGCTTATCCGAAATCTACATAGATCTTTATCTTCTCCTCAAAACAATAGTGGTGATCAGAAATCTTGTCTGAATGATACAAAGCAGCACCATTAGCACTGTAGCAGCGGCTCTAGGATTAGTAGTAGTAGTAGTACCAAGAACGTGCGAGCATCTTGCTGCCCCTTGCCCAATGCACGCAAGGTATAACTAACTTTAGCAGCGCTGGGCCAACAAAAACACTGCCAAAAAAGTTAGCACGAATTCCGAGGCAGGCACCGAGTTCATACGCGTGCCGGCGGGAAGAACTCCCCTGTCCCCCTCCCACATGGACGCCTCCGGCCCACAGGCCGTCGTCCTCGGAAACCCAAACCCTCTCCGATCCAAAGCCGTCTCCATACATGCCCATCACTACTACTTCTACTGCTACTGCTACTGCTCTCCAATGGCGAGTTGGCGACCAATGGGCCAAGAGACAGTGGCACGAAATTTAAAGCCCATCTTTACACGTACTCTGTAGAAGTAGAAGTGTACAACTACTCCCAAACTCTCATGCTCTCTCTACCTTTCGTCCTCGTCTCTTTTGTTCTGTGGCTCTGCTTTTGTTGCCATCTCTCAATCTCTCACTGTTCTTTGTTTTTTTTATCATCTCGCTTCTTTTTATTCTTTGTTTTTTTTATCATCTCGCTTCTTTTTATCTTTGAATATTCCCATCCCATCTGCTGCCATCTAGCGTTTGCTCCCCTCCCTCCTTTCTGCCAAAAATGCAAAAGTTGGTGCCTTTCTTGTTGGCCTTTTGCGACCTGACCTGACCTGCTGCTACGTCGTTGTACTGCTAGTGGAGCTGCCAACTTTCTTCCCCCTTCTCGTTTTACCGCCCATATCTACCGTGAAAAGAAAGAAAGCACTCCCCGTTTACCGATGATGGATGTGTCTTGTCTTACCTGACATCGATCGATGTCCATGTATCCTCCATTTACACGTACATACACATCAGTCATTTTCTCTGCAAATCACTCCGTTCTCTGTCTAAGCAACTGTCATTATGTACTTCCAAGTTCTAATACTTTTATGGCTGTGCGGTGCGTTTCTGTTGGTCTACATCCGAAACGAAAAGAGGAGTGTAATCTGGGAACAGTGAACAACCTTGTTAACTAACATAAGCAGAGGCAGACAGAAGTGCAGAAGCATCGATCCAACAAGGCAACAACCCAAGACTAGGACGTAGTACAGTCTGTACTCCATAGGAGCTGATCAAATAGTATATGCTACTACAGCTAGCTAGTACAAAATCTCTTGGGTGCCAAGCAAAAGCAAAGGCACCAGTACGAGTGTAGACTGTAGAGCAATGGCTGGCATCAGTCTGTAAGTTGGTTTGGTGCAGCTGCAACGTCCTGAATTCCTGATCGATGCTGATGTAACACTTGATACGTACATTCTCCTCCCAGCAAACACTTGCTCTGCTTGGATACTGCAGATTCGATGGCCATGCCCATAACAGATAACATTGATCTGGCTTGCACATCGGTCAATTACTATCCTCAGCAAGAAGGCTTCCTTTACAGGGACAAGAGCTATAGTTCAAGTTAACTTGTGATCTGATCTTTAATAATCAATCTGTTTTAATTAGAATTTTGGATGTCAGAACTCTGAAATTATCAGAGATTGAACTCGTGCAAGTTAGGTGTGCTGAAAGTTGGAAGGCCGCTTTCAGAGCTGAACACAGTAAACTTGACGTTAATGGCAGGAAGCATCCGCAGTTACGATATATCGATCGAGAGCTTGCAATACCGTGTGCCATTTTTTCGATGTTGAAATGCAATGATTCGTTGAGATCTTTGGGGAATGGAAGGAGATGGAGATGGATTTGGGAGTGAGTTCTCGCTGCAGCTCTTTGGGCGCTATCATATCCTCATGAGCTTTATTTTCTCGGTACTGGCAGAAAGCCAGATAGTTTAGCTAGGGTAGATTGCGATGTCTCTTCTGCCGCTCGTCTTGGAATGATGGCATGGCTACTCCATATTGCCATATTGGAAAGCATCTCAAAGGCAGCGAAACCGAAGAAAGTCAAGTAATTAGTTTGTTAATCAAGCTTCTCTCTGCTGGTTTCACGCATCAGAGTCAGCTTAAACTAACACGTTTTTAGGAGCGTAAGCAAGATCACGCACGCAACAAAAACTTCTCATTTTTTTTAAAGCAGATGATCGGTTAGCTAATCTGAAAACGTGGTGTGTGTATGTTGACTGCGCGTTGCGTGCATGGCGATGCATTGAGCTGCCGTCGGTTCAGAGATTCCATTCCAGGCTCTTGTCTCTTCCTGTGCAAGGGAAGCTAGCCAAGATTATCATGTTACACATTCATTCAGCATGCAACCGAAATCCATTTGTCAACCATGCAAACGAATTCTTGCCTGGATTATGAGTGATTATTAAATTAGTCATGGCTTAATTTGCAGTTGGCCAAGTGGTTGACGAACGAGATATATGCCGCAGCTGCCTGCATGCATGCTGGTCGATCTGGTACAATGTTCACCTTGTATAATGTCTATAGCTAATAATTAGTTATCCATGTAGGGTGAGAGATGATTTGGCAAAAAAAATTAAAGAAGAGAGAGGAAAATAGTGTCTTGCATCAGGCAGTTTGAGCACATGCACAAACCAATAAGGAAGACATAGTTAACACATGCATCGGGGAGGAGGAGGGTTGAATTGTGTCTGCCTACACTTTTGGAGAGGATGGATGAGGGAGGAGATGGGAGAGAGAAAGGTAGGAGGTGTAAATGTATTGATTGGACCCACTTGTAGACACTATGCGTTAGAATAGTTATATCTACTGTTATTTGTAAACGGAGGGCACTGGACATACCCAAGCAATGTCTGCACTTCGAATGCCCCGAAGAAACGAGTTCGATCGAGAGGGATGCGAACCTTTTTATTCTTGATCAGATGGCGTTAACAAATCATACGCGCTTAATTAACAATTTAGCTATGGTCTTACCACTCGGGACCAACCGCGTGTGTGTAGGTATGTGTAACGTGAATGCGAATGTTCCAAGAGCCAAGCCGGCGGTTTCTTATCTTAACTAATAGAAGAAGGGTTTACTCCATGCAGCGAGACAAATCATTCCACCCTCACTGCGTAAGAAAGATACAAACCCACGCGGTGGGATCACCGTGTCAGTGACGCCCCACCCCGCTCCGCCCGACTTGCGCGCACATCTGCTCCTCGCATCCACCTCTGTTGGGACCACCGTGTCAGTCACGCCTCGCAACGCCCCACCCGACCTCGCACGCCTCAGCTCCTTGTATCCCCTTCTCTCTCCCTCTCCCCCCCTTCCCACACACACCAACGACGGGCGACGCCGGCGGGTCGACGGGTGCGGCGGGCGGCTAGCCATGGCAGGAGACTGGCCATGAAGGGCGACTGAGGGAGACGCCGCTTCTCCACCGACGGCGAGTCCTGATGACAGCACGGTGGCCACCTCCTTCACCAACGAAGTGCTGCAACAAACTTCCTAATTTGCAATATCACATATCTTACGAGTATTGCCATGATTCCATTTTGTTGAAAACTTTGTATTGAAGTAAACTATGAGAAGATATTGTTGGATACCGTTCATTTCTATAATTGTCGCACGAAGTTCTTGTTCTACCATGTTGCACTAATCAATATGATACTGATAGATATATATATATATCACCATCTATTATTTTGCTGGTCAACGCCGACACATGCTAACCGTCGAATCATTCGCGTGCTGCATTGCCGGCAATTCGCGAGCCATGTCCGATGTGGTAGTATCTGCTGGACTGCTGGTCTCATTTGCGGTACCAACTGTTGCCACTACTACGCCAAAATCAGAAATGGTGATGCCCAACTGAATTTGTCTCAACTGAAGGAAAATGGGGAAGGAATGCTGCACGTATTTGAAAAGTGGAATGAATTTTGGACGCGCAGTAAATGGTGTTAGTAGTATTTACTACCCTTTGAATTCAAAGTGTCTGTTGCTTGTGCTCGTCTTGCTCTACTCTCTCTCTCTCTCTCTCCCTCTCTCTCTCTCACACACACACACACACAGAGAGAGAGAGACTAGTGCGTTGCAAATAACAAGAGAGTATCCACTAGCAAAGTAGCAAGTCAAAAAAGAGAGGCCGAAATAACAAAAAGAGAAGCATCTTTTGTAGATGCCCAGAAATCAGAAACACAAATAGAGCAGCGCGTGCCACAGAGCTGCAAGAAAGAAAGAACTGGACTCCATGATCAGATCAAAAGAAGGCAGGCACCCACCGTCCACCGCCACAAGCTCTAGAAAAAAAGAAGAAAAGAAAAGCAAAGGAAAACTAGAAGAGAGAGACTGTAATAAGCAGCAAAAGTGAAGAGAATTCCTGAAGGCAGCAAGGCATCCAAATCCAAATGATCATTCCTCCCGCCCCTGATCTGAGGATTTCCACTCAAAATGGGCCCAAACTCCCATTCACCCAGAATCATGAACCCAAATGAAAACAAAATTCAAAAAGATAAAATCGAATCACAGCTCAAAAGACCAGCACAAAGCTGCAGTACTACTACTCCCAGTACTTGCCAATCGGCTCCGAGTTTTTAGCTTAAATGACATTATTTGCACGCAAAATAGCAAATCTAGGGGCTCTTTGGTTCATGACCCTAATATGCCAAACCAAAATTTTGGTAATACCCTAACCATTTGGCTAGCGTTTGGATTGATACAAATATTTAGAGTTACCTTCGAAATTTCAGTAACACCTGGTGTTTTTTTTTCAATTCCAAAATTTTGGCTCAGCAGCAAGGAGCAAGGAGCCACATGGCGTATTTTGGTTGGCCGTGGTAGTTAGCATTAATTGTAAGAATAGTTTGATTAACTAGTTTGAAATGATCATATTTTCTAAACCGAGTATCCGATTTGTGATCCGTTTGAACCGTTGTGTTCCTTGTCATTTAATCAATAAAACAAGAACCCATGTTGACATATTTTGGCGCAAAAAAAAAAGATAACATGCGGACCCAAGTGTCACTCACAATTTTGACAAATTTTGGCATGACTACAATCCAACGACATCAATTTTGGTAATATCCGTGAATTGGTATGACTACGATCCAAACATCATTTCTTTTGCCTAGTTTTTAGCATTGCCTAGGTTTTGGTGTGGCTACCTGAGGTCAAAAACCAAACAGGCCTTTGGTCCCTTTCGAAGATCAAAGCCAACAATGGTGCATGGACTGCCAAAGAGCGACACGTGTCCTTGTCAGGTGCCCACAGTCTTGCGGCGGACGCCTCGTCCCCCCCGGAGGAGGACTTCCGACACGTGTCTCCCTCGTCCGCGCTCCTCGGGAGGAGACTCATACCGCTAATTAATTATGATTAAATTGATTATGACCAACTAATTACGACTAGTTAATTGTGACTAATTAATAACGACTAACTAACTACGACTAAATAATTATGAATAATTAGTTATGAATAAATTAATTACGACTAATTAACCACGATTAAATTGATTATGAGGATTTAATTATAACCAATTAATTACAACTAAATCATTACGGCTAATTAATTACATGAGTTAATTAATTAACATCACTGTGTAATTATTTAGTCGTAATTAATTAACCCCCATCGTGTAATTATTTAGTCATGTAACTAACCCCACCGTGTAACTAATTACACGAGTTTAATTAATTAATCCTCGTTCACGCCACGGTGGACTTCCCTCGTACTCCTAGTTAATTAATTAACTACAAGTGTTTAATTAACCATTGGTTTAATTACGACTAGCAATGATTAATTCATTAAATCCGTGTAATTAATTACACTGTAGGGTTAATTAATCATGACTAAATAATTACACTGTGGGTTAATTAATTAACCCATGTAATTAATTAGTTATAATTAATTGATAGTAACTATTTAGTGGTAATTAATTGTCCGTAATTATTTAGTTTTAATTAATTAGTCAAAATAATTTAGTCGTAATTAATTAGTCCTAATCAATTTAGTCGTGGTTAATTAGCCGTAATTAATTTAGTCAAAATTAATTATTCATAATTAATTAGCTGTAGTTAGTTAGTTGTTATTAATTAATCGTAATTAGTTTGTCCTAGTTATTTAGTCATAATCAATTCAAACGTAATTAATTAGCAGTATGAGTCCCTCCTGAGGAGCACGAATGAGGAAGACACGTGTCGGAAGTCCCCTCCCCTATGAGGACGAGAGCGTCCGTGCACCCGTGGCACGAACAAGGACACGTGTCGTCTGCTGTCGAGTCTGCGATGCTATTTTTATCTTTAATCTCCGGAGAGGCTAAATTTGTTATTTCACTAGCAATTAGTGTCATTTAAGCAAAAAAAAACTCAATCATCTCCCACCCGGAGCAATATCACGCCCAGTCACTGATGTGTGGGCCCACATCGCAAGGCGCACATGTCCTCCATGACCGACCACGCAAGTAAGGTGGATTGATGGTAGAGGAGCGAGACGGGAGCAAGTGAGTGACACGGCGCCCCACAGCACAGGGCAGGGGCAAATAAATCTGCCCCCATAATAACGCCCGCAGCCGAGCCAGCCGAGCCAGTGAGCCGCGGCCACCACCCACCGAGCCCAAGCACGGGTAGCTGAGTCCGTGCGAACGCCGATTCCCTTGAGCGCGCGCGGTTCTGGCTCTGCTCTGCTCTGTTCTTGAGCCACTTGCCTAAGTTTCCTTCGCCGTCACAATGGCGACGGCGTGGGTGCGCTCGCTCAGCTGCAGGTCATACGGCGTGGCCGACGCCGTCGTGGCGCCGTCTCCGACGAAGAAGCCCCAGCCGCCGCTGCCGCTGCTCCCTGTATCGTGCTCTGCGGCGGCGGACGTGAGGGACTCGGTGGCGTTCGTGTGGCACGCCAAGAAGCAGAAGCCGCGCCGGGAGAGGCGGAGGGCCGCGCAGGAGCGGCAGCACGAGCCGAAGCCCAGGCCCAAGAAGAAGCCGAAGCAGATGGCTGCCGCGTTCATGCCGTCGCCGTCGCCGGCGGTGCCGGCGAGCTCGTCGTTCCTGACGATGGCGGAGCTGCCGGAGGGACACTTGTCGCGGCGGGTGGTGGAGCTCATCTTCTCGTCGGGGTGGGGCCCCGCGGGGGCGCCGGAGCCGGCCGTGGAGACGCTGTTCCGGGTGCACAGCGCGGCGCGGGCGGTGGCGCGGTTCGAGGAGGCCCGGGCGGCTGCCCGCGCGCACGGCGCGGCGGCGCGGTGCGGCGCCGACGGCAACGAGATGATGCGCTTCCAGTGCCGCGCGGCGGCGGGCGCGAGCGCCGGCGGCGTGTTCGGTGCGGGCGTCGCCACCTGCCACCTCGGTCCGGCCGGCTGTGCCGTGCGCACGTTCGCCGGCAGCGGCGCCGCGCACACCAGCGCCGGCCCCGCCCCGGCCGCAGGGCGATGCTGGTGTGCCGAGTCATCGCCGGCCGCGTCCGGCCCGCCCACGACCAGGCGCGCTACGCCTCCGACTACGACTCCGTCGACATGGGCAACGGCGAGCTCATCGTCCTCGACAGCCGCGCCGTGCTCCCCTGCTTCCTCGTCATCTACAAGGTCTAGCCATGGCTCCAGACCGCGCATTGATTAACCACCGTTAGTTACCGTTAATCCACCCGTACTTAACCCCTCGTTAATTACTAGTACGACTAATGGTTATTGGTTACGCTTCTCTTCTCTTCACCACCTCATCTTTTTGTCTCTTGTTTTGCTTTCTGGAACGGCAGGGCAGGGTGCCAGCCCAGTAGTACGTGGTAACAGAGCTGCAGCCTGTGTGTAAAATAGTAAAAGAGAGCTTCTTTTTTTTTTTTTTGCTTTGATGAATCTTGAAATGGTATAGAAACTCTTTTCGCTTTCACCTTTTGATTCAAACAATTCTTGTCCTGCATGCATGGATGGATGCAATGTTAATGTACGTTGCATTAACCTCTGCTTCTTTTCTTTGCTTCTGCTCTGCAACAGAGCGAGCAGAATTCAGAAGACTCAAAGCAGAGGTTTGTCGCCGTAGGTTTAAAGGGTTCTTGTCACAGCGCGTGTGTTTTCTTCTTCTTCCTGCCATTGCCATGGGTTCGTTTGTTCTTTCGTCGCTGTTTGACATGCGTGATCACATGATTAGCAAGCAGCGTGTAGGTGAGGTTACTGTGACCAGAGAGATTTGGCAGGTAGGATATAAAAGGAAGTTGGCAACATCTTCAGAGGTCAGGCACAAAGGTTCCGGGCTCGTGGTCTGGTTTCTAGAGGAAAAAGGTGTTTGGATGCTAGCTTCTTGGACCCTTGCTATCGTAGTGTTCTACACTTGTTGAGGCTCACCTCAGTAGTGTACACATTACAAATTCTCCACTCTTTTTTCAGAGAGAGAGAGAGAGAGAGAGAGAGGAATGGCAAGATCGTGCTCAACAACTTTGGTGCATATGCTCGAAGGACATTTTCATTGAATATGACAAGATAGTTTGTTTGGTGTGGCAACCGCCAGGCAGACTAGTATAGTAGATGTTAATGTGGAATAAATATGTGAGGTAGAACTAGGAGCAGCAGTGGACAACAACTCTTGCTTGTGTCCAACGATTCTTTGTGAGACGACAATGCATTCTTTGTGAGACGACAATGCATTCTTTGTGAGACGACAATGCAGCTGAAAAACCTTACAAGAACCAATAAAACTCCATGGCATTGGATGATCTTATATTCTTTCTACTATTCGCTTGCATGAGAGCACATCTACAATTCTGAACCTTTGCATGATTTTGTGCACGCATGGTATGAGATTCTTATCCACAAAAGCCAAAGATCTGGCACGCCGATCAGAAGCTGACAGCTTTAATTCTAGACACCGCCTCCTGGTCTACAAACTAGAGGCCATTCTGTGCCAACAAATTTCTATCAGTAGAGTTGGGATCATACTTTCATCAGAAGCCTCTGTGTCACCTCCTGTGTTGCTATGTACCTTTCATCATTGTTCGAGCATCATCATCGATCCATGAACAATGGTTCATGCCACATCTGGCTGACAGGCAGGCCCCGCCCACACATTGATGCAAGATTTTCACTCCCTACCTCTTGGATCTTGCACGTACGGCTGCTGGGAGGCTGAGTTATTGGCATGTTACGATGTCTCTTGTTGAGGCACCTAACGAGAGTGAGAGTGAGAGCGCGACCCCCCTGGGGCCTGAGCACTCAAGCCAGCTCACTGTGGCCAACACTTAGCCGCATCACTGGACCACCCTCCTCTCCGTGTACGTATGAATCATTGGGCAGATAGGAACCGTAGATAGATTGATAGATAGATAGAGACAGATACATTTTGCTATGTTCTTCTTGCCTCAATTTTAGGGCATGGAATTACTATGCCTGTTTTCCTAGGAGTGTTTTATATATGTTCTGAATTTGCAGCATTTGCAGAGAGAGAACTTCTCTTTGGAAACAGTAAATGTTGGGCAGATAGGAGCCGTAGATAGATAGATAGATACAGGTACATTTTGCTATGTTCTTCTTGCCTCAATTTTAGGGCATGGAATTACTATGCCTGTTTTCCTAGGAGTGTTTTATATAGTTCTCAATTTGCAGCATTTGCAGGGAGAGAACTTCTCTTTGGAAACAGTAAATGTTGTAGTGCCATGAATACTAGGCCTTGCTGACGCTCACAGAACTCCATACTGAATGAGCTAGTGACCCATCCCTCAAAAAAAGAGAAAAGAATGAGCTAGCGACCCAGTAGTAGTTGCAGTACTAGTATAGTCTATTTCAGTATTTAGCCAAGATGATGAACTCCATCCGAGCAGCGACACTCGCAATTACATCTACTCTTTCCATCTGATTGTACCGCGCCGGTTGGGAACACCACAACATGCGATGTACTCGGATCACCGTGCACGCGTCTTACTTTCATTTGAGCTATTCTCTCATAATTTGTTTTTTGGGAATCGAGTATTTGTCACTCCATAAAGTGACACCATAGAATTTGCCATTGTCTATAGTACAATTTATCATTTACCACTTTATAGAGTGACACTTTAGGATTTGACGCTTTTTTATAATTTTACCCTTACCTGGACATTACCAGGACAATTATGCCCCTTCTCTTCTTCCTCTCCTTCCCCTTCTTGTTTTCTTCTTGCCTTGGCCATAGCGGTGAGGTTGACGGTGCTGAGGTTAGATGGGCACACCTGATGGTCTGGAACAGCGTCGTTGCAAGCTTCTCGGAACTGGAGAGGTGAGCGGGCTACTGTGCAAGAAGAGCACGTCGGCGAGGTCGGTGTCGCGGCAAATGTGGAGGGCGAGCGCGGACAACCATCTCTGGGGGGCAACGGGGTGGTGGTCGGAGGTGGCGGCCATGGTCCTAGAGATAGGTGTAGGCAGACAGGGGGAGGGAAGGGAAGGAGAAGAAGGGAGATGGGCGAGGTGGCTGGAGCAAAACAATGCCGCCCCCATGGCCAGTCAAAAAGAAGAAAAGGAAGAAGACAGGGAGGAAGAAGGCGACGCCTGCACTGCCAAGGCAATGGCGACAAAGCAAGGCTAAGGAACCCTAGATGTATTTTGGAAGAGATATATATATATATATATATATATATATATATATATATATATATATATATATATATATATATATATATATATATATATATATATATATATATATATATATAAACAGGAACCCTAAATGGGTTTTGGGCAAAAGTGTTGCCATGATTGGGGAAGAAGAAAAGAGGAGGAAGGAGGAGGAGAGGAAGAAGAATAGGGTAAAATTGTCAAAGATAGGGGCAAAGTGTCCAAAGTGACAAAGTTTGAATTGTACCTTGTATAGAGTGGCAAATAATCAATTGCATTCTTCATAATGACAAATCCTGAAACGTCATTCTATGACATGGCAAATGTTAGAGTGAACCTTTACTCCATTGCAATGGGCCAGAAGGCCAATGTATACATGTTACATGTGTAGGAAAATATGAAAGAACGCCCTATACAAGAGACTAATATTGCACAGCTAATACATATCTAACATTCACCCTCAAATTCATGGTGGATCAACAACACTGAGTTTGGAGATGCATAAGCTGAGCTCTAGTCTGTACCTTGGTGAATAAATCTGCTAGCTAAAGCTCCGAAGGCACGCACTGAAGAGCGACTACTTGCGCATTCACTTGCGATTTGATGTAGGAAGCATCAATGCCAATATGATTGGTGAGGTTATGCTTCACTGGATCTCGAGCAATACTGATCGCACTAGTGTTGTCTGACAAGAGGAGTCAGTGCAGAGACAGAAACACCAATGCCCTCAAGGATAACCAAGTCATCTCAGCAGTCAATGACACTGTAGCCCTTAGCTCAACCTCAACATTGGAATGAGGAACTGTAGTTTGCTTCTTGGTCTTCCAAGCAATTAGAGAGGAACCAAGAAAGACATCGTAGACAAAAAGAGACCGACGATCAGAATGATCACTAGCCCAGGTCGCATTAGAGTACGTCTGAAGCTGCAAAGAGCTAGAGCGTGGAAAGAAAAGGCGGAGAGAGATGGTCCCACAAAGACATCGCAGAACATGAAGAAGGTGGTTGTAGTAGAGCTGAATGGGGGCCGAAACGAACTGACTCAAAATGTGAACACAGCGAGCAATGTCTGGTCAGGTGATCCCAAGGTAGACAAGGCTTCCAACAAGACGACAATTGTAGCGACCCAACTCTAGGGCACCCGAGAGGTCCTCCAAGACCTTCTGGAAAGTCCATCAGGACCTCCCAGCAGGTCCACAAAGGACCTCTCGGACAGTCCACTAAGATCTCCCAGAGGTCCAGAGGACCTCCCGGAAGTCCGAGAGAACAAGCCCGAGGAGGTCGTGGAGCCATGGAGCACCCTCAAAGATCTCCCACGGCCAGACTAGGGAAGGTGTGGAGGTTCGTGGTCATCCCAAGACCACCCACGACCCACCGAGAGGAGGTCGTGGAGGTTGAGACCACCACAGAACCACACACGCCCAACTCGAGGGTGGTCGGGAGAATCGAAGCTTACTCGTGGTTCTCTCAGGAAACCCGAGCTACCCCAAGGATCATGGCTAGCTCTTCACAAAGAACAACAATGGTAACATAGCAAAGAATACAAACTTTATTGATAAACAAAGAAGTTGTTTACAAGAGGGCTTACAAGCCGCCAGCAAAACACAATAAAGATAAACTCATGGACCACCCGATACACCACAGTAACCTACTGGAGGGCGCAATTTAGTCGATCAGACCACTAGGTCCATCTTGCAGATACCAGAGGCTCTCATCCCTATTAAAGACAAAGATCAACAAGAGTGAGCACAACAACCGTGCTCGCAAGTTACACCCGTTGGATAACAGAGATGACATGCATAATGGATATCACAATGGAAGTCTTAATATGGTTGATTTGCATAAAGCCATGTTTATTTCAAATACCTGTATTAAGTTCTAAGGCAGTAATACAATAATTAAAATTTATTTTATCAAATCAGTTTTTCAGTTGAATAACATTCATCATAAGATGGTGAAGGATACCCTCCTGACATTAGGCTCCCAGCCCAAACCCATGGGATAAAATCCCAAAAACAGACTTGAAATTCATTTCTAGAAATTCCCAAAGTCAACATCTAACTTCAAGTGGCCTTTGCCAGCACGCCCATGACCATGACACGGCTATTCGAATAGATTTCACTCTGCAGAGGTTGTGCACTTTACCCACACGATATGATTCCTCTAGTTTGTTTGGCATGCACGAGTGCCACCTCTCACTGCCGAAGGTAAGAGGTCTAGAGTTCATGACAAGGCCTTTACAATGCATTGCTCCACCACAGCCTTTCCTTGCTAAGGTTTCACCCCCCTGTGGATAGTAATCCGGCGGGAAACCCCCTCTTGCACCGGTGGGAACAGTAGGTTATAAAAGACCATTGGCCAAACAAGACCTCCCACACCTCCAATGGAGCAAAGATATGGTAGAGTTTTGCAAATTAATCACCAGATCCCACGCCCCCACTGAGACATGTGGTTGCACGATTGTGGCATAGCCCATTATAGGCATGGCATTGGTCGCCAAAGACCGGTCCTCAAATGACTAGGGCGACTTCCTCAAACCCCTGACCTCCACCTTTGCCAGGATAGAGTCCGTGCACAAACATTGCACCAGCCAAGCAACCAATTCGCCCCAGTCCAAATCCATTTTCATTTTCTTTGCTTCCCCAGCAATATTTTCACACCCCCATGACAACCCAATGTCATGGTTAAAACATTTAAAAGAAACAGTTGGTCATGTTGGTAAAGATTTCCCCAAATCAATACTTTTGGTCTAAGCTTAACTAAGCATGAGTTTTTCAAATGATTCCTGGTTCACATTATTGTGTCAACCAGATTTTGCCTAAGGTGACAACAAATTTGGTTCAATGTCAAAGTTGGCCATATGAGAGAAAGTGGTATAACTATGTGTTTAAAGACTGGTATTGAAATAACTTGGTAGAAATAGGCATGCATGATACTTTAAAACAGGACATAAATAAATTGAAATACTGGGTGCAATATGATCAAAAGTGTAACTTGCCTCTTGCTTGATAGCTTAAGATTCTATTTTCTCACCGCTCTGGCTCTCTGGAAACATCAAGATCTACACGGCAAGAGAACAGATTCAAACAACGATCAAATAAAGAACCAATAGAGCTCCAAATAAAGAACCAAAATAACTCCAGAGGAACCTTAAAACTCAATTAACCGAAGAGGTCTAAATTTCAGATTAGGTTCTTAGGGAGGAGGTCTAAGCTTACCAGAGGAGGGTGGTCTTTAGCAAAAGACCCCAAGGAGTGACTTAAACAATACACAGAGAGGTCCTGGGAAGTAGTTCTTGGGTAAGGTCCAGAGAGGAGGTCCTCATACGAGGGCCATAGAAACCCGAAAAAGAGTCCACCAGAGGAGGTCCTGTGAAGGACACGACCCGCTCAATGTAGTGACCAAAATAAGAGTGAAGCGGACCACCAGAGGACTTACCAGGGACAAGGAAGAACAATAGATGAAAGGAAGATCGTGAGCAGCAAGATCTTCCCTGGGAGCCACTGAACGAGAACCAAGATAGCAGAGCGTGGAGAAAGGGAGGAAGGTGATGTGATAGAATTTCTTGGTCTAACTGAAATCAAAATGGTGAAGAAAACTAGAAATACATATGTTAAGGATAAGTATGGAAATAGGTCAAAGATAGGTGAGTGGCGGAAGCGGTGTCACTACCACCACAGTTAAAAAGTACGAGGAAGGACAACTTATGTTGCTTTGGGAAGGACTAAGAAAAATATCGAGTATGCGTTACGTGACCCAATTCAAAGTAATTACTACGTATGTGGATGCATTTAATGCGACAAGACATGCATTAAATGCCCAAGATATTTTCGTGGCGGAGGAAATGAGAATGACCACTACCGGCAAGTGGGGCCACCAATTTTGAAACAATCGGGTCAAAATAGGGAGGTCTTGCCCCAAGAGAGGTCCTCGAGGAGGTCTAAGAAACTAAGAGGTCCCGATATACACAAAGGAGGTCCGAACATGGGAGGTCCAAATACACATGGAGGAGGTCCACGGATCGAGGTTCGGACAACCAGACTTCATCAAAGGAGGTCCCATGACTCAAGGAGGTCTGAAGTGGAGGAGGTCCAGAGATGCGGAGGAGGTCTCGACATGGGAGGTCCTGACGGTCAGATCTCTACAAGGGAGGTCCGCAAGGAGGTCCAAAGCTGTGTTTAAAAGGCCACGGAGAGGTCTTGGACAGAGGTCCAAGAACTACCAAGAGGTCCCGTGGTTAAGATTAAGGACAAGTTGAGGTCCCAGGCGGTTGGATCTCTAAGAGGAGGTCCAACACCAAGATCAAACGTGAAGGTGAGGTTCCAAGGAGAGTAATGCACGGGAGGTGCGGACCTTAGGATTCAAATGAGGGAGGTCCGAACCGCTAGATTCAAAACAAAGAGAGGTCCAAAGTGAGGGGTTTCAAGAAAGAGGATTCTACAGAGGAGTTCCACCCAGAGTAGTTCTAGATGGAGCCGCCAAGGTCAAGGTAACTCAAGGGAAATCTTCAATCCAATGAAGTAAGGTCAGAATGAATCCACAGAAAGTCCTTTCGGTTAGGAAGAAATGTCGAGGTGGTTCAAAGGCACACAAAAGACCCGATGAAATACCATGATGTCCTGGCTGAAAAGAGAACTGGGCATAAGGAGTGTGCCCAAGCAACAAGGGGTCTTGACTTAAGAGAAGTCTGAACAGAAAAGAGGTCTGATTCGAAGAGATCCAAACCAACAAAGAGTTTCAAAGTAATCAAACACAAAGGGAAAGGTCTGAACGAATGGGAAAGAGGTCCTAAAGAATGGTATTACCGTGAATTGGGGTGGTAATACCGGATTGCACTAGAAGGACCTTTCCAAAGAGAAGGCTACAAGGATCGGGGCGAAAAGGAATCCAAGTGATCACCAAGAGGTTCACAAGAGCATGGAAGGAACTCAAGTGGTTATAAAAGGGAGACCTAGACCCTGAGGAGGTCTAAGCTAGAGAAAGAGATCTGGACCAGGGAAGGTCCAAGCACTAAGAAGATCTAGATCTAAAGAGGTCCGGATCATTGGATGATGATCACAAGAGGTCTGAACGGTTCAGGCCTTCACATGGGAGGTCTGACGGCTCAGAGGGAAATCAGAAGGGGTCCAATTGAGCACAAAGATGGTTCAATCGAATGCAAAAAAGATCTAATTGGCCATAGGTAGGTTCAAGTGAATTATCGGGCATTCCAAGAAGCAAGAGGAGACTCAAGCAAAAGATGTGAGGGAGGTCCGGCTAGATCAACCCAGAGGAGGCTGGGCACAAGAATATGCCCAACTGAAGATTGTGGTCTAGGATCAAGAGATCCGCACAACAACAGAGGTCAAACAAGGGACGGTCTCGACATATAAAAATATCCAAACAGATGAAGGAGAGGAAATCCTATCAAGAAAAGGAGATAGCTCCAGAGAGCTAGAGCTACATCAAAAGAACCAAACTTTGATTTAGTTGAAGTTTAGCTTAGTCATTTTAAACAATCCAGATCCCGAAATTCTCAAGTTAAGCTTTGAATTATCATCAAAATCAAATGGTTCTTTTTATTTTGAAAATTTTCAAAAAGGCTCTAAAAATCAGGGTGTTACAACAATATCGAGTGAGGTCCTCAAGAGACTCACCATCAGTGGGGCGAAGATGAACTCCAAACTCCATAGGAGTATCCACCGTGCGTTGATAAGCGAGACAAGTGCAAGCAAGAAAATTCTGAATGTACTTCTCTTGGAAGAGATAGTAGCCCTCAGCGTAAAAGAAACCTCAATCCCAAGGAAGTACTGAAGGGGACCTAGAATAGACATCAAGAACTGCTCACTGAGATGCTTTTTTTTTACAAAAAAATCAATATATTGAGGATCATCCCCTATAATGATCATAACATCCACATATAGAAGAAGCGTCCGACCACGAGAAAAAATGTGAACAAAAAGAGCAGGGTTGTGATCCCTAGCGAAGAAGCTAGCAGCAGTGACAACCGAAGAGAAGCGCTCAAACCAACCGCGAGGGGCTTGCTTGAGCCCGTAGAGAGAGCGACGAAGGCGATAAACCATGTCGTCAGGGGTAGAATACCTAGGGGATGACTGCATGCAGACCTCCTGATGCAGCTTGCCATTGAGAAAGGCATCTTGACGTCCAACTGTGAGATGGACCATTAACGAACAAAGGCCACAACAAGTAGAGTGCGAACAGGGGTCATATGAGCGATAGGATCAAAAGTCTCATCATAGTCACAACCATACCCCCGCTGAAAAATGACGTGTCGTAAGACGAGTCTTGTAGCGCTCAAGGGAACCATCCGAGCAGGTTTTGATCTTGTACACCCACTTGCGCATGATAGGAGTAACACGAGAAGGAGGGGGGACAAGATCCAAAGTGTGAGTATGCTCTAGAGCAATAATCTCCTCTGCCATCATGTGTTGCCACTTTTGGTAAGCAGCAGCCTCACGGTAAGTTGTAGGCTCAACAAGAGTAGCGACTGTGAAGCCGTAACACTTAGGAGGTCTAACAGTGCGACAATCACGAAGATTGTACCTGGGAGGAGAGGTTGGAGCAGGACCCAACAAGGACGGGAGACTGGAAGGAATGGAAGAAGGCTCAACTAGAGGTGTAGCAGGCCACGGATGGCAGGAGTAGTGCAGCGGAAAGGGGGCAATGATCTCAACAGAAGAAACTTTCATAGGAGCAGGAACAGAGGAGACCGAAAGAGAAGGAGGTGAAGTAGGTGAATACGATGACGAAACAGGGTGGGAGAAGGAAGCGGAGAGTCAGGAAAGGTCAGAAAATAAATCAACTCAGAAGACGCTGAACTGGTGGAAAAAGGACAAGGATAACAAGGATGAGACTCGTCAAAAGTGACATATCGAGATATCCTCATCCTGCGAGCAACAGGATCGTAACAATAATAACCCTTATGCTCAGAACTGTAGCTAAAAAAAAGCACTCAACCGACTCCGCAATCAGCTTAGTGCACTCACGAGGTGGAAGAAGAATAAAGTAGACACAACCAAAGCAGCGGAGGTGACTATACTAAAGAGTCCTACCAGAGACATGCTCATCAGGAGTACAATCCTAAAGAGCCTCGGCCCAAAAATGGGGGCGAAACATGAGAGGAAAGCATAAAAGCACGAGCTATCTCAAGTAGGCGACGATGCTTACGCTTAGAGACATCATTTTGAGTATGAGCACCAGGACAAGAGTATTGATCAAGAGTACCCTGCTTGGCAAGAAAATGATGAAGCACAATAGACAGGTACTCACCAGCAGAGTCAGCACGAAACACACGAGTGGCCGAGTCAAACTAAGTGTGAACCATAGTGGCAAACAACTGGCAAATAGAAAGAACCTGACTGCGAGAAGACATAAGGTAGATCCAAGTGTATCGAGAATAATAATCAATGAAGGTCACATAGTAGCGATGACACCTTTCGAAACAAAGGGGCCGGACCCCAAACATCATAATGAACAAGATTAAAAGGACGTTGAGACACATAATCACTAGAGGGATATAGGAGTTGCAACTGCTTGACAAGCTTGCAACCAGTACAATGTAAAGAAGTGTCACCAAAAATAGACCTAAGGACACCACTCCCTACTAGCGAAGAAAGACATCAACCACCGATGTGACCCAAGCGGTAATGCCACTGGACGAAGGTAGCAGTGGAAGAAGCAGCTAAAGCAGAGGTGGAGGAAGTGGCCGATTGGCTGGTGGAGGCAGAGGAAGGAAGGTGCAGCCAGTCGAGCTCCTAGAGGCGCTGTGAATCACGACGTCTAGGGCCAGTCCCAACTAGAGTCCTGGTGCATCGATCCTGAACACAACAAGAGTTAGACTAAAGAATGATACAACAATTGTGATCGGTAATATGATCGGTCGACATAATCTGCATGGCTAGTTTGGGAACATGAGAGACTACAGGAACAAGAAAGGAAGAAGTAGAAAGAGTGCCTCGTCCTGCAACAGGAAGGGAGGTACCATCTGTAGTCTGAAACGTGAGAGGAAAAGCTAGAGGGGCACACAGAAGTGAGGTGAGTGGAATCCGATGTCATGTGAAAAGAAACACCAGAATCTAGAATACAAGAGAATTTTATACCTAAGAAGGGAGGTGGTGCTGGAGGCGTCGAAGCAGAGTGAGCATCTATTGGTGAACCTCTACGTAGGAGCTTTGGCGAGAGCCTGACTGGGAAGAGCCGCCAGCGCCCTTTGGAGAACGACCGCCCTTGCGGCCTTGGTTCTTCCTCTTGTAGGATTGCTAAAACGCGTAGTCGTCATGGTCGCAGTAGGTGCAGTGGAGACCCGTAGTAGAAGTAGTTGCCACCGGTGCAGCTAGAGCCACCGACGCAACATAAGAGGAAGCCACCGAAGGCGTTGGACAAGAAGACGACTAAGCAGCCAAAGGTGGGTTGTAGCTGGCCCATGCCACAAAGATGAGTCTCCTCAGTGCGAACATCAGTGAGACCATGAAAGACTCCAGCACGGACGGACGAGGATGACGAGTCAGTAGATGAGCGCGAACGGGCTCAAACTCTGACCGAAGACGCGTTAGGAACTCGTAGGGATAGGTTCGGCAGATGTCCGGTCCTAGAGAGTCAAGCTGACGCCACACCGCGGACATCTACTAGTATAAGCCATCCACAATGGCATCAAACTGCTGAAGGGAGTGTTCTTTGTGCACGACAGAGAGATACATAACATTACTTATCGACTCGTAGTGGGTATGGAGGCGCTCCCACATCAGCTGAGATGTCGGTGGTTGCACCACATCCATAGATATGGCCATGGTCATGCTACCCACCAGGATGGCGGAAGTACCACATCCATAGAGCAGGGAGCGGTTCGGCGGACGTCCGGTCCTAGAGAGTAAAGTTGACGCCACACCGCGGACATCTACTGGTAGAAGTCACCCACAATGGCATCAAACTGCTGAAGGGAGTGTTCCTGTTGTACGATAGAGAGATACATAGCATTACTCGTCGGCTCGTATTGGGTATGGAGGCGTTCCCATATCAGCTAAGACGTCGACGGTTGCACCACATCCATAGAGATGGCCATGGTCATGCTACCCACCAAGATGACAGAAGTACGAGCCTCGTTGTCCTACCACCTCTAGTAGGAGTGGAGCTGAGTCTAGTACACCTACATGGCCTCCTCAAAGACAGTAACGACAACCTGCTGGGTTGCCTCATCGGCATTCACAGGGAACTGAGGCGCGACCAGTGGTATGGGGCAAGGCCACTCCCAGTGAGGTGGCCCTAGAAGCGCTGGATCCACATGTGGGTCCTCGTATGCATGGCCCACTCGTGGTAGTTCACCCTATCAAAGATGACGCTCGGAACTAGGACGACAACCGAGCCACTGGGTGGCCACTGTGCGCAGAATCCGTGGGAAGGGGTTTGGCGACGAGGTGGAGATGCCCGGCAATGTTGTAGGAATGTTGCCCGTGGAGCTCGAGGCAAGAGGGCGGCGGCGAGTCGAGCAACAATGATAGAGGCGTGCTCGTGGCAAGAGAGCGATGAGATTGGGGCAAGAGAGAACCCAAGCTAGTTGGCGGCGGCCATGTACAGGCAACGATGGCGTCGGTGCAAGGTGGGAGGAGACGGTGGTGTCTCCCGTGGTGGCAGGGTGTCAGAAGAAGAATTCGAGGCAGCGGCGATCGAATCAGCAGCGGAGAGAGAGGCAGAGATGAGGTTGTGGCGTCATCTCTCAGGGGCTATCTTCCTGGGCAATGGCGATGGAGAAGAGATCCGAGGTGACGGCATGTCCCAACAACCCAGTGGCGGATCTCGGACGACCTGCGGCGGCGGCAAATGGGGTTGCACAGCGGCAAAGGCTGAGAAGAGATCCGTGGCGGCGACATGGTCCAACTATCCGGCGGCGGATTTGGAGTGACCCACGGCGACGGCATATGGGGTTGCACCCGGCGTCGGCTCGACTCTTTTGTAGCCCTTGCGGCGGCCCTCAGGTGGATCTAGGGTTTGGGTGGGTAGGGAAGAGAGAGGGGAGAGGGAAACCCTAACCCTAACATGCTCATGATACCATGTTAGAGTGACCCTTTACTCTATTGCAATGGACCAAAAGACCAATATATACATATTACATGTGTAGAAAAATATGCAAAGAACATCCTATACAAAAGACTAATATTGCACATCTAATACATATCTAACAGCAAATACTCAATTGTCCCTTTTATTTCCGGTTGAAAGCTGATCCCTAAGTTAACTGTAACTCTGTGAGTACTAACAACTATAGCTTTGACTTCCCTCTGAAGACTGAGATGATGTTAGTGGCTTATTACTGCACATCACCATGTGGTCAAACAGAAGCAGTAATAAGCGAGTGACTCTGGTCTATGGATCTCTGGAGACCACACCAGTTATTCCTCGTCTGCTCCTACGAGTTGCAGTAAACCGCCGTATATCTGCATAGCTATAACTTGCCTGACTTTCTTCAGTACACAACAGTGCAGGATTACACTCATCAATCGTGTTTATACTGCTTTGACTGGCTTGATCTTACCAGATCCTCTTGACTACTACTACTACTAGCTCTGATCTGATGTGATGTGATGATCCTGGAAAGCTAGCTAGAGATGCATGTCCCTCTGACGGCAGTAGTAAATCTAACAATGATGCAGGGCGTGGCCAGCACTCGCCTCTGCCACCGACCATGCCCTCCCTTTATTATTAGATGGCCAATGCAAGGTCCATAAAAGCGTAGCTCAGGCCTTCATGGTGAGAATCAAACCGAAGCCCGAGTCGTCAAGGAAAGACGGTCGATCTACTCGTACTTCCGCACGCCGTTTGCTGCAGACTGTATGCAGTAACGTGTGTAGTAGCGTAGCTGCTGGCCTGCTGGATTCTTTGGAATTGGAGGTGAACATAGCGGCAGTAGTTTTTCTGAGGTCACTTCGCTTGGCTGCCTCGCCATGAGCCCATGACTGACTGAACTCGTGTGCGTCATGATAAATAACTGTATGCACCATAAATTTTACTCGTTGGTCTCAGTAGATGCATTACTCCATGGAGCTGGAGCTGGCCTTTGATCTGATGTCTCGTGACACTAGGCATTATGATCCTCTCTGTACTTCCACATGGCCTCAATGGCAAGACAATCAAACGACCCACAGAAGAAAATCAAGGCCTTCTCTGGTGTGTGAAATTTGGCATGGCAAATGTTAATGCCATGCATAGGACAGCAAGTACGGGACCATCAGGACAGGCCAAGTCTATGATTGTAAGTTGTTACGGACAGCATTTGATTTGGCCCACAGGGCAGTGATGCAATCACCTGAGAACTATTGCAGAGGTCGATACGGTAAACCATGAGACAAATTATTTGCCCCATGGAAACTATTTTCTCACTGACTCAAGATATAATTCAAGCTATGGAAACTAGCGTATCATCAAAACACAATCGTTACGCCTTCATTGAAACCAGATTTAAGACTAAATAAGCTAGCTTCTGAGATTTACCATTGTAACACTGACTATGCCTTCATTGCTAAACTCAAATATAAACCCGACGGAGCTCCAACCTAACAGTTCTCAGCACTTCCAAGTTCCAAGAGATAATAGAGGAAAAAAGAAATGAAAAGAATCTCCCCATTTCAATGACTAGTAACAAACCGAGTTTGAAACTAGGCTTAACACACATGAATATTCACATGGTTAGAATTAGATTTTGTGTTCTGAATCGCATGTCTTATGGCATCCTGGTATGGACTTGAGATGTTGCTGATCAGTTCCTGGCAGTGGAACTACGCTTGGGCGGCCTTCCTCTAGTTGAAGGTGAACCTTTATCCCCACAGGTTTTCCTCGATCGAGTCTTCCTGAGCTCATAACCTATAGCACGCAAGTCATCGCATACCTCGTGCCGTGACAGAGAAACAAGTCCAGGCATTATCTCCCTCTGAAAATTTCTCAGTCCTCTTCCTCTCCTCAGCTTGATCCCACAAGAGGGCCCATCCTTATCGGGTGGAATCACAGGGGTCGATTGCCCGTTATCTCTGATCTCATCTAGATTCAATACGATTTCCTCGTAAGAGTCCAATGAACGCTGAGGCTCATCATCATTTCCACCCTGAGCTGCTGTTTCAGTGTTCCTTCCTGGGTAATCTGCAGCGCATGCAGAATTGTCCGAGAAAATGGAAAGAAGTGTTTCAGCTGCAATAGAAGCCATTATGTCACCTTCTTCTGTTTCAGCTTGAAGCATGCCAACAGTTTCTTGAGGATTCGATGCTCCATCATGTGATGCTCCCAGTCTTGGGCAGACATAATTATCAACTTGAGGAGTTTCCGAAATCAAAAGTTTGCAGTTAACAGTTTCAGAATCTGGAGACTGAACCTTGTTGATTTCATCATTTGTTGAGATTGGGAGAAGCGTGTTATTGTTATCCTGGCTCGCTAACATATGATGATGGTATGCAACAACTGGATGTTCCCTAAAAGTTTCAGCTTGCAGGCTATTTTTCTTGGAGAAAGAATTATTGGATACAGTTCCTTCACTTTCATCATTATTCAGAACCTTGTCTGTGCAATTACTGGTTATTGTTGATGGCATGTCAATGCTTCCAATTGACACATTCAGGTCAATAAGGCCCTTCCCTTGAACTGAGCATGCAGCATCCACTTCCCTTGAACTGTCTGCAGCAGAGCTGGGCGCTATCACCCCGAAGGAAGATTCTTTCAATGATTCAATATTAGAGCCATATTCTTTTTGGAAAACTTTGCTGGAGCTGCTCCCAAAATCTCCATGATGTGATGAGGAAGGAAGAATTAAAGGAGAACATATTTCTTGGGAAGGCGCATAGGAAACATGAATACTTTCTTCTAGAGGTGCATTTAGGTCAATCAGTGAATGTCTTGATTCAGTATTATTTGGTTTTGTAGGGGACTGGCAGTCTGGAGTTTCACTAGATCCAACTGAACCTGAAAATGCATAATTTGAATAGTCATGTGAACGCTCCATGGGCAAGTCATCTTGTTGGATTATCATTCAGATTGCAATGAACAAAATATCGTACAAATTCGTAATAGAAACTAGTAAGTATCCACTAAAGGTCTAAAGCATTAATGATGGTACAATGAGAATACTCGAATTTGTAAAGATTGGAGCTCTCGCATGAATAATAAACCTAGAAGTTTATAAATTTTTAGTTAGGGCACAACTACATTCAGGGGTAGAACAACGCAACTAATTTCTCATCCCTGTTCTATGTTGGCCCTAACTAAATTTCATATTACTATACGCTCACTGGGTTTGACATGCAACACAACTTTCTTAGAAAAGGCAGTAATTATTAAAGTACAAACATGACTATAATTGAAAAGAAAAATTGCACATTCATGGGGAAAAGATTCATATCACCACGTAGAGATCATTTGTTCTATCGAAAAAATGCATTTATGTCGAGCAAAGACATTGTCGATCTATTGCAATTTAAATAATGTATTTGTATGTTGATAATGAACACCAATATAACAGTAGCATCCTCTTTGTCGAGAAAGCATTAATCTAGATGGGATGATTTCATTTGGACTATAATTATTTTCCATCAATGGTTCAACCGATAGGTGCATGTGTAAAATCCATGGATAGTCGTATAATAGTACTGTACTAGATGACCAGTAACAAGATTGCATTCAAACATTATTATTATTTTTAACTATGAATCATCCAACAAGTATTAAACTAAACATTAAGAAACATGCCAGCAGAAGATGATAGATTTATGAATTATAAACAAGGGAAGGAGAAACATCCTAAAACTCACCGTGACTGACACGGGAAGCATTTCGTTCTCTGCATAACTGACCAGACTCTGCAAGCGAGCGATTCTCCGGCGAAACACAGCAGGAACCATCCTGAGACATACCATTGCGGCTGGCAAGGTTGCCAAAGCCAGAGGAAGAAACAATCTCCACCTCATCATCGGATGTCGCTGGCTTCTCCAAATCGATTACATTGCGATAACCGCATTTCTCCCACACACCAACATCAGGTTTTCTCCGGATTGAACTCTTAACATCCATATTCTGTTCCTCAACATTGGACCGCCTTTTGCGCTTATTGGAATTACTGGGAACATCTGGATTACCCCTCTCATCAAAATTCCTCTGTGACACCAAAAACCTTCCTTTAGTAAGACAAATTTGGACCATATTGAGGGAATTTTACTCAACTATTTTCCTTACCATCGTATGCTCATGAGTCGAATGCGGGTTACTCCGCTCCGCGTCACTGGATTGCTTCCAGAAGGATCCATCTGGGAGATTAGTCTGTGCCCAATACAACTTAGGCAAGTCCATCTACAACGCCCACACAAGCAGAAGACATCACAACACAACTAACCTCACAATCTAATCCCCCAATAAGTCTTTCCCCATTAATAATAATATCCGGAACTTAGCTATAAACAAGTCAAGCAAAGAATTGGGTTAAACCTGATCAGGGAAGGGTTGTTCTTGACTGAGCATTACCCCCCGGAGTTCCTCCGGTGCGGCGGGCTCCGGCGACGGCGGACGGCAGTTGAGATCCAAATCCACCAAAGGAGCCATCTTTCTTGTGCAAAGCCGGCAAACAGAATTAATCTAATTAAACTCAGACCAAAATAAATCAATTTAATCAGAACACATGGAGTGTATATAATCATACATGGCTGCAACTATAGAACATACAAGAAAACTTACAGCGGAAAAAACAAACAAGAAAAGAACTAGTCCGGGTCGTCAATAACCTCCTTTTTGCATGCTCTCTCTCTCTCTACATATATATCTATCTCCTATCAATCTCTGCCCCCTTCGCACCTCTCCTCCTCGGACTCGGATCTTTTTTGTTTTTTTGATCTTGGTCTGGGCTGCGGGTGCTGATGCTGATGCTGGTTCGGGCTGCTGTCTGTGGTGTCAGGAGCTCCCTCTGCTCATGTCCTTCTTCCCTTTTTTTCTACTCCATATTTTTCTCTTGACTCTCTTTCTATGTTTCTCCCTTTATTTATACTGGTATACTTGTTTTACTGCTGTATAGACTTTGGGAGTTGGAGATAGGTGTGGATTCCTCTTTCTAATCCTCTTTCTCTAGGCCTACCTGCGCGTAGCAAGTGTGGGGTGGGGACTGGGGAATATGGAGATATCAGAGAGAGAGACAGCAATCCCTTCCTGTGGTGAGAAACGAACTTTTTTATTAATTAACTTTATTAATTTATTTTTATTATTAACTCTTCGCAAATTTTATTTCTAATTCTGACTTTTTTTGTCACGTCACCACCTCTAGCGTGACAAAACAACATTGTCACGCCATACGATAAATCCGCTAAAATAACACTTTTTGTCGCCATTGGTGGCATGATTAAATATCATCGCCACGCCACTACTAAATGACGCGACAAGAGTTTGATAAGATACTGGTGATGCGATAGTGTTGTTTTTACGCCACGAAAGTGGTACAGAACTAAAGCATTTAATTTAAATAAAGTTTCATGAGTTAACAATAAACATAAATAAATAGTTAATTAATAAAAAAATTCTAGAGAAACTGACGTAGTTTTTGTCCCTGTTGTCGTTGTTTGCCATTTTATTCAAATCCTTGCGCACCTTCATTTATACATCTTCCGTATTGATACGCGTATAACCAAACTTTATTACGCAAGGTAGCTTACGTATATACTTTGGGTTGAGTCTTTTGTGTTGACTAGTACAAGAAACAAATTGGTCCGGAAGAAATCCACATCCGCTACGTAATACAAATAAATGTCGGTAGAGTTATCGACCAAATAATTTCGCAAGATATCTTCACCCGCAATTAATAATTTAATTGTTCGCCGGCAATCTATTCCTTCTGGATTTGCGACTTCATCATTGATGGCTATGTTGTTGGGGACGGTAGAAGATCCACTACACAAAACACTAGCACTAGTACAAAAGAAAAAGGGGCAAAAATAATAAAGCGATAGGGACAGGAAAGGCTGTCATGGGGAGAGAGTACTGTTGCTATCTCAAGTTCATGCCATGGCTGTCTCCATTTTTGCTTGCCCAGCACAAAAGGCCCCTCCATTTTCTGTCTCCTCGATCCCCTGCTGCTTATGGCTACTCACAGAAAATAAGCTCATATTGCAGACCAGAAGTTCTTCAGAAAAAAAGAAAAGAAAAGAAAAGAAAACACATATGGCAATTCACTAGTCTATCCTGTTAGAATTATCGGTATACGTTTCCGTAGGCCACACTTCATGCTGCGTATTTTTCCATGCGTGTCCAGATTTTTCCTAGGCGTATTTTTAACTTCACTTTGTCATTCATCGTTCTAGTCTACCCGGACGATCCAATATTCAAATATTCGAACTCCTACTTGTGTTTAAAAGGTCACTCGTTTATTGGCTCGAACCTAATGGAGTACAGTACAATTCAATCGGATCCTGTGTGTTGTCGATCCCACCACACGTTGAATCCTATGTGTTGTTTGGTAGGTTCATTTCATCTGAGCAGAGGGTGGGTCAGGTCTAGGAGTACTTTCTCTATTAAAAAAAAAAGAATATGAAAAGTGGAACAAAGCAATAAATGAAGATATTGACTCCGTTTACACGTGGAATTCTCTGCCAAAAAAAATAAGAAAAAGCTTTTTGATAAGATCACTGGTACGCATATACGGTATATTACACACACAAAATGAGATTTAGATACATTTGGAATTTTTGGTCCAAATGGTAGTATTTGGCACGTGATTTGCAAAAATAACATCTTTGCAGTTGTAATTGTAAAAATGACGCTCTCGTCCGCACGATCACCATGCGGTTTTAGCCACGACGCGACACGTGGCGGAAAACCGCACTACCACCGTACGGTTTTCGCTACGACGCGACACGTGGCACCGTAATTGTGTGGTTTTCCGCCACGTGTTGCGCCGTAGCTAAAACCGCACGATGACGAGAGCGGTATTTTTACAATTGCAGCTGCGGGGATATCATTTTTGCAAATCATGCATCAAATATTGCCATTTCGGGAAGGAAAAAAACTCGCTACATGTGTACCCTCCAATACACTTGCTTTTAACGGGGATAAGATACACGGCGTAATCGAGCTAAACACAGGGCCCACTTGCCATCGTGGACAGGTGCGCGTGACAGCAATAAACAATCCGGCCATGAACTGATCGATGGAACAAATTAAGAAGAGTAAACGAAGGGGAGGAGGAGGCATGAACGCATGTGATGAGCGAAACCGATTAGGTGCACATTAAGGGTCTGTTTGCTTCACGTCCTGGTATGGCTCGACTCGCCGGCATCTCTGATATCCGCCTGGTACTTGTTTGGTTGGAGACCTGGGAAGAGAAGCCTGGCGAGAGATGCATGTGGTGGGCTGCCGGACGCCAGGCGCACAAAACGAACGACTGGCCATGCTGCCTGGCTCCCATCATTCCACTTCCTTCAACCCCCGAGCCCCCGGCTCCCATCGTCGTCTCCCCTCGCACTGGCCTCCCCATCCTCCTCCTCCCGAGCCTCATGGCCTCGCCACCCTCCTCCCGAGCCTCCGCCGCCTCCTCCCTCCCCGAGCCCAAGCCGGCCTTGCCCTCCTCCTCCCGAGCCTCCACTGGCCTCCCCACCTCCTCCCCGAGCCCCGCCCTCGCCTCCTCCTCCTCGCCCAAGCCCTCGCCAACCCCTCCTCCTCCCCGCCTCGCCCCCTCGCCTCCTTGACCTCCCTCCTCCTCCTCCCCGAGCACCCCGCCCCCCTCCTCCTCTCCCGAGCCCCCCCGGCCTCCCCATCCTCCTCCCCGAGCCCCAGTCGCCACCCCATCCTCCTCCTAGTTCTCAACAATTGTAGTTCAAGCTAGTTGGTGCGCTCGGTTTGTCATCCTCGTCAACATCGGTCATCTTTGTGACAATCAGTGCGATAAGGTGAGAACACCTCAATCACATATTCCGATTGTTTCCTTTTACTCTTATATATTTGTATGATCTGCTACTCAGATGGATGTAGAACCTAGTCATTACATTATCAAGCAGCGAGCTCGAACATTAGGCGTCTTAGTTGTTATCCTGGCCATTATCCGGTGGCGACAGCGTAGACATTATCTTAATAGGTCGCCAAGAAAGTATGGGCCATTGGTGGATAGGGATTTGGTGAGACAAACAAGGCTAGATGAATTGTACAATTCAACTGATACAAATTGCATCAATCAACTTCGAATAAGGAAAGCTTTATTCTGGAAGCTTTCACATCGATTACATGATGCCGGTCTACTACATGACACAATGCATGTCTCGGTTGAAGAAAAATTAGCCATGTTCCTACACACAGTTGGCCACAATTTGAGAAATCGTGTAATATTAGATCAGTAATATGTCATCTTTGAAATGGTTTGCTCTACAAAAACAATTGTTTGTAATAATTATTTGTTGTAATAAATGTTTATTGTAATAATAGTTGATCACTTGATCTTTGTAACAGAGAAAATTTAAAATTTAATTATTTTTGTGGAATTTTTTAAAAGTTTTCCCCTAAGTATTTCAAGCCAAAACAAAACTATTTGCAAAATTAAATACCAAATATAAGTTAGAAACCGATTAGGTGCACATTAAGGGTCTGTTTGCTTCACGTCCTAGTATGGCCTGGCCTGGCCGGGGCATCTCCTGGATACTGCCTGGTACTTGTTTGGTTGGAGACCTGGGAAGAGAAGCCTGGCGAGAGATGCATGTGGTGGGTCACGGACGCCAAAGACAAAACGAACGACCGCCATCTTTGCTGCTCCCATCGTTCCACTTCCTTCAACCCCCGAGCCCCCGGCTCCCATTGCCGTCTCCCCTCACACCGGCCTCCCCATCCTCCTCCTCCCGAGCCTCCGACGGCGCTCACCCTCCTCCCGAGCCTCCGCCGGCCTCCCTCCTCCCAGAGCCCAAGCCGGCCCTTGCCCTCCTCCTCCCCGAGCCTCCGTGGCCTCCTCCCTTCCCCGAGCCCAAGCCGCCCTTGCCCTCCTCCTCCCCGAGCCTCCACTGGCCTCCCACCTCCTCCCCGAGCCCACATGGCCCTCGCCTCCCCTCCTCCCCGCCCGAGCCCCGCCTCCTTGACCTCCCCCTCCTCCTCCCGAGCACCGCCGCCCTCCTCCTCTCTCCAGAGCCCCACGGTCACCCCATCCTCCTCCCCGAGCCCCCGTCGGCCACCCCATCCTCCTCCCGGTTCTCAACAACAGTAGTTCAAGCTAGTTAGTGCGCTTCGGTTTGTCATCCTCATCAACATCAATCATCTTTGTGACAATCAGTGCAAGAAGGTGAGAACACCTCAATCACATATTTCGATTGTTTCCTTTTACTCTTATATATTTGTATGATCTGCTACTCAGATGGATGTAGAACCTAGTCATTACATTATCAAGCAGCAAGCTCGAACATTAGGCGTCTTAGTTGTTATCCTGGCCATTATCCAGTGGCGACAGCGTAGACATTATCTTAATAGGTCGCCAAGAAAGTATGGGCCATTGGTGGATAGGGATTTGGTGAGATAAACAAGGCTAGATGAATTGTACAATTCAACTGATACAAAATTGCATCAATCAACTTCGAATGAGGAAAGCTGTATTCTGGAAGCTTTCACATCGATTACGTGATGCCGGTCTACTACATGACACAATGCATGTCTCGGTTGAAGAAAAATTAGCCATGTTCCTACACACAATTTGAGAAATCGTGTAATATTATATCAGTAATATGTCATCTTTGAAATGGTTTGCTCTACAAAACAATTGTTTGTAATAATTATTTGTTGTAATAAATATTTATTGTAATAATAGTTGATCACTTGATCTCAGAATGAGAGAAAATTTAAAATTTAATTATTTTTGTGGAATTTTATAAAAGTTTTTCCCTAAGTATTTCAAGCCAAAACAAAACTATTTGCAAAATTAAATACCAAATATAAGTTAGAAATATTTTATTTAAGTCCAAAATGCCTCTGAGAATTTCTGTGAATTTTCTCATAATTTTTTGACTTTATTTGCTATTTGGTTAAGCCTATCTGAATTACTGGAATTATCTAAAAGGTTAAATCAATTATAATCCTCCAACAGTGCTTGGGTCGAAAGTCCCTCAGCCCAACCCCTTCTCTCACGCGCACACCCTGTTTCACCTTCGCCCTCTCTCTCTCTCTGACACACGGGGCCCGCGTGTCACCCATTCTCTTTCCTTGCCCGCGCGTTTTATAACGTCAAACCTCGTTGGCCGTCCGATCTAAAATGGACGGTCAGATCGCGCGTGGGGGTCGGGCGGTCCGAAAGTTCACTGCGTTGTGGATCGTCCGATTCAATTTCAACGGCCGAATCTGATTGTGACGTTCGGAAGTCCGAACGTTCAATCCAATTTGAACCGTCCGATTTCAATCGGACGTCTCGTTTTCTTAGCGCCTAAGGCTCGGTAGCATGAATGCAAGTCAAAGTGGTCATTGCAAGGAAAGCGGGGTGGCCGAGGAAAAGAAATCGGCCCAAAGTTCTTTAGTGGATTTAAAAAGATTTTCGAATTAAGAAAATACCAGAAAAGGAAAAGGGTTTTTAGAAAATAGCTATTAAAGTCCAAAACATTCTTAAAAATGCATGTAAATTTATAGGATTATTTATAAATTAATAAAATTACTTTTAGCTATACTTTAGCTTTTAATTTTGCAAATAAAATAGTTTTTAATTTCGGGACAAAAGAAAAAGCCATTTCTAAATTCCGAAAATCCAATAAAATACTTAAAATAATAATTTTGACTTTTAAATCCAATAAAATCCAGAAAACTCAAATAAACCAACTTTAATTTAATTAAAGTTTAATTAATTCATATTAAATTGCTTTTAAATTCTAAATTTCCAATTAAGCTTTACCAAATTAATAAAAGCAAATTGTTAATTTTAAATTTTGAAAATTTTCAAAAAGGCCCTGAAAATTAGGATGTTACACATATGTACGAGTTTTCAAGTTGTTTATCACTTCGATTCAAGCCCAAATTAAATTAAAATAAACCCTGTAATTTCCTTCGAGTTCTTTTTGTTTCTTTTTCAGTTTTCATGTTTTTTAGAGTCTTTTGAAAGCTTTAAAAAAATAAAATTAACCATTTCTATTTCATTGGATTAATTACAGCTTCATTGGAAATTTCAGAAAATAAAAATATTTTAAATGAATAAAATAAGTTTTAATTAAATTCTCCATTATTTTATTACATCTATTCATGTCTTCTTGATCTACTCAGGCACATTCCTCAAGCATATGAACCAAACACTGCCTAACTCTTGTATCTACTCAAGCACAGATCCAGGACACCAACCAAACACTGCCATTATCTTTAGGTTTACCTGGCCAGGCAAAAATCATCTACTTTTCAGGCTACCTCCAAGCATCACTTTTTTCCAGACATGGAATCCAGGGCGCCAACCAAACAAGCCCTAAGCGCGTGGGAAGGCCCGGGCCAGAGTGAGAGCGCGCTGCGTTTTACTTTTGCCCAATAAAAGATATTTAATTTGGTGGGATCTTGTGATGAGACCACGAAATTTGAAACCTCATTTGTATTTTTCGAAGGCAAATATTTCACACAAAAATCGTACAAAATGTGATACCGGTGAGACTAAATATTTCCTTTCACAAAACAAGCTAGGAAAATGTTTACTAGACTGGCTAACTACAGTAAAGTAGTGGAGTATAGTAGGAAATGAATCCTCTGCATTGACATTAGGAAGTGATCTCTTTCGTCCGATCAAAAAAATCAATACATTGATACTAGAAAAACGATCTCTATCGTCCAATAAAAAAAACAAAGAAAGGGATCAATAGACATAGTGTTTTCAATACAATAATTATTTTTTGCTCTCGCTACAAGATTCTCTCGCGATGTTTGTCGGCAAGAGTGTTCGTGACTCATAACCCGTTGGTCTTTCTGTGAACCTCTACGGTAAGTTGGTAAGAGCATCTACAATAGTTTGTTTCTTAGCTTGTTACTAAGAGAAAAGAGAGTACTCAATTTAATAAAAAGAAACAAGCCTTCCAATGGATTGTTTCTTGAGCTTGTGTCTAAGACTTTAATTGCTACAAGTGTGTATGATTCTTGATGATTAAATATGAAATACAACTTTGTGATCTACATGTTTTAGCTCATTTATCATATCAATAATGAAGTCGGGCTACACAAATGATTTGATGAATATTTTGCTTTAAGACAGTAGGACCCACAAAACGCGTTTTTAGGTAACAAGCAAGTCTCCAATAGAGTATTTGGTTGTTTCTTGTGTCTTGGTATTAACAATTTGCTAATTTTTTCATCTAGAAATAACCTCACCTTCTCTCCTCACCTTCAGCTGACATGGACTGTTGTAGATGCTCTAACGCAGAGGATCCGGACCCGGTGTAGAATCCTAGCTGCGGGGTGGGCCCACCGGCTACTGTTGGACAGTTGGAGACTCGAAAGGACACTTGCGGGTGGGGCCAACGCGATGCGACGAGCAGGTGGGTACGTACTTTTGATACCGGAGATTCGCCCCGCGCCACGCGCGAGGAGCCTCTCCCGTGTGGGCCAAGCCGAAACTTGCGGGTGGGCCCAACTGTGTATTGCTAGGAAAACCGAGCATAGTATATAGCCGCCGCTGCCGCCGTATAGGTAGATCAGGGTTTGAGCGACAATACGAGGTGGAGCACCATGCTAGTACTGCCACAGAGAATCTACGGAGTATTATCACGCAAAATCCTTAGAAACTTTAAGTAGAAATAGTTGTTTGCTTTGCTTATAATAGTTGACAATGTTTGCCTTATTTAGCAGCGTCGATCGATACCAAGCGGTTTTTAAAAAGATGATTAGTAGAATAGTCTATACTATTTCTAGATTGGATTCCTTGCGGCGTTATTATTTATTCCGCTTGTTTTTCTTTACTCCAAAGGGGGGAGTGATTTAAGATGTCCCAACTCCCAAACAATCGAAATAACGAAAATAGCCTTATAAAAATACAAGATGGTAAAAATAGCATATCTGTCGTATGAAAACGTAGTAGCAAATTATCTACTGTCGCTCTCTAAAAGCTCGACAGACTAACCACCGTTAAAATGAGAGCTCGCCAGATGGCTTACCGTGCGTTATTTAATCGTGAAACAATATCAATTTAGCAGACTCTCCTTTTCTCCCGGGCCCTAACTCGCTTGACTCGACGGCATTTGGGCATCTGGCTGTGTCCCTTCCTTTTTGACAAAGCTTGTTGGTACTAAAAACGTTGTTGTGCAATGTACTAACCGTACCTTTATGCCTGGTTTCTCTCTCGTGATGATGATGGCTTTGCATGTGGAGACACCCGACGGGTGGTACTACTGGCTAGTCTTATTTAGGGTTTGTTTTATAATGAGTGCATCAGACTCGAAGCGTACGTTCGGCACCCCGGAAAGCCGGTGAGGATCATCACGTTGAGTCTCTGTCTGTGTTGTCTCTGGGAAAGCTGCGAGTGACCGAGAGAGATGGCGTTGCGTTGTCCACGACACGACTCGCTGCTGCCTGCACGGGCTCTACCCAAATTAGGCCGAAACTACACGCAAATGGGCTGTTTTCCTGGCCCGTGGAGTAACGTTCGCCTCGGCCGACCGCTGGCGCAACCGATCACTCCATCATGTAGGGGAAGGAAAGCTCAGGGGTGAGGAGGCACGATCAATACTGCGGAGATTGCGTATAAATATAGTCACTCTCTCTTTAGTGGGAACTTTTATACATTGGTGTTGCTAAGTTGTTGCTTTGGGTAGACAGGAAAATGTGAAGACGAAACACCCATAGCCTCATTATGAGTCGAAGCTGTACATGCTTCTCCAAGGAGGAAGTAAGTTTATGTCATAGAGCCTATCCATGTAGCTGGAATGGTACTTACTGATTAGCTGCTATAATGATGGTGATGAATTGAGCCGACTGTTTTGCTGATCAGATGGTAGGAGCACAGTTGCTTCTTTTTGAAACTGCCCCAATTCGTATCTTCTCATTTGTTTATCGTTACATAGTTAATTTGTTCTGTGGTTTATATAGATTTCTGGCATAACCACATTCTTTCATTCAAATGTTTCAGATTAATCGAGTTGAGTACATGCGTTCAAAATTTGTTTATTGTTACATAGTTACTTTGTTCTGTGTATCTTAGTTTATATAGATTCCTACCATAACCACATTCTTTCTTTCGAGCGTTTCAGATTAATTAAGTTGAGTACATGCATTCGGAGGGATTTCTTCGCCGTGATATAAAGCCTGACAATTTCCTTATGGGGCTTTAGAGGAAAGCCAATCAGGTTTATATTCCTATCTACTAACTTAGCTTTTTCGCTCCATTGTGTTTGGAAACAAAGATGCTAACTTTGTTGTTGTTCTTGTTTGTAACTGTTAGTGTGTAGACTAGAGAGGGAGTCGTCGTCAAATTGGTATTGGATTTTGTCTCATTTCTCATGCACCTTATGAGTTTTTTTTTTTAACGAAGCTCAGAGTTTTTGTCCTGTGCAATTTTATAACATTTGTTGTTTGTATTAAGATCATTAGATGCACACTGTGGTGAAAATTTTTGTCGAATGTTGTACCGTTGGTACTTTTTTTAACGCTACTTGTAGGATGCAGTCATCTTTCGTCTCCAAAAAAGAAGGATGCAATCATCTTATTGGTTTTGACAGTGGCTCATATGAATTCCCGAGTTGAATTCCCGAGTTGATCTCTGCATAAGAGGTGGTCATCTATTCTTGAAGTTCTAAGTAAAGTACGAATGTAAATTGGCCCTCAGGCTTCTCTTCATCTTCAGTTCTTCATATTGATCATGGGACAGTGTTCTGTACTTAAGTTTTACAACAATTCGTCTTGTGTGGGTTCGCTCATCTATGTAACTGAAAGGGTATACATATATTATTCCTTCCCTGTATGATCACAATTGGGTTCTGTTTTGGTGAGAGTTTGGACTAACTTTATATATATACGATAACATATGAGCCCCGTTTGGCTCCTTAGTAACTCAAAACCTTCACTAACTCTCTGATTAATTATACTTCGCAATTGAGGTTTTGTCATTTTGAGTTCTGTTACCTTGTGTTGTACGTTGCTAAGATTATTATAGTGCTAATAAGATGCCAGAGAATTCGCCGCAAAGCGCGGGCATTCTACTATAATGTTGGAAATAGGGGTGAAAAAAAAACTCATTAGTGGGGCTCGTCGGCTCGGTTCAAAATTGCTCCAATTACACTCGTTAATTGGTTAAATATTAAAATGAATCGATTTCAAATGAAAATAGATTTCACTTTGGCTCGGTTCGGACCGGCTCGTTAGCTTGATTCTAAAAATATTTTTAAATTATAAATATTAAATTAAACTATATCAACTTCAGAAAAATCCCGAATAAGACGAGGACTTGGCTTGATATCGCCATTAGTTGGAAATATATAAAAATGATTAGCCTCTAAGGAAAGTGAAAATACCGAAAATGACCCTCCCTAAATCAGATGCGGCAGCATCTAGAGCTTGGATTTTTGGATGAATAATATCTGACCCCCACAAGAAATAGGAGTACCATTTGTGTTTTTCAAATGGAAAAATGCGTCATTTTGGCTCATGTCAAGTCTTTAGACATGTACTTTGAAATTCACAAAATTGTCACATGAAGTTATTTTCTATCGTGTTGCATTAATGTGATGTTGGTAAATATATGTATCATTATCTTTTAATTTGTTGATTCATTTTATGTGTTAAAGAGAAATATTATTGGTATAAGGTTTGAAATTCTGTTGCAATTCACGACCTCTACTAGGAATAGTAAAGATTTCATATGCAGTTGCCAATGGTCCGTGAGAAAGATTTCTCAGTCCACAGGCAGCTAGCAGTCTAGCAGAACGACGAAACGAGACCCGCTTCCCTCCAAATCTCCGACGCCCACATGACAACCAAAATCGGGATCAAACACGACAACACCATGAAAAACAAGGGAGAGCACGGATCCATCATTCCAACTCCGCACGTCTCTCCCCGTCCTCTCCGCCTCCCATGCCGTCGCCCTCGCTCCGCGTCGCCGTCGTCGGGGCGGGCGCGGCCGGCCTTGTGGCCGCGCGGGAGCTCCGCCGGAGGGCCACGCCCCCGTCGTCTTCGAGCGCGCCGCCGCCGTGGGGGGTCACCTGGCTCTACGCCGCCCCCGCCGCCGCAGTCGCAGTAGCCGATCCGCTCGGCGCTGCCGTCACCCACTCCAGCCTCTACGCCTCGCTCCGCACCAACCTCCCCCGCGAGATCATGGGCTTCCTTGACTTCCCCTTCGTCGCCGCGGCGCCTGGCTCCGTCGACCCCCGCAGGTTCCCCGGCCACGAGGAGGTGCTCCGGTACCTCGAGAACTTCGCCCGGCGGTTCGATCTGCACGAGCTCGTCCGGTTCGAGACGGAGGTCGTTAGGGTTCGGAGGGAGGCGGGCGGGAGGTGGGCGGTGACTTCGAGGAAGCTCGGGGAGAAGGGGAATCGTGAGGAGGAGGAGGACGAGGAGGTGTATGATGCCGTCGTGGTTTGCAATGGGCACTTCACGGAGCCTCGCATCGCTTTCATACCAGGTAATTAATCTCGGCATTACCCAACTTATAGTCGTGTAAATTTAATTTGAACTCCTAAACATGGATAAATTCTGGAAGGATGCACACAATCTATTATTTTACAGCATCCGGTGTGTAGTTACAATGTTAGGATCATCAACTCCACAAAAGTATTGTGAACTCAAAATTATTTCCAGGCACTTGGAATTCTAAGAATAGATTGAGACTGGCCATCAAATCTGTAAACATGGATAAATTCTGGGTGGAAGCACACAATCTATTACTTTACAACGTCCAGATTATAATTGCAATGTTAGGATCATCGAATCCACGGAAGTATTGTGAACTTATATTATTTCGGGAAGTATTGTGAACTTCAATTATTTCAGGCACTTCAAATTCTAAGAATAGATTGAGATTGGTCATTGAATCTGTATTTTTCAAACATTTACAGGGGTGGATGCTTGGCCTGGAAAGCAGATGCATAGCCACAATTACCGTGTGCCGGAGCCATTCCTTGATCAAGTGTGTGTCTTTCTCACCGTGATTTTTCCTCCCCATATGCGTCCCCATGCTTAACTAGCATCTTGAAATATATGTCGCATTGGTAGGTTGTGATCATAGTCGGGGCCTCAAATAGTTCATTTGACATTTCAAGGGACATTGCAAGCGTTGCAAAAGAGGTCCATATTGCCGATAGATCAGCACCTGCTTCCACTTGTAAAAGGCAGCCTGGCTATGATAACATGTGGCTTCACTCCATGGTAAACGTCCTTTTTCCTGGTGAGTGGGATATGGTAGCTTTATCCATTGAAAGGGCTACCATAATTTGTATTACCACAAAACTAATGTTCGAGTTGCAGATTGACCGTGCACATGAAGATGGCACCGTGGTGTTCCAGGATGGCAGCTCAATCAAAACTGATGTCATCATGCACTGTACTGGGTATAGACTGTAGAGACTTGCACTGCAACCCATTTCTTACACAGAGCTTGCATTTTTGCTACTTTGAATGACATGTGTTCCCTGCTTTGTATATTGACTAGCTACCTGTATGACTTCCCGTTCCTTGGGGATGATAGCACCATCACTGTGGATGATAATTGTGTCGATCCACTGTACAAGCATGTTTTCCCTCCAGAAGTTGCTCCTCACCTGTCCTTCATTGGATTGCCGTGGAAGGTCAATTTGGGTGCAAATTGCTGCCCTTCAGTTTATATGCTCTTGTAACTGAACTTGAATGCTCTAGGATGTCATACCTGCCAGCCTCTGTTTCATCCAGATTATTCCATTTCCACTGTTTGAACTCCAAAGCAAGTGGGTTGCTGGTGTTCTATCAGGACGGATCAAGCTTCCTTCGAAAGATGAAATGTTGGAAGATGTGAAAACCTTCTACTCGGAACTGGAAGCTCGTGGATGGCCTAACAGATACACCCACAACTTTAGAAATTATCAGGTAGCCAAGAGATGTCTGTTAAGAGTGTTAGCTTACAAAGTTACATTTTCGAAAAGAAATTGGCAAAAAATTATGACTTGTGCATGTCTTGCGCATCGACATTTCACAGTAGATATAGTTGTTCCTCTTGATAAGCATGCTTTGTTTGCAGTTTGAGTACGATGATTGGCTCACGGAGCAATGCGGCCATCCACCAATTGAAGAATGGAGGAAACTGGTGTACGCTGCTAATGGGAAGAACAAGGCAGCTCGTCCAGAGAGTTTCCGCGATGAGTGGGATGACGATCATCTAGCGGCACAAGCAAATTATGACATCAAGAAATACTTGTAAAATCTATATTGTGATTCTCATCTCGATATTCATTCGATGTCCGTGGCAGTCATCGCAAAAAACATTACAAAGCAAATAATGTTGTACATGCCTGGTCTGAAGTCTGGAATGGCCATTTCATTGTTTTGGTTCGAATTTTATTGGTCCTTGAAAAAAACAGAGAGAGAACAATAAAAAAGATGCACCAGCCGGGAATCGAACCCGGGTCTGTACCGTGGCAGGGTACTATTCTACCACTAGACCACTGGTGCCAGTTGCGATCCTTCTGTGCTTGTTTTTATATAAGTACTATAAAAAACCATAACTAAAGCCCAAGAAGTTTTGCTGCTGTTGCGTGATTGCGTTTCGTCACTCTTACTCGAAGTATGGAACCAGTGAAGTTGCCTCCTATCCTTGTATTATCACATCAAATTCCCATTAAACCATCACAACACAACTATACGAGTCATCCTTTTCTTTTGATCCAATAATTTAGATTAGTTAGGAACGCATATCACACGAGTAATTTCGGCAATAGCGGCGTAAAGATTAGGCTTAGGAAAAATGTTGTCAATACCGTCAGAAAAGTAATTTGATTCATAGCGAAAAAACTAAAAAACCCTCAAGAAATCAATTGCTAGATGTCGTATCTACTACCATTCTCATGCTATTAGTGCACTATAAAAAAAATCTCTACGGGAAAGACAAACCTCCATAACGCAGCAGATTTACACGCTCAGAAATGAAGTGAAGTACACAACACCAAATGTCCAAAGATGGAAGTGAAGTGAAGTACACAACACCAAATGTCCAAATCCAACCAAAGAGAAGGACACCAAGAGCATTTCTTGGTCCTAAGTGTCGACGCTGTCGTCCTCCTGCCAGTATATCCTCTCCGGCTGGCCGTCCTCCAGCGCGAGCACCCGCCTCTGTATCCTCCGAAGCGCGCCGTCCACGGCAAGGTCGACCGCGTCCTTCCCCGCCCCCCTCAGCTCTGCCGTGCTCCCGTGCCGCCGGTACAGCACCCTGGGCGCCATCTCCAGCGCGCGCTCCCGCATCCTCCGCACCTCGGACTCCGGCACCGCCGCGAGCGTCTCGGCGATCTTGACGCCCCCGAACACCACCGTCTCCTTCTGTATGTACACCGAGAACTCGTCGTACCGCCCCGGGGGTAGGTGCCAGCCGTACTGCCGCCTCGCCGCGACGTCCTCGAAGAACACGGGCACGCAGCCGGCGAGGATGGCGTCGAACGTCGAGCGCCGCGTCGGCGTGTCCCCCGGCGGTTCCAGGCAGAACTTGGCCCTCAGCATCGGCCGCATGTAACGGACGGGGTCGTGGGAGCACTTGCCGGCGGAGCAGTCCACGACGACGCACGCGTCCGTGCGGTTCGCGCACTCGGCGAGGATGGAGCCCCGGATGTTGGGCCGGGACGGGCGCGAGACGCCGCCTGCGAAGAGCATCAATGCGGTGCGGCGGGACCGCCGCGCGCGCGCGAGCCACGCCCGCAGCCGCCGCAGCGACGCCGGGTGGAAGGACGTCGGGTGCGGGACCGCGTGCTCCTGCCATGGCCACGCGCGCGACTCCAGCGTCAGGAACGTGAAGTTCTCGAACTCCGGCAGACGGAGAAGCGACGTGGTGCCCCACAGCCTGGGCTCCGCGTTCGGCGGCTGCGAGTAGTCCCACGCAGACCCTGCAAGGACAAGGAAATGGTCGTGACCGTGGCGGCGTGACAGGATCTGGGGTTGGTCGCGCGCCAGGAACCGGGCCAGGGACGCGCCGTGCTGCGCGGAGGCGTTGAGGAGCGCGGGGTCGAGGACGTAGGGGAGGGAGTCGAGAGCGGCGTAGTACGGGACGAAGACGGCGTCGGCGAGGGCGTGGTCGCCGGCGAGGCAGCCGCGCTCCAGGATGCGGCGGTGGAAGAAGGCTTCGAGGAGGCGCGTGTCGGTGCGGTACCAGGAGTGGCTGCGGGCGTGGGTGCGCGGTCCGAGGCCGTGGTTGGCGAGCGTCTCGCAAGGCGGGGCGGAGGTGGCCGCCGCGGACGGGTCGGCGAGCGGGAAGGCCGCGTCGCAGTGGCGGAGGAGGCGCGCGTTGAAGCGCGGGGGCAGCCGCCGGATGTGGATCCGGCGGCCCGCGCAGGGATCCGGCGTGTCGGCGCCGTCGACGGAGACAGCGGCGACGGCGCGGAGGAGGACGAGGAGGAGCAAGAGGGAATTGGGCATTTTGGGGAGTTACACAGTGAGAGTATTGGGGTGGTCGTAACTGTAAAGATCGTGGATGGGTGGTCCAGATTTGGTTTCAGCGTTGTTGGTAGCAACTAGCAAGCAGTTTAAATGATAAAACTGATTTCTTTTTATTACACCTGTGATTCTGTAACTGTAACTGTGAAGGCCCTGAAACGCATACTGTAGCAATGACATGCGTAGCAACAGTCAGATTGGCAAGAAAAGGATGCAATCGCGGTCTACATTGCAGTAGAAATACTGCAGCATTGACACTGTTTACAAACAATGTAGCATACTGTAGCAGTTGACTCGAGACGTTCTTCCTGGACTGATGGGTCAGATCCGCCGAATGATACGACACTGTGCTACTTCGCTATTGTCAATAGCAGAGGATGCCAATCCGCTTTAGCCTGGCCCGGGTCCATTTGCTTTTGCGCTCTTTACTTCTGTTCTCTGTTCTTCTTGTAAAGCATTTCCTTCTTTTTCATTGGTACTCCGAAAATTATAAAACTAATTTTAATCCATACACGGACACTACTACTGTCACTATGATTCGATCGACATGACGCAATTACACAAATCAAGGACCTACTTGGAACGCGAGGAGTTGCATTACACACAAACTTTGATGGGAAAAAAACAAGCACTGACAGTGAGAGCTGGTATATTTCTCTCTCTTTTTTTTGAACGAACAGGCAGGAAATCTAACACTGATATATTTCAAACGAGACAAGTTATTTTCTCAGATTTTGGACGAACATCCGGCCTAACTACTCCAAGCGCAATGTAAATAAATGTCAGCCCTTGTATGCGATGATGGGCCTAGTGCCCAACTTCTTGTCAGGCTGTCTCTTGCCTGTGGTGGGCTACGCCTAAGTTGTGCGGGCAATAAGCCGAAAAAGAGCATGCACTTGGATAGTGATCGATCTGTCTCGTCGTACTAATCAACATTTGGAATTTTAGATACTGTTAGCACTAAGTACACAAGAATTCCAAATCTAACCTCTCTATGTACGAAATTTTACATTTAGTCCCTCCTCCCGCCTGCTGCGCTAGGCAGACGCAGTAGCCAACCTACTGCGCACCCCCGCCGCAGCATGCACCTGCTGCACACCTCCGCCACAGCAGCAAGGACCTACCGCACTACACAGCTGCACGAAGCAAGAACAGGAGAGAGGAAAAGGAAATGAAAGGAAAGGAAAATGAAAAAATATGAATTTTTTAATAAAAAAATTAGAAATTTCAAGAAAATTACATAAACATCCTTAGAACATGAATAGATTTAATAAAATAATTTTGAATTTAATTGAAATTTATTGTATTCATTCAAAATGTTTTTTTTGTTTTCTGGAATTTTGTGATTAAGCCTTGATTAATCCAATAGAAATAGAAATTGTTTATTTTATTTTTTTGTACTTATTCACTTTCGCATGCGACATTGCATTTGGATTGCTAAATTATGAATCAAGCTCATGGTTGAATTTAATTTGTACTTGATTTATGGAATTTAAATTATGGAATTTCAATTCTCGATTAATCCTTTCGATCCAAATTAATTTCCTTTGATTGTCACTTTGGGGTCGTAGACCATTTCGTGCCTACTTCGCAGAGTGTTATCACATCTTACTTTACAGAGATTGGTCACATCCTGCTTTGCATTGTCCTGTCTTTTCGGTCAGAAAAGCTGATGAGGTAAAGTGTTGCCATGTCGATCTGAAAAGCTGGCGAGGCAGTGTTGCCACGTCTTACTTTGCAGAGAGTGGTCACATCCTACTTTGAAGAGTGCTGTCGGTCTGAAAAGCTGAGGAGGTAGAGTGTTGTCATGTCCATCTGAAAAGCTGGTGAGACAGAATGTTGTTACGTCTTATTTTGTAGAGAGTGGTCACATCCTGCATTGCATAGTCTTGTCTTTTCGGTCCGAAACGTTGAGGAGGTAGAGTATATTGCTGTAGGTTGATAATTTTTTTGGAAATAAAAGGGTCGGAACAAGGTTGGTTGATCCGTTTGTAAATTTCGTAGATTCTCAAGGGTACAAAATCTGTTAGACTCACAATAACATTTTGTGATCGTCGTGTGTTGTTGTAGTGTGGTATTTTTCTGAAGATTTTGTGAGGGCGATTGAGGTAGCAATGAGTTGTAAGTAGGAAGGTATCTGATTTTCATTCATGAAGGACTGCGATGCATAGATAAAGAGTGGACATTACAATCTCATTACAACTGAACTTCTACTTGGCAAGAACAACAAATAATAGAAGAAAGACCTCAAAACTAACTATCTTAACTAATTTCTGAAGCATTTTTCTCAACACTTTCCATTCTTTCATCCCGTCTTTTAAGTCTATTATCTTCATTTTACATTGGTTGATCAGAGGGTCGAGCCACTGGACGAAATACAGTAACACCACAGGAGTTTTCTTGCAAGGCAGCAATTTGCATTGTAATATCTCGAACCACCGGGATAGCTTTATCAGCCCACTGCCAAAACCGATATGTTGTGTTCTGGAAAAGAATTGCAGCTTCAATTGAAAAAAAACCATGCTATTTCGAATGGAATTTATTCAGGATGATTTTGCACAAGTTACCGTAATATTTGAACACTTCATGAACACTCGAGATTGATTCGTTGGAGTATGTGAGGCGAACACATTCACTGGATCCCTGCAACGAGGGCAAACCAGGTGTTGCCGCAGTGATTTCAATTGTCTGCTCACTCGAAAGTTAGATGAGGCCAAAGACATCCCGTTTAAGACTAGAAGAAAGGAGAAGTGGAAGTGAAGAGTAAGGTGAATGGCAGCCAAAGCATCCATATATAGCCAGCAGCTAAATTGTGATTGGGTTGAAGCAAATTCGCGTCCGCGAGGCAGCGGCCCCGAGGAGGAATCGTGTGGCAGCGTTGCGTTAGGTCTTTGCTGTTTAGTACATTAAAATCGGGAGATAGAGTTGTCATTTCTACTGACTATTTTAGAGAACATGTTGTGTCGATAAATCACAATGTCATAATGCATAATGACATTACATAAATCACAATGGCACAATGCACAATGACATTACATAACATGTATTATATGTACATAACATTACTTATGGTACATCCTCCTGCCGCTTGCCCCGACGGTGTAGCTGATCCTTAGGGAAGGTGAGCCTGTTAGGGGAGTGATGTACGTCTTGGAAGCCGTAGTAGGGGCAATGCGCGGGAGGCGTAGCTGCGGTGATCTCAGTGTAGGTGTCTGGTTGAGGCCTGAGCATATCGTCGACCCATTGGAGCTCATCCTACCGGAAGGGTACTGGGTGAGTTAGTCCTTGGTTTCGTACAATGGGAAAATTATTGTAACTACATTAAATCGTACCTGAGTATGTAGTGTGTGGCCGAAGATCCTCCTAGTCAGTCTGCGTCGTAATGCTGCACGGTGTACCCTTGGTACGTCTCATCGAACCACTGGTCGCGCTCCCTCACGTGTGACTGAACGCCGTGTGCCAATGAGCCCAACCCGTCGTCCCGATGCTACGGTGAGTCAGGGTCGCTGTCTGAAGTGGAACAACGTTGCCCCGCGTGAGAAAGTCCTGTCCTGCGCCTCCCTCTGTGATGACGACTGCTGAAGCAGAGTGTTGTCCACTCGCAAGTGCTGCAAGAACAAACGGTAGTGTTAGATATGTTTGAAAGGAGTGAATGGACAAATACTAATGACAACAACCTGTGGCCCGAGGTGCGTCGAGGCTGAGCGACCGTAGCTCTAACGACTCTCAGAGTGTGACGGACATGCAGTGGGCGGTGCCGAGGGAGGTACAGAGGGCGGTGCTGAGGGGGTGGGGTGGGGTGCGGAAGGAGGTGCCGAAGATGGCGGGGGTAGGGGATGCCCTCGGTGTTCGCGATGTTGTACGTGAACGTCGTTGTGGTGACCACAAGTTATGGTTTTAATTATAGCCCTCTCATCGTTGGTCATGGCGCGCACTGCGCGTAGGAGGCGATCAAAGGTGTTATTGTTCCCACGGTGTAGAGCGTCAGCACCCTCACGCTGGATACGATCAAGGCGGTAGTACTGCAAGGAAACCGATAGTAAGTTAGAAACGTGTTGCCAGAAGAAAATTCTATGAAGAATGGTTTACCGTCTCGTCATGGTGTGCCGCCCGGTGACAGTTGGGACCTGCTAGTACAACAGCATCGTGCGTGACCTCCACTGGACGCTGTGGCGCCGGCCTAGTAAACCTGCACCTGGTGCGTGGAACGTACCACCGCAAGTATGCAACATACGTCTGGATGTTGTAGCCTCGTAACTCATGCACCACGTCCGTTGCCGCCCTCCCGCCCCACAGCACCGTCCACGGCAATGACGGAGCCACTCCAGGACAGCTTGATGGCAGCGAGCGGATATGACGGAGCATGGTTCACGGTAACTGCGAGCTTGAGGCAGAACTAGCTAGGCAACGAGAGGCGAAGACATGCTTACAGTCAAAAAGTTTTTGCTGTGGCTATTTTTATAAATACGAAACAAAATCACGCTAATACGGTCAAAAAGTCGTTCTAGAGCTTAATTTGGCCTTGTCTTTCTTAGAGGAGAAGACATGCTTATAGTGCTTGCAGTGCTACAGATTCTCTGCATTGAAGAGACAAATGTAGAGGATCTACAGTGACACACGTTAGAGTATTGTTTTCACCGTACGATAAAAAACAAACAGTCCATACTGAGTGCTACAACACCCTGCGAAATAGCAAAATCGCTACAGTAACATGTGTTGTTTCTACCGTATACTATTCACACAGTATTCCGTGCCGTAACAGCGGAGAATCTGATCCTGCTGCTTCCTTCGATCCGCCAAAAGGACACAAACAAAGCAAACGCGAGTGGTCGTTTGTCAGGCATGGCCGCATGGCTTCGCTAGCAAAGTCCCCATGCATGGCCGGGCGGGAAATTAAAGCCTGTCGGAATCACCGTATGCCACGAGTCATGACGTCGTGATTCTTCAAGAAAAAGTCATGACGTCGTACGATGGGCGACACCCCCCTGTAAGTTTCTGTACAACTTCTCACGAATTGACTTGCGAATTGCAGCACTAAAGCCGTAGCTGTCCGGCCTCGTGACAATTCGCTCGCTGCCGCGTACTTCAGACGTGGAAGCTCATTGCCAAGCGATGACTTGGACGCGCGTATGCACCGAACTTTTTCCCCCCGTAAAGATTCTGCGCTCTCCGTGCATGCATCGTCACCGCCACGCACGCATATATGGAGCCTGGTCCAGCTTAGTTTCGCAGCTACTTCCACCGACAAAAAAAACGTCGCATCCTGCTGTGACAGCGCGTGTTGACGTGCGATCTCCATTAATTACTTAGTTGTTAACGACAGGCTAGCTAGCTAGCTAGCTAATTTTGCACTTTTAATCAAACTGGCAGATTGCTCGTACGTAACCCATAGGGTTTACTTTTCGGCGAAAGAATATGCACGGTATCTTCGTCCTTGACCAAACACGTACGAGCTGACAAAAATAACAAGTGCTAACACGTAGTGCACGCGTGTATATATGTTAATTTCTTTCTCGACAGTTTCGCCGCTGTTTCTGCGTTTTCCTTGAGAAGGAAGAAAGAAGCCACCACAACGCCGGGTGGAGTGTTTCAACGAGTACACATGGAGCCAGCGTTGGAGGAGAAATTAATTATACGTGTGTGCCAAGCCAAACAACGACGGCTGCATGGCGTGTACCGAAATTGTTCGTCCTTCCTGGCCTCGCCACCTGCTCAAGTCTGAACGAATTAGTGTGAGGATTTTCCCCATAATTTTCTCTCTGTTAATTCAACGTACGCCTGCTCCTCCTAACCGTTGGGAAACTAGCTAGCTAGTAGCTAATGCCGTTAAGTATTGAATAATCCCATGTTGCTTGCTGATCTGGGCGACCGCTTGATCGATCGACGATGGGTGCATGCCAGCCGTTGGTTTGGATGTTAGGCCGGGGCGCCTTAAAGAGGTCATAAAAGCATGCAATATGGGCATGCAATGCAGCGTACAGTTGGATCGAGACAAGATCCGAACGCCTACCCTACCCACACGGCTGCCTGCGACGATGCAGCGGTAACCGGTGGTTGCCCGACACTGCAATAGGATAGAAATGCGCATAGTGCTCTCTGCCTCTTGGTGCCCCTGTACGGCCGGGCGAGACTAAGGGTATGTACAGTGGGTGACATCAGTAGTCTATAATCTTTGTCACGTAAGATTTTTAATGACGTGGATGAGAGAGAACAAGGAGAGAGAATGAAGCCATCTATCATGCAACAGACAGTTTATAAAACCCTTATAGACAACACAAAACACCATTGTATGAGTTGTTGTCTATAACAAATATTTTTCCAAGCAAAAACTAAAAGAATGTGGGATCTTATATAGACAACTTAATGCATAACTTATTATATGAGCCGCCTTTAGTCTTTGTTTATAGATGATATAGATGATACCGATATAGACACGTTATTATCTGTATTCATCAGATACGCCCCAAGAGTGTGTTTGAATAAATGAATTAAATGATCCCTGTATCATTTTATTCCAATTAACTTGATTTACCCAACCAAACGCACTCCAGGTAAACAACACGAGGTCACAGCTAGCTCACTCAAGCATCGATCTCATAACGGGTCAAGAGAAAGCTGCAAAGGAAAGACCCGATCCAACGCTGCATCCGGTTGTGTCTCGTAACGCTTGCGTTTGCATCGTCATCCTGTCATCTTTTTCTCTCACTGTTGCGTGCTTCCTCCTTGTTTTAAGGGTCCACGTCATTGCCAGCTCGAGTTTGGCCCGGCAGTTGCGCCCACCACACACACACGCAAAAAAATAATTTCTTACGGTCACGACGTGTGTACGTAAAAAAGCAAGACGGATAAGGTTATTTGTGTAGTCTAATGTCTAATGATGGAGCACAATGTTGCAATGCTCAAGCTCACAATTCTGTACAGGGCGGATCCAGGAAAAAGGCGCCGGATCATTATATAAACTGGTAACACGTACTAACTTGTAGTTAGTAATAAGGGGATCATATGCTTATATACTAAGGAAATGATGTGGGTTAGACTGGAGGGCGTCAGTGTCACTGACCTGGCCCATACACTAGAGATCCGCACTTTGGTTTCGGACCTCCATCTTGTTTCTAAGAAGGAAGGATGCATTGTTTTTGTTTTTGTAGATGACTTGCATGTACCAATAAGTGCTTCTTAGTGATATACAGGGGCGGAGCTAGCCATGGATCAAGCCTCAGACCGGCCCAACTACTTTTAGTCCAAAGTCAATTTTTTCTGTTTTTTAAAGAATTTCATATGGCATTTTGACCCTGAGCCTCATGCCATTGCCTCGGGGCCTGAGGCCTAGCTCCGCCGCAGTGATATAGTAGCAGTGAAGTGTAAGACCTTGAGCCAGTGACATTAGTTATATAGGATCAAATGCCGGAGAAATCCACAAATAAATCCATCAAGAAACATATAATTAGTTGCGCTAGAACTATTGCATCACAAAACACATTTACCATACCAGCTGAACTAATCGCACTATCTAACAACTCGGGACTTCTTGCCTCACAAAGAAAAAGGAAATTGGCTGGTACACTTCGGACAGAAGGCAACAACCGGACGCCAGCTTTAGAAGGACGCCAGCACGGATCCGGATCCTGATACTGTAGATGTCAGCTATATGAATGGTATTTTCGCGAGATGTCAACAATGGTCTGACGTGGTATTGCAGCAAAACTCTGCATCAGCGGTGGAAAATGGTACTGTAGTGGTTTTTACTGTAGTGACGATGTGACGATTCATCTCGTCTTTTCATTTTTGATCGGACGGTGGAGATCGCTCTTAATGCCCATGCAGTGTAGCATATATGCATTGGCTACATTACTACAAAGGATGGCAGCGTCCGTCCACACGGACCCTTCCCGTCGCCCACGCAGTACCACGTGTCGACGTGTCGGTGGGGGCATGTTAGTTGTTACCAAACCTATTATTTTATGGGCAAAAGACTAAACCGTTCATAGATAGCTTCCACCCCTATGAGCTATAAATATGAAAACCCCATGTACAACAGATACAAAGATGAATAAATATTATAGATCCTCCTCTATACGCTTGTGTTGTGTGTTCATGTGATTGCCCATGTATGGATTGATCTACAAGTCAGCAACGTGACGATTACCGATATTCCTCAATACGTTATCAGCACGAAGCCTTTCAAATTGGGTATGGAGTTCTACGTTGTTGGCAATTAGATCAATTCCTTTTGGGCTCTAATCACATATTGTTTTGTGATCTACCCGCATGATCCTCATCTACATGGTGATCGACACTGGAAGACATCCGTGGCTAAGACTATACATCGGCAAATCGCTTCGATGAAATTCGGATCGGCTGCGAACTGCACCGTCCCCACGTGACCAGTTCCTCGTTGCTGCCATCTAGTGTGCATGCCTGATCGGTATTTACAGGATGCGTCTAATACATGCATTAACAAAGATTAATCTAGAAGGCCCCCCTGCGCCGTGCCTCCGTACCAGCCCCGCTGCGCCACTTTGCCGTTTGCCGTCGCCTTCGCGCCGTGCCACCGTGGCCCAAACACCGCCACGACGCGCGCCGCCCGATCGCGCCGCCTCCAGGCGTCGTCGCCGCCGCCCGATCGCCGCCTCGCGTGCCAGCACCTCCCTGTTGGCGTCACCGCGCTCGCCAACAACTCACGTGCTGGTCATCCTCTGTAATTATACAGCAGACACGAATAATAAATAAATAAACACTTAGTTGCTTTTGGTGCTACTATGCGTACATTAGTTAGTTGATCTTCTTTTTCAGCAGATTTTAATTTAATAACTTTTTTCGGATCTCCGTTATGTTAGCACTCCCCAACTGCGGTTGTTCTAGTATGTCAGCTCTAGGATCGAGGTTGTCTATTCTCATGTTTTATCGTACAAAAACAAAATACTACCCATACCCGTGTGCAACTCGGTCTATTCAATTTTACTTATGCAAATATGAATAATCGATTTTACTCAGGTGTGTATGTATTTACCGAGGGGTTGTTTATTTTAATTATTCTATCATGATTAAATTAATTCTAATGCAGCAGATTATTTGTCTAATTTAGTGAATTCTACTGGTGATTAATTTAGTAATATAGTCTCAGATTAATTTTTCACTTTTTCCTGTTTTTATTTTCTACCGGTCGTTCTACTATTATTTATTCTCACGTGGCTTATAAATTTGTCTGGTCCGATATCTACACAGAGCAGACACTTATTATTACTGGTGTAAATTTCTACTACTAAATTTACTATTACTAATCCTCGCTAAAATTTACTTTTCTACCCCTTTATCTAAACCCTAATTTATTTAATCTCTCTCTCTCTCTCTCGCACCTAATCTCTCCTTACATAATCCCTTCTCTCCTCTTACTCTCTCTCTCTCTCTCCCCCTTATTCACCCAGTTGAACAACCCCTGGCTCCCTTCTTCTTCCTCATTTCTTCTCCTCATTCCCCATTTCTCCATTTCCCTACCTCCTGGTGGCTCCTTGCTTCGACCAACACTCCTCCTAGCGCCTCCTCCGGTTCGGCCCGCGCCTGGCTGCCGGCGCCATCGCCAAATCCATGCCTCCTGCACCTCCCGGCCACCACATGCACAGTGCGCTGCCAAGACTGCTGCTCGGTCACCCGAGCCTCTCCTCATGGCTCGGCTTGCTCGGGTCGTGCAACCTGCGTCTCGGCCTCCGGCGGCTGTCGTCTGCCCCATGCCTCCGGCTCGGCCTCCTCGGTTGCTAGACCCCATAGTTGATTTTTTTCCCCTTTTCCCATTTGTGATTTCGGTTTTCATGATTTGAGCTTGACTTGATTTTCTGATTTTGGTTGATTGATGCATGGTGAATGTAACGTGGGTGGCTACCCTAGGCTAGCTACGACGGGGCTTGGGGCCTCCAGCACACCAGCGAGTGCGAGGTCGTCGGGTGCACGTGGTTAGGTCGGCGGTGGTGCTGTCGTGGTCGCCGAGGTATACTACTCCTTCTGCTCTTTGTACCTCGCTCCCCCTTGCTCTGTGATGGATTGGTGGATGATGATGCTACATTGCTACTGTTATGGTTGTATGCTCTCTATGCATTGTGTAGTCATATTGTGGGGTTCGGATTGGCAAAATAAGAATGGGGGATGAAAAAGGATGGTGGGCTACCTTGCTTGGTCGTGTTGGGAATGGACTGGTTGGTGCTTGGTTGGTTCTTTGGTTCCGTGGTCGGGGATGGTTGTTCGCTCGGTTTGGGAAGGATTCACAGCTTGACTTGACTAGTCGCCGTCTTTTGCTTGATTGTGCTGGTCATTGCCCCTCCTAGAGCTTGTGGTCTCCCTGTCGTGCTCCTCCTCCTTCTCCTGATGCTTACTTGATCATCTTGTACTTGTGGCTTGTGGCTTGTCTCCTTACCTTGCTCCCCTTGCTGTGGCCGAAGGGTTTAGCAATGGGGAAAGAGATGGATGATGGTGGTGGCTTGCTAGTTCTCTGGTGGTGTGCTCTTGGTTGTGAACTGAAGAGTGTGATTGTGGCTTGTGATGTTTTGTGAAGAAGGGATGCTTAAGAGGGAGGGGATTTTTTGTCTGGCTTGTTGTTGTGTGTTTCCTGGTTTGCCCTTACCATATCCTCTTGGCTCTCACATTGGACTATGGGCTCATGGACCTTTGGTCCAAAGGGCGTCTTTGATACTATTTTCCTAATTTTCTACGGCGAAGGTAAGTCAGTATAACGTGGGTGTCGAACTTTCTATAATTGCCGGGTGATGAAACCCACTGAAGTGAGATGGTACCGACGGACCTAGGTTGGTATGGGAACATCGATGATCTTCATGCGATCTGACAGCAACACTTCTTTACTCTAACTTCCATTTATCGCTTTTTATTTTCTGCTGGTCTTTTTGGTCTTTGCGGGCAATGGAAATGCGGGCAAGGTTTCGGATTGGCCGAGGAATGGGTTCGACGGGTTGGCGATACACGGGCAAGGATGCAAGGCTTCGGCAATATGCAAGATTTTAGATTGTAGTTTAATTAAATGTTGTAATTCTTATTTTGCCCTGATGTAATTAATTCAGTGATTGTAATCGTGCTTCACTTACGCTTGTAATGAATTCTCATATGTTGGTATGACGTAAAGAATTATTGTAATTTAATTCTGAGTTTGTATTTAATGCTTTACCTTTGATTGTAATGGATTTTTGTAATTGACTCTGAGTTATATCGATGCTGATTTTTTGTTGTAATAATCCATATTGTAATTTATGTTGATGAACTCTTGACGATATATCTTGTATGAAATTGTTTGGTGATGCGATCAAAATAAATCTTAGCTTATGTTTTGTTTTTGTTTAGATGAGTCTACTTTACTGCTAATTATTGCTTATCATTGTTTAGTCTAATTTAAGTTGTTAGGGTTTTTACAATAAATTGGTAAGTGCGGTCAGCAACTGCATTACCACCAAAAGCCATATCACTTGCTTGAAGCAAATATAGCTCTCGAAATAAAACATAATGACCTATTGGATTTTGTTGATCCTGAATGATCTAGATTTGGCCATGTTAATCCCGGCATTACAAATTAAAATAAGACATACAATTTTATCACCCTTAATTAAATACGATATTCCTGTTGAACAATAAATATTCCTGTCAAGTAGTTATACTATTTGGGTGATTCAACTAAGATTTGAAGTCTAAAAGAAAATCTAGTATTTTCGTGCAGATTAACTATGATCAAATATTTATGTTCCAGCAATATATTTATGTTCATGAATAACATCTTATAGTTTTATGCTGTTAGAACACACTGCTTATGACTATAAGAAAATATGTTGTGTAATTATAAACTTGAAGTTTAATGATCCAATTTTTTAAAATATGGTATGAGTAATTGGATCAAAACTTGGGCAACTAATAAAGAAGCTAGTCTACAGAATAAATCTGCCAACTCTTGGACCCCCGTATGGACCGTCATTGCAGATTAATAACCAACTAAAAGTTGGAATATCCTACAGAATATTAGGACCGTGCATTTTTCTTACCACTGCACTGATAAAAGTCTAGCTCACTGCATATAATCATTTATTCCCTTATTGAAATCAGGCGTGTTGAAGGAATCAAACATTATGCACATGTTATCACCACTGTAGCATACACCTTTAGGTCACCACTAGTTGTTGGAGATCATGTTGGATATGAAATCCAATCAATCATGTGGCCATGATAGCGGAATTTTGTGGTATGCTATTAATAAAGATCGAATCTCGGCATTATGGGGGAGAGAAATGCCCAAAAAATCGAATGACGTTGGATTTTTCAGAAGGAAAAGATCTTTAGTACGAAGATACATACACTAGTCAAGCTAAACTTGAAGTTTAGTTTATACTCTTGTGTGCCAGAAGCGGCGAGCCTACCAAATACTTTCCAATTATGGAGGAGTTACCATAATATTTACTTACAGTAAATACGTCGCTAAGAGTGGAATACCCTGAGTTGAATAGTATATCCACCTCTGAGAAATTGTCTTATTGGTCCTTGATCTAAAATATGTGGGGACACCTGCGGGTCTAAGATCTAATAACACTAGTCAAAAACAATTATTAATCACTCCTTTAACTCTTCTGAAGAGAACTCACCTTGAAAGTGAAATGCATCATGAAGAGGTTCATCATGAAGATGAAAGCCCCAACAATTTGATGTGCATATATATTACGATGCTAGGAATGTGGAATAACCAATAATCTGAGAAATGAAAAAGATCTAATTAACACTGAGATGCCCTCAAGTTAGAGGATATGGAAGAAAAGTTGTCGACAATCACTTTGTCTCTACAATTGCTAAAGTTTCTCTTATGAGAACACGGATCAGGAACCAAAGTCCATGGCCGAGCGCTTGAAACATTCATATCGGGTCACATAATGAAAGCATATGAGGCTGAACCATAATTGCTAAAAAAAGTCTTAGAATCAGATAGTTTAGACTTGATGGGACATTATGAATATAATGAAGTGGTGAAAGCTACGGTTCAAAGGTCCCCGTAGAGACTGTTATCTCCTATTATGATTGATATAATATTCTATTGCATAATAATTTTGGCAAATGACACAAACAAGATATGCAGTCAATGGGTTCTAAAAATCCTTGATGATCCTCGAACGACTCAAAATTCCTAGTAAGAAAGGAAATAAAATTGCAATATATATAAAACTCATATCCAATACTCTTACCTGTAGTAAGAGCATCTCCCGGAGAACATCTCTCTGAAGGAAAATTATTTTACCAGTCGATCTCTTAATCACACTAATAATTATATGATCTCTAGAAGTGGACAAGGACCCATCAAGACCCGAAAGAATATAATGAGGAATTTAAAGACCAGGAGTGCGCCACATAAGCACTTATAAAGTGCATCTTCCACCAGAAGTTAGTGGAATGGTAGTTTCCTCTATTACCATGAATGTATAACATACATTGGTGGTATTGGAAATTAATCCCCTAAACGCCAAAACTAAGTCTGGTTATATTTTACTCTAGAGTGGTATAACTATATAGTTCTGCAGAACAGACTATTCGTTGTAACTTTAACCACCTAGAGATAGTTACAGAATATTAAGACCCTGAAAGGTTTATCCAAAAGACATACGACTTTACAACTAGTATTACTCTGTATCCTCTGCAAGGGTGATCTACTTTTGTTGCATAATTAAATAGTGGTATTTGATAAGTTAAATATTACTCCCAAATAGTATTTATCCTAAACCTCTAGATGAGTAATAGGATATTTGTATGTAAGACCCCGCATCGTGGCAATCCAGTAGATTTGATCACAGTATTATTGCCTATGTTCATTTTCTAAAAATGTCTGAAAGGCATTGAAGCAACAAGACTTTAGCGGAAGTTGTGTTCAGGGGGTGGTGCAGCCATCTATTGGCGGTCATCTAAGCAGACCTTAGTAGCTATTTCTACCAACTACTTAGAGATTATAAAACTATATAGAGCCTCACTTGAATGTGTTTGGCTCATACATGTGAGTCATGTGACTAACCACATCCAGAAATATTGTGGCATTAACACTATCGACACCCCTACAATTATCTATGAAGATAATGCTACTTGTATTACACAAGTGCAAAACGAGTTATGTCAAGAGCAACATCATGAAGCAGATTGCTCCTAAATATTTTCTATCCTCATGGAATCCAGAAGAATAGTGATGTAAAGATCCTACAAACAAAGCCTTATGAAAATCCAGTTGATTTATTCATTAAGTCTCTGCCTGCATCCAATTTCCAAAGATGCATTCATGTCATTGAAATGTAATGGTGTAAAGAGTCGCAGAGTTCAGGGGGAGTAAATCCCTAAATCATGACCCTTAACAAATCCTGAGGATTTATCCAAATATTAAAGATTGGATCTAGAAGATTAAATGTTGTACTCTTTTCCTTGGTGAGTTTTTATGAAGTTTTCTCACCTAAAGGTTTTAATTGATGCAACAAGTGTAATGCAACTTACGAATGTAATGTACTCTTTTATCCATTCCTTTTTCCCAATAGATTTTTGGAAGGAGTTTTTGATGATGCATTTGTATATCGTTGTCTATTGCCTAAGGGGGAGTGTTACGAAACCTAGGATTTTTATGGGCAAAAGACTAAACTGTCCCTAGAGGGCTTTCACCCATATGAGCTATAAAAATGGGGACCCCATGTACATAGTGGCGTACGCACCGTGGGGGCCTGTGCACCGGCTCCGCTCACATGCACCTTTGGTATCAATTTGGATTACACATGATGTTTAAATGTGTATTTGCTAGCTCACCTTTGGTAGCTTTGTCCCACTAGTACCCCCTCTGTTTTCATCTTGCGTACACCACTGCATGTACAATAGATACATAGATGAATAAAGATTACATATCACTTGTGTTCATTGTCTCTCTTTTAGTGTTTATATGATTACTTATATCTCTACCACTTAAAAGAAGCAATTGGTGGTGGTCCGTCCTCCAACTATCTTCGACGTCCGTCCGATCAACAATCAACCGACGGCTCAGATCTTCCACGTGGCCAACAACTGCCGCGCCCACGACCACATCCCATTCCGCCCCTCCCTTTCCTCTCTCTCTCTCCCTCACGATACCACCTGCGCCGCCCGCGCTCCCTCTGTCGCACCACCCTCCCTCCCTCTCGTCTCTCTCACCGCCGCCAGACCCGGCCTTTCGCCGAGCGCCTCGCCACCGTCATCTTCCTCTCGTGCATCAGCTCCCCGTGTGCCGCTGGCTCCCCACAGCGCGACCCCTCCCTCCTCTATCCCTCCTCCAGCCTTCTCCTCGGGCTGCTTAAGCCCTAGCCAACTTCCTCCTCTCCCAATTCGCGTCTCCTCCTTCCTGGATCTGCCACCTTCTCCATGACTGGTGTGGCCCCATGGAAGAGGGGTTGTCGCGGCTCTGTGTGTGCGTCTATGGAGGCCAGCAGCCAGCGGCGACCACGACCCAGGCGGCAACCAAGTCGTCAAGGAGAAAACTGGTGGCAACGACAACAATTTCACTAGCAGAGACGACGAGCTCGGCATGGAAATTCGAACATTAGAGAGTGGGATAGGTATGTCATATGTGCATTAATTACTTCGTTAGGGACTTCTACGACCAAAAAAATTGGTATTTTTGCATCTCTGATATTCGGTCTTGGGTAACTAGGCAACGATTATATATCTGCAGTAGATTGCCATGGTAGGATGATGATATCTGGCTCTTTGCTTGTTCGACGGAATGTGCATCGTTTTATTGATTTCAATTGTTTTAACTTTGTGGTCTCCTTTAACTAGTGCATTCCTTGTTGTTTGGTTTTATTAAAGGTGGATCGGGCTATTGCAAGTATGGTTGGAGCAAGTATGTTGCTCCTTCTGGGCGTTGTGCAACGTTTTTGGTAAGCTGTGGTGATCAGTGGTCAAATCTTAATAGCATATGATGCGAATGTACATCATCATGACCAATGTTGATTTAATAATTTCAAGATTTGTGTTAATTGAATCCATATATTTCTGCTGGGATCATCATGCAGGAATTTGGTAACATTGAGTCCCCTATGTATGCCAGACTTCGTCACTTCTTCTCTATAATCTACACCAGGTTCTTAAAATCTTTAGCTTCCACTGTAGGATTTTCATATTTTGTAGTACTGATTAAACATTTTAGCCTTAACTGTCTTGCACAACAGAAAACATGCCTAGAAAAAATTTGTCAAGATATAACCCTTTTTTTCTTGAAGGGATTTTTATTAATGATCTGAATTGGCATTCGGTGAATTCAATTGAGACATAAATTTGTTTATATTATGGTGACTTTGTCTGATTAGGTTGCCGACTGTCATATTGATTACACCATCTCTTGCTCGAACATGAGCAATCAGCGTGCATAACCAAGTATTCTAGGATGTGTGTGCCCATTTTTATTACTGCTTGCACACTTGCAGTTGATGGCATGCGTTTCAAATCTGCTTCTAGCACATGTTGGGAGATAACTCTCCAAAATTCCGTGATGGGTTATCTGATATTTCGATATTCTCGCCTTTTTTTACAGGATGCAAGTAAAGCCTTCCACTCAACCAATTATTATTGTCCTTCTACTCTGCCACTCTGATGGTTAGTATTTTTAGTTGACCACACTTTCTATTTTATGGTTCTACATTTTGGCTATATTACATATGTTCATCAATATTATTATATGGTGCTCCTGAAATATAATTCAAAGTTGCCCGCCCATCAACTCTTACTTTCATTTTTTTTCATTTCAAAGTTGAATTGGTCACTATGGTTGATAAACTATTTCCAACTGGCTGCCTGTAAGTCTCTAATTCAATTTGTCATAGATACTGAGTCTGCTAGGGCCTTGAGAAAGCAATACAAGGAGACATTGTACTCAGTTTTGTTCAATATGAATGTTCCTGCTATTTGTGCTGTTGATCAAGTATGCATTCGTGCATTCCCTTTGATGGTTTTGTTCAATCAAGTGCTTACATTTTGCACCTCTTGATATTTATGGTACTTCACTATCTGCTTCTGTGCCACTGTCCCTTTAATTAATTTTGTTGGGAGAGTTAGATTTGAAACAATTTTGTCATTTGGATTTAGCTTTTGGAAAATTAGAAGGTTCACATAATTATATTACATCAGAATCATGAGTTGTGATTCAAGCCGAGCTCCTCAACCGGGTTTGTATGCAAAATATGTATTGATTAAAGCATAGCTAATGTTTATACTAGGACATGACCCTGGGCTGTTTATTCATCTTGTGAACTAAAATATATTTTTTGTTGCAATTGAGCTATCTCTTCGCTAAGGATAATCTGGTTATTGCAGTTTTATTATTATACATTTATACTGCATCACACATCATTTGATTGGCTGGTTGTGCGCCTTTTCTTTAGTTCTTTTAACCTTAGTTGTTCCCTGTTTGAGATGCTAGAATTTAAACAAAACTTTTGAAGATGATACCATTGGATGCATGTATTGTTGTTCTTTTGGTCTAGATGCTTATAAAAAGGGTGGTGCTGTCCGGCCTAGCAGGTCCTTCTCAGAAAAGAGGAAAACATCCGCCGGTCGCCCTAATACAAAGAGGGGTTGTGTTTGTCATTATATTGTGAAGCGATTGATTGCTGAACCATCTGTGGCTCTTATGATATATAACCAGAATAAGCATGTAGATAAGAAAGGCACACCCGGCCATGGTCCCATTATAGGGACGAAGGCAATGTTTGCACCTTACATATCGGATGAACTACGTCTTCAAGTTGTGTCTTTGCTTTGTGTTGGTATTCCTGTGGAAACCATAATGCAGAGACATTGAAATGGTCAAAAAGCAAGGAGGACCATCAAACAAAGATGATCTTCTTTCTCACATATTTGTTAGGAGGCTGGAAAGGAAAATACGACGTTCTGTTTATGAACTTGATGATGATGACGCTATTAGTATTAACATATGGGTTGAAAATCACCAGGACTACATATTTTTCTACGAAGATTTTTCAGATACGAACACCTTTGTCTTGGGCATTCAGACAGATTGGCAGCTACAACAGATGATTCAGTATGGCAACCACAGTTTACTGGCTTTCGATTCAAAGTTTGGAACAAACAAGTTAAATGTTTGTCAATACCATTTTTGTTCTAATAGTAGTTTAAAGTTTCCTTGATTTCATAGTAGCATTGTTATTCGCTATTTTGCAGTATCCTGTACATAGCATCCTTGCTTTTGACCAGCAGAAAAATGCAATTCCTGTTGCTTGGATCATAACTCCCAATTTTACACATGGTGAAATATATAGATGGATGGGTGCTCTTTATGATCGAGTTCGTACAAAAGATCCAACATGGCAGTTGGGTGGATTTATTATTGATGACCCCTTAACAAATGTGCACATAATAAGGTAACTTATGCTTCTTTTTTGTTGGAACTGGATGCTGCAATGGAGGTACTTTGCAAGACCATACAAGGAAGAAACCCAAAAGCATATTACCAGAAAAAAATTGTTCAAATAACAACATCACATGATATGCTTCAAATGCTCTAGATCAGAAGATTGTAATTTCATTTAAATACTACGTGTGTGGACCAGTTCAATTTTAGTAGTTGGGTTGGCACCTGTCAGGTTAGGTACATCTTTCATGATAACTCACTACACATTTGTTTGAATTTTGAAGTGACCCATTGCAATGTAGTTGAAATGGAAACCAGAAAAGATGTCTCCCTCCATGAGCTTTAACTGAAAGATGTGTAACCTACTGAATGGAGGGAGAATCTGGGAGGGGTGTTGCGCTACAGCTCATACCACTTCTCTTGAGGTTTCATTTCTTCCTTGATGTAATTGTGATGCCATTGTAATCAACCATTCAATAATAGCAAGTAAGCTTTGTCAAGACTCCGAGCATTTGAATAGAACACTTCATTGCTAGCTGCTAGTTGTTTGCCTGTGATGTTAACGTGAATGAGTGCAAGGCAAAGGGATCTAAAGTTGCAAAAGTTTGTAAACTCGGTTGTAATTAGCTGGATGTACAAAACTTGGCTGTAGTGTTATGTATAATTTTTTATAGCATGTACTATCTCCTTGGATTTGTTGTATTGAATGAATAATTTTGTTGTAGTTGAAGGAGACAGTTATTTTACAAGTAAAGAAGTCATGATTCATGCTGACCGAAAAAATCAATACATTTGCATGTTCTTTTTGTGACTAATTGTATGTTTTCACCATCTAAATATGTTTGACATACTAAATTTATTTTGAATGGTTGTTTAATCAAACCTACAGCAATAAAACTTTTTTAGCTCTACTGCAAGATATGAAAGTTTTAATTTATAAATGATAGCAAAAAGATTGATATAAAAATTAATTTTTCGTTAGAACGCACGAAACATATCTACGACTACGAGTCGCTATTTCTGGATACCGGTAAGGATTCGACTGCAGTCGAGGTCTCCACTTCCGTCCCTGGATCCGGGCCCATCTCGTCCCTTATTTAACCAGCGCACGTGTGGACCCCTCAACCCAACGTCGCCTCCCGCCGCCCCCTACGTCGCGCGTCCCGATCCTTCCACGTCAGCAAAAGTTGCCCCCGTGGGCCCTTGCCCCGGTCACTTTAAGTTTAATCCCGTGAGAGAGGTGAGAAAACGAAACGAAAGAGAGAGCTGAGAGAGAGCGGCTAGAGAGAGAGTCGCCGCTTATTAATACGAGACCACCTCCATCTTCTCGCCTCTCCTCTCTCTCTTCCGCCTCCCAAATCCCCCTCCTCCGTTGCCTCCCCCCTCGCCATTCTAACCCCCTCCCCGCCCGCCTGCCCCGTCCGGTGACTCGCCGGCGCCGGCATTGGGGCCGTCCCGACAAGGTTTCTTCCACCGGTAATTTTTCTCCTCCCGGGATCGGTGCTGTTGTTTTCTTGGAATTCACTACCATGTTGCGGCGTTCGTCTAGTAGATCTCGCGCCGAATTGCTTGCCGGGTTCGTGTAAAATCTCGTTTTCTTTGGCGTCTGGTGGTTGGATGCTCGGTCTCTGTCTCTCTCCGTGCGACGGCCGGCCCCGGCGGCTGGCGAGGCCGCCCCCACCGGTACGGGAAGCCAGCAATAAAAGCTGTATCCGTTCTGTTCCATCTGTGGAACCCCAGAAAGATACGATTTTTTTGGTCGCAAACGCGGCCAGTGGCCATTGATCGGTGGGGTATGGGAAGAGGAACCGCCATGGTGGTGGTGGTTGGCGGTGTGGGATTCTTCGCTAGGGTCCTACTGGCCGTACCTTTTCTTGCCCTCCCCAACACTTTTTGGATGCATTGCGAGGAGAGAGGATTAAAAAAAAAGAAATCTAAGCTTTGATGATTGTTGCAGTACGCTTGCTGGCTTCGGCCTGTCGTCGCATGCAGTTGTGCTGCGCCCACCCGTGCTTGCTTGCTGGGAATTCTGGTTGGTTGGGGTTGATGGGCGCTGTGCCTTTCACTGCCGCCGTTGCGCGCGGCATGTTGCATCGGCCGGGCCTTGTTGCTTCTGCAAGCCTGGCCAGGCGCCATTATGATGTGAAAGCAGATTGATTGGTTTATTGCTGCACTGCCGATCCAATTGATGAGTTGTTTCTATCAGAATACATGATGGCAGCTCAGCTAACACGTTGTCAATTTGGGTTTATGTTTTCGGTGCTACTATTAACAACTGCCTAGTCGATGTATGCATCCTTCATTGGCATGTGTGTATTATTATTTCTCTTTTATTTTTGTATGTCTCCATCAGTTGTCTTTCGTCAGAATTTACAGAGGGGATTTGTGTGTCAAACGGGGATTATGCGCTTCCTGTCTTCTGTAGTTGTATCATTAGTTTTAACTTGCATTCTGAGTTTCTAATGATAGATGGATGATACGTCGTTTTCCAACTAATATTTGGTGGTACGTAAAAGGAATCAGATCTCACCAGTTGCGGTCTTGTCATTTTTCCTTGTCGCTCTGGAATCTCAGACAAAAAGTTGTACTACTCTATTTCCTTTTTTAACTTGCAAGACAAAAACAGTAGCTATGCTTATGCTGTAAAACAATCAGATCAGTTTTGTCAACTCTTCTTGCATTAGGTTGTTCGGTGTTCCATTTCATTTACATACTAATAAAGGTTGGCGTTTTTTGTTCTTGATGCGCGCAGTGTTGGTTGTAACTGTACACAATTATTGTTCTTGGAGTTGACTGGTCAGATGCATGCGCTTTCCTTTTAAATGACCTGCGTCGACCATGGCGATGAACCAGTATGCGTCTGGACATTTTCGTGTTCTTATTTTGAGCTATTTGCTATTTTTTATCCGGCTAAACTTTTTTGTTAACACAGAATGCAGGATCTTCTCGATTGATGGGCTGGATGCGTTGCATGCACGTTTGCAGTGATAAAAACACATTGAAACGTTGGTTTTTCATTGATAAGAGGGTTGGTTAAGTGCTTACCTTTGTGGAATTCTGCAATCCGTTGCACTGCCCTTTTGTTGTTTGTAGCTGTGTATACAACAACACTGGGGAGTGGGAGAGGGAGTGTTGTGTTGTTGATGGATTTGAAGACAAGCCACAACTCTCCTGTTATTGCTGATCCTCTCCCTGCGTTAGCCTTGCCATCTGCTGTGATGACGTACACAACACCTACTAGCTTCCCCTCTTCGGGGCTGTACTTGAATACTCCAAAGAAGAAACCTCTGCCTGGCAAGATTGAAGAAGTTCGTGCTTCTGGATGGCTCGATCTCATGCTGGCCTCGTCACCTCCTCCCAAGAGACAGAACAAGGACTTCTTCGCCAATGATGTTCAAGCTGACAATCTTGATTTGCGATACCGTAATTGGATGGTATGTATTTGAACCTGTTCTATTTGACAGTAAAGAGAATTTGACTACCTGTAAGTGATTTCCCCTGTTTTGTTTTGTAGGTGAAGTATCCTTCTGCTTTAACCTCATTCGAGGCAATTATTGATCTCGCCGGAGGTAAAAGTTTGGCATTGTTTCTTGACTACGATGGAACTCTTTCGCCAATCGTGGACAATCCTGAGAATGCAGTAATGTCTGATGAGGTATTTTTTTTAACTCTGGCTCCATGTACAATTTAAAGTGTCAGTACTCAGTCCTATGTATGATCAGAGAAATTTCCCGTCATTTTCTAAATATTGTATTTCACAGATGCGTGCTGCTGTGAGGCATGTGACATCACTTTTCCCGACTGCAATCATTAGTGGAAGGTCTCGTGATAAGGTATGCTGTTCATGTTCATCACGGAAAGTACTCTTCATGTCAACTTTTGCATTTTGCCTCTTTTATTAGCTCTTTTCTCTCATTGATGTTTTGTTCTGTAGGTTTTTGACTTCGTGAAACTAACCGAACTGTACTACGCTGGAAGTCATGGAATGGACATCATGGGGCCTGTTAGGAAGTCTGAGTCCATTGATCACCATGTGGAATGTATTAGGTCCACCGATTCAGAGGTGAAACGGCTTTCTTGATTTTATACCCACACAAATTGTTCCTTTGCTTCATAATTTTAATTGCTCATTTTTTCGTTCATAGGGTAAGGAGGTCAACCTCTTCCAACCTGCAAGTGAGTTTTTACCTATGATCAGTGAGGTATGTATCGACCTGTAAAACTTAGGATCCCATTTTACGCTATATGGTTCAACTTGCTCACTTGGTACTTGCCAGGTGTTCAAAAATCTTAGTGAGAGTATCAAGGACATTGATGGTGCAAGGATGGAAGATAACAAGTTTTGTGTGTCTGTGCATTTCCGGAATGTAGCACCACATGTAAGTATACATCTAAGAGTTTATTTCACACAGGAAATATTTGTTGGAAAAAATGTTAGCTGAATATTTATCTTCTCTTTTTGATAATCCCTTCTTAGGACTACGAAAAGGTTCATCAACGTGTAACAGCAGTTCTGAAGGATTACCCTTGTCTTAGGCTTACCCATGGGAGGAAGGTAATATGCACAACCACCAGGCTGTATCTCAAATTACTTGTTAATTACCGTATGTTTTTTTTATTGAATGGCGCTCTTGAATGCAGGTTCTTGAGGTTCGTCCTGTGATAGACTGGAACAAGGGGAAAGCTGTGGAATTTTTGCTTGAATCGCTTGGACTAAGCGAGAGAGATGATGTTCTTCCTATCTATGTTGGAGATGACAAGACTGATGAAGATGCATTCAAGGTAAGTCATGTCTGGTCTGCTTGCTTAACTTGCAAAAGATAAATTTGCTATCGTGAAGTAACTGTCCTCTTGGCGCAAATAGGTTCTGAAGGCAAATAACCGTGGCTTTGGAATTTTGGTGTCATCTGCGCCCAAGGATAGTGATGCCTTCTACTCCTTAAGGGATCCAGCTGAGGTAACTAGTACTACTTCAGTTTCTTTCTGTTTTGAATTTTTGACAATTCATTCAGAATATGCTGGTTATGTGCTTACTGTCTTAACTTGGGAATGAAATGCTCTTGGTATATAGGTGATGGAGTTCCTGAGGAGATTGGCTACATGGAAGGAGGAATCCACTTGAGCAGAAAGTGGAAGAACATCGGTTTTTGCTGGTTTGGAGAAGCACCAAGAGTATAAGTACAAGCAAAATATATACTGCTAACCAATAAGTCGGCTGATATGGAGGAGTCAGGCCAAAATGTTTTTGATTTGGCATTTTATAAGAGGCTGCCACATTTTGTCAACTTTTTTTTTTGGGGTCGCACTTTCAACCTGTGTTTATGGGACTCTCAAGCCATTTCATTCTTTAATTGTTTCGTTTCCTTTAGTATATATGAATACATGCTGAATTTTTTTGGGTCCCTGCTAGTGTAACTTGTAACGCCCCTAAATTCCTGGGGACGTTAAACTCTTCACAACCATCCAGGATGTGCAGTTGCGAAGTAAGTAGTGTCTCAAGCAAGCTTTCGATTACAACAAAATCTAACATTTTATTACACAAAGATAAGGCTTAACAGCCAGTTTTGATATTGACACGGCATCCAAGCCAAAGTTAATATAATACAAGACAAAAGAACAACAAACCACATGCACACTTGAGCGCGGCTGAGGCCTAATAACAGAAGTCGCTGCCATCCGTGGGTCCACCAAAATCCTGTTCAATCAGATCCTCTGCATTTCCCCTGGTTTCTTCTGTAGATTGTTTGCAGATTATGCAAGAATGAGTACAACTACCGTACTTAACAAGCCACATGGAAAAACTAAATAATTGCATGCAAATAGTTCAATAGATGATTAGGGTTTTACCTTAACATGCATATGTGGATGCATTTTATAGTTAAAGCTGTTTACACTTAAAACAGTAAAACGATAATAAATAATAACATCAGGGGTTTCTCATCAAATCACAATTACAAACTTACCATATCAAAAACTCTACTTATGCCTCATGTACTGTAATCACCCATTAACACAGCTTCATTAACCGGAAGCACGGCGTATTCGAATACCTTTTTATACACTCACAGAGTTGCCCAACTTTACCCACAAGATATCTCATGTTTGTACTGTCATGCAATATACACACAACACTTTAGCGTGCAACTGAGCTAAGATAACAAAGCCTTTTCACTGCTCAACCTTTCTAGCCTCTACCCGGTAGGTTTTACCCCATACAGCCCTCGGGAGACTCCACCGGCCGCCGCTATGGATCTTGCACCCCGATGCTGACGAGACCATACCGTTGTTTAGACTACCGAGTGTCCATTTCCGGCCCACTCCTGTCCTACCCCAGTTCCGCAACTAGACTACCGAGTGTCCACTTCCGGCCCACTCCTGTCCTACCCCAGTTCCGCAACTACTCTATCCCACAAGAGCAGTTACATTTTCTTGTAGATATTCAATCGGATGAGCAGTGTACTAAGCTAGGGAGTAATGACCACGCTTGTGGTTGAGCGGTTTTCTGTGTCTGTTACTTGGCACAAGGTTCTTATCCTTGTCATCCAGTGAGGTAATGGCCTAATACCAACTCGTGGCTGTCCACCTCTAGATCTCACCGATGACTCACTTTTACCATAAGTTTATTGGGTTGTCCAACTTCTTGGACACAATTCTCAACTCTCCACCAAAACCATTGGCGGATCGCCAATACTCTCTTTTGATTGATAAACACATTTGTGTGACAAAGCTATTTATATAGCTAATATTTTATGTAAACTTGTCAAGGTGAATATGGCCTACAAGTGCTGGGTAGGTTTGTATGTGGGGTAATAGGATTTATCTAATTATCATGGCATTCAAAAGTATTATTTGAATAATTAAAGTAATTGGCTCAAATACAATAATGAAAGTAATAATAAATATATGAAATATTGGTTCAAAATGATCAAGGAATTGGACTTGCCTTCTTGCACAAATTCTTGTGGATATTGGTCTTGCCCGACGTCTTCCGGAGTCTGGTCGTCAAGATCGTGACCTAACGAGAAGCAAAGCAATAAAAAGAAACCAAGTAAAAACTAGCTCGACAAGGAATGAGCTGGGAACAACAAGCAAGTAAATAAAACCAGAAAAGAAACTTAAAGAAAGGTGGTGTGGGATGGTGGGGATTTATCTGGTGCTTGATTGGACTGAACAAAGTTTGAGATTCGGATCCAACTACAACAAAAATATTGTAAAAGACTAAAGAAATCTATAGGAAGGTGGAAAGATTTATTTGGAGCTTGGTGTAGCTGAACAGAGCTGAGAAATGAACTCATGAACTCGAAATGATCAAAAATGACATATAATGTCAAATTAGGGTTTCGGGCGAAAACAGGGTCAGATGATGAATAGTGCTATTTTACTATTCATACATGACAATGGATCAGTGTAAAGTAATTGAAGCTATTGTGTTTAGCTGAAATGAACAGTAGTTAGGGTTTACTGTGCATTTTCTGAATTTTGGAACAGTAACTATTTTTTCTTGTCTTGATGAACGATGCTGACCGGTTTTGAATGAACAGTAAAAAGGCGTTCTTGTGTGGCCTAACTCGCCGCCTTAACGCCGAAGCGCTGCCTTGACCAAGCGTGCTTGCAGCTCTTGCAATGGCGGCCTCTCCAGAAGAAGGAAGAAAAGAAAGAAAGCCGTGGCGGCCGATCGGTGATGGTGACACGCAGCAAGGAAGCTCCATGGGTAGGTCTTCTTATCTTAGGGTTTTTCTTGGTGGGGCTTCGGGTGGGGTTGTGGTGGTGGCGGCTCTTGGCGGCCTTGGGAAGGAAAAGGGTGGGTGGGGAGGAGAGGAAGGGTTTGGTGCGGGTTTTAAAGGTCGAGCGGGGTGGCTTTATAGGCGGGGAGGCGGTGGCGCCAGAGGGCGGCGGCAACAGGTGGGGGGCGAGGCGTGGCGTGGCAACAACATGGGTGGCAAGAGGTGGCGCTAGGGTTTGGCGCCAGATTGAAAGCGAAGCGGCGATGTCTTGTTGTGCGTGTTTGGGTGGTCATGAGAGAGAGAGAGGCGGCATGGCGGCGACATTAGGCGTATGTATTGAAGAGAGGGGCGAGGTGGCGAGAGGTGGCGGATGATAGCGGCATGGCTGGCAAAGGCGATTGGCGTCTCCATGTATGCATCACTGGCGGCAAGGTGGGCGGGTTTGGGTGATGGCGCGACCGGGAAGGAGAAGGCGGAAGGGAGAAAGGGAAAGCGAGATTTGGTTGGGTTTTGATGAATCTGGGGAATTTTTGTTGAATTTGGCTGAGATTTGAATGAAAATGAAAAACAAATCTAAAACTCAAATTGATTTTGAAAATTTGAAAATTTGAAAATTTGCAGGTGTTTCATTACTGTCTCGCGGCTTTGCTCTAGGCAATTACTTTATTCTACTGATCGGTTGTAACCAACTGCTGCTTTGTTTTTTTAGTATGCTTCAACAGTTTTCTGCTGTCAAGTTGCAAATATAAAGTCAGCTTGTGAGCATTGACCCACCATTGTACAGATGCTCTGTATTTTATTTGTTCTAGTTCATTGCATTTAGAAGGATACATTACTTGTACCTGTCGTTGGATTTTTTTCCCATTCCAACATCGAACAACCTGTGATCTTTTGCATTCTTGTTTTGCATCTGGAGAAAAGTAGCTCAGCTCACAGTTTGTAAACGTACTGGAAATAAACAATGATGAGCTTCTTGAGACCGGGAGCTACTGGTCTACTACGGCTGTGTACCGGATGAGATACTAGAAACCAAAACCAATGCGTTTGTTGGTTCTGCAGAAATAAATAAAAACAAAATAAAACTGACACTGGGCCAGTGGTAGCGAACACGAAACTATTTTTCTTGTGAGCAAAACAAGAGGCTATTGAACTGGGCCGGCAGGCCCAAAGGAACAGACGGCGCTGACCAGTTGGGCCCAAACTTCAAGCCCATGTCTCCTTAGCCCACTACCCTGGTGAGAATTTAACATATGGGGACAGCCCATCTAACCGAAGCCCAGAGCCCGAGATCTACGCTCCGGTCCAGCCCAGCCACGCGGCGGTTGCTTCCCATCTGGACATTTCTCACAGGCCACACACCTGGTCACTTCCTTTCCCACTCTTCACCGCCGCCAAAACCCTACTACGCCCCGCCCCCACCATGCCGAACCTCGCCGCCGCCGCCCGCCGCGCCGGCGAGGCCCTGCGCCGCGGCGTCCTGGGAGGGATGCGGTCTCTCTCCTCCCTCCACCCGTCACCTGCCGCCGCCTCCGCTAGCGACGAGGTAACTGCGCGCGAGTACTGGCTCGTTTCGTGGCCTCCCCCTCCGATCGGAGGCGAGAGCATCTGTCGCTGACATTGTGTTGTGCTGGGCGGGTGTCTACAGGTGTTGGTGGAAGGCAAGGCCAGCGCGCGCGCCGCCGTGCTCAACCGCCCCGGCCATCTCAACGCCCTCACCACCACCATGGTTCGTGCGCCTTCTCCCCCTCTTCTCGTGTGTTCTGATGGTGATGGAGTGCCTTTGTGTTCGATAAAAAATGGTTGCGTGGTTATGCGGTGAAGGGGCTCAGTGAATTGTAGGCGTTGTGTTCGATAAAATGCCTTTGTGGTCACGTGCCATTGCTGCTCGATGAAATGCGTGCACGGATTTAGTACAAATGTCTCTGTGCTTGGCGATCATGTGAATGTGCTGTGCTGCCCAGCCTGCCCTATTAAGCGCCTATCTAGTCACGCTTTGTGGTGTTTGATTGAATGCGTATGTGGTCTTGCGAATGCAGTGATGCATGAAATTCCCCTCTGATGCATGGATACGAGGTGCTTCATGGAATGCCTGCATGGTCATGTATGTGTGAGTGGTGCTGTGGTGTTCAATGAAATGCTTTTTGGTTGTGCAAGTGTGATGCTTGATGAAAGATCTGCATTGTCATACACACTGCTCCTTCTGCTTGATTTGGTACCTTCATGGCAATGCAAATGCTTGTTGCTTGGTTTAATCCATGTCCGTTTATGTACTAGTGATGTTCACTTCTCAGATATATCTTCCTGGTACATTGACTTGACTTTTGGTGAAATGGTGGTCATGATAGGGAGCTAGGCTCAATAAGTTTTACGAGTCATGGGAAGACAATCCAGACATTGGCTTCGTCATGATGAAGGTATGATGCTTCATCATTGCATGATATTAATGTCACTAGACAAATTTAAATTGAGATGTATATTATATGAAGGGCAGCGGCCAAGCATTCTGTGCTGGTGGGGATGTTGTTAAATTGCACCAATGTATCAGTGAAGGTGAGTGGTTAGGCCCTGTGCGGCATATAACTCATATTTCTTTGTGAAACATTTATAGTGTTGCTTCCATTATATTTAGAAAACTGACCTCTGCATTATAGTGTTGCTTCCATTATATTTGGAACACTGATCTCTGCATTATAGTGTTGCTTCAATTATAGTAAAGAGGGTGACATGTTTGCATATAGAAGGATAGGAAGTGATTATCGTAGCGCAACTTAGAATACCATTCGTCTTCAATTCTTTCCTGACATCATTCACTTATTCATAGAAAGTTGGCAACAACAATGCCAATAGGATTTTTGTGCCAAATAACAAATAGAGTATATATTAAATTCCTTGAATCAGAGAGATCCACTAGAAACTTATATGCATATATAAGTCATTTTAGTTGTATGTCCAAAGGTTTCCTTCAGTGTTAACATTGTCTTTTTTTGAATCAGGCAAGTTGGACGAGTGTAAGGATTTTTTCAAGACTTTGTACAGTTTCATCTATGTTCTAGGCACGTACTTGAAACCACATGTAAGTTTATGGACTCAAAACTAGTTTTTTTTAATAACACATTTCATTTTAATTTTTAGTTTGATAGCTGAGCTTGCCTTTATATAGGTTGCCATTCTTGATGGTGTTACTATGGGTGGTGGAGGAGGTGTTTCCATTCCTGGAACATTTCGCATTGCCACTGATAGAACAGTACGTTAAAACTTCAAGACTTTTTCTTTTTGCTTGATTTGCTTTTATTAGGTTCCTGCTGAGGAGCTGATAGTCGTTGTGCAGTAGTATTTCTGTCTAGAGGCTTCCTTGTAATTACGTGTTTATGAATATGTGAATTTGGGGATTGACAAATGTAGATTTGCTTACCACCATTGTTTTCAGGTGTTTGCAACTCCAGAAGTACATATTGGCTTCCATCCTGATGCTGCTGCCTCATTTTATTTGTCACACCTAACTGGTCACGTTGGTTGGTGTTCAGTGTTCTTATTAGTTCCCTACATTTTTACTAATTTAATGATGTCCCCAATCATGTTTGATGGTTGTGCTATAGTCTCTACTGCACGATAGGTTCATATAAGCAACCTTGTAGTTTTCACCCTTGACCATTTGCAGGGGAATACCTGGCCTTGACTGGTGATAAATTCAATGGAGTGGATATGGTTGCACTTGGCCTTGCCACACACTATTCCATGAGTGGTGTAAGATCCTGTTCATTAAACTATGTATTTTGCATTTCTTGTAGTTCTACCCTGGTACACTTTTTCGCAAGTTAATGTGTCAACCTTCTAAGTTCTATTTCTTTTGACAGCATTTGGATTTGGTTGATGAACGACTTGCAAAATTGGTAACCGATGATCCATCAGTTATTGATTCTTCCCTTGCACAATATGGAGACCTTGTTTATCCAGATAAGACAAGCATTGTTCATAAGTAAGCTATACAATGAACATATGATGATACGAAAATAAATAGAATTCTAGACTGAACATTTGTCTAGTTAAGTACTTTTCGTCCTCTTGCTATGATTGACAGAATATTTCTAATTGTGTTTTAGACCATGATCCAATTTTATGTAGAATGTCATCATTCTGCAAGCACATAATATTTTGCCAGGTCAATTAATCAACAATGATTGCTGCCCTTTGTACTTGGTCTTTCAGCTTGAGTGTAAATTTAAATTGTTGTCTGGGTGAACTCTAGTCCCTCTGTTCCCTTCTAGACTAGGACATGATGTTTAAAGTTTGATCTAAAATGACTTCCATAACCCTATTTGTTCCTTCCAATCCCTATTTAGTTATTACTGATAGTTAAAGTATTAATAGGATCAATAAAGTGAAGGGTATAAGTTGAAACAATGTGAGAAAGTCACCTCAAAAGGGTTGAAATATTTATATTTAGAAACAGGAATAGATATTCTAGAAACACTTATAGTTAGGAGTGGAAGGGTCTGTGATCTATGCTTGTTCTTCCCTTGAGTTGAACGGAGCATGAGGGGACTATGATTTGTGAGTTCTTTTGATTTATGGCATTAACTTGGGCCTGTGGGTGGAATAATATCTTGTTTTTGGACCTTGATACTCTTGGAAATCTGATTGGGTGGTAGTAATAAGCGATTCAATGCATGCATTTTTATATTTGGTCAGGATGGAATTACTGTGCATGCTTTATTACCTTCTTTTAAAAAGTGATTGTTGCTGTATATTTATGCAAATATCCTCGTGCTTGTGTCTTGGTTTATGGAAGCAATAGTCTTGATCAATATGTATCTCATTTGTGCCCTTTGTCTTACTCTAGGCTGGCGGTTATAGATAAATGCTTCAGCTATGAAACAGTTGAAGAGATCGTGGATGCCTTGGTGAGTGATGGTTTATCTGTTTTTACTTCCAAATCTCTCAACATGGCATTCACTTGTACGTGAGCAACCAGAAAATGTTACTGATTGATGCATCTCTTTTGAAGCTTATTTTTTGTTCACACCTGATTAATTACTCAAGCAAAACTTCCGTGAATGTTTTGGATTTCTCAAATTTTTTAACAAACTTATTATTGCCATTTTGGCATGGATTTTTATTCGCTGATAATTGCAGTGTACTAGTAGTGTACCTTTTAGTTTGAGTTCAAGGTTTTGGTTCCAATGACACAAAGTTTGTTAAATATGCTTATGCTTTAGAACTTAACGGGTCTCTACGGTTGTAATCAGGAAAGTGAAGCAGCTAGGTTGAATGAAGAATGGTGTACCTTGGCACTGAAACGATTGAAAGAGGCCTCTCCACTCTCTTTGAAAGTCTCACTACGATCGGTAAGCAGAAAGTTGAAAGACCTCTGTTATTTGTGCCTATGCTGTTGGGTGTTGGCTGATACAGCGTGTGTCCATTCTGTAGATACGTGAAGGTAGATATCAGACACTTGATGAATGCCTTGTACGTGAATACCGCATGTCCATCAATGGAATCTCGAAGCAATTTTCTCATGAGTTTTCTGAGGTATGTTTCATTACATTCATATAGGGTGGATAACAAGCCAGGTAGTCGTCTTATCGAGCTTTTTTCGAAATTAACATAGTTTGATTTAATATCATTTTATATATATTTTGAAAGTATTTTTATGACCGAGCTAACGAGACGAGATGAGCCGAGCCGAGCCAGGGTGAAATTCAATTTCATTAGAAATTGACTAATTTCAATATTTGATTAAATAACGAGTCTAATTAGAGTAATTTTGAACCGAGCCAACGAGCCCACTAACGAGCTTTTTTCCCACCGTTCATATCATAGTTTTTTTTTTTGCCCGAAGTCAATGATATATTTTAAAAAGTCCTAAGTGACCAAGTGACTGTTGTACAAAGTGTTAAGTAATTAGGAACTCTTGTAGCCGACAGCACATAATTGCAGGAAATACAACCACACCTCATTAGAAAAAAATGCAAAATGTATGTTTATACTTTACATCTAGTTATCTCAATTATCTGTTAAAAAATTGCAGCTTCAACTATACTAGTTGTACTTATTTCTTGCGGTTGTGCAGGGTGTAAGAGCGCGACTAGTGGACAAGGACTTGGCTCCAAAGGTAATTTATTTTGCTGGCCGCACTGTCGCTTCTTCTATTGTGTATTTTTCTTACAATTTTGTTCTTGCAGTGGGATCCTCCTGTGCTCGAGTACGTTTCAGAGGACATGGTTGAGTCTTACTTTGCACCTCTGGGTGAATTTGAGCCTGAGCTGAAACTACCTACAGAATTGCGAGAAGCGTTCATATAACTGCAGATGATTCCATGGACCAGCTAGATTTTTGAACCCAGTATTATTGGCAGCACATAAACAATTAGGATGGGCAACCTATTCATGTACCATATACGCCTTGGTGTATTAGAGAATTTGAGCGCCAAGTGGAATTCCAGGTTTTCTTTTTTCCTAAGGAATAATTAATAATTTGTCACTTTAAATGTGTGCAATTCAGGATTTGCCACTTCAGGTGTCTATGACATGTAGGATATATGAGTGTTAAATCTTGAATTGCGCATCTTTGGCCAGATCTCCACGTGTCTATGACATGTGGGTCCTAGGGCCACATGTCAGGACTTACATGTTATAGACACATGAGTGGTAAATCCTAAATTGCACATTTTTGGCCAGATCTCCCTTTTCCTAATGTTATAAATTAGCACTTTTGCGATAGAAAAGAATATGGTGATGTTTCTCCCCTCTCGATGAAGCACATGCATCTTAGTGTTTGTGAGGTTTCGGGGGTTTCAGTGCTGTCATTTTGTGAGGTTTCAGAGGTTTCAATACTGTCATTTTCAGAGGTTTATCGTGAATCTAGCGGATCTTGGTTTTTTTTTAAAATAATAATATTAATTTAAAACATAATTACAAAAATAAATAGTCAAAAAAACAATTACAGAACTAGACACCTATATTGACGATAGGCTCCTACTGCTATTTCAATTGGCAACAGTGGCCTAGCAACTGGCGATAAAGAGCTCAACAATACTCAGAGCTTTCTGTCGCCAGTTTAATTGGCGACAGGTTTATGTTGTTAATTCAAATGATGGCTGGGGTTTTTTATTTTTTATTTTTAAAATTTGGAAAGCCGCCATTTTTTAATTCCTCTCTACTCCTTTTGTATTGAGTATTTTCGAGCATATATTTTGTCGATAAATCATACTGAGATTATATAACATTCAGCACAACATCATAACATCTTTTGTCGATAAATCAAAATTTTTACTGACTATTTCGGGTCACATTTTTTGTTGACAAATCACAATGAATGATATTACATAATATTCAGCACAACGTCATAACATTTTTTTGTTAATAAATCACAATGATATTACATAACATTCAGTGCAACGTAGTCACATACTTTGTGGACAAATCACACTGATATTATATAATATTCAGCACAACGACATAACACCTAGTTTTTTACAAATCAAAGTGATATTACAAAGCATTGGGCGTCATATATTTCAACTAGACGAAGCTTTCTCGTGATTGCAACCTCAACGTTCGCCATGTGGACCGTCTCGAGTAGGGCGGTTGGATGAGGTCCCCACAGCGATGTCTGGACTACCGATGTCTCCTTCGTCCTATGGATTTCTCGTAGGGCATTTCTTGAAGGTATGTCTAGACTTCCTGCAAATGGAGCACTTCCTTGTACGACGCCCGGCTTCTGCTTCGTCCATGTCGTTCCTGATGCGTTGTACTTATCGTCGGCCAACCTTTCCCTTAACCTATTAATATTCGCGGTCCAGATAAGTCGCTTTCAGGTCAGATGGTTAGTGAAATGGCTAACCACAACGTAACCATGCATCTCTGTACTTTAGGTTTGCATCACCTCCTCCTTGTTGAAATAGTCAGAGAAGTACTAGCTGGGATGCCGCGCCACCGTCGAACATGCGGTTATGATATGGGAGCAGGGCCTATGCAGAAGAAAGGGGCTTGTTGCAAGTGTATACACAACTAGCGTGGCGCAGCGTGCACTCGTAGGTGATCCTCCCACAGTTCGTCTCGTGTCGTACTTTATCTCTGCACATTATCTCGAAGCGAAGCTCCCTTGTACCCATCTTGAATGCCCGGTGTATCTCTCATCTTGCTCTTCTCCTCCATGTACTGGTGGTTTCAAGAATAGTCCCTTGACCGTAGTAAATTTTGAAATTGGTGACGTCCGATATTTTTGACGCACTGCAATGTAAACAAGATTTTTACGATTAATCACACATGTAAAACTAAACTATCCACCGAAAATGATTATGTACAACATACTGCACTATATAACCGTACATATAAAACTATGTAATTAATTCGGTTAAAAAAATTATTTGAAAGGTGGGCAACTAGACGGACAACGCTACGCTAGCTTCTCTCCTCCCCTCTACTCCTCTCCCTTCCCTTCCCTCTTTCTATTTTTTCGAATATAAGTGAGTTTTACCCGAATTTTAGGGTTTTGATGGTCTTTCATAGGGGAGATTGTGTCGCCATTTGGAATGGCGATAGAGACTTACAGGATCCCTATCGCTATTTGAAATAACGGTTTTCTAAATTTTAAAATTAAAAAATAAAGGATCTCTGTCGCCATTTGAATTGGTGACAGTGACCTGTCGCTAATTCAACTGGCGGTAGAGAACTTTGGGTATTGTTGAGCTCCCTGTCGCCAAGGGCTAGGCACCTATCGCCAATTGGAATGGCGATAGGAGCCTGTTGTCATTCCAATTGGCGACAGATGCCTAGTTTTGTAATTAGTTTTTTTGACTATTTATTTTTATAATTATTATTAAAATTAATATTATTTAAAAAAAACCGCGGATCGTGTACCACACCACTGCATTTGGACCTGCCCATTCTAGCAAGGTGACGGACCCAATAAGCCAAATGTGTCGTGAGCTGATAAGCATTCCACATGTGAGCTGTTGGCTGTTGTGTTGGCTAGCGAGGCAAGAAACCATTCTGCTTTGCCGCATGAGCTGCGAGATTAGAGAAACCGGCGGTCGTGCGGAGGCCTTCCACATTATCTGCTGGGTTTGATCCGGGGGAAACCTTCAGCGCGCCGGAACGCTGTCCACCGCGCCGGCCGCGCATCTCCTCGGCCGGCCCATAGCGCCCGCCGCCCGACTGTGTCTCGTCTAAGAAAAAACTGTGCTAGTGTACTCCGCACCCGACCGAGCGCCTCGGATGGGCTGGGCTGTGCTGCGCCTTCGGTGAATGGCGATCACTGATCAGGGCTATCGGGACTGGCGCAATGGCGCCGCAGGCGTTACACGGGCCCGGTAATGCGAGAGGCAGCCGACCCTTTTTTTCCGCGTGAGCCGAGCAAGCAACTCAAGTGCGCAGTTCGTCGGTGGTGGCAGGTGTGGCGGCCCAGGCGAACTGAAATGTGGGTTGCCAAGCCCATTTTCATGAGTTACTTGGCACGCCGGTCTCAACTCTCAACATTCTTGTTGGGACACCATGGCTTTAGCCGGTTCATAGGTGGACGTCTCATCTAAACCCTAGCAGGGTCTCTAGACTATAAATCGAGGGTACTAGTCATTGTGAAAGGCTGATCGCTTGATGAAAGAATAAAGAGAAGGAATAAGCCTCCCATATCTCTGTGTTCAATCTACTATTCTGTACTTGTGTTCTTATATTGTTTTAAACGATTCTATGCTTGTCTACGAGGTGATCGTTCGAACTGGACTCACCAGCGACGGCTCCTCAACACGTGATAAGGTAATCACGAATGAGCAGAAGATTGAGAAGACTATCTATACCTTTCACCCGAATGTGGTGCAATCCGCACGTAACTATCGTCAAAACGGCTATAAGGAGCATGCTGAATTGATTGATATCATGCAAGTTGCGGAAGCTCAAGATGATGTTCTAAGAAAGAACTAAATCTCACAGCCGTCTAGTAACAATATTGGCCATGAAGGCAATGCTAGCAGCTATAAGGTGAGAAAGCATATCACAAAGGAGAGTGGCAAGAAGGGTAAAGTCGTGGGTCGTATGTTATTGATGCTTTACAGTCTAAGAAGAAGGGCAAATGACAACATGAGCCACACCTTGCCATTGCAGGCACATGGGATCCACATCCATTAGTTGCACTTATGGATGTGGACAGCCCAGTAGCAGCCCCCATCACCCCTCCTTTGAACATTACAACGGTTATAGCCGTAGTTGCCCAAGAGGAGGAGATCGCCATGGAGCAAATTGAGGCAGAAGTTTCTGAATACTTCGCAGATTCGATCTAGTGCACGCATTGCACTTGGATCTTTTTATAGTAACTTGCAGTTTGTGATTGAAGAAAACATTGCATTATTTTTGAATAATGGTTGTAAGCTCTAGGAGAGCAAAACATTAAATTCTTATGATGAGTCCTACAAGGCTTAATTTTCCCGTGTTTATAATAGTAAGTTATGTTCTGATATTTGAAGTATTAGAACGCGTGTGGCGCCCTACGGAGGAAGTGTGCTTAGCGGATAGTGGCACAATGAATACCATCTTGAGAGATGAAATTCTTTTAGTCGATTAGCAAGAACGCTGATAGTCTTACGACAATCGCGGACAATGATACTTGTATAATAGGCTCAAGAAGGGCCACAATTATACTCATGATAGGCACAATTTTGGTCATTAAAGAAGTCTTATTGTACCAAGAATCGACTAGAACTCTCAAGAATATTCGCGCTAACGGTTTCCATGTAGAGACTGAAGAAGAGTATAATAAGGAATACCTTCTCATTACAAAGCGCGAAGAAGGTAGAAAAAGGTATTAGAACAACTTGCTTCATATGAAACTGGGCTATACTACACTAATATTAAGGCACCTGTAGTCTATACTGCCCTGAAAACCGTATTCAGAAGCTCTGATCTTTTCTATCTCTAGCATGATAGATTAGGCCACCTAGGTCTTAGGATGATGAGAAATATAATTAACAATTCACAGAGACATAATGTCAATGTACAAAATTTCTCAAATCAGGAAGATTTTGTGTACCCTACATGTGCCACCGGGAAATTAATTACTAGACCTTCTGCTCTGAAAGCGAACGATGAAGTCCCTCATTCCTGGACCGTATCCAGGGAGACATTTGCGGTCCTATACAGCCCCTATCAGGGCAATTTAGGTATTTTATGGTGCTCATCGATGCTTTCTCGGAATGGTCGCACGTATATTTATTGTTTACAAGAAACCACACTTTTGCAAAGCTAATCTCGCATATAATTAAATTTTAAAAATAATTTCCTAGATCATCATGTGAAGTCCATCAGAATGGACAATGTCGGAGAATTTACTTTAAAGGCATTTGATGATTATTGCATGGAAATAGATATTAAAGTTGAGCATTCCGTACCACATATCCACACCTAGAATGGACTAGCAGATTTTGCAAAATTATAATTTACCAACTACATGTTGGGGACACGCAGTCTTGCATGCAGCAACTCTCATCAATTTTAGACCACCGACATATAATATTCATTCACCTATGCAACTAACGCAAGGGTCAGCACCGAAAATTTCTCATCTTCACAGATTTGGTTGCAAGGTTTATATAACTATATCATCACTGCAGCGAACTGCAATGCGCCTTCTCCGAAAGTCTGAGATATATGTTGGTTATGAGACAACATCCATAATCAGGTATTTGGATCCTATGACTGGAGATTTGCATATAGTCCGATTCGCTGATAGTATATTAGATGATGATAGTTTCCCATCATTAGAAGGGAAATCAACCCCTTGATAAAAAATATATCAGGAAATAACGTGGCAAGCCACAGGAATCCATGCACATAACCTTCGCACTAGTGAAGAAGATAGAGCAGTCTAATAGGCAATTGAAGTCCAGAAGATAATTGCAGTCCAGAAGATAATTGATTTGCAAGCATTAGCGAATCAACTGTCTGACCACTTTAGTGATTTGAAGAGCGTGACTAAGTCGTATGTGCCTAAACGCAATGCACCGGAGAGAGTTGAAATACCGATGAAGGTATTTCTAATCCCGTCCTAAGGCCTGAGAAAAGGATGAGAACTCCGGCCCTTCAAATCTCCCAAGTAACCGGGGACGCCTGGTGAAAAAGGATAAGAAGTTGACACAGCCGATCATCGAAGTTCCCTCGAACCAGAAGGGAAGCTAGTTGAGACTTGGTACTAGTATGGAACCTTCGGGTAAGGCATACCGGATTTGAACATTTCCACGGAGGGACATACCAGCATGGATGTGTGCGCACACATCAGAGCTGGAAATCTAAAGGGACTTGCCCTGTTATTGAAAGCAGCGACGAGCAAGTAGAAGCATTATAAGAATAATCCCATGAAGAAATAGCTGTAAACTTTGTGACCACAGGAGAATCTACGAATAAGACAACAGCCAATGTCGACATTTACTTTGGAAAGAAAATTACCACAATCATTAATCTTTATCCAGAGCCTGCATCGCTCGTTGATTGTAAGAAAAGATCAGATTGAGAAGATTGGAAGAAGTCAATAGAAACAAAATTATTGTCTCTGAATAAAATAGATGTGTTTGGGCCTGTGAGTCGCACGCCTCCCCATGTGCACCCCGTAGGGCATAAGTGGGTATTTGTTCGAAAAAGAAATAAAAATAAGTAAGGCTCGTTGCACAAGGTTTCACTCAACGTCCAAGAGTCGATTATAAATAAACATATTCCCCGGTCATGGGTGGAACTACTTTAGATATTTAATCTCAATGGCAGTAAACTTGAATCTAGAAATAAAATTGATGGATGTGGTAACTGCATACCTTTATAGAAATTTGGATTCAGACATTTATATGAAGGTATCTGAATGTATCCCTATCCCGAACTAAGACAGAGAAAATATAAATATGTATGGTGTGGAACTCAGAAAGTCATTGTACGGACTTAAGCAATCAGGCAGGATGTGGTATAATCGCTTGAAGCGACTTTCTATGCAAGAAAGGTTATACGAACAATGAGAATTACCCCTGTGTATTTATACGATGATCCCATGGTGAATTTTGCATAATCTCAGAGTATGAAGATGATCTGAATATCATCGGAACTCCGGAAGGTATTAAGAAAGCAAGCTCTTACTTTGAGTCAGAGTTCGAAATGAAAGATTTGGGTTAAACCAAATATTGTCTAGGCTTGCAGCTTGGGCATGCCCTTGAAGGGATATTAGTGCATCAGTCAACCTATATTCAAAAGGTGTTAGAAATGTTCGGTTTTTGAAAAGGCATATCCTTCGAAAGTGCCAATGGTCGGGAGATCTTTGCAGCAAGACAAGGATTCGTTCAGACCTAGAGAATAGGGGAAGGAAGTCCCGGGACCATAATTCCCATACTTAAGTGCAATAGGAGCACTCATGTATTTAGCAAACTATACTAGACCGAACATTGCATTTGTTGTGAACCTATTAGCAAGGTATAGTACAGAACCTATTAAAATGTATTGGTAGGGAATAAAGGACATCTTCCGATACCTCCAAGGAAGCAAAGACCTTGGTCTGTTCTATAGAAAGAACCAAGACCTGTCTATAAATGGCTATGCAGATGTCGGGTACCTGTCGGACCCGCACACAACCAAGTCGCAAACAGGCTATGTATTCCTATGTGGTGAAACTGCAATTTCATAGAAATCGTCTAAGCAATGTCTTGTATCGACTTTGATGAACCACTCAGAAATAATAGGACTGTACGAGGCCTCACGAGAATATGCTTGGCTTCGGCGGATGATTCACCACATCCAGCAGTCATGTGGATTGAATACCGCGCAGAACCCCACTGTTATCTATGAAGATAATGTAGTTTGTGTTACACAAGTGTAGATGGGTTATGTAAAGAATCCTCTCACAAAGCATATCAATCCCAAGTTCTTCTTTGCTCATGAATCGCAAAAAAGGGCGAAATTAAAGTACTGCCACTACCATAGGAAGCCACATCACAGACGGTTCGGAGCCGTCATCACGACAGTTTTCGGCTGTCTATATTTGTTGATGCGTGATACAGACGATTATCACGAGCGGTACAAAACCATCGTGATACGCAATATTACAGACGGTTTTTTGTTAAAACCGCTCAGGAAGGCTAGTATCACAGACGGTTTTCGCTAAAAACCGTCTGTGATACGCGAATATCATAGACGGTTCTAAAAAAACCGTCTGTGATACGTGAATATCACAGACGGCTTTTCTTGAGAACCGTCTGTGATATTCGCATATCACAGACGGTTTTTAGCGGAAACCGTCTGTGATATTAGCGTATCACAGATGGTTTTGAGTGGAAACCGTCTGTAATACTAGCCTTCACAGACGGTTTTAACAAAAAACCGTCCGTGATAGCTCATACTCCTGACTACATTTTTGCTATTTTTTTGGCTAGCCTCAGGAATTGCTAGCCATGCCCTCTGAAAACAAGCATGCACAAAAACAGATTCATCAGAGATAACCAATTATTGACAACTCAAAGTGATCATTACTCAAAATAAATTACAAAAGATCGCATTTGTTCAAGTATTGTCGCTATATTTACAACTGGATTACAATTGAGTCAATTGTTTGCGTTGAGAGGTGTCGGCGGGGTGATGCTCTGGGTTGGCAACAGAGTGAAACTCTCCGTTGTCGTTAATGATTTCTGAGTTGATAAAGGTGTAGAGCTTCCCTCGAATGTCCTTGATCTCTTCCGCAACGAGTCTATCACATTGTAAATCCAAGGTATGTCGCTAGCAAGAGTAAAGTGGTAAGCTATATATATTTAAATTTATAATTAGGAAATAATTATTTCGAGATTGACAAACCTCAGAATCCTTCTTCCTAGCTCTAAGGATTAGCTGCATATGATAGCAGACGTAGATTGTACATAACTCATCATTTTTTTGCTGGCGGCACTGCAAAAATAGAATTACATATATAGGTATAGTCAGTTCGAGACATATTATTATGAAGTATGATATAGGATTATCGTGTTGTAGCGCGTACCGAAAAATCCATCTTGTGTGTCAGTTGGGCGCTCTTTCCATTGTATATTCCTTTGTTGGCAACATAATCGATGAACGACCTACATGATTCGAAAAAGTTATCCTCGGCCATTTCAAACGAATGAAGACTACAATAGAGTTATGTAAGGAGGAAATGAGCATACCTCTCGAGTATTCCTCTTAGAACGCTGAAGTCGTGCTTGTTGCGGATTAGAGAATCAAGGTATATCACATGGTTTCTCTTGGGTATAATAACTAAAAGGATCCAGTGGTACCTACTCATGTATGTCGCTATAGTCATTAAACCTAAGTTCGTGCTTTGCGTATAAAGTACAAATAAAATTTGTATAGCAAGTAGTGACACTTACCCACGGTTGTAGGGCACCACTATGTACTTCATGTTCTTCCGACGAAGCAATAACCTCGTTATGTATTTCTCGACGAAGGGCGAGTCGCTTGGATGGTTTGCAGCGATACCACATGTGGGTCGAGAAACCCACGGTTCTTTCCATTCTCGGACATTTTTCAAAGATGTATCTATACATAAGCAATGAGATGCGATATTTATCGGTATTACATGAATGTAGAACTTGATTGTACGCACTTACAGTGTCCAACATCGTAGAAGCAAGACATCGAGGCCAACGAGGTTGAATAGGTCATATAAATCGTTGAAGCCCACGACGAAGCATCTCGTCCCGTTGAAGAAATGCTTCTCCTCGTATCTGACGGTGATTCCAGTATCGCACCCCTTCTTTTGGGTCTTCTCCAAGTACCAGGCATGCAAAGCCTGACAAGCATATCCAGCGTGCATTAATACTGCATCGGAGTATAACAGTTTTCCGATGATGTAGTTCCCGGATATCACAGACTTCCTGGACTTGGGAGGCGCCTTAACGTTCGTCTATTTCCATTTGGCCTTAGCGATTGGCAGCGTCTTCTTGTGAGATGACTCGGGAACCGTCTGGCGGCACTCTTTTCTTTGTTCCTTGGCGTCTTCTCCACGGAATCGAAGAGGTGGCCTTCGAGGCGAAACATGAGGTGGAGTCATCGAGGGTCCGTTGGAGAGGAATGGTCGTGTCGAGATCGCAAGCCTTCTTTGGGTCCAGGCGATGTCCTTCTTGGGCCTTTGGATAAAAGAGTGGGCGGCATCCCTAGTGTTATGATCTCTTCGTTGGGCGAATCTTCGCGGGGCGGCTAGAAATTGCCATGTACTATATCCACGGACCTGGCGTAACCTGCGCGGTGGGCATCTTTGTCAGACCGCCCTTCCTCGTATGGATACACCATCCCCTGCGTAGCCTCAATAAAAAGGGACCCATCCATCCTCACTTGGAGCTTGCAGGGCGTCGGCTCCTACAAAACGATACGCAATTAGCTAAGGCGTCCTATAGGTCTATCTTTGGTGCATTCCATAGATGTACGTTACCTTGACGTCGTCTATTGGTAATCGGACGTCGTCATGTTCAGATTTATACGCGGACGCGACGCTACTCCGATGTCGAGGAGGACTGGCTCCCAAATTAACGGGGGCGGCTTGTGACTGCTGGCTCAGGAGTTGATTCATTTGATCCTGCAATGCTGCTATCTTTTCTTCAAATTTGTTAGTAATCATCTGTACCAACCGGTCGTCGTGCTCGTCCTTGGATCTCTTCCTACTCCTATACGTGCAGTAGTCGTCCGCGAATCCATGACTCCAAGGTACGTTAACCCAAGGCCTCGCGTGCGACCCAGGTGCTCCTTGTTTCCCAAGGCCGTAGATAGGTATATCCTTCTCCCTGTCTGCATGGAAGGAGCCTTGGGAAGCTTGGGCAGTCAAGTCACGCTGCAAGAGGTCATCATGTTATTATAGACACTATGAAGTTATGGACTTATTAACTAGGTAGTTCGACATATTTACCACACATTGGGACACTTCACGGTCTCACGGGTTTGTGAAAGAGATGTTTGCCGAGACGAGACTTTTGCCCTCGCTTTTAACCAGCTTAGGGAACACGGTGCGTGATATTAGGAAATGGCCGGTTCGTTCTCCTCCTCCATTGCCCATTCCTCGTATTTACCGCGTGCCAGTGGTGCCAAGTCTGTCTTGGTGAGTGTTTAGGTGTCCGAGAGCTTTGTCTTGTGCACTTTGCTCCTTAAATTCGGCCGTCGTTTTCATAGCCACAAAGGTGTCCCATGCTTCCCGCGTCAAGAATCTATACTTCGCGAAGGGCGTCTGACCCGTGTTCACGTACTTCGTGACAAGAATGCTCTTGAAGGTCCTCCACGATTTATCCATCGTGAGCATCGCCGTCCGTCGCACGCGTGCCACGTCTGCTTCTGGAATAGTGAACTTCTCTGAATGTTCTGTCCACAGCACGCCTTCCGCTTGTTTCGTCAAGTCCTTCCACCTTGGTGTGGTGATGGGGACCCGTTCCCTTCCAAGTATCCCATAGATGGTCCGGAATCTCGCCGCTGATCTCTTGGGACTCAGAGGGACCCCAAAGTCACTGACCTCCGTGATGACCAGTCGGCTCGCAGGCATTTTCGATTGTCCTCTGCCATCTCGCTTCCGTGTCATTATCGTCGACGGTGACGGCGGTCTCGTCGGCGCCTCTTCCATCTGCGGCGTCGGTGACGGCGGCCTAGTCGGCGCCTCTTCCATCTGCGGCGTCGGTGACAGCAGCGAAGACGGTGCCTCTGTCATCTCGCTTATTTGCTGTCTATATAAGTTACATATGCAATAAAATGGATTGCAAGTGTCCCAAATTAACATATACATTTAAACTTAATAATATGCTCAACATGTGCAATATTAGCAAATAATCATAATTAATTCCAGCATAAATATGAAACAATTAATCTCAGGAAGAAGTATAGAGGTTGACTATAGAGATCAAGATGGCAAATGAAAAGTTGGATGAGCTCATACAAACTACTAACATTCCTTAATCCACCAGCTTCTCTAAGGAAATGCTAAGCAAAGATTTAATGCTTCATGTACAGAAGACTAGCCTTTAATGAAGACATAGAAACAAAATAGAATCAAGTAAAACTTTGCCCGAGCCCATATTTGCCCGAGCCTACTTCATCGAGGTGAACACACTGGAGTGTACCATTTGTTTCATGCCGTGGAGGACTGGCATAAAACAAAGGTACACTCAAGTGTGTCAGGATCGACGAAGGAAATGCTAAGCAAATGTTTAATCCTGTAGGGCTCGCCGCCTCCCTGCTCCTATTCTAACACTCCTAACACTCTTTAATCCACCAGCTTCTCTTGTGATCTTTGTATAGATAGAAACTAGTGATACAAATCTTTTGCCCGAGCCTATCTTTGCCCGAGCCTACTTCATCGAGGCAGACACCTTTGAGTGTACCATTTGCTTCGTGCCGTGGAGGATTGGCATGTAGCAAAGGTACACTCAAGTGTGTCAGGATCGACGAAGAAAATGCTAAGCAAATGTTTAATGCTTCATGTACAGAAGACTAGCCTTTAATGAAGACATAGAAACAAAATAGAATCAAGTAAAACTTTCTTTTCTGGACTAAACTCTCACCAATAAAAGGTCTAGAGATTAACGAAGGCAGACACTATTCCAACATATTAATTGATGATATTATGTGCTCTCGTAGGAGAGTAGCTAAAGAACAAGTCTTTGCCATCTCAATCCTATTGTCTATACTCTTCATTAAATGAATATGATAATATAAATTCAAACTATGAGCTCTAAACAATACTTTGCTTAACTGTCAAATGATCTCAACTGTTAATGAAAACAGATTAAACTTCCAGTCAAACAGAGGAGGCCGATGTGGGGAGGAGGGAGGTGCAGGGGAGGAGGCCGACATGAGGACGAGGACGGCGCGGGGAGAAGGCCAGTGCAGAGGGCATATAGACTACTAGAAGAATCGCAAACTAGTCATTAGATTACCAACAAAAACTGAATACACTCAATAGAACTGAACATGAAGACACACGTTCAGTGATAAAGCCGATTGGCTGATATAACAATATCCACTTCAAATGCTAGAGATCAAATGAACCAGAAGAATCAGAATAACTAGCTTTCAACCGAAAGTAACCAATTAACGAGACGTCATATTGATAGTAGCAAGTAATACAATAGAGCTCAAGTATGAACTAACTATCACATTCAATCTCATTATAAGGCGAGTTCATCATAGAGCATGTCAACAAAGTCCATCGATCAATTTGCGATATCTTGATTACTAGATTCGTAAATCGAACTATCTGAGATCAAGGTATCAACTAGCACTACAAATATATATATGCAAAGATCAACCGAATCGCCACAGAGGAGCAATACTCATAGAGGATCTTTGCACAAGAACTCACGGTGCAAGGAGGGCCGGCAGGGAGGAGGCCGACGCAGGAGGAGGAGGTGCAGAGGAGGAGGCCGACACGGGGGAGGACGACGGGAGGAAGGCGGGCTGAGAGGAGGAGGCCGACACGGGAGGAGGACGGCGGGGAGGAGGGTCTTGCAGAGGGGACGCCGACAGGGGAGGAGGACTGCAGTCTGCCGTCGTCGATGTCGAGGCGGCGTCGAGGGTCGAGGCGGGCGACGTCGGGGCTTCTGATCGGGAGGTGAACAGGCGTCGAGGTCGGGGTGCCAAGGTCGGGCGGCGGCACCAAGGTCGGCGCCGAGGTCAGGCGGCGGCACCGAGGTGGTCGATGGTGAGCAGGCGAGCCCTAAACCCTAGAGGAGGCGAACAAGCGCGAGAGCCTAAAGGCGCGGGAGAGGAAGTGACGAGTGAGAGCAAAACCCTAGCGGTTCCCGCCTTATAAAAAGTATATCACAGACGGTTCTATTCGAAAACCGTCTGTGATATATCTCCTGGTGAGAAATGAACAACAAGTACTTGTCGACACGTTCGTCTTTGTATCCGACACGTTCGAGGTCCACGGTAGTGACGCCGTACTTGTCGACCTTCACTTGTGGGAGATGGACCCAACGACACCGAAATAGGGGGATCTTGAAAAGCACGTAGTCGAGCTCCCATATCTCCTCTATTTGCCCATGAGGAGCTCCTCGGCCCATCGATCTTGAATGCATCTATCACGACACACCGTATTCGGGATCATGCTCTTCCTATCCCGAGCTGCCGTATAAAATGTATACCCATTTATGTCGTATCCTTGCCATGCGACAATTGTAAATTGTGGCCCTCGTGCCAACCATAGAAGCGTATCATCACTTGATGACCTCCCAGTGATTCGCACCTTTAACCATTCGTTGAGCAAGCGGTTGTGCTCTCGTGATCCAAACCTCTGACCGGTTTGGATTCTGTTGGCGTACCATGTCTTTGTGCTCGTCGATGTACGGGGACACTTGGGTCATGTGTTGCAAGACCGTGAAATGGGCTTGAGCGTACGTATCCAGATCGGGAGTGATTGATTTCCTTCCGATAGTCCCGATACCATCCAGTCTCCCCTCATGGCGAGATAGAGGCACACTTATCGGTTCCACCTGAGCCATGTAGTCGACGCAGAACTCAATGACCTCTTCGGTTGCATAACCTTCGATGATCTTGCCCTCGGCCGAGATCGATTCCGACGTAGTACTTGAGAATTCCCATGTACCTCTCGAACGGGTACATATGGCGCAAGAACACAGGGCCGCATATCTTTATCTCTTTCACAAGGTGAACAACGAGATGGACCATGATATCGAAAAATGACGGAGGGAAATACATCTCAAGATGACATAGAGTCGTCACCACCTCGGCCTACAGAGCATCTAGTCCTTGGGGATCAATGATCTTCTGAGCAATTGAGTTGAAAAAATAACACAGCCTCAAGATAGCCACTCGGACCTTGTTCGGTAAGATACTTCTAATTGCAATAGGAAGCATTTGTGTCATCAGCACATGACAGTCATGAGACTTCATACCAATTAATCTCAAATCTTGCATAGAAACAAGGTTCTTAATGTTAGCGGAGTAACTAGACGGGACTTTCACACCATGCAAGCTCTGGCACAGTTCATTTCTCTCGGCCTTGGGCAGAGTGTAGCAAGTGGGGAAAATACGTTAAGTCTGTGTCGGTCTCTTCCAGTGCTAACTCGGTCCTTATGTTCATATCAACCAAGTCACGCCGTGCGTTAACACCATCCTTTGTTTTGCCACTAATGCTCGGAAGAGACCAATCAAGCTATCACATACATTCTTCTCTCGTGCATAGCGTCGATGCGTTGGCGAACTTCTAAGTGCTCCCAATAAGGCAAGTCCCAAAAATTGACCGCTTCTTCCAGATGTTCTTCTCACGGGTTCTTAATTTACGTCTCTTCTCAAGCACAACATTGATATCCTTAACCATATCATAGACCTCTTTCCCTCTAAAAGCCCTTGGAGTGAATCGTTCTCCTTATTTTCGTCGAATTGTTTTTTCATCTTGCGGTATGGGTGACTCACGGAAGGAACCTACGGTGGCGATATATACGATTTTATATTTGGTTGTTTAGCCATACACTCTCCGTAGCATCTAAGCGGTCTTGATGAGGCTTTGGCTCCTTTTGTCTTTGAAGCCCCACGGTTTACCAAGGCGGGAAAATCATTCATGGTGCAGAACAACATGACGCGTAAAGTGAAATTCTCTCGTTTGTACGCATCCCATACCTGTACCCCTTCGTTCCATAGTGTCACAAGATCTTCCAGCAATGGTGCTAGGTACATATCAATATCATTCCCAGGTTGCTTCGGCTCTTGGATAAGTAGTGACATCAAAATGTACTTCCGCTTTATACATAGCCAAGGAGGAAGGTTGTACATACATAGATTCACGGGCAGTGCTATGTCATTTGCTCATGTTACCGAAAGGATTCATTCCATCCATACTCAATCCTAACCTTATGTTCCTCGGTTCAAGATGAACTCTTGAAGCTTCGATCGAAGTTTCTCCTTTAGGCGTAATCGGTGAGGTGTCTTAGCTTTCCATCTCTCTTACGCTCCTCTCGAGTGCGAACGCGACAATCTTGCCTCCTTTGGGTTCGCAAATAAGCGCTTCAAGCGTGGGATCACGGCAGATACCATAACATCTTAGCAGGAGGTCCTTGCTTCACCTTAGCGATATTTTGGCGCTTGTATCGGGATGCTTTGCACACGGACATACATGCATGTCTGCATACTCTTTCTGAGAGAGGATACAATCGTTCGGACATGCATGTATTCTTTCTACTTCCATTCCCAATGGACAAATAACCTTCTTTGCTTGATAGGAGGTGCTGGGCAACACGTTTTCCTCCGGAAGGATGTCCGCTAGGAGACCTAACAACGCCGTGAAACTCTTATTGGACCAACCATTGCTTGCCTTCAATTTCAGCAGTTCAAGCACGGTTGACAACTTTGTGTATTCCGGCTTGCAGCCAGGGAACAAAGGTGTCACGGAGTCCTCCCTTAAGCCCTCAAATTTACAAAACTCTCTCTCACTGTAGTTCTCTTCTGCATCGCGTAGCATCTGATCCAGATTTTCATCGTGCCACCTATCCTCATCAAAAGCACAGTCCACATCCGGCAAATCGTTGACTTCCTCGGCGATGTCGTCATTATTAACTTCTGGTATAATATGCTCTTCACCGTGATTGATCCAACATGTATACCCTTTTTTGAAACCCCTTCGAATCAAGTGTGCTTCGATCTGCGCCGCGTTGTTAAACATCTTCAGATTACCGCAATCAATGCATGGACAGTACATAAAATTTATCACCTTCTTCAACATATCACCTTTCGTGGCTTTTCTAAAAGCAACCACGCCATTAATGTACTCTTGACTCACACGGTTCACACCGTACATCCAGTTTCGATCCATCTACACTACGCATGTAACAAATTACTGTCAAATTGATTAGCGATTAATTTATAGCAAATATGAATTTAAATATGCAGGTGAAGCTTCATAACGAAGTTTTCTTTCTTGCTTTAGGCATCTGATATGCCTCCAGGAAGAGAGAATTGTACCAACTCCAAATTTCAACATTTTCACAAAACATCTAGTCATAGATAACTATTGCATACGACAAACATCTAAGACCATACCAAATAGGACTAGAGTACTGAGCATCTAATCCTCAATTAGCTACAATGTATGGTAGAAGACAGGACGTTTCACATGACAAAAGAACGACCCTATTTGCATCCCATCTACCTGAATTTATAGTGATATGCTAATATTACTTTGGACTAATTAATTTGACCTACACCAAGGTTGTTATTTGCCTACAAAACCACATATGCCTTTTCATAGACATTATAAAGAAAATAATCATATGCAATCACCTAGTGGTACTGCATATCAAATTTCATCACCAAGTATAATGGCAATAACATACGGTAGTTATTTAGTATTCTGACGCTATGCCTCAAAATTCTAAATAAAGACCTGAGCAAATCAAGTTGGAATTTTTGTGCCAATAATCTTCAACCGCACCTCACTATCTTTGTGAATTTTCACCTGAGCCGGACAAACAAGCAGCTCCCAGTTAGAACAAGAAGGAGCAGGTTGGAGGAGCTAGCTAGGGCAGGGAAGTGGCGCATGGGAGAGGAGAGCAGATCTAAGTGGAGCCAGCGGTAGGGTTGCTCCAGAGCAGTAGAGGCAGAGTTCATCACAGAATATCCCAGTTCCAGTTTCAGGTTTTCAACTATGTAAATATGTGATACAAGATAAATATATAAGTATGTAAATAGCCATGCATCAAACATCATATTACAATATGTGAAAGTCTCACGGATTATTAGAGGGAATGTAAATATGCAATACAATCATCTAAGTTCGAACTTCATAATTCATAGTTCATAGTTGTAGTTTCTAGAGATGCATTCAAATTTTAAAAAAAGTACGTGTAGCCATCCATGGAGGTAACATAGTAACATGCATCATGCACTTGCCTCAACCACCTCGTTGCCTTGCGAACTTGCTTTGACTACCCTTCGATCTTGCTTGGCGCATTGGCATTTGTCATTGTGCACTTGCTTCTTCAACAACCTCATCATCATTGGCCTCTACTCCTCTTCATCTTCTTCAATACTCGCTACAGGGCTCCAAGGACTTGCCATATTGCTTCCAAGTTGCAACCTAGCATAGAATGGCCATAAAAATCAACAAATAGCAATACACCATTGACCGATTACCTCAAATAGTCAAACTACGATTACCTTGCAACATACCGAGGAATGGGGATGTGGCGGCAGAAAGGAGGAAGGATCGGCGGTCGTCACAAGCGAGGAGAGGACGATGGCCTAGGGATGCACACGGCCACGGAGAGGGCAACGAGGTGGCGGCGACCAACGAGCTGAGGATGCGCCACAGTGAGGACGACGGCTGGAGGTGGCGGCGGCGAGGCGGCGATGGGGACACAGGCCTCGAGCGGCGGTCGCGGCAGAGGATCGTCGGCGCAATTTATATGATGCCGAGATATCCGCAGCGGTTATTAATTGAACCGTGCGTGATAACTAATATCCGAGCGGTTCTCATTCGTAACTGCGTCGTACTATCCTGAGCGGTTCTTATTGAGAACCGTGCAGCGATATCTACGACGGTTCGAATGAGAACCGCTCTGTGATTAAACTGAATTATCATAGGCGGTTTGTGAATAGAATAAATGCAGTGATAATTCATAAACGACTCTATTAATGAACCGTCGTGATAGGTTCTAAAAATACCGTCTGTGATAGGTCGCCGCGCCACACGCAGTCGAGACAGACCCAACACGAGCGGTTCCAAAGGAACCGTCTGTGATGGGGCGTCTACTATAGCCTGTTTTGTAGTAGTGTGCATACTAAGTTATGTGAAAATCTTGTAGATTTATTCACTAAGTCACTTCCAGCATCTAGCTTTGAAAGGTGCATTCGTGGAATTGGAATGATGAGACTTAGATAACTGCAGAATTTAGGGGGGGGGATCTTCATAAACTCATTATTGAAACTTGATCACGAAGATCGAGTACCCAAAGAGTAAATCCTAGAGATTAAATGAAATTGTTATCTTTTTCTCTAAACGAGTTTTCCTGAAGTTTCTCGGCTAAGGTTTTTAATGAGGCAATTCGTGCAACGCAGCAGAACGTGTCCCACTGGGTTTTTATGGAGTTTTGATGATATATGAACATGTGAGGATGGGTGCTCATGGGGAGTGTTGGGAAACCATGGGTTCGGCCCAGCAGTCAGTCCATAGGTGTGCGCCCCATCCAAACCCTAGCAGAGTCTCTAGACTATAAATAAGGAGTACTAGTCATTGTAAAATGCTGATCGCTTGATGAGGGAATAAAGAGAAGGAAGAAGCGTCCCCCAATCTACTATTCTGTACTTGTGTTCTTGTATTGTTCTAAGTGATTCTATGCTTATCTACAAGATGATTGTTCGGACTAGACTCATCAGCGATGGTTCCTCGACAATTCTAACGATTTCAGAGTTGGTTGCCATCCACATAAAATAGCTTCGATGTGAATCTTACCGACGGTAAGATTACAAGTTGCAGACTTCATCTTACGGAGTCAGTCAAGATCGGACTCATCATATCCGCTGGGCTAGAGAATCGATCCCAACATATGCACGTGAACTGCAACTTGGCAAATCATCTACTCTTACTGTCTGCACATAATTGGATCCGAAAATTTACGGCATAAAGTTCACCAATACCTGCTGGTCTCACATGCTTAATCCAGTAAGCAAACAAATTACAAGGAATATACGTGAACTGGACAGAGCATGCCAGGGGATATAAAGTACAAATCTCTGACAGCTCCATGCACGTCCAAATCCAAAGCAGATATCGTAATGGGAATGATCCTGATGCGCCAGCTCGAACCACATGCACGGCCCCATCTCTCATCGCTTCCACCCACAGCTTTCTCCTAATCTCCACCTCCACGCCCACTACAAATACCACTGACCATGCACACACTCACACACAGAGCAGGCAAGCGCACAGCAGCACAAGCAGCTAGCACCAGTGTGCACTACTAGTACGTAGCTAGCCACACGCATCACTATCACTTGCTTGCAATGGCACCAAGAGCAGCGCTCCTCCTGGCCGTGAGCCTCCTCGTCGTCGCCGTGGCCAGCGCCACCTACTGCCCCCCGCCGCCGGCGCCGAAGCCACCGACGCCTGGCCCCGGCGGCCGCGGGTCGTGCCCCAGGGACGCGCTCAAGCTGCACGTGTGCGCGAACGTGCTGGGCCTGGTGAAGGCCAAGATCGGCGCGGCGTCGTACGAGCCCTGCTGCTCGCTCCTCGACGGCCTCGTCGACCTCGACGCCGCCGTCTGCCTCTGCACCGCCATCAAGGCCAACGTGCTCGGCATCAAGCTCAACCTCCCCATCGATCTCAGCCTCATCCTCAACAACTGCGGCAAGATCTGCCCCTCCGACTTCCAGTGCGCCTACTAGAAATGCATGCATGCACTGGATCGATCGATCGCTGGTGGTTCATTCCTCCGACCTAGTACCATATCGTGATGTTGTTTCGCTTGTGGTTTTGAACATTTACTTTTTTTTTCCTTTCTTGGTTCTATCCTGGGCAATTAATTATGGTCAGTTGATCACTGCGTACGTGCATGTACAAGTGGCCAGTTGTCTGGGGTGATGATCATATGCATTCTTTGTTTCCCATGATCTGTTATAGTTCGTCGAATAAAATGAAGTAATAATTTCTTTCGAGATATTGGGACTTTGGCAATTGGACATCTTCCATCGTTATTATAAGGGAATTGATATAGGCCTGGCGTCCGGTGCAACCGGACGGTCCTACCTATTCATTCACCATCTGTATTTACTTTCCCAACCTACCATCCACCATGTGTCTTCCCCTTCATTTCTTTCTCACCTCTACCCGTGTCACTTATCCATTCAGATTGGCTCTCCCCCAAATCACCTCTGCATGCTTCTTCCTCTCCCCAAAATCGCCTCCGCGCTCGACCGTCGGCCACCTCGCCTTCGTGCGCCCGACCTCTTCTGTCGCCCCAGATCCGCCGCGCTCGACCTCTTCTGTCGCCCCAGCTCCACCGCGCCCGACATCACTCCGTGGGCCGGTAGCTTCACCTCTGTGCCCTGGCCTCTTCAGCCGCCCATCTCCACTGCGCGCTGGCCTCACTTCCCCCATAGCCGCCTCACCTCTGCGTCCGGCCGCCTCCGCCGCGCCTCGGACTCCACCACCCAGCGCTTTGCCACCTCCGCCGCGCCCCATCGCCTTGCGCCAAGACGGCCTCCCCGCGTCCGGCCACCTCCATCGCGGCCGCAGCAAGGCTCTCCGCGACCTCGTCGCCCATGAGCCGCTCGACGGCCACCTCGATGCTGTGGTTAGGTGAACGACCTCGTCGCTAGCGCGGGGTCGACGACAGGAAGACACCAGAGTGGAGACTAAGACCAAGCTCAACAGCCTCGATGAGGTCTACCCGGAGATTCGTCAAGTAATCCTCTGTTTGTGTCTAATGTTGATGTTGCGGCCCGTTGAGAATAATGTTGCATACTGTTTTTTGAGATGTTGCATATGTAGAGAAAAAATGTTGTATCTATAAAAAAAAGTGTTGCATCTGTAGAAAAAAAATATTGCATACTCTTCACGATGATGTTGTAATTTTTTTCAATGCTTTTTTTTTCAAATGCTTTGTTTTTTATTCTGATGTTCTTTGAGATGATATTTGGCTCTCCGTGCCTCTGCACCCGTCCGCTCGGCTCCTGTACCACGCCCGGTCTGCTCGGCCTCCGACCACCGGCCGGTTCGGCTTGTCCCTGCATCTCTGCTACTGTGCTCGAGCCGTGCAGCACTAGCGCTCGGATATACGATCCAAACGCTAGTCGCGTTCATTATAAAAAAACGTAATCATGTGCGCGGGTGCAAACACAAGTCGCGCAAAAAACGAACAGCAGGAGCATCCTGCGTGAAGATTTCTTCACGATGTCAGGCAAGGAATACTCGGAATATGTGCCATTGGATGTAGTGCATCAATGGCCAAAAATTGGTACTAGCTAGCAGCTGGCAGGACATACTGATCTATAGTTGGATTCTGATCCATTGGTTATGGACATACTCTATTTTGGTTCTGATCCATTGGTTATGTACGGTACATCAGAAGGTAGGACATATACACCGCTGAGCTCGGAAAATAGAAGATATAAAAAGAGAGTTGGAGATATATATATATATATATATATATATATATATATATATATATATATATATATATATATATATATATATATATATATATATATATATATATATATATATATATATATATATATATATATCCCTAGCCACTTGCATAAGCAGCTCAACGATGCCTGTACAGCTAGCTAAGCTAAGGAGTGTTTGATTTGAGGAACGCATACATAATAGGTCTTAATTAGCGCCAACCCATTCATCATCACTTGTGTGAGCCGACAAATGGAATGAAAATATGCACTAGTAGACAAAAAAAAAAGAAGGAATAGAGTTACGCCATGAGGATTAAGAAATATTTCCCCCTTGGCCAGCACATTTCGCGTGAGTTATCGATTATGTATGTTTCATCAAACAAAAATTAAGTTCAAATTTAGGTCTTAAAGCATGAGTACGTGCGCGGTTAGTAAAAGGTCGGAACGGCAAGGATCGCTGGATAGGCCCATTTGCTTTAGAATATACAGATGCAAACAAACAACATGTTGTGTATGAACTGAAGATGTACACGTCTTTTGCTGTCACTAGAAGCAAGAGAGAGAAGCAATATGCGGACATACAATGAATCAACTTACTGTTTGCCACCCGTGAACCTGATAATGCGCACAATTTGTCGCGCGTCTCGTTTCCACTTGCCTCTTGCTGACCCCATTACGCACAAAAGCTATACACAAAGAACAAATCGTAAGACCATCTCGTACGTACATATATTTAGAGATGACTCAAATGCCAAACAAAGAGGTAATAATTAAATAGATCAACCAACGATGTACGATATATATCGGTTCAACTAGCTAGCTGAACCAATTGACATATAGAATTTTTGGTAGTAATAACACTTTTTAACATCGTATTTATAAAAATGATTGTGCTCGAATATTTATTATAAAAATAGCATCTCGTCCGCACAGCCACCATGAGGAGGCGCTCCGCGCCCGCCACATTGCCGTTGCTGCATGACCGCCGTGCGATGGCCCCGTCGTCTGCCATGTGTCCCCTCTAGATTAGGGTTAGGGTTTCGGATGATCTAATCCGCGGATTTCGTAGCTTTTTTAAAATATAGCAAATTAGTTCAAAAAATTATGAAATTTTACGTGAATGCTCTAACACGGTGTACTTTCTTGTGTATTTTTTTAATAATTTCACTCGTTCTGATTTTATGTAAATGCTCCTAACACTGATTAGGGTTTCGAGTTCGACTGTGGTGGTGGGATTTTTTAAATATAGAAATTGAGTTCAAAAATTATAAAATTTTATGTTGAGCCTCCTGGCACAGTGTACTTGCTTGTGTAAATTTTCCATAATTTTATTCTTTCAGAATTTTTCTTGCAATTTCGTATAAGTGTACTGTTTGCACGAATTTGTAAATGTAGAAAAAGAGATCCAAAAATTATGATTTTTTAGGCTCCTCACGCAGTGGACTTGATTGCGTACTGTTTCGACAATTTTATATGTCTAAAAAATAAAGGATTTAGGTTGCGAAGATTAGGAATTTAGGTTTTCGAAAATAGAGTTTTATGATTTCATGTGACTTGGAATGTATAGAAAAAACAACTGCATTGCAACTCCATTGGAGACATCGATATACAATATGTTGCTTTTTGGAGATGTGCTTGTATGTAAACATCTTGGGTTACATTTTGGTATTATACATGTCTTGACAGCAAGACATATTAGAGGTCTAGAGGTGGTTGTGAGATATTCCAAATATGCTATACCTTTCCTTACTTCTGGGTCACGTCACTACACAAAGTTGCCTCGTTGGGTCACGCCCTGTTTTGCAGAGTGTGGTCACGTCCTGCTTTGCAGAGCGAGGTCACGTCCTAATTATGGTTTCATGAATTAGGGTTTGCAATGAAGTTGCAATGTACGTTTTCATACAGATAATTATCGACATTTCAAGCGTTACAAGCATTACATGAAACACGCATAGGTTTATTAGAATCGAGATGAAGGAGGAGGGGTATTATCACATGTAACCCGATCAAATAGGACACTCTTTGTTTATTTATCAGTTTAATATGGATGATGTTCTTTAATACTATATTGTACGACAGGATATATAAGGTTCTTTAATAATGATCATATACACATTTTCCTCAGTTAATTAATGCGCAATGTTATCTAACCTGTGGTACAATACAATATTAAAGAATATCATCCACAAAAAACTGATAAATTAACAAAGATCATCCTATAGCATAAAAAATAGGTATGTGCAACTAGTCTCCGCAGCAATCTCTTTTCTTGCGGAGCTCACCTCATCACATAGTAGCACCTAATTCGATGCATATTCAGGGCACAAAACATGACCATTATCCTATAGCATAAAAAATAGGCATGTTAGAACATTACAGTAGTGATGAAAAATAGGCAATTTTGAAGCACGATTGATTTCTGACTCTAAGTTCATAACAGTAAGAACTAAGAAGACTTCAATAGATCACCTCTGACTTGATAGATGCAAATGATTCGATTGTATTACCTGGCTAATTCTAAATGAATGACAGAAAGCACATTCGATCATCTTAAAATAAGTTGATTGGTGTTTGCAGTCTCTTCAAGCTAGTAACACCTTCGTTATCTTCTTGCGACATAACAAAACCATAGCAAGGATGTCAGTGCACCGTACAGTGAAGAATGTAGCAAGGATGCAAATTATGCATAACTCATACAAGTTTCACTGTACATAAGAAAACAAGGCAGAGAAAACATTACATTGCGACACCGAATAACGACCAGACGAGCTCAGTCTGTTGGGATAATCCTTCGCTGAGTGCACAGGGGTCTTGCATATCCTGCACTTGCTTGTGTGGCTAATACTGGTATGTTGGCTTGCATCCATGTCATTCCGAAAGCGCCGCGTCTGCCGTCACCCCTTTGCTGTTGTCTTCAAGTCCTTGTTCAGGCCTCATTGCACCATGTCCGGCCAAAGATCTTTGTACTTCATTTCCAAGCTGTACCGGTGAAACTCCATACTCCATGTACCGAAAATGTGCTGCATGTCATAGTACTCAGAGATGTACGGCGTACACATCTATCTCATTTATGCACACGCCTTCTACACGTGCGAGTATGGCTTGTGCAGGAGTTTCGGCTTGTTGCAGGTGCATGTCGCCACATCATCCAGGATGCATGCATGTTTTCTTTCCCCCTGGCATGACTGTTGACGTGTTTCTGCCGAAGCCTGATCTCGTACTTCCTGCTGAGGCCATTGATCATCCAGGTGTTGTGCATCCGTGCCTTCTCCATATTCTTGTCCATGTGCCTCTGCATGTTCTTGGACCACTGCTAGCCTTCCTCCATCTATCGCTTGGTTGTGGTGGCCCTATTGATGAAATAACCAACAGTGCGAGTCTATGTCTCCTCGACAATCGCAGTGATAGGGAGGCACCGCACAACTTTGAGGACGTTGTTGTACACCTCAGACATGTTGGTCGTCATAATCCCGTACCTCACACCGTCTGTGTCATACATAAGGGACCATTTCTCCAATTTAGGAGCATGGTCATTACTCCACTCCGAGAAACTTATGGCACTATGGTGTTGCTCTCCCTCTAGTACCTCCGGAGTGGACTCCCTTGTATGCCTCGTAGTCCGGCGTTAGAGGTCTCTCTAGATGGAGTCAAACTTTTGCCTCTGGTTCTGCAGACACAATGCCTTGAACATCTTCATGACATCCTGACTGCGGAACCGTTTGAACAAGTTAGATGCAAGATGCATCATACGCCACCTAGATTGCACGTTGCTCCACTAGTAGGGGGGGGGTCATCCCATGCTGCATGGTGTTGATGGCCGCCAACAACCCAACATTGTGGTCTGTGATAAGACATACGTTGCGCCGGTCTACCACCACCGCCGTCTTCACGTTCGATAGGAACCGCAGCCAACTGGATGTGTTCTCACTCTCCACGATGGCAAATGCCAACGGGAGAAGCTTGTCATTCGCGTCAGCCGCCATCGCGGTGAGGATGGTGCCTTTATACCTCCCCGTGAGGAAAGTGCCATCCATCGTCATCACGGGACGACAGAACTGGAAGCCCCTGATGGCCTGAGTGAAAGCCCAGAATGCCCGGTCCAGTATGAAGCAGTTGGGCCCTTTCTCAACATCTTCACGGCCAAGCTTGTTTATGTATGTGCTGGGATTTGATTCAACAATCTGGTGAAGCAATCTTAGCACAAGGTTGTACGCCTCTTCGTATGTCCCGTACATGGACTCGATGACCTTCTGCTTGGCTCGTCGGACCTTGCTGTAGCTGACTGGATAGCCAACCTAATTATAGACTTTGGACATCAGCAGCTTGGGGGAGACGGACACGTCCACCGCAACTAGGTGCTTGATGAGGTTCGCCACATATGCGGAAGTCACCGCCATGACCGCGAATACCGAGTTGAAGATCATTGCGCGGTGAGCACTGACCTTGCCAGGGCAGCCTTCCACTGTAACATCCCGATTTTTGAGGCTTTTTGAAAATTTTCAAATTAAAAATAACCATTCGATTTTATTGGATTAATAAAGCTTAAACTCAAAATTTTAGAAAATAAAAACAATTTAATATGAGTTAATCAAACTTCAATTAATTCAAAATTGGTTTATTTGAAATTCTTGGGTTTTATTGGATTTAAAGTAAAAAAGAGTGCATTAAGTATTTTCTTGAATTTTCTGGAACTTAAAAAGGGTTTTTCTTTTGGCCGAAAGCCAAAAATAATTTATTTACAAAATTTAAAGCTAAATTTAAGTTATAAATAATTTTATTAGGTTCCAAATATCTCAAGGAATTTCTGTGTATTTTTCTTGAAATTCTTGGACCTAATTAACTATTTTCTAAAAAGCCTTTTCGATTTCTTGAATTTCTTTAATCAAAAATCCATTTAAATTCCTCTTTTGGCTAACGGGCCAATTTCCGCCCGGCCCGTTTCCTCCCCGCGCCTTCGGCCCAATCTCCCTGGCCCGCTTCCGTGTGACCCAGCCACCTCGCCAGCCCACTCCGCTCCTCCCCGCACGCCCTGCTAACAAGTGGGGCCCACCTGTCAGCCGCTTCTCCTCCCCTGCTCATCTTCCTCCCCGCCTGTTGGCACCCCATGCTGCCCTTCGCACACGCCCTCATCACGCCACGCAGAAGTCGCCGCCTTCGCTCATCCTCACCGCTCCCGTCAATAGGCATTAAATGCCGGGATTCCCGCCGCCACCGCTTCCCCCATTTTCTTCCCCTCCACCTGCCCCCGTCACTCCAAGCGCCTCCCCATGCCCTGTGCGGCCTGGAGCTCCACAGCGCGCCCATGCCGTCAGGTCTTCTCTCTCCTCCTCCTCGGCGTCTATAAAAGTGAGCACTGGATGCCCCTCGAGCTCCTCTCTCATTTCCCCTACTTCCCCATCTCTCTCCCACCCCCGTTCGCCGGAATTTCAAAGTTCTTCCTTGCCGCCCGAGCTTCCTTCAACCACCGATTTCATCGCCACCATCGACTCTTCGCCACCTCCGCCTCCACCGTCGGCATCGCCCGCTCGGGCTCTACCTCGTGCGCGCTTCCTCGCCACCGGACCGCCGTCGCCACTGGAGCCCCATCTTCACCACCGCCTTCTTCATCACTGTCGGCGAGCCCCTCCTACCTCATCGACGAGACCAAAAGCCCTAGGTTCCTTGCATCCCCTTCCTCCTTTTGGCACCCCGGCCGAGCCTCGCCGTGGCGCGTAGCGCCGACGAGCTACGTGCCCGTGCCACCTAGGCACCACCTCGGCCTTCTCTGCTAGCGTGGCAGCCCGCGTGGCATGGTACTGTGCCACGAGCCGAGTCCACCGTGGATCGGCGCACGCGCGTGGACCCAGTCCACCAGTCTGGGCCCACCTGTTAGTGTCTCAGCCATTTTCGAATTGAAAAATAAATCCAAAAATTCCCTTTTTCATCATTTCATGTATTTTCAAACTTCTGGAAGCCTGTTCGAACTCCGATTCGAGCGATTCAAAATTATAAATTCATCTAAATTAAATATCTAGCTATCTACACTAAAATTATTTGATTTGGAATTCATTTGAATTTTTTTTGAATTTGCTTCGTCTTTCCGTGTAGATTTCGACGACTCGGGGGAACCCGAATTTTGCGAAGAAGTAGATCCTCAAGTATTTGAGCAAGGAAAGTTACATCTTTGATCATATTGAATCCAAATATTTTAAATTAATTAAATTCTCTTTTAAATTATTATTGCATGCATATTTAAATTCAAGTAATTTAAATCCCTGTTTTAACTTTATAGTTATTCCTAATTCCTTTGTACATCCAAACTTGAATATTGATTTAACCACCCCTTGATACCATAGTTAAAAACTAGTTGGTACATTAGTATGGACTAGAACACATTACAAAACTCTACGCTTAGTCGCCGCTTAGCTCAAAAATATTTAATTTGGGGAATTTAGCCAAAACTTCAACTATGATTTAAAAGGATGCTATGGTATGTCTATACCATAGAAATTTATTAAATGATTTAACTTGTTAAACAAAAGGAAAATTGGTTTGAACTTGGGCGAATTGGATGGTTGGATGTTGCACGTTGATGCACGAGATCGAGTCATTTCTATGACGAGGCCCAAGGGTTTTATGGAAAGTCGTCCAAGTCAATTAAGGACCGGTCTTTGAGCGTATTTTGCTAAGCCCTATCGTACTACCACATGTCTCGAATGAGAGGGACCTGGCTAACTAATTTGCAATGTTTCACTATGGTAGTGCCATTCGGTTGCAAGAGGGAGCCTGAACCCGGCGTGTTTCTATCCAAAGGGGGCGAAACCTTAGCGAGACGGGACTACGGCGGGATGACGTATTGTAAAGGCCTTGTCACGTGCTCTAGACTGCTTACCTAAGGTAGTGAGCGGTGGTATCGATGGATGTCAAACAAACTAGAGAAGTCGTGTCATATGGATAAAGCTGTGCACCTCTACAGAGTGTAAAACTATTCGTATAGCCGTGTCCACGATTATGGACAAGCTAGCAAAGCCACTCCAAGTTAGATTTTTGTTTTGTTTCTAAAAGACTTTATCAACTGTTGTTGAGTTTATTCAATTGGGAAATTTAGGCAGGTAGCCATATGATAGGAAGGTATCCTTCACCACTCGTTGATGAATGTTATTTGACTATAAAAAAATTGAGATTTAGAAAATGAATTTTAATTATAGCGTAAATTGCTTTAGAACTTAGTATAAATATTTAAATAAAAAAATATCGCTTTATGCAAATTGAGCCATATAAGCCTTCCTTTTGTTGAATCCTTGCATGCATTATAATTATGTTAAATTGGGTGTAACTTGCGGAGTACATTTATTGTACTCACCTTGCTTAATAAATTATTGACCAGGAGAAGAGTACTATGAGAAGAATGAGAACTTGGATGACTAGGCTACGCCCTCCAGACGATTGCCTATGGCGAATCGTGTGGTCTACCTTACTTCTTTTGCTTTCGCTGTATTTTGCTTGTTGGCTTTATGCCCCTTTTGTAACAAACCTTAATTGTTATCTATGAATGACGTTTTATGGTTATGCTATCCACTTTTGTTGACTGTGTACACTAGCTGTTCCTGGACTAGCATATGAAACACATAGAATCTAGGATTCTTTGCTCCCGGGTTTGACACACTACGCACTTCACTGCATAATGTCCTAGGTTGGACCAGTGCACTCGGTACACACGGCTGATGGACAAGGTGTACCGTGTTATAGCTTGTTGCATGACCTCCTTGCTAGAGAAGTGCTGCACAACTAAGAGTGTGTCGTCATCAAACCCCTAGTGGGAGCCTTCTTCTTGTGGTAGTACGAGCGAACGCATTGCGACATCATCAAGTCTCGATGCCACGTAAGGCACCTCGACACAATTCCCCCGGTTGGACCACTGGGCTGGTGTGCGTCCTCGTCGCTACCATCCGAGCTTGGGTCGGCGTCCTCGTCGGACTCCAACTCGAGAGCCTGGTCTGGTAGATACTCGTGGCAGTCGATGTGGGCCGACCACCACGATTTCGCCCTCTCAGTTTGCACAAAATTATGCGTGGGACAATCCTCCGAGGCAGCACATTCTGTGCTGCCGTCTTCAGGCTCAGGTTGCGCTTGCCCGCTTGCAGAGGCTCCGACATCATCAAGGTGGCCCCGTGCCCTGGGTACGAAATTCACATACACCATCGGCTTCCCGTAAATGGTCGTCTCGGACTGGGAGGCAATCTGCATGTACTAGCTCTATGCTACGCTTCCAGCCACCTTAACGAGCTCCCACACATCATTCGTGCAGGTAATCCCCTCGATCACAATTTTCTTCCTCGTTGCCTCTGTGATGAACTCCCTCCGAATGCAACTACAAAGTTCGTGAATATTCATCGCGTCGAGCCTCTCCGTCCGGACCACCTTACATTGACATCTCGATAGGTCCAACCCGTCGGGTCCAGCTCGTACGAGACCATCGCCATAAAACACATACAAGTAGTTTTGCATATTCGACATTACCTAAAGCCACCACAACCCCATCCGTGGTACATATGTGTATTTAGATACGACAAATTGCATGCAAGTGATGGATTACATATGTGTAATTAAATGCGACTAATTATTTACCACTAAATTAATTAACAGAGACTAAACTAACTAATTACGACTATTTAATTACCACTAAACTAACTAATTGCAACTGATTAATTACCACTAAATAAATTACGAGTAGTTAATTCACACTAATACACTAATTTAATATGTGGGACTGTTAACCACTAAACTAATTACAACTAATTAATTAATTACCAGCGAACTAACTAATTACCTCTAAACTAATTAATTATCAGTAAACTAACTAATTCATAACTAATTAATAACCAGTACACTAACTAATTACGGTAATAACAACAAAAGCATCTGACAAATTACCTGCCATTCGGGGGTAAGCTATAAAAAAAAGCCGAGCGACGAGCAGCAAACATATACTTGATCTCCAAAAAAATCAATTATATTAAATTCTCTGAGTTCTCAGCGACGAGCACCAGAACAAGAAGCGAAACACAATTGGGATGAGCGAAGAGCGACTGCAAGATTTCGGTATTTGTAGCCGAGCGAAGTTGGCGCCGGGAATTTCGGATGTGTTGTCTATCTTGTGACAATGCGAACAGGAGGGACAGCTACGAGGAGTCGACGGATGTGTGGAGGATGGAGGATGGGCGATTCAAAATGTGGTCACCGAAGAGGTCGTAAGGGAGGGGAGAGCAGGGCGGGGGGGCCATGCGTGTGGGAGGAAGGGGTGACACGTGGCGGGATAAAATAAGTACACTTAAATAAAATTGCGAGGTAAAATAAGAACGAGTAAAATTATGGAAAAAAAATTACACAAGAAAGTACACCGTGTTAGGAGTATTCATGTAAAATTTCATAATTTTTTGAACTAATTTGCTATATTTTAAAAATGCTACGCTATACGCGGATTAGATCGGCTGAAACCCTAACCCTAATCAGGAGGGGACACGTGGCGGGCGGCAGGGCCACCATACAGTGGCCGTACGGCAGCGGCGATGTGGCGGGCGTGGAGCGCCTCCACATGATGGCTATGCGGATGGAGTGCTATTTTTTTTTAAAAAATCGGGCACCACCATTTCTGTAAATACGATACCAAAAAAATATTAATACTGAAAAAAAATGCATGGCTACCACGAAATAGATTAGTGTCGCTAGGTGTGGCCTAGCTAGCAGCTACCTAGCCTAGCTAGTTACATGCCCGTTCAGCCGTCCTATCGTTCTGTAATGGTCTCACACTCCCACGTAGATGTATATATGAGTACGAACATTCAAGCGTAAAATCCGGATGCTCGCTGTACCGCAGAACAGTGATATTACTCCAGCATTCACTGTAGATCACTGCAGCGAGAATATTATAGCGATCGACCGCATCTGTCCGTATTTGAGAATATTGTAGCGATCGACCGCATTCGATGTAATAGCCAAGAAGAGTTAAGGCAGAGGGTACTGTACGCCTGAGGATCCTAATTCCCAGTCCAGCATCAGGGGCACGTAACATATACACCGCGTATAGTATGTGTTGTACTCCACCGATCTTGTAAGTTGAAACGAGTTTTTTTTTTATTTGGTTCTGTAGCGTCACGTAATTGCAAAAATAACTCTCTTTCCATCGTATTTGTAAAAGTAGCCCCTATGCGAGTGTGGAATCGTCGGGGGGCCGACGCGTGTCCCTTCCGCGGTCGCCGAGCGCAGAAAGGCAACCGCCATCGCGGCAGGCCACGCCAACACGGAAGGGAACGATTGGCGCGGGAGGTGGCGGGCGCGGCGACATTCCGCGGTCGCCGAGCGCGGGAGGATGCTGACAGCATTTCGCGGCAGCTCAGCGCGGTACTAACATGCAGCGTTAAGCATTTTTGCATTTTTTAATGCATGAATCGGTGAATCGGAATGTTAAGCATTTTTAATGCTTGAATGCACTCCTTTTAATGCATGAATCAGTGAATCGGAATGTTAAGCATTTTTTAATGCTTGAATAGGAGTGCATTCAACATTTTTTAATGCATGAATCGGAATGCGTGGTGTTCCCGCGCTTGGGTAGCGCGGTAGCGTGCTGGGCCTGCTGGTTTCACGTCCGCTCGGCGACCGCGGAAAGTGCGCGTTGCTCCCGCACTCGGCGACCGCGGAATGTCGTCGGGCCCGCCACCTCCCACGCCAATCGTTCCCTTCCGCGTTGGCGCGGCCTGCCGCGATGGCTGTTGCCTTTCCGGGCTCGGCGACCGCGGAAGGGGACACGCGTCGCCTCCACGGCGATTCCGCGCTCGTATGGGGGCTAATTTTGCAAATACGGTGGAAGGGGGGGGGGTCATTTTTGCAATTATGTAGGCACTACAGGGCCAAATAAAAAAAAATCAGTTGAAACATGCATGGCATACGAACGATGCGTGCTCTTCGTGTGGGCGAGCCTTCTACTGCACGCTCACGCACGTACGTCGCGAGTCGTGACGGCATCAAGCAGTTGCGCACCCCGCGCCACGGGCGCCGAGGCCAACACTGAAGCCATGCCCGATCACTTCCGCCGATCCCCCGCGGCGCGCGACGCACTGAGGCTGGCGATGCGGGCAGTATATCTGGGGCACATGCCCACATTTGTGGACATGTGCACATGACTGATCCTAGCCATCCACTTCGTAACGTTCGGTTGAGATGGACTCACCCCTCCCACTTGATGCAGTTTGCGAAACCCCCCCTGCCCGAAACCTTTCCTCTCATTTCTAATCCCCTTATTCGGCGTCATCCTCCTGCTGCTCCCCAGCACGACTCGCCGCGCCGCCATAGGGTTCGGGCACCGAGTCCCCTGCGCCGCCCCCTACGTCGTCCACCGCGCCGCCAGCCGACGCCGATCCCCTACGCCGCCTCCTGCGCCTCCGCTAGCTCCATTCGCTCTCGCGCATCCCCCACGAGCTAGGGTTCCTCTGCGCCGCGCCCTTCCCCCTGCGCCTCTCCCTGCGCCGCCCGCCCGGACCTGGCGTTGCCCCTGCACCTCTGCCGGGGTGAGATGAGCTGCGCGGCACCTCTGGCTTGCACTGCGCCTGCATCCATGGCGAGAGGCCCTCGCGACGCACCCCTCACGCCCCACGTGCGTGCGCGCCAGCTGCTGACGCCCTTGGCGGCGACCCTTGTGCCGTGTGCCGCTACCCAGCTCCCCTGTCGCCCGCTCTGCCGCTCCCCTGTCTTGAAGCATATTGAAGCTTGAAATGTATTCTGTTCTTGAAGCCAAATGTAGTGTTCTGTTCTTGAAATGTTGAAGCGAATGTAGTGTTACGTTCTTGAATGTGATATTACATTCTTGCAATGTAATAGATCTTGTATGCACTATTACATTCTTGAAGATGTATTGTAACACTATATTGATTGATGTGTAACACATATTCTCAATAAAATGGATGCTTTGATGAGTCAAGATCATTCAATAGATTTTCAGACAAGTGCAAACTCGAGATAAATGTGCTGCCATTTTGTTCAGGAATCGAGTGGATGCTAAACTCTCATGTACCTTTTCTGTTATAAAGTAAATTATTTTTCATTCTGCTGTCATGGTTGTCAAGAATTTGTTTTTCTCCTTTTGGAATAAGAAGCGAGAGGTGATTTAGAGAGTAGCACGTTTTTAGAATGTATTTTCATGAAACTTACGGACAAGATTTTTCATATGATATCTCTAGTGAATCTAGTTAAATCAAGAAGCGACTTAAACTATTATGGAAACTCTAAATGTTTGACGGTGTAGATCCTTGAGCCTATATTTGCCATTGTTTTTGTCCTTAATGTAGGACAATTCGAACTCAAGTTGAAAGAAGAGGCTATACTCAATAGAGTATTAAAGGAGACACTTTGTCAAAGGAACTTGACATTGAACAATTGCGATCGATCTAGCATCTTCACTTCGTATCCAAGATGTTATGAGAAATGAGATCCAGAGAGTTCGGGATGAACTATCTTGCATCACCCACAAGGCTAAGCATTTGGAGCTTGAGGTAACTTCCTATCCCTATTCCCCAACAAACCGATTATTTCCTTTGTTTTTCTATGATAAAAAGTGGATTTGGAGTTTTGGACAATAACTTCCCTTTCATCTTGTATTCTTGGTGGATCTTGAACACCATTGAATACTCGAGATCAAGTTGTTAAGCGGTTTACCTTGACTAATCATTTTAATAGCGGGGTTTGAAGAAAGATGACTCCATCAACCGGATCCAACAGATTTCCAAGAATCGCAAAAGAGCTAAGTGCCCTTAGAGGAACTATGAAAGCGATGGCGGTGAAAGGGACCTACGTGGCGAGGAAGCAAAGCGAGATGAGGAAAACTATTAGCATGATGCAAAATGAGATTGCCTCACTAAAGAAGAAGATTGAATCCCTAGAAGAAGATATACTTGTTAAGGAAGGGCAGATTTCAATACTACAAGATAACATCAACAAGCTACAACTCGATTTCATCAGCATCTCTAGATCATTGAAGCAATTTGGCATGGAGTGAAAACTGCATAGAAAAAAAAGATTTTAGAACAGAGTTTTTCAGATAGCTTTTATACTTCTGTGAGCACTTATACAGATCAACAATTTCAGGAATCAACAAAGAAACCATTTTGCATCAGGTTTGTCTTTACATTTTTTTCAAGTAAAGACAAACCATTTTGCGTCAGGTGTGCATGGTCTGTTTGAATGGAAATCAATACAATGAGTTTTAGATGATGTATGTGTGTATGACTTCACCAGAATGCTACATTTGGTAATCTTGATAAGACAAACACAGTAATCGACTCCACAGGTTCATTGATCATTACAACACAGTAATGCATTTAATTTTGCACTCAACAATTCATCAACGACAAACTTTAATCCATTTGATTTTGCATTTCTCAATGACAGAAAATTTCATACATTGCCATTCTCATGAATTCCAGGAATCATTTTGCATTCAACAATTCAAGAATTCATCAATGACAGAAACTTTCATCAATTTGATTTTGCATTCAACAATTCATCAATTCCAGGAATCATTTTGCTAAGAGACATAGAATGACAGAAACTTTCATCCATTTGATTTTGCATTCAACAATTCAACAATTCTAGGTATTACACAAGAATTCCAGATTTCTCCCTCAGCTCCCACTTCACGCCTTATAGTTCACAAACACATGGCTTCTACAATGCACTAATACAGCAGGCAGGGATCAGGGAGGTGATATAATTTCCTAAAGCTACTTCTTTCGATGCTTAGAAGGCTTCATCGTCGACGTTCTTGGTTCTTTGGCCATCTTGGCTCATGGAAAGGTATTGCAAGAGAAAGACTTGAAATGTTACTTGTTTGAATAGAAAGGCACTGCAAGAGAAAGACTGGAAACAAAGGTTCTGAATCCTGACAGTTCAGACAATTGACTTCACTAGAAATTACTGTCAGGAGTACAAAACAGAAATAATTTCTGTGTAAGAAGTTCTATACATCAGGATATACAACTCCAGAAAGCTAGTTACAGTTTGATGATTTTGATAACTGGTACTACAATACATATGATTTCGATAACCAAGTAATATAATTTTGATAACCAAGTAATATGATTACATTGTGATTATTTTGTTAACTTGTACTACTCCAGAATGCTAGACAATGAGTACAAAATATCAATGGAATGCTACTCCGAAAAATCAAGCACATATAGGGGGGCTCGTGGCGTGACAGTCGCAAGGGCTCGGCCAATTTCATCCCATCTCAAAGATTTCAAAGCAAGTGCCAAAAATCCTTACCGCAGGCTCGGCGGGGGCAGCTCTGGAGCAGCAGGGTGCCGCACGGCGCGGGGGAGGGGAGGCGGAGCACGATGCGGCACGGCAGTGGGGAGGGGAGGGGAGGCGGCGCAGGCAGGAGCGCAGGTCGATGGGAGGTGCGGCGCATATATCTCAAGCTAGGGTTAGGTGGTGGGGAGGGGAGGCGGCGCAGGAGGAGGCGTAGGGCTCGGTGCAGGGGCGGAGGCAAAGGAGGCAGCGGAGGGGCTCGACGTCGGCTGGTGGCACGACAGGCGGCGTAGGGGGCGGCGGCGGCGCGGCGTAGTCGGTGCCGCGAACCCTAGCGCGTGAGAGAAGGAGCGAGTGGCGACAGGGTGAAGAAGGAACTCAATCGGGCAGGGGGGTAAATGCGAAATGACACTCGCACTCGCAGCCGCGTGCTCACCCGCGCGATCGCTCGACCAGCGCCGTTGATCTCACGATGGAGGGTCTGGATCTTGTTTGTGCATATATGCAGACAAACGCTCACGTACACATGATACGTCCCCGGCGATGCGCGCAAACGAACGCACTGGGCCTTATCGAAGGGAAGGCTGAAGCCGCCAGACGGACCTGGACCAGATCTCCGGCTTGGTGCCGCGCGCGGTGCCGGAAATAAGTACTATGCTGTTTGGAATTCTTTTAAATCATACATGTGTACATACACAAAGAGACGATTGATTTATTTTTGTCATGTATCATGAGATTAAAATGATCCATTTGCCGCCTGACGGCAAAGGGTTGAAAGTCCATAAGCTCATGCACTGCAGCAATTAAGGCCCAATGACTAGTGCTGGACTGCTGACTGCAAATAATTCAAGCACCGCCCTCCAATTTGTTGCAAAGTTCACACGATCACGTCGAAACCAACGACAACGATTCCATTCTTGTTGATAATCAATGGCATGCTTAGCACATGAATGCATTTTTCGAGCCTAAATCAATAGTCCTATATATCAACGAACTTGGTGCCTCCAGCTGGTTCGGTCTCACTTCACACTACAAGTTGCATTAATCAGTTGATCCATACTATACTGAAGGTAGCCATCGTGCATACGCATGGAGATAAACTTCTAATGTAATCCATGCTTGATATCAGCTTCCGGTGTCCGTGCCCATATTTCCTTGTCCTCCGCGTTGCTACAAGTCCAAGCTAGCACTCACACCTGCAGGTGTTTGTTTTTAAAGTACTCACATCACAGGCCAAGCTGGTTCGAACTCTCTTTTTGCTCCTTAGCGAACAGCGAGTCAGCGACCAGAACTGCAGAAGATTGAGCAGGAATTACGCGGAGTTTCTTGCGATCGACGATTTGTCATTCGACGTTGTCACATGCTACCAGCTGGGACTACTAATCGTAGAGTTCATCCCATGCATATATAGAGCCATATGCAAGCACACGCAATTTCATATCTGCAGATGCTTTGCAACGTGCTAGTGGTAATGTACACCTACCTAACCGTTCATACTCCCGAATTTCAAATTCTCAATACGTCACGATCTTCTTTCCAAAAAAATTTCACTGCAATGTACTGCATGCGAACTAGCTCAAGCTGATAAGCGATGAGTTAAATTTCCTAGGGTGTTCCAGTGAAAAGTTAACTCGATGTAAATTATTGTTAGTCAGAGATTGCGGCTCCAGACTTGTAAAATCAGCTGACAGATGGAACAATTGCTTATTGCGTTGATTGCTCGACTTGCTTCGACTTGGCCAAATTAATGGATCAACAATCCATACTCCCTCATCCTCATGCGAAAATCTTGCCCAATCTCTCATGAACAACTGGCGCATGTCGGCATCTGGAGTGGACAACCAGGCAACTCGTATCAAACATGGACGCCCTACGCCAAACGCTTCCCACGATTCGGCTATAAACTAGCAGGTGGCCCTCGCAATTGTGCGGCTAGATTTGTTATAAATCTTTTGGTACAAAAGATGCAACTTAGATGGTTTAGAATATCTTTTACATAATATTTGCCATATATAGATCTTTTATACTAACATTTGAAATGATAACAAAATTTTGAAGCCAAAACACATTTTGATCCCCCTGAGCAGTATGTCTATATATATAGTAAGTTAGTAACTCATGCTGAGCTACTAATTTTCGCATCTCGCACTATTTAAATCCCATGGACACATGAGAGATATACTATTTCTCTCTTGTTTTGTTATTTTTGCTCCTTAAGGTCGAACTCTGCTTTGATAGGCAATTGACGCGTTTGAATTACACATACCCAAATTTATTGTATTGATGACATACCTTCAGCGATGAACAGCTCGGATGTATACACGATTACGCGTGAATTTATACGACTGCTTGTGTTTTTCTATCCATATCAGATACAAACTATCTTAAATTAGAGTTGTATTTCAACACTATAATCACCTATATCTAATCAATCTCCATCATTACAATTCATACCCATCACGTAGATCTTTTTCTCCCTGTAGTAACTGACATGGTAATTTTTAGCCCTTAGAGTGAACACAGTGGCTTCTATGTGTAGATAATAGAATAGAATATGACAGATCCTTTATAGCTGCTAATAAAAAAAAAAGAGAAGTATGCTCTTACAAATAAGAAAAACATCCTACCCTTAAATTGGTGGTCCCTAATTTTAAAGGTTTAAATTCGATAGTTGTCTTAGAGATATATTAATTTGAAAAAGATCTGAAAAATCTAACCCTTAATTTAGTGGACCCTAATTTTAAAGGTTTGGATTCAATAGTTGGTTGAGAGATATATTAATTTGAAAAAAAAAGAAATAGGTAGCACTACGTTTAGTTCAAAATTTGAGAGCGTAAATTTGCTCAATGGACCCATCTCTCGATCGTCTCTTTTACACATAAAGAGATAGATCTAAAATGAAATTTACTAATCAAATATCCAAAATTCAAATTTAAATTGCAAAATTTAAAATTTAAAATTTGAAATTGTGTAAAGTTATACTATATTGCACCAAGCCGCGCAATTGCACAAGCCAATCAACTAGCTTCTCTAAAAGAGATGTTAACAATATATGAATATACCCACATATGGTAAAATGAAATCACTTTTAAATCTGCAATGACAAACGAATCCTTAAGGAATTCAATATGGTTTTCCCGTGCAATTTTATATGTGACACCTGCTGTTTATGTTTGGTACAACAACATCTTTACTATTACATACTTCCTCTAGTTAAAAAAGTGATGTTTTTTACTTTTCAAAGTTAAGAAGTTACTACTACAGAAAAGGCCTTCACAGACGGTTAAAAAACGTCATCACAGACGGTTTCTTGAGCCGTCTGAGTTTATGGGTCAGTGATGCATGAGGTCATCACAGCGGTTTTCAAACCGTCGTGATACAAAACCGTCTGTGATGCATACTACCACGAGCGGTTTGACCACAAACCATCTGTGATGACTATATATCATGAGCGGTTTGACCACAAACCGCTCGTGATATCTATATATCACAGAGCGGTTTCACCACAAACCGCTCGTGATATATAGATATCACGAGCGGTTTGTGGTCAAAACCGTCTATGATGACTCTTCTCTATAAAGCCACCAGCAAGGATCGCTTGTGCCTTTAAAACCGGCATCATATATATATATATATATATATATATATATATATATATATATATATTATATTATATTATATTTCTATTGTTCCTAGTCCCTTAACCACTTTTGAGGGTCGCCCACGCATGCATGAGGAAGAGAGACAACAACCGGGGCAACCTCATTGAGCCCTGCAAATTTAAAAATCTGTTTGCTGGAAGCGTCGGGACATCCAATTACTTGGTTGCTAATACATGATGCCACTTTCGAGTACCTGCCAAGGCCCAGCCACTTTCTTAACGGCGTCCGTCACTTTCTTATTAGCAACTAAGTAATTGGATGTCCCGACGCTGAGGTACCAGATTTTAAATTTGCAGGGCTCAATGAGGTTGCCCTCGGTTGTCGCCTCTTCCTCATGTCAAGTGGACGAGAACTTCAAAAAGTCGAGGACTCGTAACAATATATATAATGCCCCAACGCTTGGAGACTTTATAGAGAAGAGATTAGGAATGGAATAGTAGGGCGGCGTACCTAGGACGCAAGATAGGAAAACTTGACCTGCATGAACACAGTTACACAGACAAATGTGAAATGAATGGCGAGAAGCAACAGATGACATCTTGACAAAATGACAAATCGACAAATAAGTCATAACATACATATCACACATTTTATACATCTATTTTTGCAAATCATCAATCATACATATCAACAGCCCATGGTTCACCAAGCAAGTTTCCACTATCAATAGCAGACAACACTTGACACTTCTGAATAAGTCATAACAATATAACATATCAACAACTCATACATATCAACAACCCAATAAGTCATAACATATCAAGCCCCATCCGAACCCACAGCATGAACTAAGCAAGATGCATAAAATGCACATACACCAATAGCCCTCAGTTTACATCACAGAGCAAGGGGACTATTAATATGAACTAATTATCAATTCAATTTCAGCATAAGACTATTAACATCATTACATCACAGAGCAAGGGGACTATTAATATGAACTAATTATCACTTCAATTTCAGCATAAGACTATTAACATCATTACATCACAGAGCAAGGGGACTATTAATATGAACTAATTATCAATTCAATTTCAGCATAAGACTATTAACATCATTGAGCAGTTCAACAGCAAGACAGCAAGACCAAGGGTGTCCAAACCCGGCCACCACACAGAGCACTAGCCATTTTCATCACAGAGCAAGCGGGTAGAGACAGAGAGGGAGTAAGGTAGGGTGATACCTCAGTACAGCGTAACCACGGTGGCGACCCCACCACCAGCACAACCCTCATCCATCTCCTTCACCTTGCATAAATCACACAAACATCAGGACACAACTTAAGGCTCAAGCATAAAAATCAAACTCAACACAAGACATTAAGCTAACAGATCTAGAGGAGAATAGAGGGAGGATGGGAAAGCAAAGACCGGCCAGGGCCCGAGCGCAGGAGGCCGAGCAGGAGAACCAAGCCATGGCGGCGCAGGCGACACGCGGGGCCAAGCCCAGTGGCTTGGGTGGCGGCGTCACCGTAGTTGTGGCACGACCAAAGCATAGAAGACACTACTATCGTACAAGTGTTTCTGCGGCAAGAGTGGTGTCTAGCCGTGGCGGCACGGCGACGGGGTCGAGCGGTGGCATCGAGGTGGGGAGGGGAACAGAGTAAATGCGTTGGGCAGTGACGAGTTAGGGCGGGCGCAAACCCTAGTGGAGCTGGGGAGTGACGAGAGTTAGGGCGAGCGCAAACCCTAGCGGCCGGGCTCGTACTAATAAAGAGACTTATCACAGACGGTTCTATTATCGAACCGTCAGTGATAATTATCACAGACGGTTCCATAATGGAACCGTCGGTGATATGGTTTTTTCTCAAGTATATTTATCTTGTATATATACTTACATGACATGAAGAAATTACATGTTTATATGTCAATTTTGTCATTTAAATCTTTGCTGAAAATTTGCTTTAACTATATATACATACATATATATATATATAATTAATTAATTTGTTCCACTAAACCGTCTCTCGATATAATTAATATTAATTGTAACTTCACCTCCAAACTAGATTTTGTTTTTCTACAAAACCATCTTTGATATATATATATATATATAGCAATAACTCAACATATAATTAATATAGTAACTTCACTTCCAAACTTTTTTTCATTTTGGAATTTTCATATATATATGGCCAAACAACGTGGCGATAAACTAAAAAGATTAAAAAAGTAGAAACCTATAAATAAACAAAGTTTTTCTAGTGGCGGAGGTAGGTGCTATCTCCGTCTTCAATACTTCATAAGGCGGCGTCGGGCAGACGGACGGTTCTCGATCGTCGTGAATGAAGCTGAAATCGTCCACCACGGCGCTCGTTCAAGTGTCTCGAAGACCCTTGATTGTTGAACCAAGAAGAATTGAGCCCATAGGCTCTCTTCTCTTGCTTGAGGGTCTCGGCACAGTCGACTCGATGGCTCGCCGCCTCGATTCTGCTAGATCAAGTGACGGCAAGCCTCTTGGAGGCGATGCAGTAACGTCATTTTGGAGGACTACGTCGATGGCGCGTAAACTTCGCCGAAAGTGGGAGATCACCCGGAAGACACGGTGGAAGGTGGCCGTCACCTGCTCCGGCAAATTCTCCGTCGGTAGAGGAGTGAAGACACCGTTGATCAAGCGGTGTTCTTCTGCAAAGACGCAGTTCAACGTGACAGAAAGAGGTGCTTATGCAAAGGCGACCAGAAGGCCATCAATGCCGGCGACAAGGAAGAGGCGACCATTTACGTTTTTTAATAAATATGTGGGGATGATCATCTTGGATGGCGGATGATCCTTTTATAAAACAAGGAATAAATTCGGGCGTGAGGCGAAGAGGCGATCGGGAGCCGAAGCGGATCGATCGCGACGAAGAGCGCGATCGGGAGCGAAGTGGATGGCGGCGAGCGACGCATAAGCGGCGAAGAAACTTCATTGTGGAGTCAGAGCGATATTATCGCGAGCGGTTATAACAAAAACCGTGCGTGATATGTGGTAATATCACGAGCGGTTATTGTTAGAACCGTGCGTGATGTTCCTGAATGGTTCTTGTTGAAAACCGTGCGTGATATGTAGTATTATCACAGGCGGTTATTAACAAGAACCGTCGTGAAGTATCCTGATGGTTTTCAACATGAACCGTCGTGATATTACCTCTTCCTGAGCGGTTTTAGCTCGGCCAAGAATACGAGCGGTCTCTAAACCAAAAGCATGCGTGATTGAATGTATCTGAGCGGTTTTGGTCAACTATCTCGTGATGAGGCGTCGAAGATAGCCTTTTGTAGTAGTGAGTGTTGTTTTGACCGCTAAATTTTATTACCATATATTCAAAAAGGTTACAAAGTGTAATATTGTAGAATTGTTTTTATGACAAAATTTACTCATAGCATATTTGTATATCCAAATTACATATTCTAGACAATATATTTGGTCAAATTTAATACATTTTGACTGTCCATATTCCAGGCGGCATTTAAAAAACCCAGAGGGGGTAATTCCTTTTTGAGAGACTATTACTCCCTCCAATCACACAAAACTCAACTTTGACCACTAATTTCTGTTGTAATATAGTTATAACACCTAATAAAATTTTAATATCATGAAAATACTTTTCAAGACAAATCTATACATGTGATTTTCATGCATGTAATCTAAATATTTAAAAATATATCGATAATCAAAGTTTTAAAAGTTTGACTGCGTGTATTTAAAAATGATATGTATTTATGATTTAGGGAGTATAAACCAACTGCACCATTGACATGAGTGCAAATAGCAAATCGAGAGGCAATCATGCCGCAAATGATCTCCCAAGAACATAGAAACGACATGTATTTGTGACTAGAGGGAGTATAAACCAACTGCGCCATTGGCATGATCGCAAATAGCAAGTAGAGAGGCAATCATGCTGTAGACGATCTCACCAAGAAGATCCTTAAAGATTGGAGAAGTACCTCATCCAGTCGACGTCTAGGGATATAGCCTAATTATTATGCCGCTCTCTCATCCCTTTCCTGCATACACTTGGTAGACGAAATTCAATTTAGGATAGACGCTGGCTACCCGATATCAACGTAAGTCACCATAAGAATTTTGTTTCTTGATGCTAGCTAGCCTCTCATATATTGGCGATGAGATCGATTCTCTCTTCTACATTGCTGCATGAGGCTAATGTCAAAGTTCAATATAACACCTCAGTCCAACAACGAGCCCGTAATGTCACCACTACACTTTTCACTCTAAATTTGAACCATAATTAGTTACTATTACCACAATCATATCCGTAATTAATACCTTACAACAAGCTATCCTACAACAAGTATATCAAGATAGCATAAATAAGCATAAACATTCCCACATAACTTGGGACCATGTGCTCGAGAATGCCTGGAACTATGCGCCTAGGAGCATTGACTAGCAACATTACTATTAAATAAATCATTATCATAATTCATCATTACCACGCGCATTAATACTACTCATGATCCACACAACTTCCATAGGGTATCCAATGTCCACTAATCAAGTTCCAAATAGATAAACTAATTCTCTAAGATATATAATTGAAGTAATCAAATAGTGATGTATTCATGGTTGATAGCATGTGATGTGTAGGTGTCACTCCCATCCCATGCATGTAAGCCTTCAATGATCACCTAAAACAACAACAAAATCAAGGATGAGTCCAAGACTCAACAAGTACATAATAGAACAATAAACATACACATATAAATCACATCATTCATGTATTTCATCATCAACATATTTTCTTTTCATTATTCTAATGCAATTGTACACTACATGCTCATTTGCTCATCACATAGCTTATACCGATATATCATGAGTGCACCCATCCATGTTCACCCTATCATATACTTGTCCTCCTCGGACCGGGGATCTCTCCACTATCGTGGAGGTCTACCAAAGTAGGTCTTATATGCCCACCTGAGATGGATCTTTCTCTTTCATGATATGAATGTGCACATGATGCAAATGCAATTGTTCCATTGTGCATTAACATGTCCCATCATCATCATATTACCAACATTATCATATCATCATTGTCATTGTCATATCACAATCATCATCATCATATAGACATTGTAATAAGCATAAATAAAACATAAATATATCATGTCAAATTAATCATTAAAGATAAAGTGACCCACAAACTGATGTCTTTCGCTCTATCGTGCACTTGACTTTTAGCCACGAAAAATGGAACGATGCGAAGACAGCACCCAACATGAAGCAACATCCCTTGGACAAAGCTAATACTCACCTTAAAAACATGAAACAATAGTATAAGAGCATAAAGGAAATTGACATCGCTCCTACGCACAAACTCGACATAATTAACCCCTCTTCACCGGACAAACCACCCGCTGTCCCAGTGATCAAATAGACATAACTTCTAATTTCAGAATCCAAACATAGCAAACCATATGAGTTCTGGAATTTGCACAAAATTTTCTACACTTTCATAGTTATGCAAATTTCCTGATTAAGCCATCTAGTCCCTAGATTTCAACACCAAATGTCAGTCTGTTGCGTTACTGAACAACAGGCTTATCAATTTCGTATCTTTTTTCTACAACATAAAAAGTGGCAAACCAAACCACTTATGGAAACTATAGGAAATTCCCTAACGTTTCCAAGTTATGACTATAATTTAATTCGACCATCTACTATACGTAATAAGATAAACAACACAGTTGCTACTAATGACAATGGAATCTTGACAACAGTGCTCCTGATGCCATAACGTTTACATCCCTCATCCAAATCCGATGTTCTTACACTCTATGGAAAGCTTGAACAACAACCTACATTATTCATAATATAGCAAAGCTATAAAAAACAAGAAGTAGATACCCTAAGACCTCATCACAAGACTGAGCAGCGCACTAGATCAAAACATGGAAATAATCAACCCACCTATCTCTAAATACCACGCCCCCAAACACCCCGAGAAGCCCATCCCAAAAGCACATGTGACTGGTAGTAGTGTAGTACTACCCAAGCACAAAGCACTACTGGCGTGGTGACTCGATCCGCGATTCGAGGCACGATCGATCAATGGATTCCAAGTTTGGCTTGTTCCTTGCCCTAAACCTCCTCTTCGCTGTAGCCATGCACGGGTGCGAACCCTATTGCGAGGCGGCAAGAGTTGCTGGTCTTGACACCACCGGTGTCTGTTCTGATGTCGTGCTATGGACGACACTAGGGCTCGAAACGAGCCGAGTCGAGCCGGCTCGCTCAAGCTCGGCTAAAACATTGGCTCAGCTCGGCTCATTTCGGGAATGAGCCAGAAGCTTAGCTCGACTTAGTAGTAGGCTCGAGCTGGCTCGCGAATCCTCACGAGCGCCAACCACTTGGATGATTTCTAGCGGACCAACACAGTTTTCTTGGGCATTGAGAGTTCCATGATGTAGCGGCCCCACTTGTCATTGCCAAAAAAACAGAGGCAACTCTGGGGAGGTTGCCGGCGGCGATTTCTGCGTTGTCATTTCACATTAAAGAACTAGGGAGTGAAGGGGGACCTAGGGGAGTGGTTGATGGTGGTGGGGGATCACCGGAGTTTTGCCGACGGCATGAGCAGAGCGGTGGCGGCCATGGTGGTCAACAGAGTGGGGAAGCAGTGGTGCGCTTGGGAAATTGGTGGAGGGAAAACATTTATGAGTAAAGGGGAACCCATTTTGGGGGATTTCTTGGTCGGAGATTCACTGGAGTGGACTGGCGTCAGAGACCCGAGGCGGCGAAGGAGGTCATTCGTGGTGGCTCTGGTGAAGCAGCAATATGCAATTGAGGAGGGGAACATGTTCAAGGGATAGTTAGGATTCTATGGGAACGAGTAATCGGATAATGGGTCACTGGTGATGGCCTTTGGCTTTGGCGGGGTTTAGCTGAAGCTGGAGAAGATGAAGGTGTCTCGGCCGACTTGGAGCATGGGAACTAGAAATGGAAGTATAGGGAAGGAGCGGGGAGTGGTTTGGGTGCTTGAGCTTATCTGGGGAGGGGAAGGACAGGGGTGCTACTATTGCGGAAGGAGGGGCAATGAAGAGGGCAGGCGGTATGGCTGTCACGACAAAGGGGCGAGGGGCGGGTTGCGGAAGGGGGGACGACAGAGGAGGATGTGGTGGCGGATGGAGGAGGGGGCAACGGTGGAGGACGGGTGGGACTCGATTTGGATTGGGAGGCGAGGCGGTGTGTGTCTAGCACTCTAGCTCTAGGGTTCTCTGGGCCTCAATGTCGTGGGGCTTTCTTTGGGCGACAAGCAGCCCACGAGTTGAACAAACTTCGCGAGCGGCTCTGGTTCGGCTCGAAAATGTTGCGAGCTAGAGAAGAGACTTGTCTTTTCTTAAGAACATCACGAGCCTGAGCCGAGCAGGCACAAGCTTGGTCCGAACCGATCTGGCTCGCGAGCGTCGAGCTTTTTTTCCAGCCCTAGACGACACTATCCGACCGACGCCTTGAAGCTGAGGGTGTGTTTGAACGTGTTGAATGGGCTGCACGGTGTCGTGCCAAGATCGGCATGCCGGAGTACGAGGAGTGATGCCCGTTGCTGCTGTTAGAATTGGGCCTATGCAACAAAGGCACGTTCATTCCTAAATTTCAAAGCATATATAGTTTAGTCCAATATTGTTTAGGCAAGTGGGAGGAGAGCAATATAAAAGGAGTCCTTACTACCACATAAGACATGTGATACATGACATTGGGTGCGTGAGAAGGACTTTGGCTAAACACACACGTGAGCACACGTACGCGTATTGGCGGATTTTCGCGTGAAAATCGTGTGACTTGTGACGTACGACCACGCCGTGCCGTAGAGCTGTTCCTGGCACATAAAATCTAACTTTTATTTTGCATGAATCATGCAATCATCTCTCTCTTAATTCTGTTTGAATGTGAATTCAAATATATGGATTAATTCAGTTTAATTATGTTAATGGGGTCAGTTACTGGAGAGTAATTTACACATCCATAGATGGCCTGGACACATCCAGGCTAGGAGAATAGAATTCCTCCATTCCTTTCTGACATCATCTTCCTCCTCCTCCGATGAGCAATGCTGGAGTGTTGAGTCGCTGAACTTCACGGCCTTTCTTTTGGCGACACCGAGAAGGAAGGAGAGCGGGATCTCCGAACCATTGCTGCAGAGAACACCTACACGGGGCAGCAATAAAGTTCTGGATAGCGTATCTGCACGACCACTCGCTTTGCTGCTTTATCTATATTCTGCATTGCATCGAGCTTGTGCTACTTCCTTTTCTTCATCAAGCCTAACAGTACGTGTTCGTATGGTGATCGACTCTATTATATTCTATTTTTGAGTACATTTCAAAGTACAATATGTTCCCTCTGTTAATATCGATTTATGCATCTATAGTTATTTGCGATGTTTACCTCATAATAAAATATAGAATTAAAATATTACACATATTACCAACAACCGTAGGTTCCGGTCGACCTCGACGCCGCCGTCTGCCTCTGCACCGATGTTAGGGCCAACGTTCTCGGCATTCGTCTCAACGTGGCCGTCGACATCAAGCTCCTTCTGAACCTCTGCGGCAAGGAGTGTCCATCCGACTTCACTTGCCCGTCTAATTAATTAAGTTGTTGGCCGTTAAGCACTTGTTAAATTTGTCAGTGTGCATGCATGCATCTACATTACATGGACGGGTCACAACTCACAGGACAAACATTTTTACAGTTCGCGCCCGTGGACGTTCGCTGCCTTGGTCCTTCATGTCGACCGATCGAGCTCGATTGCTGCACAAAGCTCATAATTAATCCCGAGTGTTTCCTATAAGAAGCTCGGGATAAATATAAGCACTCGGGAAATAAACTATTTTTGGTAGTGCGTGTTGCGTTTCTGCTACAAGTCCAAGTACTCACACCAAGTGAAGTATATTTTTAAAGGTCCGTCTATGCAAGATTTGATTGTTTTTTTAGCCAAAAATAGTGAAATTTTAGTTCACTTACAATTTCATTATACATAAATTACAGTAACTTTTGTTCTTTGTTGTTGTAATTATTCTTGAAAGTTTTAATAACTCATATTTCCATCACATAATTCAAAACCTGACATATGATTTGAGAGATTGAGAAAAAAAAGGAAAAAACAAAGATAAAAAAAATAAAATTCTATACCAACAAAATACGACAATGTGGTGAGCCTATTTTGCTCCAAAGAAAAAAATCATAATAAATTCGGACCCAATTCATCATATGAGAATAATTGTAAATCGCAAACCATATCGGACAGATGAAAATTCGACTATTTAGAGAAAAGAAAACAGTCGAATGTTGTTTAGCAAAACCGCTTTTGAAACTAGTACTGATATACCTCCATTTTGCTCGTTAGCGAACAGACGTGAAAAAAAAAGGAACATGCCAAGAATTATGCAAAATTGCTTCGGATCAACTATTTGTCATGATACGTCGTCACTTGCTACCAGCCGGGACTATATTCGTGGAGTTCATCCTATATCAATTCCTTTGTAGTATAATGCACGTACTATATTATATGAGCTAATAGATCCGTATCTTAAAACGTGCATATTTAAATATTTGTAGAATGTACTGTATAATGTATACCATATGATCATGATGTGAAAATTCTCGATCGATCTGAAGCTTGCTCGCTCGATCGGCGTCGAGCGTGGAGGGAAACCGACCAATTTAATTTCCTCCTCAAGATCAGCTTCCGGTGGCCTTGCCCGTATCTCCTTGCCCCCAGTGCATCGATCGGTAAAAGTCCAAGTGCTCACGAGCCACTTGTATTTAGTAACCTGAGGGATTGAGTGGTGGTATTCCAATGGTGAACTCCTTTTCTTCGTTGCCGAGCACGACTCTCGGCACTACTAGCTCTGCAGCTCTTTTCTTAAAAAAAAAACAGATTGCATTATGTACGCAGAGTACTACTACTAGCTCTGCAGCCTCTGCCACACTTGTAGACTATCAATCGTCAATGGCGTCCAAACTTGCCCTCAACCTCCTACTCTTCGCCGTTGCCGTGCACGGCAGCCACGGCTACGAGCCCTACTGCTCCGGACAGTCTCTTAAAGATATAATTCTATTTCATATCATCAACTGACTGAAGATAGAGTCCTTTAGCATATGTTTTGTCTATCCCTATCAAGCTAGGCCGAGATAACTACCTACTATGGAGGGAACAATTCCTTCCCTACTTGAGAAGCTATCATCTGCTTGGGTACATCGACGGCACCACAGAGTGTCCCACAAGGATGATTTCGACAATGACTGAGTCAGGAGCGACTCAAGTCTCTAATCCAGCTTACCTGACCTGGTTTCACCAGGATCTGGTGGTCCTCAGCGCCATCTTCTCGTCTCTTTCAGAAGAATACTTGGCGCACATCATGACCATGACCACTGCACGTGAGGCATGGCTTGCATTGGAGCGAATTTTTGCATCCAAACCACGAGCGCGTATGGTACAGATCCGTATGTAGCTTGCGATCTGAAGAAGACAGATCTTTCAGCCTCCGACTATTTCAAACAGATGAAGAATCTCGCGAACACCACATGCGCCATAGGTATGCCATTAATAGAAGATGAGATTATTTCATATGTGCTTTTAGGTCTCAGATCGGACTGTGATTCACGGGTCACTTCCCTCACCACACGATCAGAAGGTCTAACCCTAGATGATGTGTACGCTCATCTCTTGAGCTATGAGCTTCTCGGACTATGGTTCATTGGTCACTTCCCTCACCACACAATCAAGTCTAACCTTAGATGATGTGTACGCTCATCTCTTGAGCTATGAGCTTCAGGTTGAGTAGAACAACATGGATCTACAAACTGGTGTGTCTGGATCCTCGGCAAATTTCACTGGGCGCAAACAAGGTCAAGGCAATTTCTCCAATAACAATCAAGGAGGTAATCAAAGGGAAGAGGACATGGCCGTGCCCGAGGCAATCAAAATCGGAGAGGATACTACAACAACAATTCTCAAAATCGTGGTGGCTACAAAAATAACTCCAGTGGGCATGACTCATGACCCACATGTCAGATTTGTGGCAAGAACAACCACAATGTTGCTAATGCTACCATCGCTTTGATCATTCATATCAAGTCGATGAAGGACATCTGGTTCAATGGCAGCTATGACTTCCTCATATCAAAGTTGATCTCGATAGTATACGAGACAATGGCGCAACATATCATATCACAAGTGATCTTGATCAACTCACGAGTGCGAGAAAAGTACCATGGTGGAGATCGAGGTTCAGTCGGCAATGGATTAGGTTAGAATATCTCTCATATTGGTCATTGCTCTATTAATACTATTGCCAATTCTTTAGCTCTTAGAGATGGCCTTCATGTGCCTCACATCTCAAAGAATCTTGTATCTCGTGCATGTATAGACTTACTAACGACAATAATGTCTTTGTTGAATTTCACCCTGATTACTTTGTTGTCAAGGATCAGTGTTAGACCATGTGGTTAGGTCTAGTATATTTTAGCTAATGAATAATTGATATTGTTGGGTACCAATGTTATTTGAGGCGTGTGATGTGTGTGTGGAATTATATCGGTCAAGTTAGGAAGAACTTACGCTGGAAAAATATGTTGTGTTGGTTGCAAGGTTAGTCCCTAGTCCACATGATTCAAAACCTAACATATGCTTTGAGAGATTGAGGAAAAAAAAAGGAAAAAACAAAGACAAAAAAATAAAATTCTATACCAACAAAATACGACAATGTGGTGAGCCTATTTTGTTCCAAAGAAAAAATCATAATAAATTTGGACCCAATTCATCATATGAGAGTAAATGTAAATCTCAAACCATGTTGAGCGGATGAAAATTCGACTATTTAGAGAAAAGAAAAGCGGTCGAATGTTGTTTAGCAAAACCGCTTTTGAAACTAGTCTTGATATACCTCCGTTTTGCTCGTTAGCGAACAGACGTGACAAAAAAAAGGAACATGCCAAGAATCATGCAAAATTGTTTGGGATCAACAATTTGTCATGATACGTCGTCACATGCTACCAGCTGGGACTATATTCGTAGAGTTCATCCTATATCAATTCCTTTGTAGTATAAAGCACGTACTATATTATATGAGCTAACAGATCCGTATCGTAAAACGTGCATATTTAAATATTTGTAGAATGTACTGTATAATGTATACCATATGCGCTAGTGGATCAATTCCATATCTTAGTAACGTGCACATATACATATATAATACTATAGTGATCGCATCGTAACATCGTGTGAACTAATTAAGCTAGGTAATCAAACTCGAATGGCAGGCGTCTCTACTCCAATTAATACACTGTAAATTAAGTCAACCTGATAAACCGGTCACAAAGACTGAAAAGAGAGGAGTTGAATTTACAGCTTAATTACGTGGTAGAGCTCATGTAAAAGGATACCTCAATATTTTTAAAATGCAAAATTATACGCGTCTCTAGCTTTCAAAAGCAAATTGATGACAAGGGTGAACGCTCTCTTAATTATAGCGTAAAAAGAACATGTCTTGGCCAAATTAATCAACCAGCCCATGATAATTCCCTCGCAAAAATCTTGTCCCATTTCTCATGAACAACTGGCGCATCTCAAGGACAACCAAGCAAGCAGCCTTGCATCAGATTCAGGCCGCTCGAATCACGCATGGGTATGATCAGTTGATCATGCATGAATCACTCGGCTATAAATACCACTCCAAACACCAGGAGGAAACCATCCCAAAGCCAAAGCACTACTACTCAAGCACAACGTACGTACGTACTTGGCTCGGTAGATCAAACTTCTGTAAACGATCAAATGGCATCCAAAGTTTCCCAGCTCTTTGCCCTAAGCCTCCTGCTCTTTGCCGTCGCCGTGCACGGCTGCGAACCCTACTGCTCCGGCCAACCGGCCGTCCCGCCGCCACCGGTTCCGACACCGTACCATGGACAACACTGCCCGATCGACGCCTTGAAGCTGAGGGTGTGCGCGAACGTGCTGAACGGCGTCAAGATCGGTGTGCCGAACTACGGGAGTGCTGCCCGCTGCTGCAAGGGCTCGTCGACCTAGACGCCGCCGTCTGCCTCTGCACCGCCGTCAGGGCCAACGTCCTCGGCATTCACCTCGACGTGGCCATCGACATCAACCTCGTCCTCAACGGCTGCGGCAAGCAGTGCCCATCCGGCTTCACCTGCCCCGCTTAGTGTTACTATTAAGTTGCTGTTAGGCACGCGCGCTTAATTTAATTTGTCATGCACACTGCATGTCAGGTAATGTACGTCGATCTAGCGCTCCTATGTTTAATTGCATGCAACGACTAGCTAGCTATGTCTTCATAGGCTGGCGGTTGCATGATTGAATAAGTAATTTGTTATTTCCGTCATTCATGTTGATCCCTGTCTTGGTCTAGCAGTAACTACTAGGTTAATTTATCCGGATCTGGAGCTGTACCGTCTTGAATTGTTGTAACGACGATATCACAAAACGTAATGAGCGATTTATCATTAGTTAACTTTTTCTCCATCATCTCTGACGATCATGATGTGAAACTTCTCGATCGATCCGAAGCCTGCTCGCTCGATCGGCGTCGGCGTGAGGGAAACCGACCAATTTAATTTCCGATTTTTTAAATAATCTATTTTTATTTAAAAATACAGAAATAATACCGCTTAATTTTTATTTACAGAAATAATCTCGTGTCGCCAGTGCGGTTGGGCGAGTCCGAAAGTCGCCCAACCGGCGACACATATTGAAGTCGTCCAATGGAACAGCGACTATAGCGTTAGTCGCCAAGCGGATGTCTTGAGTTTTGGGCGTCGTCGTTGGTTGGGCGACTTAGTTCAAGTCGCCCAACCGAGGCGATTTTAGCTCCTACACGGAATTATGCCAATCCAATAGGAACAATTGTGTTAAAATATATATTACAATTTTAGGTATTGTATTTAGCAAATCGTATTATATGATGTTATTTAAAAAAAGATATCGATGTGGTGACAACGTTGGTTGGTCTGCATTTGTTATTTTCGTAGAATATGAAGGGTACGAAATTTGTCAGACTCGCAATAACATTTTTTGATCGTCGTATATTATTGTAGTGCGCTAAATTTCTGTAGAATTTTGTGAGGACGATTGAGATAGTAATGAGTGGTAAGTTGAAAGGCAAGTGATATTACGATACGTGAGGGAGTCTCTCCTCGATGAAGTTATGAAGATGCTGAGAACGCTCGTTCCCGCAGACAGAAGCACATTACACGTTACAATTAGTTCCACAACATACTAGTTCCACAATTGCTTACAAGAACCAAAGTACTGACTGAAGTACATGTTACAACATACTAGCAGTTGTAATACAAGTTCCTACGTGTCGACATGCGCCTTGCAAGTTCTCGGTGTTCCTTCTGGCGGTAGCGGCTTCTAGCGTCTACCGGCTTGCAGCTTCCCCTTCGTCCATATCGTTACGAATGCGACGACTCTGGCGACGGCCCTTCCCCCCTTTCAACAGGTCTAGATCCGGAATCCAAGTTCTATTTGCAGTATCCAACGTGGCGAAGTTACCCACAACCCTGAAGCCTCTTAGCTCGCCGCACCACACCTGCTGCACCCTTTCCTTCATGAAGTACTCCGATACGAAGTTCGATGGGTCCATGCGGATGGTCCCACACGCGGCGAGGACATGACAGCATGGCTTATGAAGGAGCCTTAGCTTATTGCATGTGCAGCTAGGTTCATTCACATGGTCTCCAAGGCATACCTCATGGGTAACAAGAGATCGAGCCGTCCCGAATCCGGCTCTGTCTCGGAGGATCACGTCGAATCGATGCTCCGTATTGCCCATTACGAAGACCGTGCAGCGATCGAGCCTTCTCGGTCTTGGCTCGCATGTATCTTTGTAATCTTCGAGCAGCAGGGTGTCTGTGGGTTGGCTGCATGAAGTGCCGCATTTGCATATCTTTTCCTGAAATATCTGATTGTACTATGCAGAACGCCTTCGACGATGGCAACAAGAGGCTGAGAACGGAGGCCCCTAATAACCCAGTTGTACACCTCTGCAAGGTTAGTGGTCATTATGCCATACCTTACACCATCCGTGTCGTGCAGTAAGGACCACTTCTCCAATGGCTCGGCCTCAATCCAATGAGAGAAACACTCGATGTCCCTCGAGGTCCTCCGCGTCAAATGGGGAGGGTCGAGCTCTCGCAGTGGTGTGAGGCGCTCGGGCTGTGCCGCCTCAGGAATGATGGGACGCTTGTTCCTCTCGACGACATGCTTCCTGGTGTGCTCGCCCAACATCCGCCTAACGCATCAAATTTACGCTGGTTCGCATAGCAAGCCTCTTGAACGGCTTCATCAGCGGTTCTTTGCCGAATCGCTTGAAGAAGTTGGCCCCGGATGGCGAATGCACCATCTGTTCCTCGAGTCCGGCAGGAGCAGCTCATCGGTCTTCTTTGAAGTTGTCGGATAGCCTTCATCATCCCGGAGTGGCGATCATGGATTATGCAGACATCAGGACACGCCCCAACTACTCCCACCTTCAGATGTTGAAGGAACCACAACCAGCTGTCGTAATTCTCACTTTCCACGAAAGCAATGGCTAAGGACAGAATCTGATTGTTGGCATCAATGCCAATTGCTATCAGGATCATGCCCTTGTATTTCCTAGTTAAAAATGTCCTGTCCACTGATATCATGGGCAACATGTGTCTGAATGCATTGATGCAGGGACCGAATGCTAAGAAGGTCCTCTGCAATACCATAAAACCTAGCGGCGGTCTTTTGGGTGGCTGGTCCTTCACAGCAATGTATGTGCCCGAGTTCCTGTCTTGCAGCACCTGGAGCATACAAGGAAGGTTGTCATAAGACGCCTCGAAAGAACCGAACCTCCTTTCCAAAGCCTTCTGCTTAGCACGCCATGCCTTCGCGTAGCTAATCTTGTACTTGAATTTCTGCTCGATAGCCACCATGATGTGCTTGGCCTCCAGGTCCGTCTTCTTCACTATCTCTCCATACATGACATTGGCTATGAAGGTGGACGTCAGGTTGCGATGCCTCGGCAAAACACTACCGAGTAAGCGAGTGCGGTTCGGCACCGAGACAATCCAAGAAGTCTCGTGCTTGGGTCTCCTTGCGTGCACACGCCAGGACACTCGACTGCTCACATACCACACTTGTCTTGCTCTGGTTGGATTTGAGTACATGAAACGGACGTTGCATGGATAAGGCCCACAGCTTAATGGCATCCTGCAGTGATGCCTTGTCAGCAAACATTGCACGAAACCGAACCTCTGTCCCATTGTACTCCCACGGTGATTCGTGCTCACAGTATAGCAAGACCCTCAACGTCCACCCTATTCCATCCTGCGGGATGGGACCTTAAATCCTCCTCGAAGAGTTATCACCATCCTCTTCTAAAGCTTCCTCTTCCGCCATTTGTCAAGTCATCAATCTCCATCGGCGTACTATGATGTGGACATGCTCCCTGCATCTGCTGGGATCGGCTTTGGCGTGCGGTGCACGATATTCAGCCTCCGTCTCCTCTTCTGCCTCAGCCTCCTCTTCTGCCTCAGCCTCCTCTTCTGCCTCCGTAACATTGGCCACCTCCTCCTTTTCTGCCTTCTGAACGTCGGCCACCTCGTCCTATTGTGCGTCCACAACATCGGCCACCACATCTTCTTCATGAACCACAACCGAGCTGCCCCACCAACCCGACGGAGGCGTCGGAAGGGCTCGCAAGGAGTACCTTGAGACATGGTGCACGAGTAGCCTTTTCAGAGCCACGGTGCCTCTGACCTTCCAGATATCCTTCCATGCAACCGTGCGCATCACTCTGCTCAACTCCCACCGAATGTGCATGGGAGACCTACTCCAAACCCCTTGTATGACGACACTCCACACCTCGGGGTCCAAGGAGAAGCTTCTGGTGAGCCAGTGTAGAACATCTCCGATTCGGGCATTCTCCAGGTTCGGGTGTACCAAATCAACTTACTGGAAATCACTTAGGTCAACACCTTGCGGACCTTCACGAATCGTACCAACACCGTAATGCACTTTCAATCTTGTGAGCTCCGACATGACTGCAAATATTACAAACGTTGCAACCAGTGATTTCTCGACCTACATTCCCCATATATGTGGTAAACAAATAAGTAGCTACACGTCGCCTACATTCGGCCGAAAACAAGAACAAACAAGAGTATTACCTTCGTTCGCCTTTCTCTTTCACGTCTACAGCTCCTCTCCTCCCGAACCGCCCTCTCCCGAGCTCTGCTCCTCCCTATGTACCTCTCTCCCAAGCTCCTCTCCTCCCGAACCGACCTCTCCCGAGCTCTGCTCCTCCCTGTGTACCTCTCCCAAGCTCCTCTCCTCATATTGTCTCCCTCTCTCGAGCTCCTTTGCTTCTCGCTCTCCCTACCTTCTCCCCCTTTTCTCCTCTCCCGATCTGCTATGCTTGTCCGCCGAGACAAATGGTGAAAGAAACCATGACGGGATCTGGGCTGCCTTCTATTTGACCCTGTAGTCGCTAAACCGTAGGACGACTTGGCAGGAAGTGCTGGCCCGAGGGTTTAGTGACACGTGCCCAAGTCGCCATACGGTTGGGTGACATTGATTGAGGCGCAAGAAATTCACTCGTCCGTATGGCGACTTTATCCAAGTCGCCATACCATAAAGCGACGACACCTCGAACGTTTAAAAAGCCATTCTATTAGGCGACTTCAATATGTGTCGCACTACGGTTGGGCGACTTTAATATGTGTCGCACTGCGGTTGGGTGACTTTCCGGACTCGCCCAACCGTACGGCGACACAAGATTATTTCTGTAAATAAAAATTAAGCGGTATTATTTCTGTATTTTTGAATAAAAATAGATTATTTAAAAAAATTTCTTTAATTTCCTCCTCAAGATCAGCTTCCGGTGGCCTTGCCCATATCTCCTTGCCCCCAGTGCATCGATCGGTAAAAGTCCAAGTGCTCACGAGCCACAACTTGTATTTAGTAACCTGACGGATTGAGTGGTGGTATTCCAATGGTGAACTCCTTTTCTTCGTTGCCGAGCACGACTCTCGGCACTACTAGCTCTGCAGCTCTTTTCTTAAAAAAAAAAACGGATTGCATTATGTAGGCAGAGTACTACTACTAGCTCTGCAGCCTCTGCCACACTTGTAGACTATCAATCGTCAATGGCATCCAAACTTGCCCTCAACCTCCTACTCTTCGCCGTTGCCATGCGCGGCAGCCACGGCTACGAGCCCTATTGCTCCGAACAGTCTCTTAAAGATATAATTCTGTTTCATATCATCAACCGACTGAAAATAGAGTCCTTTAGCATATGTTTTGCCTATCCCTTGTCGTCGGATTGTACGGACAACGTCAGGAGCTTTGTTCTCCCAATCCAATACGAGATAGACTCGGTTGGTTATTCTCCTGGTCCAATACGAGATGGACACGGTTGAGAATTGTAACTTAAATATGTAATCTGTAAGCATTGTTGCTATAAATGCAGAGAGAACCGATTAGGTTCATTACGGCCAATAATCCTTACATAGTATAAGGGCAAGGAAAGACGCAATGTCGACTTCGCCATCTCTGTCTTCCGCTACCTTCTCTGCCAACAACTCAACCTTGTCTGGAACTCTTCTGCTTTCCATGCTGACGGCACATCCGATCCATATCAAGCTAGGCCGAGATAACTACCTACTATGGAGGGAACAATTCCTTCCCTACTTGAGAAGCTATCATCTGCTTGGGTACATCGACGGCACCACAGAGTGTCCCACAAGGATGATTTCGACAATGACTGAGTCAGGAGCGACTCAAGTCTCTAATCCAGCATACCTGACCTGGTTTCACCAGGATCTGGTGGTCCTCAGCGCCATCTTCTCGTCTCTTTCAGAAGAATACTTGGCGCACATCATGACCATGACCACTGCACGTGAGGCATGGCTTGCATTGGAGCGAATTTTTGCATCCAAACCATGAGCGCGTATGGTACAGATCCGTATGTAGCTTGCGATCTGAAGAAGACAGATCTTTCAGCCTCCGACTATTTCAAACAGATGAAGAATCTCGTGAACACCCTGTCTGCCATAGGTATGCCATTAATAGAAGATGAGATTATTTCATATGTGCTTTTAGGTCTCAGATCGGACTATGATTCACGGGTCACTTCCCTCACCACACGATCAGAAGGTCTAACCCTAGATGATGTGTACGCTCATCTCTTGAGCTATGAGCTTCTCGGACTATGGTTCACTGGTCACTTCCCTCACCACACGATCAAGTCTAACCTTAGATGATGTGTACGCTCATCTCTTGAGCTATGAGCTTCAGGTTGAGTAGAACAACATGGATCTACAAACTGGTGTGTCTGGATCCTCGGCAAATTTCACTGGGCGCAAACAAGGTCAAGGCAATTTCTCCAATAACAATCAAGGAGGTAATCAAAGGGAAGAGGACATGGCCGTGCCCGAGGCAATCAAAATCGGAGAGGATACTACAACAACAATTCTCAAAATCGTGGTGGCTACAAAAATAACTCCAGTGGGCATGACTCATGACCCACATGTCAGATTTGTGGCAAGAACAACCACAATGCTGCTAAGTGCTACCATCGCTTTGATCATTCATATCAAGTCGATGAAGGACAGTCTGGTTCAATGGCAGCTATGACTTCCTCATATCAGGTTGATCTCGACTGGTATACAGACAATGGCGCAACATATCATATCACAAGTGATCTTGATCAACTCACGGTACGAGAAAAGTACCATGGTGGAGATCAGGTTCAGGTCGGCAATGGATTAGGTTAGAATATCTCTCATATTGGTCATTGCTCTATTAATACTATTGCCAATTCTTTAGCTCTTAGAGATGGCCTTCATGTGCCTCACATCTCAAAGAATCTTGTATCGTGCATGTATAGACTTACTAACGACAATAATGTCTTTGTTGAATTTCACCACGATTACTTTGTTGTCAAGGATCGGTGTTAGACCATGTGGTTAGGTCTAGTATATTTTAGCTAATGAATAATTGATATTGTTGGGTACCAATGTTATTTGAGGCGTGTGATGTGTGTGTGGAATTATATCGGTCAAGTTAGGAAGAACTTCTATTTGGAAAAATATGTTGTGTTGGTTGCAAGGTTAGTCCCTAGTCCACATGATTCAAAACCTAACATATGCTTTGAGAGATTGAGGAAAAAAAAGGAAAAAACAAAGACAAAAAATAAAATTCTATACCAACAAAATACGACAATGTGGTGAGCCTATTTTGTTCCAAAGAAAAATCATAATAAATTTGGACCCAATTCATCATATGAGAGTAAATGTAAATCTCAAACCATGTCGAGCGGATGAAAATTCGACTATTTAGAGAAAAGAAAGCGGTCGAATGTTGTTTAGCAAAACCGCTTTTGAAACTAGTACTGATATACCTCCGTTTTGCTCGTTAGCGAACAGACGTGACAAAAAAAAAGGAACATGCCAAGAATCATGCAAAATTGCTTGGGATCAACAATTTGTCATGATACGTCGTCACATGCTACCAGCTGGGACTATATTCGTAGAGTTCATCCTATATCAATTCCTTTGTAGTATAAAGCACGTACTATATTATATGAGCTAACAGATCCGTATCGTAAAACGTGCATATTTAAATATTTGTAGAATGTACTGTATAATGTATACCATATGCGCTAGTGGATCAATTCCATATCTTAGTAACGTGCACATATACATATATAATACTATAGTGATCGCATCGTAACATCGTGTGAACTAATTAAGCTAGGTAATCAAACTCGAATGGCAGGCGTCTCTACTCCAATTAATACACTGTAAATTAAGTCAACCTGATAAACCGGTCACAAAGACTGAAAAGAGAGGAGTTGAATTTACAGCTTAATTACGTGGTAGAGCTCATGTAAAGGATACCTCAATATTTTTAAAATGCAAAATTATACGCGTCTCTAGCTTTCAAAAGCAAATTGATGACAAGGGTGAACGCTCTCTTAATTATAGCGTAAAAAGAACATGTCTTGGCCAAATTAATCAACCAGCCCATGATAATTCCCTCGCAAAAATCTTGTCCCATTTCTCATGAACAACTGGCGCATCTCAAGGACAACCAAGCAAGCAGCCTTGCATCAGATTCAGGCCGCTCGAATCACGCATGGGTATGATCAGTTGATCATGCATGAATCACTCGGCTATAAATACCACTCCAAACACCAGGAGGAAACCATCCCAAAGCCAAAGCACTACTACTCAAGCACAACGTACGTACGTACTTGGCTCGGTAGATCAAACTTCTGTAAACGATCAAATGGCATCCAAAGTTTCCCAGCTCTTTGCCCTAAGCCTCCTGCTCTTTGCCGTCGCCGTGCACGGCTGCGAACCCTACTGCTCCGGCCAACCGGCCGTCCCGCCGCCACCGGTTCCGACACCGTACCATGGACAACACTGCCCGATCGACGCCTTGAAGCTGAGGGTGTGCGCGAACGTGCTGAACGGCGTCAAGATCGGTGTGCCGAACTACGGGGAGTGCTGCCCGCTGCTGCAAGGGCTCGTCGACCTAGACGCCGCCGTCTGCCTCTGCACCGCCGTCAGGGCCAACGTCCTCGGCATTCACCTCGACGTGGCCATCGACATCAACCTCGTCCTCAACGGCTGCGGCAAGCAGTGCCCATCCGGCTTCACCTGCCCCGCTTAGTGTTACTATTAAGTTGCTGTTAGGCACGCGCGCTTAATTTAATTTGTCATGCACACTGCATGTCAGGTAATGTACGTCGATCTAGCGCTCCTATGTTTAATTGCATGCAACGACTAGCTAGCTATGTCTTCATAGGCTGGCGGTTGCATGATTGAATAAGTAATTTGTTATTTCCGTCATTCATGTTGATCCCTGTCTTGGTCTAGCAGTAACTACTAGGTTAATTTATCCGGATCTGGAGCTGTACCGTCTTGAATTGTTGTAACGACGATATCACAAAACGTAACGAGCGATTTATCATTAGTTAACTTTTTCTCCATCATCTCTGACGATCATGATGTGAAACTTCTCGATCGATCCGAAGCCTGCTCGCTCGATCGGCGTCGAGCGTGGAGGGAAATCGACCAATTTAATTTCCGATTTTTTTATAAAATAATCTATTTTTTATTTAAAAATACAGAAATAATACCGTTTAATTTTTATTTACAGAAATAATCTCGTGTCGCCGTACGGTTGGGCGAGTCCGGAAAATCGCACAACCGAAGTGCGACACATATTGAAGTCGCCCAATGGAACCGCGACTATAGCGTTAGTCGCCAAACGGATGTGCGAGTTTTATTTCTGTATTTAAAAGTCCAAGTGCTCACGAGCCTCAATTTGTATTTAGTAACCTGAGGGATTGAGTGGTGGTATTCCTGTTAGGTTTCCCTAGATCACAAATGGAGACGCGAACTGGGACATGCACGAGCGCGAGAAAGAATTGGACACAGAGGGATTTTGTGCTGCGATCAAGCTGCAGCTTTTCTGAGTTTTTCTCTTCTCCTTTTATTGTGTATTGTGCAAAGATATGCAACATGCCGACTAAGACTCAAGCGTTGGAACGCTTCCACGCCGCGGTGATCGCGTCCATCCCCACGACCCGCACAACGTATTCACGTCCGCAGCCTCGGCATGCAGCGAGCTATCCTCGCCATGGCCACTACGCGCACGGCGTCCACAATCCGGAGCTCGTGCGCAGGACACAATGCACAACGAAAAAATAGGAAAAACTAACTAACTACATACAAGGTTTAACAACCAACAAAACTCCCCCTAAACCTTGTATGCCTGCTTGATTTCAACGAGACCAATCTTGGAGCGCAGCTCAATGAACCTGTCTCGCCCAAGTGCTTTCGTCAAAATGTCCGCCAACTGCTCATTGGTGCCGATGAACTCGACCTGCACCCTGCCTTCCTCGATGCATTCTCTGATGTAGTGATATCTGGTTTCAATATGCTTACTGTGATCATGGAAGACAGGGTTCTTACTAAGCGAAATTCATCGATTGGTTGTCAATCTTCAATGTGATGGCATCGGCCTCCTCTCCTCGAAGCTCTGCAGAAAGCGCGCCAACCACACATACTGGCAGCGGCGGTCGTCGCAGCGATGTATTCGGCTTCACAAGATGACAGCGCCACGACCTTCTGCTTCTGTGACTGCCAGGTGATCAGATTGTTCCCGAGGAAGAAGAAGACCCCTGAGGTGCTCTTGCGTGTGTCGATGTCGCCTACAAGATCACTGTCGCTATAGCCAATTAGTTGTACTGCTCCCTTCTTCCTCTGATAGTGGCATCCGTAGTTGATGGTGCTGCGACGATCTCAAGACTTTTCGTTTCACGGCGGCGGATGCTCGGTGGTGGGCTTCTCCATGAACTCTCGATGTACCCCACCGAACGCCAAATCTGGTCTTGAGTTCACCAGATAAGCGAACGAACCCACGATTCTTCTATATTCGGTTGGATCAACAACGGGGCCACTACTACGTAAAAGGCCTTCACAGGGCGGTTCAAAACGCCATCACGCAGCGGTTCCGTGAGTCGCCCGAGTTTATGGATCAAGAATGCATTAGGTCATCACGCAGCGGTTTTTGAACCGTCGTAATACATACTATCGCTGCACGATGCGTAGATGAAACCGTCGTGATAGTCGACTACCACTGCACGATGCGTAGATGAAACCGTCGTGATATCGACTACTACGAGACGATGCGTAGATGAAACCGTCGTGATAGTTCACTATCACGCACGGTTTCATCTCTGCACCGTCTGTGGTAGTCTTTGCGTTACTAAATCTATTTACGTTTATTGGCTAGCCTCAGAAATGCTAGCCATGCCCTCTCAAACAAGCACATCCAATTCTCATTCATTTGAAGCACATCAAAATTGCATTCATTTTGAAACAAGCACATCCAATTCACAAATCAATTAACTTTAACCATTAATGTACATTAATTTACACACATGTACCATTATGTTCAATCTATCCCAATCAAGTTCAATCTACAATGTGGAAACTCCCATCTGGATTTATGACCTGTCTGTTCAGGAATGACGCAAGGTGTGATCGAATTTTTATGAGCTCGCTCTGTTCCAACGCAGATTCAAATGATGGTCGCAACTTTGTCGATAGGAAGGTTAAATTCGGGCTTATATAAATTGGTAAGTATATATGAAATAATTGTTGAAAGATTGACAAACACGAGGATCATTGGTGATCGCGAACCGATGAGTAGTTGCATGTTGTGGCAAACATAGTATCCACAGACGCTTGCCCGTGACTCATGGTGGCACCGCAAAAATAGAATTGGTTAGTTCGAGAGGCATTGCTATGAAGTGTTATATAGGATTAATGTGTACTAGCTAGCAAGTACCGGGAATTTTTTATCATGTGCCAGCGTCCTTCCCTTGATATTCCATCCTCTAGCATGTAACACGTCGAACATCCTACGTGACTCTAAGAAGTTAGCCTTAGCCATTGCAAAGGAAGGAAAGACTACAATAGAGTTTCTATGGAGGAAATGTGTTTACCTGATGATTAAATTCGGATAGTTGTGAAGTTGTGAGTGGCCCTCTGAGGGAATCTAGGTATGTTACTTAATTTACGTTTTGGTATAATTACAATTAGAATCTAGTGGTACCTACACGTATGTCAAAGATGGTCATTAAACCTAAGATCGTGTTGCTTATAAAGTACAAATCAACAAGTATAGCCGGTAGTGCAACACTACTTACTTCGGTTGTAGGGCAAAAGTATGAAGTCCTTGTTGCGGTGAGTCATGAAAAATCTATAACGTAATTCTATTTAATGTTGCATTCGCCGTGATGCTTTGCTCGGAGACAATGTGTGGGTCGAGGAAACCTACCGGTGATTTCCTTCTTTCGGCTTCACAGATCATGTATCTATTATACAAAAGCTAGGAGTTATATATAACATTTATCGATATTACACGAACATTGACCGTGATTGTACACACTTACGATTGTCCAAAGATCGTATGAGTGAGGCGTTGAGCTCGTCGAGGTTGAAGAGACAGAACAAGTCGTCAAAGGTCACCGTGAAGACAGTGTCTTGATACACGTGGTTAAAATGATCCTCCTTGAACTTGACGGTGAAACCCGAGCGTCGTTGATCAACCGGCTTGTTGGACTGTTCCATGTACCATGTATGCAATTCCGTGCAATCCAGTCCTAGGGTAGGGCTGTCTAACTTCTCGAGCAACGGCTCACCTAGCTTGAATTTCCGGGCCAACGGCAAGAAGGGGATATCAGGAAAGGACTCGATCGTCTTCGATTTGCCCTTGCCCTTGCTGCCTCGCTTTGTATAGGTCGACTTCACAAGAGTCGATTGAGCACGAGGTGTAGATGCATGTGATGCAGCGGGCCCTCTGCGTGTGTCGGTCTGGGTAGCCGGTGCGGTCAGTCCGTGGACTTGATGCCGTTGCAGGACATTCCCGTAAAGTTGACACCGGAGCAGGTAGCTCCAGGCAGATGTCCTTCTTGGGCCACTGGATGAATGTTCCAACGGCTTGCCCTAGAGTCATGACCTCATCGTTTGGGGGAATTTTCAGCGGGACGGCCTCGAAATTAGCACAAACACCGTCCACATTCACTTTTGCGAAACCCGGCGCTAGATTTGCACCGTGCACCAAAGCTCCGACACCGGATGGATACACCTGGCCCCAAGCAGCATCTAGGGCAACAGAGACATATCTCACTTGGAGCTTGCACTTCGTAGCCACCTACGTACATAACGATACAAAATTAGCTACTCCAACAGGCCTATCAATGGATTGAGCATTCCAGAGATAATCACTACTACAAAACAGGCTATAGTAGACAACCCATCACAGACGGTTCCTTTGGAACCGTCTGTGTTGGCCATTGCCGCACCTGCGGGTGGCGCGGGAAGAATATCACAGACGGTATTTTTTAGAACCGTTTGTGATAGTCATCTATCACAGACGGTTTGTAAATAGAACCGTCTGTGATATTACACAGACGGTTCTATTCACAAACCGCCTGCGTGATAATCACCCAATCACGAGCGGTTCTATTTAATAACCGTCAGTAATATCACGAGCGGTTCTATTTACAAACCGTGCGTGATTTGGTGATTATCACGAGCGGTTTGTGAATACAACCGTCAGTGATATTACCTGACGGTTCTATTTACAAACCGTGCGTGATAGTCATCTATCACGAGCGGTTTTTATTAAGAACCGCTCGTGATATGCCCATCGCGTATAAATTGAGCGCGACACATCCTCTCGCAGCCTTTGCCGGTTCATCGCCTTGCCGCTTGCTGTGCCTCTGCCACTCCTCTGCCGCGCGCTGTTTGGATAAATATAATCAACCGGCCGCCCTCTGCTGCTGGGCTCCACTTAGATCTGGTAGCTAGCTTCTCCTCCCCAGTGCGGGCCACTTCCTCCCTAGCTCCTCCAACTGCGATTTCTCCCTAATTAAGCAGATGAAGTAATGCTTGATTATCCTTTTTCCACTCTATTGATTAGTGAATTTCCGACTTTGCTACTCTGTACATAGACGCTAATGTTTTGTTTTCTTTGTTGTATTCCTTAATCGGAAGCATAGGGTTTAGGTTTCAATTAATAGTACTTGATGGGAAAAGGCAAAACGTACGTACATCTAGCTCTCAATTTGATGGACCCTATTTGTAGAAAATGAAAAGCAAAACATGTAGCCTTTATTTAATCTGGTGTAATTCCTTTGTGCAACGATGAGACAAAAGCAGTAAATACGTGCAAAGAAGTGAAAGTCTTAATCGTAACTAATTTCATGAGTAGTTTTCTAGAACAGATTAAAAAGAAGAATTTATGACACACCAAGATAAGTCACATGTGCAATGATGTATTTTATATTTCCTCCATTTATATCCATGAAGAAACGTCATCACGGTGGTTTATTGTTTCAATTATATGAAAAGCAGATACACGCAATCGCTGGACCAACTTGCTAGTTATTAATTAGGATCTTCCTCTTGTCTTTTGTCTCGTATCTAATCAACAATCATGCAGATAATCAATAATTATCCGTTGCTCCACCTTAGAGAGGAGAAGGTTGGACCCTTGCCCCTAGCGCCTCCAACACCCGCCACCTCCTCCCCCATTGCGCCACCTTAGAGAGGAGAAGGAAAGGAGAGGAATCGTATTTTCTTCGTGACCTCCGAGGGTAACGATCTATAACCCTTTATATTTGCTATAAATTAATCGCTAATCAATTTTGATACTAATTTGTTACATGCGTAGTGTAGATGGATCGGCGGATGTACGAGTGTGAACCGTGTGAGTCAAGAGTACATTAATGGCGTGGTTGCTTTTAGAAGAGCCACGAAAGGTGATATGTTGAAGAAGGAGATAAATTTTATGTCTTGTCCATGCATTGATTGCGGTAATTTGAAGATGTTTAACAACGCGCGCAAATAGAAGCGCACTTGATTGAAGGGTTTCACAAAAGGGTATACATGTTGGACGACCACGGTGAAGAGCGATTATTACACATGAAGTTAGTAATGACGGCACCGCCGAGGAAGTCAACGATCGCGGATGTGGATATCTTGCTTTTGATGAGGATATGTCACACGATGACAATCTGGATCGAGATGCTACGCGATGCGTAAGAGAACTACTGAGAGAGAGTTTTGTAAATTCGAGGGCTTAGGGAGGACTCGGTGAGACCTTTGTTCCTGGTTGCAAGCCGGAATATACAAGGTTGTCAACCGTGCTTGAACCGCTGAAATTGAAGACAAGCAATGGTTGGTTCGATAAGAGTTTCACGGCGTTGTTAGGTCTCTAGCGGACATCCTTAGGAGAAACGTGTTGCCCAAAGACCACCTATCAAGCAAAGAAGGTTATTTGTCCATTGGGAATGGAAGTAGAAAGAATACATGCATGTCAGAATGATTGTATCCTCTACTCAGTAAAGAGTATGCGAGACATGCATGTATGTCCTGTGTGCAAAGCATCCCGATACAAGCGTCGAGAATATTGCTAAGGTGAAGCAAGGACTCTCTGCTAAGATGTTGTGGTATCTCACTGTGATCCCACGTTTGAAGCGTTTATTTGCGAACGCAAAGGACTTAAGATTGCTGCGTTGGCACTTTCGAGGAGCGTAAGAGAGATGGAAAGCTAAGACACCTGCCGATTACGCCTAAAGGAGAAACTTCGATCGGAGCTTGAAGAGTTCGGTCGGAACCGAGGAACATAAGGTTAGGGTTGAGTACAGATGGAATGAATCCTTTCGGTAACATGAGCGGCCGACATAGCACTGGCCCGTGAATCTATGTATGTACAACATTCCTCCTTAGGCGTGTATGAAGCGGAAGTACATTTTGATGTCACTACTTATCCAAGGGTCAAGCAACACGGGAATGATATTGATGTGTACCTAGCACCATTCTTTGGAAGATCTTGTGACTTTGTGGAACGAAGGGTGCAGGTATGGGATGCGTACAAGCGAGAGAACTTCACTTTACGCGCCATGTTGTTCTCGCACCATCAATGATTTTCCCGCCCTTGGTAACTGTCGAAGCCGGTACAAAAGGAGCCAAAGCACATCGCCTTGCTTAGATGCTAGATGCTACAGAGAGTGTATGGTTTGAACAACTCAGAAAGCGTGTATATCGCCACCGTAGGTTCCTTCGAGAGTCACCCATACCGCAAGATGAAAAAACAATTCGACGGAAATAAGGAGAACGATTCAGCTCAAGGGCTTTTAGAGGGAAAGAGGTCTATGATATGGTTAAGGATATTGATGTTGTGCTTGGGAAGAGACGTAAATTAAGAACCCGTCAGAAGAACATCTGGAAGAAACAGTCAATTTTTTGGGACTTGCCTTATTGGGAGCACTTAGAAGTTCGCCAACGCATCGATGTCATGCACGAGAGAAGAATGTATGTGATAGCTTGATTGGTCTCTTCTTTGAACATTAGTGGCAAAACAAAGGATGGTGTTAACGCATGCGGCGTGACTTGGTTGATATGAACATAAGGACTGAGTTAGCACCGGAGAGACCGTCTGGAGACGAACGTACCTTCCCTAGCTTGCTACACTCTATCAAGGCGAGAGAAATGAAGCGTGTGCGAGCTTGCATGGAGTGAAAGTCCCATCTGGTTACTCCACTAACATTAAGAACCTTGTTTCTATGCAAGATTTGAAATTAATTGGTATGAAGTCTCATGATTGTCATGTCTTGATGACACAAATGCTTCTGTTGCAATTAGAAGTATCTTGCCGAACAAGGTCCGAGTGGCAATCTTGAGGTCGTGTTATTTTTCAACTCAATTGCTCGAAGATCATTGATCCCCAAGGACTAGATGCTCTGCGGGCGAGGTGGTGACCACTCTATGTCATCTTGAGATGTATTTCCCTCCGTCATTTTTCGATATCATGGTCCATCTCATTGTTCACCTTTGAGAGAGATAAAGATATCTTGACCTGTGTTCTTCGTCATATGTACCCGTTCGAGAGGTACATGGGAATTCTCAAGTCCTACGACGGAATCGATCTCGACCGGGGCAAGACATCATCGAAGGTTATGCAACCGAAGAGGTCATTGAGTTCTGCGTCGACTACATGGCTCGAGTGGAACCGATAGGTGTGCCTCTATCTCGCCATGAGGGGAGACTGGATGGTATCGGGACCATCGGAAGAAATCAATAACTCCCGATCTGGATACATACGCTCAAGCCCATTTCATGGTCTTGCAACACATGACCCAAGTGTCCCGTATATCGACGAGCACAAAGACATGGTGCGCCAATGTAATCGCACCGGTCGGAGGTTTGGATCACGAGAGAGCACAACCGCGGTTCAACGAATGGTTAAAGGTGCGAATCAGGGAGGTCATCAAGTGATGATCTGTTGCTATGGTTGCACGAGGGCCACAATTTACAATTGTCACATGGCAAGGATCGACATCAATGGGTACACATTTTATCTGGCACTCGGGATAGGAAGAGCACGATCGTATTAGCGGTGTCCGTGCATAGATGCATTGATGCCGATGGGATGAGGAGCTCCTACTATGGGCAAATAGGCGAGATATGGGAGCTCGACACGTGCTTTTCAAGATCCCCTATTTGGTGCCGTTGGGTCCATCTCGCCTGGTGAAGGTCGACAAATGCGGTGTCACTACCGTGGACCTCGAGCGTGTCGGATATAAAGACGAACCATTCGTCTTGGCTAACCAAGTTGTTCAAGTCTTCTATGTAACCGACCGGCAAATAAGAAGCGCCACGTAGTTCTTCATGGAAAAAGGAGGATTGTCGGAGTTGAGAATGTAGTGGACGAGGAAGAATACAATCAATTTGACGAGTTGCCTCCTTTGGAAGCGGCATTAGGCTCGAGGAAGAACCCGGTGAGGAAGCTAGCTATATCTTGGCGTCGATCATCACGAAGGCCTATATCTTAATTAAGAATTTACTCCAATGTAATTAATTTATTCCATAACATCATGTGTTATGGACTTGTAATCTCTCATATATTTTGATGTCAGCGTGAAATTGTCATGTGTTGATGTGTTATGGACTTGTCATATTTGATATTGATGTCAATGTGGACGACATTGTAATGTGGAGTATCAAAATTGTCATCATACTTGATTTCGAGTTGAGTTGAATTAGATATGAAATTTTGAAGTCAAATGTGTTATGAACTTGTTATGGACTTGTCATATTTGATATTAATGTCAATGTGTGGACGTACATTGTAATGTGGAGTATCAAAATTGGTTTCACTTGATTTGGAGTTGAGTTGAATTAGATATGAAATTTTGAAGTCAAATGTGTTATAAACTTGTCATCATACTTGTCACGGGTTAGAATTCATATGGACTTGTCATAATTGTCATCATACTTGTCTCAAAGAAGTTCACTCTGTTTTCTCGGGATATTTATGTCTCACCGAGTTCATTATGTTTTGTCGAGGATATCATAAATTGGCCTCGGGTTGTGGCTATCACGAGCGGTTTTATTATACAACCGTGCGTGGAAATAATATCCTGAGCGGCTCGAAATGAGAACCGCTCGTGATATTATACTGAGCAGTTCTCATTTCAACCGTCTGTGATATACTTTTTATAAGGCGGAAACGCTAGGTTTTCCTCTCACTTCTCACTTCCTCTCCGCGCCTTTACTCTCTGGCGCTCGTTACGCCTCCTCTAGGGTTTAGGGCTCGCCACCGCCGACCACGACCTCGGCACCGCCGCCCGACATTGGTGCCCCGACCTCTCCGCCGCGCCCCGACCTCGGGCGCCGACCTCGGTGCCGCCGCCCCGACCTCGGCGCCCGCTCACCTCCCAGTCAGAAGCCCAGCGTCGCCGCCTTGACCTCGGTGCCGCCCGACATTGGCGCCTCCGACCTCGACGCCGCCGTCCTCCTCCCGTGTCGGCCTCCTCCTCTGCAGAGCCTTCTCCCCGCCGTCCTCCTCCCGTGTCGACCTCCTCCCAGCTCCCTCCTCCCCGTGATCGGCCTCCTCCCAGACCTGGCCTCCCAGTTCTTGTGCGGCATCCTCTCTGTGAGTATTGCTCCTCTGTGGCGATTCGGTTGATCTTTGCATATATATATATATATATATATATATATATATATATATATATATATATATATTTGATGCTAGTTGCAAATTAATCGGTGGGCTTTGTTGACATGCTCGTGATGAACTCCGTCTTATCTTGAGATTGAATGTGATAGTTAGTTCATACTTGAGCTCTATTGTATTACTTACTCTTCGTCAATATGTTATCTTTGTTAATTGGTTACTTTCGGTTCAGCTCATAGTTCTATTGCAAATTGATCAGTTGTATTGACTAGTTTGTGATTCTTCTAGTAGTATGTATGAGCTCATTCAACTTTTCATTTGCCATCTTGATCTCTGTAGTCAACCTCTGTTTGACTGGAAGTTTAATCTGTTTTAGATTAATGAGTTGAGATCATTTGACAGTTAAGCAAAGTATTGTTTAGAGCTCATAGTTTGAATTTATATTATCATATTCATTTCATGAAGAGTATAGACAATAGGATTGAGATGGCAAAGACTTGTTCTTTAGCTACTCTCCTTCTGAGAGCACATAATATCATCAATTAATATGTTGGAATAGTGTCTGTGCACTGTGAGTTCTTTTCCGGCATCCTCTCTGTGAGTATTGCTCCTCTGTGGCAGTTCGGTTGATCTTTGCATATATATATATATATATATATATATATATATATATATATATATTTGCGTGCTAGTTGATACCTTGATCTCGTATTAGTTCGATTTTTGAGTCTAATATGAAGATATTGCAAATTGATCGGTGCGCTTTGTTGACATGCTCTGTGATGAACTCATCTTATAATGAGATTGAATGTGATAGTTAGTTCATACTTGAGCTCTATTGTATTACTTGCTCTTTGTCAATATGTTGTCTTGTTAATTGGTTACTTTCGGTTCAAACTCATAGTTCTATTGCAAATTGATCGCTTGTATTGACTAGTTTGTGATTCTTCTAGTAGTATGTATGAGCTCATTCAACTTTTCCTTAGAGAAGTAGGCTCGGGCAAAAGATTTGTATCACTAGTTTCTATCTATACAAAGATCACAAGAGAATTTGGTGGATTAAGGAGTGTTAGGAGTGTTAAAATAGAAGCTCGTGGATTAAGGAGTGTTAGGAATGTTAGTAGTGCAGATGAGCTCATTCAACTCTTCATTTGCCATCTTGATCTCTATAGTCAACCTCTGACTTCTTCCCGAGAGCAAGTAAGCGAGATGGCAAAGGGCCGTCTTCGCCGCCACACCACCGACGCCATGCAGATGGAAGAGGGCGCCGACGAGGCCGCCAACACCGACCCCTTGAGATGGAAGAAGCGCCGACGAGGCCACCAACACCGACCCCCGCAGATGGAAGAGGCGCCGACGAGGCCGCCGTCACCGTCGGCGATAATGACACGAAGCGAGATGGCAGAGGACAATCGAAAATGCCTACGGGCGGTGGTCATCACGGAGGTCGATGACTTTGGGGTCCCTCTCGAGTCCCAAGAGATCGTGGCGAGATTCCGGACCATCTGCGGGATACTTGGAAGGAGCAGGTCCTCATCACCACACCAAGGTGGAAGGACTGACGAAAGAAGCGAAGGCGCTACTGTGGACAGAACTTTCAGAGAAGTTCACTATTCCGAAGCACATGTGGCACGCGGCGACGGACGGCGATGCTCACGATGGGTAAATCGTGGAGGACCTTCAAGAGCATTCTTGTCACGGCACGTGAACACGGTCGACGCCTTCGCCCAAATATAGATTCTTGACGCGGAAGCATGGGACACCTTTGTGGCTATGAAAACATCGGCGAATTTAAGGAGCAAAGTGCGGCGCACAAAGCTCTCGGACACTGAAACACTCACCCAAGATAGACTCGGCACCGCTGGTTACGGTAAATACGAGGAATGGGGGCGGAGAAGGAGAACCCGTTTCGATGTCACAGACTCGCGTTCCCTAAAATTTGGTAAAAGCGAGGGCACAAGTCTCGTCTTGGGCAAAGCATCTCCTTCACAAACCCAGATCAGAAGTGTCCCAACGTGTGGTAAGTATATCGAACTACTAAGTTGTTAATAAGTCCATAACTTCATAGTGTCTATAATAACGTGATGACCTCTTGCGGCGTGACTTGATCGCCCAAGCTTCCCAAGGCTCCTTCCGTGCGAGCGAGGAGAAGGATATACTATCTACTGACCTTGGGAAACAAGGAGCACCGGGTGTCGCACGCGAGGCCTTGGGGTTAACGCCTTGGATTCATGGATTCGCGGACGACTACTACGTATAGGACTAGGAAGAGATCCAAGGCGAAAGCACGACAACCGGTTAGTACAGATGATTACTAACCAATTTCAAGTAGAGATGGCAAGCATTGCGAGTCAAATGGATATACTCATGAGCGGTGATGCAAGCCGCCCCGCTAATTTGGAAGACAGTCCTCCTCGGCGTCGGAGTAGCGTCGCGTCGCAAGATAATTGTGAACATGACGACGTCCGACACCGATAGACAACATCAAGGTAGCGTACATCTATGGAATGCACCAAAGATAGACCCTAACGACGCCTTAGCTAATTGCGATCGTTTTGTAGGAGCCGACGCTCTGAAGCTCCAAGTGAGGATGGATGGGTCCTTTGTATTGAGGCTGCTGCAGGGATGGTGTATCCATACGAGGAAGGGCGGTCTGACGGTGCCCACCGGTGCACTGTTACGCCAAGGTCAGTGGATATGGTACATGTCAATTTCGAGCCATCATTTGCCGACATTTGCCCGAACGAAGAGATCACAATACTAGGGATGCCGTCCTCTCTTTTATCCAAATGGCCCAAGAAGAACATCATACTCGAACCAAGGCGGTTGCGATCCGACACGACCATTCCTCTCCAACGGACCCTCGATGACTCCACCTCATGTTTAGCCTCAAAAGGCCACCTCTTCGATTCCCGTGGAGAAGACGCCAAGGAACGACAAAAGCGTGCCGACGATCGGTTCCCGAGTCGTCTCACAAAAGACGATGCCAATCGCTAAGGCCAAATCGAAATCAATGAAGCGTTAAAGCGCCTCCCAAGTCCGGAAGTCCGAGAAGTCCGGAAGTCCGCGATACGGGAAGTCCGCGATACCGGAAGTCCGCGATACTCGGAAGTCCGCGATACCCGGGAAATACATCATCGGAAAACCGTTGTGTTCCGGCGCAGTAATAATGAACGCTGGACATGCTTGTCAGGCTTTGCATGCCTGGTACTTGGACAAGACCCAAAAGAAGGGGTCCGATACTGGAATCACCGTCAGATACGAGGACAAGCATTTCTTCAACGGACGAGGTACTTCGTCGTGGGCTTCAATGATTTATTTGAACTATTCAACCTCGTTGGCCTCGACGTCTCACTTCTACGATGTTGGACACTGGTAAGGGCGAACAATCAAGTTCTACATTCATCTAATACCGATAAATATCACAACTCATTGCTTATGTATAGATACATGCGGCAAAACGTCCGGGAATGGAAAGAACGGTGGGTTTCTCGACCCACACGTGGTATCGTTGCAAACCATCCTACAAGACTCGCCCTTCGCCGAGAAATACATAACGAGGTCATTGCTTCTCAGAGGAACATGAAGTACATAGTGGTGCCCTACAACCGGGGTAAGTGTCACTACTTGCTATACAAATTTCATTTGTACATTATAACGAGTACGAACTTAGGTTTAATGACTATAGCGACATACATGAGTAGGTACCATTGGATCCTTTTAGTTATTATACCCAAGAGGAACCATGTGATATACCTTGATTCCCTAAACCGCAACAAGCACGACTTCAAAGACTCTAAGAGGAATACTCGAGAGGTATGCTCATTTCCTCCTTACATAACTCTATTGTAGTCTTCATTCGTTTGAAATGGCCGAGGATAACTTTTTGAATCATGTAGGTCGTTCATCAATTATGTTGCCAACTAACACATAGGATGGATTTTCCAAAGACGTGCTACAACACAATAATACTATATCATACTTCATAATAACGCGTCTCGAACCGACTATACCTATATATGTAATTCTATTTTTGCGGTGCCTTGAAAAAGATGATGAGTTATGTGCAATCTACGTGCGCTATCATATGCGCCTAATCCTTCTGACTAAGAAGAAGGATCCCGAGGTTTGTCAATCTCGAAATAATTATTTCCTAATTATAAATTTAAATATATATAGCTTACCACTTTACTCTTAATTGGTAGCGATTGTGTCTTGGATTTACAATGTGATTCACTCGTTGCGGAAGAGATCAAGGACATTCGAGGGAAGCTCTGCGCCTTTATCAACTCAGAAATCATTAACGACAACGGAGAGTTTCACTCTGTCGCCAACCCAGAGCATCACCCCACTAAAACCTCTCAACGCAAACAATTGTAATCTAGTTGTAACTATAGCGACAATACTTGAACAAATGCGATCTTTTGTAATTTATTTTGAGTAATGATCACTTTGAGTTGTCATGGCTGCTTGAATCATTATTGTGAAATCTTTGTTTTGTGATTGCTTGAATCATTTACGTGAATGCTTGTTTTCAGAGGGCATGGCTAGCAATTCCCGAGGCTAGCCAGAAAACAAAGAAATTGTGGCGGGGTAGAGCTATCACGACGGTTTTTGTTAAAACCGTCGTGAAGCAAGTATCACGAGCGGTTTCGATCGCAAACCGCTCGTGATAGGAGAATATCACGACGGTTCTATATAAAAGCCGTCGTGATAGTCACAAATCACGAGCGGTTTTATTTAGAACCGCTCGTGATATTCTCGAATCACGAGCGGTTTTCGGTTGAAACCGCTCGTGATATTTGACTTCGCTGAGCGGTTTTTAATAAAACCGCTCGTGATATTTCGTATCACGACGGTTTTGTACCGTGCGTGATAATATCTCGTTATCACGACCAACAAACATAGGCGGTTGGAAACCGTGCGTGATGACGGTTCCGAACCGTCTGTGATGTCGGTTCCTGTAGTAGTGAATAATTATTACCTGGATGTCATCGACGGAAAAATCTGTCATCACCTATTGTGGTAGGGTTAGGGTTGGACGCGCAGCTACTCGGATGTTTGGGAGGGCGGAAGCGACAAAGAGAGGCGAGGGCTTCCAACTGACTTGGGAGTTGCAATTCCCTAATCCTTTCCTCAAAGGTCTCTATCTGCTTTTGCTCGGATGCACGAATCTCCAATCTGAAGGATTGAGTGACCTCCTGTCTAATTTTTTGATGACCTCTGTCTCGATTTTTTCAAAGTGAGCTCATCTCGAGGGATGCACGAAGATCCTCTCGTAGCTTTGCATCGTGCTCGGCTTTTGGTCTCTTCCTACTCGATGCGATCCGAGTCCGCTTGGAACCATTGTTCCCATGTAACAAAACACCAGCGCCTCTCGTGCGAATTCGGATGCTCACTTGTTTCCTAGGGCCGCAGAGAGTATATCTTCTCCCTATCTCACTCGAATGAGCCTTGGGAAGATTGTGCACTCGGCGTTATCGCAATATAGCCCGACATGTCATTTCACTTCCTATGAAGTTATGGAGTAATTACAAACAAGGTAGTTCGATATCTTACGGTATTTGGGACACTTCACGGTCTTCGAGGTTTGGAAAGTACACTTCAGAGGCCCAATACATAACCTCGCAAATAACCACTATCGAGCGCATATCGCTTATCTCGGAAATAGCAGGAGAGATTCAAATTGCTTGCCTCGCTGTTCTGATCCCTCCATATCGGGCTTTACCCGCATACCCCGTGCCGAGTCGTGGGGGTGCTTGTTTTTTGCTTGAGGGCCGTAGCGCCGTGACTTTCACTCTTAAATTCATCTGCTGCCTTCTTCGCCACAAACTCGGCCCAGACTCTTCCAACAATAGATACTTGTGGAAGGGCGGCAGATCCTTCTCCACGTAGTTCTTGACAAGCGTGCTCTTGAAGTTCTTCCACGCTTTGCACGCTTGTAGCAACGCGTGTCGTCGCCGGAGTCCGTGTGTTCTGGGATCTTGAACGATGCGAGAATTTCCGCCAAAGACGTTATTTTTCGATGGTCCGCACCACCTTCCACAAATCGAGGTGATCTTGACCCGTTCCGTGCAACTATTCCGACCATTCTCCGGAATGCAAACGCCGCTCGGCGAGGATTGATAGGGTCCTGCATCGATCGACTCCGTGATGGTAAATCGGCCCGTGGGCCTTTTCGATATTCCTCTTCTTCTACCGCAGTTGGATATTGTTCCAAAGGATGGTGCATCATCAGAAACATGAGGCGGCGATGACTCAGAATGAGCGGAAGACATCTTCACAAGAAATAGAACATCATGTGAACAAATGAAATCGAGATAAAGCTAAGATTTAACATTTTGATATTGCTATCGATGTAGAGTAAGCATTCCAATTAGAGCTCAAGTACAAACCCGATTATCAAAACAATTTCAAGAAAAGACTATTATCATCACAGAGCATTCATCTCAAGCCCACCACACTACATTGCAATATATTTTGAAGAAAGATCAAAACAAATACCATATGAATAATCGACTAGAACAAATACAAATTCCTAAACGAGTACAATTATCATGAAGGACCATGACAGATTATGATAGAAATAGTTAGGGAAAGGCGTGGGGGTTAAGCAACTCGGCATTGGTTACCTTTGGGCATCGAGGAGAAGGACGAGCAGGGAGCAGTACCGGAGCAGCAGGGCGGTGTCGAAGGGGAGGCGCGCCAGGCTCGGGGGAGGGGAGGAGGCGGCGGGCTCGGGCAGGAGGCGCGGTGGGCTCGGGGAGGCGCGCCGGGCTATAGGAGGAGGCTCAGGGGGAGGCGCGCCGGGCTGGAGGAGGAGGCGGCGTCGACAGGATCGGGGGAGGAGTCACGCCGGGCTCGAGGAGGCGGCGTCGAGGACGGCGGCGACGGGCTCGGGGGAGGAGGGAGCGAGAGGAGTTGAGAAACTTAATCGTTTGAGAGTGGCGGGCGTGGCAAACCCTAGCTAGAGTCCTAATGTAAATAGATGGACATCACAGACGGTTCTAAATTAGAACCGCCTCATATATACTATGATGCACGGTTCTAAGTTAGAATAAATCGTGATATGTGATGTATCACAGACAGTTTTAATAAACAACCGTCTGTGATATGTGATGTATCACAGACGGTTCTCACTTAGAACCGTCTGTGATGTTTCACAGATGGTTCTTGTTGAAAACCGTCTGTGATATGTAGTATTATCACGCAGGCGGTTATTAACAAGAACCGCTCGTGAAGTATCACGATGGTTTTCAACATGAACCGCTCGTGATATTACCTCTTCCTGCAGCGGTTTTAGCTCACCAAGAAGACAGAGCGGTTTCTAAACCAAAAGCGCTCGTGATTGAATGTAATCTGAGCGGTTTTGGTCAACTATACGTGATGAGGTGTCCAAGATAGCCTTTTGTAGTAATCGAGTGTTGTTTTGACCGCTAAATTTTATTACCATATATTCAAAAATGTTACAAAGTGTAATATTGTAGAATTGTTTTATGACAAAATTTACTCATAGCATATTTGTATATCCAAATTACATATTCTAGACAATATATTTGGTCAAATTTAATACATTTTGACTGTCCATATTCCAGGCGGCATTTAAAAAACCCAGAGGGGGTAATTCCTTTTTGAGAGACTATTACTCCCTCCAATCACACAAAACTCAACTTTGACCACTAATTTCTGTTGTAATATAGTTATAACACCTAATAAAATTTTAATATCATGAAAATACTTTTCGAGACAAATCTATACATGTGATTTTCATGCATGTAATCTAAATATTTAAAAATATATCGATAACCAAAGTTTTAAAAGTTTGACTGCGTGTATTTAAAAATGATATGTATTTATGATTTAGGGAGTATAAACCAACTGCACCATTGACATGAGTGCAAATAGCAAATCGAGAGGCAATCATGCCGCAAATGATCTCACCAAGAACATAGAAACGACATGTATTTGTGACTAGAGGGAGTATAAACCAACTGCGCCATTGGCATGATCGCAAATAGCAAGTAGAGAGGCAATCATGCTGTAGACGATCTCACCAAGAAGATCCTTAAAGATTGGAGAAGTACCGATCCAATGACGCCTAGGATATAGCCTAATTATTATGCCGCTCTCTCAACCCTTTCCTGCATACACTTGGTAGACGAAATTCAATTTAGGATAGACGCTGGCTACCCGATATCAACGTAAGTCACCATAAGAATTTTGTTTCTTGATGCTAGCTAGCCTCTCATATATTGGTGATGAGATCGATTCTCTCTTCTACATTGCTGCATGAGGCTAATGTCGAAGTTCAATATAACACCTCAGTCCAACAACGAGCCCGTAATGTCACCACTACACTTTTCACTCTAAATTTGAACCATAATTAGTTACTATTACCACAATCATATCCGTAATTAATACCTTACAACAAGCTATCCTACAACAAGTATATCAAGATAGCATAAATAAGCATAAACATTCCCACATAACTTGGGACCATGCGCTCGAGAATGCCTGGAACTATGCGCCTAGGAGCATTGACTAGCAACATTACTATTAAATAAATCATTATCATAATTCATCATTACCACGCGCATTAATACTACTCATGATCCACACAACTTCCATAGGGTATCCAATGTCCACTAATCAAGTTCCAAATAGATAAACTAATTCTCTAAGATATATAATTGAAGTAATCAAATAGTGATGTATTCATGGTTGATAGCATGTGATGTGTAGGTGTCACTCCCATCCCATGCATGTCGCCTTCAATGATCACCTAAAAACAACAACAAAATCAAGGATGAGTCCAAGACTCAACAAGTACATAATAGAACAATAAACATACACATATAAATCACATCATTCATGTATTTCATCATCAACATATTTTCTTTTCATTATTCTAATGCAATTGTACACTACATGCTCATTTGCTCATCACATAGCTTATACCAGTATATCTTGAGTGCACCCATCCATGTTCACCCTATCATATACTTGTCCTCCTCGGACCGGGGATCTCTCCACTATCGTGGAGGTCTACCAAAGTAGGTCTTATATGCCCACCTGAGATGGATCTTTCTCTTTCATGATATGAATGTGCACATGATGCAAATGCAATTGTTCCATTGTGCATTAACATGTCCCATCATCATCATATTACCAACATTATCATATCATCATTGTCATTGTCATATCACAATCATCATCATCATATAGACATTGTAATAAGAATAAATAAAACATAAATATATCATGTCAAATTAATCATTAAAGATAAAGTGACCCACAAACCGATGTCTTTCGCTTTATATCGCACTTGACTTTTAGCCACGAAAAATGGAACGATGCGAAGACAGCACCCAACACGAAGCAACATCCCTTGGACAAAGCTAATACTCACCTTAAAAACATGAAACAATAGTATAAGAGCATAAAGGAAATTGACATCGCTCCTACGCACAAACTCGACATAATTAACCCCTCTTCACCGGACAAACCACCCGCTGTCCCAGTGATCAAATAGACATAACTTCTAATTTCAGAATCCAAACATAGCAAACCATATGAGTTCTGGAATTTGCACAAAATTTTCTACACTTTCATAGTTATGCAAATTTCCTGATTAAGCCATCTAGTCCCTAGATTTCAACACCAAATGTCAGTCTGTTGCGTTACTGAACAACAGGCTTATCAATTTCGTATCTTTTTTCTACAACATAAAAAGTGGCAAAACAAACCACTTATGGAAACTATAGGAAATTCCCTAACGTTTCCAAGTTATGACTATAATTTAATTCGACCATCTACTATACGTAATAAGATAAACAACACGCTTGCTACTAATGACAATGGAATCTTGACAACAAGGTTCTCGATGCCATAACGTTTACATCCTCATCCAAACCGATGTTCTTACACTCTATGGAAAGCTTGAACAACAACCTACATTATTCATAATATAGCAAAGCTAAAAAAAAACAAGAAGCAGATACCCTAAAACCTCATCACAAGACTGAGCAGCGCACTAGATCAAAACATGGAAATAATCAACCCACCTATCTCTAAATACCACGCCCCCAAACACCCCGAGAAGCCCATCCCAAAAGCACATGTGACTGGTAGTAGTGTAGTACTACCCAAGCACAAAAGCACTACGCGTGGCTGACTCGATCACAGTTCAGTGCACGATCGATCAATGGATTCCAAGTTTGCCTTGTTCCTTGCCCTAAACCTCCTCTTCGCTGTAGCCATGCACGGCTGCGAACCCTACTGCTCCGGGCAGTAGCCAGTGGTCTTGACACCACCGGTGTCTGTTCTGATGTCGTGCTATGGACGACACTAGGGCTCGAAACGAGCCGAGTCGAGCCGGCTCGCTCAAGCTCGGCTAAAACATTGGCTCAGCTCGGCTCATTTCGGGAACGAGCCAGAAGCTTAGCTTGACTTAGTAGTAGGCTCGAGCTGGCTCGCGAATCCTCACGAGCGCCAACCACTTGGATGATTTCTAGCGGATCAACACAGTTTTCTTGGGCATTGAGAGTTCCATGATGTAGCGGCCCCACTTGTCATTGCCAAAAAAACAGAGGCAACTCTTGGGAGGTTGCCGGCGGCGATTTCTGCGTTGTCATTTCACATTAAAGAACTAGGGAGTGAAGGGGGACCTAGGGGAGTGGTTGATGGTGGTGGGGGATCACCGGAGTTTTGCCGACGGCATGAGCAAGAGCGGCAGCCATGGTGGTCAACAGTGGGGAAGCGTTAGTGCGCTTGGGAAATTGGTGGAGGAAAACATTTATGAGTAAAGGGAACCCATTTTGGGGATTTCTTGGTCGGAGATTCACTGGAGTGGATCGACGCCGAGACCCGAGGCGGCGAAGGAGGTCATTCGTGGTGGCTCTGGTGAAGCAGCAATATGCAATTGAGGAGGGGAACATGTTCAAGGGATAGTTAGGATTCTATGGGAACGAGTAATCGGATAATGAGTCACTGGTGATGGCCTTTGGCTTTGGCGGGGCTCAGCTGAAGCTGGAGAAGATGAAGGTGTCTCAGCAGACTTGGAGCATGGGAACTAGAAATGGAAGTATAGGGAAGGAGCGGGGAGTGGTTTGGGTGCTTGAGCTTATCTGGGGAGGGGAAGGACAGGGGTGCTACTATTGCGGAAGGAGGGGCAGCGAAAGAGGACGGGGTATGGGTCGACAAAGGGGCGAGGGGGGGAGTCTTTGCGGAAGGGGGGGGACGACAGAGGAGGATGTGGTGGCGGATGGAGGAGGGGGCAACGGTGGAGGACGGGTGGGACTCGATTTGGATTGGGAGGCAGAGGCAGTGTGTGTCTAGCACTCTAGCTCTAGGGTTCACTCGTGCGCCTCAATGTCTGTGGGGCTTTGCTGGGCCGACAAGCAGCCCACGAGTTGAACAAACTTCGCGAGCGGCTCTGGTTCGGCTCGAAAATGTTGCGAGCTAGAGAAGAGACTTGGCTTTTCTTAAGAACATCACGAGCCTGAGCCGAGCAGGCGCAAGCTTGGTCCAAACCGATCTGGCTCGCGAGCGTCGAGCTTTTTTTCCAGCCCTAGACGACCCTATCCGACCGACGCCTTGAAGCTGAGGGTGTGTTTGAACGTGTTGAATGGGCTGCACGGTGTTGTGCCAAGATCGGCATGCCGGAGTACGAGGAGTGATGCCCGTTGCTGCTGTTAGAATTGGGCCTATGCAACAAAGGCACGTTCATTCCTAAATTTCAAAGCATGTATAGTTTAGTCCTATATTGTTTAGGCAAGTGGGAGGAGAGCAATATAAAAGGAGTCCTTACTACCACATGAGACATGTGATACATGACATTGGGTGCGTGAGAAGGACTTTGGCTAAACACACACGTGAGCACACGTACGCGTATTGGCGGATTTTTGCGTGAAAATCGTGTGACTTGTGACGTACGACCACGCCGTGCCGTAGAGCTGTTCCTGGCACATAAAATCTAACTTTTATTTTGCATGAATCATGCAATCATCTCTCTCTTAATTCTGTTTGAATGTGAATTCAAATATCTGGATTAATTCAGTTTAATTATGCTAATGGGGTCAGTTACTGGAGAGTAATTCACACATCCATAAATGGCCTGGACACATCCAGGCTAGGAGAACAGAATTCCTCCATTCCTTTCTGACATCATCTTCCTCCTCCTCCGATGAGCAATGCTGGAGTGTTGAGTCGCTGAACTTCACCGGCCTTTCTTTTCGGCGTACACCGAGAAGGAAGGAGAGCGGGATCTCCGAACCATTGCTGCAGAGAACACCTACACGGGGCAGCAATAAAGTTCGATAGCGATTCAAGACGACCACTCGCTTATTTGCTTTATCTATATTCTCGCATTGCATCGAGCTTGTGCTACTTCCTTTTCTTCATCAAGCCTAACAGTACGTGTTCGTATGACTGATCGACTCTATTATATTCTATTTTTGAGTACATTTCAAAGTACAATATGTTCTCTACTGTTAATATCGATTTATGTATCTATAGTTATTTGCGATGTTTACCTCATAATAAAATATAGAATTAAAATATTACACATATTACCAACAACCGTAGGTTCCGGTCGACCTCGACGCCGCCGTCTGCCTCTGCACCGATGTTAGGGCCAACGTTCTCGGCATTCGTCTCAACGTGGCCGTCGACATCAAGCTCCTTCTGAACCTCTGCGGCAAGGAGTGTCCATCCGACTTCACTTGCCCGTCTAATTAATTAAGTTGTTGGCCGTTAAGCACTTGTTAAATTTGTCAGTGTGCATGCATGCATCTACATTACACGTCGATCTCGCGTTCGTTCGCGCCCGTGGACATGGACGGGTCACAACTCACAGGACAAACATTTTTACAGTTCGCGCCCGTGGACGTTCGCTGCCTTGGTCCATCATGTCGACCGATCGAGCTCGATTGCTGCACAAAGCTCATAATTAATCCCGAGTGTTTCCTATAAGAAGCTCGGGATAAATATAAGCACTCGGGAAATAAACTATTTTTGGTAGTGCGTGTTGCGTTTCTGCTACAAGTCCAAGTACTCACACCAAGTGAAGTATATTTTTAAAGGTCCGTCTATGCAAGATTCGATTGTTTTTTCAACCAAAAATAGTGAAATTTTAGTTCACTTACAATTTCATTATACATAAATTACAGTAACTTTTGTTCTTTGTTGTTGTAATTATTCTTGAAAGTCTTAATAACTCATATTTCCATCACATGATTCAAAACCTGACATATGATTTGAGAGATTGAGAAAAAAAAGGAAAAAACAAAGACAAAAAAAATAAAATTCTATACCAACAAAATACGACAATGTGGTGAGCCTATTTTGCTCCAAAGAAAAAAAATTATAATAAATTCGGACCCAATTCATCATATGAGAATAATTGTAAATCGCAAACCATATCTCGGACAGATGAAAATTCGACTATTTAGAGAAAAGAAAACAGTCAAATGTTGTTTAGCAAAACCGCTTTTGAAACTAGTACTGATATACCTCCGTTTTGCTCGTTAGCGAACAGACGTGAAAAAAAAAGGAACATGCCAAGAATTATGCAAAATTGCTTCGGATCAACTATTTGTCATGATACGTCTCACATGCTACCAGCTGGGACTATATTCGTGTAGTTCATCCTATATCAAATCCCTTGTAGTATAATGCACGTACTATATTATATGAGCTAATAGATCCGTATCTTAAAACGTGCATATTTAAATATTTGTAGAATGTACTGTATAATGTATACCATATGATCATGATGTGAAAATTCTCGATCGATCTGAAGCCTGCTCGCTCGATCGGCGTCGAGCGTGGAGGGAAACCGACCAATTTAATTTCCTCCTCAAGATCAGCTTCGGTGGCCATGCCCATATCTCCTTGCCCCCAGTGCATCGATCGGTAAAAGTCCAAGTGCTCACGAGCCACTTGTATTTAGTAACCTGAGGGATTGAGTGGTGGTATTCCAATGGTGAACTCCTTTTCTTCGTTGCCGAGCACGACTCTCGGCACTACTAGCTCTGCAGCTCTTTTCTTTTAAAAAAAAAACAGATTGCATTATGTACGCAGAGTACTACTACTAGCTCTGCAGCCTCTGCCACACTTGTAGACTATCAATCGTCAATGGCGTCCAAACTTGCCCTCAACCTCCTACTCTTAAATCGTTGCCATGCACGGCGACCCACTCTGAGCCCTCTTGCTCGGACAGTCTCTTAAAGATATAATTCTATTTCATATCATCAACTGACTGAAGATAGAGTCCTTTAGCATATGTTTTGTCTATCCCTTGTCGAATTGTACGGACAACGTGAGGAGCTTTGTTCTCCCAATCCAATACGAGATAGACACGGTTGGTTATTCTCCTGGTCCAATACGAGATGGACACAGTTGAGAATTGTAAGTTAAATATGTAATATGTAAGCATTGTTGCTATAAATGCAGAGAGAACCGATTAGGTTCCTTGCGGCCAATAATCCTTACATAGTATCAGGGCAAGGAAAGACGCAATGTTGACTTCGCCATCTCTGTCTTCCGCTACCTTCTCTGCCAACACCTCAACCTTGTCTGGAACTCTTCTGCTTTCCATGCCGACAACACATCCGATACCTATCAAGCTAGGCCGAGATAACTACTTGCTATGGAGGGAACAATTCCTTCCCTACTTGAGAAGCTATCATCTGCTTGGGTACATCGACGGCACCACAGAGTGTCCCACAAGGATGATTTCGACAATGATCGGGTCAGAGCGACTCAAGTCTCTAATCCGGCTTACGACTGGTTTCACCAGATCCGTGGTCCTCAGCGCCATCTTCTCGTCTCTTTCGAAGAATACTTGGCGCACATCATGACCATGACCATTTGACGTGAGGCATGGCTTGCATTGAGCGAATTTTGCATCCAAACCACGAGCGCCAGATGGTACAGATCCAGATGTAGCTTGCGATCCGAAGAAGACAGATCTTTCACCTCCGACTATTTCAAACAGATGAAGAATCTCGCGAACACCACGCTCCGCCATAGGTATGCCATTAATAGAAGATGAGATTATTTCATATGTGCTTTTAGGTCTCAGATCGGACTATGATTCACGGGTCACTTCCTCACCACACGATCGAAGGTCTAACCCTAGATGATGTGTACGCTCACCTCTTGAGCTATGAGCTTCTCGGACTATGGTTCACTGGTCACTTCCCTCACCACACGATCAAGTCTAACCTTAGATGATGTGTACGCTCATCTCTTGAGCTATGAGCTTCAGGTTGAGTAGAACAACATGGATCTACAAACTGGTGTGTCTGGATCCTCGGCAAATTTCACTGGGCGCAAACAAGGTCAAGGCAATTTCTCCAATAACAATCAAGGAGGTAATCAAAGGGAAGAGGACATAGCCGTGCCCGAGGCAATCAAAATCGGAGAGGATACTACAACAACAATTCTCAAAATCGTGGTGGCTACAACAATAACTCCAGTGGGCATGACTCATGACCCACATGTCAGATTTGTGGCAAGAACAACCACAATGCTGCTAAGTGCTACCATCGCTTTGATCATTCATATCAAGTCGATGAAGGACAGTCTGGTTCAATGGCAGCTATGACTTCCTCATATCAGGTTGATCTCGACTAGTATACAGACAATGGCGCAACATATCATATCACAAGTGATCTTGATCAACTCACGGTACGAGAAAAGTACCATGGTGGAGATCAGGTTCAGGTCGGCAATGGATTAGGTTAGAATATCTCTCATATTGGTCATTGCTCTATTAATACTATTGCCAATTCTTTAGCTCTTAGAGATGGCCTTCATGTGCCTCACATCTCAAAGAATCTTGTATCTGTGCATGTATAGACTTACTAACGACAATAATGTCTTTGTTGAATTTCACCCTGATTACTTTGTTGTCAAGGATCAGTGTTAGACCATGTGGTTAGGTCTAGTATATTTTAGCTAATGAATAATTGATATTGTTGGGTACCAATGTTATTTGAGGCGTGTGATGTGTGTGTGGAATTATATCGGTCAAGTTAGGAAGAACTTACGCTGGAAAAATATGTTGTGTAGGTTGCAAGGTTAGTCCCTAGTCCACATGATTCAAAACCTAACATATGCTTTGAGAGATTGAGGAAAAAAAAAGGAAAATAACAAAGACAAAAAAATAAAATTCTATACCAACAAAATACGACAATGTGGTGAGCCTATTTTGTTCCAAAGAAAAAATCATAATAAATTTGAACCCAATTCATCATATGAGAGTAAATGTAAATCTCAAACCATGTTGAACGGATGAAAATTCGACTATTTAGAGAAAAGAAAACGGTCGAATGTTGTTTAGCAAAACCGCTTTTGAAACTAGTACTGATATACCTCCGTTTTGCTCGTTAGCGAACAGACGTGACAAAAAAAAAGGAACATGCCAAGAATCATGCAAAATTGTTTGGGATCAACAATTTGTCATGATACGTCGTCACATGCTACCAGCTGGGACTATATTCGTAGAGTTCATCCTATATCAATTCCTTTGTAGTATAAAGCACGTACTATATTATATGAGCTAACAGATCCGTATCGTAAAACGTGCATATTTAAATATTTGTAGAATGTACTGTATAATGTATACCATATGCGCTAGTGGATCAATTCCATATCTTAGTAACGTGCACATATACATATATAATACTATAGTGATCGCATCGTAACATCGTGTGAACTAATTAAGCTAGGTAATCAAACTCGAATGGCAGGCGTCTCTACTCCAATTAATACACTGTAAATTAAGTCAACCTGATAAACCGGTCACAAAGACTGAAAAGAGAGGAGTTGAATTTACAGCTTAATTACGTGGTAGAGCTCATGTAAAAGGATACCTCAATATTTTTAAAATGCAAAATTATACGCGTCTCTAGCTTTCAAAAGCAAATTGATGACAAGGGTGAACGCTCTCTTAATTATAGCGTAAAAAGAACATGTCTTGGCCAAATTAATCAACCAGCCCATGATAATTCCTCGCAAAAATCTTGTCCCATTTCTCATGAACAACTGGCGCATCTCAAGGACAACCAAGCAAGCAGCCTTGCATCAGATTCAGGCCGCTCGAATCACGCATGGGTATGATCAGTTGATCATGCATGAATCACTCGGCTATAAATACCACTCCAAACACCAGGAGGAAACCATCCCAAAGCCAAAGCACTACTACTCAAGCACAACGTACGTACGTACTTGGCTCGGTAGATCAAACTTCTGTAAACGATCAAATGGCATCCAAAGTTTCCCAGCTCTTTGCCCTAAGCCTCCTGCTCTTTGCCGTCGCCGTGCACGGCTGCGAACCCTACTGCTCCGGCCAACCGGCCGTCCTGCCGCCACCGGTTCCGACACCGTACCATGGACAACACTGCCCGATCGACGCCTTGAAGCTGAGGGTGTGCGCGAACGTGCTGAACGGCGTCAAGATCGGTGTGCCGAACTACGGGGAGTGCTGCCCGCTGCTGCAAGGGCTCGTCGACCCAGACGCCGCCGTCTGCCTCTGCACCGCCGTCAGGGCCAACGTCCTCGGCATTCACCTCGACGTGGCCATCGACATCAACCTCGTCCTCAACGGCTGCGGCAAGCAGTGCCCATCCGGCTTCACCTGCCCCGCTTAGTGTTACTATTAAGTTGCTGTTAGGCACGCGCGCTTAATTTAATTTGTCATGCACACTGCATGTCAGGTAATGTACGTCGATCTAGCGCTCCTATGTTTAATTGCATGCAACGACTAGCTAGCTATGTCTTCATAGGCTGGCGGTTGCATGATTGAATAAGTAATTTGTTATTTCCGTCATTCATGTTGATCCCTGTCTTGGTCTAGCAGTAACTACTAGGTTAATTTATCCGGATCTGGAGCTGTACCGTCTTGAATTGTTGTAACGACGATATCACAAAACGTAATGAGCGATTTATCATTAGTTAACTTTTTCTCCATCATCTCTGACGATCATGATGTGAAACTTCTCGATCGATCCGAAGCCTGCTCGCCGATCGGCGCCGAGCGTGAGGAAACCGACCAATTTAATTTCCGATTTTTTAAATAATCTATTTTTATTTAAAAATACAGAAATAATACCGCTTAATTTTTATTTACAGAAATAATCTCGTGTCGCCAGACGGTTATGAAGTCCGAAAGTCGCCCAACCGGCGCGACACATATTGAAGTCGCCCAATGGAACAATGATTATAGCGTTAGTCGCCAAACGGATGTGCGAGTTTTGGGCGTCGTGCGTTGGTTGGGCGACTTAGTTTAAGTCGCCCAACCAAGGCGATTTTAGCTCCTACACCGAATTATGCCAATCCAATAGGAACAATTGTGTTAAAATATATATTACAATTTTTAGGTATTGTATTTAGCAAATCGTATTATATGATGTTATTTACAAAAAAGATATCGATGTGGTGACAACGTTGGTTGGTGCATTTGTTATTTTCAGAGAATATGAAGGGTACGTAAATTTGTCGACTCGCAATAACATTTTTGATCGTCAGATATTATTGTAGTGCGCTAAATTTCAGAGAATTTTGTGAGGACGATTGAGATAGTAATGAGTGGTAAGTTGAAAGGCAAGTGATATTACGATACGTGAGGGAGTCTCTCCTCGATGAAGTTATGAAGATGCCGAGAACGCCGTTTTTTTCTCGGGATTCCACTAAAAGAGGAATACTTGCAATATAGGCTTGCTTTGATGGCTTAGCGGAGACACGAACGAGAAGTACATTAAAGTCCGCGACGAAGCACATTACACGCTACAATTAGTTCCACAACATACTAGTTCCACAATTGCTTACAAGAACCAAAGTATCGATCAAGTACATGTTACAACATACTAGCGCTTGTAATACAAGTTCCTACGTGTATTACGCGCCTTGCAAGTTCTCGACAAGTGTGCCCTTCTCGGCGGTAGCGGCTACAACGTCTACCCGCCACAGCAGCTTCCCTTCGTCCATATCGTTATTTAATGCGACGACTCGCGACGGCCCTTCCCCCTTTCAACAGTGTCTAGATCCGAATCCAAGTCATATTTGCAGATCCAACGTGGCTTTTTGCCGAAAGTGCCAAATTTCGCACTCGGCAAAGGCTTTTGCCGAAAGTGCCGTCGCGGGCACTCGACAAAGATTTGACGCTGTCGACCGACGGCCGACGCCGTCTATTTTTTTTTTTTGCCGAAAGTGCCACAGCCCGGCACTCGCAAAGCGTGTTTTTATTTTTTAAATTTTTTGCCGAGTGCAATGGGAATTGCACTCGCAAAGCGTGTTTTTATTTTTTAAAATTTTTTTGCCGAGTGCAATGGGCATTGCACTCGCAAAGCGTTTTTTTTTTTTTTTTTTTTTGCCGAAAGTGCAATGGTCATTGCACTCCAAGAAAGCGTGTTTTATTTTTTTAAAATTTTTTTGCCGAGTGCAATGGTCATTGCACTCGCAAAGCCACCTCTAAAATTCCTTTTTTTTTGGTTTTTGCTTTTCCATTTAAACAACAATGCATATATATATAATAGAAACCACAATTCAACAGAATAAATTACAAACCACATTTATATATTACAAACGACCAAATTTGTCCGAAATCCACAATTTATTACAAACCACAAGTTCATAGTCCACAAGTTCACAAGTTCGATACATAGAAACTAGTCCGCAAGCGGCTCACGGCGATCGCGGCTTCAACAGGCGATCCCGGCGATCGTCCAAAAGCGGATGGTCTGACTTGCGATGCGAGGCGACCCTCCGACCTGGTTCGACGCCGCCCGATGTCCATTGCGACAAAAAGAAGATATTGCACGGAGTGACAAGATAAAATGTAAGGAGTTTAAAGAAAAGTTGAAAATTTAAGAAGACTCTCGCACTGGGGACGCTTCCAAAACTCAAGAAGAAAAACGTCGCACGAAGGTCGACAACCACATTTCCAGACGAAGGCCGCCACATCAACTAACCCGCACGAAGGCCCACACATCAACAAATCCGCACGAAGGCCATCTCTAGGTTTGACACTAAGCATGAGCACGTAAAGTAAAACATACTCACCGAGTAGGCGTGGTGGTGGGCGTGGTGCAAGCAGTGTAGTGGGATCGCCAACCTTGTTGCTCCCAAGTTGTTGCACGAACTCGAGCAAACCTTCTTCTTTGGGCCTCAACAACTTGTAGCCTCGACGCGGCCTCCCGCTCGGCCCGCTCAACCGCCCAGCTCAACTTCGGGCCTCTGCTTTGGGCCCGGTTGTTGACTCGACTCGCAACATTTGACCCCAATGTTTCAATATTGCAGAGCTAAGGAACGAAAAGTCAAAGAACGATTTAATGAAACTGGAATACTTACTCGAGTGCCGCCATCGTTGTCGGCCGTTGGCTTATGGGCACGCTAGAGCTCGTGCTCGCCGCCGAGGCGGTTCGGAGGAGGAGTAGAGCCCGTGTTGAGGACGCCGCCGCCAAGCCGTAACCGCCCATGCTTCTTGCCTTCCCCACCCGCATCACGATCTCAGATCAAGGCGCCTCGGTCCTCGGATCGTAGGTCGCCCAGATCGACCTTGCCGCCTCCGTGTAAGAAGTGAGGCGGTGTGGACGCTGGAGTTGGTGTACGCCCTGGCCCGTGATCCGGTTGTACTCGATGTTGACCTTGCCGCCCATGTGGGCCGAGCAACGCCGTGAGTTGGCCAATTGGCTGGCCACCGCGCGCCGATCGCGAGAAAGACAACAACATGTGGTTAGAAATCATGCACTGAGCGCGGCTAGATTAGACAAATGGTGCAGACTTACATATGTCTTTGCATACTTGCCGAGGCCGGCGCCGCCTCGATGGTGAGGGGCACTGCATCGGCCGCTGGTCGCTTTTCCCGGTGCTCCTTCGCCGGTCGCCCGACCATTTTTCCACTATAGCACCAAAGAATCGGGGTGGGTGGCGCACCAGCTTGGAATCGCCACAAGCCATCAAGATCAAATTAGGCATAGTTAATCTCAAAATAAATCAACAGAGATGTTTTCTATTTACCAGAGGTCTTGCTCCTTGTCGTAATCTCGCCTCTCCTCTTTGTGTTTTCTTGATTCTTCTATTACGGTAGTGGCGTTGTAGTCAACGTATACCGAGGCGGCCTCGAATACAAGTCCGAGACACGCCTTTTACAGAAGCGTAAGCCACCGACACGCCTTGCCTCTGCCCTACTGCATCTCAAGAAGTCCTGCATAAAGACACGAGGTATCCATTATTTTATTTGAAGAATGTCCAATGAATGCAATGAATTGAGGCTTACCCACAACTCGAAATCACCCGATCCGCCAAGTTTCGTGCGGAGCATCGGTGGCGACGAGGGCGAGTGGTCGAACGAGGGTACCTCCGGGTCCTCATCCTCGACGCCCACACCAAAGCCGTGGAAGTGTTCCCGCACGTAAGTCCTGTGATCCCATTGACATTGCGAGCGGGACCCCTCGTCCATAAGCATCCGCCTCGCACAAGTGATCCCATTGACATTAGCTCTTATTATGATTTTTCAACATATCAAATGAAGAACATATGAAGTTACTTACTTATCCCCCGGGTGCAATCGATGGGCGGCGTCGGTGCAATCGGTCGCCGAGCTGGCCGACCTCGCAAGTAGGGTTTCGAGGCGATTGAGGAAGTCGAACCCTCCCCCCTCCTCGGACGTGCGGAACCCCCTCCTCGACGCAGGCGGAACGGCGTCGTCAGACATCTCGCGGACCCGCATCCTCGCCCAGTCAGGCGAGAGGGACGCGTCGCCCCTAGAAGTGCTTGTGAGCCAAGGTCGTGGTCAGTCGACGGCTCCCGCCTGGGCCTGCCCCTCGACCTCCTCTGCCTCTGTGACGTCTCCGCCTCCGTGTCCTCAGCCGGTGGCGTGTCCTCAGCCGGTGGCGTGTCCCTCGGTCTCGAGTAAGTCGACTGACACCTCCTAGTGGGCCCCATCACCTGCAATTAAAAAGAATAAACCAGTATTAGTACAGATAAACGAGAAGTACTTAGCAAGGGATGCAAAATAAAGAAAATGTAATTACAAAATAACATAGTATTACATGTATTTCTAATATTCTTCATGATCGGGATTATCTGGACGATAGGTATCGTCATCACTATCAAGAGCCTCCAAATCGTCAACAGCCTCATCCTCATCGCTATCATTGTCAAGTACAAGTCCGTCAAGCATTTTCAAGTCTCTCGGATCATGCACCTCATCTGCAGCTTCCTCGTCAACAACCCATTCCTCGTCTACTTCCATTTCAATCTCTCCGTTAAGTCTATCTCAAGCATCCTCGTAGCCCTCGCCTTGTTGATAGAACTCCCGTCATCGTGGGTGGGTTCAAGTTGTAATCATCATCGTTTGGGGGAGGACATTTACCATGTGGTGATACCTTGTGCACAATATACCAACCCTGAAGACGTGGGTCGGTTTTGCAAGCATATGGACAATAATAAACTTGCCTGGCTTGCTGAGTTTAATTAAGGGTGAACTTAATTGTGAAGTCCAAGTGCTGAGCGTAAGAGCTATGATGCTTGAATCGAAAATAATCACCTAAAGGAGTATTTTGTCTACTTGGTAGAGATTCTCGTGACTCGCTTAATCCTTTCGAGTTTGATTTGAACACTAGTAAAAGCATCGCCAGAGTTGGCCATTGAACTCGAGAGTCTAATGGCGAGTAGTTGCAGTATGATGATGAGCTATCGAAGGAAGAGAAGGTTCAATTCTTACAAGAAAAGAACCGGGAATTATGTGGAGTTCTCGGGCTCTTCAAAGTTGCCATTGAAGGGGCTAAAGTGGTGAAAGGAGAACTTGAGAAGAAAATCACTACATCGATTGAGGAGGGTACTACCAAGGATGATGAAATTTTGCTTCTTCACGAGCAAATGAAACACTTCAAGTGGAGGCTAACACTCTAAAAGACAAGGAAGATAGTTTGACTTCCGCACATGAGTTCATGTCAAAAGAGGTTGAGCAACACGAAAGGGAATTTTATATATACTAGGTAAAGCAAAACTTGTCATCAACATTTTTAGATAGTGTAGCTGATCGTGCAAAATAGAGCCTTTCCCTTAACAACTTGATATAAATAAAGTATTCCATAGTTTCACAGGCTCAAAATTGTAACAGGGAGAGCACACAAACCTGCAATGCTCTCTGCACAGGAGCTGCACCACGATATGGAGGCAACAAACTTGGGTGTATATTAACTGTACCTGTTATATAAAGAGACATGACAAATGATCAATTGGTACAGTACGTTAGGTTCAACCATCTTTTCATTCGATGGCTTGCATACCATGTGGTCAGTTTCACAAAAAGCATCATCATGTCCACCCTCAACATAGGTACACTCCCTCACCATGTGCTGTCCATATTCTGTAGTTATCCTTAAAGCCAACTCTACACAAATGCATCTCTATCAGAACCTTGTTCCGCCTAACACAGTTGCGACATACAACACAAGGACACTTGATGGTGCCATCTTCACTACATTAGGCATAGAGAAATCACGATCCAAAAACTGGTTGGTGTTTTCTATCCAATCATTAGAGGGGCTTGTGTGCGAGACCAACCATTGCACATCCACTCACGTTCGCCATTGTTTTTGTTCTGCTTTTTTTTTAAAAACTGATTTTAGATACACGTAAAATCATATCTATCAACCAAATACTAGCACAATTTTCTACATATTTACCAAACAATCAAATACAGATTTACTAATATCAAGTAACCGAGATTCCCCAACAAAACAAAGACACACTAAGTCAATAATATACAAATATCAAGTAACTTCAATTCCCCAACAAACACACATGTAATGACCCACAAATACTAATCATAATTTCTTTCAATGATTAAAAATTTAATATCTTCATGGGTCAAGATAGTTTGTTCGACAAAGAATAAGGCTTTATTACCTCTGTTGGCTCGGGAGGCGCCAACACAGATGTGAGAATAGCTCCTTGTGTCTTGAGTCCTCCTCTCGAGTTGATGTTGCTACCGCAGTGGTGCTCGCTCCTTCAACCTTGGCGCCAAAGTCGGTGTAGTCCTCTTCGCAAGCTTGATGGGCGTCGGTCTTGCCTTCTCCTCCTTAATTGAAGCTCGGTTCCTTGTCCGCCACGCTTCGAACCGCTGTGCGTGCTAACTCCTCCAATCCTGTGGTCAACAATCAAGTTGATTGCATCAAGATATAGAACACACAATTTCATATGCAACAAAGATCCTCATATTGCTAGAGCACAACACGTAAAAAATTGGGGAAAAAATATTGCTAGAGCACACAACACCAAAAAAAATAGGGAAAAGGATGGAGCTTCATTACCTCATCCGATTGTTTACGACCGCAGAAAGATGTGCGATTAGGTGGAGCGGTCTCCTCTCCTCCGTCGTGGCTGCCTCGCCCTCCACAAGCACATCACGGATCCACAAGCGCCTCACGGAGGGAGTGGGGGGCGGTGATGCCCTAATCGACAATGGACGGCGCTGGACTGGGGCTAGGGCGGCGGCGGAGGCATTGCGTGGTGGCGGATTGAGGCGCCAGCGGCGGTGGCGGAGGGGCTTGGCACCGTGGCGGAGGGGTGGGCGCCCCCGGCTGTGGCGGAGGGCGGCGGGCAAGGGATGGAGAGGCAGAGGCGGGGCGGATGGATGGAGAGGCAGGGAGGGGCAAGGATGCAGAGGCGAGGCGTGGCGTGTGCGTGCGTGCGTGCGTGCATGTGTTGTGTGGAGGAGTGAGTGTGGGCCGCCCACACACTTAGTTAGGTTTCCCCTTTCGAGAGTCTTTGGCCGGCCCAAGACTCTGAAAGTCTTTTTGTTTTAAAAATTTCTTGCCGAGTGCCACTTCTCGGCACTTTCGGCAAGGACCAAATTTTTTTTGTTTTTTGTTTTTTTGCCCCATTATTTGTTTGCAGCTTTAATATATTATTTAAAATTCTTTTTTTTGACTTTTTTTGATTGAATCTGTTTTTATTTGAATGAGATATTATTTAATACTGATGTTTGAACCTGCATATCTCCACATGTGATCACATGCGAAGATGTCTCGGTTTTAGGCATCCGACGCCGCAACTTGCTCAAACGTTCTCAATTTTTACCATAGACTCTATATGTATAACACTCCACACCTCGACAAGTTTCGCTATTTTCGACTTCGCTCGATTTTATATAATTTAAATACACTTTTTCGCAGTACCTCATTATGTTACGCCAACAAGATGCTCGAAATTTCATGTGAGTTCCTCGGATACGGCCTCAAGATACACCAAATATCATGAATATCATTTTTGAACGACCAAATTCGATTATTTCATGCACCGCAGCTCAAATTTGAAATATTCCATAAAATTCAACGAAAGAAAAAACTAACTAAATATAGAAAAAAGTCAAAATTGTCCCAAATTTGAACATGGAGTTTTAAATAATGTGGGAAGGCCTCACAAAAAAATGGGTCAAAAAAAAAAAAAATTTGTCGAAGTGCCTGCACTCTAAGAAAGAGGTCCTTGTCGAGTGCCAGAAGTGGCACTCTGCAAAGAAGGATCTTTACCGAAAAGTGTGGAATTGGCACTGCAAAGAATTTTTTTTAAAAAATTTGACGGCGTATGGCTCGGCCATTAAGGGCCATTTTTTTGCCGAGTGCACTCTTTGTTGAGTGTTGCACCAAGAAAGAGGGATTTTGCCGAGTGCCGCCTTTGCCGAAAGTGCCGGTACTCGAGGCACTCGGCAAAAGCCACTCTTTGCCGAGTGTTAGACTTTGCCGAGTGCCACCCGGACCGCACTCTAAGAAAGAGGTTTCGCCGAGTGCCCGATTTTGGCACTCGGCAAAACCGGTGGCACTCGGCAAATCTGCGTTCTCCCGTAGTGAATACAGAAATAATACCGCTTAATTTTTATTTCTCCGGAAAGTCGCCCAACCGAAGTGCGACACATATTGAAGTCGCCCAATGGAACAACGACTATAGCGTTAGTCGCCAAACGGATGTGCGAAGTTTTGACGTCGTGGCGTTGGTTGGGCGACTTAGTTCAAGTCGCCCAACCAAAGGGCGATTTTAGCTCCTATACCGAATTATGCCAATCCAATTGGAACAATTGTGTTAAAATATATATTACAATTTTTAGGTATTGTATTTAGCAAATCGTATTATATGATGTTATTTTAAAAAAGATAACAAAGGTGGTGACAACGTTGGTTGGTCTGTTTGTTATTTTCGTAGAATATGAAGGGTACAAAATTTGTCAGACTCGCAATAACATTTTTTGATCGTCGTATATTGTTGTAGTGCGCTAAATTTCTATAGAATTTTGTGAGGACGATTGAGATAGTAATGAGTGGTAAGTAGAAAGGTAAGTGATATTACAATACGTGAGGGAGTCTCTCGTCGATGAAGTTATGAAGATGCTGAGAACGCTCGTTCTTTCTGGGATTCCACTAAAAGAGGCATACTTGCAATATAGGCTTGCTTTGATGGCTTAGCGGAGACACGGAACGAGAAGTACATTAAAGTCCGCATGACGAAGCACATTACACGCTACAATTAGTTCCACAACATACTAGTTCCACAATTGCTTACAAGAACCAAAGTATCGATTGAAGTACATGTTACAACATACTAGCGCTTGTAATACAAGTTCCTACGATGTCGACACGCGCCTTTGCAAGTTCTCGACAAGTTGTTCCTTCTCGGCGGTAGCGGCCATAACGTCTACCCGCCGCAGCTTTTCCTTCGTCCATATCGTTATTTAATGCGACGACTCGGGCGACGGCCCTTCCCCTTTCAATGTGTCTAGATCCGAATCCAAGTCCTATTTGCAGATCCAACGTGGGCGGTTACCCACAACCCCGAAGCCTCTTAGCTCGCCGCACCACACCTCGCCGCACCCTTTCCTTCATGAAGTACTCCGACACGAAGTTCGATGGGTCCATGCGGATGGTCCCACACGCCGCGAGGACATGACAAAGATGGCTTGTGAAGGAGCTTTAGCTTATTGCATGTGCAGCTAGGTTCATTCACATGGTCTCCAAGGCATACCTCATGGGTAACAAGAGATCGAGCCGCCCCGAATCCGGCTCTGTCTCGGAGGATCACGTCGAATCGATGCTCCGTGATTGCCCATTACGAAGACCGTGCGATCGAGCCTTCTCGCCTTGGCTCGCATGTATCTTTGTAATCTTCGAGCGGCAGGGTGTCGTGGGTTGGCCGCATGAAGTGCCGCATTTGCATGTCTTTCCCCGAAATATCCGACATTGTACTATGCGTAACGCCGACGATGGCAACAAGAGGCCGAGAACGGAGGCCCCTAATAACCTGGGCTTGTACACCTCTCGCAAGGTTAGTGGTCATTATGCCATACCTTACACCATCCGTGTCGCGGCAAGAAGGACCACTTCTCCAATGGCTTGGCCTCAATCCAATGAGAGAAACACCGATGTCCTCGAGGTCCTCCGCCAAATGGGGATGGTCGAGCTCGCAGATGGTGTGAGGCGCCGGTCAGTGCCGCCCAGAATGATGGGACGCTTGTTCCTCTCGACGACATGCTTCTGGTGTGCTCGCCCAACATCTCGCCACAACGCATCAAATTTACGCCTTTGGTTACGATAGCAAGCCTCTTGAACGGCTTCATCAACGGTGTCTTCAATCGCTTGAAGAAGTTGGCCCCCAGATGGCGAATGCACCATCTGTTCCTCAGGTCTAGCCAGGGGAACAGCTCATCAGGGTCTTGCTGAAGTTGTCGGATAGCCTTCATCATCCCGGAGTGGCGATCATGGATTATGCAGACATCAGGACGCGCCCCAACTACTCCCACCTTCAGATGTTGAAGGAACCACAACCAGCTGTCGTAATTCTCACTTTCCACGAAAGCAATGGCTAAGGACAGAATCTGATTGTTGGCATCAATGCCAATTGCTGTCAGGATCATGCCCTTGTATTTCCTAGTTAGAAATGTCCTGTCCACTGATATCACGGGCAACATGTGTCTGAATGCATTGATGCAGGACCGAATGCTAAGAAGGTCATCTGCAATACCATAAAACCTAGCGGCGGTCTTTTGGGTGGGTGGTCCTTCACAAAGAATGTATGTGCCCGAGTTCTCGTCTTGCAAAGACTGGAGCATACAAGGAAGGTTGTCGAAGACGCCTCGAAAGAACCGAACCTCCTTTCCAAAGCCTTCGCTTAGCACGCCATGCCTTCGCAGTAGCTAATCTTGTACTTGAATTTCGCCGATAGCCACCATGATGTGCTTGGCCTCCGTGTCCGCTCTTCTTCACTATCTCTCCATACATGACATTGGCTATGAAGGTGGACGTCAGTTGCGATGCCTCGGCAAAAAACACTACCGAGTAAGCGAGTGCGGTTCCAGCTTCGAGACAATCCAAGAAGTCTCAGCTTGGGTCTCCTTATGCACACGCCAAGGACACTCACCGCTCACATACCACTTGTATCGCTCTGGTTGATTTGAGTACATGAAACGGACGTTGCATGGATAAGGCCCATGACTTAATGGCATCTCGCAGTGATGCCTTGTCAATAAACATTGCACTAAACCGAACCTCCGCCCCATTGTACTCCCACGGTGATTCGTGCTCGCAGTATAGCAAGACCCTCAACGTCCACCCTATTCCATCCCTACGGATGGGACCTTAAATCCTCCTCTCAAGAGTTATCACCATCCTCTTCTAAAGCTTCCTCTTCCGCCGAGCCGCCAAGTCATCAATCTCCATCCGACGATCGTGATGTGGACATGCTCCCGTGATCCGCTCGGGATCGGCTCGAGCGCACGGTGCACGATATTCCTCGCCTCCTCTTACGCCTCGGCCTCCTCTTCGCCTCCGTAACATTGGCCACCTCCTCCTTTTTCGCCTTCGAACGCGGCCACCTCGCCCCTCTTGTGCGCCCACAACATCGCCACCACATCTTCTTCATGAACCACAACCGAAGCTGCTCCCACCAACCCGACGGAGGCGCGGAAGGGCCTCGCAAGGAGTACCTTCAGACATGGTCGACGAGTAGCCTTTTCAGAGCCACGGTGCTTACTGACCTTCCAGATATCCTTCCATGCAACCGCGGCGCATCACTCGCTCAACTCCCACCGAATGTGCATGGGAGACCTACTCCAAACCCCTTGTATGACGACACTCCACACCTCGGGGTCCAAGGAGAAGCTTCGTGAGCGCTGTAGAACATCTCCGATTCGGGCATTCTCCGTGTTCGTGTACCAAATCAACTTATCGAAATCACTTAGGTCAACACCTTGCGGACCTTCACGAATCGTACCAACACCGTAATGCACTTTCAATCTTGTGAGCTCCGACATGATCAGAATATTACAAACGTTGCAACCAAAGTGATTTCTCGACCTACATTCCCCATATATGTGGTAAACAAATAAGTAGCTACATCGCCTACATTCGGCCGAAAACAAGAACAAACAAGAGTATTACCTTCGTTCGCCTTTCTCTTTCACGTCTCACACTCCTCTCCTCCCGAACCGCCCTCTCCCGAGCTCTGCTCCTCCCTATGTACCTCTCTCCCAAGCTCCTCTCCTCCCGAACCGACCTCTCCCGAGCTCTGCTCCTCCTGTGTACCTCTCCCAAGCTCCTCTCCTCCTATTGTCTCCCCTCTCGAGCTCCTCTCGCTTTCGCTCTCCCTACCTTCTCCCTTTTTCTCCTCTCCCGATCCGCTATGCTTGTCCGCCGAGACAAATGGTGAAAGAAACCATGACGGATCTGGCTGCCTTCTATTTGACCCAGAGTCGCTAAACCGTAGGGACGACTTGGCAGAAGTGCCGCCCAAGGGTTTAGTGACACGTGCCCAAGTCGCCATACGGTTGGGTGACATTGATTGAGGCGCAAGAAATTCACTCGTCCGTATGGCGACTTTATCCAAGTCGCCATACCATAAAGCGACGACACCTCGAACGTTTAAAAAGCCATTCCATTAGGCGACTTCAATATGTGTCGCACTACGGTTGGGTGACTTTAATATGTGTCGCACTGCGGTTGGGCGACTTTCCGGACTCGCCCAACCGTACGGCGACACAAGATTATTTCTGTAAATAAAAATTAAGCGGTATTATTTCTGTATTTTCGAAAAAAAAATTGATTATTTAAAAAAAATTCTTTAATTTCCTCCTCAAGATCAGCTTCCGGTGGCCTTGCCCATATCTCCTTGCCCCCAGTGCATCGATCGGTAAAAGTCCAAGTGCTCACGAGCCACAACTTGTATTTAGTAACCTGAGGGATTGAGTGGTGGTATTCCAATGGTGAACTCCTTTTCTTCGTTGCCGAGCACGACTCTCTAAGACTACTAGCTCGCAGCTCTTTTCTTTAAAAAACAGATTGCATTATGTACGCAGAGTACTACTACTAGCTCTGCAGACCTCCGCCACACTTGTAGACTATCAATCGTCAATGGCGCCCAAACTTGCCCTCAACCTCCTACTCTTCGCCGTTGTCGTGCATGGCGCCACTGCCTCTGAGCCCTCACCGCTCCTGACAGTCTCTTAAAGATATAATTGCTTTCATCTCATCAACCGACTTAAGATAGAGTCCTTTAGCATATGTTTTGCCTATCCCTTGTCGTCAGATTGTACGGACAACGTCAGGAACTTTGTTCTCCCAATCCAATACGAGATAGACTCGGTTGGTTATTCTCCTGGTCCAATACGAGATGGACACGGTTGAGAATTGTAACTTAAATATGTAATCTGTAAGCATTGTTGCTATAAATGCAGAGAGAACCGATTAGGTTCATTGCGGCCAATAATCCTTACATAGTATCAGGGCAAGGAAAGACGCAATGTTGACTTCGCCATCTCTGTCTTCCGCTACCTTCTCTGCTAACACCTCAACCTTGTCTGGAACTCTTCCGCTTTCCATGCCGATGACACATCCGAAACCTATCAAGCTAGGCCGAGATAACTACCTGCTATGGAGGGAACAATTCCTTCCCTACTTGAGAAGCTATCATCTGCTTGGGTACATCGACGGCACCACAGAGTGTCCCACAAGGATGATTTCGACAATGATCGGGTCGAGCGACTCAAGTCTCTAATCCGCCTTACGACTGGTTTCACCAGATCTGGTGGTCCTCGGCCGCCATCTTCTCGCCTCTTTCAGAAGAATACTTGGCGCACATCATGACCATGACCATCGTGACGTGAGGCATGGCTTGCATTGGAGCGAATTTTTGCATCCAAACCACGAGCGCGTATGGTACAGATCCGTATGTAGCTTGCGACCTGAAGAAGACAGATCTTTCAGCCTCCGACTATTTCAAACAGATGAAGAATCTCGCGAACACCTTGTCTGCCATAGGTATGCCATTAAGAGAAGATGAGATTATTTCATATGTGCTTTTAGGTCTCAGATCGGACTATGATTCACGGGTCACTTCCCTCACCACACGATCAGAAGGTCTAACCCTAGATGATGTGTACGCTCATCTTTGAGCTACGAGCTTCTCGGACTATGGTTCACTGGTCACTTCCCTCACCACACGATCAAGTCTAACCTTAGATGATGTGTGTGCTCATCTCTTGAGCTATGAGCTTCAGGTTGAGTAGAACAACATGGATCTACAAACTGGTGTGTCTGGATCCTCGGCAAATTTCACTGGGCACAATCAAGGTCAAGGCAATTTCACCAATAACAATCAAGGAAGTAATCAAAGGGAAGAGGACATGGCCGTGCCCGAGGCAATCAAAATCGGAGAGGATACTACAACAACAATTCTCAAAATCGTGGTGGCTACAAAAATAACTCCAGTGGGCATGACTCATGACCCACATGTCGATTGTGGCAAGAACAACCACAATGTCGCTATGCTACCATCGCTTTGATCATTCATATCAAGTCGATGTAGGACGATCGTTCAATGGCGCTATGACTTCCTCATATCGAGTTGATCTCGACTAGTATACGCACAATGGCGCAACATATCATATCACAAGTGATCTTGATCAACTCACACGACGAGAAAAGTACCATGGTGGAGATCGTGTTCAGTCGGCAATGGATTAGGTTAGAATATCTCTCATATTGGTCATTGCTCTATTAATACTATTGCCAATTCTTTAGCTCTTAGAGATGGCCTTCATGTGCCTCACATCTCAAAGAATCTTGTATCTGCATATATAGACTTACTAACGACAATAATGTCTTTGTTGAATTTCACCCTGATTACTTTGTTGTCAAGGATCAGTGTTAGACCATGTGGTTAGGTCTAGTATATTTTAGCTAATGAATAATTGATATTGTTGGGTACCAATGTTATTTGAGGCGTGTGATGTGTGTGTGGAATTATATCGGTCAAGTTAGGAAGAACTTACTCTGGAAAAATATGTTGTGTTGGTTGCAAGGTTAGTCCCTAGTCCACATGATTCAAAACCTAACATATGCTTTGAGAGATTGAGGGAAAAAAAGGAAAAAACAAAGACAAAAAATAAAATTCTATACCAACAAAATACGACAATGTGGTGAGCCTATTTTGTTCCAAAGAAAAATCATAATAAATTTGGACCCAATTTATCATATGAGAGTAAATGTAAATCTCAAACCATGTCGAACGGATGAAAATTCGACTATTTAGAGAAAAAAACGGTCGAATGTTGTTTAGCAAAACCGCTTTTGAAACTAGTACTGATATACCTCCGCTTTTGCTCGTTAGCGAACAGACGTGACAAAAAAAGGAATATGCTAAGAATCATGCAAAATTGTTTGGGATCAACAATTTGTCATGATACGTCGTCACATGCTACCAGCTGGGACTATATTCGTAGAGTTCATCCTATATCAATTCCTTTGTAGTATAAAGCACGTACTATATTATATGAGCTAACAGATCCGTATCGTAAAACGTGCATATTTAAATATTTGTAGAATGTACTGTATAATGTATACCATATGCGCTAGTGGATCAATTCCATATCTTAGTAACGTGCATATATACATATATAATACTAGTGATCGCATCGTAACATCGTGTGAACTAAGCTAGGTAATCAAACTCGAATGGCAGGCGTCTCTACTCCAATTAATACACTGTAAATTAAGTCAACCTGATAAACCGGTCACAAAGACTGAAAAGAGAGGAGTTGAATTTACAGCTTAATTACGTGGTAGAGCTCATGTAAAAGGATACCTCAATATTTTTAAAATGCAAAATTATACGCGTCTCTAGCTTTCAAAAGCAAATTGATGACAAGGGTGAACGCTCTCTTAATTATAGCGTAAAAGAACATGTCTTGGCCAAATTAATCAACCAGCCCATGATAATTCCTCGCAAAAATCTTGTCCCATTTCTCATGAACAACTGGCGCATCTCAAGGACAACCAAGCAAGCAGCCTTGCATCAGATTCAGGCCGCTCGAATCACGCATGGGTATGATCAGTTGATCATGCATGAATCACTCGGCTATAAATACCACTCCAAACACCAGCAGGAAACCATCCCAAAGCCAAAGCACTACTACTCAAGCACAACGTACGTACGTACTTGGCTCGGTAGATCAAACTTCTGTAAACGATCAAATGGCATCCAAAGTTTCCCAGCTCTTTGCCCTAAGCCTCCTGCTCTTTGCCGTCGCCGTGCACGGCTGCGAACCCTACTGCTCCGGCCAACCGGCCGTCCTGCCGCCACCGGTTCCGACACCGTACCATGGACAACACTGCCCGATCGACGCCTTGAAGCTGAGGGTGTGCGCGAACGTGCTGAACGGCGTCAAGATCGGTGTGCCGAACTACGGGGAGTGCTGCCCGCTGCTGCAAGGGCTCGTCGACCTAGACGCCGCCGTCTGCCTCTGCACCGCCGTCAGGGCCAACGTCCTCGGCATTCACCTCGACGTGGCCATCGACATCAACCTCGTCCTCAACGGCTGCGGCAAGCAGTGCCCATCCGGCTTCACCTGCCCCGCTTAGTGTTACTATTAAGTTGCTGTTAGGCACGCGCGCTTAATTTAATTTGTCACTAGTTATGTGCCCGTGCGTTGCAACGGAAACTCTAAATCTTACAGAAATAATATTTTCATGTTAAGTCTATTAAGTCCATTTATCTGTTTAATTGTTTATCAAGCTTCCGGAGCATATACAGAATTACAGACAATACTTCAATAATGAACTTCCAATGCATCGTGGTATGCCACTTAAATAATTATACAGAAGTTAAATCACAAATTGTTGTTAATCTGTTATGAAAATCAAAATAATTCAGATTATCATTTCCACCAGACTTGTAAAAGTTCTCATCAATAAAAATAATCAGACCTTCTGATCTGGTCTAAGACACATCATGTGAAGAGCACATCATTTAGTGCATAGTGCATAGGCGGCGGTAGCGGATCCGCCTCGGGCACCTCATGCGGCGGTAGCGTTGGGGAGGATAGTAACATTTGACATGCTATTTCTGCGCCTTAGGTTTGATCGGTAAGAGGATCGGTGGATAAAAGAATCAAATGTTAGCTACATACACGGACACACCATTAACATGGGAGCATAGTATTGTTAAGTTTCAAACATGATGTACACTATAATACGCTGTAAAATGAATAAATGATGGCCATGATCCATCATGTTTAGAATAAGCTCTATGTTCCTGTTTAGCAAGCAAGAAACATATGGTTTTTTTTAAAAAATATTACAAGGGGTGTACTTCCTAGTTTTATGTGCTTTGCGGTCTCCCATTGGTCACTCACCAATTTGCCATCACCTGGCCCCAAAGCCTTCTCGGCTTCACAACAAACTACGAAGCACATGGAGCTTGTAGATTTGGATCAAGCGCCAATGCCATGCCTTGACCTGTTGACCGTCAATCTATAATTCTATACTACGGTCACAATCAGCTGAATCGCCTTTAAATCTACGATCTGATGGAGGCTGTTACTCTGCGACCTAGTGGTGTCACACAAAATGCAAGCATCCTCAAGGGCTTCTTCTACCTTGGTCATTGAGTGGTGAATGATAAATACTGCACCTAGAGAAAGGGAGCAGCTTTGGATGTCGATCTTGTGATATCGATGTAACAAAGGAATCAAGATTTCCACCCGTGAAAACGCAAGATATATAAGCATGTTTCCCTGTGCGTAGCCATCATAAGTATTTTGTTCAATATGCTCAAAACTCGAGATACAGCACTTGAATTAAATACTGGGAAAGAAAGACAGTAAAAGAAAAATCAGTAAACTTCTAAACGTTGGTAGTTCACTTTAAATAAAGTCCTCACACATTATAGCTCAAACAGAATTGCTGTTGTGATTCTTGCTTCCGCAATCATAGGCTGTTTAAAGTAAGATCTAGAATTTGCCGTAACAATCAAGGCTTCAGCTAAGACCAAAACATGTCTGATGGCCACCCATCATCGATGGGTGTTGAGCGAATCCGTGGTTTCCTATGTGAGGTATCTGAGGGTTTTAGTCGGTTAGCATCTTAGCGTGATGCTTGGCATTTGCAACTTGCGGTTTTATGCATTCTTTCTAATTCTAAATTTAGCCCCAATTAAGTAAGAGAAATAAGGCTATTTAAGCTATTTCAAATCAACTAGTCATTAGTTAAGCTAAGTTCTTTAACATAGGTAAACATTTTTTAGTTAAAAAGGAAGACACTTTATCGTGTTGAGGGCGGCGTGGTGGGATGCGTGGTGTTGGGCGCGGGCGTGAAGGATGTGAGGGACGCACCGGGAGGCGGTTTTAATTGTACGTGGACTTACTCCTACACAAAACAATAGATTTTCACATCAGCAAACGGGCAGTTACATATTGGTGAGCACATGAAAATGAAACTTATGCAAGATCATGTTTCAACTTTGTCAGGACGACTTATCCGATCCGTAAGCTTAGTAACCCTATAGGCAATACCACTTATGAAGACCAGGGAGCAAATAAAGGCAATCCAGCCATGTGCAATTTGATATGGGGGCACAAAAGCAAACAATAATTTCTAAGGCGCAATGATCGAGTTCCAAAAGATTATGATGAATCTCAAGCAAACGGAGTCCATCTTCCTTGACGACTCTCCAACTACATATATTAACAAAATCACTTAACATGCCAGATGTTATGAAAGCAAATTGTACTTGTTTTCAGTCAACGTTGGTGTACTCTGAAGACTGACAAAATGAGTATGGTTTAGGTGTCAATGTTAGTGAACACAAATAGGATGAAACTGCCAACTCAAGGCTACAATGCTAGGCATGTAGTAAACACTACTAAACAAAGATAAAGAATGCTTGTTTTTCCTACTTTGCCTTGGTGATAAATTAAAACTGGTAAACCAAAAATACCAGAGGATACGGGAGATGGGGTACATACAATTAGTTTCAGCAAGATATTAAGTAATAGATAAAGTTCTCCCAACAGTATAAGTTATCCAAGTAGTATATGTATATAGTTTCACTGAATGGGTACCTAGAAATAAGTTTCTCAATTGTATGCAGCCAAAAGTCTAGAACATGCTTCTCAATCTTGCCAATCTATGATTGTTATGTCCTTGTTGGCCAGCAAAATAAATGGTACAAGTTTAACTACATTGATCCCAATAACCGAAATGAGTATTTTGACACGAGGTTTGAGCCAAATGTAAACAAAAAACGGCATTGACAAACTATGGGATAGAGTAACAGTGAATTAAATTACTGTCACAGCATCAACAAATTGTTCCCACCAAATTGAAAGCCAGTAGTTATCCTCTTGTGTGTTCTTTACTTCGTTGACGATTCTTCTATATCATTTTCTCGAACAGGACAATACTCTCTGGATGTCCAACCATATAAGAAATTACTTTCAAAATAATTCAACAAATACACGTCTTTATTGTGAACAGCAAGCAGAAATATTCGTGGACAGACAGTCTGCATAAACCACAACTATCATTCCAAATATCCCCCATGAAGATAAATGTATTTTACAGGAGAGGCAAATCAGTGTAATCCCAAAATACCACATAACTTCTAGAGTGCTAATTCACCCCAAGTTTGAAATAGGAAAACCGGATATCAGATGAAAACTAAAAAAATTATATACTGAAAGGCACTTGATCATTTTATTGCACTATGAATGTGTTCAGATTGCATTCTTTGCGGTGACACGCTAAGAATTTCGGTTCCTTCAGGAAAACAATACCAAAAAAATCGAAACTGCATACCTCCATTATTGTGGCCAGGGTGCGTCTCACTACTAATCTCATCACAGTGGTTGTCACAATCAACTGAAGCATCTTCGACTGGAACCCAATCTTCAGGTCTCTTACCTCTTACCCTAATTGCAATAGATAAAATTACAAACATCAAAAAAGTCCATCATCAACTTGTAACATCGCCACAGGAAAAATTAGATAAGAAAAAATATTCAGGGATTAGGACCATACAAAGGGATTGACACATATGGCCACCGCTTATCCTGCGCATATGCATGAAGCAGAAGCAATCCATCTCAGAAGACTATCGCCAAGGCCTCCCTGAGGGTGATAACTCTAGGCGTCCACATCATCAGACAGGTGCAAAGTACACATTGTGACTAAATGTCCACTTAGTACTTACAGTTAGATAGTGAGTAAGAAAATATGAGTTACCTCTAATATAACATAGAGCCAAATGTATGCCCGTAATGACCGTAAGCAGCTCAACTAACCAAACACCTAAATCCGAGATCTTTTTCATAGAGCCCGCCCTTGGCATAACCACACGCACAACATGGATTGGGAGCAGATCAAATGCAAGAGAACCCACAAGGGTACCGGACCTAAACCCGCAAATCAAAAATACCAAATTAGATACACTTGCATATGATTTGCTAAAAAGATTTATATCAAGCGATTAAATATACCTCGCCGCCGTCGATTGACCCAGACACGGATTGCATCAATTGTTGCCGAGGAGATCTGGGGAAAGCTGGTACCAAAAGCAAGGAGAGTAATGTCCGCTATAGTGTAGTTCCAAACCTTTTGATGCTTCTCAATAGGTGTATTAGTGTCTGGATCAATTGTGACTACCTCCGGGTGTAGCCAGTGATGTTCTCCAAAGATTTGAAGAACCGGCAAGGATCGCAGATAAACCAATAAAACAAGAGGTGAGGGCATCAAGTATAAACAAAAGCACGTACACCATTTGGAAGCAAGTGTTTCGCCATAGAACAAAGTAAGTATCACATGAAGGACCAAGATTTCCCATCATAATGTTGGCCATCGATGAGTGCAAAAAGATGAGAATTATAGAAATTATTTCGGTTCTGTTACAACACAAATGCCATATGTCACCAATAATACTAACATAGTAACATGAAACAATATAAAGCCTCAGAAGCGGAGATTAACGCGGTATTACCACCAATCCCCACATACATAATTAATTGTAAGGACCTACCTAAGTAGGTCGGCAACGAACTTGACAAGATTAAAAGAGCCTTTTGATGGAAAGGGAATGTAAATTTGCAAATAGGAGTGGTCTGGCAGGCTATCAAACAGTTCAAAATAGGCACTTCCTAACCAAAAAGAAAGACAGTGAGAGTCCATGAAAAACTGGGTCCTTCCGAGTAGTATTTACAGAACAATTGTTTGGAGGGGAGATGGCAACAACAACAGAAATTTACACTTTGATCAATAATATCACTGAAAATCATGCAGATATTAGCAGAACTGCAACAATAAATGAGAGCAATACAGAAAATAAGAACAGTACAATCGAATTGATCAAACATCATGGCCCAGTTCCATTTCCACAAAGTAAATGCGCTGTCTATATGGAATATGATGCCATCGGAAGCGGTAGAGGATGGCACACTTACCATGAGAAGAGATGGAGCCACCGAAGGATCCACAGAATTGTACACAGCAAGCTTGGGAAACACGTTGTTCACAAGGCGCCTCTGGTGCTTTTTCTTTCTGCGAAGGAGGACACAAGAGAGCACTAAAGCCAACAGATCCAAGGTCACATCACGCATTCGATCCAACCGGCAAAGACAACGAACACAGTCGCACGTCATGCTGAGCTCGTGGATGCTCCACCAGGCTAGCGTCTGAGACGAGCCGCAAGAGAAGCGAGACTACAGCGTGAGGCTGGAATCGAGTCTGAGGGAGGGTAGAAATGACGCCTTAGCGGAGAGAGAGAGAGAGAGAGAGAGCGAGCATTCTTCTGTTGCACTTGGGAGGGCCTTCTTCCTACTTTCCAATTTCAAGCGAGTGGTAACTCAACCACGATTAGTCTAGTCAATTATATCCAAAGAAAAGTTTCACGATTTCGGGCAAGCTTCTTCGCAAGATCTCAATTCACAATAACCAACTAAATCTGTCCACCTAGATCTTAAAGACACCAATTGCTAACTAATTTATCTCCTACAAAGCAACATGCATAAATCTTGAAACTTTAACGTGATAACTCGTTGGGCACTCACCGTTGCTCGTGAGGACAAGCGCAGCAAAGACTGCGTGGCGCCGCCGGCCGTGCACGAACACAATCACGGCACCTCTGCTCAACAATGTCCTGCTCAACAATGTCTTGCTCGGCGGCTGACACGTCGGCACGGATGGAGTCGATGTGTTCTCCATGTTGTCGCGGAGGTAGAGGTGAAGGGAGTCCTCGGCCTAGCAGAAGCTCCACGGCTCCACCCACGACCATCGGGCACTTTCGCGCAAGACATGGGGAGGTGTTCACGACGACTCTTGACGTCCGAGGCCACACCGCCGTGTGCTCCTCGTCGGGCTGCACGAGCATCCCAGCATCATCATCGAACACTTGGATCTGTCGCGTCTTGGGGACCGGCCGCCACCTCCCGCCGGAGCCGCCCACGCCGCCGTACTCAACTATTGGAGGCGAATTAAAGATGAGGCATTTCTTCTTGATCATGGCGGCATCTAGTGCGATAAAGAGAGCTCGTCGATGCACAATGTATCCCTCTTCGTGGTGAGATTGAAGGAAGAAGGGGATACAAGAAGGAGGAGATGGGAATGGGAAAGGATACCCTTTAGCGGTGGTGGTTGCCGCCGTGGCATCTCCGCTGCAGCCGTGGTGGTGGTGGTTGTTGTAAACCCGTCGCCGCCCGCCATCGCTATGAGACACCGCAAGCTCCTCGTCGGTGTCGGCGTCTGCGTCGCCGAGCTCTCGTCGGATCGCTATGAGACATCGCGAGCTCCTCGTCGGCGTCGTCGTCGCCGAGGCTCTCGTCGGAGGTCTCGTCGCCGTCGTCCCGATCACCACCAGATCAAGACGGTGGGTAGAGGTGGGCGGCGAGAGGGGAGAGGCGGTCGGTGCGGGTCAATCCGACGATAGGGTAGCGGGCGGAGGTGGAGGTGGCTCCGCCCCGGCCTCCCTCCTCGACAAGCGGGCTTCGGCTTGGGCCTCGATGCCGACGGCTCCCGGCCTCGGGCTCCCCGCCTCCTCCAGATCGGCTCTGCATTGGTGGTGGCTCGCCTCGCAGCTCCTCTTAGCTGCTCGAGCCTAGGCGGCTCGGCCTTCCCGCCTCCTCCGGCTCTCGGATTTGGCGCCGGCGGTCTGAGATCCTCCGCGATCGTGGCGACGCGGCGTGGCGCCTCCGCCCATGTCTCTGGAATCATCACCGCTGCCGCATCGTCCAGATCCGCGCCCGCGACCTCCACGGCTCCACCACGCTCGTCGGCATCTTCGTCCCCTCCCGTGTGATGAGGTGGTGGCCGGGAGAGGTGCGTGAGAGAGTGAGAGACTAAGACCGGGTGGAGCGGTTCGAAATTAAAATGAGGGAAGAGGTGGGGACGATTAGTGGGCGGTTGGATCTTGATGCGTGTCTTGGCGTGGCGATCGGGTGTGGGAGGAGCGAGATGATTCGAGCCGTCGGTTGAAAGTTGATCGGATGGATAATAACTTGGATGGGAGGACACACCATCACCAACTCCAATATTTAAGTAGTAGAGATGCACACTGCATGTCAGGTAATGTACGTCGATCTAGCGCTCCTATGTTTAATTGCATGCAACGACTAGCTAGCTATGTCTTCATAGGTGGCGGTTGCATGATTGAATAAGTAATTTGTTATTTCCGTCATTCATGTTGATCCTCGTCTTGGTCTAGCAAAGATAACTACTAGGTTAATTTATCCGGATCTCGAGGTGCATCTAGTCTTGAATTGTTGTAACGACGATATCACAAAACGTAACGGCGATTTATCATTAGTTAAGTTTTCTCCATCATCTCGGCGATGATGAAGTGATCATGATGGGAAACTTCTCGATCGATCCGAAGCACCTTTCGCTTCGATCGGCGTCGGCGTGGAGGAAATCGACCAATTTAATTTCCGATTTTTTATAAAATAATCTATTTTTATTTAAAAATACAGAAATAATACCGTTTAATTTTATTTACAGAAATAATCTCGTGTCGCGTGACGGGTGGGCGAGTCCGAAAATCGCACAAGTGCGACACATATTGAAGTCGCCTAATGGAACCGCGACTATAGCGTTAATCGCCAAACGGATGTCGAGTTTTATTTCGTATTTAAAGTCCAAGTGCTCACGAGCCACAATTTGTATTTAGTAACCCGAGGATTGAGTGGTGGTATTCTGTTAGGTTTCCTAGATCACAAATGGAGACGCTGAATGGGACATGCAGCGAGAAAGAATTGGACTGAGAGGATTTTGTCTTGCGATCAAGCTGCAGCTTTTCTGAGTTTTTCTCTTCTCCTTTTATTGTGCAAAGATATGCAACATGCCGACTCAGACTCAAGCGTTGGAACGCTTCCACGCCGCGGTGATCGCGTCCATCCCCACGACCCGCTGGCGTGTTCACGTCCATGACCTCGGCATGCGGCGAGCTATCCTCGCCATAGCCACTCTGGCGCCTGGCGTCCACAATCCGGAGCTCGTCGCGCAGACACAATGCACAACGAAAAATAGGAAAAACTAACTAACTACATACAAGGTTTAACAACCAACAAAACTCCCCCTAAACCTTGTATGCCTGCTTGATTTCAACGAGACCAATCTTGGAGCGCAGCTCAATGAACCTGTCTCGCCCAAGTGCTTTCGTCAAAATGTCCACCAACTGCTCATTGGTGCCGATGAACTCGACCTGCACCCTGCCTTCCTCGATGCATTCTCTGATGTAGTGATATCTGGTTTCAATATGCTTACTGTGATCATGGAAGACAGGGTTCTTACTAAGCAGAATTACTGATTGGTTGTCAATCTTCAATGTGATGGCATCGGCCTCCTCTCCTCTGAGCTCTGCAAGAAGGCGCGCCAACCACACGCCCTGGCAGGCAGCGGTCGTCGCAGCGATGTATTCGGCTTCACAAGATGACAGCGCCACGACCTTCTGCTTCTGTGACTGCCAGGTGATCAGATTGTTCCCGAGGAAGAAGAAGACCCCTGAGGTGCTCTTGCGTGTGTCGATGTCGCCTACAAGATCACTGTCGCTATAGCCAATTAGTTGTACTGCTCCCTTCTTCCTCTGATAGTGGCATCCGTAGTTGATGGTGCCTGCGACGTATCTCAGCACTCGTTTCACGGCGGCCAGATGCTCGGTGGTGGGCTTCTCCATGAACCTACTGATGTACCCCACCGGGAACGCCAAATCTGGTCTTGAGTTCACCAGATAGCGCAACGAACCCACGATTCTTCTATATTCAGTTGGATCAACAACAGGGGCCACTACTACAGAAAAGGCCTTCACAGACGGTTCAAAAACGCCATCACAGACGGTTCCGTGAGCCGTCTGAGTTTATGGATCAGTAATGCATTAGGTCATCACACTACTACAAAAAAGGCCTTTCTGAGCGGTTCCGCGCCATCACGAGCGGTTCCGTGAGCCGTGCGAGTTTATGGGTCGATAATGCTAATGGTCATCACAGAGCGGTTCTCGAACCGAAATGCATGTAATACATACTATCACGGGCGATGCGTAGATGAAACCGCAGTGATAGTCGACTACCGAGCGATGCGTAGATGAAACCGCCTGCGTGATAGTCGACTACCACGCACGATGCGTAGATGAAACCGTCGTGATGATCGACTACCACAGACGATACGTATATGAAACCGTCGTGATATTGTTCGAGAGGATGGTGCATCATCGGACACATGCGCTACGACTCGAGAATGAGCGGAAGACATCTTCACAAGAAATAGAACATCATGTGAACAAATGAAATCAGCATAAAGCTAAGATTTAACATTTTGATATTGCTATCGATGTAGAGTAAGCATTCCAATTAGAGCTCAAGTACAAACCCGATTATCAAAACAATTTCGATTACAAGACTATTATCATCACAGAGCATTCATCTCAAGCCCAACACACCACATTGCAATGTATTCGAGAGCGATATCAAAACAAATACCATATGAATAATGACTAGAACAAATACAAATTCCTAAAACAAGTACAATTATCATGAAGGACCATGAATGATTTTTGATAGAAATAGTTAGGGAAAGGGGCATGAAATTCGATCAGTAACTTCGGCATTGGTTACCTTTAGGCGTCGAGAAGGACGAGCAGGAGCAAGCGAGCAGCAGAGGCGGGCGTCGAAGGGGAGGCGCGGCTGCCTGGGAGGAGGAGGAGGCGGGCTCGGGCGGAGGCGTGGTGGGCTCGGGGGGAGGCGTCGGGCTGTAGGAGGAGGCTCGGCGGGCTGTAGGAGGAGGCTCGGCGGGCTCGGGGAGGGCCACGGCCGAGGAGGAGGAGGCGTCGACAGGATCGGGGAGGAGTAGCCGGGCTCGAGGAGGCGTCGAGGACGGTGGCGATGGGCTCGGGGAGGAGGAGCGCGAGGAGTTGAGAAACTTAATCGTTTGAGAGTGGCGGGCGGCAAACCCTAGCTAGAGTCCGAATGTAAATAGGGATGGACATCACAGAGCGGTTCTAAATTAGAACCGCTCAGGATGATACCTATCACGGACGGTTCTAACTTAGAACCGTCGTGATATGATGTATCCTGACGGTTTTAATAAACAACCGCTCGTGATATGTGATGAATCACGAGCGGTTTTAATAAACAACCGCTCGTGATATATGATTATCACGAGCGGTTCTAATTTAGAACCGCTCGTGATATATATGTAACATGCAGCGGATTTGATAAACAAGCTATGCATGATATACATGTGAGACGATTCGTAGTTCAAACCGTGCGTGATATTATTTTGTATTGGTTAATATCTAGATCGTTCTGTTTATTGGCTAGCCTTAGGAAATGCTAGCCATGCCCTCTGAAACAAGCAGAAAAGACAACAAGTACATGTATATACATCCAATTCACATTCATTTGAGAAACAATCACATCCATTTCACAGTACAAATCAATTAATTAACTCAAATGAACTAAAATTAACCATGATCATCAGAATGTATATAGTACATATACACACATTGTTCAATTAATCTTTAAAAATTAGCCCTTCATGATGATCGACGCGTATGTAGCTAGTTTCGTCATGTTCTTCTTCCTCGACCCTTATGCCGGTTTCGAAAGGAGGCAACTCGTCAAATTGATTGTATTCTTCCTCGCCACTACATTCTCAACTCCGACAATCCTCCTTTTTCCATGAAGAACTACGTGGCGCTTCTTATTTGCCGGTCGGTAACATAGAAGACTTGAACAACTTGGTTAGCCTTGACGAATGGTTCGTCTTTGTATCCAAACCGTTCGAGGTCCACGGTAGTGACGCCGTACTTGTCGACCTTCACCGTGGGAGATGGACCCAACGGCACCGAAATAGGGGATCTTGAAAAGCACGTGAGTCGAGCTCCCATATCTCCTCTATTTGCCCATAGTAAGAGCTCCTCGGCCCATCGGTCTTGAATATGCCGACATCGGCCGCGGCGGATTATTGCGAAGCACGATCCTTGTCTTTGGTCGATATCTGAGGACACCGGTCATGTGTTGCAAAAGCGTTGAAATGGGCTTGAGCATACGCTATTTGGAGTGATTGCTTTCCTTCCGATGGTCCCGATACCCTCGAGCCTCCCCTCATGGCGAGATCGAGGCACACCTATCGGTTCGACCTGAGCCATGTAATTGGAGAGAACTCAATGACCTCTTTGGTTGCATAACCTTCGGCGATCTTGCCCTCGCCGAGATCGATTTCGTACATATGACTTGAGAATTCCCATGAACCTCTCGAGCGGGTACATGCTACGAGGAACACGGGCCCGCACATCTTTATCTTCCTCACAATATGAACAATGAGATGGACCATGATATCGAAAAACGACGGAGGGAAATACATCTCAAGATCATATAGTGTCGTCACCACCTCGTCTGCAGAGCATCTAGTCCTTCGAGATCGATGACCTTCTCGAGCAATTGTGTTAAAAAATAACACAGCCTCATGATTGTCTCTCGGACCTTGATCGGCAAAATAATTCTAATTGCAGCAGGAGCATTTGTGTCATCAACACATGACAATCATGAGACTTCATGCCAATTAACTTCAAATCTTTTATCGAAACAAGTTTCTTCATGTTGGCGAATAACCGGACGGAACTTTCACGCCATGCAAGCACCGCACGATTCGGTTCTCTCGGCCTTGGACAGAGTGTAACAAGCGAGGAAAATACGTTCGTCCTTTATCGGTCCTTGTTGGTGCTAACTCAGTCGATGTCCATATCAACCAAGTCAAGCCGTGCGTTGACACCATCTTTTGTTTTGTCACGAATGTTGAGAAGAGACCAATCAAGTCATCACATACATTCTTTTCTACATGCATGACGCCGATCACGTTGGCGAACTTCTAGGTGCTCCCAATAAGGTAAGTCCCAAAATATTGATCTCTTCTTCCACATGTTCTTCTTACTTGTCCTCGATTTACATCCCTTTCCAAGCACAACATCTAAATCCTTAACCATATCATAGACCTCTTTTCCGCTTAAATGCCTTGGAATGAATTGTCCTCCTTCTCTCCGTCGAATTGTTTCTTCATTCTGCGGTATAGGTGAGCCCTCGAAGGAACCTACGATGGCGCATGTACACGGTTTCTTGTGAGTGATTGACCACACACTCTCGGTATCATCTAAGCGGTGAGTATGTGCTTTGGCCCCTTTTGTACTCGGCCCGACAGATTAGCAAGGCGGGATAATCATTTATGGTGCAAAACAACAAGGAACGTAAAGTGAAGTTCTCTCGTTTGTACGCATCCCATACCTGTACCCCTTCAATCCACAGTATTTTTAGATCTTCCATCAATGGTGCTAGGTACACATCAATATCATTCCCAAGTTGCTTCGGCCCTTGGATAAGTATCGACAACAAAATATACTTCCGCTTCATACACAACCAAGGAGGAAGGTTGTAGATATCTGAGCGCCACGCAGCCAAGTGCTATGTCATTGCTCATATTACCGAAAGGATTCATTCCATCTGTACTCAATCCAAACCTTATATTCCTCGGTTCCATCAAGTCGCAAACTCCTATCGATGTTTCTCCACCGGGCGGAATCGAGGTGTCTTAACTTTTGTCATTCTTACACTCCTCTCGAGTGCCAATCTGAGCTTTTGCATTCTTTGGGTTCGCAAAAACCGCTTCAAGCGGGAATTACAGGAAGATACCACGCCACCTTAGCAGAGGTCCTTTCTTCACCTCGATTCCCTCGTTGTCATCGATTGCTTCTTACGCTTGTATCGGGATCGTTGCACACGGACATACATGCATGTTTGTATACTCGTTACGGTAGAGGATCTGATCGTTCGGACATGCATGTATTCTTTCTACTTCCATTCCCAATGGACAAAGAACCTTTTGGCTTTGTAGGTGGTTTTGGGCAACTCATTTCCCTCAGGAAGCATGTCCGCTAAGAGACCTAATGACTCAGTGAAACTCTTGTCGGACCAACCGTTGCTTGCCTTCAATTTCAGCAGTTTAAGCACGGATGACAACCTTGTGTATTCCGACTTGCAGCCCGGGAACAAAGGTTTCTCTGAGTCCTCCATCACGCCCCGGAATTGAACATACTCCCTCTCATCACGGTTCCCTTCGCATCGCGAAGCATCTGATCTAGATTGTCATCGTGCAGCCTATCCGAATCGGAACCACAATCGACATTCGGCGGCATATCGTTGACTTCCTGTATAATATGCATATCGTTGACTTCCTGTATAATATGCTCTTCACCGTGACTGGTCCAACATGTATAACCCTTTTTGAAACCCCTTCGAATCAAGTGTGCTTCGATCTCACGCTCGGTTGTTAAACATCTTGATTCTCGCAGATCAATGCATGGACGGTACATATATTCCGCCCCTTATTCAACATATCCTCCTCGGCGTGCTCTTGTAAGCAGACACGCCATTAATGTACTCTTCACTCACACGGTTCTCGGTGTACATCGGCTCGGTCCATCACACGGTTCGTATTGAAAACCACGAAAATAAATAAAAGGGTGATGACTTTCGAAAGCGTATTTTCGAGGCTTAATTACGATTTTTCATTTTTACATTTTTTGGATTTTATTAACTTACATGTGGGCCCTACTTGTCGGTGACTCATTTTTTATTTCATGATTTTATTTATAAAATCTATGGCGATCCCACATGTCATAGACTCGTTAGTTTATTAACTAAATGATTAAAAAGCAGTAGGATTAATTAATTTGAAGCTCAAAGCTGGGCTTAGGGTGACATCGCATTGCTATATAGTCGTGGCTCTCGGCCCTAAGGTCTCGCCGAGGCGAACCGACGGTGATGTCCCATGGGCGCTGAAACTAGCGATTTGGCGTGCGTCTGAAACTACTCAAATTAAAGGATGCTTATGCTTGATATCTCACCTCGATCACGAGGAAGGTGTCAATGAAAGTCGAGGAAGGTCCAAGGCGCTGGCTGGGTCGTCGTCGGTGAGCAGAGGTGACGGCGGCAAGCTCCTCGGCGACAATATACAACCGAAATGGACCGGGCGGCTCGGTGAGGTGAGGCGATGTACTCAAACCAGACGCAGGCGGCGATGGACCTATCGTGGCGCCAGAGATATGGAGATCAAGAAGACTATATCTGTTTTGGCCGGGAGGCGGAGCTATATATATCGTCTGTGGTGAGTTAATTGGGCAATATCACGCAGCGGTTCATGTTTCGAACCGTTTGTGAAGTATCACGAGCGGTTCTAAAACAAACCATCTCGTGATATTGTGTAATATCACGAGCGGTTCATGTTTGGAACCGTCGTGAAGTATCCTGAGCGGTTCCAAACATGAACCATCGTGATATGACATCTTCACGAGCGGTTTTTAGCGCGGAGAATAACACGGATGGTGGGTAACAAAACCGCTCGAGATTGTGTTTATCTGAGCGGTTTCGATGAACCGTGCGTGATCGGCGTCGATATTAGCATTTACGTAGTAGTGTCACGAGGCGGTTTTTGAACCGCTCATAATACATACTATCGCAGGCGATGCAGTAGATGAAACCGTCGTGATGATGGACTACCCTGAGCGATGCGTAGATGAAACCGTGCAGTGATAGTCACTATCACGCAGCGGTTTCATCTCTGACATCGTCTGTGGTAATCTTTATGTTACTAAATCTATTTACGTTTATTGGCTAGCCTCGGAAATGCTAGCCATGCCCTCTCAAACAAGCACATCCAATTCTCATTCATTTGAAGCACATCAAAATTGCATTCATTTGTAAACAAGCACATCAATTCACAAATCAATTAACTTTAACCATTAATGTACATTAATTTACACACATGTACCATTATGTTCAATCTATCCCAATCAAGTTCAATCTACTTTGTGGAAACTCCCATCGGATTTATGACACATGCTTAGGGAATGGCGCAAGGTGTGATCGAATTTTTATGAGCTCCGCTCTGTTCCAACGATTTCAGGCGATGGTCGCAACTTTGTCGATAGGAAGGTTAAATTCGGGCTTATATAAATTGGTAAGTATATATGAAATAATTGTTGAAAGATTGACAAACCCGAGGATCATTGGTGATCGCGAACCGATGAGTAGTTGCATGTTGTGGCAAACATAGTATCCACAGACGCGTTGCGACGTGGCCATTGGTGGCTTTGCAAAAATAGAATTGGTTAGTTCGAGAGGCATTGCTATGAAGTGTTATATAGGATTAATGTGTACTAGCTAGCAAGTACCGGAATTTTTATCATGTGCGGCGTCCTTCCTTGATATTCCATCCTCTAGCATGTAACACGTCGAACATCCCTCGTGACTCTAAGAAGTTAGCCTTAGCCATTGCAAAGGAAGGAAAGACTACAATAGAGTTTCTATGGAGGAAATGTGTTTACCTGATGATTAAATTCGGATAGTTGTGAAGTTGTGAGTGGCCCTCTGTAGGGAATCTAGGTATGTTACGAATTTCTGTTTTGGTATAATTACAATTAGAATCCAGTGGTACCTACACAGGTATGTCAGCATGGCCATTAAACCTAAGATCGTGTTGCTTATAAAGTACAAATCAACAAGTATAGCCAGTAGTGCAACACTACTTACTTCTAGTTGTAGGGCAAAAGTATGAAGTCCTTGTTGCGGTGAGTCATGAAAAAATCTATAACGTAATTCTCGACGAATGTTGCATTCGCCGTGATGCTTTGCTCGAAGACAATGTGTGGGTCGAGGAAACCTACCGGTGATTTCCTTCTTTCGGCTTCACAGATCATGTATCTATTATACAAAAGCTAGGAGTTATATATAACATTTATCGATATTACACGAACATTGACCGTGATTGTACACACTTACGATTGTCAAAGATCGTATGAGTGAGGCGTTGAGCTCGTCGAGGTTGAAGAGCGAACAAGTCGTCAAAGGTCACCGTGAAGACAGCGTCTTGATACACGTGGTTAAAATGATCCTCCTTGAACTTGGCGGTGAAACCCGAGTCGTTGATCAACCGGCTTGTTGGACTATTCCATGTACCATGTATGCAATTCCGTGCAATCCGGTCCTAGGGTAGGTCTGTCTAACTTCTCGAGCAGCGGCTCGCCTTAGCTTGAATTTCCGCCAACCAAGAAGAAGGGATATCGAGAGGACTCGATCGTCTTCGATTTGCCCTTGCCCTTCTTGCCTCGCTTTGTATAGGTCGACTTCACAAGAGTCGATCGAGCACGAGTGTAGATGCATGTGATGGCGGGCCCTTACCGTGTCGGTCTGAGTAGCCGGTCTGTCGCCAGTCCGTGGACTTGATGCCGTTCAGAGACATTCCGTGAAGTTGACACCGGGCGGTAGCTCCGGCGGATGTCCTCCTTGGGCCTTTGGATGAATGTTCCAACGGCTTGCCCTAGAGTCATGACCTCATCGTTTGGGGGAATTTTGGTGGGGCGGCCTCGAAATTAGCACAAACACCGCCCACATTCACTTTTGCGAAACCGGCGCTAGATTTGCACGCTTTGCGCTTGTAGCAGCGCTGTCGTCGCGACGAGTCCGTGTTCTCTTGGGATCTTGAGCGATGCGAGAATTTCCGCCAAAGACAAAGAAGATGGTCGGGCACCACCTTCCACAAATCGTAGGTGATCTTGACCCGTTCCCGTGCAACTATTCCGACCATTCTCCGGAATGCAAACGCTGCTCGGCGAGGATTGATAGGGGTCCCAGACTGATCGACCTCCGTGATGGTAAATCGGCCGTGGGCCTTTTCGATATTCCTCTTCTTCTACCTTGAGTTGGATATTGTTCCAGAGGATGGTGCATCATCGTAAACATGAGGCGGCGATGACTCGAGAATGAGCGAAGACATCTTCACAAGAAATAGAACATCATGTGAACAAATGAAATCAAAGCATAAAGCTAAGATTTAACATTTTGATATTGCTATCGATGTAGAGTAAGCATTCCAATTAGAGCTTAAGTACAAACCCGATTATCAAAATAATTTCGAAGACAAGACTATTATCATCACAGAGCATTCATCTCAAGCCCACCACACTACATTGCAATATATTTGAAGAGCGATATCAAAACAAATACCATATGAATAACTCGACTAGAACAAATACAAATTCCTAAAACAAGTACAATTATCATGAAGGACCATGATGATTATGATAGAAATAGTTAGGAAAGGCGTGGGGTCGGCAACTTCGGCATTGGTTACCTTTGGCGCCGAGGAGAAGGACGAGCAGGAGCGAGACCGAGCAGCAGGGCGGTGTCGAAGGGAAGGCGGCCTTGAGCTCGAGGGAGGAGGCGGCGGGCTCGGGTAGGAGCGCGGTGGGCTCGGGGAGGGCCACGGGCTGTAGGAGGAGGCTCGGGGAGGCGCCGGAGCTAGAGGAGGAGGCGGCCGTCGGCAGGATCGGGAGGAGTCACGCTGCTCGAGGAGGCGGCGTCGAGGACGGCGGCGACGGGCTCGGGGGAGGAGGAAGCGAGAGGAGTTGAGAAACTTAATCGTTTGAGAGTGGCGGGCGTGGCAAACCCTAGCTAGAGTCCGAATGTAAATAGGGATGGACATCACAGACGGTTCTAAATTAGAGCCGTCTGTGATACACACTATCACAAACGGTTCTAAGTTAGAACCGTCTGTGATATGTGATGTATCACAGACAGTTTTAATAAACAACCGTCTGTGATATGTGATGTATCACGAGCGGTTCTCACTTTAGAACCGCTGCGTGATGTTTCCTGAATGGTTCTTGTTGAAAACCGTCGTGATATGTAGTATTATCACGACGGTTATTAATAAGAACCGCTCGTGAAGTATCACGATGGTTTTCAACATGAACCGTCGTGATATTACCTCTTCCTGAGCGGTTTTAGCTCAGCCCGAATACGAGGCGGTCTCTAAACCAAAAGCGCTCGTGATTGAATGTATCTGAGCGGTTTTGGTCAACTATCTGTGATGAGGCGTCCAGTATTAGCCTTTTTGTAGTACTGAGTGTTGTTTTGACCGCTAAATTTTATTACCATATATTCAAAAAGGTTACAAAGTGTAATATTGTAGAATTGTTTTTATGACAAAATTTACTCATAGCATATTTGTATATCCAAATTACATATTCTAGACAATATATTTGGTCAAATTTAATACATTTTGACTGTCCATATTCCAGGCGGCATTTAAAAAACCCAGAGGGGGTAATTCCTTTTTGAGAGACTATTACTCCCTCCAATCACACAAAACTCAACTTTGACCACTAATTTCTGTTGTAATATAGTTATAACACCTAATAAAATTTTAATATCATGAAAATACTTTTCGAGACAAATCTATACATGTGATTTTCATGCATGTAATCTAAATATTTAAAAATATATCGATAACCAAAGTTTTAAAAGTTTGACTGCGTGTATGTAAAAATGATATGTATTTATGATTTAGGGAGTATAAACCAACTGCACCATTGACATGAGTGCAAATAGCAAATCGAGAGGCAATCATGCCGCAAATGATCTCACCAAGAACATAGAAAGCGACATGTATTTGTGACTAGAGGAGTATAAACCAAGCTGCGCCATTGGCATGATCGCAAATAGCAAGTAGAGAGGCAATCATCTTTGAGAGCGATCTCACCAAGAAGATCCTTAAAGATTGGAGAAGTACCGATCCGATCGGCGTCTAGGATATAGCCTAATTATTATGCCGCTCTCTCATCCCTTTCCTGCATACACTTGGTAGACGAAATTCAATTTAGGATAGACGCTGGCTACCCGATATCAACGTAAGTCACCATAAGAATTTTGTTTCTTGATGCTATTTAGCCTCTCATATATTGGCGATGAGATCGATTCTCTCTTCTACATTGCTGCATGAGGCTAATGTCGAAGTTCAATATAACACCTCAGTCCAACAACGAGCCCGTAATGTCACCACTACACTTTTCACTCTAAATTTGAACCATAATTAGTTACTATTACCACAATCATATCCGTAATTAATACCTTACAACAAGCTATCCTACAACAAGTATATCAAGATAGCATAAATAAGCATAAACATTCCCACATAACTTGGGACCATGCGCTCGAGAATGCCTGGAACTATGCGCCTAGGAGCATTGACTAGCAACATTACTATTAAATAAATCATTATCATAATTCATCATTACCACGCGCATTAATACTACTCATGATCCACACAACTTCCATCGGGTATCCAATGTCCACTAATCAAGTTCCAAATAGATAAACTAATTCTCTAAGATATATAATTGAAGTAATCAAATAGTGATGTATTCATGGTTGATAGCATGTGATGTGTAGGTGTCACTCCCATCCCATGCATGTCGCCTTCAATGATCACCTAAAACAACAACAAAATCAAGGATGAGTCCAAGACTCAACAAGTACATAATAGAACAATAAACATACACATATAAATCACATCATTCATGTATTTCATCATCAACATATTTTCTTTTCATTATTCTAATGCAATTGTACACTACATGCTCATTTGCTCATCACATAGCTTATCTTAGGTATATCATGAGTGCACCCATCCATGTTCACCCTATCATATACTTGTCCTCCTCGGACGGGGATCTCTCCACTATCGTGGAGGTCTACCAAAGTAGGTCTTATATGCCCACCGAGATGGATCTTTCTCTTTCATGATATGAATGTGCACATGATGCAAATGCAATTGTTCCATTGTGCATTAACATGTCCCATCATCATCATATTACCAACATTATCATATCATCATTGTCATTGTCATATCACAATCATCATCATCATATAGACATTGTAATAAGCATAAATAAAACATAAATATATCATGTCAAATTAATCATTAAAGATAAAGTGACCCACAAACCGATGTCTTTTCGCTTCTATCGCACTTGACTTTTAGCCACTTAAAAATGGAGCGATGCGAAGACAAAGACCCAACACAACAACATCCCTTGGACAAAGCTAATACTCACCTTAAAACATGAAACAATAGTATAAGAGCATAAAGGAAATTGACATCGCTCCCTACGCACAAACTCGACATAATTAACCCCTCTTCACCGGACAAACCACCCATTGTCCCGGTGATCAAATAGACATAACTTCTAATTTCAGAATCCAAACATAGCAAACCATATGAGTTCGGAATTTGCACAAAATTTTCTACACTTTCATAGTTATGCAAATTTCTGATTAAGCCATCTAGTCCCTAGATTTCAACACCAAATGTCGATCATTGCGTTCTTGAACAACAGGCTTATCAATTTCGTATCTTTTTTCTACAACATAAAAAGTGGCAAAACAAACCACTTATGGAAACTATAGGAAATTCCCTAACGTTTCCAAGTTATGACTATAATTTAATTCGACCATCTACTATACGTAATAAGATAAACAACACAGTTGCTACTAATGACAATGGAATCTTGACAACAGTGCTCCTGATGCCATAACGTTTACATCCCTCATCCAAATCCGATGTTCTTACACTCTATGGAAAGCTTGAACAACAACCTACATTATTCATAATATAGCAAAGCTAAAAAAAAACAAGAAGTAGATACCCTAAAACCTCATCACAAGACTGAGCAGCGCACTAGATCAAAACATGGAAATAATCAACCCACCTATCTCTAAATACCACGCCCCCAAACACCCCGAGAAGCCCATCCCAAAAGCATACATGTGACTGGTAGTAGTGTAGTACTACCCAAGCACAGAAGCACTACGCGTGGCTGACTCGATCACAGTTCAGTGCACGATCGATCAATGGATTCCAAGTTTGCCTTGTTCCTTGCCCTAAACCTCCTCTTCGCTGTAGCCAAGCACGGCTGCGAACCCTACTGCTCCGGGCAGTAGCCAGTGGTCTTGACACCACCGGTGTCTGTTCTGAAGTCGTGTTATGGACGACACTAGGGCTCGAAACGAGCCGAGTCGAGTCGGCTCGCTCAAGCTCGGCTAAAACATTGGCTCAGCTCGGCTCATTTCGGGAACGAGCCAGAAGCTTAGCTCGACTTAGTAGTAGGCTCGAGCTGGCTCGCGAATCCTCACGAGCGCCAACCACTTGGATGATTTCTAGCGGACCAACACAGTTTTCTTGGGCATTGAGAGTTCCATGATGTAGCGGCCCCACTTGTCATTGCTAAAAACAGAGGCAACTCTGGGGAGGTTCTTGCGTGGCGATTTTCTGCGTTGTCATTTCACATTAAAGAACTAGGGAGTGAAGGGGACCTAGGGGAGTGGTTGATGGTGGTGGGGATCAGGAGTTTTTGCCGACAAGATGAGCAAGAGCGGCGGCCATGGTGGTCAGCAGAGGGGGAAGCGTGGTGCGCTTGGGAAATTGGTGGAGGAAAACATTTATGAGTAAAGGGGAACCCATTTTGGGGATTTCTTGGTCGGAGATTCACTTTGGAGTGGATCAAGGCCGAGACCCGAGGCGGCGAAGGAGGTCATTCGTGGTGGCTCTGGTGAAGCAGCAATATGCAATTGAGGAGGGGAACATGTTCAAGGGATAGTTAGGATTCTATGGGAACGAGTAATCGGATAATGGGTCACTGTTGATGGCCTTTGGCTTTGGCGGGGCTCAGCTGAAGCTGGAGAAGATGAAGGTGTCTCGGCCGACTTGGAGCATGGGAACTAGAAATGGAAGTATAGGGAAGGAGCGGGGAGTGGTTTGGGTGCTTGAGCTTATCTGGGGAGGGGAAGGACAGGGGTGCTACTATTGCGGAAGGAGGGGCAGCGAAAGAGGACGGGGCAGGGCGGGGCGACAAAGGGGGCGAGGGGCGGGGGTGCTGCGGAAGGGGGGGGGACGACAGAGGAGGATGTGGTGGCGGATGGAGGAGGGGGCAATGGTGGAGGACGGGTGGGACTCGATTTGGATTGGGAGGTAGAGGCAGTGTGTGTCTAGCACTCTAGCTCTAGGGTTTACTCCTGGGCCTCAATGTCTGTGGGGCTTTGCTGGGCCGACACTACTACAGGAACCGACATCACAGGCGGTTCGGGGCGTCATCACGCGGTTTCCGAACCGTCTATGTTTGTTGGTCTGTGATATCAGATATTATCACGCACGGTACAAAACCGCTCGTGATACGAATATCCTGAGCGGTTTTATTAAAAACCGCTCAGGAAGTCAATATCACGCAGCGGTTTCAATTGACAACCGCTCAGGATTCGAGAATATCACAAACGGTTCTAAATAAAAACCGTCAGTGATTTGTGACTATCACGACGGCTTTTATATAGAACCGCTCGTGATATTCTCCTATCACGCAGCGGTTTGCGATCGAAACCGCTCGTGATACTTGCCTTCCTGCAGCGGTTTTAACAAAAACCGTCTCGTGATAGCTCATACCGCCCATAATTTGTTTGTTTCCTGGCTAGCCTCGGGAATTGCTAGCCATGCCCTCTGAAAACAAGCATTCACGTAAGCAATTCAAGCAATCACAAAAACAAAGATTTCACAATAATGATTCAAGCGACCATGACAACTCAAAGTGATCATTACTCAAAATAAATTACAAAAGATCGCATTTGTTCAAGTATTGTCGCTATAGTTACAACTAGATTACAATTGTTTGCGTTGAGAGGTTTTAGTGGGGTGATGCTCGGGTTGGCGACGGAGTGAAACTCTCCGTTGTCGTTAATGATTTCGAGTTGATAAAGGCGCAGAGCTTCCTCGAATGTCCTTGATCTCTTCCGCAAGCGAGTGAATCACATTGTAAATCCAAGACCCATCGCTACCAATTAAGAGTAAAGTGGTAAGCTATATATATTTAAATTTATAATTAGGAAATAATTATTTCGAGATTGACAAACCTCGTGATCCTTCTTCTTAGTCAAGGATTAGTGATATGATAGCAGACGTAGATTGCACATAACTCATCATCTTTTCTTGGCGGCCTTTGCAAAAATAGAATTACATATATAGGTATAGTCGGTTCGAGACGCGTTATTATGAAGTATGATATAGTATTATTGTGTTGTAGCACGATCTTGAAAAATCCATCACTGTGTGTTAGTTGGCGCTCTTTCCATCGTATATTCCTTTGTTGGCAACATAATTGATGAACGACCTACATGATTCGAAAAAGTTATCCTCGGCCATTTCAAACGAATGAAGACTACAATAGAGTTATGTAAGGAGGAAATGAGCATACCTCTCGAGTATTCCTCTTAGAGTGCTGAAGTCGTGCTTGTTGCGGTTTAGGGAATCAAGGTATATCACATGGTTCCTCTTGGGTATAATAACTAAAAGGATCCAATGGTACCTACTCATGCTTCTATTCTAACACTCCAAACACTCCTTAATCCACCAGCTTCTCTTGTGATCTTTGTATAGATAGAAACTAGTGATACAAATCTTTTGCCCGAGCCTACTTCTCTAAGGAAATGCGATTGATGATATTATGTGCTCTCAGAAGGAGAGTAGCTAAAGAACAAGTCTTTGCCATCTCAATCCTATTGTCTATACTCTTCATGAAATGAATATGATAATATAAATTCAAACTATGAGCTCTAAACAATACTTTGCTTAACTATCAAATGATCTCAACTGTTAACGAAAACAGATTAAACTTCCAGTCAAACAGAGGTTGACTACAGAGATCAAGATGGCAAATGAAAAGTTGAATGAGCTCATACATACTACTAGAAGAATCACAAACTAGTCAATACAACTGATCAATTTGCAATAGAACTATGAGCTGAACCGAAAGTAACCAATTAACAATTACAACATATTGCGATAGCAAGTAATACAATAGAGCTCAAGTATGAACTAACTATCACATTCAATCTCAAGATAAGGCGGAGTTCATCACAGAGCATGTCAACAAAGCCCATCGATTAATTTGCAACTAGCTTTGCAAATATATATATATATATATATATATATATATATATATATATATATATATATATATATATATATATGTATGTATGTATGTATGTATGTATGTATGTATGTATGCAAAGATCAACCGAATCGCCACAGAGGAGCAATACTCACAGAGAGGATGCCGACAAGAGGCTGGGGAGGCAGTCAGGGGAGGAGGCCGGCGGGAGGAGGGAGCTGGGGAGGAGGTCGACACGGGAGGAGGACGGCGGGAGAAGGCCGTGGCAGAGGGAGGAGGCCGACACGGGAGGAGGACGGCGGCGCCGAGGTCGGAGGCGCCAATGTCTGGGCGGCGGCACCGAGGTCGGCGGCGGCGGCCGAGGTCTGGGCGGCGGCGCAGAGGTCGGGGCACCAATGTCGGGGTGGCGGGCGCCGAGGTCGTTGTCGGTGGTGAAGGCGAGCCCTAAACCCTAGAGGAGGCGTAACGAGCGCTAGGCGTAAGGGCGCGGGAGAGGAAGTGAGAAGTGAGAGGAAAACCCTAGCGTTTTCCTTATAAAAAGTATATCACATACGGTTCAAATGAGAAATGCTCAGGATATAATATCCTGAGCGGTTCTCATTTCAACCGCTCGTGATATTATTTCCACGCACGGTTGTATAATAAAACCGCTCGTGATAGCCGACAACCCGAGGCCAATTTATGATATCCTCGACAAAACATCTTGAACTCGGTGAGACATAAATATCCCGAGAAAACATAGTGAACTTTCTTTGAGACAAGTATGATGACAATTATGACAAGTCCATATGAATTCTAACACCGTGACAAGTATGATGACAAGTTCATAACACATTTGACTTCAAAATTTCATATCTAATTCAACTCAACTCCAAATCAAGTGAAACCAATTTTGATACTCCACATTACAATGTACGTCCACACATTGACATTAATATCAAATATGACAAGTCCATAACAAGTTCATAACACATTTGACTTCAAAATTTCATATCTAATTCAACTCAACTCGAAATCAAGTATGATGACAATTTTGATACTCCACATTACAATAGGGGGATCTTGAAAAGCACGTAGTCGAGCTCCCATATCTCGTCTATTTGCCCATAGTAGGAGCTCCTCATCCCATCGGTACTGAATGCATCTATGCGGACACCGCTATTCTCGATCAGGCTCTTCCTATCCTGGTGCCGATAAAATGTGTACCCATTGATGTCGTATCCTTGCCATGTGACAATTGTAAATTGTGGCCCTCGTACAACCATAGCAACAGATCATCACTTGATGACCTCCCGATGATTCGCACCTTTAACCATTCGTTGAACCGCGGTTGTGCTCTCTCGTGATCCAAACCTCCGACCGGCTCGGATTACATTGGCGCACCATGTCTTTGTGCTCGTCGATATACGGGACACTTGGGTCATGTGTTGCAAGACCATGAAATGGGCTTGAGCGTATGTATCCAGATCGGGAGTTATTGATTTCCTTCCGATGGTCCCGATACCATCCATCTCCCCTCATGGCGAGATAGAGGCACACCTATCGGTTCCACGAGCCATGTAGTCGACGCAGAACTCAATGACCTCTTCGGTTGCATAACCTTCGATGATGTCGCCCTCCGGTCGAGATCGATTCCGACGAGGACTTGAGAATTCCCATGTACCTCTCGAACGGGTACATATGACGAAGAACACAGGTCAAGATATCTTTATCTCTCTCACAAGGTGAACAATGAGATGGACCATGATATCGAAAAATGACGGAGGGAAATACATCTCAAGATGACATAGAGTGGTCACCACCTCTACCGCAGAGCATCTAGTCCTTGGGGATCAATGATCTTACGAGCAATTGAGTTGAAAAATAACACTGACCTCAAGATTGCCACTCGGACCTTGTTCGCAAGATACTTCTAATTGCAACAGAAGCATTTGTGTCATCAAGACATGACAATCATGAGATTTCATACCAATTAATTTCAAATCTTGCATAGAAACAAGGTTCTTAATGTTAGCGGAGTAACCGGATGAGACTTTCACTCCATGCAAGCTCCGCACGATTCATTTCTCTCGGCCTTGGATAGAGTGTAGCAAGTCGGGGAAGGTACGTTCGTCTCAGATCGGTCTCTACCGTGCTAACTCATCCTTATGTTCATATCAACCAAGTCACGCCATGCGTTAACACCATCCTTTGTTTTGCCACTAATGTTCAAAGAAGAGACCAATCAAGCTATCACATACATTCTTCTCTACGTGCATGACATCGATGCAGTGGCGAACTTCTAAGTGCTCCCAATAAGGCAAGTCCCAAAAAATTGACCGCTTCTTCCAGATGTTCTTCTCACGTGTTCTTAATTTACGCCCCTTCTCAAGCACAACATCGATATCCTTAATCATATCATAGACCTCTTTCCTCTAAAAGCCCTTGAGTGAATCGTTCTCCTTATTTCCGTCGAATTATTTTTTCATCTTGCGGTATGGGTGACTCGAAGGAACCTACGGTGACGATATACACGATTTCTTGCGAGTTGTTGACCATACACTCTCAGAGCATCTAAGCAAAGGCGACAAAGCTTTGGCTCCTTTTGTATTGAAGCTTGACAGTTACCAAGGGCGGAAAATCATTGATGGTGCGAGAACAACATGGCGCGTAAAGTGAAGTTCTCTCGCTTGTACGCATCCCATACCTGCACCCTTCGCTCCACAAAGTGTCACAAGATCTTCCAAAGAATGGTGCTAGGTACACATCAATATCATTCCTGTGTTGCTTCGCCCTTGGATAAGTAGTGACATCAAAATGTACTTTCACTTCATACACGACCAAGGAGGAAGGTTGTACATACATAGATTCACGGGCCGGGTGCTATGTCACGCTCATGTTACCGAAAGGATTCATTCCATCAGACTCAACCCTAACCTTATGTTCCTCGGTCAAGACCGAACTCTTCAACTCCGATCGATGTTTCTCCACCGCGCGAATCGGCAGGTGTCTTAGCTTTCCATCTCTTACGCTCCTCGAGTGCTAACGCAGCAATCTTAAGGCCCTTATGCTCGCAAATAAACGCTTCAAACGTGGGATCACAGGCAGATACCACAACATCTTAGCAGAGGTCCTTGCTTCACCTTAGCAAGATTCTCGACGCTTGTATCGGGATGCTTTGCACACAGACATACATGCATGTCGCATACTCTTTACGGTAGAGGATACAATCATTCTGGACATGCATGTATTCTTTCTACTTCCATTCCCAATGGACAAATAACCTTCTTTGCTTGATAGGTGGTCTTTGGGCAACACGTTTCCCTCCGGAAGGATGTCCGCTAGGAGACCTAACAACGCCGTGAAACTCTTATCGGACCAACCATTGCTTGCCTTCAATTTCAGCAGCTCAAGCACGGTTGACAACCTTGTATATTCCGCTTGCAACCAGGGAACAAAGGTCTCACCGAGTCCTCCCTTAAGCCCTCGAATTTACAAAACTCTCTCTCATCAGTAGTTCTCTTACGCATCGCGTAGCATCGATCCAGATTGTCATCGTGTGACATATCCTCATCAAAAGCAAGATATCCACATCCGCGATCGTTGACTTCCTCGGCGGTGCCGTCATTACTAACTTCATGTGTAATAATCTGCTCTTCACCGTGGATGGTCCAACATGTATACCCTTTTGTGAAACCCTTGAATCAAGTGCGCTTCTATTTGCGCGCGTTGTTAAACATCTTCAAATTACCGCAATCAATGCATGGACAAGACATAAAATTTATCTCCTTCTTCAACATATCCCTTTCGCCGGCTCTTCTAAAAGCAACCACGCCATTAATGTACTCTTGACTCACACGGTTCTGCATTGTACATCCGGCCGATCCATCTACACTACGCATGTAACAAATTAGTGTCAAAATTGATTAGCGATTAATTTATAGCAAATATAAAGGGTTATAGATCGTTACCCTCGAAGGTCACGAAGAAATACAATTCCTCTCCTTTCCTTCTCCTCTCTAAGGTGGCGAATGGGGAGGAGGTGGCGGTGTTGAGGCGCTTAGGGCAAGGGTCCAACCTTCTCCTCTCTAAGCTGGCGCAACGGATAATTATTGATTATCTGCATGATTGTTGATTAGATACGAGACAAAAGACAAGAGGAAGATCCTAATTAATAACTAGCAAGTTGGTCCGCGCGATTGCGCGTGTATCCGTTTTCATATAATTGAAACAATAAACCACTGTGATGACGTTTCTTCATGGATATAAATGGAGGAAATATAAAATACATCATTGCACATGTGACTTATCTTGGTGTGTCATAAATTCTTCTTTTTAATCTGTTCTAGAAAACTACTCATGAAATTAGTTCTGATTAAGACTTTCACTTCTTTGCACGCATTTTACTCGCTTTTGTCTCATCGTTGCACAAAGGAATTACACAGATTAATTAAAGGCTACATGTTTTGCTTTTCATTTTCTACAAATAGGGTCCATCAAATTGAGAGCTAGATGTACGTACGTTTTGCCTTTTCCCATCAAGTAGTATTAATTGAAACCTAAACCCTATGCTTCCGATTAAGGAATACAACAAAGAAAATAAAACATTAGCGTCTATGTACAGAGTAGCAAAGTCAGGAAATTCACTAATCAATAGAGTGGAAAAGGATAATCAAGATTACTTCATCTGCTTAATTAGGGAGAAATCGCAGTTGGAGGAGCTAGGGAGGGAAGTGGCCGGCACTGGGGAGGAGAAGCTAGCTACCAGATCTAAGTGGAGCCAAAGAACAGAGGGCGGCGGTTGATTATATTTATCCAAACGCGCAGCGGAGGAGTGGGCAGCAGGCTGGAAGGCGACAATGGACACAAAGCAGCGGTCTGGCAGAGGGATGTGTCGCGCTCAATTTATACGATGGGCATATCACGCAGCGGTTCTTAATAAAACCGCTCGTGATAGATGACTATCATGCACGGTTTGTAAATAGAACCGTCAGTGATATTACACGACGGTTCTATTCACAAACCGCTCGTGATAATCATCAAATCACAGACGGTTTGTAAATAGAACCGCTCGTGATATTACACGCGGTTATTAAATAGAACAAATGCGTGATTGGGGTGATTATCACGCAGCGGTTTGTGAATAGAACCGTTTATGTATCACGAGCGGTTCTATTTACAAACCATCTGTGATAGATGACTATCACAGATGGTTCTAAAAAATACCGTCTGTGATATTCTTCCCGCGCCACCTGCAGGTGCGGCAATGGTTATCACGAGCGGTTCCAAAGGCGAAATGCGTGATGGGGTGTCTACTATAGCTTGTTTTGTAGTAGTGCGACAAGCAGCCCACGAGTTGAACAAACTTCGCGAGCGGCTCTGGTTCGGCTCGAAAATGTTGCGAGCTAGAGAAGAGACTTGGCTTTTCTTAAGAACATCACGAGCCTGAGCCGAGCAGGTGCAAGCTTGGTCCGAACCGATCTGGCTCACGAGCGTCGAGCTTTTTTTCCAGCCCTAGACGACACTATCCGACCGACGCCTTGAAGCTGAGGGTGTGTTTGAACGTGTTGAATGGGCCGCACGGTGTCGTGCCAAGATCGGCATGCCGGAGTACGAGGAGTGATGCCCGTTGCTGCTGTTAGAATTGGGCCTATGCAACAAAGGCACGTTCATTCCTAAATTTCAAAGCATGTATAGTTTAGTCCTATATTGTTTAGGCAAGTGGGAGGAGAGCAATATAAAAGGAGTCCTTACTACCACATGAGACATGTGATACATGACATTGGGTGCGTGAGAAGGACTTTGGCTAAACACACACGTGAGCACACTGACGCCATTGGCGGATTTTTGCGTGAAAATCGTGTGACTTGTGACGCACGACCACGCCGTGCGTCAGAGAGCTGTTCCGCACATAAAATCTAACTTTTATTTTGCATGAATCATGCAATCATCTCTCTTAATTCGTTTGAATGTGAATTCAAATATCTGGATTAATTCGGTTTAATTATGCTAATGGGGTCGATTCTTGGAGAGTAATTCACACATCCATAAATGGCACGACACATCCAAAGCTAGGAGAACAGAATTCCTCCATTCCTTTCTGACATCATCTTCCTCCTCCTCCGATGAGCAATGCTGGAGTGTTGAGTCGCTGAACTTCACCGGCCTTTCTTTTCGGCGTACACCGAGAAGGAAGGAGAGCGGGATCTCCGAACCATTGCTGCAGAGAACACCTACACGGGGCAGCAATAAAGTTCTGGATAGCGTATCTGCACGACCACTCGCTTCGCTGCTTTATCTATATTCTGCATTGCATCGAGCTTGTGCTACTTCCTTTTCTTCATCAAGCCTAACAGTACGTGTTCGTATGACTGATCGACTCTATTATATTCTATTTTTGAGTACATTTCAAAGTACAATATGTTCTCTACTGTTAATATCGATTTATGTATCTATAGTTATTTGCGATGTTTACCTCATAATAAAATATAGAATTAAAATATTACACATATTACCAACAACCGTAGGTTCCGGTCGACCTCGACGCCGCCGTCTGCCTCTGCACCGATGTTAGGGCCAACGTTCTCGGCATTCGTCTCAACGTGGCCGTCGACATCAAGCTCCTTCTGAACCTCTGCGGCAAGGAGTGTCCATCCGACTTCACTTGCCCGTCTAATTAATTAAGTTGTTGGCCGTTAAGCACTTGTTAAATTTGTCAGTGTGCATGCATGCATCTACATTACACGTCGATCTCGCGTTCGTTCGCGCCCGTGGACATGGACGGGTCACAACTCACAGGACAAACATTTTTACAGTTCGCGCCCGTGGACGTTCGCTGCCTTGGTCCATCATGTCGACCGATCGAGCTCGATTGCTGCACAAAGCTCATAATTAATCCCGAGTGTTTCCTATAAGAAGCTCGGGATAAATATAAGCACTCGGGAAATAAACTATTTTTGGTAGTGCGTGTTGCGTTTCTGCTACAAGTCCAAGTACTCACACCAAGTGAAGTATATTTTTAAAGGTCCGCCTATGCAAGATTCGATTGTTTTTTCAGCCAAAAATAGTGAAATTTTAGTTCACTTACAATTTCATTATACATAAATTACAGTAACTTTTGTTCTTTGTTGTTGTAATTATTCTTGAAAGTCTTAATAACTCATATTTCCATCACATCATTCAAAACCTGACATATGATTTGAGAGATTGAGAAAAAAAAAGGAAAAAACAAAGACAAAAAAAATAAAATTCTATACCAACAAAATACGACAATGTGGTGAGCCTATTTTGCTCGAAAGAAAAAAATCATAATAAATTCGGATCCAATTCATCATATGAGAATAATTGAAAATCGCAAACCATATCGGACAGATGAAAAGTCGACTATTTAGAGAAAAGAAAACAGTCGAATGTTGTTTAGCAAAACCGTTTTTGAAACTAGTACTGATATACCTCCGTTTTGCTCGTTAGCGAACAGACGTGAAAAAAAAAAGGAACATGCCAAGAATTATGCAAAATTGCTTCGGATCAACTATTTGTCATGATACGTCGTCACATGCTACCAGCTGGGACTATATTCGTGGAGTTCATCCTATATCAATTCCTTTGTAGTATAATGCACGTACTATATTATATGAGCTAATAGATCCGTATCCTAAAACGTGCATATTTAAATATTTGTAGAATGTACTGTATAATGTATACCATATGATCATGATGTGAAAATTCTCGATCGATCTGAAGTTGCTCGCTCGATCGGCGTCGGCGTGGAGGAAACCGACCAATTTAATTTCCTCCTCAAGATCACTTCCGGTGGCTATGCCCATATCTCCTTGCCCCGATGCATCGATCGGTAAAGTCCAAGTGCTCACGAGCCACTTGTATTTAGTAACCTGAGGGATTGAGTGGTGGTATTCCAATGGTGAACTCCTTTTCTTCATTGCCGAGCACGACTCTCGGCACTACTAGCTCTGCAGCTCTTTTCTTTTAAAAAAAACAGATTGCATTATGTACGCAGAGTACTACTACTAGCTCTGCAGCCTCTGCCACACTTGTAGACTATCAATCGTCAATGGCGTCCAAACTTGCCCTCAACCTCCTACTCTTCGCCGTTGCCGTGCACGGCAGCCACGGCTACGAGCCCTACTGCTCCGGACAGTCTCTTAAAGATATAATTCTATTTCATATCATCAACTGACCGAAGATAGAGTCCTTTAGCATATGTTTTGTCTATCCCTTGTCGAATTGTACGGACAACGTGAGGAGCTTTGTTCTCCCAATCCAATACGAGATAGACACGGTTGGTTATTCTCCTGGTCCAATACGAGATGGACACAGTTGAGAATTGTAAGTTAAATATGTAATCTGTAAGCATTGTTGCTATAAATGCAGAGAGAACCGATTAGGTTCATTGCGGCCAATAATCCTTACATAGTATCAGGGCAAGGAAAGACGCAATGTTGACTTCGCCATCTCTGTCTTCCGCTACCTTCTCTGCCAACACCTCAACCTTGTCTGGAACTCTTCCGCTTTCCATGCCGACAACACATCCGATACCTATCAAGCTAGGCCGAGATAACTACTTGCTATGGAGGGAACAATTCCTTCCCTACTTGAGAAGCTATCATCTGCTTGGGTACATCGACGGCACCACAGAGTGTCCCACAAGGATGATTTCGACAATGATCGGGTCGAGCGACTCAAGTCTCTAATCGGCTTACGACTGGTTTCACCAGATCCGTGGTCCTCAGCGCCATCTTCTCGTCTCTTTCGAAGAATACTTGGCGCACATCATGACCATGACCATCGTGACGTGAGGCATGGCTTGCATTGAGCGAATTTTGCATCCAAACCACGAGCGCCAGATGGTGCAGATCCAGATGTAGCTTGCGATCCGAAGAAGACAGATCTTTCGACCTCCGACTATTTCAAGCAGATGAAGAATCTCGCGAACACCCTGTCCGCCATAGGTATGCCATTAATAGAAGATGAGATTATTTCATATGTGCTTTTAGGTCTCAGATCGGACTATGATTCACGGGTCACTTCCTCACCACACGATCGAAGGTCTAACCCTAGATGATGTGTACGCCATCTCTTGAGCTATGAGCTTCTCGGACTATGGTTCACTGGTCACTTCCCTCACCACACGATCAAGTCTAACCTTAGATGATGTGTACGCTCATCTCTTGAGCTATGAGCTTCAGGTTGAGTAGAACAACATGGATCTACAAGCGGGTGTCTCGGATCCTCGGCAAATTTCACTGGGCGCAAACAAGGTCAAGGCAATTTCTCCAATAACAATCAAGGAGGTAATCAAAGGGAAGAGGACATGGCCGTGCCCGAGGCAATCAAAATCGGAGAGGATACTACAACAACAATTCTCAAAATCGTGGTGGCTACAAAAATAACTCCAGTGGGCATGACTCATGACCCACATGTCAGATTTGTGGCAAGAACAACCACAATGCTGCTAAGTGCTACCATCGCTTTGATCATTCATATCAAGTCGATGAAGGACAGTCTGGTTCAATGGCAGCTATGACTTCCTCATATCAGGTTGATCTCGACTAGTATACAGACAATGGCGCAACATATCATATCACAAGTGATCTTGATCAACTCACGGTACGAGAAAAGTACCATGGTGGAGATCAGGTTCAGGTCGGCAATGGATTAGGTTAGAATATCTCTCATATTGGTCATTGCTCTATTAATACTATTGCCAATTCTTTAGCTCTTAGAGATGGCCTTCATGTGCCTCACATCTCAAAGAATCTTGTATCTGTGCATATATAGACTTACTAACGACAATAATGTCTTTGTTGAATTTCACCCTGATTACTTTGTTGTCAAGGATCAGTGTTAGACCATGTGGTTAGGTCTAGTATATTTTAGCTAATGAATAATTGATATTGTTGGGTACCAATGTTATTTGAGGCGTGTGATGTGTGTGTGGAATTATATCGGTCAAGTTAGGAAGAACTTACGCTGGAAAAATATGTTGTGTTGGTTGCAAGGTTAGTCCCTAGTCCACATGATTCAAAACCTAACATATGCTTTGAGAGATTGAGGAAAAAAAAAGGAAAAAAACAAAGACAAAAAAATAAAATTCTATACCAACAAAATACGACAATGTGGTGAGCCTATTTTGTTCCAAAGAAAAAAATCATAATAAATTTGGACCCAATTCATCATATGAGAGTAAATGTAAATCTCAAACCATGTCGAACGGATGAAAATTCGACTATTTAGAGAAAAGAAAACGGTCGAATGTTGTTTAGCAAAACCGCTTTTGAAACTAGTACTGATATACCTCCGTTTTGCTCGTTAGCGAACAGACGTGACAAAAAAAAAAGGAACATGCCAAGAATCATGCAAAATTGTTTGGGATCAACAATTTGTCATGATACGTCGTCACATGCTACCAGCTGGGACTATATTCGTAGAGTTCATCCTATATCAATTCCTTTGTAGTATAAAGCACGTACTATATTATATGAGCTAACAGATCCGTATCGTAAAACGTGCATATTTAAATATTTGTAGAATGTACTGTATAATGTATACCATATGCGCTAGTGGATCAATTCCATATCTTAGTAACGTGCATATATACATATATAATACTAGTGATCGCATCGTAACATCGTGTGAACTAAGCTAGGTAATCAAACTCGAATGGCAGGCGTCTCTACTCCAATTAATACACTGTAAATTAAGTCAACCTGACAAACCGGTCACAAAGACTGAAAAGAGAGGAGTTGAATTTACAGCTTAATTACGTGGTAGAGCTCATGTAAAAGGATACCTCAATATTTTTAAAATGCAAAATTATACGCGTCTCTAGCTTTCAAAAGCAAATTGATGACAAGGGTGAACGCTCTCTTAATTATAGCGTAAAAAGAACATGTCTTGGCCAAATTAATCAACCAGCCCATGATAATTCCCTCGCAAAAATCTTGTCCCATTTCTCATGAACAACTGGCGCATCTCAAGGACAACCAAGCAAGCAGCCTTGCATCAGATTCAGGCCGCTCGAATCACGCATGGGTATGATCAGTTGATCATGCATGAATCACTCGGCTATAAATACCACTCCAAACACCAGGAGGAAACCATCCCAAAGCCAAAGCACTACTACTCAAGCACAACGTACGTACGTACTTGGCTCGGTAGATCAAACTTCTGTAAACGATCAAATGGCATCCAAAGTTTCCCAGCTCTTTGCCCTAAGCCTCCTGCTCTTTGCCGTCGCCGTGCACGGCTGCGAACCCTACTGCTCCGGCCAACCGGCCGTCCCGCCGCCACCGGTTCCGACACCGTACCATGGACAACACTGCCCGATCGACGCCTTGAAGCTGAGGGTGTGCGCGAACGTGCTGAACGGCGTCAAGATCGGTGTGCCGAACTACGGGGAGTGCTGCCCGCTGCTGCAAGGGCTCGTCGACCCAGACGCCGCCGTCTGCCTCTGCACCGCCGTCAGGGCCAACGTCCTCGGCATTCACCTCGACGTGGCCATCGACATCAACCTCGTCCTCAACGGCTGCGGCAAGCAGTGCCCATCCGGCTTCACCTGCCCCGCTTAGTGTTACTATTAAGTTGCTGTTAGGCACGCGCGCTTAATTTAATTTGTCATGCACACTGCATGTCAGGTAATGTACGTCGATCTAGCGCTCCTATGTTTAATTGCATGCAACGACTAGCTAGCTATGTCTTCATAGGCTGGCGGTTGCATGATTGAATAAGTAATTTGTTATTTCCGTCATTCATGTTGATCCCTGTCTTGGTCTAGCAGTAACTACTAGGTTAATTTATCCGGATCTGGAGCTGTACCGTCTTGAATTGTTGTAACGACGATATCACAAAACGTAATGAGCGATTTATCATTAGTTAACTTTTTTCTCCATCATCTCTGACGATCATGATGTGAAACTTCTCGATCGATCCGAAGCCTGCTCGCTCGATCGGCGTCGAGCGTGGAGGGAAACCGACCAATTTAATTTCCGATTTTTTTTAAATAATCTATTTTTTATTTAAAAATACAGAAATAATACCGCTTAATTTTTATTTACAGAAATAATCTCGTGTCGCCGTACGGTTGGGCGAGTCCGGAAAGTCGCCCAACCGAAGTGCGACACATATTGAAGTCGCCCAATGGAACAGCGACTATAGCGTTAGTCGCCAAACGGATGTGCGAGTTTTGGACGTCGTGCGTTGGTTGGGCGACTTAGTTCAAGTCGCCCAACCAGTGGGCGATTTTAGCTCCTACACCTGGAATTATGCCAATCCAATAGGAATAATTGTGTTAAAATATATATTACAATTTTTAGGTATTGTATTTAGCAAATCGTATTATATGATGTTATTTAAAAAAAAAGATATCAGTGTGGTGACAACGTTGGTTGGTCTGTTTGTTATTTTCGTAGAATATGAAGGGTACGAAATTTGTCAGACTCGCAATAACATTTTTTGATCGTCGTATATTATTGTAGTGCGCTAAATTTCTGTAGAATTTTGTGAGGACGATTGAGATAGTAATGAGTGGTAAGTTGAAAGGCAAGTGATATTACGATACGTGAGGGAGTCTCTCCTCAATGAAGTTATGAAGATGCTGAGAACGCTCGTTCTTTCTGGGATTCCACTAAAAGAGGAATACTTGCAATATAGGCTTGCTTTGATGGCTTAGCGGAGACACGGAACGAGAAGTACATTAAAGTCCGCGGACAGAAGCACATTACACGTTACAATTAGTTCCACAACATACTAGTTCCACAATTGCTTACAAGAACCAAAGTACTGACTGAAGTACATGTTACAACATACTAGCAGTTGTAATACAAGTTCCTACGTGTCGACATGCGCCTTGCAAGTTCTGACAGTGTGCCCTTCCTGGCGGTAGCGGCTACAACGTCTACCCGCCGTTGCAGCTTCCCCTTCGTCCATATCGTTACGAATGCGACGACTCCGGCGACGGCCCTTCCCCCCTTTCAACAGGTCTAGATCCGGAATCCAAGTCATATTTGCAGTATCCAACGTGGCGAAGTTACCCACAACCCTGAAGCCTCTTAGCTCGCTGCACCACACCTGCTGCACCCTTTCCTTGATGAAGTACTCCGATACGAAGTTCGATGGGTCCATGCGGATTGTCCCACACGCGGCGAGGACATGAGAGCATGGCTTGTGAAGGAGCTTTAGCTTATTGCATGTGCAGCTAGGTTCATTCACATGGTCTCCAAGGCATACCTCATGGGTAACAAGAGATCGAGCCGTCCCGAATCCGGCTCTGTCTCGGAGGATCACGTCGAATCGATGCTCCGTATTGCCCATTACGAAGACCGTGTGCGACTGAGCCTTCTCAGTCTTGGCCTGCATGTATGCTGTAATCTTCGAGCAGCAGGGTGTCTGTGGGTTGGCTGCATGAAGTGCCGCATTTGCATGTCTTTCCCTAAAATATCCGATTGTACTATGCAGAACGCCTTCGACGATGGCAACAAGAGGCTGAGAACGGAGGCCCCTAATAACCCAGTTGTACACCTCTGCAAGGTTAGTGGTCATTATGCCATACCTTGCACCATCCGTGTCGTGCAGTAAGGACCACTTCTCCAATGGCTCGGCCTCAATCCAATGAGAGAAACACCCGATGTCCCTCGAGGTCCTCCGCGTCAAATGGGGAGGGTCGAGCTCTCGCAGTGGTGTGAGGTGCTCGGGCTGTGCCGCCCCAGGAATGAGGGGACGCTTGTTCCTCTCGACGACATGCTTCCTGGTGTGCTCGCCCAACATCTCGCCTAACGCATCAAATTTACGCCGCTGGTTCGCATAGCAAGCCTCTTGAGCAGCTTCATCAGCGGTTCTTTGCTGAATCGCTTGAAGAAGTTGGCCCCCAGATGGCGAATGCACCATCTGTTCCTCAGGTCTGGCCAGGGGAACAGCTCATCGGGGTCTTGCTGAAGTTGTCGGATAGTCTTCATCATCCCGGAGTGGCGATCATGGATTATGCAGACATCAGGACACGCCCCAACTACTCCCACCTTCAGATGTTGAAGGAACCACAACCAGCTGTCGTAATTCTCACTTTCCACGAAAGCAATGGCTAAGGGCAGAATCTGATTGTTGGCATCAATGTCAATTGCTGTCAGGATCATGCCCTTGTATTTCCTAGTTAGAAATGTCCTGTCCACTGATATCACGGGCAACATGTGTCTGAATGCATTGATGTAGGGACCGAATGCTAAGAAGGTCCTCTGCAATACCATAAAACCTAGCGGCGGTCTTTTGGGTGGCTGGTCCTTCACAGCAATGTATGTGCCCAAGTTCCTGTCTTGCAGCACCTGGAGCATACAAGGAAGGTTGTCGTAAGATGCCTCGAAAGAACCGAACCTCCTTTCCAAAGCCTTCTGCTTAGCACGCCATGCCTTCGCGTAGCTAATCTTGTACTTGAATTTCTGCTCGATAGCCACCATGATGTGCTTGGCCTCCAGGTCCGTCTTCTTCACTATCTCTCCATACATGACATTGGCTATGAAGGTGGACGTCAGGTTGCGATGCCTCGGCAAAACACTACTGAGCAAGCAGGAGTGCGGTTCCACCTTCGAGACAATCCAGTAAGTCTCGTACTTGGGTCTCCTTGCGTGCACACGCCAAGGACACTCAGCCTGCTCACATACCACGGTGTACTGCTCCTGGCTGGATTTGAGTACATGAAACGAACGTTGCATGGATAAGGCCCACAGCTTAATGGCATCCTGCAGTGATGCCTTGTCAGCAAACATTGCACGAAACCGAACCTCCGTCCCATTGTACTCCCACGGTGATTCGTGCTCGTTGTGCATAGCAAGACCCTCAACGTCCACCCTATTCCATCCCTGCGGGATGGGACCTTCGTCCTCCTCTAAAGAGTTATCACCATCCTCTTCTAAAGCTTCCTCTTCCGCTCGAGCTGTCAAGTCATCAATCTCCATCTGACGTACTATGATGTGGACATGCTCCCCTGCATCTGCCTGGGGACTGGCCTGAGCGTGCGGTGCACGATATTCTACCTCCGTCTCCTCTTCGGCCTCAGCCTCCTCTTCTGCCTCAGCCTCCTCTTCTGCCTCCGTAACATCGGCCACCTCCTCCTTTTCTGCCTTCTGAACGTCGGCCACCTTGTCCTCTTGTGCGTCCACAACATCGGCCACCACATCTTCTTCATGAACCACAACCGAGCTGCTCCCACCAACCCGACGGGAGGCGTCGGAAGGGCCTGCAAGGAGTACCTTCAGACATGGCTGCACGAGTAGCACGCACTCGTAGCCACGGTGCCTACAGCCTTCCAGATATCCCTTCCATGCAACCGTGCGCATCACTCTGCTCAACGCCCACCGAATGTGCATGGGAGACCTACTCCAAACCCCTTGTATGATGACACTCCACACCTCGGGGTCCAAGGAGAAGCTTCTGGTGAGCCAGTGTAGAACATCTCCGATTCGGGCATTCTCCAGGTTCGGGTGTACCAAATCAACTTACTGGAAATCACTTAGGTCAACACCTTGCGGACCTTCACGAATCGTACCAACACCGTAATGCACTTTCAATCTTGTGAGCTCCGACATGACTGCAAATATTACAAACGTTGCAACCAGTGATTTCTCGACCTACATTCCCCATATACGTGGTAAACAAATAAGTAGCTACACGTCACCTACATTCGGCCGAAAACAAGAACAAACAAGAGTATTACCTTCGTTCGTCTTTCTCTTTCACGTCTACAGCTCCTCTCCTCCCGAACCGCCCTCTCCCGAGCTCTGCTCCTCCCTATGTACCTCTCTCCCAAGCTCCTCTCCTCCCGAACCGACCTCTCCCGAGCTCTGCTCCTCCCTGTGTACCTCTCCCAAGCTCTTCTCCTCCTATTGTCTCCCTCTCTCGAGTTCCTCTGCTTCTCGCTCTCCCTACCTTCTCCCCTTTTTCTCCTCTCCCGATCTGCTATGCTTGTCCGCCGAGACAAATGGTGAAAGAAACCATGACGGGATCTGGGCTGCCTTCTATTTGACCCTGTAGTCGCTAAACCGTAGGACGATTTGGCAGGAAGTGCTGGCCCGAGGGTTTAGTGACACGTGCCCAAGTCGCCATACGGTTGGGCGACATTGATTGAGGCGCAAGAAATTCACTCGTCTGTATGGCGACTTTATCCAAGCCGCCATACCATAAAGCGATGACACCTCGAACGTTTAAAAAGCCATTCCATTGGGCGACTTCAATATGTGTCGCACTACGGTTGGGCGACTTTAATATGTGTGTCGATCGCGGTTAGGCGACTTTCGGACTACCAACCGTGCGGCGACACAAGATTATTTCTGTAAATAAAACTTAAGCGGTATTATTTCTGTATTTTCGAATAAAAAATAGATTATTTAAAAAAATTTCTTTAATTTCCTCCTCAAGATCAGCTTCCGGTGGCCTTGCCCATATCTCCTTGCCCCCAGTGCATCGATCGGTAAAAGTCCAAGTGCTCACGAGCCACAACTTGTATTTAGTAACCTGACGGATTGAGTGGTGGTATTCCAATGGTGAACTCCTTTTCTTCGTTGCCGAGCACGACTCTCGGCACTACTAGCTCTGCAGCTCTTTTCTTTAAAAAAAAAACAGATTGCATTATGTACGCAGAGTACTACTACTAGCTCTGCAGCCTCTGACACACTTGTAGACTATCAATCGTCAATGGCGTCCAAACTTGCCCTCAACCTCCTACTCTTCGCCATTGCCATGCGCGGCAGCCACGGCTACGAGCCCTACTGCTCCGGACAGTCTCTTAAAGATATAATTCTATTTCATATCATCAACCGACTGAAGATAGAGTCCTTTAGCATATGTTTTGCCTATCCCTTGTCGTCGGATTGTACGGACAACGTCAGGAGCTTTGTTCTCCCAATCCAATACGAGATAGACTCGGTTGGTTATTCTCCTGGTCCAATACGAGATGGACACGGTTGAGAATTGTAACTTAAATATGTAATCTGTAAGCATTGTTGCTATAAATGCAGAGAGAACCGATTAGGTTCATTGCGGCCAATAATCTTTACATAGTATCAAGGCAAGTAAAGACGCAATGTCGACTTCGCCATCTCTGTCTTCCGCTACCTTCTCTGCCAACGACTCAACCTTGTCTGGAACTCTTCTGCTTTCCATGCTGACGGCACATCCGATCCATGTCAAGCTAGGCCGAGATAACTACCTACTATGGAGGGAACAATTCCTTCCCTACTTGAGAAGCTATCATCTGCTTGGGTACATCGATGGCACCACAGAGTGTCCCACAAGGATGATTTCGACAATGACTGGGTCAAGAGCGACTCAAGTCTCTAATCCAGCTTACCTGACCTGGTTTCACCAGGATCTGGTGGTCCTCTGCGCCATCTTCTCGTCTCTTTCAGAAGAATACTTGGCGCACATCATGACCATGACCACTGCACGTGAGGCATGGCTTGCATTGGAGCGAATTTTTGCATCCAAACCACGAGCGCGTATGGTACAGATCCGTATGTAGCTTGCGATCTGAAGAAGACAGATCTTTCAGCCTCCGACTATTTCAAACAGATGAAGAATCTCGCGAACACCCTGTCTACCATAGGTATGCCATTAATAGAAGATGAGATTATTTCATATGTGCTTTTAGGTCTCAGATCGGACTATGATTCACGGGTCACTTCCCTCACCACACGATCAGAAGGTCTAACCCTAGATGATGTGTACGCTCATCTCTTGAGCTATGAGCTTCTCGGACTATGGTTCACTAGTCACTTCCCTCACCACACGATCAAGTCTAACCTTAGATGATGTGTACGCTCATCTCTTGAGCTATGAGCTTCAGGTTGAGTAGAACAACATGGATCTACAAACTGGTGTGTCTGGATCCTCGGCAAATTTCACTGGGCGCAAACAAGGTCAAGGCAATTTCTCCAATAACAATCAAGGAGGTAATCAAGGGAAGAGGACATGGCGTGCGAGGCAATCAAAATCGGAGAGGATACTACAACAACAATTCTCAAAATCGTGGTGGCTACAACAATAACTCCGATGGGCATGACTCATGACCCACATGTCGATTTGTGGCAAGAACAACCACAATCTTTGCTAAGTGATACCATCGCTTTGATCATTCATATCAAGTCGATGAAGGACGATCCGTTCAATGGCAGCTATGACTTCCTCATATCAGGTTGATCTCGACTGGTATACAGACAATGGCGCAACATATCATATCACAAGTGATCTTGATCAACTCACGGTACGAGAAAAGTACCATGGTGGAGATGAGGTTCAGGTCGGCAATGGATTAGGTTAGAATATCTCTCATATTGGTCATTGCTCTATTAATACTATTGCCAATTCTTTAGCTCTTAGAGATGGCCTTCATGTGCCTCACATCTCAAAGAATCTTGTATCTGTGCATATATAGACTTGCTAACGACAATAATGTCTTTGTTGAATTTCACCCTGATTACTTTGTTGTCAAGGATCAGTGTTAGACCATGTGGTTAGGTCTAGTATATTTTAGCTAATGAATAATTGATATTGTTGGGTACCAATGTTATTTGAGGCGTGTGATGTGTGTGTGGAATTATATCGATCAAGTTAGGAAGAACTTACGCTGGAAAAATATGTTGTGTTGGTTGCAAGGTTAGTCCCTAGTCCACATGATTCAAAACCTAACATATGCTTTGAGAGATTGAGGGAAAAAAAAGGAAAAAAACAAAGACAAAAAAATAAAATTCTATACCAACAAAATACGACAATGTGGTGAGCCTATTTTGTTCCAAAGAAAAAATCATAATAAATTTGGACCCAATTCATCATATGAGAGTAAATGTAAATCTCAAACCATGTCGAACGGATGAAAATTCGACTATTTAGAGAAAAGAAAACGGTCGAATGTTGTTTAGCAAAACCGCTTTTGAAACTAGTACTGATATACCTCCGTTTTGCTCGTTAGCGAACAGACGTGACAAAAAAAAAGGAACATGCCAAGAATCATGCAAAATTGTTTGGGATCAACAATTTGTCATGATACGTCGTCACATGCTACCAGCTGGGACTATATTCGTAGAGTTCATCCTATATCAATTCCTTTGTAGTATAAAGCACGTACTATATTATATGAGCTAACAGATCCGTATCGTAAAACGTGCATATTTAAATATTTGTAGAATGTACTGTATAATGTATACCATATGCACTAGTGGATCAATTCCATATCTTAGTAACGTGCATATATACATATATAATACTAGTGATCGCATCGTAACATCGTGTGAACTAAGCTAGGTAATCAAACTCGAATGGCAGGCGTCTCTACTCCAATTAATACACTGTAAATTAAGTCAACCTGACAAACCGGTCACAAAGACTGAAAAGAGAGGAGTTGAATTTACAGCTTAATTACGTGGTAGAGCTCATGTAAAAGGATACCTCAATATTTTTAAAATGCAAAATTATACGCGTCTCTAGCTTTCAAAAGCAAATTGATGACAAGGGTGAACGCTCTCTTAATTATAGCGTAAAAAGAACATGTCTTGGCCAAATTAATCAACCAGCCCATGATAATTCCCTCGCAAAAATCTTGTCCCATTTCTCATGAACAACTGGCGCATCTCAAGGACAACCAAGCAAGCAGCCTTGCATCAGATTCAGGCCGCTCGAATCACGCATGGGTATGATCAGTTGATCATGCATGAATCACTCGGCTATAAATACCACTCCAAACACCAGGAGGAAACCATCCCAAAGCCAAAGCACTACTACTCAAGCACAACGTACGTACGTACTTGGCTCGGTAGATCAAACTTCTGTAAACGATCAAATGGCATCCAAAGTTTCCCAGCTCTTTGCCCTAAGCCTCCTGCTCTTTGCCGTCGCCGTGCACGGCTGCGAACCCTACTGCTCCGGCCAACCGGCCGTCCCGCCGCCACCGGTTCCGACACCGTACCATGGACAACACTGCCCGATCGACGCCTTGAAGCTGAGGGTGTGCGCGAACGTGCTGAACGGCGTCAAGATCGGTGTGCCGAACTACGGGGAGTGCTGCCCGCTGCTGCAAGGGCTCGTCGACCCAGACGCCGCCGTCTGCCTCTGCACCGCCGTCAGGGCCAACGTCCTCGGCATTCACCTCGACGTGGCCATCGACATCAACCTCGTCCTCAACGGCTGCGGCAAGCAGTGCCCATCCGGCTTCACCTGCCCCGCTTAGTGTTACTATTAAGTTGCTGTTAGGCACGCGCGCTTAATTTAATTTGTCATGCACACTGCATGTCAGGTAATGTACGTCGATCTAGCGCTCCTATGTTTAATTGCATGCAACGACTAGCTAGCTATGTCTTCATAGGCTGGCGGTTGCATGATTGAATAAGTAATTTGTTATTTCCGTCATTCATGTTGATCCCTGTCTTGGTCTAGCAGTAACTACTAGGTTAATTTATCCGGATCTGGAGCTGTACCGTCTTGAATTGTTGTAACGACGATATCACAAAACGTAATGAGCGATTTATCATTAGTTAACTTTTTTCTCCATCATCTCTGACGATCATGATGTGAAACTTCTCGATCGATCCGAAGCCTGCTCGCTCGATCGGCGTCGAGCGTGGAGGGAAACCGACCAATTTAATTTCCGATTTTTTTTAAATAATCTACTTTTTTAAAAAAATACAGAAATAATACCGCTTAATTTTTATTTACAGAAATAATCTCGTGTCGCCGTACGGTTGGGCGAGTCCGGAAAGTCGCCCAACCGAAGTGCGACACATATTGAAGTCGTCCAATGGAACAGCGACTATAGCGTTAGTCGCCAAACGGATGTGCGAGTTTTGGACGTCGTGCGTTGGTTGGGCGACTTAGTTCAAGTCGCCCAACCAGTGGGCGATTTTAGCTCCTACACCTGGAATTATGCCAATCCAATAGGAACAATTGTGTTAAAATATATATTACAATTTTTAGGTATTGTATTTAGCAAATCGTATTATATGATGTTATTTACAAAAAAAGATATCAGTGTGGTGACAACGTTGGTTGGTCTGTTTGTTATTTTCGTAGAATATGAAGGGTACGAAATTTGTCAGACTCGCAATAACATTTTTTGATCGTCGTATATTGTTGTAGTGCGCTAAATTTCTGTAGAATTTTGTGAGGACGATTGAGATAGTAATGAGTGGTAAGTAGAAAGGTAAGTGATATTACGATACGTGAGGGAGTCTCTCCTCGATGAAGTTATGAAGATGCTGAGAACGCTCGTTCTTTCTGGGATTCCACTAGAAGAGGCATACTTGCAATATAGGCTTGCTTTGATGGCTTAGCGGAGACACGGAACGAGAAGTACATTAAAGTCCGCGGACAGAAGTACATTACACGTTACAATTAGTTCCACAACATACTAGTTCCACAATTGCTTACAAGAACCAAAGTACTGACTGAAGTACATGTTACAACATACTAGCAGTTGTAATACAAGTTCCTACGTGTCGACATGCGCCTTGCAAGTTCTGACAGTGTGCCCTTCCTGGCGGTAGCGGCTACAACGTCTACCCGCCGCTGCAGCTTCCCCTTCGTCCATATCGTTACGAATGCGATGACTCTAGCGACGACCCTTCCCCCCTTTCAACAGGTCTAGATCCGGAATCCAAGTCCTATTTGCAGTATCCAACATGGCGAAGTTACCCACAACCCTGAAGCCTCTTAGCTCGCCGCACCACACCTGCTGCACCCTTTCCTTCATGAAGTACTCGTCTGAGTTCGATGGGTCCATGCGGATGGTCCCACACGCGGCGAGGACATGACAGCATGGCTTGTGAGGGACCTTTAGCTTATTGCATGTGCAGCTAGGTTCATTCACATGTTCTCCAAGGCATACCTCATGGGTAACAAGAGATCGAGCCGTCCCGAATCCGGCTCTGTCTCGGAGGATCACGTCGAATCGATGCTCCGTATTGCCCATTACGAAGACCGTGTGCGACTGAGCCTTCTCAGTCTTGGCTCGCATGTATCTTTGTAATCTTGAGCAAGCAGGGTGTCTGTGGGTTGGCTGCATGAAGTGCCGCATTTGCATGTCTTTCCATGAAATATCCAATTGTACTATGCAGAACGCCTTCGACGATGGCAACAAGAGGCTGAGAACGGAGGCCCCTAATAACCCAGTTGTATACCTCTGCAAGGTTAGTGGTCATTATGCCATACCTTGCACCATCCGTGTCGCGGCAAGAAGGACCACTTCTCCAATGGCTCGGCCTCAATCCAATGAGAGAAACACCCGATATCTCTCGAGGTCCTCCGCGTCAAATGGGGAGGGTCGAGCTCTCGCAGTGGTGTGAGCCGCCCCAGGAATGATGGGACGCTTGTTCCTCTCGACGACATGCTTCCTGGTGTGCTCGTCCAACATCTGCCACAACACATCAAATTTACACTGCTGGTTCTGCATAGCAAGCCTCTTGAACAGCTTCATCAGCGGTTGCTGCCTGAACTGCTTGAAGAAGTTGGCCCCCAGATGGCGAATGTACCATCTGTTCCTCAGGTCTGGCCAGGGGAACAGCTCATCGGGGTCTTGCTGAAGTTGTCGGATGGCCTTCATCATCCCGGAGTGGCGATCATGGATTATGCAGACATCAGGACGCGCCCCAACTACTCCCACCTTCAGATGTTGAAGGAACCACAACCAGCTGTTATAATTCTCACTTTCCACGAAAGCAATGGCTAAGGGTAGAATCTGATTGTTGCCATCAAAGCCAATTGCTGTCAGGATCATGCCCTTGTATTTCCCAGTTAGAAATGTCCCGTCCACTGATATCACGGGCAACATGTGTCTGAATGCATTGATGTAGGGACCGAATGCTAAGAAGGTCCTCTGCAATACCATAAAACCTAGCGGCGGTCTTTTGGGTGGCTGGTCCTTCACAGCAATGTATGTGCCCGGGTTCCTGTCCTGCAGCACCTGGAGCATACGAGGAAGGTTGTCGTAAGACGCCTCGAAAGAACCGAACCTCCTTTCCAAAGCCTTCTGCTTAGCACGCCATGCCTTCGCGTAGCTAATCTTGTACTTGAATTTCTGCTCGATAGCCACCATGATGTGCTTGGCCTCCAGGTCCGTCTTCTTCACTATCTCTCCATACATGACATTGGCTATGAAGGTGGACGTCAGGTTGCGATGCCTCGGCAAAACACTACTGAGCAAGCAGGAGTGCGGTTCCTGCCGAGACAATCCGGTGAGTCTCGTGCTTGGGTCTCCTTGCGCACACGCCAAGGACACTCGACTGCTCACATACCACGGTATCGCTTCGGTTGGATTTGAGTACATGAAACGGACGTTGCATGGATAAGGCCTGACTTAATGGCATCTGCGGTGATGCCTTGTCGATAAACATTGCACCTAAACCGAACCTCCGTCCCATTGTACTCCCACGGTGATTCGTGCTCGTTGTGCATAGCAAGACCCTCAACGTCCACCCTATTCCATCCCTGCGGGATGGGACCATCGTCCTCCTCCGAAGAGTTATCACCATCCTCTTCTAAAGCTTCCTCTTCCTTTCATTTGTCAAGTCATCAATCTCCATCGGCGTACTATGATGTGGACATGCTCCCTGCATCTGCACGAGGGGCGCTTTGGCGTCGCGGTGCACGATATTCTGCCTCCATCTCCTCTTCTGCCTCAGCCTCCTCTTCTGCCTTCTGAACGTCGGCCACCTCGTCCTCTTGTGCGTCCACAACATCGGCCACCACGTCTTCTTCATGAACCACAACCGAGCTGCTCCCACCAACCCGACGGGAGGCGTCGGATGGGCCTGCAAGGAGTACCTTCAGACATGGCTGCATGAGTAGCACGCACTCGTAGCCACGGTGCCTATAGCCTTCCAGATATCCCTTCCATGCAACCGTGCGCATCACTTTGCTCAACTCCCACCGAATGTGCGTGGGAGACCTACTCCAAACCCCTTGTATGACGACACTCCACACCTCGGGGTCCAAGGAGAAGTTTCTGGTGAGCCAGTGTAGAACATCTCCGATTCGGGCATTCTCCAGGTTCGGGTGTACCAAATCGACTTGCTGGAAATCACTTAGGTCAACACCTTGCGGACCTTCACGAATCGTACCAACACCGTAATGCACTTTCAATCTTGTGAGCTCCGACATGACTGCAAATATTACAAACGTTGCAACCAGTGATTTCTCGACCTACATTCCCCATATACGTGGTAAACAAATAAGTAGCTACACGTCGCCTACATTCGGCCGAAAACAAGAACAAACAAGAGTATTACCTTCGTTCGTCTTTCTCTTTCACGTCTACAGCTCCTCTCCTCCCGAACCGCCCTCTCCCGAGCTCTGCTCCTCCCTGTGTACCTCTCTCCCAAGCTCCTCTCCTCCCGAACCGCCCTCTCCCGAGCTCTGCTCCTCCCTGTGTACCTCTCCCAAGCTCCTCTCCTCCTATTGTCTCCCTCTCTCTAGCTCCTCTGCTTCTCCCTCTCCCTACCTTCTCCCCTTTTTCTCCTCTCCCGATCTGCTATGCTTGTCCGCCGAGACAAATGGTGAAAGAAACCATGACGGGATCTGGGCTGCCTTCTATATGACCCTGTAGTCGCTCAACCATAGGACGACTTGGCAGGAAGTGCTGGCCCGAGGGTTTAGTGACACGTGCCCAAGTTGCCATACGGTTGGGCGACTTTGATTGAGGCGCTAGAAATTCGCTCGTCCGTATGGCGACTTTATCCAAGTCGCCGTACCATAAAGCGACGACGCCTCGAACGTTTAAATAGCCATTCCATTGGGCGACTTCAATATGTGTCGCACTGCGGTTGGGCGACTTTCCGGACTCACCCAACTGTACGGCGACACAAGATTATTTCTGTAAATAAAAATTAAGCGGTATTATTTCTGTATTTTCGAAAAAAAATTGATTATTTAAAAAATTTCTTTAATTTCCTCCTCAAGATCGACTTAGGTGGCCTTGCCCATATCTCCTTGCCCCCAGTGCATCGATCGGTAAAAGTCCAAGTGCTCACGAACCACAACTTGTATTTAGTAACCTGAGGGATTGAGTGGTGGTATTCCAATGGTGAACTCCTTTTCTTCGTTCTTGAAACACGACTCTCGGCACTACTAGCTCTGCAGCTCTTTTCTTTAAAAAAAAAACAGATTGCATTATGTACGCAGGGTACTACTACTAGCTCTGCAGCCTCTGCCACACTTGTAGACTATCAATCGTCAATGGCGTCCAAACTTGCCCTCAACCTCCTACTCTTCGCCGTTGCTTGCGTGGCAGCCACTTGCCATCTGAGCCCTCTTGCTCGGACAGTCTCTTAAAGATATAATTCTGTTTCATCTCATCAACCGACTTAAGATAGAGTCCTTTAGCATATGTTTTGCCTATCCCTTGTCGTCAGATTGTACGGACAACGTCAGGAGCTTTGTTCTCCCAATCCAATACGAGATAGACTCGGTTGGTTATTCTCCTGGTCCAATACGAGATGGACACGGTTGAGAATTGTAACTTAAATATGTAATCTGTAAGCATTGTTGCTATAAATGCAGAGAGAACCGATTAGGTTCATTGCGGCCAATAATCCTTACATAGTATCAGGGCAAGGAAAAGCGCAATGTTGACTTCGCCATCTCGTCTTCCGCTACCTTCTCTGCCAACACCTCAACCTTGTCTGGAACTCTTCCGCTTTCCATGCCGACGACACATCCGAAACCTATCAAGCTAGGCCGAGATAACTACCTGCTATGGAGGAACAATTCCTTCCCTACTTGAGAAGCTATCATCTGCTTGGGTACATCGGCGGCACCACGAGTGTCCCACAAGGATGATTTCGACAATGATCGGGTCAAGAGCGACTCAAGTCTCTAATCCGGCTTACGACTGGTTTCACCAGATCTGGTGGTCCTCGGCGCCATCTTCTCGTCTCTTTCAGAAGAATACTTGGCGCACATCATGACCATGACCACTGCACGTGAGGCATGGCTTGCATTGGAGCGAATTTTTGCATCCAAACCACGAGCGCGTATGGTACAGATCCGTATGTAGCTTACGACCAGAAGAAGACAGATCTTTCAGCCTCCGACTATTTCAAACAGATGAAGAATCTCGCGAACACCTTGTCTGCCATAGGTATGCCATTAAGAGAAGATGAGATTATTTCATATGTGCTTTTAGGTCTCAGATCGGACTATGATTCACGGGTCACTTCCCTCACCACACGATCAGAAGGTCTAACCCTAGATGATGTGTACTCTCATCTCTTGAGCTACGAGCTTCTCGGACTATGGTTCACTGGTCACTTCCCTCACCACACGATCAAGTCTAACCTTAGATGATGTGTGCGCTCATCTCTTGAGCTATGAGCTTCAGGTTGAGTAGAACAACATGGATCTACAAACTGGTGTGTCTGGATCCTCGGCAAATTTCACTGGGCACAATCAAGGTCAAGGCAATTTCACCAATAACAATCAAGGAGGTAATCAAAGGGAAGAGGACATGGCCGTGCCCGAGGCAATCAAAATCGGAGAGGATACTACAACAACAATTCTCAAAATCGTGGTGGCTACAAAAATAACTCCGATGGGCATGACTCATGACCCACATGTCGATTTGTGGCAAGAACAACCACAATCTTTGCTAAGTGCTACCATCGCTTTGATCATTCATATCAAGTCGATGTAGGACAGTCTGGTTCAATGGCAGCTATGACTTCCTCATATCAGGTTGATCTCGACTAGTATACAGACAATGGCGCAACATATCATATCACAAGTGATCTTGATCAACTCACGGTACGAGAAAAGTACCATGGTGGAGATCAAGGTTCAGGTCGGCAATGGATTAGGTTAGAATATCTCTCATATTGGTCATTGCTCTATTAATACTATTGCCAATTCTTTAGCTCTTAGAGATGGCCTTCATGTGCCTCACATCTCAAAGAATCTTGTATCTGTGCATATATAGACTTACTAACGACAATAATGTCTTTGTTGAATTTCACCACGATTACTTTGTTGTCAAGGATCGGTGTTAGACCATGTGGTTAGGTCTAGTATATTTTAGCTAATGAATAATTGATATTGTTGGGTACCAATGTTATTTGAGGCGTGTGATGTGTGTGTGGAATTATATCGGTCAAGTTAGGAAGAACTTCTATTTGGAAAAATATGTTGTGTTGGTTGCAAGGTTAGTCCCTAGTCCACATGATTCAAAACCTAACATATGCTTTGAGAGATTGAGGAAAAAAAGGAAAAAACAAAGACAAAAAATAAAATTCTATACCAACAAAATACGACAATGTGGTGAGCCTATTTTGTTCCAAAGAAAAAATCATAATAAATTTGGACCCAATTCATCATATGAGAGTAAATGTAAATCTCAAACCATGTCGAGCGGATGAAAATTCGACTATTTAGAGAAAAGAAAACGGTCGAATGTTGTTTAGCAAAACCGCTTTTGAAACTAGTATCTGATATACCTCCGTTTTGCTCGTTAGCGAACAGACGTGACAAAAAAAAAGGAACATGCCAAGAATCATGCAAAATTGTTTGGGATCAACAATTTGTCATGATACGTCGTCACATGCTACCAGCTGGGACTATATTCGTAGAGTTCATCCTATATCAATTCCTTTGTAGTATAAAGCACGTACTATATTATATGAGCTAACAGATCCGTATCGTAAAACGTGCATATTTAAATATTTGTAGAATGTACTGTATAATGTATACCATATGCGCTAGTGGATCAATTCCATATCTTAGTAACGTGCATATATACATATATAATACTAGTGATCGCATCGTAACATCGTGTGAACTAAGCTAGGTAATCAAACTCGAATGGCAGGCGTCTCTACTCCAATTAATACACTGTAAATTAAGTCAACCTGACAAACCGGTCACAAAGACTGAAAAGAGAGGAGTTGAATTTACAGCTTAATTACGTGGTAGAGCTCATGTAAAAGGATACCTCAATATTTTTAAAATGCAAAATTATACGCGTCTCTAGCTTTCAAAAGCAAATTGATGACAAGGGTGAACGCTCTCTTAATTATAGCGTAAAAAGAACATGTCTTGGCCAAATTAATCAACCAGCCCATGATAATTCCCTCGCAAAAATCTTGTCCCATTTCTCATGAACAACTGGCGCATCTCAAGGACAACCAAGCAAGCAGCCTTGCATCAGATTCAGGCCGCTCGAATCACGCATGGGTATGATCAGTTGATCATGCATGAATCACTCGGCTATAAATACCACTCCAAACACCAGGAGGAAACCATCCCAAAGCCAAAGCACTACTACTCAAGCACAACGTACGTACGTACTTGGCTCGGTAGATCAAACTTCTGTAAACGATCAAATGGCATCCAAAGTTTCCCAGCTCTTTGCCCTAAGCCTCCTGCTCTTTGCCGTCGCCGTGCACGGCTGCGAACCCTACTGCTCCGGCCAACCGGCCGTCCCGCCGCCACCGGTTCCGACACCGTACCATGGACAACACTGCCCGATCGACGCCTTGAAGCTGAGGGTGTGCGCGAACGTGCTGAACGGCGTCAAGATCGGTGTGCCGAACTACGGGAGTGCTGCCCGCTGCTGCAAGGGCTCGTCGACCCAGACGCCGCCGTCTGCCTCTGCACCGCCGTCAGGGCCAACGTCCTCGGCATTCACCTCGACGTGGCCATCGACATCAACCTCGTCCTCAACGGCTGCGGCAAGCAGTGCCCATCCGGCTTCACCTGCCCCGCTTAGTGTTACTATTAAGTTGCTGTTAGGCACGCGCGCTTAATTTAATTTGTCATGCACACTGCATGTCAGGTAATGTACGTCGATCTAGCGCTCCTATGTTTAATTGCATGCAACGACTAGCTAGCTATGTCTTCATAGGCTGGCGGTTGCATGATTGAATAAGTAATTTGTTATTTCCGTCATTCATGTTGATCCCTGTCTTGGTCTAGCAGTAACTACTAGGTTAATTTATCCGGATCTGGAGCTGTACCGTCTTGAATTGTTGTAACGACGATATCACAAAACGTAATGAGCGATTTATCATTAGTTAACTTTTTCTCCATCATCTCTGACGATCATGATGTGAAACTTCTCGATCGATCGAAGCCTGCTCGCTCGATCGGCGTCGGCGTGGAGGAAACCGACCAATTTAATTTCCGATTTTTTTTAAATAATCTACTTTTTTAAAAAAATACAGAAATAATACCGCTTAATTTTTATTTACAGAAATAATCTCGTGTCGCCGTACGGTTGGGCGAGTCCGGAAAGTCGCCCAACCGAAGTGCGACACATATTGAAGTCGTCCAATGGAACAGCGACTATAGCGTTAGTCGCCAAACGGATGTGCGAGTTTTGGACGTCGTGCGTTGGTTGGGCGACTTAGTTCAAGTCGCCCAACCGATCAAGCGATTTTAGCTCCTACACCTGGAATTATGCCAATCCAATAGGAACAATTGTGTTAAAATATATATTACAATTTTTAGGTATTGTATTTAGCAAATCGTATTATATGATGTTATTTACAAAAAAGATATCGATGTGGTGACAACGTTGGTTGGTCATTTGTTATTTTAAGTAGAATATGAAGGGTCTGAAATTTGTCGGACTCATAATAACATTTTTGATCGTCAGTATATTATTGTAGTGCGCTAAATTTCTGTAGAATTTTGTGAGGACGATTGAGATAGTAATGAGTGGTAAGTTGAAAGGCAAGTGATATTACGATCGTGAGGAGTCTCTCCTCGATGAAGTTATGAAGATCTTTGAACGCTCGTTCTTTCGGGATTCCACTAAAGAGGAATACTTGCAATATAGGCTTGCTTTGATGGCTTAGCGGAGACACGGGCGAAGTACATTAAAGTCCGCATGACGAAGCACATTACGTTACAATTAGTTCCACAACATACTAGTTCCACAATTGCTTACAAGAACCAAAGTACTGACTGAAGTACATGTTACAACATACTAGCAGTTGTAATACAAGTTCCTACGTGTCGACATGCGCCTTGCAAGTTCTGACAGTGTGCCCTTCTGGCGGTAGCGGCTACAACGTCTACCGCGTTGCGGCTTCCCCTTCGTCCATATCGTTACGAATGCGACGACTCTGGCGACGGCCCTTCCCCCCTTTCAACAGGTCTAGATCCGGAATCCAAGTCATATTTGCAGTATCCAACGTGGCGAAGTTACCCACAACCCTGAAGCCTCTTAGCTCGCCGCACCACACCTGCTGCACCCTTTCCTTGATGAAGTACTCCGTCTGAGTTCGATGGGTCCATGCGGATTGTCCCACACTGGCGAGGACATGAGAGCATGGCTTGTGAAGGAGCTTTAGCTTATTGCATGTGCAGCTAGGTTCATTCACATGGTCTCCAAGGCATACCTCATGGGTAACAAGAGATCGAGCCGTCCCGAATCCGGCTCTGTCTCGGAGGATCACGTCGAATCGATGCTCCGTATTGCCCATTCGAAGACCGTGTCGGCCGAGCCTTCTCGGTCTTGGCTTGCATGTATCTTTGTAATCTTGAGCGGCGGGGTGTACGTGGGTTGGTGCATGAAGTGCCGCATTGCATGTCTTTCCTGAAATATCCGATTGTACTATGCGCGTAACGCCGACGATGGCAACAAGAGGTGAGAACGGAGGCCCCTAATAACCCAGTTGTACACCTCTGCAAGGTTAGTGGTCATTATGCCATACCTTGCACCATCCGTGTCGTGCCGTAAGGACCACTTCTCCAATGGCTCGGCCTCAATCCAATGAGAGAAACACCCGATGTCTCTCGAGGTCCTCCGCGTCAAATGGGGAGGGTCGAGCTCTCGCAGTGGTGTGAGGTGCTCGGGCTGTGCCGCCCCAGGAATGATGGGACGCTTGTTCCTCTCGACGACATACTTCCTGGTGTGCTCGTCCAACATACGCCTAACGCATCAAATTCTACGCTTTGGTTACGCATAGCAAGCCTCTTGAGCGGCTTCATCAGCGGTTCTTTGCTGAATCGCTTGAAGAAGTTGGCCCCGGATGGCGAATGCACCATCTGTTCCTCGAGTCGGCGGGGAACAGCTCATCGAGTCTTCTTTGAAGTTGTCGGATAGTCTTCATCATCCGGAGTGGCGATCATGGATTATGCGGACATCGGGACACGCCTAACTTCTCCCACCTTCAGATGTTGAAGGAACCACAACCGGTATCGTAATTCTCACTTTCCACGAAAGCAATGGCTAAGGCGCGAATCGATTGTTGGCATCAATGTCAATTCTTTGTCGAGGATCATGCCCTTGTATTTCCTAGTTAGAAATGTCACGTCGCGATATCACGGGCAACATGTGTGCGAATGCATTGATGTAGGGACCGAATGCTAAGAAGGTCCTCTGCAATACCATAAAACCTAGCGGCGGTCTTTTGGGTGGTGGTCCTTCACAAACAATGTATGTGCCCAAGTTCTGTCTTGCGGACTGGAGCATACAAGGAAGGTTGTCGTAAGGCGCCTCGAAAGAACCGAACCTCCTTTCCAAAGCCTTACCTTATACGCCATGCCTTGGCGTAGCTAATCTTGTACTTGAATTTACGCTCGATAGCCACCATGATGTGCTTGGCCTCGGTCCGTCTTCTTCACTATCTCTCCATACATGACATTGGCTATGAAGGTGGGCGTCGGGTTGCGATGCCTCGGCAAAACACTCTCGAGCAAGCGAGTGCGGTTCCACCCGAGACAATCGATGAAGTCTCGTGCTTGGGTCTCCTTGCGTGCACACGCCAAGGACACTCGACTGCTCACATACCACGGTGTCTTTGCTCTGGTGGATTTGAGTACATGAAACGAGCGTTGCATGGATAAGGCCTGACTTAATGGCATCTGCGGTGATGCCTTGTCAATAAACATTGCACGAAACCGAACCTCCGTCCCATTGTACTCCCACGGTGATTCGTGCTCGTTGTGCATAGCAAGACCCTCAACGTCCACCCTATTCCATCCTGCGGATGGGACCTTAAATCCTCCTCTAAAGAGTTATCACCATCCTCTTCTAAAGCTTCCTCTTCCGCTCATTTGTCAAGTCATCAATCTCCATCGGCGTACTATGATGTGGACATGCTCCCTGCATCTGCTGAGGGGGCTTTGGCGGCGGTGCACGATATTCTACCTCCGTCTCCTCTTGGCCTCGGCCTCCTCTTACGCCTCGGCCTCCTCTTACGCCTCCGTAACATCGGCCACCTCCTCCTTTTACGCCTTACGAGCGTCGGCCACCTTGTCCTCTTGTGCGTCCACAACATCGGCCACCACATCTTCTTCATGAACCACTGGCGAAGCTGCTCCCACCAACCCGACGGAGGCGTCGGAAGGGCTGCAAGGAGTACCTTGAACATGGTGCACGAGTATGCCTTTTCGTAGCCACGGTGCCTCTGACCTTCCAGATATCCCTTCCATGCAACCGCGGCGCATCACTCGCTCAACGCCCACCGAATGTGCATGGGAGACCTACTCAAACCCCTTGTATGATGACACTCCACACCTCGGGGTCCAAGGAGAAGCTTACGGTGAGCGGTGTAGAACATCTCCGATTCGGGCATTCTCGAGGTTGGTGTACCAAATCAACTTCTTGGAAATCACTTAGGTCAACACCTTGCGGACCTTCACGAATCGTACCAACACCGTAATGCACTTTCAATCTTGTGAGCTCAGACATGATTGCAAATATTACAAGCGTTGCAACCAAAGTGATTTCTCGACCTACATTCCCCATATCGTGGTAAACAAATAAGTAGCTACCGTCACCTACATTCGGTAGAAAACAAGAACAAACAAGAGTATTACCTTCGTTCGTCTTTCTCTTTCACGTCTCTGACTCCTCTCCTCCCGAACCGCCCTCTCCCGAGCTCTGCTCCTCCTATGTACCTCTCTCCCAAGCTCCTCTCCTCCCGAACCGACCTCTCCAGAGCTCTGCTCCTCCCGTGTACCTCTCCCAAGCTCTTCTCCTCCTATTGTCTCCCTCTCTCGAGTTCCTCTGCTTCTCGCTCTCCCTACCTTCTCCCCTTTTCTCCTCTCCCGATCTGCTATGCTTGTCCATGAGACAAATGGTGAAAAAAACCATGACGGGATCTGGGCTGCCTTCTATTTGACCCTGTAGTCGCTAAACCGTAGGACGATTTGGCAGGAAGTGCTGGCCCGAGGGTTTAGTGACACGTGCCCAAGTCGCCATACGGTTGGGCGACATTGATTGAGGCGCAAGAAATTCACTCGTCTGTATGGCGACTTTATCCAAGCCGCCATACCATAAAGCGATGACACCTCGAACGTTTAAAAAGCCATTCCATTGGGCGACTTCAATATGTGTCGCACTACGGTTGGGCGACTTTAATATGTGTCGCACTGCGGTTGGGCGACTTTCCGGACTCGCCCAACCGTACGGCGACACAAGATTATTTCTGTAAATAAAACTTAAGCGGTATTATTTCTGTATTTTCGAATAAAAAATAGATTATTTAAAAAAATTTCTTTAATTTCCTCCTCAAGATCAGCTTCCGGTGGCCTTGCCCATATCTCCTTGCCCCCAGTGCATCGATCGGTAAAAGTCCAAGTGCTCACGAGCCACAACTTGTATTTAGTAACCTGACGGATTGAGTGGTGGTATTCCAATGGTGAACTCCTTTTCTTCGTTCTTGAAAGCACGACTCTCGGCACTACTAGCTCTGCTGACTCTTTTCTTTAAAAAAAAGCAGTTGCATTATGTACGCAGAGTACTACTACTAGCTCTGCGACCTCGACACACTTGTAGACTATCAATCGTCAATGGCGTCCAAACTTGCCCTCAACCTCCTACTCTTCGCCATTGCCATGCTTGGCAGCCGACCGACTCTGAGCCCTCTTGCTCGAGACAGTCTCTTAAAGATATAATTCTATTTCATATCATCAACCGATGAAGATAGAGTCCTTTAGCATATGTTTTGCCTATCCCTTGTCGTCGGATTATGCGGACAACGTCGGGAGCTTTGTTCTCCCAATCAATACGAGATAGACTCGGTTGGTTATTCTCTGGTCCAATCTGAGATGGACACGGTTGAGAATTGTAACTTAAATATGTAATCTGTAAGCATTGTTGCTATAAATGCGAGAGAGAACCGATTAGGTTCATTGCGCCAATAATCTTTACATAGTATCAAGGCAAGTAAAGAGCGCAATGTCGACTTCGCCATCTCGTCTTCCGCTACCTTCTCTCGCCAGCGACTCAACCTTATGCGGAACTCTTACGCTTTCCATCTTGACGGCACATCCGATCCATGTCAAGCTAGGCGAGATAACTACCTACTATGGAGGAACAATTCCTTCCCTACTTGAGAAGCTATCATCTGCTTGGGTACATCGATGGCACCAGAGTGTCCCACAAGGATGATTTCGACAATGATCGGGTCAAGAGCGACTCAAGTCTCTAATCCGACTTACGACTGGTTTCACCGGGATCTGGTGATCCTCTGCGCCATCTTCTCGTCTCTTCGGAAGAATACTTGGCGCACATCATGACCATGACCCTTTGCGTGAGGCATGGCTTGCATTGAGGCGAATTTTTGCATCAAACCACGGTAGCGTATAGTGCAGATCCGTATGTAGCTTGCGATCTGAAGAAGACAGATCTTTCAGCCTCCGACTATTTCAAACAGATGAAGAATCTCGCGAACACCCTGTCTGCCATAGGTATGCCATTAATAGAAGATGAGATTATTTCATATGTGCTTTTAGGTCTCAGATCGGACTATGATTCACGGGTCACTTCCCTCACCACACGATCAGAAGGTCTAACCCTAGATGATGTGTACGCTCATCTCTTGAGCTATGAGCTTCTCGGACTATGGTTCACTGGTCACTTCCCTCACCACACGATCAAGTCTAACCTTAGATGATGTGTACGCTCATCTCTTGAGCTATGAGCTTGAGTTGAGTAGAACAACATGGATCTACAAGCGGTGTGTCTGCGGATCCTCGGCAAATTTCCTTTGGCGCAAACAAGGTCAAGGCAATTTCTCCAATAACAATCAAGGAGGTAATCAAAGGGAAGAGGACATGGCCGTGCCCGAGGCAATCAAAATCGGAGAGGATACTACAACAACAATTCTCAAAATCGTGGTGGCTACAACAATAACTCCGATGGGCATGACTCATGACCCACATGTCGATTTGTGGCAAGAACAACCACAATCTTTGCTAAGTGATACCATCGCTTTGATCATTCATATCAAGTCGATGAAGGACGATCTGGTTCAATGGCGACTATGACTTCCTCATATCGAGGTTGATCTCGTGGTATCTGAGACAATGGCGCAACATATCATATCACAAGTGATCTTGATCAACTCACCATGCGAGAAAAGTACCATGGTGGAGATGAGGTTCAGTCGGCAATGGATTAGGTTAGAATATCTCTCATATTGGTCATTGCTCTATTAATACTATTGCCAATTCTTTAGCTCTTAGAGATGGCCTTCATGTGCCTCACATCTCAAAGAATCTTGTATCTGTGCATATATAGACTTGCTAACGACAATAATGTCTTTGTTGAATTTCACCACGATTACTTTGTTGTCAAGGATCGGTGTTAGACCATGTGGTTAGGTCTAGTATATTTTAGCTAATGAATAATTGATATTGTTGGGTACCAATGTTATTTGAGGCGTGTGATGTGTGTGTGGAATTATATCGATCAAGTTAGGAAGAACTTCTATTTGGAAAAATATGTTGTGTTGGTTGCAAGGTTAGTCCCTAGTCCACATGATTCAAAACCTAACATATGCTTTGAGAGATTGAGGGAAAAAAAAGGAAAAAAACAAAGACAAAAAAATAAAATTCTATACCAACAAAATACGACAATGTGGTGAGCCTATTTTGTTCCAAAGAAAAAATCATAATAAATTTGGACCCAATTCATCATATGAGAGTAAATGTAAATCTCAAACCATGTCGAGCGGATGAAAATTCGACTATTTAGAAAAAAAGCGGTCGAATGTTGTTTAGCAAAACCGCTTTTGAAACTAGTACTGATATACCTCCGTTTTGCTCGTTAGCGAACAGACGTGACAAAAAAAAAAGGAACATGCCAAGAATCATGCAAAATTGTTTGGGATCAACAATCCTTCGGTATAAACCGAGACGGAATTGAGGAGACGAGAGCTGACCACGTCGACAGAATTTTTTCAGCCGTCCGATCGTCAATCGATTTGCTTTATCGCCGTTCGATCCGCCGAGTTCGCGCTCAAACGCGCAGATCCCCTCCACGCGGGCCCCACACGCAGGCTCCATATGCGGCGCGCGTTCGCGCGAAATCTTGCGTATTGCTTTATTGAGCGCGGCCCCACCGGCTGTCTCCTTTTTCGGCGCGCACATACGTGCGCGTGGGCTGCTAGTTTGTCATGATACGTCGTCACATGCTACCAGCTGGGACTATATTCGTAGAGTTCATCCTATATCAATTCCTTTGTAGTATAAAGCACGTACTATATTATATGAGCTAACAGATCCGTATCGTAAAACGTGCATATTTAAATATTTGTAGAATGTACTGTATAATGTATACCATATGCGCTAGTGGATCAATTCCATATCTTAGTAACGTGCATATATACATATATAATACTAGTGATCGCATCGTAACATCGTGTGAACTAAGCTAGGTAATCAAACTCGAATGGCAGGCGTCTCTACTCCAATTAATACACTGTAAATTAAGTCAACCTGACAAACCGGTCACAAAGACTGAAAAGAGAGGAGTTGAATTTACAGCTTAATTACGTGGTAGAGCTCATGTAAAAGGATACCTCAATATTTTTAAAATGCAAAATTATACGCGTCTCTAGCTTTCAAAAGCAAATTGATGACAAGGGTGAACGCTCTCTTAATTATAGCGTAAAAAGAACATGTCTTGGCCAAATTAATCAACCAGCCCATGATAATTCCCTCGCAAAAATCTTGTCCCATTTCTCATGAACAACTGGCGCATCTCAAGGACAACCAAGCAAGCAGCCTTGCATCAGATTCAGGCCGCTCGAATCACGCATGGGTATGATCAGTTGATCATGCATGAATCACTCGGCTATAAATACCACTCCAAACACCAGGAGGAAACCATCCCAAAGCCAAAGCACTACTACTCAAGCACAACGTACGTACGTACTTGGCTCGGTAGATCAAACTTCTGTAAACGATCAAATGGCATCCAAAGTTTCCCAGCTCTTTGCCCTAAGCCTCCTGCTCTTTGCCGTCGCCGTGCACGGCTGCGAACCCTACTGCTCCGGCCAACCGGCCGTCCCGCCGCCACCGGTTCCGACACCGTACCATGGACAACACTGCCCGATCGACGCCTTGAAGCTGAGGGTGTGCGCGAACGTGCTGAACGGCGTCAAGATCGGTGTGCCGAACTACGGGGAGTGCTGCCCGCTGCTGCAAGGGCTCGTCGACCTGACGCCGCCGTCTGCCTCTGCACCGCCGTCAGGGCCAACGTCCTCGGCATTCACCTCGACGTGGCCATCGACATCAACCTCGTCCTCAACGGCTGCGGCAAGCAGTGCCCATCCGGCTTCACCTGCCCCGCTTAGTGTTACTATTAAGTTGCTGTTAGGCACGCGCGCTTAATTTAATTTGTCATGCACACTGCATGTCAGGTAATGTACGTCGATCTAGCGCTCCTATGTTTAATTGCATGCAACGACTAGCTAGCTATGTCTTCATAGGCTGGCGGTTGCATGATTGAATAAGTAATTTGTTATTTCCGTCATTCATGTTGATCCCTGTCTTGGTCTAGCAGTAACTACTAGGTTAATTTATCCGGATCTGGAGCTGTACCGTCTTGAATTGTTGTAACGACGATATCACAAAACGTAATGAGCGATTTATCATTAGTTAACTTTTTTCTCCATCATCTCTGACGATCATGATGTGAAACTTCTCGATCGATCCGAAGCCTGCTCGCTCGATCGGCGTCGGCGTGGAGAAACCGACCAATTTAATTTCGATTTTTTAAATAATCTATTTTTATTTGAAAATCTGAAATAATACCGCTTAATTTTTATTTACGAAATAATCTCGTGTAATCGCCCGTGCGGTTGGCGATGCGGAATGTCGCCCAACGAAGTCGACAAATATTGAAATCGCCCAATGGAGCAGCGACTATAGCGTTAATCGTAAGCGGATGTGCGAGTTTTGGGCGTCGTCGTTGGTTGGGCGACTTAGTTCAAGTCGCCCACCGATGGCGATTTTAGCTCCTACACGGAATTATGCCAATCCAATTGGAACAATTGTGTTAAAATATATATTACAATTTTTAGGTATTATATTTAGCAAATCGTATTATATGATGTTATTTTTTGAAAAGATAACGGATGTGGTGACAACGTTGGTTGGTGCATTTGTTATTTTAAGTAGAATATGAAGAGTCTGAAATTTGTCGGACTCATAATAACATTTTTGATCGTCAGTATATTGTTGTAGTCGCTAAATTTACGTAGAATTTTGTGAGGACGATTGAGATAGTAATGAGTGGTAAGTAGAAAGGTAAGTGATATTACGATCGTGAGGAGTCTCTCCTCGATGAAGTTATGAAGATCTTTGAACGCTCGTTCTTTACGGGATTCCACTAGAAGAGGCATACTTGCAATATAGGCTTGCTTTGATGGCTTAGCGGAGACCGCGGGAGAAGTACATTAAAGTCCGCAGACGAAGTACATTACACGTTACAATTAGTTCCACAACATACTAGTTCCACAATTGCTTACAAGAACCAAAATCTTGGTGAAGTACATGTTACAACATACTAGCGGTTGTAATACAAGTTCCTACGATGTCGACATCGCCTTGCAAGTTACGACGGTGTGCCCTTCTGGCGGTAGCGGCTACAGCGTCTACCGCGCTGCGGCTTCCCCTTCGTCCATATCGTTCACGAATGCGGCGACTCTGGCGGCGACCCTTCCCCTTTCAGCGAGGTCTAGATCCGGAATCCAAGTCCTATTTGCAGTATCCAACATGGCGAAGTTACCCACAACCCTGAAGCCTCTTAGCTCGCCGCACCACACCTGCTGCACCCTTTCCTTCATGAAGTACTCCGATTCGAAGTTCGATGGGTCCATGCGGATGGTCCCACACGCGGTGAGGACATGGCAACATGGCTTGTGAAGGAGCTTTAGCTTATTGCATGTGCAGCTAGGTTCATTCACATGTTCTCCAAGGCATACCTCATGGGTAACAAGAGATCGAGCCGTCCGAATCCGGCTCTGTCTCGGAGGATCACGTCGAATCGATGCTCCGTATTGCCCATTCTGAAGACCGTGTCTTGTTGAGCCTTCTCGGTCTTAGCTTTGCATGTATCTTTGTAATCTTGACGATGAGGGTATACGTGGGTTGGTGCATGAAGTGCCGCATTGCATGTCTTTCCACTGAAATATCCGATTGTACTATGCGAGCGCCGGCGATGGCAACAAGAGGTGAAGCGGAGGCCCTAATAACCCAGTTGTACACCTCTGCAAGGTTAGTGGTCATTATGCCATACCTTGCACCATCGTGTCGTCTTGATGAGGACAACTTCTCCAATGGCTCGGCCTCAATCAATGAGAGAAACACCCGATATCTCTCGAGGTCCTCCGCGTCAAATGGGGAGGGTCGAGCTCTCGCGATGGTGTGAGCCGCCCGGGAATGATGGGGCGCTTGTTCCTCTCGGCGACATGCTTCTGGTGTGCTCGTCCAACATCGCCTAGCGCATCAAATTTACTGCTGGTTACGCATAGCAAGCCTCTTGAACAGCTTCATCAGCGGTTCTTTGCTGAAGCGCTTGAAGAAGTTGGCCCCGGATGGCGAATGTACCATCTGTTCCTCGAGTGCGGCAGAGAACAGCTCATCGAGTCTTCTTTGAAGTTGTCGGATGGCCTTCATCATCCGGAGTGGCGATCATGGATTATGAGACATCAAGGCGCACCCTAACTTCTCCCACCTTCAGATGTTGAAGGAACCACAACCGGTGTCGTAATTCTCACTTTCCACGAAAGCAATGGCTAAGGGTAGAATCGATTGTTGCCATCAAAGCCAATTCTTTGTCGGGATCATGCCCTTGTATTTCCCGATTAGAAATGTCACGTCGCGATATCACGGGCAACATGTATGCGAATGCATTGATGCGAGGGACGAATGCTAAGAAGGTCCTCTGCAATACCAAAAACCTAGCGGCGATCTTTTGGGTGGTTTGGTCCTTCACGACAATGTATGTGCACGGTTCTGTCTTGCGGCACACTGGAGCATACGAGGAAGGTTGTCGTAAAGATGCCTCGAAGAACCGAACCTCCTTTCCAAAGCCTTACGCTTATACGCCATGCCTTCGCTTAGCTAATCTTGTACTTGAATTTACGCTCGATAGCCACCATGATGTGCTTGGCCTCCGGTCCGTCTTCTTCACTATCTCTCCATACATGAGATTGGCTATGAAGGTGGGCGTCCAGTTGCGATGCCTCGGCAAAACACTCTTGAGCAGCGAGTGCGGTTCCTGCCGAGACAATCCGGTGAGTCTCGTGCTTAGGTCTCCTTGCGTGCACACGCCAAGGACACTCGACTGCTCACATACCATGGTGTCTTGCTCTGGTGGATTTGAGTACATAAGCGGACGTTGCATGTATAAGGCCTGACTTAATGGCATCTGCGATGATGCCTTGTCGATAAACATTGCACCTAAACTGAATTTGTTATTTCCGTCATTCATGTTGATCCTGTCTTGGTCTAGCGGTAACTACTAGGTTAATTTATCCGGATGCGAGCGTACCATCTTGAATTGTTGTAACAGCGATACCACAAAAGCGTAATGAGCGATTTATCATTAGTTAACTTTTTTTCTCCATCATCTCTGACGATGATGAAGTGATCATGATATGAAAATTCTCGATCGATCCGAAGCCTGCTCGCTCAATCGGCGTCGAGCGTTGAGGGAAACCGACCAATTTAATTTCCTCCTCAAGATCAGCTTTCCGGTGGCCTTGCCCATATCTCCTTGTCCCCAGTGCATCGATTGGTAAAAGTCCAAGTGCTCATGAGCCACAACCTGTATTTAGACCATCTCCATTGTTGTGTTTTAGCCGGTTCAAATGAGAAGAGAGAAGACATTGAATCGATTCAATACATTAAAGGGGTCGATTCCAACAAAAAAAATGCATGAAACCGGACTCTATTTAGGAGTCGATTCAAAGCATTAAACAACTCATATGAGCATTAAACAACTACATAGGAGAGAGTGCGGTTGAGAGAGGATATTATTATTTTGTGCTTTTTTTTAATGTAAGCAAGTTGCTTGCTTTAATTCTTTTTGCAAATGTATTTTAAATCTTAAGGTAGTTAAATACCAATTTGATAATTAATTAATTATTATATAATCCTTTGACAATTGAATCTAATAATCCTTGTCACCCTAGTAATTATATTGTAAATATACTAGCTATAGGTTGTACTTAAGCGACATGCTAGTCTTGCTTAAGTACTGGGCTATTAAATAACCCAGTCATCATCTTTTAATCGTGAACTTGTTTTAGGCGGTTATTGCGGGTAAATGACTGGAATATTTGAGACGATCTATGTTATGCTTCTCAAAAACCCTAATAACTTGCTGTTACCACATCTGGCTGGATGGTATGATGATGGGTGCTAATGCAGCCCAAGGAATGTTGGTTTGTGGCTGATATGTGGAATGAATCGTCCAGATAACCCTAAGGACTTAATCCTATGATGACCTCCCAACGTAAAATAGTGAAACCACAAGTCTATTGTCAACGTAAAATGCAATTTGGTTAAAATGCTAAATGATAGAAATTTCTAATTATGATAATTGAAAACGTTGCTTTAGCAAATAAAAGAACTCGAGCCATTCTTGTTAAGCCTTGTATGTATATCATTGTATCTTGTGTGTTGGTTCACGAGCACGGAAGTTGTGCTCACCCTCACTCTTTCCCCCAACCTTCAGAAGCTGCGAATCCAGGGCATTATGCGCACTATGAATATCCAGATGTTGAAAGCCAATGAGCTGACGAAGAGTAGTATAGTCCGTAGTTGTTCTAGTCTTGCCTCAGTCTAGCTGACTCAGTTGATACTCGTACTCGTGTACCTTCAATATTACCCAAGTCCTTGGATAATATCGGTTGTATATTGTTTTCCCCAGTCGCTTGTCTATGGAGAGATGTGCTCCCCTTCTTTTGCTTCTGTTGTCGCTTCCACTACTTTTGTAATATAATTATTTGGCATGTTCGGCTCTTATTGTAAAACTTGACCCGATACAATCTATGTGAACTCTGATGTGTTAAATTAATGAATGGTTTGGTCTACGTTATGTATGAATTGATTCAGTTATGTACCTGTGAGCACTATCTACTGATTCAGGGAATAGCGCAATGGTTTTTCACAGAGGATTCTAGATTTCAAATTCGGGTCCGACAGCTGTCCACTACTTCGACGTTTTAATTCGAACTTGTCGGCCACCGTGGAACTTGACAACTTCGCGCCAACGCTGATCAATCCTTGACGCTTCCTATGTGTTATTTCTAGCGGCCATCCGCGGAGCACAGCGTTGGCTTATGGACTTGTCATCATCCTGCACAGGCGTCGATGAGTTTGCTAAAGGGGCCGCGACGCCGTCTTAATCTCCATTTGCATGTGTGCGGCCACCAATTCACGGCTACGCTCTCGACAGCTTTCATACCGCCGATGGAATTATTTGCCGCGACGTTCTAGAAGAGCTAGCCGCACCATGCGCATATTTGCCGCCTGCGCTTTGTAGCCTCGTAGTCATAGGAATTCATGGTATCTTTTTAGCTCCATTGTATACTATTTTTTTTTTCTTTTCGGTCGGCTGATCAATCCGAGCAGAGATGGGTCGCTTATTATGTCATAAGAGCACACATGAACGTGGCTTTTTCGTGTTCCTTTTTTTTTTTTCTGGAAAGAATGGACCGGAAGATTGTGTACTTTCAATGGAAACCATGAGTTATATTGTCGGATAGAAACATGGTTTCTATACATGCTAAGAGTAGCTCTCTATATCTAGAAACAGAGTACAAGTTGTACTCGTGATTGAATTGTGATACCTAGTCTTATAATCTGTATCGTTGTAATCTAGACCCACTAAAAATGGATGGTGTAGATGTTACTCTTTTTACTCTGATTACCATGGTAGTTTCTACCCCTTTAAAAACCACATGATGACTTCTTTTTCCTTCTTATACTAAATACACGCCCCAAAACACCCCGAGAAAACCATCCCAAAGCACATCTGCGCTGGTAGTCATGCAGTACTACTCAAGCACTACGCGCGGCTCACTCGATCACAGTTTAATGCACGATAGATCAATGGCTTCCAGGCTTTCCCTGTTCCTTGCCCAAAACCTCATCGTCTTCGCTGCCACCGTGCACGGCAGCGAACCGTCTTCGCTACAGGCAGCGAACCGACCATCCAGACACCACCGGTTATGCTGTTAAACGATGTACCATGGATGACACTCACTACTACAGAAAATGTCTTCACAGACAGTTCAAAAATGTCATCACAGACGGTTTCGTGAGCCGTCTTGAGGTCAATGATGACATGAGGTCATGTAACGTTCCGTTTTCGGACGTTAAATAGTATTTACTTTTCGGTTTCGTCTTTCGTTCGTATTTCAAACTAGCAAACTATTTTCGAAAACCTTCTAGCTTCCTTAAGCTCGGGTTTGTGTTTCAAACTTCCTCAAATTCTGAAATTCAAATTCAAGTTTGAATTTCTCCGTTTTTGGTTTTGGGCCCCTTTCTCATTTTGTTTCCTCCTTTTCTTTCTTGGGCTCAGCACTGTTTTCTTGGGCCAAGCCCATTCTCCCTCCCGGCCCACCTGGTCTTTCCCTTGGCCCACCCAGCCTCTTTTCTCCCCCAGCCCGGTTGGCCCAGCCACCTTCGGCCCCTCCCTTTTCTTCCGGCCCAGCGCCTGGTCTCCCCTTTCCTCCTTTAGTCATCTTTCCCAACCGTTCTAGCCAAGCCACCAGCGCCCGTTCCTCCCTCTCTCTTGCGCGCCGCCGCCTGCCACCATGCCCCTCTGCCGTCGCCCACGAGCTCCACTACACCGCGCCCAGCTCCCACGCCCAGTTACCTCCATCTTCCTCGTCAGGTCAAGCCGCACCAGCGCCCGAGCCCCTCTCTCTCTGTTCGGCGCAACGTCACCGCCGCTGTCACCCTCTGGCCACCTCTGCCACCACCAACTCCCCTGGCAGCCGCGACTTCCTCGCCCCCGCCTTCGCCCTGTCCAAGCTGCGCGCCCGCGTCCTCACCGTCCTCGTCACACCGAAGCTCTCGGTCCGAGCCGTGCTCCCACGCGCGCCCGCGTCAGCATAGGCGCCCAAGTCGTCGCTCCATACCGCGCCCCCACGCCCGTCCTTGGTCGGTCCAAGCCATGCGCAGTGCACGCACGTGTCAGAGCCCGCCATGCCGCTGCATCGCGACCGTGCAACGACCATCCCCTTCCTCCCTCTCCAATGGCTCTCCAAGCTCTCCTTGGCCTATAAATGAGCCTCCTGTGCTCCCTCATTCTCCCTACGTCGCTCCATTTGCTCCTGGTAAGTCCACGGAGCCGCCACCATTGTTTCCCTTTTTCGGCCGCCGCAGCCCCCACCGACGTCTAGCCACTCCAGCCACCCTCCGGCCGTGCCACCCTTGTCACCGTGCGCCACTCACCCCCAGGAACATTTCCCCTCAAGCCTCCTCGCCTTCGGACCACCGTCGCCGCCGGAATCAACCATCTTCCTCGCCTCCGGCCGCCGTCTTCACCACCACCCGCCGCCGTCTATGGTCCACCTCCAGCCCCCATCTTCATTCCGATAGGACCGCCTCGCCGAGCGCCACCTCATGCTCCCCTTCCCTGGCGCCGACCGCCACCGGAGCTCCCCTTTTGCCACCGTCGAGCCCCCGCCACCGCTTATCTCCACCCGCCACTAGCCACAACCTTCCTCCGGTGCCGCTACCACCGTCAGAAGCTTCCCCTCGCCTCCAGCTCCCCATCACGGCCCTCGTGCGCGCTGCCGTGCCGCTCGCCGGCGGTGGTCAATCGTCGTGCACCGAGAGCTCCACCACGCGTGTACGTTGAACAAAATCTTGTTCACCAATCATTAGCGCTAATGACCGTATTAACTAACCCTAATGCAATCACTAACCTTAATGGATGTCTTAACCCCCCCCCCTTTGCTCCTCTGTCACTGGGCCCCGCGCAAACGGTAATGGCAACCTTTTGTTTAACCACCCAGTCAACCCCCTCCTTCCAATGACATGTGGGCCCCCAGCGCCACTATTCCCGTGGACCAGCCCCTCAACCACGTGCACCCGGTCCTTGCACTGTGCTGTGCACCCAACCCTCTCTCTCTCTTTTTAATTCCATTTCAATCTTTGTAAATCCCGTTCTCCTCCGTTATAGCTCCAAAAATTATAAAATTTGTTTCTAAAATTTTGTAAATTCAAGATCTTGCTAATGGCATAGGTCTTGTTCAATTTGGAGTTCATTTATTGTTCTTTATTATTTATTTGCTCTTTTGCTTGTTTGTGCCTTTTTCCGGTACGTTCGTTCGATTAGGATTTGAAGACGCGGAAGATCTCCAAGTTGATCAAGCACAAGAATATCAAGATCCTCTTACCTATAACCAAGGCGAGTCAATACTTTGATCATATTGATCCTATATTTTATGTAAATTATATTCATTTAAATTACCAAAATTGCATGCTTTAATTCTTTAATCAAATATATGTTAAAGCTTAAGGTAGTTAAACACCCATTTGATGACTAACTAATTAATATGCCATCCATTGATATTTGAACCCATTATTCCATGTCACCCTAGTAACTATATGGTAATACTAGTTATAGGTTGTACTTAAGCGACATGCTAGTCTTGCTTAAGTACCGAGACATTAAATGTCCCAATCATCATCTTTTAAACATAAAAGAGGATTTGGGCAGTCATTGTGGGGAAATGACTGAGATGGTTGAGTTGATGTATTTTTACTCTTCAAAAACCCTAATTGCTGTTCCTATCTAGGCGGATGATGTGATGAATGGTATATTCGTGGGTGCTAATGTAGCCCAAAGAATGTTGGTTGTGAATGGTATAATATTGGTGGGTGCTAATGTTGCCCCAGGAGTTTGGTGTAAGTAATAAACCGCTCAAATAACCCCTAAGGACTTAATCATGTCATGACCTCCCGTATAAAACATGTACAACCATAAGTCTGTAAAATGCAACTTGGCCTAGTAAATTTATTGGACCCTGAAAGTCATCTCACTAATGAAATGTGCAAGTGTGGACGCGGTCCAGCTTGAATGGGACATCAAGGAAAGGTGAGGTGCCTGCTACGACTAGTCGTAGGGGTGACATCCCGCACAAACTTATGGGACTGTAACACCCTGATTTTGGAGCCTTTTTGAAAATTTCAAAATAAAAAGAACCATTTTGTTTTGATGAGAATTCAACGCTTTACTTGGAATGTTTAGAATGGATATCAATTGACTAACTCAAACTTCAACTAAAGACTCTCTATTGGTATGTTGGATTTGTTGGAGTTTTAGTGATCTCTCACTTTCTATGCTTGTTTTGTTCTTCCTTGGTCCAGACCTCCTTAGGTCTAGACCTCCTCCTCGTTTGATTGGACCTTCCTGTGTCCTTTAGGACCTCCTCCTCGCTCGTTTGGACCTCCCCGTGTCCTTCAGGACCTCCCTATGTCCTTTAGGACCTCCTCCTCGCTTGTTTGGAACTCCCCGTGTCCTTTAGGATCTCCCTGTGTCCTCTAGGACCTCCCCTACATTCACTTGGACCTCCCTTGCATCCGTTCAAGCCTCCCGCTTGGTCCAGACCTCTCCTTCGTTAGATCTAAGGGTCCAGACCTCTCCTTCGTTAGATCTAAGGGTCCAGGCCTCCCCTTTAAGGATCTGACTGTCAAGACCTCCCCTGTGAGGATATGACCGTCAGGACCTCCCCTCTGTGGATCTGACCGTCAGGACCTCCCCCCTGTGGATCTGATCGTCAGGACCTCCCCCCTGTGGATCTGACCGTCAGGGCCTCCCCCTGTGGATCTGACCGTCAGGGCCTCCCCCCTGTGGATCTGACCGTCAGGGCCTCCCCCTGTGGATCTAACCATCAGGACCTCCTCGTCTCTTGAACCTCTTAGCCCTCTGGACCTCCTTGTCCATGGGACCTCCTCCCCAATCTTTTTGCAAGGATCTCCCTTGCGGGTTGAGGCCAACTTGTGGTCAGGACCTCCGGTCCTGTGCTTGGACCTTCCTCGTTGGTGAGGACCTCCCTTGACCTCTGCGGGACCTCCTTAAGGTCTCCGCAGGACCTCCCCTTGAGCTTTGACTGGCCCCATTTGTCAGTCACGCCCACTTTTCTTTATCCTTTGACCATGTACTTGGCACTTGGAAGTCTCTAAGCATTTAATGCCTGTTGTGTCGCATTAAATGCTACCACCTTTTGGCAACATTGAGCTACCTTTTGTCTTATCTTTTACCTACTCCCATCATTTTCTTCACTTACTTTTGAGCCCGAGAGCCCTTAGAAATCTTGGCGGCTCTGGCTATATAAGCTTGGGCAGCCCTTCTTCTTTACCTTTTTCTCATTTTTCACTCTCTGGCTCAACCGACCAGCTTCTTGGACCTCCCTTCAAGCTCTCTGGACCTCCCCTCCTTAGCTTCAGACCTCCTCCAGCAAGTTCCTTGGACCTCCTCTAGATCACCTAGCCTCTCTGTTGGTTTTATTTTGGAGTTTCATTGAAGTTTCTTTGGATCTTATTAGAGCTCTACTTGAGTTGTTTTGTTTTCCACCGTGTAGATTGTGAAGGTATGGAGGAGCCCGAGTTCCTTGAAGAAGAAGAAGAAGATACTCAGGCTTTTGAGCAAGGAAAGTGGCACCCTTGACCATGTTGCACCTATTACTTCAAATTATTATGTTTTGTTTCAAAGGTTTATGCATGCTTACTTTACTTACTTATTTCAATACATGTCTTTAAGTTCATAGTTATGCCAAAATCCTTTGTATGGCCAATCTTGACATTGAACCAAACATGCTGTCACCCTAGTTAAAAACTGGTTAAAGGAAATAGCATGAACCAAAACCTTTTGGAAAGGAAAAGATTAGTTGTGCTTAGACCAAAAGTATTTGATTTTGGGAAATGTTTATCTCCATTGACCAACTGTTATTTGAAAATGATTTGGCCATGACATTGGGTTGTCATGGAAGTATGAAAATGTTGCTGGGGAAGCAAGGAAAAAGGAAAATGGATTTGGTCTTGGGTGGATTGGTTTGCTTGGTTGGTGCATGTCTATGCAGGCTCAACTTGGGTAGGGTTGAGGCCTAGGGTTTTAATGGTAGCCAAGCCGATTAAGGACCGGTCTGTGAGCGCATCTTGCTAGCCACCATCGTGCAACCACATGTCTGTGTGGGACGAGACCTGGCCGACTAATTTGCAAAGATCCATCGTGGTTGATCCTGTTGGTGTGGTGGGTAGTCATGTTACGACCTTCGTAGTCCCACCTGGCGCAAGAGGGGGCCTGAACCCTGCAGATGGGTAATCCAAAGGGGGTGAAACCTTAGCGAGGGTGGACTGCGGTGGAACGATGCATTGTAAAGGCCTTGTCATGTGCTCTAGACCTCTCACCAAAGGAAGTGTGAGGTGGCATTGACGAATGCCAAACAAACTAGAAAAGACATGTCATGTGGGTAAAGCTATACACCTCTACAGAGTGTAAATCTATTCGAATAGCCGTGTCCACGGTCATGGATATGCTAGCAAAGCCACTCAAAGTTAGCTTTTGGTTTTGTTTTAAAAAGGTTTGTGAAATTGTTTTTGGATTGCTATCCAAATGGGTATTGGGTGGGTAGCCTTGTGACAGGAGGGTATCCTTCACACTTTGTTGATGAATGTTATCCAACTGTAAAATTAAAGCTTTGCAAATGAATTTTAATTATTATTATCTGCCTTGGAACTTAGTACTGGTATTTAAAGTAAACTTGGCTTTATGCAAATCAACCATATTAAGCCTTCCTTTGAGATATCCACTTATGCATGTCATTCTGTTATTTGACGGGTGTAACTTGCGAGCACGGTTGTTGTGCTCATTCTTGCTTGATTTGATAAATTGAGCAGGAGAGGACTCCTTTGAAGATGATGAGTACCAGAACAATTAGGCCGCACCCTCCAGCCAATTACCTGTGGTGTATTGGATGGACTTGGTTTTGCTTCCGCTATGTATTTTGTTTTGTTGTCGTGGCTTGTAAGCAACTTTGTAATCAACTCCCTTGCTGTTAATAAAGTCTTTTGTGGATGTATGTTATCATTTGTAATTGATGTGAGAACTAGCCATTGATCCTTGGTGTCTAGTTCGGATCACAGGAGGTTTATGACTTCTCCAAGTCTCATGACCTCCTCGGGTTGGTCTCTTGACCTCTCTCAGGTCTGGTCGTGGCTCTTGGGGAGGTCCTGAGTCTCAAGACCTCCTCGGGTTAGTATCCTAGACCTCTAGGAGGTCCGGTTGGACCTCCTAGGAGGCCTGAGAGGACTATCCGAGAGATCCTTTGGACCTCCTAGGAGGTCCTGGTGGACTGCCAGGGTGGTCTTGGAGGACCTCTCGGGATAGCCCCTGGTCGAGTCGCCACTGGGACCCACCGCAAGCGCGGCCCATACGGGTAATTTGAAAGGTTACTATGACGGTCATTCAACTACATGACTACAGAATCATGTGGGGTAACGAGTATGATTATCTCTTGTGAGTACAGTGTACAACCTCTGCAGAGTCTAAATTGTTTAAACAACCGCGCCTACGGTCAAAGGCGGGCATGGGAACTTTACTTGAGTTAGTTTTATTTCAAAAACCTTTGTGGGTGGTATGAAAAATGTGGCGGACTCACCTAGCCCTAAATTTGGTTTTTCCTTGGGTGGATGTACCCCAGTGATGTTAAATTGAGTGGAGGTAGCTCCAATGAAGCATAGGTAGAGTTTCCGATGGAGGGAACCTCTACTGAAATAAATATTACACAAATACTCTCTTTAATAAAATGCAATTTGGTTAAAATGCTTAGTGATAGGAATTTGTAATTATGATAATTCAAAACATTGCTTTAGCGAATAAAAGAACCTGAGCCATCCTTGTTTAGCCTTGTATATATATTTTTGCATTGTGTGTTGGCTCGCGAGCATGGAAGTTGTGCTCATTCTTGCTCTTTCCCTCGAACCTTCAGAAGCAGGAAATCCTGAAGACTACGCGTACTACGAGGATCTAGCAGTTGGAGACCCAGGAGATGATGAAGCGTAGTTTAGTCTTTAGCTGTTCTAGTCTCACCTCAGTCTAGTTGACTCCGTTGGTGCTTGCGTGCATCCTATATTATCTGAGTTTTTGGGTAATATCGAACGTACACGGGTTTCCCCAGTCGCTTGCTTGCGGAGAGATGTGTTCTACCCTTTTTGCTTCCGTTGTCGCTTCCACTTTTGTAATGTAAACAAGTTGGCCTTTTTCGGCCCCTTTTGTAAAACTCGACCCGATGTGGTCTATGTCACTCTGTGTTGTAATAAATTTGAATGTTTAATTCACGTCTTGTATGAATGATTTAGCAATGTGTCTGTGAGTGTTACTACTGATCCAGGGAATAGCACAGTGTTTTCACAGAGAATTTGGATTCTCGGAATCTGGGTCCGACAGGTCATCACAGACGGTTTTTGAACCGTCTATGAAAAAAGCTATCACAGACGGTTCTTGTTCAGAACCGTCTGTGATAGTTTTTTTTCTATTAAAAAAATCGGATTTTATGCCAAACCAATCAATTGCCTAGCGGGCAATGCGGGTCGGCCTGCTTTAGAATGCTAGTAATTTAGTGGGCTATTTCGGATAGTTTAGTGGGTTATTTTTGCATGATAGACTAACGGCTTAGCGAACAGGCCCGCCTCCATGCAACCCTACGCTTGCCTCGTAGGTTCTTACTTCTCTAACCACTTGTTATGCGCTTGCTCATCTGATCGCATCGTGCAGCAAGGGAGATTATTATAACTAATTAATCAATATTCCCATTTCCCATCGATTCTTATCAACGAGAAAAATCTAAACGAATATTCAAGTCTGGGCATGCTTAGCACATGAATGCATTTTGTGTACCTAAATAATAGTATCGACGGACATGGCATTCATAGGCTAGGCTGGTTAATTAATTATGGCCTGGTTGGTGATCCGGGCAATGCGCCTGAGAAAAAGTTTCGAACTTCTAACTTCTCTAACTACACCCGGGCGACTAGCTTGCATGTTGCGTTTCTGCTACAAGTCCAACTGTCCAAGTACTCACAACAAGTGAAGTATATTTTTAAAGGTCCGTCTATGCAAAATTTAACTATTTTTCGGTCTAAAGTAGTTAAATTTATTTCACTTACAATTTCATTACACATAAATTACAGTAATTTTTGTTCTTTGTCACTATAATTATTCTTGAAAGTCTTAATAACTCATATTTCCATCACATAATTCAAAACCTGACATATGCTTTGAGAGATTGAGAAAGAAAAAAAAGCAAAAAAGCAAAAACAAAAAAATAAAATTCTATACCAACAAAATACGATAATGTGGTGAGCCTATTTTGCTCCGAAGAAAAAATCATAATAAATTCGGACCCAATTCATCATATGAGAATAAATGTAAATCTCAAACCATATCGGACGGATGAAAATTTGACTATTTAGAGAAAAGAAAACAGTCAAATGTTGTTTAGCGAAACCGCTTTTGAAACTAGTACTGATATACCTCCGTTTTGCTCGTTAGCAAACAGACGTGAAAAAAAGGAACATGCTAGGAATTATGCAAAATTGCTTGGGGTCAACTATTTGTCATGATACGTCGTCACATGCTACCAGCTGGGACTATCACTACCAGAAATCATTAAATTCCCGAGTGCCTATATATTTCCCGAGTGTTTGGACGAAAACACTCAGGCGAGATCCAGTGTTTAAGTAAGACACTCGGGACTATAACTAACACTCGGTAGAATTAACTTTCGAGTGTTTTTCATAACACTCGGGAAAAAATATAATCCGAGTGCATCAAGCGGAAACACTCGGGAACTATTTTTTTCGTCGCGCCCATTTTTTCCGCCCCGCTTTTAGTCCGCCCATTTTTTTTCCCGTCCCCACCTTTTTTTTCGCTTCTAAGTTCCACCGCCTCTTCATAATCCCCTCTTCCTCACTCCTTCTCTAACCCTACCGCCGCCGCCTCTTCTAATCCCCTCTTCCTCGCCTCTTCTTCCTGGAGCTCTCACTGCTTGCCGCCTCTGGCCTCTCACCTTTCGCCGTGACTCTGGCCTCTCGGCCGGCCGTCGTCCGCTCCCGCTCCGGCTCCTCTGCCGTCTGCCACGCGGCAGCTCTGCTCACCGTCGCCTCGGTCCGACCAGTTGCTCCCCTTCCAGTTCGTCGCCGCCGCCTCCTCCTGCGCCCACCTCCAACTCTGATCTCCCCGGCGCGGCTGGGAGGCCAGCGCCGCCTCGGCTCTCCCTTCAGCTCGCCTACTCCTCCTACTCCCTCCTTCCCTGGTTCGGTCCCCATGGCGCCGATTGCGCTTGCGCCCGCGTCTTGTTTAGCCTGCTTCGCCCTTGGCGGCCGGCCCGACCTCTGACGCCTTGACCCATAGCTTCGCTTGGTTCAACGCATCCCTTAACCTCACTCTCTCCTCCTCTCTCGCATCTTGGTTTACATGAGTTTGATTAATTGTGTCTTGATGGTGATGCTTAGAGTTCATGTTTGGATTTTTGGTATCTTGATATGTGGCACAAATGAAGTGTAGATGCAGTGGAGGTAGGCGATGATTTGCTTGCTGCAATTGGGTTTGCACTGCTACTGAGGTATACTACCCCCTTAATCCCTCCCTCCCTCTCTCCCTGCCCCCTAATGCTCTGTGATGAATCCTAGATGCTCTGAGAGCTATGATGCTGCTGCTATTGTGATGTGTATGATCTTCTTTGCTATTGTGTGGTACAAGTTATTACTTTCATCTCTAGTTGGTAAAGTATGTCTTTGAGGCACATGACTTGCGAGTTGTAATTCATAGCATAAGGCTTCCAAAAATAGCACCATCGGCGATGTGATTCTTGACTTGAAAACCAAGGTAATCAATCCTCTATCTTTTCAGTTTATTAAATTTGGTATTTCTTTTATACTAGGCTGGCGAATTTGATATACTGTTGGGAGGCAAATCTGCCCACTAGGTTGTACCTATTGAGCGGCACTTAATCCTTTATGTTTAAGTTGCTCTATTTTGATCGAAGCATGTCTACAATCTTTATATTAATCCTTATCGGGTTGAACTATCTAATCTGATTTGAGCTCCATTTGCTTGAAGTCTTTTACCACAAGATTTATAAGGTTTGTGCATGCTAATTTGTAGATTTAGAATGGTTTATATGAGTATTTTCCCAATGAAGATCCTGTCTACTCTATTTGATGCTCTTGATTTTGGATCTTCCTTTGAAATTAGCGTTTTGTTTTTCCTTACTCTATTTGGCGATAATTTAACTTCATATGTAGATCTTCCCACTTCATGAGAAGATAGAGAACATAAATGATCGATCTTGGACACTACGTCTTTGAGGAGGTTAAGTAATATTCTTTATCTGATTTAATTGATGATGTTTACCCTTGATCTGTTGACATTTAATAAGTTCTTGCATAAAATATATTTTTAATGTCACATTTTAACATCATCAAACATGACATTGTTTCTACCAATTGAAAAGCAGATCCACGAGGAAGAGAAGAATCTCGGCCCACATGATCGGTTGATTCATGTTTACCATTTAAGTGAAAGACCCTAATCGAATCGGTATTGCACTTACCATTTAATTGTCTTGTTAATTACTAGTCTAACGTGAGTTGCATAAGAAAGTAATTGCAATATTGCTCATCAATATCAGTTGACAACTTGACATTAGTGTTACGACCAACAACGCGAATCTGAATTTTGGAGATCCTTTTTGCTTGTTATCCGTGAAGGTGAGGCTGCGGCGAGATGTCATGGGCGCATTAGAGAGAGCTCGAGTTCACGATGAGGAATTTTCTAAGGTAATCCATATTTACGTCTCCTAACTATTTTTTTAGAATGGATTTGTTGCTACATATCTTGCTTTGTTATAGAGACGGGAATGGAGGTGGTTGGATCTAATCCATCTGTTGCTCTAATTCAACAATATCCAAATCCTCCAAACATTATCCATGTCCGATGAGGAAATGGGTGTGGAATCAAAATGTCAAAATCCATACCCCCAAGGTTTAATATCGAACCCAAAAGGACCTATAGAATATTCTAGCTATTGTCGGGCAACTAATCTGAGCTGAGAACATCTGAGAGGCTTTGTTTGAAGCAATTTCATACGAAGTTTGTTGTACTTCTCATGGATATCATTTGTTTAAACTAGAATGGACTACATGTTACATTATGCCTTACCAGCCTCGTTCACTACAATCTCTTGCTGCTTCCATGTGGTGTGCATTAATTATCTGGATACAATCTCTTGCTGCTTTCATATGGTGTGCATTAATTATCTGGAATATATACTGTCGAAGGCCCTTTCAATTTTTTTTTCATTCATGGCATGCACACTTTCAGTTTGTAGCACAAATGCAGATTGATGACTTCCAAAGAAAAGTCCAAATGCTTTACGCAGATATTTCCATCACGTTGTTGAAAATTTTACTTTGATGGGTTTAATAGGATGTCCTGTATCGATGAGGATGATAAATCTATGCTTTAATGTATAGTATTTGACCTGCATTTCGATTCGGAATATGTGTCTGTTGTTCTATTTCAACAAGTAGTTATTTTAATTTTCAACTAATGGTTTAGTCGAGATATATTTTCCGTCAACGAGCGAGGGGTATTTATTAACATAGTTCCATTTATTTTATTACCATCACATGCCGAAACCTACTACATTCATGTGTATTTTAAATTAATATGTAGCCTATCTCTATGGTTTCACGATCCTCGCTAACTTTTCACTATTTATGCTCAGAACTCCTATATCGGTAACATTTACATTTTCCATGATATCGAAGAGAAGATCAAGCGAGTTAATTAAATCTAACCTTCATTGTATTTCCTATTTTTTATGAGCTGTTAATCACTAGCTTCTTTGAGCAAGCGCCTCTTTAATGTTCAAGTAAATGCAAACCATCATGATCTTTTAGAAATAAAAGGCTAACACAAACCATTGTTGTGTATTGATAACCCGAAACCAACTACATATCAAGATTTGTACACACTTGGAGCCGCTAGTCGCTAGCCCAACAAGATGCAATTTCATCTTTGCTAGCTCTTGTACACAAAAGCAGTTTCTCCTGTATCTAGCTAGAATCATATATTGCTATGACCACCTCAGGCACACATTTACTACAATTGCAATGGTCCTATACATTGTTGTCAAGAACCACCTTTTCTTTGCTAGATGGCAAAAATGACATTTAGTGTTGGTCCCCTGCTGTTTTTTTTCTAGCTAATCTGTCACTCTCCATCTTTTTCTCTTAATTTGTTCTTGAACATCCGTTCCTCTCATCTGATCTACTGTTATTCACATTGTCTATGTTGAGTATTAAACTGGATTGTTCTCTTCATGACAATCTGATGGCTTTGAGTTGGTGATGAAATTCAATTGACCTATATACCAACCAGTTCAACTAAAGGAAGTAGCTTATGGGCTTAAGGCTGCTAGGGACTACGGGGCGAGAAGAAGCAATTCCCGCATTCCTGTTGATGCTTCAAACTATTATATGTATCATATTGCATCTTATGATTAGATTTTCGAATTTGAACTCGAATGTTGTGGATGTCAAATGATTTTTTATATATATTGTGAGCTTGGGAATTATGTCAATATTGTTGAATCTATGTATGTAATGATTTGTGATATTTTTCTTGCTGTCGAATGTATGGTTTATTTGATTGCTGCGTTTAAAATTAAATCTGAAATTGGTGCACCTGTTTGACATTCACTCTTGAGTGCATTGTTTGGCGTACACTCGGGAATTTTTGTCTCTCACCGGTGAAACTTTCCGAGTGTAAATTCCATAGTTTCGAGTGTTTACACTCGGGCAATTGTCCTTCACCCATGAAACTTTCCGAGTGTAGCTATTTGCGTTACACTCGGGAAAGAAAATATCCCAGTGTAAATTTCCATAGTTTCTCGAGTGTCGCTTTTCGATGCGATGTCCGTTCTGAGGCTTAAGCCGTTCGGACAACTATTTTCACGAGTGTCGTTTGTTTCCGAGTGTAAATATTTGCACTCGGTAACATTGTGTTTCGAGTGTAACACTCGGAAGCGAATATATCCCGACCAAAATCTTCGAGTGGGTTTTCGAGTGTTGGCCTTCGGGGAAACAGTTTCCAGTGTTTTGTGCTTTTCAGTGTTTCTGCACTTTCGGGAAAAGGAGGATTCTGGTAGTGTATATTCGTGGAGTTCATCCTATATCAATTCCTTTGTAGTATAATGCACGTACTATATTATGTGAGCTAATAGATCCGTATCTTAAGACGTGCATATTTAAATATTTGTAGAATGTACTGTATAATGTATACCATACGCGCTAGTGGATTAATTCCATATCTTAGCAACGTGCATATATACATATATAATACTAACATTGTGTGAACTAAGGCTAGGTAATCAAACTCGAATGGCAGGCGTCTCTACTCCAATTAATACACTGTAAATTAAGTCAACCTGATAAACCGGTCACAAAGACTGAAAAGAGAGGAGTTGAATTTACAGCTTAATTACGTGGTAGAGCTCATGTAAAAGGATACCTCAATATTTTTAAAATGCAAAATTATACGCGTCTCTAGCTTTCAAAAGCAAATTGATGACAAGGGTGAACGCTCTCTTAATTATTGCGTAAAAAGATCATGTCTTGGCCAAATTAATCAGCCAGCCCATGCATGATAATTCCCTCGCAAAAATCTTGTCCCATTAATTTCTCATGAACAACTGGCGCATCTCAAGGACAACCAAGCAAGCAGCCTTGCATCAGATTCAGGCCGATCGAATCACGCATGGGTATGATCAGTTGATCATGCATGAATCACTCGGCTATAAATACCACTCCAAACACCAGGAGGAAACCATCCCAAAGCCAAAGCACTACTGCTCAAGCACAACGTACGTACGTACTTGGCTCGGTAGATCAAACTTCCGTAAACGATCAAATGGCATCCAAAGTTTCCCTGATCTTTGCCGTCGCCGTGCACGGCTGCGAACCCTACTGCTCCGGCCAACCGGCCGTCCCGACGCCACCGGTTCCGACACCGTACCATGGACAACACTGCCCGATCGACGCCTTGAAGCTGAGGGTGTGCGCGAACGTGCTGCCCGGCGTCAAGATCGGTGTGCCGAACTACGGGGAGTGCTGCCCGCTGCTGCAAGGGCTCGTCGACCTAGACGCCGCCGTCTGCCTCTGCACCGCCGTCAGGGCCAACGTCCTCGGCATTCACCTCAACGTGGCCATCGACATCAACCTCGTCCTCAACCACTGCGGCAAGCAGTGCCCATCCGGCTTCACCTGGCCCGCTTAGTGTTATTATTAAGTTGCTGTTAGGCACGCGCGCTTAATTTAATTTGTCATGCACACTGCATGTCAGGTAATGTACGTCGATCTAGCGCTCCTATGCTTAATTGCATGCAACGACTAGCTAGCTATGTCTTCATAGGCTGGCGGTTGCATGATTGAATAAGTAATTTGTTATTTCCGTCATTCATGTTGATCCCTGTCTTGGTCTAGCAGTAACTACTAGGTTAATTTATCACGGCAGCCACGGCTACGAGCCCTACTGCTCCGGACAGTCTCTTAAAGATATAATTCTGTTTCATATCATCAACCGACTGATCGAAGAGAGAGTCCTTTAGCATATGTTTTGCCTATCCCTTGTCGGATTGTACGGACAACGTCAGGAGCTTTGTTCTCCCAATCCAATACGCGATAGACTCGGTTGGTTATTCTCCTGGTCCAATACGAGATGGACACGGTTGAGAATTGTAACTTAAATATGTAATCTGTAAGCATTGTTGCTATAAATGCAGAGAGAACCGATTAGGTCCATTGCGGCCAATAATCTTTACATAGTATCAGGGCAAGTAAAGACGCAATGTCGACTTCGCCATCTCTGTCTTCCGCTACCTTCTCTGCCAACACCTCAACCTTGTCTGGAACTCTTCCGCTTTCCATGCCAACGACACATCCGATCCATATCAAGCTAGGCCGAGATAACTACCTGCTATGGAGAGAACAATTCCTTCCCTACTTCAGAAGCTATCATCTGCTTGGGTACATCGACGGCACCACAGTGTGTCCCACAAGGATGATTTCGACAATGACTGAGTCAGGAGCGACTCAAGTCTCTAATCCAGCTTACCTGACCTGGTTTCACCAGGATCTGGTGGTCCTCAGCGCCATCTTCTCGTCTCTTTCAGAAGAATACTTGGCGCACATCATGACCATGACCACTGCACGTGAGGCATGGCTTGCATTGGAGCGAATTTTGCATCAAACCACGGCGTATAGTGCAGATCCGTATGTAGCTTGCGACTGAAGAAAACAGATCTTTCGACCTCCGACTATTTCAAGCAGATGAAGAATCTCGCGAACACGGCATATGCGCCATAGGTATGCCATTAAGAGAAGATGAGATTATTTCATATGTGCTTTTAGGTCTCAGATCGGACTGTGATTCACGGGTCACTTCCCTCACCACACGATCAGAAGGTCTAACCCTAGATGATGTGTACGCTCATCTCTTGAGCTATGAGCTTCTCGGACTATGGTTCATTGGTCACTTCCCTCACCACACAATCAAGTCTAACCTTAGATGATGTGTACGCTCATCTCTTGAGCTATGAGCTTCAGGTTGAGTAGAACAACATGGATCTACAAACTGGTGTGTTTGGATCCTCGGCAAATTTCACTGGGCGCAATCAAGGTCAAGGCAATTTCACCAATAACAATCAAGGAAGTAATCAAAGGGAAGAGGACATGGCCGTGCCCGAGGCAATCAAAATCGGAGAGGATACTACAACAACAATTCTCAAAATCGTGGTGGCTCGAACAATAACTCCAATGGGCATGACTCATGACCCACATGTCATATTTGTGGCAAGAACAACCACAATGCTGCTAAGTGCTACCATCGCTTTGATCATTCATATCAAGTCGATGAAGGACAGTCTGGTTCAATGGCAGCTATGACTTCCTCATATCAGGTTGATCCCGACTGGTATACAGACAATGGCTCAACATATCATATCACAAGTGATCTTGATCAACTCACAGTGCAAGAAAAGTACCATGGTGGAGATCAGGTTCAGGTCGGCAATGGATTAGGTTAGAATATCTCTCATATTGGTCATTGCTCTATTAATACTATTGTCAATTCTTTCGCTCTTAGAGATGTCCTTCATGTGCCTCACATCTCAAAGAATCTTGTATCTGTGCATAGACTTACTAAAGACAATAATGTCTTTTGCCAATTCTTTAGCTCTTAGAGATGTCCTTCATGTGCCTCACATCTCAAAGAATCTTGTATCTGTGCATTGACTTACTAAAGACAATAATGTCTTTGTTGAATTTCACCCTGATTACTTTGTTGTCAAGGATCAGTGTTAGACCATGTGGTTAGGTCTAGTATATTTTAATTGATGAATAATTGATATTGTTGGGTACCGATGTTATTTGAGGCGTGGTGTGTGTGTGTGTGTGTGGAATTATATCGGTCAAGTTGGGAAAAATATTTTGTCTTTCCGTTGTCGGATTGTACAGACAACATCAGGAGCTTTGTTCTCCCAATCCAATACGAGATAGACTCGGTTGGTTATTCTCTCGGTTTAATACGAGATGGACTCAGTTGAGAATTGTAACTTAAATATGTAATTTATAAGCATTGTTGATATAAATGCAGAGAGAACCGATCAGGTTCATTGCGACCAATAATCTTTACACAGCCACTCGTCACTACTACAGAAAAGGCATTTCTGAGCGGTTCAAAACGCCATCACGAGCGGTTAGTGGCGAAATGCGAGTTTATGGGTCGAGAATGCATTAGGTCATCCTGAGCGGTTTTGAGCGAACCGCTCGTAATACATACTATCACGAGGCGGTTTGTGGATGCAACCGTGCGTGATAATCACTACCACCGAGCGATGCGTAGATGAAACCATCCGTGATGTCGACTACCGCGAGCGATGCGTAGATGAAACCGCTGCGTGATATTCGACTACCACGCAGGCGGTGCGTAGATGAAACCGTGCGATGATGATGCGACTACCGCGAGCGATGCCAGAGATGAAACCGCTCGTGATAGTGGACTATCACGGGCGGTTTCATCTACTGATCGTCTCGTGGTAGTCGACTATCACTGACGGTTTCATCTCTGCACCGTCTGGGTAGTCTTTGCATTGCTAAATCTATTTACATTTATTGGCTAGCCTCAGAAATGCTAGCCATGCCCTCTGAAACATGCACATCCAATTCTCATTCATTTGAAGCACATCAAAATTGCATTCATTTAGAAACAAGCACATCCAATTCACAATTCAATTAACTAAAATTAACCATTAATGTACATTAATTTACACACATGTACCATTATGTTCAATCTATCCCAATCAAGTTCAATCTACTACCTTGTGGAAACTCCCATTTGGATTTATGACACATGCATTAGGGAATGGCGCAAGGTGTGATCGAATTTTTATGAGCTCGCTCTGTTCCATGATTTGAGAATGGTCGCAACTTCGTCGATATGAAGGTTAAATTAGGGCTTATATAAATTGGTAAGTATATATGAAATAATTGTTGAAAGATTGACAAACACGAGGATCATTGGTGATCGCGAACCGATGAGTAGTTGCATGTTGTGGCAAACATAGTATCCACAGACGCTATGCCCGTGCATTCTTTGGTGGCACTGCAAAAATAGAATTGGTTAGTTCAAGAGGCATTGCTATGAAGTGTTATATAGGATTAATGTGTACTAGCTAGCAAGTACCGGGAATTTTTGATCATGTCCCAGCGTCCTTCCCTTCATATTCCATCCTTTAGCATGTAACACGTCGAACACCCTACGTGACTCCAAGAAGTTAGCCTTAGCCATTGCAAAGGAAGGAAAGACTACAATAGAGTTTCTATGGAGGAAATGTGTTTACCTGATGATTAAACTCCGGATAGTTGTGAAGTTGTGAGTGGCCCTCTGTAGGGAATCTAGGTTTATTACGTATTTCCGTTTTGGTATAATTACAATTAGAATCCAATGGTACCTACATAGGTATGTCAGCATGGTCATTAAACCTAAGTTCGTGTTGCTTATAAAGTACAAATCAACAAGTATAGCCAGTAGTGCAACACTACTTACTTCTGGTTGTAGGGCAAAAGTATGAATTCCTTGTTGTGGTGAGCCATGAAAAAATCTATAACGTAATTCTCGACGAATGTTGCATTCGCCATGATGCTTTGCTCGGAGACAATGTGTGGGTCGAGGAAACCTACCGGTGATTTCCTTCTTTCGGCTTCACAAATCATGTATCTATTATACAAAAGCTAGGAGTTATATATAACATTTATCGATATTACACGAACATTGACCGTGATTGTACACACTTACAGTGTCCAGCATCGTATGAGTGAGACGTTGAGCTCGTCGAGGTTGAAGAGACAGAACAAGTCGTCGAAGGTCACCGTGAAGACGGCGTCTTGATACACGTGGTTAAAATGATCCTCCTTGAACTTGGCGGTGACACCCGGCGTCGTTGATCAACCGCTTGTTGGACTGTTCCATGTACCATGTATGCAATTCCGTGCAATCCGGTCCTAGGGTAGGGTGTCTAACTTCTCGAGCAGCGGCTCGCCTAGCTTGTATTTAAGCCAGCGGCAAGAAGGGGATATCGAGAGGACTCGATCGTCTTCGATTTGCCCTTGCCCTTGCTGCCTCGCTTTGTATAGGTCGACTTCACAAGAGATGGTGAGCACGAGGTGTAGATGCATGTGATGTGGCGGGCCCTTGCCGTGTCGGTCAGTAACCGGTGCGGTCCAGTCCGTGGACTTGATGCCATTGCAGACATTCCGTGAAGTTGACACCGGAGCAGTAGCTCGGCGGATGTCCTCCTTGGGCCTTTGGATGAATGTTCCAGCGGCTTGCCCTAGAGTCATGACCTCATCATTTGGGGAATTTTCACGGACGGCCTCGAAATTGGCACAAACACCGTCCACATTCACTTTTGCGAAACCGGCGCTAGATTTGCACGTGCACCAAAGCTCCGATCGGATGGATACACGGCCCCAAGCGACATCTAGGGAACAGAGACATATCTCACTTGGAGCTTGCGCCGTAGCCACCTCGTACATAGCGGTACAAAATTAGCTACTCCAACGAGCCTATCAATGGATTGAGCATTCGGAGATAATAATTATTACGGATGTCATCGACGGAAAATCATCATCACCTATTGTGGTAGGGTTAGGGTTGGGACTTTCCACTACTCGGATGTTTGGGGTGGCTAAGCGGTATAGTAAGGCGAGGGCTTCCAAGCGACTTGGCATTTGCAATCCCTAATCCTTTCCTCAAAGGTCTCTATCTGCTTTTGCTCGAACGCATGAATCCTTTCCTCAAAGGATTGAGTGACCTCATGTGTGACTTTTTCACTAACCTCCGCTCTGATTTTTTCAGTGAGCTCATCTCTGAGGGATGCACGAAGATCCTCTCGTAGCTTTGCATCGTGCTCGGCTTTGGCTCTCTTCCTACTCCGGTACGATCCGGAGTCCGCTTGGAACCATTGTTCCCATGTAACAAAAACACCAACGCCTCTCGTGCGACCCGGATGCTCCTTTGTTTCCTAGGGCGCAGAGAGTATATCTTTCTCCCTATCTGCCTGGAATGAGCCTTGGGAAGATTGTGCACTCAGCGTTATCTACAATATAGCCCGACATGTCATTTCACTTCCTATGAAGTTATGGAGTAATTACAAACTAGGTAGTTCGATATCTTACCAGGCGTTGGGACACTTCCTGGTCTTTGGGGTTTGGAAAGTACACTTCCCGTAGGCCGAATACATAACCTCGCAAATAACCCTTTGTCGGTAGCGACATCGGTGATCTCGAAATAGCAGGAGATATTCAAAGCGCTTGCTGCTGTTCTGATCCCTCCATATCGGGCTTTACCCGCATACCCGATGGTGCCGAGTGCGTGGGGTGCTTGTTTTTGCCGGAGGGTCGTGTGCGCCGCACTTTCACTCTTAAATTCATCTGTCGTCTTCTTCGCCACAAACTTCGCCCAGGACTCTTCCAAGAATAGATACTTGTGGAAGGCGGCAGATCCTTCTCCACGTAGTTCTTAACAAGCGTGCTCTTGAAGTTCTTCCACGCTTTGCACGCAGCAACGCGCGTGTCGTCGCCGCGAGTCCGGGAGTTCTACTGGGATGTCGAGCGATGCGAGAATTTCCGCCCAACCTGGCTAGATTTTGATGGTCGGGCACCACCTTCCATGAATCGTAGGTGATCTTGACCCGTTCCGTGCAACTATTCCGACCATTCTCCGGAATGCGACGCTTTCGGCGAGGATTGATAGGGTCCCGGTGATCGACCTCCGTGATGGTAAATCGGCCCGTGGGCCTTTTCGATATTCCTCTTCTTCTACCGCAGGTTGGATATTGTTCGAGAGGATGGTGCATCATCGGACACATGAGGAGGCACGACTCGAGAATGAGCGGAAGACATCTTCACAAGAAATAGAACATCATGTGAACAAATGAAATCAGCATAAAGCTAAGATTTAACATTTTGATATTGCTATCGATGTAGAGTAAGCATTCCAATTAGAGCTCAAGTACAAACCCGATTATCAAAACAATTTCAAGACAAGACTATTATCATCACAGAGCATTCATCTCAAGCCCACCACACCACATTGCAATGTATTCGAGAGCGATATCAAAACAAATACCATATGAATAATGACTAGAACAAATACAAATTCCTAAAACAAGTACAATTATCATGAAGGACCATGACAGATTATTGATAGAAATAGTTAGGGAAATGGGCGTGGGGTCGATCGATAACTTCGGCATTGGTTACCTTTAGGCGTCGAGGAGAAGGACGAGCAGGAGCAAGACTGAGTAGCAGGAGGCGTCGAAGGGGAGGCGCCAGCCCGGGGAGGGGAGGAGGCGGGGGCTCGGGGCAGGAGGCGCGGTGGGCTCGGGGAGGGCGCCGGGTCAGAGGAGGAGGCTCGGCGGGCTCGGGGAGGTGCGCCGGCCGGAGGAGGAGGCGTCGGCGGGATCGGGAGGAGTCGCGCCGGGCTCGAGGAGGGCGTCGAGGACGGTGGCGACAGGCTCGGGGAGGAGGGAGCGAGAGGAGTTGAGAAACTTAATCGTTTGAGAATCTTGGTGGCGCGGCAAACCCTAGCTAGAGTCCAATGTAAATAGGGATGGACATCACAGACGGTTCTAAATTAGAACCGCTCAGTGATATATCTATCGCTGACGGTTCTAACTTAGAACCGTCGTGATATGTGATATATCCTGACGGTTTTAATAAACAACCGTCTGTGATATGTGATATCACGAGCGGTTCTCACTTAGAACCGCTCGTGATATATGATATCACGAGCGGTGTTAATAAACAACCGCTCGTGATATACATATATCCTGAGCGGTTTTAATAAACAACCGCTCTGTGATATATATATGAGACGGTTTGTAGTTCAAACCGTCGTGATATTATTTTGTATTGGTTAATATCTAGATCGATTCATTTATTGGCTAGCCTCAGAAATGCTAGCCATGCCCTCTGAAACAAGCGAGAAAAGACAAAAGTACATGTATATACATCCAATTCACATTCATTTGAGAAATAATCACATCCATTTCACAGTACAAATCAATTAATTAACTCAAATGAACTAAAATTAACCATTCATCAGAATGTATATACATATACACACATTATTCAATTAATCTTTAAAAATTAGCCCTTCATGATGATCGACGCGTATGTAGCTAGTTTCGTCATGTTCTTCTTCCTCGACCCTTATGCCGTTTCCGAAAGGAGGCAACTCATCAAATTGATTGTATTCTTCCTCGTCTACTACATTCTCAACTCCGACAATCCTCCTTTTTCCATGAAGAACTACGTGGCGCTTCTTATTTGCCGGGTCGGTAACATAAAAGACTTGAACAACTTGGTTAGCTAGTACGAATGGTTCGTCTTTGTATCCGACACGTTCGAGGTCCACGGTAGTGACGCCGTACTTGTCGACCTTCACCGTGGGAGATGGACCCAACGGCACGAAATAGGGGATCTTGAAAAGCACGAGTCGAGCTCCCATATCTCCTCTATTTGCCCATAGTAAGAGCTCCTCGGCCCATCGGTCTTGAATGCATCTATCACGGACACATTGTTACTCGTTAGTGCTTTTTATATCCCGAGCTGCGTATAGAATGTGTACCCATTTATGTCGTATCCTCGCCATGTTACAAGCTGTAAATGTTGGCCCTTTTGCCAACCATATCGGCATATCACTTGACGAGCTCCTAGCAAGTCGCTCCTTCAACCATTGGTTGAACCGTCATTGTGTTGTCTCGTGATCCAAACATCCGCCGCACCGGATTACATTGTCAAGCACGCCCTTGTCTTTGGTCGATATCTGAGGACACTTCGGTCATGTGTAGCAAGACCGTGAAATGGGCTTGAGCATACGATCCATATTTGGAGTGATTGCTTTCCTTCCGATGGTCCCGATACCCTCGAGCCTCCCCTCATGGCGAGATCGAGGCACACCTATCGGTTCGACCGAGCCATGTAATCGGGCAGACTCAATGACCTCTTTGGTTGCATAACCTTCGACGATCTTGCCCTCTGGCGAAATCGATTCGTACATATGACTTGAGAATTCCCATGAACCTCTCGAATGGGTACATGCTACGAGGAACACGGGCCCGCACATCTTTATCTCCCTCACAATATGAACAATGAGATGGACCATGATATCGAAAAACGACGGAGGGAAATACATCTCAAGATCACATAGAGTCGTAACCACCTCGTCCGCAGAGCATCTAGTCCCGGGATCGATGACCTTTCGAGCAATTGTGTTAAAAAATAACACGACCTCATGATTGTCTCTGACCTTGATCGGCAAAATACTTCTAATTGCAACAGGAGCATTTGTATCATCAACACATGACAATCATGAGACTTTATGCCAATTAACTTCAAATCTTTTATCGAAACAAGTTTTTTCATGTTGGCGGAGTAACCGGACGGAACTTTCACGCCATGCAAGCACCGGCACAGTTCGGTTCTCTCAGCCTTGGACAGAGTGTAACAAGCAGGGGGAAGGTACGTTCGTCCTTTATCGGTCCTTGTTGGTGCTAACTCAGGTCTGATGTCCATATCAACCAAGTCAAGCCGTGCGTTGACACCATCCTTTGTTTTGTCACGAATGTTTAGTAAGAGACCAATCAAGCTGTCACATACATTCTTCTCTACGTGCATGACGTCGATGCAGTGGCGAACTTCTAGGTGCTCCCAATAAGGTAAGTCCCAAAATATTGATCTCTTCTTCCACATGTTCTTCTTACTTGTCCTCGATTTACATCCCTTTCCAAGCACAACATCTAAATCCTTAACCATATCATAGACCTCTTTTCCGCTTAAATCCCTTGGAGTTGAACTGTCCTCCTTCTCTCCGTCGAATTGTTTCTTCATCCTGCGGTATGGGTGAGCCCTCCGAAGGAACCTACGATGACGCATGTACACGGTTTTGCGTGAGTGATTCAGCCACACACTCTCGGTATCATCTAAGCAGTGAGTACAAGCTTTGGCCCCTTTTGTACTCTGGCCTGACAGATTAGCAAGGGCAGGATAATCATTTATGGTGCAGAACAACAAGGAACGTAAAGTGAAGTTCTCTCATTTGTACGCATCCCATACCTGTACCCCTTCAATCCACAGTATTTTTAGATCTTTCATCAATGGTGCTAGGTACACATCAATATCATTCCTAGGTTGCTTCGGCCCTTGGATAAGTATCGACAACAAAATATACTTCCGCTTCATACACAACCAAGGAGGAAGGTTGTAGATATAGAGCGTCACGGGCCAAGTGCTATGTCGGCTGCTCATGTTACCGAAAGGATTCATTCCATCTGTACTCAATCCAAACCTTATATTCCTCGGTTCCGCACCGAAGTCTTGCAAACCTCCTATCGATGTTTCTCCTTTGGGCGGAATCAGCAGGTGTCTTAACTTTCCGTCATTCTTACGCTCTCTCGAGTGCCAATACAGCTTTTGCATTCTTTGGGTTCGCAAAACCGCTTCAAACGGGAATTACAGAAGATACCACGCCACCTTAGCAGAGGTCCTTTCTTCACCTCGATTCCCTCGTCGTCATCGATTGCTTCTTACGCTTGTATCGGGATCGTTGCACACGGACATACATGCATGTTTGTATACTCGTTACGGTAGAGGATACAATCGTTCGGACATGCATGTATTCTTTCTACTTCCATTCCCAATGGACAAAGAACCTTTTGGCTTTGTAGGTGGTTTTGGGCAACTCGTTTCCCTCAGGAAGCATGTCCGCTAAGAGACCTATGACTCAGTGAAACTCTTGTCGGACCAACCGTTGCTTGCCTTCAATTTCAGCAGTTTAAGCACGGATGACAACCTTGTGTATTCCGACTTGCGGCCGGGAACAAAGGTTTCCTTAGTCCTCCATCACGCCCGAATTGAACATACTCCCTCTCATCACGGTTCCTTCGCATCATGAAGCATCTGATCTAGATTGTCATCGTGCAGACTATCCGAATCGGAACCACAATCGACATCATTGGCGGCATATCGTTGACTTCCTGTATAATATGCATATCGTTGACTTCCTTTATAATATGCTCTTCACCGTGACTGGTCCAACATGTATAACCCTTTTGAAACCCTTCAATCAAGTGTGCTTCGATTTGCGCCGGTTGTTAAACATCTTGATTCTCGTAGTCAATGCATGGACAATACATATATTCCCCCCCTTATTCAACATATCCTCCTCGGCAGCTCTTGTAAAAGCAGACACGCCATTAATGTACTCTTCACTCACACGGTTCTCAGTGTACATCCAGCTTCGGTCCATCACACGGTTCGTATTGAAAACCACGAAAATAAATAAAAGGGTGATGACTTTCAAAGCGTATTTTCTGAGGCTTAATTACGATTTTTTTTTATTTTTACATTTTTGGATTTTATTAACTTACATGTGAGCCCTACTTGTCGGTGACTCATTTTTATTTCATGATTTTATTTATAAAATCTATGGCGATCCCACATGTCATAGACTCGTTAGTTTATTAACTAAATGATTAAAAGCAGAGGATTAATTTGAAGCTCAAACTGGGTTTAGGGTGACATCGCATTGCTATATAGTCGTGGCTCTCGGCCCTAAGGTCTCGCCGAGGCGAACTAACGGTGATGTCCCATGAAGGCGCTGAAACTAGCGATTTGGCGTGCGCTCAAACTACTCAAATTAAAGGATGCTTATGCTTCAAGATCTCACCTCGATCACGAGGAAGGTGTCAATGAAAGTCGGGAAGGTCCAAGCGCGGTGGGTCGTCGATCGGTGAACAGAGAGGCGACGGCAAGCTCCTCGACGACAATATATAGCTGAAATGGACCAGGCCGGCTCAGTGAGGTGAGGCGATGTACTCAAACCGGGCACGGAACGGCGATGGACCTACCGTAGCGCCAGAGATGGAGATCAAGAAGACTATATCTGTTGGCCGGGGAGGCGGAGCTATATATACGTCTGTGATGAGTTAATTATCACGGACGGTTTTTAACAAAAACCGTCTGTGATATTGGGTAATATCACAGACGGTTCATGTTTGGAACCGTCTGTGAAGTATCACAGACGGTTCTAACCAAAAACCGTCTGTGATATTGGGTAATATCACAGACGGTTTTTAGCGCGGAGAATAACACAGACGGTGGGTAAACAAAAACCGTCTGAGATTGTGTTTAATACAGACGGTTTCGATGAACCGTCTGTGATCAGACATCCAGTATTAGTATTTCTGTAGTAGTGCGTGGCTGTTCCGATGCCAGCATACCATGGAAGACACTGCCCGATCGACACACTCAAGATGAAGGTGTGAGCGAGTGTGCTAAACGGATTGCTCGATGTGAATCTCGACATGCCTGAGTACGAGGAGTGCTGCCCACTACTACACGGGTTGGTTGACCTCGACTCTCCTCTGCACCGCCGTTAGGGCCAACGTCCTCGGCTACATCAACGTCAATGTGCCAGTCGACATCAGCCTCCTCCTCAACCACTGCGGTAAGGAGTGGCCGTCCGACTTCACTTGGCCAGCTTAAGCTTAAATTGCCATGCAGTTTTGCGTGGATGGAGGCTCATAGTCTACTTCGCTTTTCTAAGTTTAATTGCACGCCCATGGCTGGGTACCTGTCGATCAGGCCATTGCATGACTGAATAAATTTGTTGCTTCCTTGTTAATCTAAGAACATCTACAATAGTCCATGTCACTTGTTACTAAAGGATGGATACATCAGCATTTAGGTGATGTGGAGAAGAGATGGTGAAGAGAGAAGGTGGGTTTGTTACTAGATAAAGAAACAAGCAAGTTATTGATACCAAGGCACAAGAAACAACAAAATACTCTGTTAGAGATTTGGTTGTTACCTAAAAACTCGTTTTGTGGGTCCCACTATCTCCAAGAAAAATCCACCCAGATCACTTGTGTAGCCCACAATCTTCTTGGCTTCCCCACAGCAAGAAACAATCCATTGGAAGACATATTTCTTTTTATTAGATTGGATACTTTCTCTCTTCTTAGCAACAAGCTAAGAAACAAACCATTGTAGATGCTCTAATTCGATCTATGTATTGGTCCCTAGGCATACTATGTCTCAGCAATTGGAGTTGTAACACCGCTTAATTATTATTATCACAAGGAAGAATCATCAATATTAGTTAACTGTTTGATTTTCTGTTTCCGTGCTAACGGAGCCTCGGCAGTAGGGGAGGCCTGCGTTGTTGCACGCAAAGTCTATCGTTGGCTAGTACGAGCAGCGTGTGGCGCTGGTAAACATGATTACTTAGGTTGGTACGTACTTAGCCAAGATCGTTAGTGTATTTCTCGCCGAATGGTCATTAATTCCAGGACAACCAAGCAACCCAGCAAAGCAGCAAATTGAATTGGCCCACGTAGGCATGCATTACAACTAGTGCTAGGAGTTGAGTTGCCGACCCCGTGTTTGCCCTCCTCCGCCCGCCTCGGTCCCCTGCCTCAGACCCCTCCGGCACACATTGCGTACTTAGCCAAGTTATGTGGCATCCTTTTTAAGGGGTGTTGTAAGGCCGGTCTTATAGGACTACACTGGAGAGTAAGTAAAGAAGAACACCAAGACAGGCCCATTCAGGGGCGGATTTACCATCCCTCCAGTCTGGGCAGTTGCCTGGACTTACTGGCGACGCGTCATGGTAGCCCTGGTAAAGTTCTATGGTGATCACGACCGAAAAATAGTGTCCTGCCTAGGCAAAACAAGACGACACATGGCTTAACCAGGCTTTAAAAAATTTCTGGCTTTTCCATTTACCCCATTGAAAAATGTTGAAATTCCAGAAGGGAAATATATAGTACATAATGCAATCTGTTTTTTCAAACACATAATGTATACACAAGATTTGAAAAATTCCTGGCTTCGCCATTGGCCCCATTGAAAAATGTTGAAATTCCGAAAGGGAACTATATATAGTACATAATGCAATCTGTTTTTTCAAACACATAATGTAATCTATCTGTATTGCTCGAAGTCACTTGAAAGTAGCACATAACACAATATATGTTTTTCCTTTCGGTTGCATCGATATCATCGGCGAACGAGGCAATCTTAAATTCATTTTTTTTCTAGCTAGTCCATTGCACTCTAAACTCCTCATGAACGATTTCAGAAGATATATCCAGTGTCAAGAACCATGCAAGAAAGCACGTCGCGAACTATTTCAGAAGATGTCTAATGTCCAAAACGCATGCAAGAAAACATCTCAAGAAAATAAAAACACGTGCAAGCAAGAAAGCTCAATGCTATTAGCTTGTTTAACCTGTCATCTCAGAGAGTTTTCCAGCCATGGCTGGGCACCCACTGCAAAATAGACACACGTGCAAGCAAGGTATCCTTCTGCTGATTAGGGATGGCAATTGTATCCGATTACCCGCGTACCCACGGGTAAATATCCTAATAGAGGCGGGTATGAGCGTCTTGCTTTGCCCACGAGTATAAAAACAGGCACAATTTCTTACCCATCGGGTAAACGGGCGTGGGCATGGGTAAACTCCACCCGTACCCGCTTCGCCCGATTACCCGCCATGTACACTAACAGGTGGGACCCTCCCTGAATAAAAAATTAAAACCCTAACCCTCTCGGTTTCACAGCGCCCGCTGCCCACAATCCCACATTCCCACTTCCAGCCGCCATCGCTCTCCTCCTGGACTCCCAAATCTCAATCCTCAGTTTCCTCCTCCCACCAGATCTCTTCCTCAGCTTCCTCCTCCCACCAAATCTTCTCCAGGCTCCGGTCCGGTCCTTGCCCGTCCTCCCGTCCCCGCGCCTCTCGGCCGCCGCCCTCCTCCCGGCCACCGCGCCTCGTCCCGTCCACCACGCCTCCCCGGTCCGCCGCCCTCCTCCGGGCCATCACGCCTCTGGCGTCGCGCCTCCTCCCGGTCCGGCCGCGCCTCCATTGCCGCGCCTCCTCCCGAACATGCCATGTCCGTCCCGGCCGTCAAAGTGCTGATTTGTTATGTAGATATGTTAAACTTTACTACTTGGATTAGATCTAGTACTTATACTACAACTACATGCTAATAATAGCTGGTTGCTCGATACCTATTTTTTTTGTGGTGCAAGTGATTTAATGCTGTTGTGATTTATGCTGTATTTGGTGCTGATAGATACCACAACATGAAATCGATGCTCCATTTTGTAGTGTTTGTCTATCATCTGAATCGATGCTCCATTATGTTGTATTTCCATTTTATTTGTTGAACTTGATTAGTTGTTTTGTCGAACTTGATGTGTGATTTGCGACGAACTTTCTTAGTTGTTGAATGTGTGACGCACTATTGATGTGTGAATTGAAATGAACTTGATGTGTGCATTGTTTATGTGTGATGAGTATGCCTGCGGGCGATGGGTACCCACGGGCGGCAGTGCATTATTCGCGGGTAAACGGGTATGCCCGTGGGCGATGGGTACCGCGGGCGACGAGTATGGGCGAGATTCTTCGCCTATCGTCCTTCGCGGGCATGCCCGTAGGGGGAAATAGGGGTCACGGGTATAGGTATGGGCGAGCACTACCCGTACCCGCCGCGCCCGATTGCCATCCCTACTGCTGATGGAGACGGCATTAGGTGGCTTTCGTGAATTGAGAGTAGGGTAGGTGCTTGCCGTGGTGCCATTTTTTGTAATCTTGTATGAGCAAAAACTACTTTTGATGTTGAAAATAAAAAAACGTACCAATTTAGCAAAGACTCTGCATGTAGAGTAAGTAGGTCTCTTCGTACACATGAATGCTTACAATGGGAGCCAAAGAAGTACTGCATTATATATGTTGATGCGTCGTGCGTCGACACATCGGAACGATCGATCTGTTCGGCCAAAGTTTGCGCTCGATCTCTCGCTGTCAGTTTGTCATGGAGGCTATATATAGATAAGAGGCATTTTTGGTCATTTGTTTTAAGAAGAATGTTGGAAAAAATGCTGTGCCGTACGTGCCAATCCATCTGACGATCGTGGCAGGTTATAATCGATTGGTATCGATAGCTGCTTCGATCCCCATCGATAGAAGCTAGCTTACATACGCTGGATTAATCATGCATCACGGTATAAACCTGCCTTTGTGATCTCCCCCGTCTCGTGGCACTTTGGCAGCACGGTTCACACTCTGCTAGTGTGCTATATATGTACAGATCACGTTGGCACTCTGGCAGCTCAGTTGGTACCAGAAAATAGAGTTGTACGCATGCGACGATCACGCTGCAACTAGTCCGGCTAACATACAGACAGCTACAACAGATCCAAGTGACGCTTGGAGGTACACAGTGTTGATTTCTTGAGGGTTTTTTAGGAATTTTTCAATTAGAGAAAAGAAATATAAAAGGAAAAGAAAAACTGAGGGGCCCATAAGTCAATGGGAGTTGGGAGGAGATAAGGTCTTGAGACTTGGGTCTCGGGACGTAGCAGCACTCGGCTCTAGGGTTTCTCCCTCCAGGCGGCGGCGCATGCAAGGCGCTCGGGTGGCCCAGGCGCATTTTGCGTTGGCGGTTGGTTGCGGCAGCCCGGATTCCCTCCTCCCCTTCTTTTTACTGGCTTGGGGTGGTTTGCTGCTAGTTCTCTGATCCAAAAATCCAGTGAGAATTATCCAATTTGTGTTTCCTTTTCTTCTCCCAATTTGGCTTGGATTTTGGGATTGAGACTTCCCTCACCGCCGGGTTATTGCTTCGGTGTGGTCGAATGTGATATCAGGACTGTGCTCTTTCTGTTGGTTCCACTCTTGCTCCACCTTTTGGTAGGCATTCGGTGTGGAAACCAGGATATTGTGCATTTGGGTTTGGTTTGATTGTCCCTGTCTTGGCTTCGGTGAAAGAGAAGAATTTCGGTTTGGCTTCTTTGGTGATTGGTGCTTCTTGTGCTTTCGACCGGAGCATATGTTGATGGTCTTGTGCGGCATTATACCTGTACCTGAACTTCGTATTTGGTGTGTCCCGAAGAGCGAAGTCAGACTCTGTATCTCCGACGACCTCGCCTCTTACCGCGGCACAGCGGGGCGCTAGGTTTTCTAGGACAGCGTGATATGGGGGTTGCCCGATCTTCTCAGTGAGAAACGTAGATAGATGATGCGAAGTTGTCGATATCGCTAGCTGAACCCTCGCGCCAATGCACGAACCCTCAACTCTTTGGATATCGCCCAAGACACACCGGATAGATGATCGTCGCAAGACCACTAACGACGATCGCCATGCCCCCAATTCCCAATGGAATGACAGCTTGACCTTGAAGTGCAGGATAAACCAATGGATCGCCCACTTCTCTTTCAAAATCCTCGCATGAACTCTGGTTTGAAAGAACAAACAATAGCTATGTTTCAATCTTATGCATAAATTGGCCTGCTTTACAATGGGCAAGGCCCTAGCCTTATATTGGCACCTAAAGGTGCGATCGACTCACACACGGCTTAATGCCGATTCTATCTCTAACTCACATATCGTACAAAGATTCTTTCCTAATACAGTTATGGAAAGATTACAACCGACTCCATCTAAAAGATAAATACTATAACTTATCTACGACCAGTACTATTCATGTTGAGTATCGAGTGTCGAAGATCTGGTCAAGACACGGTCGTAGGGCCCGGTCTCGGGAGGTCCTAAGGAGGCCCTAGGGAGGTCCCGAGGAGGTCCTGGAGGGAGGTTCTGGGGAGGTCCCGAGGAGGTCCTGGAGAGGTCCTGAAGACCTCCTAGGTGGTTCTGGAAGACCTCCGGGTGGTCCTGGAAGATCTCCGGGTGGTCCAGGAAGACCTCCGGGGTAGTCCTGGAAGACCTCCTGGTAGTCGTCGAAGACCTTCTGGTGGTCCTGGAAGACCTCTGGGGTGGTCCTGAAGACCTCCTCGGGGACTACCTGGCTTGTTCAGTTTGTCCCCATGTACTCGAGCAGAACTGGTCGTAGGAATGCCTGCATCATCCTCATATCCTTCATCTCCGTTCATTATTGAATCTTCAAATCTGAGCACAAGCAAAACACTATTTTTAGGTAGTATGAAATTATCATTGATAACATTATGTGATTCAGTTAGAAACAAATTCACCTGTTCTTTTAATAATTTGGTCCGTGCTCTTGTAACAAGTCTAGATGGCAGATTTGGAGCTTCAACACTTGTAGCTTGATCTGTAGTAGCAGAAGATGGTAAAGATCTAGGGATGCCCTCATCACAGCGTCCTTGTGACGTGCCTAGTCTGTCCTTCTTCTCGGTGGTTTCGAGTACCATCGGCTCTGTGAGTATTGCGGCATACCTTGTACTGTCCCTTTGTATTTGTATTGTGCTAGTGATTCATTCATTTTTGTGGTTGTCAATCTCTAGTACTGGGAGAAATTACAAAGTGGTTTTGGTGGGTTCAGTTGAATGCTCTGTGATGATTGTCAAATCTGAAATTAAATTGATAATAGGAAACGATCTTGAGCTGAAACTTTTTGCTTTTTGTGGTCAGTTATAATTAGTAGCTTTGTTACTTTCTGGTTTTCAGTTCTATCTGAAGATAAATTATCCTTTTATGATCAGTGAGCTAATTGATGTTCTATGAAATATTTACATTGTTATTCTTAATCTGTTAATTAGACTAACTGTTGAAATATTCTTGTGAATTATCTTGGAATCACCTGCTCTGTTGTTCTGTTTTAGAATAGACTGTATACTGCTCTCTTTGTGATATTATTCACACTGGTGGTCATTTGATAATCTGTGGATAGAAAGTTTAATATGCTACTTTGAGATAAATTTGACATTTTTAAATAGGAAACCTGTAGTTTAAGCTCAAGATCTGTTTTGTAATTATCAAGTTTGATTGGTGAAGAGATATTGACTCAGGATTGAGATGGCAAAGACTATGTCTTATGCAATTAGCCTACTGAGAGCAATCGAATAATCTAAATATCTGAGCTTTATGCTAATTTTTGATGTTCTCATGATGTATGTGTTAAGCATATTATTCTCGTTGTAGTGGCACGCACATATACAGCTAGGGTTCGCACAACAGCATGTGGGATCATAGGAACTTCCTATATTCACGACCTCCTCGTTGCCCCTCTCGCGCTGCATCTATTGGCAGGGGTCATCATTTTGCTCGTTAAGATTGTCAATCCACACCTCCAACTCAAAGATTCGGTCCCACAATGTATCCACGTACATCACAACATGTCATTCATAGGGAGGATCGATCCAGCGAACAAAGTCGAATTTCGCCATCTACTGCAAGGTACAATTAGCATGGAGGATGTATTAGCAGTAACATGAACTAGCAGTAACATGAACAAAACTATTTGCTAATTGTACTCCAGAGTGTGGGCATCGGAAGAAACGTCGTCCGCCATCGAAAGGGCCATCCGTAACCTGCACCACAACATCCTCCCTATGTCCGTATTTTGGCCATACCGGTTAAGCACGCTTGTTCAACATCAACAGGTAGTTAGGGCCAAAGTCCTTCCTCCTTTTGAGGGGAAGGTCTTGCTTCGGTGACACCGGCTGGACTGGTCCCTCGGCGTCTGCCATGGTATGTTACTGTATGACGGAGAGGGTTCTTCTTCCTACGGTTCGAAGGGTCGAGTAGTCCTACTTTTGGAGCGTGGAGCGCACATTTTATAGCCCGCGGGGGGAGGCTAACAAAACGGGTAATGTATTAGCTTGCAGATGACAAGACCAGACAGGGCTGGCTACTCTGCGCAGAGACAAGACCGAACAGGGCAGCTTTGCGTAATGACAAGACAAGACAGGAGCTTTGCGCGGTGACAAGACCAGACGGGGCAGTTTTGCGCGGTGACAAGACCAGACGGGGCAACTTTGCGCGGTGACAAGACCAAACGAAGCAGCTTTGGGCAGTGACAAGATCAGACGGGGTAGCTTTGCGCAGTGACAAGACCAAATGGGACAGCTTTGCGCAGTGAGAAGACTAGAAGGTACAGCTTTGTGTACTAACAAGACCACACGAGGCAGCTTTGCGCAGTGACAAGGCCAAAGGAGACAACCTTGCGTAGTGGCAAGACCAGATCGGACAACTTTGCGAAGTGAAAGACGTGACAACACTGTGCTTTATTATAGGTTTTAGGGTTGGTTTTGGAATAGGTTGCGGTTTTAGGATTTTAGGGTTTACAGTTTTAGGGTTTAGGGTTTTAGGTTTACGTTTAGGTTAAGAGTTTACGGTTTACGGTTTTAGGTTTAGGGTTTAGGGTTTTACGTTTAGGGTTTAGGGTTTAGACTTTTCAGATCGACTTGACAACCCTAACTCGCCAGCTTTCCAGAATGAAAAGACATGACTCTGCAAAGAAAGACGTGACAACACTCTGCCCCGCCAGCTTTTCAGAACGAAAAGACATAACTCTGCAAAGAAAGACGTGACAACACTCTGCCTCGCCAGCTTTTCAGACCAATAAGACAGCACTCTGCAAAGCAAGACATGACTTCTCTCTGTAAGGTAAGACGTGACAACACTCTGCCTCGCCAGCTTTTCAGATCGACATGACAACACTCTACGTCCTCAGCTTTTCAGAACCAAAAGACAGGACTCTGCAAAAAAATTACCACACCATGCCAACCATGTGGCCTATAAAAGGGGGTGGAAGAGATCTGGGAGAGAACACTATGCAACCAAACCCAACACTACGACACCAGAGCTTCCTCTCCACGCCTCACAGGCTACTACACTAGAGCTTCCTTCACCACGCAGGGATGGACGACAAGCAGAGGCAATAGGACCGGATCCGCGAACTAGCAAGGGCTGCTGGGGAGCGGGACGACCGAGCAAGGGTTGTTGCAGCCCGGGCCCAGCAAGAGGAGCGTGCCAGGATGGCATCTCTTCGTAATAAAGCCCCCTGTAGCAGCAACCCCATCTCGAACGTTCCAACCGAGAGTTCGCCGCAACACCCACCAGAGGGGGAGACGTCGCCCCTCTGTTGGTGCAGGAACACATGCAAGTTCTTCAAGTCCAAGCACCCGCTCAGCCTGGGCATGTGTTACTGGGGTTGTGCGAACTACTCCAGTGACTATCCCGGCCGACGTTGGGACACGAAGAGCTATCGGCAGCCGGTAAGGACTAGTTATAGTGTGTTCCCTTACTATTTCTTTTTCAAAGTACGCACTAACAACCTCTCACATCTACCTGTAGTCCCCGGATCCGCTATGTGGCTACCGCAAGTGGATCGACCACGAGATCCACCCACATGACCAGTGGTCTCTCGACTTCAACGAGTGGCTTGATCAAAAAGACCGCGATATGCGGGAGGAGCGACGCCGCAATGACGAGCAAAACGAGCGCATACGTCGGGAGACGCAAGCTCATCTCGAGGTGTCAGGCGCAGGGAGCGCGAGGCTCGAGAGAAAGAGGGAAATTGCGGCCAAGGCCAAAGAGGCCGGCGAGGAGCTCAACGCCGAGCTAGCAAGGAAGGGAAAATGGCCCTGATCCACGCAGTAGATCCAACCATTCTATACTAGTCCCCCATCAAAGGTCGAATCTATTTCCATTCCAAAAAGGCGCATATGTATCGTAGGAGTACTTCGGTTTGTTGCATCGTGTATGATGCTGTTTGTTATGCACGTAACCAAACCCTACGTATCGTGTTATTGCCAGCTTCGTTATAAAGTCTAATTTAATTCGCAACATCAAATCTCCTCGTCTTTTCGCATTCCATTCTTCCGTGTTATTCACCCTACGCGCCATGTTATTCCAAGCTTCATTATAAAGTCTATTTTCATTCACAACATCAAATCTCCCCGTCTTTTCGCATTACATTCTTCCATGTTATTCCCTGGCGTATCATAATATCACTTACCTTCCTACTTACGACTCAATACTATCGCAATCGTCCTCACAAAATTCTTCAGAAATTTAGCGCACTACAACAATATACGACGATCACAAAATGTTATTGCGAGTCTGACAAATTTTGTACCCTTAATATTCTACGAAAATAACAAACAGATCAATCAACCTTGGTACTACACTTTTTATTTTCAAAAAAAATACCATCATACAACAAGATTTGCTAAATGTAATACATATGAAATGCAATATCTATTATAACACATTTTATGAATAAAATAAAATTCAATAATATTTAATTTTTCATCTTTTTTAAAAATAAATATTTTTCGTTTTTTTTAATCAGAATTTTGTTGGGTCAGCCACCACCGCGCGCTGGGCCGAGGGTAAGTGCACTGCCCCGGTATCCATGGTAGGAGCCTTGTCAGAGACCAATTTTGCAAATTATGACGGAAGATAGCTATTTTTGAAATTAAAATGACTACAGGACCATAAATACAAAAAATTCGAAAATCTCTTGGGTCACTTTTGCATACTAAATAATGGGAACAGAAATGACACAGGGAAGGACCGAAGCATTCGAGTATTAGTTTTTTTTCTTGGGACAAAAGGGTAAACCCAAATACGTAAGTGAGATTATCCTGTTGCTCCTTGCCGTAAAGTAATTTGTTATCACATTAAGTCATGCAAAGCACAAGTGCCATAGAATTTTTGTTTTCGTTTGGTACCAATGGCGAAGCTGGGCCCGAAACCAGATTAAAAATACCACGTGAATACTGTTGGAAGATCATGCTAGACCTCTATGTTTCCAGGAATAAGTTCAAGCTCCAGCCGGGGCAGCCCGAGCCTGCTACGCCCCTGTTTGGTACCTGTAGACGTGGGAATGGACAAAGATGGCCAATGGACTTTGGGCTTGGGCTAGTTTGGGCGGCGGCGAGGATGGTACCTCCGACGGGTGGAGGCAGAAGTGACCCCTATCGGCAGATCTCACGCCGGCAGTGGACTTCACAGGCATGGATGCAGAGCATTGGTGGTGCATCTGCAAGATTGTACGTGTGACGAAGAGATCAAAGTGATCGAGGAAATGGTGGCTGGCACGTCAGGTTTGACATGGCATCCATCGAATGATCTTACACAGAGGGTTGCACCACCATTGGGAGTGGTAATCCAATGAAATTAAGGAGGCCATTATAACGTGGAGATGGACAGAGCAGAGCAGATTCATATGTGCCTAACATAAACAGATTTGACTTCGGGCTGGACTAAAGCAGCAACCATGCCATTTGGTTGCATAGCACCTCATCTCTGAACTTCTAATCTTCTAGATAGTATAACCCCAAACTGACAAGGTGTAATAAGCATGCCCACAACTTGCACGGTTGCACCTACATAACATTAGCTGACAGATGAATGCTGCAAACAAGGTTCTGATTGTTGCATAATGTTACAAGATATATACGAACATGGAAATTCTAACACCAATCGTCGACAGTAGAATCTTTAGCCTGTGCAACATATAGTTGCTCAAAGACACTAATTGCATTATTGTGGCGCAAAGCAATGTTTGGCAAGACTCAGCAAATCACATGACGGTTTTTTATAACATGACAATCACAAGAGCTCAGTTCATCACAACACTTGAACAGGTGAAATGGTCTTCTATGGTCTATCACCAAGTTCCACTCTCAAATTTTCATACAGTTAAGACTTTTGGAGTCTGCAAGAAACAATATGACAAGTGTTGGTTAGCTTGTTCAGCAAAACATATCGAAAATAGGCATCCTTCTTTACCAATTCACAAGAAACAATATAACTTGATCAGGTCTACATTCACAAATCAAAGCCATCCTTCTTTATCCATCCGTTACAAAGTGATCAATAAAACAGACATGCCATTGTACTGAAGCACTTTGCAGCGCAGGTTACAGAATACTATAACAACCAACAAGTAAGAGAAGATAAAATAGTCCATTTTAACAGTTTTGAGAGAGAGAGGGAGAGAATCTTCAATGCAGTTATCTTTCTCTCCTATATTATTGACTAAAATAAATGTTCAGGTTTGGCCACATCAACAATATTTCAGTAGCCGTTAGATTTGCACTCTATTAACTACCAACCCTTCAAACGAATTTTTTTAAAATAATCTATTTTTTATTAGGAAATACAGAAATAATACCGCTTAATTTTTTTTATAGAAATAATCGCGTGTCGCTGTACGGTTAGGCGACTCGTGCAAGTCACACAACCGCACTGCGACCAACCTTCAAGTCGCCCAACGAAACGGCGATTTAAAGGTTCGAGGCAAGGTCGTTTTATGGAGAGAGTCGTCATACAGTCGAGCGAATTGCTCGCACCTCAACCCAAGTCGTCCAACCGTATGGCGACTTAGGCGGTTATAAAACCTGCGCGCGGCCAAACCCTCGCCATTCCAACGAGCCAATCGCCGGGAGCCGAGCAGAAAAAGAGAGAAAGAGAGGGAAAGAAGAGGAGGGAAAGAAGAGGAGGAGAAAAAAGAGGTTTTTCGTTTCGCATCGACGACTAGGACGGTAAGTATTAATTTGTAAAAGTTTTTTTTTGAAACTATAGTAGGTTAGCAAGCAACTTTATGTGTAGTGACATACTGTTAGTAAATATTTAGAGATGGCATGATTAATTACTAACCATGGTACGTTAGCGAGTAACATCGTGTGTAGTGACATATTGTTAGCAAATGTTTAGAGATAGCATGATTAATACAAATAGTTTAGAAGTTCGTATAAAGGAAAATTGAGTTAGTAAAAATAAATTTAGTTGTACTATTCCACGTGCGGCGCTAATTGCGTACGGGCTAGATGAATGATAGCATGTTACTTTTGTATTATATAAACATGTTGATAACCCGTGCATTCGCAAATGCTAGTTTATAGAATGTTAAATACAAGTATTTTTTTATAATAAATAATTGAAAACATTTACTTCATAGTAACGATGATGTATTAAATTTTTCGCAATCCATAGCAATCGGTACAGGCGTTAACGTAATATAGCCTTTCGTAGGAAAAGTTGTGTCTTTACCACGTGGGTTTCATGAAATTGTATGTATTACCATTGCGTTGGAGCAAAGCCTTTAGGTGTCACTAAGAACATATCAAATATGATTTATTTCCCATTGGAATATAATTTAAATGCTTAAGTAATTTGAATGCTTTTAATTTCTTAATTTGCAGGTATGGCTCAAGACCCTAGTAGTTCGGATTGGCATTTCAGTCTGCTGAACCGGTTGGTCGACGTGCAGCATCGCGCGAGCCGTCGTGTGCCGCATCCGGTTGGCGGGGACGACGCGTCTGAGTTGGGGGTGGTTTGTACGCGGACACCCCGACGGGCTTGGAGACTAGACCCACGCTGGGTAGAGAGGTTTGTCCGCAAGCTGTGCCATTTTTTTGTATCGTATGCGTACTATGTACTTACTTCTTCGTGCTTTGTAGGTCGAGCTGTTCGACCTTCTACCTCTCGCGACGGATGGTAGAGGCCACCGAAGAGGACGGCGGTCTGGTCGACGACGATGGGGAGGTCCAGGCCGGTCCGGAGCGGTCACGACAATTCCGCTCGATTGGTCGCTCGACCTATACTGGTGGACCGTTGGCAGCCCGAGACACACACCTTCCACCTCCCTTTCGGGAGATGGCCCCTACTCGCGGGATGTCGCGATCTTTGCTCGGCTTGCCTATCGCGGAGCCCTCGCATTCATTGACGCGTTGCCGATGGCGCGACATACTGCTAAGGTGTTTTGGGGTTCTTGGGGCGGAGGCCGCGCCTCCGTACTTTGACTTATCGGAGCGACAGCGGCATGGCCCGCCCCTGCGGTGGCTTTCGCAGTTCCGGTACGTATACTACCTATTTTCCATGTTTAGTGATTCATTGAGGCGTAGCCATATGACGGCTTACTAATAATTCGTTTCTGCGTAGGTCGAGCGGATGGTCCCACAGCCCACCATCGACCAGGTGTCGCGGCACCTGGAGGCGTACCTGTTGTGGCTCTTCGGCTGGGTACTGTTTACCAGCAGCCACAGTGACTCCGTCGACGCCCGCCTCGTGGGGTACGCGAGGGCCATCGCCGACGGCGAGGAGCTAGAGATCAGTTGGGGCTCAGCCGTACTTGCCGCGACGTACCGCGGCATGTGCGATGCGTGCTGTAGGACGAAGCCCGCATCTATCCTCACAGGCTGCCCCCTACTGCTGCAGCTGTGGTCGTTCGAGCGCTTCTCTCTGGGACGCCCATCGGTAGACTCCGGACCGTACGGCGCGGACATGTACCATGGGGACGCGGTGGACCAGCCGACCGTAGGGTCCCTTTGGTGCCGTAGACGGGTACGTGCTTCCCTATATCTTTTCTTCAGTCATATTACAGGTAATCCTTTGTAACCACTCGCTCGCCCGCAGTACGAGACGCACATCGCGCGTCACAGTCACGCGCGTCTGAGCACTTTGTTTAGCAGCTAGACCGTCTCACCGCTGACGACGTGCGCTGGGAGCCTTACTCCTATCAGGAGACGGAGGCCCGTGCTCCCGCGGGGCTATCTTCACTGTGCTGGCACGACCGGGCGTACTGGCGGACGCAGAGGAAGCTCGTCTTCGACGTGTTCGTCGAGGACTACGCAGTGCACAGGGTGATGCGCCAGTTCGGCCTCCGCCAGGTTGTTCCAGTTCCCGTCGGGACGAGGGTGCCTGAGTCGATCCACACGTGAGTTACATGCAACACATGTTCACATATGTTTTTGATATTTCTGTAACGGTGGCTTCTAATTGCAGTGGTATGTTTCGCAGGCATAGTAGGAGGGGTGGCACCAGGACGCAATGGCCGGCCAAGATGGAGCCGTGGGTGGCACAGTGGGCGAACGCCCACGAGGACTGCGTGCCAGAGGACGGCCCGTACGACCCCAGTGCATACGATGAGTACCTTCGTTGGTACGCCCCGCAGACACGCACCAGGCTGGTGCATGTCATCGACCCTCCCCGCCGCGTGCAAGACCGACCGACTCCTACCTCTCGCACTTAGCGCGAACGTGCACCTCGCGACACGTAAAATCATGTTTGAAAATGTTCGCGTCTTGTTACGAATTATAGGTTTAACGCTTTGACATACTCCTTGCGCATGCACATCAACGTCGGGGTTGCCAGCTACGGACAGTCGATCCTGGCCAGATCGGCATTGGTGCGGAGGTCACGCGCGACGAGCTAGTGCAGTTTGTTCGTCATGCAGGACGGTACAGGAGGTGGCCTCATCGGTGCAGGAGGTGGCCTCGTCGGTGCATAGGTCGAGGACGCCACGCCCTGACCCGGTCGGCGAGCTCTAGAGGGCACGTTCACGTGCCCGCCGCGCTTATGCTCTTCGCCTCCTCTGCGCTGCGCTGGCAGCCGGAGGGTCCAGTGGGCACGTGGTACGCACTTCACCGCCACAGCCACCGCCACCGGCGTTAGGGTAGTATGTTTTCATCCCCGACCCGTCCGGACAGTATGGTGGGTATGACATCCCGCACTTCGCCTACCAACAGTGCGTTTTCTCTCTTGTGTTTTCGATCGTCGATATATTATAGAGATTAACATTATTTGCCATGCGTGTCTGTTGTCCACCGGCACTGAAGTTCTCCCGCGACGAGGACGTGGATCAAGATTGCGGAAGCACCGGGAGGTCCAGGGCAAGCGAGCTGCACCTACCGAGGTTATTTCCATTGAGCAGCTTAGCGGGCCCCCAGTGATCACGCAGCACCAAGTGGAGTCGACCCCCTGGGACCACGGATCGGTAGGGCTCCTGAGCGCCTTTCCCTGTCTAGGCCCCGGCCTAGGCACCCCGGCCGGAAGCCCAAGCGGGCGATTGCTCGGCGGACCGGGTGTGGGACATGGCGGCACGACGGAGGAGGTGCGTGGTGGCGATGGGGGTTTACATATTCGTGTTTACGTATTGTATTTCAGAGGTACTATGACATGGTTGTCTATGCATAACTTGTATTATGTGTTGGCGATTTCGCCAGTAATTACTATGACATCGTTCGTGACCTAGTTGGGCCAGTACTTACTCCCAAGTCGTCCAACTCATTTATTCGATGCATATAACTTAAAGCACGCAACATGTCAACTCGATAAAAGGCAACCGCAATAACGTGTCCACCATTTAGTTACATGCTTTAGGAGATTGAACATAAGTGCGTACAGAAGGGGGATACTACCGACGTACAAGCTTCTCCGCCCGTGCCTAATTGTAGAATGTGCATCTCGCTACCCACATAGAGTGTTCTCCAGTTGGGCGCCTCGGACGTGGCTGGCCGTCATTGTAGTGGCACGCACATATGCCGCTAGGGTTGGCACAGCAGCATGTGGGGTCATAGGAACTTCCTATGTTCACGATCTCCTCATTGCCCCTCTCGCGCTGCATCTGTTGGCGGAGGTCATCATTTTGCTTCTTGAGATCGTCAATTTGCGCCTCCAAATCAAAGATTCGGTTCCACAATACATCAACGTACCTCACAGCATTAGCAGTAACATGAACAAAACTATTTACCCCAGAGTATGGGCATCGGAAGAAACGCTGTCCACCATCAAAAGGGTCGTCTATGACCTGCACGATAGCGTCCTCCCCGTGTTCGCATTTCAGCCATACCGGTTGAGCACGCTTCTTCGGCATCAACCGGTAGTTAGGGCCGAAGTCCTCCCTCCTTTTGACGCGAAGGTCTGACTTCGGCGACCCTGGTTGGACTGGTCCCTAGGCGTTTGCCATCATATGTTACTGTAAGACGGAGAAGGTTCTTCTTTCTACGGTTTGAAGGGTCGAGTGGTCCTAATTTCGGAGCATGGGGCGTGCGTTTTATAGCCCCACGGGGGGAGGCCAACAAAGCGAGTAATGTATTAGCTTGCAGATGACAAGACCAGACGGGACTGGCTGCTTTGAGCATAGACAATACCAAACGGGGTAGGTTTGCGCAGTGACAAGACATAATGGGGGCAGTCTTGCGCAGTGACAAGACCAAACGAGACAGCTTTGCGCAGTGACAAGACCACACGGGGCAGCTTTGCGCAGTGATAAGACCAAAATAGTCGACTTCTGCGGTGCCAAGACCACACGGGCAGCTTTGCGACCGAGAAGACCACACGGCGACTTTCGCGGTGAGACAGGTTGTCGCGATTTAGGGTTTAGGTTTAGGGTTAGCCTTTTCAGATCGAATTGACAACTCAATTAAAGCCTCGCCAGCTTTTAAGACTGAAAAGATAAGACTCTGCAACGAGTGTTCTCAGCCTCTTCATAATATCACTTACCTTTCTACTTAGCACTCATTACTATCTCAATCGTTCTCACAAAATTCTACAGAAATTTAGCGCACTACAACGATATACAACGATCACAACATGTTATTGCGAGTGTGACATATTTCGTACCCTTCATATTCTACGAAAATAACACACAGACCAACCAACGTTGTCACCACACTATTATCTTCTAAAAAAATAACATCATATAATACAATTTGCTAAATACAATACCTACAAAATGTAATATCTATTTTAACACAATTGTTCCAATTGGATTTACATAATTCCAAGTTTATTTGCTTAAATCGCCCACTGGTCGGGCGATTTAAAATAAGTCGCCCACCTACTACGCGACTTGCTAAACTCGCTCTACAAATCAGCGATTCCAACACATGTCGCACATCAGTTTGGCGACTAGATCCAGTCAGGTTATAGTCGCGTTACCACTGCGCGACTTGAAGGTTGGTCGCAGTTCGGCTAGGCGACTTGCACGAATCGCCCAACCGTACAGCGACAGGCGATTATTTCTGTAAAAAAAAATTAAGCGGTATTATTTCTGTATTTTCGAATAAAAAAATAGATTATTTAAAAAAAAATCCCCTTCAAACCTGTCTAAACATATGTAGCAATAACTGATGTGGGTTGCAAGCGCTCCTGGCCTGACTTCCCCTAGCCTCTAAAGTATTGCCACGTCGGAATAGAATATGTGATGAGCCCATGAACACGTGATTAACGTCTCCAAAAAATGTGATTAACAAAATAACGAACCTCGGTAACTGCCAATCTAAACGACGTATCCTTTCATGACTCCACACATCTATCTATTCTTCACACCCCTTTGGGTGGTATATAAGAGATCGCATTAACCAAACTTGAAAGCATCACAGAATGTTTATTTATTTATTGTTTCCAACTTTCCATCCTCCTTTCTCTAAACTCGACATAGGGGACATACCAAATCCAAACACACCCCTTCTACAACTTCTTTCTGTTTTCACTCAAGTTCAAGTAGAACAGGCATTTAATACCAAACCAATTGCATTACCAATCCTCTCGATCAATTGTTTCTTTGCTTCAAGGTGCGTTCAGAAGTAGGGCTGAACAAATATGGTTTTTGAAACCCGTTTCACCCGTCGTTAGTGCATAATCTTGCATGCATGCATGTAGCTGCGGTTGTCAGTGAGCACGTTTGACCTGTTCTCCAGTTTGGCAAAAACGTAAAACCCGGCTATGAACACCCCGTAGTCAGACGGTTCTTGCTAGGTGATGTATGAATTGTGTCATTGATGCCCATTATAACACTAAGTACTACTCCTCTGATTCCAAATATAAATCGTTTTAGACATTGACACAGTCTCCAAGATGATGCTTTGACCATTGATTTCTATGAAAATATGTTGTTTCTAATAAAAATAATTATATATTATGAAAGTATATTTCATGGTGGATCTGGTGGTGACACCAATTACATGTTGTCAATCGTGTCAATTTTTTTATATATTTACGGTCAAATCTAAAAATGTTTGACTGACATAATATTTGGAATCGGACGTAGTATAGTAGTTGAGTACAGGTGGTGGGGGGGGGGGGGAAGATGTGGTCAAAAGGTCCTTGCTAGGTGATATATGAATTGTGTCGTTGATGCCCATTATAACACCTAGTACTATATTAGTTGAGTACAGGTGAAAAAAAAAGATGTGGTCAGAAGGTTCTTGCAAGGTTATATATGAACTGTGTCATTGATGCCCATTATAACATTGAGTACTATAGTAGTTGAGTACAAGTGACCCTGATATTGCTTTATTCAGTAACTAAAGTTGAACAAACAATATGTTAAGGCCTGGCTGAAATTATGTATGCATGTATGTATCTTTAATTGAACTTGGGCATTGGACTCTAGTTAAAACTAATTCAACTCTGTTGCTTCAATCGTGCATGCACGTCTGTTTAACGTTGCTTCAATCATGCATGTATGCATTGACAGGCATATTTCTCACAAATTACGTTTAACTTGGTGCTATTTTTCATATGAATAGGTTCAAATATTTGACAACCCATCAATATATGGCTTATCTCAACCAGACAATACTCTATAACTCTTCATATCAATCTAGCACGATGTTGTGTAGTGATTGTTCAGTTCATGTGCAGCTTTCAGGCAAATAAATTAAATGGCTGGTAACTGAGTGTTGTAATTAATGGACAGAGAGAGAAGTCAAGACACCCATGTTCATCCCTGACATACGCATGCAATCTTCTACTTCAGGAGCAGTTTTTTTTTTTTTTGGGGGGGGGGGGGTGTACTTTTGTTGTTCAAGAATAAAAAAAATATGGGCACTAATAACTCGATTCACAAGGCATTGGTCAATCTTAAAAAACATGGGGATCAGATTGGCCATTTTGTATCGTTCCAACTTCCAAAACAAAAGGAAGTATTTGAATGCTAATATTGTTGCGTGAATATTTCAGTCAACTTAATAGATATTTTGAATGTTATATGGGCATTCCTATGTATTAAGGATTTGGGAAAAATCAAATGTATAACTCATGAAGATGCACCAAATTATGGTTGATGCATTTCAAAGGTGTCATATAGTTACCCAAAAAAATAGACACAAGACAAATGAAAATATGCATGTGCTCATACAGCCCCGCAGCAACGCGCCGGTGGGTCACCTAGTAGACTTATAGAATTGGAACACAGTAAAGATAAGTCCTGTTAGAGTATCATTAGTGCATTGAACCGACGTCGATTTAAAGTCATGCTACATAAACATTCTAAGAACCGAGCTTGTTTTTCTCCAATATATTGAACTGATTCCTATTAATAACTGGGACCCACGTTTCATTAAAAAACCACAAAATAATAATATCCTCTATTAACCGCACTCTCTCCTATGTAGTTGTTTAATGCTCATATGAGTTGTTTAATGCTTTGAATCGATTCCTAAGTAGGGTCCGGTTCCATACAATTTTTTTGTTGGAATCGACCCCTCCAATGTCTTGAATCGATTCAATGTCTTCTCTCTCCTCATTTGAATCGGCTAAAACACAACATTGAAGATGGTCTTAGCATCCCTAGTTACTGTTGTCACTGATGACAATTTAAAGAGCTAATTAGTTCTAGGGAAATTTCATCTATGACAAAGGCCATAAACTTGGCAGATAGCCCTCTTCGCAGCTTGTAGAGGAGTATCAAACATTTGTTTCCTCACGTGGATAACACATAAATAAGGTACATAGGATAGATATCTAGATCTTCCATGCTTTAGGATAGATATCTAGATCTTCCATGCTTTGAAGACTATAATAGATTAGCATACCACGTCATGAGAGTCTTGCAAAGCTAATACAAACACCCCCACTTCAGAATCAGAATTGGATATGGATGTTGCTGACCAAGGAGACATTATAGGTCAGGGATTGAAGGGTTCGACACAGTCACACAGGCCATGCTCAGCTTACTACCATAATTCCTCCCATGGTTCAATTCAAACCAGTACCACAAAGCATAAGGTGGTAAACTTCACAGTTATCAGAATATATAGATCATTTGGACTAAAAAATCACCGTTATTCATCCAGTAACGGAGTTCAAGCAACCACATTTGGGGAAAGTACAAATAAGGTTATGTTGGATCGGAGTTAGAAGTCAGAACAAGCTCAACAAAAATATCCAGGGCCTGACCTAGAGGTAAATTTAAGGGTATACCATAGAGTTAAATGCCCTCTAAGATTGCATCAGAAAATGCTACCAGATAATATCATCCCGTCCAAGAGCATTACAAGCCAGCAGTTGAAGTCATAAAACAGCTTGCTACATAGTGAGTGGCAAACAAAACTTAGATTTATAACTATTTGGTAGAGGGTTAGATGATTGATTGTATTTAGTTTGAAATATCCACAAAGAATGCCGTAAACCCATCATCGATTCCTCTGAAATCATTAAGGTTCTCTATAATTGTTCATCACATGGATCATAGTTTGGTTTCTTTAAAAAACACATGGATCATATTTTTGCGCAAACTGAGATCAATTATCTCAATTCCATTGACCAATTTCCCAATTACATGTTTTTTATTTTGCTGATTATGTAAACTGTCAAGTGTCAACTAAGAGCAATATAAAATTGTGCGGTGGACAGCTAGGAAAAAAATGCAACCAATAACCCAGAAAAGAAAATAGGTTTGATGTTCATGAGACTACAGGAATCCTTCCATCTAGCCATCTAGGAGCCTAGGTGCAAGTAACAAAAAAAAACCTTCAAAATGTACTGTAGTTTTAGTTAATCCATTGACGTGGATTGGAATGTGCCTTTTCGGTCTTTATTTGGGCTAATTTGTGCAAAACTTACTTCGATTTCATAGCAATCACAACTCTAGCCTAAAGTGTATAGGCACCCACTCTGAGTGACCCAACGTTTTATATCATCTTAAAGCAATATCATTTTTTTTTCAACAGAAACTAGGAGGAATTATATCTTCTGACTTTAGAACAACAACATAAGGCAAGTTTCGAACAGAGCTACGCAACAAGGACTGATTTCTATAGCACATTCAACACTGGAAATCCACAATACAGTAGGGGGGCCTTGCATTGCTGGAGAAGCTTTGGTTGTGGGCCTCTTTGGAAACGGCCGGATAATATCATAGATTGGGCCGGGCCTTGTCAAATCGTCAGCCTAGTAATCCAACTCCGAATCCTATGAGTACAATCTTAGACTCCCTAAGCGAAAGAAAACTGCTAGTACAATCTTACGCTTTCACTTAACAGTAGTGAGATTATAAACCCTGTTTAAAGTGAGATTAGTTAGCTATCTTTCAACTCTTTCACTTCACAGTACTTGCAGCAGTAGATGGAACATGGGCGAGACAGGTTTAGTGCCGAGCTACAGTTTATCTCACGCAGCTGGAGAAAAGGAAGCATTGTTTGGGTTGATTCCACACGACACGGCCGCGCATTCGCCTAAGCCGGCGAGCTCTGACGTGCCTGTCTGCGTGAAAAAAAAAACTCACAGCTCGCGTGTCAGCTCGGATCATTATGGATTCGACTCGAACTTGGTTTATAAACGAATCGAGCCGAGCTAGCATTTTTGCTCGTTATCTTAACGAGCAGAGTTCGAGCCAGCTCGCGAGTAGCTCGTTTACTTAACAAACCCAGAAGAGAACTAGAGAAACCCAGTATCCACAATCCGATCCACACAAAGGTCCAGCACTCCAGCCATGCTCATTGGTGGCCAAGTTCATTGAAGAATACTCAAAACCTTATGTTTCATGTTTTTACTACCTATTTATGAGTTATCATTCTAATTGGTGGATTAGATGTTAATAGCTTTTAATTGGGTGCATGTTTTGTACACAAAAGGACCATCCAGTGCTGTGTGCACCATGATCCATGAACTATTTTAAGTAATATTATGAACTTTTGGTTGTGAACTTGTGAATTGTGATCTTGTGGTTGTAGTCTTCTTCTCTTGTGGACTATTTGTGTTTGTGGTGAAATAGAGAATCATGTTGGCATGTTGCTATCAAAATTCTAGCATAATTTACTAGTTATTGTTATTGTTTCAATGCAACTGAATTTGGATACAAATTATAAGTTCCTATTCATGTTCTATATTGTACGTATTAACAACACTAGTTCAATTGTTCATAACTAGTCTAACGAGCCGAGTCGAACTGTTTGAACGAGTAGAGCCTGCTATTATGCTTGTTAGCTTAACGAGCCGAGCCAACTTGTTATCCACCCCTATCCCTGTTCCATCCCCGAGCATCTCGCCTCTACAGTCTCTCTACAGAAACCGCCTTGCCGCGTCAAAATACAGAAAGCCTTGCCGTATCAAAATACAGAAAGCCACTCGACAGTACATAAGCCAATCATTAACGTAACATGCGCAATAGAATGTTCATGGCAAATCTATCCAAAAATCCGTGAACAGATACAGTTGCTTACTGTACTCCATCAACATGCAATTGTTTAGCAACTTCTAAGTGAGCTTACCTGGTTCAGCAAGAGGGAGACAGGGAGTTTATGAGGAAATTCTCATGTGTAAGATGGAAGAATTACCTCTTAAATACCTAGGAATCCCTGTGGATAGGAATAAAGTCAAAAATTCGGATTGGAAAATAGTAGAGGACAAATTTGAACGCAGGCTAAGTTGTTGGCAAGAAAAACTTCTTTCCATAGGGGGAGGTTGGTGTTAGTAAACTCCTCTCTTAGTAGTTTACCTCTATTTATAATGTCTTTATAAAAGCTTCCTATAGGGGTCAGGAAAAGAATGGGCCATTTTAGATCCAGATTTTTGTGGAATTCAAATGAGGTAGAAAGAAATACCATTTGGTTCGTTGGCCGATGGTATGTTTGTCTGAGGATCAGGGTGGCTTGGGTGTACTAGATATGGGAGCCATGAATTCAGCCTTGCTGGGCAAATAGCTATGGAGGTTGGAGAATAAGGATGGTCAATGGCAAGAGATGATTTGAAGGAAATATCTGAGTAAGAACACGTTGGCTCAGGTGGTGCCTAAAGCGGAGGATTCATGGTTTTGGAAAGGAGTTTTAGGGATAAGGGATATTTTTTTGTCTTGTTGCAGAAGAAAGCTGAGAGATGGTGCTAGAACCAGATTTTGAGAGGATCTGTGGTTTGGGGATATGCTTTTCTCAGTGAAGTATGCAAGACTTTATAATATTGTCATATCCAAAAATATTTCTGTGGCGAAGCCCTTTGAGCACAGGTATCAAAATATCCGATTTAGAAGGTTGGTATGTGGAGTCGTGGAGAAGGGCTTGTGCTGTGGAATAGGCTTATAGCAGATTGCAATGGTGTGACACCAAAGGAGAAGAGTGATAGGTTGGTGTGGTTGTTGTCTCCTTCGGGGACCTTTTCTATCAAATCTTTCTATAACTTTCTGAGGGCTCAGAGTATTGCTTTCCCTCATAAGTTCATTTGGGATGTTATACTCTCCTTAAGACTTAAAGTTTTTCTCTAGTTAATTCTGAAACAAAGCATTCTGACCAAAGACAACCTTACTCACAGGGGTTGGGTGGGTGACAAAAAATATATGTTTTGTAGAGCTGATGAAAGCATTGACCATTTGTTCTTGTTGTGTCCTTTGTCGAGGTATATTTGAAATATCATGAGTTGTACTTTTGGTCTGCCTAGCCCTCCAGCAGATACGGCTAGGCTTTTCTCTATATGGATAGGGCAGTTTGCTAGAAAATCCAGGAAGTTGGTGATGGTTGGTGTAACGGCTATTTTGTAGAGCATTTGGAAAGTACGCAATACGACGTGTTTCCATCAAAAATGGTTTGTCGAACCTATCTCAGTGATTCATATTATTGTCATTAGATTGATTTTTGGTCCAATTTACAGAAGGATAGAGGACAGGAGGTGCTCCTCAAGGGCGCTAGAGCAATTGAGAAGATTGCTAGTAAAATTTTTAGAGCTAAAAGCAGATAGACGCTATGGACCAGCAGACTAGCTCATAGATGATGCTGAACCTTTGTTTTGCGTTTAGTGGTTGTCTGAGCTTCTCTCAAAACGTTTAACTACCCTTAGCTTTCAGTGCCTGCTTTTTGGTTTTCAGTCCTGTATATAGTCTGTGTTGTCTTTTTGTTTTCTATAATGGAAATGGGGTGCAAACCTTCTATTAAAAAAAAATAGTGAGCTTAACTGAACTAACCGCGCATAATTAAACAGGCACAGTTGCAATTGTTTACGCGCCTCCCTTGAGCTTTGGCTCGACCCATCACCGAAGCGAAGATTAAACATAGTACCGACATCAGATGGAGATGTTTCCGCAAGTATCCACATCGAAAACCATAGTGCCTGACGCTAAGTACACCATCGGCAAACTTCTGGTTAAATTAGCTCAGATCCAATCAGTTTCCTTGCAAACAATCAGCTTATGTCATGCTGGTATGACCTCGATCGTCCATAAACTATTCGCAGGCCGCGACTGGCAACCGCACCGACAGGGCCGCGTACAATTAATCCTGCAGTTAGCTAACTGCCCCCCGGGAACAGGATTAATCAAGCGATCTTTTTTGTTCTTGAGAGAGAGGGGGGTGGATTAATCAATCAATCTGTGAGACTGCGAAATAAACTATGCAGGGGCTCACATGGCATTCAATGTTTCATGTGTAATGTCTCCTCTCCTCGCTAACAAAAAATAAGAGAAATAATTTATGTCTGTTTTATTTTTATAATTAATTAGTGACGTTTTAGAGTAGAGTATAGTCATCTTATATTTCACGACTCAAAGGTTGCGGATTAAGTTATAGAAATCACGATGGTAATCCATATGAATATCTGTTAGTCTCATGCTCTCAGCTAAGCTAAAAGTTTAGTTGCTTTGACTGAAAATGGTCTAGATACTATATTATCTGCTACAATTAGCTTGTTATTGTTTAGAATCTCCCTATCCAATGAGAACTCCACATGGATACTTGAAAGTTCTCAAAGTATAATATGTTTATACAAGATTAAATTTCATGAGGGCAATCTAATGCTTCATTTTGGTGTCAGCCAATAATGTAATAATATGAACTACCATGTACATTTTTCAAAGCTCACAGATCTACAATTCACATAAATACAAGATTCATCAACCACAAATCATTTTTCAAACCATTTTGGTCGTTTAGGAATTAGGGATTTTGGATTGGATACCTCACCTTAGTGGCTCAGTCCTCACTCCTCAGGACCTGTGCTCGGGGGTCGGGGCTCACCAGCTCAGTCGATCAGTTGCCCAGATGGCTACACCCACGCGCTTTAACCTGCCGTCGTCGCCGGCTAGCCCCGCTCACGGCTCACCCTAGTTGCTAGCTTCGGTCCATCGCCAGACCGCCTTCATCGCGCCAACCGCTCGGAGTTGGAGCCTTGGTCCTCGGAGCAACGTGCAGCACACCTCGCCCCGCCGGCCGTCCCACCTCACTGGCCGCTACGCTCGGAGCTCGGTCGCTTGGAGTAGGCGAGCAAGCCGCCGCAGCGCTCCTCTCCTTCTCTCGGCCTCCCCTTCTCCTAGGTCGTCGTAGCCCACGGCCGCCAGCCACTACGCTCACCCGCTCATCGCGACGTCGTGGCCTGCCACCGCCGCCGCAAGCCCACAAGGCGCAAGGGCAAGGCTATGTGCGTGTGTGTTAGATTGAGAGAAAGAGAGATCGAGTTAGGGTTTGCCAATAAATGGGCCTTGAGATATTGGGCCGAGTTACTGTGGGGGAAGGTTGGAATAGTGGACGAATGTGGAATGCCTTGACTTTGGTGGGCTGTGCGAGTGATGTGTCGACGGAATGGGCTTTTGAGGACATTACATGTTGATTTAACTCAATTTCTAGTATGTACATGTATTATACCTTATATATACTGAATTTTTGCCCAAAATTTTTGGGTGTTCAGCGGAACACACTTGACCCTAGCCGGGTCCGCCCCTGGTGGAACAGTGGACGAATGTGGAATGCCTTGGCTTTGGTGGGCTATACGAGTACCGAGTGGGCTACGAGTGATGTGCCGACGAAATGAGCTTTTGAGAACATTACGTGTTGATTTAACTCAATTTCTAGTATATACATGTATTATACCTTATATATACTGAATTTTTGTCCAAAATTTTTGGGTGTTCAGCTGAACACCCTTGACCCCAACCAGGTCCGCCCCTGCCTACCAATATGTAGTTTGTGAGAATCAAACTTTGGAGCGATTTGAGTACTAAATAGGGGTGGAAATGGATCGGATATGGACGGATAATGGCTCTACCATATTTGTTTTCATTTTTTTCCCAGATCTGGATACGAATACGAATACCCCGGATACGAATAATATCGAATACGAATACGGAGCGAATACGAATCGAAACGAATACGGTCGTGGATATTTTTCGGAACATGAAAACCCCTTAAATTGTATGTAAGAAATTAACGAAAACATATAACTAGTTTTATTTGATGCAAATATTCATGAATTGTTCATATTTTCAGTAACCACACATAATATTGGCACTAGTAAGCTGCATTAACTAGTTTATCACAAACATAACACTTAGTTTACCATATTTAGCTCATAAGTTATAACTCACAAAGTCACAAGTCATCACGCATTCACACTTAGTTCATCACATATATAAAACTTAGTTCACACTAACATTGATCAGGCTGGATGGTTAATCTATACGCAAATGACTGTAACATCCCAAAGTATGTTACCAAAAATAAAATTAATAAATTTATTATTTTATTGGGTTTTCTGAGATTTAAAAGAGTTTTCTTGGTTAAAAAGAAAAAATAATAAATAATTTCCTAGTTTTAATATCAAGAATAAAATTTATTGAGTTTTCGGGATCTTTTGGATTTAAAGTGAAAAAGGATTTTTTATTATTATTAATAATTTCTTGAATTTTCGGATTTTAAAAGGTTGTCCTATTTTTAGAAATTAAAAATAATTTATGTGCAAAAATAAAACCAACTTTAAGTTGGAATTAATTTTATTAAGTTTAAAATAATTCAAGGAATTTCTGTGATTTTTTTTAGAATTTTGTTAACTCTATTTGCTATTTTCTAAAAGGCTATTTGATTTGTTGCATTTTCTGAAATTCATAAATCAATTAAAATCTCGTTTTCTCTTTTGGGCCGAAATCCGGATATTCGGACTTCGACTTATCCGGATAATCCGTATCTACCGGAAAGCATGCCTACCGTATTCGTTCCCGTTTCCGACAAAAAAAATCTGAATGCATTTCCGATCCAAAAATTATCCGAGAAAAATCCGATCCGAGATAATCCGAATCCGTTTCCATCCAGATCAGTCGGAAACTATCCGATCTGTTTTCACCCCTAGTACCGAATTGTCGACAGGTTAGTTAGACCATTGGCACCGTAAGTACACTTAGATACGCCGAACAAGTCGTATCAACCGGTTGGTGAGTAACTTCTCGAATTTTTTAGCCGTGTAATTAGTCTCCATCTGGAATCACTACTACAAAAAGGCTAATATTGGATACCTCATCACGAGCAGCTTTTGGTTTAGCGACAAATGCGTATTCTCGGCCGCGCTAAAACCGCTCGTGAATAAATAATATTACAGACGGTTCTTGTTCAGAACCGTCTGTGATACTTCATATACGGTTTTTCAACACGAACCTTCTGTGACTTCATGTCCTCATCACAGACAGTTTGTATTAAAAACCGTCTGTGATAAGTATTTCTGATTTTACCATAGCTTGAAATCGCAATCCTCTGACGCGCCCCTGTCGTGGCAGCCAATCATCTATCGTGCCCCTACCATGGCATCCAATCCTCTGCCGTGGTAGGGTTTGGCAGGGCGACGGCTTGCCGCGGCAGGGCCTAGCAAGGGCGCGGTAGAGGATGGGGTGCCACGGTAGGGGTGCGGCATAGGATTGGTTGCCCAAACCCTACCGCGGCACACAATCCTCTGTCGCGGTAGGGTTTGGCAAGACGACGGCTTGTCGTGGCAGGACTTGGCAGGGGCGCGACATAGGATTGGCTGCCCAAACCCTACCGCAGCACCCAATCATCTGCCGCGGTAGGGTTTGGCAGGGCGACGGCTTGCCGCGGCAAAGCTTGGTAGGGGCGTGGCAGAGGATGGGGTATACGACGGTATGCTGATGAGAGAATGGGTGCCACAGCAGGGTGCAAAGGATTGGTTGCCACAACAGGGACACGGCAGAGGATTGGCATTTCAAGTCATGGTAAAATCAGAGGTACGAAAAATTCCAAGTCACAAATGGTTTTTAATAGAAACCGTCTGTGAGTAAGATACAAATCTCAGACGGTTTTTAATACAAACCATCTGTGATAAGATACTTATCACAGACGGTTCGTATTAAGAACCGTTGAAAGCATCTAGGCCTCTAAAAATTATTTTGGTAATTAATGACAATATGTGAATATGGGACTAACATATTTATTGAGTATTTACAAGGTTAAGTCCCAATGGTGAATATGACAAGTTGGAGATGCATGCTAAAGGACAACATGATGATCAATATAATTCAAAGACAAGGTACAAGTAGTCTAGGATCCTTTTTATGTTTACCGGTCTTAGGAGAAAAGGATGAAAGACCAGATTTTAGGTTAAATGTCATACTATTATGAGGGATCGTGACTAGTAGCTTGATAGTATGTTCTTATGCCATTTGGATCAATTTAGGATCATGCATGCACTTAGAATTTGATTTGGAAGCCAACTCAGCGGTATGATCGGGATAATGGTGCGGTACTACCGCAACCCGGTTGTACCGCAAAATAGTTGGCGATACGTTATTTCCAGAGTGACACCATTTTGGTTTGGTGGTTCACCCTGTGCACGGTAGTTCCGGAGTTTCCTCGGCGGTACTACCGCAGCGTGGTATGACTGTATTTGTTCAACGAAACTACCGCACCCCGATGTTACCGAAAAACCAGTGGTATATATTTTCCAGAGAGTGCCCTTTTGGACTCTAAGGTGAAGTGGTCGTACTGCTCGTATTTTTCGATATGACCGGCCAGCGGAACTAACGCATGTTGCTTGGCGGTAGTGCCGCACTGAATTTTTCCAACGGCTATGTTAGAGCAGTTAATGCGTCTGTTATAGCCGTTCTGTGCGGTTAGATGAGGTGCGGTAGTACCGACCATTACATGGCAATACTACTGCATTTGCTGAAAAAGTTGGGGTTTCACCCTCAACGGTCGTATTTGTTTGTGGAGGGTATAAATACCCCTCCACCTGCTCAAGGACAGTATGCTAGACTTCATTTAACATCCTTTGAGCCTTGAGCATCCTCTCTACACCTCCAATAACTTGTGCATTCATTGTGACATAGTTGAGCCAAAATTCAAGTGCATTCATTCTAGATTGATCCATTACACTTGTTTGCCATCAAGCAAAGATCATGATTCATTACTCTTGGTGTTTGCCAAACACTAAGACGGCTTGGCGGAGTTAGCATGGTGATCTCTTCAAGAAGATTGTGAAGAGGCCCGGTGCCAATTGTGAGTGGTTCGGTGTTCGCTATCTCTGGAGCGAAGAAAGAACAACCACTAGTAGTCGAGGGAATGCTTAATTTGTGGAACCGGCTTGATTAGTTTGAGCTTCCTCAACGTGGACTAGTGAAGACCGGCAAGTCTTCGATACCACGGTGACAAGGATATAGCAATCCTCATTTAATTATTCATCTGTAATTCATATTATCGATAATAATGACATCATATAGTTCTTGAATATACCCCTTAGTATTCATAAGGGAGAAATGGGAGGTCGTAAGCTCTTCTACGACCACCCCATAGTCGTAAGCCCTTCTATGACTATGTCTTGATCGTAAGCTCTTCTACGATCAGTTTATGATCGTAAGCTTTTCTACGACCACCACCTGGTCATAAGTTCTTCTACGACCAGTCTCTAGTCGATGTGTCTTACGGACATGTGGGCCTAGTCGACCAGGGAATCTTCCGCACCATATTTAAGATATGGGCAGTAAATTACGCTGTTATTCTCTGGAATAATAGCACAAATCAACTCTCTGTCATGGTGATAACTGTCTCACAACGTGGGAACATTACTACTCCCATAATAATCTCCAGTAACGGCTCCATAATCTAAAGTATTAAGGCACCCTTTGGGCTGGAAGAACAGTAGCACACTCCGAGTAATATAAAAGGCAGATCATCAAAAAAGGAAGAGAGAGGAGAGATCAAGAGCACAAGGCGCATCATTCTAGTCTTTCTCTTAATATTGTAATCCAGCATACTTAGTACATACACATAGGAGTAAGGTTGTTATTCTCTCAGGAGAAGGCCCAAACCTGTATAAAAACCCCCGTGTCTCCCTCTCTATGTGATATTGAGCCTAGGAGAGCCCCCGAATCAAACAATCTATACGTAAGTTCGGTTCTAAAACACTAACAGTTGGCGCCGACCGTGGGGATCTTCGAGTCATCAGCTTTTCTTCGTTTTTCCAACTCTCATGCTCTCATGGCAGGAGAATGGAACGAGGAGAACTGGTTCGACTTGGCCGATTACGTAGATATCGACATGGATGCTAGTTTCGACTACGAGCTGAGTATTGCATCATCCGATGGTGACGTCACCGGAGATCATTCTCTAGGAGACCATGCCATCGATGGAGTTGAGAAGGAATCCTTATCCCCCACAACGATACGTCCATATGAGGAACCAGCTTCCTCAGAGGGCAAGGGTCCACCCGACCACAACGATGGATGTCCTAAGGCAGGCTCAGAGCATGGCGAGGGTACTCCCTCCTAATGTTCAAGTCTATATGAGACAGCCCGACCTGGCATGGCAAGTCTTGGAAGCCATAATTCCAGACCTTCATCAGCATCTGGTGGTCCTCTCTCTCTCCGGTTAACCCAGCCAAGGATGCGATCAAACACGCTTCTCTTGCGAGTTCGACCATCCCAACGCAGGGCTCACCTACGGACGGAGACGGCTATAACCCAGAATTCCCCTTCCTAGAGGGGTTTACTCCATCGCCAGATGGTATCATTCGACTACTCCTCAAGCGAGGAGGCCTCAAGTGCAAATGGAGGTCATCAACGGGAGGTTTTCGTCCTTCCCTCAGGTAGCAATAACTCTCCCAGAGGCAGGAGTGAGGACGCTACCCGATGATCATACCCTACGACCGCTCGTGGCAATGGTAAGGACACCTCCGGCGATGAGCAGGATCAATACTCTGATGAGCGTGCGAGAAATCCTCGAGATCATCGTACTTCACTGAGGCAAGCTCAAGGATCAAGTGTGGACGATTCTGAAACAACCCAATGGAAACGAATTGCAGCTCAGAGAAATTTTCTTGGGCGTGCTCAATACCAGTCGGAAGAAGTTCAAGAACTCCAACATATCAATGATCTGCTCGAGAACCCATCTCGAGAACTCGCCCGAGTGCCTAGCTATGACCTCTTCGCCGAAGAGATAGCACGAAGGTTACAAAGTATGATGAGCAAACTCGAGCGTCCTCACCAACGTCATTCTGAAAGTCGTAGTAGTACGGCTCCGTCAGCTTCCAATCATTTAAAGAACTCACCGCATGGAGATCGCCTCAAGTTGCATCATTCCCCAAACCGGAAAAGGGTTCCATGAACACCTGATGATCAAAAAGCTCCCAAGAGAGGTGATCATTCGCCACTCCGACCCAAAGGTCTACAACAGCAGACAAAATACGAGGAGTATTACCCTCGGAGGATCAAGACTTATCATAAGTTAGATTCACCCATTGCCGAGTATCGTCGTGAACAATCGCCTGGCGAAATCAACCCCTCTTTCTTGCGAAGAAGGCATTACGATGTGATTACCGGATGCCTGGCATTCTCGCCTGACCTCCAAGCAGTTTACTGGCCGCCACAGCTTCAACCAGGGAACATGGAGAAGTTTGATGGGTCTCAAAATCCCATCGAGTTTCTTCAGATCTACATGACCGCTGTCCGAGCAGCAGGAGGAGGAGAGCACGTCATGGTGAATTATCTTCCGACTGTGCTCGAAGGGTTCGCTCGATCATGGTTGCTAAACCAGCCACTCTAGTCAATCTACTCGTGGCAACATCTCTGTGACCTTCTACTAGCCAATTTTTAAGGCACCTACCATCGCCCCGGAAAGGAAGACGACCTACACAGGATAAGACAAAACGACCATGAGACATTACGTCGATTCATCAGGCGTTTCAGTCAGGTTCGCAATTCAATTCCTAAGGTTTCTGACTCATCTGTTATCAAAGCCTTCAAGCAGGGAGTCCGCAGCAGAAGAATCACAGAAGACATCACCCTGAATCCTCCGGCTACTGTCGCTTAACTCTTCGAGATGGCTGATCGGTACGCGACTACTGTTGAAGCAGCCGAATGGACCAAAATCATCGATCGAGATGATAAGCATCCTCAAGAGGCCAGCAAAAGTAGCAAAAAGAAGGACAAAAATGCCAAGAAATCCAAGAACAAGGCGAAGGACCAAAAGCCTCAAGCCAATAGTTCTAAGGAGGTCCTGGCCATAAGCGATAAGGAACCACGAAGTTCCAAACAAAACTCCGATCGAGGCAAAGGTAAGTGCCCTGAACAGAAGAATGACAAGTCTAGGTGGTGCCCTTTCCATAAAAAGGAAGGACATGACCTTCGCAACTGCCGAGTTTTTTTAACAAAAACTCGAGGACTACTACAACGGCAAAGGACCACTTCCTACCCTCGAAGAGGTAGGGCAAGCTAGTGGTCGTACACAATCGAACAACAACGAGGACATGCCATTTCAAGATCCTGAGCACACCATCGAGCACATCTTTGGGGGATCATCGGTATACGAGTCAAAGCGACAGCTTAAGGCAGTCGAACGCGAGGTAAACTCCATTGACCCTCCTCTTGTCAATAAGTTACCGAAGTGGTCGGAAGTCACCATCTCTTTTGATAAGGTTGACTGCTCGATCCCTTCCACTCGACCAGGTCGCTTTCCGATCGTGGTCGAACCCACTATCAACAACTGTCGAGTAAATCGAGTATTGATTGATGGTGGTAGCTCGTTAAACATTCTGTTTACGAGTACTCTGGACGAGATGCAAGTACCTAGGACCAAGGTAAGACCGGTACGATACTCTTTTCATGGTATCGTACCGGGGTCTTTGGCCAAACCCATTGGTCAAGTTTCTCTTCCTTTAACATTTGGTTCACCAAGTAATTTCAGGACGAAGAAGATCACCTTTGATGTGGTCAATTTCGATACGGCATATAACGTCATACTCGGATGACCAACGTTGGCAAAATTCTTAATGGCAACTCATTATGGGTATCAATGTCTTAAGATGCCAGGTCCCAAAGGAGTAATCACAATTCACTGTGATAAGAAGATGGCGCATACGTGTGACCGTCGATCCCTCGAGATGGTTGGTCAGATACCAACTCGGGAAGAAAAAGGACAACCTTCGACCAAGCAGTCGAAGCCTAAAGCTCTACCTAAGCTGAACGGCCAAATCAAAGAGGTTCCCCTGAATCCGGAGGAGCCCTCGAAGACTGTTCGCATCGAGGATACTTCCGACCCCAAATAGGGAGACGCCCTCATTGCTTTCCTCCGGGCAAACACAGATGTCTTTGCGTGGTAAGTATCTGACATGCTCGGAGTCCCCAGGGAAGTAATCGAGTACAGGATAGCTCTACGGCCTGACAAAGTACCCGTAAAAAAAAATTACGGAGATTTGCCCATGATCGACTAGATGGTACTTAATGCAGGCTTTATAAGTGAAGTCGACCACCCAGAGTGGTTGGCCAAACCTGTAATGGTTAGGAAGTCTAACAGCAAGTGGAGAATGTGTGTAGACTTCACTGATCTTTATAAAGCTTGTCCAAAAGATGATTTCTCTTTACCTCGTATCGATCAGTTGGTTGACTCTACTGTTAGTTGCGAAACATTAAGTTTTCTATATGCATATTCTGGCTACCATCGGGTTAATATGTGTCTAGGAGATGAAGAAAAGACCGTATTTATTACTCCATTTGGTACATTTTGTTATGTCAAAATGTTATTTGGTCTAAAAAATACTAGCTCTTCTTTTCAACGCTTGATGCAATCGACTTTTTCACCTCAACTAGGCCGAAATTTGGAAGCCTATGTTGACGATCTAGTCGTAAAAAGCATCAAACGGCTTGATCATGTTTCAGACTTACAAGAGACATTCGACAACCTCAGAAAACATCACTTGAAACTCAATCGTGAGAAGTGTGTGTTTGGAGTCTCTTCGGGAAAATTGCTTGGGTTCTTGGTCTCTGTACGAGGGATCGAAGTAAACCCCGAAAAGATAAAGGCCATCATGCAAATGCGCCCTCCAACCATGAAGAAAGAAGTCCAAAAACTCACAGGGTGCATGGCGGCTTTAAGTCGTTTCATCGCACGACTGGGAGAACAAGGACTATCTTTCTTCAAACTTCTAAGGAAGCACAAGGGTTTCGAGTGGTCAGATGAGACAAACGCTGCCTTTGAGGATGTTAAGAGATATTTTACGAGTACTCCTGTTTTGGCTTCTCCGAAACCAAAAGAGACACTTTTAATTTATTTAGCTGCCACACAACAGGCGGTGAGCGTAGTACTGGTTGTAGATCGTGAAAACATCCAACGACCAGTTTACTACGTAAGTGAAATTTTACACGGGCCTAAGGAGCGTTACCCTCAGGTCCAAAAACTTTTCTATGCCCTCCTCATGTCTTCGAGGAAACTGTGGTATTATTTTCAAGCGCACAAGATAATTGTGCCGTCTGAGTTTCCCTTAGGAGTGATCCTCCAGAATAGGGAAACAGCGGGACGCATGTCTAAATGGTCAGTAGAACTTAGAGAGTTTGACCTCCATTTTGTATCCTAAACGACAATTAAACCCCAGATCTTGGCAGACTTTGTCGCCGAATAGACAAATCCTGAACCTGTTCAGGATTCCCAGTACGATTCCCACGACCAGTGGACGATGTACTTTGACGGATCACTTACTTTAAGTGGCTCGGGTGCTGGGGTGGTACTGGAATCTCCTAACGGAGAGACTTTAAAGTATTTCATTCAATTAAACTTTCAGGCCACTAACAACGTGGCAGAGTACGAAGGTTTGCTGATTGGCATACGAGCCGCGAAAGCGCTCGCGATTCAACGACTACTCGTGAAAGAAGACTCTCAACTAGTAATAAATCAAGTCGAAAAAGAGTACCAGTGCTCTAATCTGACCATGTATCGGTACTTATCGGAGGTTTGAAAGCTTGAAAAATATTTTTTCGGTTTCGATGTACAATTCATCCCTCAAAAAGATAATTTCCTCGTAGACCAGCTTGCTCGAATAGCTTCTTCCCGATCACAAGTATCAAAATGAGTTTTCTTGGAACAACTCCAGAAGCCGTCCCTGGTTGAAACACTGGAGATACCTCCTATTGAGATAGCCTCTCTAGAATACGAAGATACTTGGATGCATCCCATCTATGAGTATCTTCAGATGGGTTCCGTACCCGACGATGATCTCGAGGCAGATCGTTTATCCTGAAAGGCCAAAATGTATACTTTGGTCGAAGGAGTCCTCTACAAACGAGGCACTCAAGGGGTACTCATGCGATGCATATCGCAGAGAGAAGGACTAAACCTCTTTCACGACATACATGGGGGCGTTTGTGGAATTCATGCTTCCTACAGAACGTTGGTCGGAAAAGCCTTTCGACAAGAATTTTACAGGCCAACAGCTCTCTACGATACCAAAGAGTTGGTTAAGAAATGTGTACAATGTTAGTTTCATATAGGGATGGCAATCGGGCGCAACGGGTAAGAGTAGTGCTCGCCCATACCTATGCCCGCGACCCTGATTTTCCCCCACGGGTATACCCGCGAAGGACGACGGGCGAAGAACTTCGCCCATACCCGTCACTCGCGGGTACTCGTCACCTGCGGGCATGCCCGTGTACCCGCCACATGGTCTGTGAATTTCATATTCCTTTGAGCAGTTGAAGACGTATACTTTGGAAATGATGGAACCTGTTGCGCAAATTCAATAAACTCAACTTGTAATCATCCCAAATAAAAGTTGTAATCAACTCTTTTTGAATGTAACAAGCTATCACAATATTGCTGTGAAGGAGCAAGTAAGCAAGAAACTTACTTGGATAGTAGTTCATGGATTTGGATTTGGATGCCCTTACTTGGAGGCCACGACCCTTCATAATGCTATCCTTTAAACAGTAGTCTTTTGCTCTCTAGAATCTAGACATTTAACTACCCAAGAAACTGTACCATTTAAAGATGACAATACAAAGGATAAAAATCACGAAGCCAGATCATGCAGATCTAGCATATTATCCCATCAACAGAAGAAAACGACAGATCTAGAAAATACAAACTACTCAGACTAAGTCTGGATGTTGCGGACTGCCGAGTAGGAAGTGAGGAAATCGGCCACTATCACCAGGAAGTCCCCGCCGCCGTGCGCCCTTAGATTGGCAGTCGACAAAGGGTGGGGTTGCATATCGGAGGTAAAGGAAACCGAGCGACTGGGTGTCGGGGTCGAGCTGGGAGAGGAAGGGGAGGAGGCCAGCAAAGTGGGGGTGGAGGGACTCACCGTCCGCCTGCTTGAGAAGGCTGTGGCGGTCCGCCAACTCCTCCCCACTGCCGAAGAGGCCCTGGACGTGCGCAATGAGCGCCTCCAATGACTCCATCGCCTGGGCTTTGTTTCGGTTTGGGAGACGCGATGGTGTTTTGTGGCCAGGCTAGAGGATGGGATTGGGGAGGAATGGAGAAGGGGTGGCTGGTGACACGTGAAGTAACTTTGAGACCACTGTCGACTCACGGTGTCGAGGTAAAGCAGACACGGGTAGATGTTACCCATGCCCATACTGCTTTACCACCGGCAGAGATTTGTGCATTTAATGTACCCGTAAGTAAAAATAGGAACATACCTACTTCCATTAGGATTTTTACCCACGGGTAATCGGGTAAATGGGCAAAATTGCCATCCCTAGTTTTATAGCAGGCAAATACACCAACCAGCCCAGGCATTACAAACAATCCCTCTATCTTGGCCTTTGCGACTTGGGGTCTTGACATCCTAGGACCGTTTCTAAAGGCTCTAAGAGGTTTTGAGTTCCTTTTTGTGGCTGCTGATACGTTCACAAAATGGATCGAAGCCGAACCTGTGACTGGGATAACAACGGAAGTAGCAAAATAGTTTATGATGAGAAGCGTGATCACTCGATTTGTGGTCCCAAGTCGAATAATCACATATAATGGTAAACAATTTTCGAGCGCAAAATTCCAATAATTTTGCGACGAGTTGGGTACCAAGCTATGTTATGCCTCTGTTGCCCATCTCTAAAGCAATGGGGCAGTCGAACGAGCAAATGACCAAATAATCCAGGGAATTAAAACTCGAGTCCTCGACCAACTTGTTAAGCGCTCGGGGGCTTGGGTACAAGAATTACACTCAGTATTGTGGGCAGTTCATATGACTGCTAATCTGGCTACAGGTGAAACACCTTTTTTCCTAGTTTTCGATGCTGAAGTCATGCTTCCACCGAAACTAAAGATAAGGTCAACAAGGGTCGAGAGTTTCAACGACTCAATCCAAGAACAGCTTCGAGTGGATGACATTAACCTGCTCAAAGAGAAGAGAAATCAAGTTTTACTTTGTTCAGCAGTCTATTAGCAAGCCCTGCGCAAATACTACGATTGTAAGGTCCAACCTCGCAGCCTTGCTGTAGGTGATTTGGTATTGAGAAAAATTCAATCCCAGTCTAATCAGAACAAGCTTTCCCCCAAGTGGGAATGTCCTTACACTGTGGTCGAAGTTTTGCGACCAGGTTCGGTACGACTAGCAATGGAAGACGGCAAAGTTCTCTCCAATTCTTGGAACATCGACTGGTTACGCAAATTTTATGTGTAAACCGACCAACCCTACAATAAAGTATTAGGTTCTTTCTATCTTTATTGTCTTACTTTGAGTAGCGCTTTGAAAAATTTTCGATCATTACTTGGTCGTAAGTGTTTCTACGACCAGCACCCAAACTTTCTTTGCACTGGTCGAAAGGATGGTGACATCACCTAGTCGATGCATTTCCTTTCTGCACGTGGTTCAGCCCACTAGAGGAAACTTCCTAGTGTCGACTCGTTCCTCCTTTTTGTTGCCAATACAAAGTGATTGGGTTCAACTCACATGGTCGAAACATTTTCAAGTCAACTCTTAGTGTCTTAGATTATTTCTTCATTCATTTTTGAAAAATAAACTAAGCAAAGTACACTTTTCAATTTGTTCGACAACTTTCGGTAAACTCATTTTGTTTCAACTGGTCGGATGAAAAAACAACACCTAGTCGAAGACTTTTCTCTCTGCACATGGTCCTGTCCACAAGAAGGAACTTCTTAGCGTCGTCCTATTTCCAACTCTTACTACCAGAGCGAACCTACCGAGTGCATTGGAATGCGCCGAACGAATTTTTAAAGGTACTCCAGATGTTTGTTTAAAGTTGATCGTTCTTGGTTTGATTAAACTGGTCGGAGGAGGTAACATCACCTAGTCGAAGCCTTTCCTCTCTGCACATGGTCCTGCCCACTAGAAGGAACTTCCTAGTGATGACTTGTTCCTACACTTTCGGCCAGTACAAGACAATCGAGATCGAAAAATTACAAGTTAGATAAATCTCCCTTTTTAAGAAAACCCTTTTCAAACTATTTACCTGGTTTTTCTAAATAAACCAAGCAAATAGTCATGGGCTAGGATAAAGTTATTAATATGAATTCAATTCTTAGTCTTAATTTCTTTTTCCATTCATTATCTTATGAGTTACTAACTACTCGACAAGATGATTTGTAGGAAGAAGAAAGAATTATATATATCAACAGCAAAAAAACATGTTTTTACAGGATTCGGGTACATACTATTCTGACAAGGGGGGTCTTATTTGCATATCCTCCGTGACTTCCTCGACGATCGGCTGCATGTCCTTCATTAACTGCTCCACTTCTGCTTCAGAGCAGTCGAAGTCGTTTATGACGGGTTGCAGATTAAGGTTGGGGTCATGAGCTTTAAGTTTTGCCAAAACAAAACTTATTCCCTCTTTGACTGTTTCCTTTATCGAATCGACTTGGTTTGTCTTCAGAGTAGTCACCAACTCCTGCAAGGTTCCGACTTGATCACCAATGGCACTCGAGTGGGCAATCATCATGTCTTCACGAGGAGTGATCCCCTCAGCATGAAGCCCACCGAGTACATTGTTCAGAAGAGAAATGTAGTCTTGGAGGTTAACCTTCAAGCACTTCATCTCCTCCTCTCCTCCCGATTACGAGTCGAAGCCTCACGAAGTCGTTTTATTTTCACTGCTTGCTCTGAAAAGAATAAGACCAATCAAATAAAATAACCTCGAAAGGAAAATAAAACTGATCACAGGTAAAGATTTACTTGCCAACTAGTCTGGAATCCAACTTCTGGACTTCCTCCTGGTGAGAGGCAGCACTCTTTATATGGCGCTCCTCCCACGATTGGACCTCTCGGCCATTTTCTTTAGCGATGTGGGTAATCTTGTTAAGAACCAAGGTCTTTTCTTTTATCTCGGTTTCAAGCTTCCCACTTCGACCTCTTTTTCTGAAAAAGAATAAGAGTTAGAGAAAGAAAGAAAGGTCGTAAGCGGTTTCAAGTTCAGCGCTTACTGTTTATTTGTTCCTATAACCTTTGGATTGCAGATTTGGCCTCCTGGAGTTTATTCAGGAGGTCTTTATTCTTCTCACCTAGCTTTTTCGTCTCGGCTTTCTCAAAGTCGAGCGACTCAGCTAAGGACTTCTCGTCGCTCTTAAACCTACAAAGGAAAAGAGTAGACATCAGCATAAAACAAGCGGTCGTAAGTTATTCTACGACCAAAACCTTGTCGTAAGTTTTTCTATGACAACACCCTGGTCGTAAGTCTTTCTACAATCAGAATCTAGTCGTAAGTTCTTCTACGACAATCCCAGTAAGTACTGTATGAGTGGTCAAAACAAAAAATGACTACGGATACCAGCTACTACAACAGTAACAATTTGTTTCAAGGCTTTCTGCATAAAGAAAGACAGTAAGAAGCGAGAAAAGACATGTATATGAATACCAAACAACAGATACTTACATTCATGGTCATTCGAGCGAACGAGGACAACACCCTCCTGGGGTTCTTCAGCTCGTCGATCTCATGGACTCGGTCTCACCACACCTTTTCGAGACGTTTGTCATCGAAGACATCCCCTTTGTCAGGAATGTCGTTAGGGTGAGGAACCTGAGCACGAGATTTGGGGGCAAAAGATCCCACGATGGGAGACGGGCCGAAGAACTCAGAAAAGAAATTGACATATTCTTCATCTTCTGATTCAACAACGCCAGTTCCTTCTTAGGGGCCGGGAGGAACATCCTCGACGACTTCCTTCCCGGCACGGTGGACCAATGATCCATTGCCTTGGGCTGATGCCTCTGCAGCATCAGGCGTCGTCTTTGCTTCAGCCTCTATGACCACTCCCGTGGTCGCAGTTGCTCCTGGCTCTACAACCACCTCAGTGGTCATAGCCGCTTCAGCAACAACGACACTTTCCACCACTCGGACGGCGGACGATCCTTCGACCACCGCCACCGTCATTTCTCCGACCGCCGGAGAGATGACAGTGGGTTACTTGACAAGAACATCCTTGATGGCTAAAGGAGCTGAGCTAAGATCATAAAAAGATAAACACGTTAGATGGTAAAAAGCAAAAGGTAAATGTTGTTCTTACACTTTTGTCTTTCTACATACCTTTGTGTGCCAGACTTGATCTTGAATTTAGAATAAACCTTCCCTAAGGAAGATTTATTTGACTTTTTCTCAACCATGTCTGGTCGAGACTTGAGTTGAGGAATGACCACGACCACGTCTGGTCGTAGGTCTTGAATGAGCACAACTACTCCTTGAGCCTCCTGGCTCTTTGGATGGTCGAGACCTGTCTCGACCACCTCAAGGGCAGCACTTCCCTCGACCACAGGCACTACTGGCGCAGCAGTTTCCTTCACAAAAAGATATAAAACTCTTTCAGCTCTCTTTTTCTAGTCGCTTGACAAAGCCACGGGAGGCAGAAACTGCGAAAGTCTTATTGTCATAATAGAAGGGTACCTTAGTCTTGGGGGCTTTGTGCTTGAGAGGCTTGAATGCTTCGGCCGTCGCAACCTCTGCTGCGCAGCAATTTAATCCTGAGAAAAGGCCTAGTCGGGTCAAAGTGCTCGAGCTTGCGCCTCCTTGTCGGCGACTTGAGCAGTCGGCGCCTCTTGGTGAGGGAGAATCAAAGCGCTCTCTTGCAAGCACCAACAACCATCAGCGCGACTTCTTCATCGTCCCGACGGTTTTTCATGCCTACTTTCTGTAAGAATCAGAAAGAGAGATATTACAAAGTGGTCGTAAGTTTTTCTACGACCATCATCTTATCGTAAGTTTTTCTACGACACCCCACTGGTCGTAAGCTTTTCTACGACCAGTACCCGGTCGTAAGTTTTTCTATGACTAGTACCTAGTCGTAAGTTCTTCCACGACTATAAGTTCCTAAAGATGAAATCAATTCTTGATTACCTTTAGGCGCTCTATCTTGTCCTCTGCGGGCAGGTCCGCCAAAATCTGAGGAGCTACCATGTTCAGTGGCGGGGACTTCTCATAAATGAGCTTGACCCAAGCATCAATCTCTTCTTGCGAGAGGCCTACAAAAACAAGTAAACTCTCAATAAGCTAAGTCTAAAATTAACAGAAAGAAAGTTAAGGCCGGGAGATTACTTACCTTCCTCGTAGTCTCTGGTCGGGTCCTGTGGCCCCAAGTACCTCCACATGGGATGAGCCCTCTTCTTTAGAGAGCTAATGCGGCGCGTGATGAAATCTTTCACCACATGCCATAAAATAAGCCCCTCTTCTTTTAAGTCTTTGCTGGCTTGAATGAATGGGGCAATCCGACTAAGATCCTTAGGAGTCGAATCCCAAGCAGAGATCTTCTCAACCTATTTTCCGACAAATGAGAGGCTGTCCTCATTGGTTATCTCCCTAGAATCACCTCTTCTTCCACCCCGGCCACGACGACCGGGTGAATATCTGAATGTACTCCCTCGACTTCCCGTCGTGGAGCTTCAGACTACAGCTACCGGCGACTCCATTCAGCCTGATCATTCCATAGTAGTACTAGAACAACTCTAAGTCGGCTGGAATCCCCAGGTAGGCCTCACACAAGTACATGAACACGTCCAACATCGTGATGAAATTGGGAACAAGGTTCACCAACTCCACACCAAAGTGTTCGAGTACAAGGGTGAGGAAAAGGTGAGCGGGCAACCGAAGACCACACTCACAGAATGCCTAGAAGACAGGGATTTACCCAATCTCCCCCAACGGCCAATGCTGCCCAGCAGCTTCGATCCACTTCACGAACTGGCTCGTTGGAATCTTCTCGGCGGCGACCAAAGCTTTGATCTTGGTCGCATCCATCCCCGATTCGGCCCATTGGGAAGTGGCTCCGACCATCTTTCTCTCAGTAGTCGGGGATTCGGATTTAGAAAGATTTCAAGAGGATGCTCGATTTGGCCGGCGGTGGAAAGGGCGAGAACTCAAAGAACAGTAGGAGAGATTTGGGGAAAAGTAAAAGACCTAAGTCTTATCACCGGTAAGTATTTATAACCGCACGCCTGAGTTAAAAGACGTGGCTACCCAACGATTGCCACCGCTTCGGGAACCGCTCCAACAGATAGGTCTGTGAGAGTCGATTCAGATTCTTAAATTTGTCTGCTCGAGAAAACCGAGTATGTCTTCACACCTCAAGCGAAATTACCTTCTTGACCAAGTCTACTTCTGGTCAAAAGTAATAGCAGTCGAAAAGAATTTACTATCGACTACAGTACTGCGACTACCATGTGATTGTAAAATCTCCTACGACCATCTTGTAAGTCGTAAGTCTCTTTACAAACATTCTTGACCAAGTCAATTTCTGGTCAAATGAAATACCAGTCGAAGAGTTTTTCCTTCGACCACCTCTCTACGACCATCTACTGGTCGTAAGACCATCTACTGCTCCTTTCCCAAGTAAGTTATTTTCACTTGAAGCTGGGAGGCTAGATAACTAGGATATAACAATCCTCATTTAATTATTCATCTATAATTCATATTATGGATAATAATGACATCATATAGTTCTTGAATATGCCCCTTAATATTTATAAGGGAGAAACGGGAGGTCGTAAGCTCTTCTACGACCACCCCATAGTCGTAAGCCCTTCTACGACTATGTCTTGATCGTAAGCTCTTCTACGATCAGTTTATGGTCGTACGCTTTTCTACGACCACCACCTGGTCGTAAGTTCTTCTACGACCAGTCTCTAGTTGATGTGGCTTACAGACATGTGGGCCTAATCGACTAGGGAATCTTCCGTACCATATTTAAGATATGGGCAGTAAATTACAATGTTATTCTCTGGAATAATGACACGAATCAACTCCCTGTCATGGTGATAACTATCTCACAACGTGGGAACGTTACTACTCCCATAATAATCTCCAGTAACGGCTCCATAATCTGAAGTATTACGGCACCATTTGGACTGGAAGAACAGCAGCACACTCCGAGTACTATAAAAGGCAGAATCATCAGAGAAGGAAGAGAGAGGAGAGATCAAGAGCACAAGGCGTATCATTTTAGTCTTTCTCTTGATATTGTAATCCAGCATACTCAATACATACACATAGGAGTATAGTTGTTATTCTCTCAGGAGAAGGCCCGAACCTGTATAAAAACCCTCGTGTCTCCCTCTCTGCGTGATTTTGAGCCTAGTGGAACCCCCGAATCGAACAATCTTTACGTAAGTTTGGTTCTAAAATACCGACACACGGGAAAAACTCCTTTGTATCAATTGTGGTTATTTCTTGTCTTTACTATTTTCGCATTTACAATTCTAGTAATTATCTTATGTAAAATTGCTTAGCTAGAATTGTATCTAGTTTAGACTTAGTTTGTAATTGACTTAATTTGTTAATTAGTCAAAAAAGTTTTTAAAACCTCCTATTCACCCCCTCTAGTCGGTTATCCTTGATCCTACAACCATTTGTGATATGTCATCACAGACAGTTTTTGTATGAAACCGTCTGTGATTCGCAGCGCGAGAGTTCAAAAAATTTTGAACGCGTGCGTGGGAGGCAAAATGTTTTGGCGCTGTCCTTATATATTATAGCCACTGCAGCCTTGGCTTCTATCAGTCTCTCCCTCTCCCCTCTCCACACCGAGCTCCAGCAACCACCCTCGATTCCCCATCACGGTTCGGTGAGGAGACACAGCCGACGAGGAGGAGGAGAAGGGATGCGAAGGAGCCCCTTGTCTGCCGCAGGAGGTAGATTGCCGGAAGGTACGTGTACATCCCCAAAACATACGCAATTTGTTAGTTGTTTGTTGTAAAAAAAAGATTATCTTAATTTTGTGTTACCTAAGGTCGGAGCGCCGCCGAAGGTTTTCAGTCGTCTCTCCTTTGCCGACGTTCTTGAGTTGAACTCGACGACATGCAAGAACATCTTGTGATATGCTGGTGAGGTACAGAGAGGAGCTCATAAAACCAATCCAAGAAGCTAATGAGTTCTTTAGGAGCTTGGAGGCATAGATGGTTTCTAACTAGTTTAACTTTGTAACTTTATTCTTTTTTTTTTCCATTCGGGTGGGAAGTTGTGAAACCTTTTGGTTTCACTTTCCTATAATGTGTTTGCCATTAAAATTTTAATTGGATTTTAGTTGTCTTGCTAGAAGTTGCATATGGAAACTACTGTCAAGCAATTGATTGGTTTGACTCAAAATCTGTTTTTTTTTACAATAGAAAAAACTATCACAGAGCGGTTACGAGCAATGTAAATGCTCATGATATTTTTTTCACGTACGATTAAAAACCATCTGTGATGACCTCATATCATCGTTGGCCATAAAGTCGGGACGGCTTACAAAAACCGCTCGCGATATTTTTGTTAATCGTCTGTGAAGACATTTTCTGTAGTAGTGAATGTCTTTTGACGTCTATACCTATCTATATAGTTGGTCATGTAAACATCACCGCACACTTCTTATCAGCAGTATGAACAACTCCTGATTAATCTGACCTGTAGCCTTCATCTTTTGTTCGTGAGATTGATTTACGTACGTAAGAAACTTTTACATTCACACGCCGTTTGCCTCCATCACAATCTAGCTATAGTTATACAAGTGTCTGGGTCACTTGGTATATCACTTTCTCATCAACTAGATATTTTACGTGATTTGACTTGGACAGGGGCAGAGTGTGGACGTAGTACGCTTCAATCCTGGCTTTGAAGCTCATCAAATTATGACGTCCCATCCGAAGAAAATGGATGAGAACCAGATGCCATTTAGACTTGCAAATCTTTTTTTTTAAAAAAAATCGACTGGCAAATATAAGTTGGTTTTTCTTGTGGCTATGTGCATGCATCAGTATTGGAATATAAAATGGCAGCTAGAGTGGTAGACTAATGAGATAATAAATAGTACAATTCTAGCTGCCAATAACATGGGCATGTTAGTCTGCGTCCAAAATAATTCTAATTGTACAAACAACGAATAGAGTAAGAAACCAAACATTAGTATATTTTTGTGACGAAAGACAAACAGTTTTTGAGTCAACAACTAATTGCAGCAACCAAATCATAGGATGCTGATGCGCGAGCAGACGACGAGCGCATTCTCTGATGGCGATCAGCAAGATCTTCCTGTCTCGAAACATTGCACCACGTTTTGATTTGCAAGCTCTATTAAGTTTGACTCTTCTTCTCCAATGCTTAAGTTCTCGCATGGCTAACTAACATTCCATCCTAGAGCTGTATGAGTCACACCTAGGCACACACTGTACTAATCACAAAATACATGGTGCGATGCAATATGCATTCCTAACATCAACTGTATTCTTTAGTACTCAAACTAAACGAGTCTTGAATATTACACTGCTTTGCGAGAATTAACATAAATCTAGGCAGAACATTGCACCTTTTGTCCATGAAAGCAATGGCGCCTTACAGCTTTAGCATACTCTCAAGCAAAGAAATCTAGGCAGAAGATTTGAAAATTGAAACGTCGCCGGCCGGCCGAGCGCAGCACAGCAGGAATTAACAAGCCAACAAGACGATGCGATCCATTCCAGGATTGCAAACAGGCCGGCCGGCCGGCAAGATCCGGCCCGGTAGGAGATGCATGGAGAATTGGAGATGAGCGAGCGAGAGAGTCTCTCTCTCATCTCACGTGGTGACTGGAGCTGGAGCAGCATTGCAGCAGCAATTTCAAGTGCTTAACCGGTGAGCTAGAGCAGCATTGCAGTAGCAATTTCAAGTGCTTAACCGGCCGTCAGGGTCAAAAGGCAACGTGAGGGAGGCAATGATGATGCATTTTGGGGGCAACCAGCTTCAGCTTTACCGCTTTCTTCATCCTTTTGGATGTTAATTATTCATCACTTTGAGCCTTGAACATACTCCTACTGATGAGTCATGATACACCTACACTGGTATGATGCCACTTTGCCGATGCATTTTACAGCCGGAGTGTGTCGTTTGGTGTAGCAGAAATTTGGCATGGCTAAGGAACTAGCATTGATGACACTGACAGACTGACTTTGCTCGATACTTTCCACGTTCTTTTTTACTTAATTCTTAAAACTCGTGCCGTCAAAAGTTTAATAAGTCAATGGTTTAAAACTACTAGATTTACTATACAAAAACTATATCATTAGATTTATCGTTAAAAAAACTTTCAATATACTATAATTTTATTAATACATCTTAGTGCAAAGTCAAAAATGAAAAACGTCAAGTAAAAAAAAAATAGAGAGAGTATATTGGAGTACGGTAGTTCATAGGTGAGCAAAATCATATCTCAATTCTCATCGAGTCTCTTTTTCTTTCGCTGAAAAAGACCGTTCTTTTTTTATGCAGTTCTTTTTCACGTATAAAGTGAAAATTTTCACGCCAAAGCAAAATATATGTACAAAATGGTGGAGGAGTACAGCAGCTTCAGAAGTTGTGGCACGACATGGAAATTAGCGCACATGCAAAGCCACTACTGTACTGCTCCTGCAAACAGTATTATTCCACAGATATTTCTTTTACCTGCATCATCGGGAATTTTGCACAGCCCTTTTCTGTTTGCCACCAAAACGCAAGCTACAGTGCTAAAGCCTCCATCCCTTTAAGAATTGTTATGCACACCACTACTGCTACTGTGGATAGGTAGAGAGATAAAGTGATGTAGAGAGAGAGAGACAGAGGAGTCTGGGCTAGTTGCAGTAGGAGAGGAGAGGAGGGGAGGAAGGAAGGAAGGGGAAGGCAAAGTACTGAGCGGGAAGGCCACTTTATGGCCTTTTTCATGTTGCACGCTATCATTTCGAGATCAAGACGCTGCCAGGAGAATAAAATACTCTGCCTCCCCCGCACATACCTCCACAGTCCACACCCGAGAGAAGAGAGAGAGACCACCGCGACAGCAGCGTAGGGAGGAGGTAGCAGAGAAGGCTTAGAGAGAGAGAGAGAAGGGTGGTAGGCTGGTAGCTACTAGCTAGTAGTTAGTACTACGAGTCTACACCAAAGCCCAGCTTGAAATAAGAGGGAGAGAGCAAGAAATAGGATCGAGCCACAAGACGCGACGCGTCGCAAGGAACAAGGAGAAGCGGCAGCCAGGGAGAAGCTAGGAGTGGTGGCAAGAGAGGAAACATATGAGGTGTTGTTGGATTAGATGAGAGGAATGCCCTTTGCTGGTAGCGCGCGAGAGGGGCACGCGGGGACACTGCTGCTGCAGCAACAACAACAACAGGGCCTGACTTTGCCTGGGCTCGCCGCCGGTAAGGTCTCCGGCGCCGGCAGCTTCTGGGAGCCCACGTCGGTGCTCGACCGCCAGCACAGCCCCAGCCCCAGCCCGCCCACCTCGGCTTCCACGCTGTCGTCGCCGCTGGGCGCCGCCGCCGACGTGGCGACCCTCGCCGGCGCTAACGCCAAGAACGTCTCCCCGCCGCCGCCGGCATGGCCGAGAGGCGGTGCCGGGGAGGACGCCGCTGCGGGGGTTAAGGAGGAGTGGGTGCACCAGCTCACGCCGATTGATATGGGCCTTGGCGCCGGCGAGGGGTGGGACGCCGGCGGCGCCGTGCTGTCCGACGCTGCGGCGCCGTCGGGGCTGGCCCCTGATAACACCTTCCTCCGGTGGATCATTGGCGGGGAGGACGGGGCCGGGGCGATGGCCGGCGTCATGGACCCGCCGGTTCTGGAGCTCGACCACGCCACGTGGCCCACGTCCATGTTGTCGCCGCCCGCCGCGGCGTTCGGGCCCAACCTGTCGTTCGCGTCGGCCATGGAGGACACAGAGGCTGCCCCTTTCGGCCACGCGCCCAACTTCCTGTTCCATCATCACCAGCACCACCCCCAGCCACACGCGGCGTTCTTCGGCGCGCACCCGTCCTTCGAAACGGCGCCGTCGCCGCCGAAGCGGCACCACCCGATGGCCGGCGCGCCGGCGCCAAAGCTGCCTCCTTTCCCGGGCCCCCTCGCTCCGGCGGGCGGATTCGTGTCCGGCCTGAAGCCGAAGGCGGAGGCAGCGAACGACGAGGCGGCCGCTGCGGTGGACCAGCTCGCCGAGGCGGCCAAGCTTGCCGAGGCCGGCGACTCCTTCGGCGCCCGCGAGATATTGGCGCGGCTCAATTATCGGCTCCCCGCCGCCCCCACGGCCGGGACGCCACTACTCCGCTCCGCCTTCTACTTCAAGGAGGCTTTGCGCCTTGCGCTCTCCCCAACCGGCGAGGCCCCCGCGCCGTCGGTATCCACGCCGTACGACGTGGTCCTCAAGCTCCGCGCGTACAAGGCCTTCTCCGAGGTCTCCCCGGTGCTCCAGTTCGCGCACCTCACCACCGTCCAAGCGGTGCTCGACGAGCTCGGCGGTACCAGCTGCATCCACGTGTTCGACTTCGACATCGGCATGGGCGAGCAGTGGGCGTCGCTGATGCAAGAGCTCGCGCAGCGTCGCCCCGCGACGGTGCTCAAGGTCACCGCATTGGTGTCGCCGGCGTCGCACCACCAGCTCGAGCTGCAGCTCATCCACGAGAACCTCTCCAGCTTCGCCGACGAGCTCGGCGTCCTCTTCCAGTTCGCCGTCTTCAACATCGATAACCTCGACCCCGCGGAGCTCCTCGCCATTGCCGGCGGCGACGTCGTGGCTGTCCATCTCCCCGTCGGTTCAGCCCACGTGGCCGCAATGCCCGCCATCCTCCGCCTCGTGAAGCGTCTCGGCGCCAAGGTCGTCATCTCCGTCGACCGCGGCTGCGACCGCACCGAGCTGCCGTTCGCCGCGCACCTGTTCCAGGCGTTTCTGTCCTGCCTGTTCCTGCTCGAATCCTTGGACGCCGTGTGCACGGACGCCGACACGGCCGGCAAGATCGAGCGGTTCTTGGTTCAGCCAGCCGTCGAGCAATGCGTGCTCGGGCGCCACCGCGCGGCCATGGACAAGGCGCCGCCGTGGCGGACCGTGTTCGCGTCGGCCGGGTTCGTGCCAGTGCAGGCCAGCACCTTCGCCGAGTCGCAGGCCGAGTCGCTCCTGAAGAAGGTGCCCGCGAGGGGGTTCCGAGTCGAGAAGCGCGCCCCCGGCTCGCTCTGCCTCTACTGGCAGCGCGGCGAGCTCGTGTCCGTGTCGGCGTGGCGGTGCTGAGCCGAGCCCACCGTCGCCGCCGGCGAGCAACCGTACGTGAAGCGAAGCCGAGTTAACGTGCCGGGTTTAGTTAGGACTAATGATCCTACTACCAAGTATTTTTACCCCTGTTGCTGTAATGATCTGATCTGATCACCTGCTTAGTGTCCTAAATCGGAGTACGTTGTGCCACCTTCAGCTGATTGCTCTGCTCAACTGTCGTATCGTATCGTGTCGTGTCAGTTTATAAGTAAGTAGATTGTGTTTGGCAGGCTGCTAGGTGTGGTTCGGTAACCAGTGCATTCTACCACCTGTGTTACTATATTCTCTCTCTGAAATCAATGGTTATGGCGTTTGCAATGTTTGTTCCATTTCATCTGCAATTAACCTTCTTACTTGAAGATTTTTCTCAGCCTAATAATCGATGTCAAATAGTGCAAGTTTGAGGACGGTGTTTGGTTCTCAGGCCAACTTTGCCGTGGCACTTTTAAGTGTTTGTTTGTTACCACAATCCTTCAGGGTACACATGTTACTCAGTTTTCAGGGAGCCTTTCCCTGAAGTGGCACGTTTTTGAAACAATACCAAAACTAGCCCTCTCGCGTTTGAAACGATAAAAATAACATTTCTACCGCGTTTGAAACGATAAAAATGGCATCTCTACCGTACAAAATCGCCGCGGGAAGTCATGTGCCGCTCACCCATACTGCGGAAAAGTCACATATCGAGCTCCTATCCCGCGGCAGACGGCTTGCAGTGCACCCAGACCACATTAGATGGCATGTGTTCGTTCCTACCACGTCTGCTTGCCAACCTACAGTGGACTGAGCACGCGACAGGTCTAGATGCGGCGTAGACCGCGGGCTGAGAACTCGACACGTGGCTTTTCGCGGACTGGATTAGCGGCACATGACTTTCGCGGCGATTTTACACGATAGTGGTGTCAGTTTTATTATTTCGAACACGAGGAAGCTAGTTTTGCTGTTGTGTTTCAAACGGAGCTAAGTCGGCCGAAAACTCGTTTTTAGCTACCGCCAAAAGTATGACCGGTCATTTTTATCTAGTTTCATCTACGACGAAGTAGACCACGAACCGAACGGACCTTAGAGAGCTTCAGCACCGTAGGTTTCATTATTTACTGTGGAAGGTGCGTCGTCGAGACGTGGATATGCACGTATTCGTGCTTTTCTCCTTCGAGAACGCGCGGACGCGCACCTGGAAAGGCGGGAATAGACGAGAATTGCGTGTGCTTAGAGCGGTGGCACAGTGGCAAGCTCCTGATATTGGACGTCGGAGAACATCTCCAACTTAGCAATCGGCGAAATGAAAACAACGATTGGGAATAAAGCGGCCATGGCCGACCCCAAGCAAGCATAAATGCGGCAGACAATTTTGTTCCTCAGTGGGATTCTGATTTGCACTCGGTTAGCAGCAAAGCAAGAGGCTAGTTAGACTTAGCCAGGCTAAGCTAAATGGCTAAGAATTAGGGTAGTTTCTTCGCCGTTTGAAATAGCTCATCATGGCTTCAGCAATGCTCTGTCCATCAATCTGTCTGTCTATCTGTCCGAGTGTCCATCTAACATGTTTTGGTACCTATCACTGCTTGTACTAGCTAGTATATCATCAGATTTGATGTTCATGCTTCAGAGATGTATGAGCTTGTGCTGTCTGCAAAACGTGCGGTTGGTTACTTTTATCTGCCTAGTAAAGAGAAGAAATTACCAGTGTGGCCATTGTTCTACCTCAGAGTCAGAAACCTACTTTTAAAAAAGGGGTTTTTTACTGTACACTCAGTTTTATATGGGTCATTCATTCTTTTTTTTAACCTGATATTTTATATTAGTTAGAATTTAGTTATACTATATCTACCATTATGAGTAGTAGAATCCTAAGAAGGTATAATTGTAATAGCTCATATGGAGATCTTATATCACAAAAGTAATATTTTCAACTCTAGTTAGAAAAGTCTATAATACTATCACAGAAAACTACAAATACAAACAAAAATATATTATGCTCTTAACAAATCAATGACGAGATTTATACTATCACAATATACCTACTAGTAGAATGTACCGAAAATTTTCTTAAAAAAAGATTGAAACCTAGTGAACAATTAGTAAGGAATTGGTCCATGTATTAATCAATGCTATTGAAGTACACTGTTACTGTAGTTGCTTTGTGCTCCGGCCTTGCACATGTATTCTCTTTGCATTGGACAACAGGATGTGTCATGCTAAAAAAATGGACACATGACAGCTTAACCAGAGGGGGGGGGGGGTCCTGTTAGAGCAGATTAGCCAGAAGACCACTGTTGCTCCTTGAAGAACATATGGTGATGGTGCCAAACAGCCAATACACTGATTACTCATCATGATGGAATTCCCTGCTGCAACGTGAACCGAATCCTGCTTATTCTCCATCCTGTGCTGGAGATGCAAAGAGCCAAAGACGGCAATCATGTGTAAAGCGCCCATGCTTTACCAAAATGGCGGCAAGCATCTCGATCTTGCCATCAGTGCTGGTACTAATTGGAGTACCGAACTCGTCCACGTTGTGCCTATGTTAACGATGAGGAATCAAAGCATAAAACACCCCCTCCTAATAGTCTGCAGAAACCTTCTTCATTAAGCAATGCCATTGCTGAGCTCACCATTTGCAAAGTCAATGTTGCTAAATTGTAGGTTCATTCAGATGCACCGTGGAATTTCGTACAAAAGTAAAAATGCATACTCCAAGCCAACCATACTGGTTAAGATTCTAGTCGAACAAAGCTCTTACAAAAACAAACATGTCAATAACAAATTAGTAAAATTGGTTATAAGGCATCATAAATTTGCTCCAAAACTCTCCTACTTTGTCTATTTGCCGAAGAACACTGTGCTCGCATGGTTATTTGCCAGAATACATTCTGGCCAATATAATAGCATTTTTGGGCTGAAGAGGAGAGAGAATGATACGACCATAACCATAAGTACTGCAAAAGCATTGGTTTGTATCCCTAAATTGTAAACTAATGCTAGAAATCAAATTGGTGCTATTGGTGCTGTTTTGTAACAAAAGGTTGTGAAGGCCGAAAGGGTGGATGTGGAGGCCGACCATCCACCCAGCCAAAGAGAGGGAACATGCTCTCGGGATAAAATCCTAGCGTATACGGGTGGTTAAGAAAAGACAAAGGAGCCAAATTCAAACTCAATTCCAAAATCAATGCATTTTCAGCATGAGAATCCGAAATGGATTTGGATTGGAGCAATTCCAATTCGGATCTTTCTTTAAAAGAGAAATTAATTTTGAAATTGCTTGTAATAGGATAATTTAATTTAATTTCAGCAATTAAAGTAGTTTAACTTTCGAATTAAAGTAGAAGTTTGCAATAGGAGTTGATTTTGGATACTGTTCACCGAATCGGATTACTGTTCATCACGAGCGCTGTTCACCGACCCTATATATTCAGGGGTAAACCCTCAATTGTAAGCAAGTTGGAATTGAAGAAAATACATAAAAGTCACATGTGTTATGTGGTGCATAATAGGTACATGTGTTTCAAAAATTCCCATCTAGGGTTTTATGATTACGTGAATATTAGATGGTGACTTTTCTTCGAAGATCTGTGATTCCTTGTGGATCATCTCACCAATTCATAGCATCCTCAATTGCTCACGTTTGATGTTGTTTCTTTGGGTTTGATTTTGTTTCTCTCTTCGAATTGATTCAACATCAACCAAGTATTATTACTTGTTTTGAAGATACACTTGTTCTTCCTTTTTGCCAAACCAAGAAGGAGAAAAGTTAGGGTTTTACTTCGATTAAGATTGAAATACAAGTACCGTGAAAGATTAGACTACATTACACATCAACCTCACGTTGATCTGTATTAGAGAAGAGAAGTGAAAAGTTTATTTTGCCCTTTTGGCCGGACCCATTCATAGTTGGCTTGCTCAGACCATGTTACAGCCGCACACGTGTCAGCTTTGCTCGTGCTGATCCCCTTCACTCTCCTCTACTCTCACTCGGGGTTGGCGTGGTCGGAACGGGTTGCACGATTTTTAGGCAAGGGCACCAAATGTCATTTCGAAAGTCTTCTCTCGGCCAAAGTGTCTTCTGTCAAATAAACACGAAAGTGTAGTGTCCTTCGGCAAAGTGTAGTGTCCTTCGACAAAATGAGTGTCATGAATCAAATGTCACCAGTTTATTATGTACTGTAGCCAATTTTATCTAACAAATTTGTGCAAAATCCATAATATCCTAACTGCAAATAGCTAAAGACTACCCTTTCTAGCCGCGACTCACGGAAAATGTAGCATTCCTACGTGAACTAGGATGTTTCCTATAAATTTCCTACGTTAGAGTATTCTACACAGAGTCATTAGAACATATACAATAGTGTGACGTTAGTTGTCTATAAGTCTTGACACGTAGAACACAAGATGATGTAGAGGAGAGAGAGGTGCATAAAGAATTAAACCATCTCTCATGCAGTAGTCAACTGTAACGCGAGAAACAAAACATATTGTATATGGAGGAGCTGTCTATATAGACATGTAAAGAGACAATTTATTGTAGAAGTTGTCTTTAATACCGTCTATAAATGATATAGAATGATACTATAGATAACAGTTGTTTGTACCGTTATACACGTCCTTAGACATTCAACACTACCACATGACGCACCATACACTGGAAGGCAGGCAGAAGATCTAGCCAAACCTTGCAGGATTGAACCAAGAGAGAATGCAACTGGAACATGTGGGCCCAGGAGAAATTTAGCTGCATATTGAATCCCTGCATTGTCCCTTACAGAGTCACTGCTTAGCAGCTCAGGCCTGTTGGCCTGCTCTGCACCCTTTTCTTTTCATGCAGTGATCCAGTTGACCACACACCGCTGGCCCCGGGCCCCGGGCCCCACCACGCTGCCAGCATCGGTCAGTGAGGACTTGTCGATCCGATGATCCAATCCGTGTCGGGTGGTGAGGCACCACCAACTGGCATGTGGGCCCCTTCCCCAGCCCCCTGCTCCGTTCCATCTGGCCCCAACAAATGGACGGCCCTGATCTCACCGGATCTTGTACTTTGTTGAAGTGTGTGTATGTATATCGTCATCTCTAGGCATGTGCTCCGTATTTTGGCGCTTGCCAAGGCTAGATCTGGCTCGATTTTCCCTAGTTTTTTAGCATCCGAATAAAAGTACCCACCTGTTTAAACAAGTGTTGCGGTTGGCAGAAGTGGCTGATGCATGACTTCGATGAACTATGCAATCTTCTACTACTCTCTAGTCAGTGAGTAGCCTCAGACTAAACATGGTCCAAAAGTACCAAGGCACGGCCACACCGAACGAACTCCCATGTGTAGCGCACTGATGTGTCGAGTTGCTGCCAAACAACAAGTAAACAAGAATGCATGTGGCTTGCATCACCCACTCATGGCGTGTTGCTTCTTGCCCTCGCCATTTTTTGTCCTGTGTGATCCTCAGCTAGTTTACCTGATCCCTCCATTTGCTCAAGCTATCTTTGCATCAGGCCAATCGAATCTCGCATGGATGCATGTCGTACAAGGCTAGAAGCCAATGCTTGTATCCGGTAACGGAGATACGTAGACGAGCAGGCAGTTTTAGCCACACCGTTTGCCATTTCCCCTCTCGCGTGCGCTGCCAACCAAACAAGTGAGGGAGATTTCAGAATTTGCCCTCATAGAATAGATGGATTTTACCCCCATGTGTCTGACATATGGGTCCAGGATTCACATATCATAGACACGTAAGAGGATAAATTCTAAAATCCATCTATTCACGTGCAAATTCTGAATTATTCCAACAAGTGAAGGGCCAACGCGGTCACCAACAACTTGCCTTGCTCAAATGGCGACGCACGCGGACGCTTGTGGCCGCGGAGGAACAGAACACGCGCGAGCGAGCACGGCAGCTCGGGACGGGTGCACTGAACTCAACTGGAACCGGACTTGTGCTGTATCAGGACAGGCACACCAAGAACAGCAGCAACATTGGATGGATGCATCGTCGATCGCTTTTACCTGGGACTAGCTCCAGAATGGCTAGCTGCTGCATGCACAAAGCACATTGAGATGGACTCAATGGAGATACACAGTCCGGCAGCGACGATAGGTCAGGTTAACATCAAGGCCGATGCTGTGCAAGTGCCCGTGACACACGGGACGGCGAGGCCGGCAGTCCGGCCATGCTTCCCGATCCAGGCCAAACTGCCATTCGGTGCTGTGACTGCCCACACCACACCAGGGACCGCGTGCTAGCTTGTCACCCCTCACCAGCCGGGCTTGTTCTTCACTGCTTCTTCTGGCTCGGCACTGTATTCTCATCAGTGACACAAGAGCATACTGGCAAGTAGCCTGCATAGTAGTTACAGCTGTTACGCTCAGAAATATGGTACCACAGTTCAACTTCGAACTGGTAACAGCCCCGATTTTCAGGACTGTTAAACTCTTCACAACCGTCCATGATATGCAGTTACGAAATAAGTAATGTTCAAGCAAGCTTTCAATTACAACAAAAGCCAACATTTCATTACACAAGATTAAGGCTTAACAGCTAGTTTTAACACTGATACGGGCATCCGAGCCCAAAGTTAATATAATAGAAGACAAAAGAACTTCAAACCACAAGCACGCTTGAACGCGGTTGAGACCTAAAACAGCAGTCATCGTCGTTTGGTGACCTTGCCAAAACCTTCTTCATCAAGATCCTCGAGATTTTCCCAGATTTCCTCTGTAGATGATTTTACAGATTATGCAAAAATGAGTACAACTTCTGTACTCAACAAGCTACATGGAAAAGCTAAATAATTACATGCAATGAGTTCAACGGACAGTTAGGGTTTACCTTAACAGGCATATGTGGATGCATTTGAATTTAAAGCAGTTTATCTTTAAAACAGTAAAACAATAATAAATAATAACAACGGGGGTTTCTCAACAAACTCAATTACCAATTTACCATCTCAAAAACTCTACTTATGCCTCATGTACTGGAATCACCCATTAACACAGCTTCATTAATCGGAAGCATGACGTATTCGAATACCTTTAATTAATCACTCTGCAGAGCTGCCCAACTTTACCCACAATATATCTCAAACTCATGCTGTCAAGCTATAGACATGCAACACGTTAGCGTGCGACTGAGTTTGGGATAACAAAGTCTTTTCACTGCTCAACCTTTCTAGCCTCTACCCGGTAGGTTTTAACTTCATACAGCCCTCAGGAGACTCCACCGGCCCCAGTGGATCTTGCACCCCTATCTTGATGGCACCTACTGCTTGTGTTGACTATGAAAGTGTCCCTTTAGGCCCACTCCTGTCACACCCCAGTTCCGCAACTACTCTATCACACAAGAGCAGTTACCTGTCTAGTAGATATTCAATCGGATGAGCAGTGTATTAAGCTAGGGAGTAATGACCACGCTTGTGGTTGAGCGGTTTTTTGTGTCGATCACTTGGCACAAGGTTCTTATCCTTACTTGTCATCCAGTGAGGTGATGGCCCAACACCAACTCATGGCTGTCCACCTCTAGATCTCACTGATGACGCACTTTTAACACAAATCTATTGGGTTGTCCAACTTTCTGGACACAACCCTCAACTCTCCACCAAAACCATTGACGAACCGCCAATACCACTTTTCAGGATGATACACATTTGTGGTAAAGCTACTTATATAGATAATATTTTATATAAACTTGTTAAGGTGAATATGGCCTACAAGTGTTGGGTATTTGTCAAGGTGGATATAGCCTATAAGTGCTAGGTGGGTTTGTATGTGGGGTAATAGGATTTATCTAATTATCATGGCATTTAAAAGTATTATTTCAATAATTAAAGTAATTGGCACAAATACAATAATGAAAGTAATAATAAATATATGAAATGTGGGTTCAAAATGATCAAGGAATGCAACTTGCCTTCTTGCGCAAAATCTTCTAAATACTGATCTTGTCCGGCATCTTCTGGAGTCTAGTCGTTAAAGTCGTGACCTAACGAGAAGCAATACAATAAAACAAACCAAATAAAATCCGGCTCGACAAGAAATGAACTAGGAACAACATGCAAGTAAATAAATCCGAAAAAGAAACACAAAGAAAGGTGATGTGGGTGGGTGGAGATTTATTTGGTGTATAATTGGACTAAACAGAGCTGAGAGATGGGTTTACGGGTTCAAAACGGTCGAAAAGGGTATATAATGTCGAATTAGGGTTTCAGACGAAAATACGGTCGGATAATGAATAGTATTATTTTTTACTATTCATGCTTGAAATAGGTTGTGAGCAGTAACTGGAGGTTACTATTCTGTTTGATGAACAGTAAGCATGTTATTGTGCATTTTTTCGGATTTAGGAATACTAATTCATTTTTCGGCTAATGAACAGTAAATCTATTTACTGTGCAGTGAACAATGCTGGCAAAATGGTTTGAACAGTATTTGGGCCGGCCCGTTTACTGTGGCGCCCCACGGCCCGTGAGGCCAGGCCATAAGGCCTAGCCCCAGGTGGTTTGAGCCGCACAGCTGTTCCGGTGGCCGACGAGGCAAGTGGATGGTGCGATGAGCACCAGTGGTTGGTGGCGATCATAGGGGTGGCTTTGGTGGGGCTTGGGTTGGTGTGTAGTGGCTTGGCGGCGATGGCCGAAGGAGGTGCGGACAAGGAGCTTGACGGCGGCGCGCTCCGGTGAGGAAGGTGGGTAGGGAAGCTTGGGGAAAGAAGCAGGGAGTTGAGGCGGTGCCCTAGCTGGAGCTAGGAGGCAAGGGGGCGGCGGATTTTACTGGATGCTCGTCGGGGAAGAAAATGGAGGCGACGGCGGTTCTTCAAAATTCGGCCAGCGCCAGCGATGGGAGGAAAGGAGAGGTGGTGGGGGTTGAAGGTGAGGGAGAATGCAAGCCCTGGGGCGGCTTTTATAGGGCAAGGATGAGGCGGTGGAAGCAGGGCGCGGCGTGTGGGCTGCGGCATGGGCGGGGTAAGGTGGAGCCGTGGAGGCGGCGAAGGCGGTGGAAGGTCCTAGAGGCGATGCGGTAGCGCGGTGACGGCAGTGGCGAGGGAGGCAGTGACAAGGGCGTGGTGACGTCCGGGGAAGAAGAAAGGAGGGGAATGCGCCGGGAGAAAACCTTTTTCGGCTAGAGGAAACAGCTTGGCCGAAAGGGGAAAGCGGAAGGGAGAGGATTTTTGCCGAATTGGGAAAGAATTCGAAAATCAGGGAAAAACTTCAAAAACTTTTGACATTTTGGAATTTCGATTTGTTCCAGAACTTCAAAGTGAGGCCAAGATCCAGTTTCGGAAACGAATAAAACGATGCATCTTTCTCCAAATGTATCTGTACTACAGATGTCATGTACCATTTGGATTTGGACGAGGTATTTTGTGAATCATTCCTCAGCCGTCCAAATTGCTAGCAATACAAAATAGGCTACAAATGTGATTTATGCCGGCGTCGGTGACTTGCAAAGTGCCGAAGACAAGTTTGCGCTTTATTCCCCCCTGCAACATCTAAACATTTTAGTCGTAGCTTGGTTTCACACCTACAACCGTTAAAGTACCACGAATCGATCGCAAACGTGGGTGGAATAGGTTTTAATAAGCAGGACTTGAAAGTTCAAAACCAGGGAGGGAATCAGAAGCCACAGGACACAAAGGCCTCCAGATCTCAATTCAGACAGGTTCAGATTTCATTTCAGAAGCCGAGTAGGAAATGCAAGCAGTAGTGACCAGTGAGTAGTAGCACATTGTGGGCTGGAAGTACCCTCCCTTAGAAAGAGCTAAAGATACGCAACTTTTAAGAGCCAAAAGGAAAAGAAAAGGATGAAGCAAAGAGGTGGATGTGTCATGGTGAAGCTGCCCTGGAGAGTGGGATTCGGTGCCAACTACAAGGTTGATGCATGGGGTCACACCATGCATCGGCCAGCCTTTGTATCCTCTTTTCCCTAAAATAGTGTTTCTCATGAGGAAAAGATACAGTAGGGCTGTTAAGCCCTCACTGCAGCTAGTAATAGCTAGCATTATCCGTACGTGCAACGCCGGTGAGTTGAGCTAGCAGAAAAGGAAAAGCAGTAAAGGAGATAAACCAGGAAAGAACGATAGTTTTTTTTATCTGCTTTTGATGTAAAAGAAGGAAAGAATGAACAGAAATGCATGTATCTACGTATTTTTCCTTCAGCAATCTCCTGCGTTCTCTATGATAACAGCCTAACATCCAAGGTCCCTACTGTAAGAAGTAAGTTCAGGACTGTTGAAGTTGAACAATGAGAATTGTTATTACCTCTCCACAAACAGGAAATCAAAAGGTGAAAAGGGAAAATTGGAAAATGAAATATATAATTAAGATTGGGAGCTCATTTTTGCAATTCCCTTCGCCAACCTCATACTCTCTATATGACAGCACTACTGCAAGAAGTTACTTATAGTTGGGCTAGCAGAAGTGGTGAAAAGGATAAGCTGGTTCATTTGTGAGAAAGTACAAGTTCAATTTTACAAAACTTAAAGCTAAGAGTAGCATAACATGGACATAAAAGGATAAAACAATTTCTTATTAGCCAATCTCCTGCCCCCTAAATGAAAGTCAAGTCATTGTAATAAGTTATTCAAAGTATTACACAAGACATCACGAATCAGTTCTTTGATCCTGATGGAATTGTGCTTTAAAGCAGTGTCATTCATCTGAAGTAATAGTCATGGCAGGGCATAAATACTGACAACATGGTTCAATGGTTGTCTGGCTGATATTTTAGGTCAACTGTGGATTGTAAGTTTATGCTGAAGATTTGCATCCATTAAAGTTATTTTCAGAAACTATTTGCGTCAAGATGCACAAGCAAAGATATGCCAAATAGATGTCCAAAACTCCTAGCTCAAGTTGGTGACAGTACTATCAATCCACCAGCCAAAATTGCTTGTGTAGCAGAAACAACGGAAGTATAAAGTTACGTAAACTACTTAGCAACAGATTTCTAAAAGAATCATTTACCTTGGTCAGTTCAATTGATATCTGCATTGCGAAATTCAATCCAAACTGTAGAGAACTCTTAGCCTTTTTTCCTCAGCTGACAAATATTAGATGTATGCTCTGCATAAACAGTAGCAATACCACATGCTGACTAACCTGAATATACCTGAAAAACTTTGTTAAGGGAAGACAGGCAGAACCTTCGTTAAATGCTACTAAACCATGCCAAGAAACAAGAATTTTATGCCAAGAAACAAGAATGTTATTGTTGTAAGTTTCAAGGGCAAGAAACTAAGAAACTATCTTGACATATGAACAAAAGAATCACGAACCAACGTGACAAAATCATCAATGTACAGGGGGATCAAAGTTGTTGCTCTCAAAGCCATCCTTGCTAACAGACTTCTGTGCCAGCAAAGCCCGTGCAACATGCTTTTCTCCAGAATATCATGTCCTCATCAAACATGCAAAATTTGTTTCTAATACTAAATTCGTTATGCCACTTGCCTATCACTAAATTGACATAGAATTGACATTATGATAATATCTATTGTTAGATTTCTATAAAGCGGGAATATATCTCCAGAAATTGGCTAATGCGTCAATACCGAACCACATGTCTCCCGTAAGGCATCTGATCAATGAAAAAGAAGACAAAAGGAGATGCTCTTTTATCTTCCAGAAGAAGGTTCTTTCAATAAAATGTAATTTATAAAGAACCTTTGACACAGATTTTACATGATGTCTAAAGCATGATATAATGTACCTGGAATGTTCATCATATTGATGAGCCAGTTGTACAGAAAGAGGCTACATCTAGACTGATTAATGGTCATCCATGAATTGCTGCAGGACGGCATGCATTTCCTTCAGGAGCAGATCATGGTAATTCCAACCCATAGACACAAAAAGTAAATGTAAAAAGGGTGTAAAAACAGGAGATCAATAGCAAAGATACTTATAGCCATCATATTTGACTCACAGCAGCGGTTAAATGTAGCAACAAGAGAGAGAATCAATCATCCTATCTGACTAAATAGAGGTTGAAACTCGGTAAGCACGGGAAGCTGGACAGGATGTTCACGAATTGCAGGCTAGTCATATTAAAAAATGAACCAGTCAAACAAACAGTTTCTTGATCTCATGAAAGTTTTTTTTAAAAACATGAATCTAGACTAAGGCTGTTACTTTTGACTCTCTCAGATGAATGTGTCCAAGCAAGCACAGATCTGCAAAAATGTATATATATCATGGCAGTAAACTTATTCAGCAACTGCACTGTGATTCTGTTTCTAAGAAAATGGCAATGGCTCAGAGTAAGCATACATTGTGGTCAGAAAAATGGGTGTAGCTAAGTATTGCAAAACTCATGTAGATTGGAACTACAAAAGATGAAACACTAAATTTTAGATATCAGCATGTCAATTCCCGTTAGAAGTTTATATACCTCACAATATACAGATAAAATTATCTAATACTCAGACAGGAAACTATGAGTATAGTAACTTATAATAGTTCATACCATACAGTTAAACTAGCCATGTCTTAAATTATTTAAGCATCTATAGTTAGCTAGAATAGAAATCTTTTTGTATTTCCTTATCTGTATATGGTATACCCCTTTGTACTCTCTATATATATTGCTCATTGGGTTTTTTGAATATACACACAATATTCATAACATGATATCAGAACTAAGGTACTAACCTAACTCTTTCCACTGCCACATTTGTCGCCGCCCGACACAGACCTCCTCCACCGCCAGAATCGCCGACGCCGCTTGTTGTTGTCGCTGCACGCTGTTTCAACGCCAGAGTCGACTCGGGCCATCCCCCGGCTGCCCAACGCCCCTGAGCAAGTCCACCAGAGGACGACACAGGCCTGACCCCGTCGTGTCTGCTCCGCCCGAAGCTCCTGCACTGTCGTCGCCGCTCGGGCCGCCGCCAACGGGGGGAACCCTAGCCTCCCCCTGCGCATGCTTTGTTTAGCCTTCGCAGGCCATTTTATAGCGTGAGTCAGCCCGGCCCAACAAAAAAAAAGAACGTCAATCTAGCCGTCGCGCCGTCCAGCGCCGCCTACCGATGGCTTTCATTCTATCAGCTGTGATCCCCTTCTCGGGAACAAAACTTCATGGGACGAACTACCAGTTATGGTCTTCACTCATGGAGATCATGCTCGATAGTCTCCGTCTTTGTGGACATGTCACTGGGACGGTACTTGGGACTGGCCGGCGCTGTAGGGATCTTCAGGGTCTCTACATCCTTGACCGCCTCCACCTTCCGTCCACTTCAGTTGCTCCTATCACCTCTACGTCTACCTTCACCGCCACTGCTGCCACCACCTCTGGAGTTTTTGTGCAGTGGTATCACCGTCTAGGTCACTTGTGTGGGTCTCGCATTTCTTCATTAATTCGTCAGGGTGTTTTTGGACGTGTTACTATTGACACGGCCATGTTTTGTCAGGGTTGTAAGCTGGGCAAACAGCTACTACTTCCTTATTATTCTAGTGAGTCCTTGTTTTCTCGTCTTTTTGACTTAGTTCATTCAGATGTATGGGGACCTACGCCTATTATCTCTAAAGGTGGGCATAAATTTTATATGATCTTCATTGATGATTATTCATGTTTTACATGGATTTTTCCTATGTCTAATCGTGGTCAGTTTCTTATGACCTATCCTAGCTTTGCAACAATGGTTCGTACTCAATTTGATTCTTACATCCGTACTTTTCACTTTGTGATTCTATTTGGCGAAATCTTGTTTTGACGCTTTTATCTGATTTCTTTCGAAAGCGAGCACTCTTTACCAGTCTTCTTGTCCTAGTGCCCATGCTCAGAATGTGGTTGCTGAGCGCAAACATCGTCATCTGATTGAGAATGCCAGCACTTTTCTCCTTGCCTCTCACGTTCCACCACAGTTCTGGGTTGAGGTTGTTTCTACAGCTGCATAACTTATCAATATGCAACCTTCCAATGCTATTAAGGGTGTCAGTCCTATAGAGCATCTCTACTCTCGAGCCCCTCAGTACACTCACCTTCGTGTTTTTGGTTGTACTTGTTTTGTTCTGCTGAAGCCTCATAAGCGCACCAAACTATCGGCTCAGTCAGTTGAGTGTGTATTTCTTGGTTATAGTTCTAGGCATAAGGGTTATCACTGCTATGATCCTTCTGCTCGACGGATCAGGATTTCACAAGACGTTGTCTTTGACGAATCTCAACCTTTCTTGTATCGAGATTCGGCTCCTCCTGTTTCAACCGTTGAGTCGATTTCATGGTTGTCTCTTTCTGACTCTTCACTCATTTCTCCACTATCACAGTCTTCTCCTGGTCTGTCTCCAGTGGTTCCTTCTGTATCTCCGCCTCCGGTGTTGCCTCCTGCAGCACCACCTCTTGTTCCTGCAGCATCACCGCCTCGTTTATCTGGTATTCACTACTCCAGGCATCCTCGTCCATCTTCGGTCTCCTCTCCTAGTATCTTGCTGACACCCACATCTGATCCTCCTAATGATGCTCCACGTTACGTCCTTCGTGACCGGACATCCCTTCGACTTCCTAATCATCTTGGATTTGCTCCGATAGCTCATGCTCTCTCTGTCACTGGGCCTAGTTCTCATCGTGAGGCTGCTCCTCATTCTGAGTGGCAACTCGCTATGGCAGAGGAGCTTGATGCTCTTCGACATACGGAGACTTGTGATATTGTATCGACACCTGTGCATGCTCGTTCGATCACGCGCAAGTGGGTGTACAAGATTAAGACCCGGTCTGATAATACTATCGAGCGCTACAAGGTTCGCCTTGTGACTCGCGGCTTTCAGCAGGAGTACGGTCATGACTACGATGAGACTTTTGCCCCTGTTGCCCATATAACCACTGTTCGCACCCTTGTTGTGGTTGCTTCTGTTCGCCGGTGGTCTATCTCTCAGCTGGATGTTAAGAATAACTTTCTTAATGGTGTTTTGCATAAGGAGGTCTACATGTAGCCACCACCTGGGTATTCTATTCCCGATGGGCACGTCTGTCATCTTCGTCATGCTCTTTATGGCCTCAAACAGGCTCCTCGTGCTTGATTTGCACATTTTACCTCAATGATTACTACTGTCGGATTCATTGTCAGTTCCCACGATCTTGCTCTTTTCGTCCATGTCTCATCTCGGGGTAGGACACTGCTTCTTCTGTACGTTGATGATATGCTCATCACTGGTGATGATTCCTTATTCATCACGTATGTGAAGAAGCATCTCGATAAGTAGTTTTTGATGACTGATCTTGGTTCCCTTACATACTTCCTTGGGATTGAGGTCTCTTCCATACCTAGGGCTACTACCTCTCCCAGTAGAAGTATGTCCAGAATCTTATTGATCGGTCTGGTCTGACTGACACTCACACTGTTGAGACTCCCATAGAGCTATTCCTACAGCTTCGTGCCACTGATGGCGATCTTCTTGAACATCCTACTTGATATCGTCATCTTGTTGGGAGTTTGGTGTATTTTGTGAGCACTCGTCCTGATATTGCTTATGTTGTTCATATCTTGAGTCAGTTCATGGCTCGTCCTGCCCATCTTCACTATAGTCACCTTCTTCGTGTTCTTCGCTACTTGCGTGGGACTATCTCTCGTCGTTTGTTTTTCCCTAACTCCACCTCACTACAGCTTTAGGCGTACTCTGATGCGACCTAGGCTAATGATTTTTCTTATCGTCGTTCTCTTTCTGCTTATTGTGTTTTTCTTGGCCCCTCCTTGATTGCCTAGAAGGCAAAGAAGCAGACTACAGTTTCCCGTTCGAGTGCAGAGGCTGAGTTGAGATCTATGGTAGCAATGACAGCAGAGGTTACTTGGTTGAGGTGGTTACTTGCAGATTTTGGAGTATCTGTGATGGAACCTACGACTCTTTTGTTTAACAGTACATGTGCTATCAGTATTGCCCGTGACCCAGTGAAGCATGAGCTTACCAAGCACATTGGTGTGGATGCTTCATACACTCGCTCATAGGTGCAGGAGGGAGTACTTACTTTATAGTTTGTGCCTTCAGAGTTATAGATTGCTAACTTCTTCACGAAGCCACAGACTAGCGTACAACATTTTTATTCTCTCCAAACTCGGTGTGTGTGTGATCCACCATGAGTTTGAGGAGGCGGGGGGGTTCGAATAGAAATACTTTTGTATTTCATTATCTGTATATGGCATACCCTACTTGTACTTTCTATATATATTGTCCATTAGGCATCTTGAATATACACACAATATTCATAACAAGACATGTCATGTACCTTGCTCTGTACCTAGTCCTGTCCGATTAGATGCAAACACCAAGAGACCAAGACATGAGCACAGGGGTTAATAAAAACTTCAGCTAGCTGATTTCAACACTTCTTTGCATAGCTGAACACAAACACCTAGTACATTAGAGGTTGGTCACCTGCTGTAACTACACAATTAAGCAGATGGATTTTAAAGAACTTTCAGTAAGCTCCTCAATATTGATTTATGCATACTAATGCACCCAGTGGGCTCCAAGCCTAAAAAGAAAACTAGGGTGCCGAACTTGATTGTACACAGTAATGACGGCAAAACTAATAGAAGAAAATGAGTTGATATTTGATGAGCTAACTATCTAAAATGTGTGCCATAAGAAAAATAAGACTAGGTAACTAAATTGTACATGCTCATACGACAAGGCAAACTGATGCCTTTTCAAGTAAGCTTGTCCAATAAAGAATATGTGTATTTGCACATGTCTCCCATATAACAAAGAATGGCCTTGTTAGTCGGATACTGAAATAGGGAAGCAAATCCACATTTGACATGAAGATGATGATGAGATCATAGGGGCTATAGAAGATAGTGTACAGAAACTTATAGGCAGCAGTATGGGAGTGAAACAAATTACATTCACTTCAAGAGGGTTTTAACTATCAATTTAACATTGAGCTTCTTGAGGTCGGTGTAGTGCTGAGTGCTGAAAAGTGACCACAACCAACAAACATGAATAGAGCTCCAGAAACGTACACCATGGAAAGTTCTGCTCCAACCTGCGTCAGTTTTAGGTGGCATCAAAATGCCGCAGAAGGTATCTACAATTAAAAAATATATACAAATCATTTATGGGCATACAGACCTTGTCATCAATGGCGTCAAACTTGGTGAGCAGGATAGCACCAATCAATCTACCATCAGGAACAGTGGACAGATCTGCTAATTTCTGAAATAGTTGAAAGCAGTCAGTAATGAAAATCATACTTTCAAATGCATGCATATTCCTGAATAAGAATTGTATTGTAATAACGCCCACATTTGAAATATGATTAGCAACTGATTGAATTTTGTTAATTGATCCACAGTATTGATTCCGAGTTTCCGACCAATGCCTCACCAACAAATAAAACTAAATCTGGGTTATTTATATTAATGAGCTTGGAGAGTGATCTCATGAGTGGTTCGTTATCCTGACAATATAAATGACCCAGAAAGGAAAATTCAAAGAGTCTGCGAAGCAAGACTGAAAAAAGAGCTTCACAAGTTAGTAAAGAAATTAAAAGAATTGCATACGTCCAGCAGTGTCCACAAATACAACATCTGATTTATACTGGTTTGCTTCTTGAATGGGTTCCTTCGCTACAACTGCGGGATCTTTTTCATACCCTTTCTCAAATATAGGTATCTGGAGATAATTTGTCCATGTAAACTTCTAGGCACAAACAGTACATTGCAAATACAACTTTAAAAACATAACCTGTCATAAGTTTTTTTTTTTTGACGTAAGAACCTGTCATAAGTGAAGCTAATACTTAGGAATAGCAGGATGCATTTTTGCCTAAAAAAGAGCAACCTATAAGTTCTATAACCTCTTACTATGACCTTAGGAATAGTGATCAAACGGTGGCTCCATTTTTGCCCACACAACCTAAGCTATATCCAAAGGAATGCCCAACTCTACACGAAAAGGCCGAAATATTTTGGGCCAAGTAGAAATCATGCATGTCCTATTTGCTTGCGAGGGTGGAGCAAAGTCTTATGCTTGGTAGATCGTTATGACCAGTACACAAGCTTCAGAGGCAATAAAATGGGTCTGTGTTAAAAAAAAGTCTTTACATGAATGGGAAATTTGTCCATTTCATGGTAGTAGATGTATATAGTTCAAGCATTCATGCCAGTAGTACTAAAACTGGGGATTGTTATCATTGACATATTCAAGAGTCAAGACAAGGGTTATGCCACTACCTCCTGAAGCCTGCGAGATGCTGCAACAGCACCTGATCTGAAGGTGTCACATGCTGCAAGCATTACACTGAGGTTATTCTGAAGAAGCTAGTATGAACCTGTGAAATTTTAAAACCACACATGGTAAGCATTTTTCATTAAAAAAGACTATTACCTTTGAAAGATTAGTAAACTTCGCAACTCCGTTTACTCCAACAAAACAATGACATATGGCTTCCCACGCTCCTTAGCAGCATTGACGTCACTTAGAAATTAGAATACCAATGGATCGTCTTGGAGTTAGAAAGCGAAGAAGAGCCTCGTCCATAGCTGTCTGCAGAAGTGATAATCAAAAGAAGACTATTGTGAAGCTATGAGATATAAAGCTCCTTCAGGTAAAAAAAACAGCAAACCTGAACAACTGAGGATATTCTTGTGAAAGATCCTATCTTTTACCCCTCAAGGCTAGCTGCTACAGATTCACAAATGTTTTCTGCAATGTCATCTGCCTGCACAAAGATGACCAAACCTTTTCACTAGGACACAACCAAAAGAAAAAAAAATATGGTGATTAAATAAGTTTCAGAACAAAGCAATACATGCCACATTCTTCGTCATCAGCCTATCCTCGAAAGCTCCCAGTGCAGGTTGGAGTTCAGACTTCTCCGGTAAATTGTTGCCTGGCTGCAATGTTGGCCATGAAGGAGAATAATAGGTTGAGAGATATGGATACAAGACGAGCCTTGTAGTGCTCAAGAGAACCATCCAAGCGGGTCTTGATCTTGTACATCCACTCGTGATGGGAGTGACACACGTAGGTAGAGGCACAAAATCCCAAATGCCAGTATACTCCAAAGCAGCAATCTCCTCAGACATCGCAAACTGCCACTCAAGGTGAGCAACAGCCTCACGGTAGGCCGTAGGATCAGAAGGAGTAGCGGCTACAAAACAGTAGCGCTCATGCGGCCTGACAGTATGATGATCACGAAGATCGTATCTGGGAGGAGAAGGCGGAGCGGGACCCAGCAAGGACGGAGAAAAAGAATCGGGAACAGGGTCTAGCAAAGACGGAGGCTCAACTGGAGGAATAGGCCTGGACGACGAGAGTAGTGCAGAGGAAAATGTGGAATCTCAACAAAAGAGCGGAAAGGAAACTCCGGCGGAGGTGGAACAAGTGCAGCTGGAGGAGAGGGGGGCGAAGAAGGTGGAGGAGGAAGCGAAACAGTAGTGGAAGGCGGAGAGTAAGGAAAAGTCAAAAAGGAGATCGACTCAACAAGAGAATCTGACCTGACCGTGGGGGAACGAGGGTAGTAAGGTCAAGACTCGTCGAAAGTGACATCCCGAGAGAACCTCATTTGGGGGGCAACAAGGTCGTAGCAACGATAACCCTTATGTTCAAGATTGTAGCCAAGAAAAACACACTAAACTGACTGAGCAATCAGCTTGGTGCGCTCACGAGGTGGAAGAAGGACGAAATAGACAGCCAAAACTGTGAAGGTGATTGTACTCTGGGGCTCGATCATAGAGGCGCTCGACGGGAGTAGAACCCTGAAAAGCAGTGGAAGGTTGCATGTTGATGAGAAAAGCAGCAGTGAAAACAGCATCGGCCCAAAAGTGAGACGGAACAGAAGAGGCAAGCATGAGAGCGCGAGCAGTCTCAAGCAAGTGACGATGCTTACGCTCAGAGACACCGTTCTGAGCGTAAGCACCAGGACAAGAGTACTAAGGAAGAGTACTCTGCTCAGCGAGAAAGCGATGCAAAGTAGTAGATAGATACTCACCAGCAGAGTCGGCACGAAACACACGAATGGCCGAATCAAACTGAGTGCAAACCATTGTGGCGAACATATGGTAAACAAAGAGAACCTGTAACATCCCAAACTTTCAAGAGTTTTGAGTTTTCAAAATAAAAACAACCGTTTGGTTTTGCTGCATTGCAAAAGCTTAACATGGAGATTTTAGAACTTTAAAGCAATTCAATATGAATTAATCAGACTTCAACTAATTCATTTGGGTTTATCTTGAGTTTATTGGAGTTCTCCGGTATTTAAATCCCTTTCTCTGTTCGTTCCGATTTCCGTTGGGCGTCTCTTTCCCTGCAAATCCCGCCGCTCCATTCTTTTGGTTTCGATCAGCCTCTTGGTCATGACCATCTCTTGGTTTCGACCAGCCTCTTGATCACGACCACCTTTCAGTTTCGATCAGCCTCTTGGTCACGACCACCTCTTGGTTTCGACCAGCCTTTCGGTCTCGACCAACCCTTCGGCCTTGACCAGCCTCTTGGTTTAGACCTGCCTCTTGGTTTCGACCGCCTCTCGGTTTCAACCAGCCCCGCCTGTCAGCCCCCTGCTCACCTTTTTCTTCCTCCTGTCATGTCACGGCCGTCGCGAAAGTCCTCGCGTATTAAATGTCGTTGTTTCGCATTAAATGATGTCGCCTCCGACGCGCCTATTCCCCCTCTTGTCTCCTCCCCTACCTACCCCCATCCCCTCTTTTACCTGCCGGCAGTGCGCCCATGCCGCACCGCCGTGAATCCCGCCGCTCCATCTTGTCGTCCGTTTCCCCCTCCTTCCTTTAAAAATGGAGCACCAAGAAGCCCTCTGCCTCCTCTTGTTTTCCCCTCGACTCTTCCTTTCTCCCGCTATCGCCCCATTTCGCCGTCTAAGAGTTCGCCGAGCGCCATGCATTGCCTTCGATCGTCGTTCGCAAATCCGACATCCTCCACCTCACTCCGCCTCTTAGTCTTGGTAAGTTTCCCATGCCCTGTTCTTTCTTCTTTTCGACAACGTTGAGTAATCGAATCCTTCTTTCGATCGCGCCGAGTAGTCAAATCCTTCCTTCCTCTTTCGACCAGGTCATTGAACCTCCTTCCGACCATGTCGAACCTCTTTCAACCAGGTCATTGAGCCTCCTTCCGACCACCTGTCGTCAAACCTCCTTTTGAGAGCTCGTTCGAGCTCTGATTCGAGTGATTCAAATTTCTAACTTCATCTAAATTCAGTACCTTCCCTTCGGTTCTAGTTGGTAATCTTTTGGATTTTATTTGGAGTTGTTTTATTTATTTGGCTCTTTTCGCACTTGTAGATTCTGGCTTCTCTGAAGAATTCTTGCACCAGACGACCGAAGCATCTCAACTCTTCAACGAAGGCAAGTCGTAGACCTTTGTTCATGTCGTACCCAATTTATAAAATTATATTATTTTATATCATCATGCATGACTAGTTGTATAAAAATAGTTTTGGGAGTAGTTAAATACCTACTTGGCAAGAGACTGTTTCACGGTGTGGCTACCTACCAAATCTCGAGAAAAAAATTAAAAAAATGGAAATATATTATTTTAATCCTGAAAATGAATTAAATAATATCTTTTTATTCTGAAAAAGATTAAAATAATGCATTTTAATAGGAAATTCAATTTTTCGGGCCGGGCCGGCCGATTTTAGATCGGGCTTTTCAAGCCCGACCCGGCTCAGCATTTGAACAGGTCTACTTGGCAGTATGACTCCTTGAATAATTGTAAAAGATATGTTGACATGTGCCCTTGGACACCATAGGATGGGTAATCTTAGTTGGGCATTGTTGTAATACCAATATGGGTGCGTATTATGTTTAGTCTTGCTTTAGTTATGCGATGTCTCTCGATCACTTGATCCAAAGATGATAAATTTGACTTAATGATATATGGAATTGTGGCGGAGCCATTGTTGATAAAATTTGTTGTGCCATGGCAAGGGTTGTCAATCGGCCGGGTTGAACCAAAACAATGATTTCATACTCATGTGAGTGATCGTACAGTAAAAGGGAGAATTTTGGGATGTGGTTGCCTCGCCTGAGTAGTCTCTAAGGACTTAACTTTGTACGCCATTGATCTGGACTATACCGTACAACCACATGTTCAGGATGGGGTGGACTTGGCCAACTAATTTGCAATGCTTTGATTCGGTTCTGTTTTGGTGGAAGTGTGAAACCTAGGATAGACATTCACACTTGGCGTAAGAAGGGGCCGGTCGACTAGGATGTTGTTTTGTAAGGTGGATATTGGGAGTTGTGAAGCTAGTCAGAGGCGAAACCTTAGCGAACAGAATCGAGTTAAAACAAAACTTTGTAAAGGCCTTGTCACGTGCTCTAGACAGCTTACCTAAGGTAGTGAGCGGTGGTATCGACGGATGCCAAACAAACTAGAGAAGCCGTGTCATGTGGGTAAAGCTGTACAACCTTTGCAGAGTGTAAAACTATTCGAATAGCTGTGTCCCTGGTTATGGACAATGCCTGGAGATTTCACACGAGGGGTAGATTTTCTCAAAAATGTGGTCGTAGATGGTTTCGAGTAGTTGGTTTGGTTGGGAAGCGATCTGGTCGTGGTCGTTGGTTGGGAAGTGATCAAGGTGTTCACAAATTGTTTTAAAGAAACTTGATTACTTATGTATTAATCTTTCAAATTGTGCTTTGCAATCTACTTATTTTATCTTTCAAATTGTGCTTTGCAATCTACTTATTGTATTTACTGCTAATACTACTTCCTGCAAAATAGCTATAAAGCTATCCTTGTCAAGCCTTGTATGAATACAATTTGCATACTGTTCCCTACGACTTGCTGAGTACTTCATGTACTCATGGCTATACGTCCTTTGTTGATCAGTCATCGAAGAAACCCGAGGAGCACCGAGTTCTATAAAGAGGAGTACTTTGAAGACCATGCGAACTAGAAAGCGTTCTCCACTCGATTGCCTGTGGGCATGTCGGATGACTTCCACGAGTTTGTTTTGTTCCGCTGCAAGTTTGCTTTGGTCATAGTTTTGGTCGTGGATCTGGTCGTAGATCTGGTCGTGGACTTGGTCGTGACGTTAGCCCTGGTGGCAAAGCTCTGTAAAACCTTGACCATAAGGTCCTTTTGCGGTTAAGTATTATTATTTCAGCTGCTTCTTTAGCTGTTCGTTGTATGGATATGATTTCATCTATGTTGCAACTGTGTGGACTAGCTACTGATCATGGGACTAGTTCAGAATGCGCAGAGGGTCCCGAGGTTACATACTCGGGGTCCCAACAGAACCTGACCGCGAGAGGACATAAAGTAGATCCAAGTATGACGAGAATAATCATCAATAAAAATCACATAATATCGATGACACCCTTTGGAAACGAAGGGAGCCGGACCCTAAACATCATAGTGAACATGAACAAAAGGACGAGTAGAAATAGAATCACTAGAGGGATAGGGGAGTTGCAGCTACTTGCTAAGCTTGCAACCCATACAATGTAAAGAGGTGTCCCCATAAACAGACCCAAGAACACCACGACCTACTAGTGACGATAAACGCGGGCCACAGAGATGACCGAGACGATGGTGCTGTTATGAATAGCGCTTATATTACCAGGGGCCAAAGGGCCAGTATATATATACAAAGTACAGGAGGTGAATATGCAAATAACCCTCATAAAAATGAGGAATAACACACTATACATATATCTCTAACACCCTCAAACTCATGGTGGATCAACAACACCGAAGTTTGGAGAGGTAGAAGCCGTCTTGTGCTCGAGTCGGGCCTTCGTGAAGAAATCCGCTATCTCAAGCTCAAGGCACATATCAAGAGCAATCACCGATCATGCACACAAGACCTCATGAAGGAAGCATTAACACCAATATGCTTAAGTGAGCTCATGCTTCACAGGTCACGAACATCTTGATAGCACATGTCTTGTCGACAAGAGAGGAGTCGGTGTAGTGACGAAACACCAAAATCCTCAAGTAACCACCGTAGCTAAGTAATCTCATTAAGAGAGCCATAGCTCGCAACTCATCCTCTGCGACTAGAACGGGACAACAGTAGTCTGCTTTTCTTCGTCTTCCGTAACGAGAACCACCAAGAAAAACACAAGAAGCGAGATAGATCGGCGATCGAGGGATTGCCGCCCAAGTAGCATCCGAATAAGCTCAAGCCGCCACGAGTGGAGTGTGGAAAGAAGAGAGGCGAGAAATAGTCCCACGAAGGTGGCTGTAGTGGACCTGAGTGGGAGCAGAGACGAACTGACTCAGAATGTGGACTGAATAAGTGATATCCGGACGAGTAACAGCAAGGTAGACAAGACTCCCAACAGGATGATGATAGCGAGTCGGATCAGAAAGAGGCTCGCCATCAAAGGGTCGGAGGTGAACATTGAGCTCCATGGGAGTCTCATCAGTACGTTGATCAATGAGAGAGGCACGATCAAGAAGATCCTGAATATACTTCTCTTGGGACATAAAGAAACCATCTGGAGTGGAAGTAACCTCAATCCCAAAGAAGTAACGAAGAGGACCAAGATCCGACATAAGAAACTACTCACTAAGACGAGCCTTGACAAGGGCAATGTACTCATAATCATCTCCGGTAATGATCATATCATCAACATACAGAAGAAGAAGAGTCCGACTACGAGACAAAGTGTGGACAAAGAGCGCAGGATCATGATCACTAGTCAAAAGCCAACAAAGAAGGACCACAGAGGAGAAGCGCCAAACCAAGCACGAGGGCTTGCTTAAGGCCATAGAGAGCGGCGAAGGCGCATGCACCATGCCCTCGAGGCAGAATACCCGGTGGCGATGCATGTAGACCTCCTCACGCAACTCGCCATTAAAAAAGACATTCTTGACATCAAGCCGAGAAATGCATCGATGGCGAACAGATGCCACCGAAAGAAGAGTGCGGACATTGGTCATGTGGGCCACAGGAGCAAAAGTCTCGTCGTAGTCACGACCATGCTCTTGCTGGAAGCCACGAGCAACAAGACACGCCTTATAGCGCTCAAGAGAGCCATCAGAGCGAGTCTTAATCTTATAGACTCACTTACACGTGATGGGACGAGAGTGAGATGGAAAAGGAACAAGATCCCAAGTACCAGTACGCTCGAGCGCAGCAATCTCCTCGGCCATGGCATGCTGCCACTCAGGGTAAGTAACAGCATCCCGGTAGGAGACAAGCTCATGAGTAGCTGCACCAGCAAAACCAAAACGGGCAGGGGGCCGAATCGACTGGCGATCACGGAAAGCGTAGCGAGGAGAAAATGACCCATCAGGGGAAGATGGAGCATCAGGAGAAGATGGCTCATCTGGAAGATCCTCAATACGAGGTCGACGAGTGTAGAAGAGATGAGGAAAAGGTACTGTAGTGGGAGGAGCCTAAAGAGCCGCAGGAGACAAAGCAGGCGGCAACAACGGCGGAGAGGCCACAGGAGGAATATGTGGAGACTCAGTGAGACGGGTGGACGAGGGCAAGACAGATATAGGTGTATCTAGAAAGGTAAAAAAAACAGAGACTCCATAGAGGAAGTCGAAGGAGAGGCAGGACGTGGGTAGAAGGGACGAGACTCGTTGAAAGTCACATCCCGAGAAATCCGCATCCGTCGACCAACAGGATCCCAAAGACCGATAGCCCTTGTGCCGAGATCAGATCCCGTAAAGACACACTCAACAGACTGAGCATTCAATTTGGTGCATTCTCGAGGGGCGAGGAGAACGTAGCAAACGCAACCAAATAGACAAGGGCATAGTAGTCAGGAAGAAGACCACAGAGACGCCAACAGGATCGCACTCAAGAGCGTAAGAGGGTCGATGTTGACGAGATAGGTGGCAGTGGAAACAGCCTCGGCCCAAAAGTGAGGTGGAATAGAGGCGGCAATCATCAATTGCACGAGCCGCCTCAAGAAGGTGACAATGCTTGCGCTCGGCGACACCATTCGAGCATGAGCACCAGGACAAGAGAATCGAAGGAGAGTGCCCCTTTCGACAAGGAAGCTGCGCAGGTAACGAGAGAGGTACTCGCCAGCAGAGTCAGCACGAAAGACACGAATAGGAGTGGAGAATTGTGTGCGAACTATAGTGGCAAATTGTTTATAGATAGACAAGGCCTCACTACGAGAAGACATGAAATATATCCAAGTGTGGCGAGAGAAATCATCTATAAATATGATATAAAATCGATGACCCCCTTTCGAAACGAAGGGAGCCGGACCCCAAACATCTGAATGAACAACATCAAATGGACGCTGAGACACTGACGCACGGACAGGAGCGATAGCCAAGAAGGCGAGAGAGTCCACCGACGCCAGATGCAGAGCTCGAGCGTAAAAACATCAACAAATGGCTCGATGGTAGAGCTCCAGGGGCTCCTCCATGCGGCATTGGCGGTACCGATCCGCACCCACAGAAGAGTGGCGAATCGGCAAGTAGGGCAAGGCGGGCAGGGGTGCTCGCCTATGAGATGGCCCCAGAGACACTGGCTGTTGAGGTGAATCCTTGGGTGAACAGCCCACTCCCGAAAGTTCATCCTGTCGAAACGAACCGAGGGGAACGGGATGGTGAAAGAGCCACCGGCGGTAGCCATCCAGAGCAATGGAGCGATCCGGAGGGCCGGCTGTAGCAGATCAGGCCGGATCTGGAACTGGGACAACCGAAAGTGGCCAAGGCTTCTGTGTGGTAGAAATTTCTGGAGTTTCCCTAATTTGGAGTGCTGCGATAGCCGCCGCATTGGCCACCTGTTGACTGCATATCTCTTGGAGTTCGTCTCAAATTGCTTGTTTGTCGCCGAGGATCTGCTTGAGCATTTGATCAAGCTGCGAGCTTAGATCACCGAGTGATTTGGGTTCGCTCATAGTCTGTTGTCGATTCGAAGACAGCGAAGTATGCGCGGTGGTGGGCTCTGATACCAAATTGATGTGGCTCAGCTTTCGGTGTTGCGTGAGGGGAGGATGCAGGCGTTCGTGTGCTTGTGGATTGGAACGGAGGAGATAATGGTGTTTAGGCAATGGCGGGCAGTCGCCCTCCAGGTCACGAGCGAACGATTCGGCCGTCGTGTAGAAAGCACTGAACTGCACAACTATTTTGGTGATAAACTTTATTGATGTCCCCAGCAATACATTGTCTCCTTATATTTATAGAGACAACTCTAGAAGTCTATATCTAATTCGGACGTAGTTTACAAAGGAAACTATTAATTGGAAGGTAACTGTTCATGGTAAGGAAAACTAACTAGTTCTGGAGCTTCTACTCGGACTCTGCTTGAACTGTGTTGTTGCCGGACTTTGCATGGTCTTGTGCTGCTACCGAACTAGAACCAGACAGCGCTGTCGATCCTTTAGTCTTGTTGCGACGGTGATACGGCAATCCCCAATATGAGTCCGTAACAGCCGAGTTGCTTTGGTCTTGTGTCGAGTTGTGCGCACTGCGCAGTAGTACTACTGCTAGTAGTAGCCCATCCAGTGCGATTTACATTTAGTAGTACTTGGTACTAGTAGACAGCAGTAGACCAGTGCGATTTAGACATTTGGTAGTACTGTAGTAACGATTTAGTAGTAGTTGGCTAGTTGCTGTTGAAGTGGCAGCGTGATTTACAGATTTAGTAGTAGTACTGTAGCGGCAGTGGCAGTGTGATTACTGATTAAGTGAATAGTGTTTACTGTTTAGTAATTAGTAGTCATTACTCATTAGTCAATTACTCAATTAGGCAATTAGCAAGTAGCAATTATGAATTGTTCTTCTTACATAATTACAGATATACATATATACATGTAACATCTCTTCTTAGTTCTTACATAATTACACATATACATACATACATGCAACATATACATAAGCTTGGACTGATGCTTGCTATTCTGTATTCATCCCGCTTACTTCGACTGATACTGAAGGCGATGATGCTTGTAATTTTGTTTGGCCGCCTAGGCACCCTAGGCGCTAGGCGGCCACTCACCGTCCGTCTAGCGCCTAGCATCTAGGTAAACACCGTTGTCTATTCCAATGGGCCAAAGGGCAAATATATAACATGTACATGGTTATCAATATACAAAGAACACCATCGACTATATACATATCTAACATAGATATTTCATAGAAAAAGAGAACTGAAAAAGAAAAGCTAAGTGCCTCATTCTTCATTCCTTCTAAGAGAACGCAAAATCATGGAACGTGGTTATACTTCGCAGTCACCAGCAATGAAAAGGGAGGCTATTTTATTCATTTATGAATACAAAGGAATGGATACCACCAAAAACATTTCCTAAGCTCGTACACGGCCTGTCATTCTGCTTCACATTACTTTTGTATGCTATGTAATGATACAACAATAGAAATGCAGTAATATATGCAAGCAATACAATTCTAAGAACAAGGATGTACTGTATGACATTGTTTGCTGCAGGTGACCGTGCATATATCAGTTCGGTGATTAAGCTAAGCTGTCCTGGCAAAGCCTCCTACTGCAGCAAGCTAATACTTTAAAGTTTAAATAACAGGTCATATAAGGTCTGGAGGCTTTCCAAACATTTCTATCATTCCATTAATTCCAACATCCAGAGCAAGAAAAGTGATTTATCTTGCTTACGAAATGATAATTATCTCATAGGCTCTCTGAAGTTAAATTCAAAGGCACATGAGGAACAAAATACGTTATGAATCCCGACTCTCTTGTCTATTAGATAAATAAAGTGCAAAATCATGACAGCTAAACCAAGTAACCTGAGTGTAGACTATTAGGCTTATGATATAAAATTACGTTGAATGCAGTATAAACAATTACTTATGAAACACCGAGGAGAACCATCCTTACTTGAGACAGGCTTAACGTTTCCCTCTCTTTCTTCTACATCTTCCTCTCTATCATTGCTATCGCCGCACACAACCTCAACTTATGCCATCAAGCTCTCCCCATGGTTAACTGCCACAACCTCCATCGCCTCGTTCCCTCTCTCATCAGCTGAGTCGCTGAAACCCAGCTTCTTCTGTGAACGTGCATCATCCCAAACCTTAAATTTTCTTTACATTCTTCTGCACCTCACACTTAGCACCGGCAGCATTCTTCTTCTCCCCATTGAGCCGCAACTGCTGTACTTATCTACATCAAAGGCCCCAGCTTCTGGGTCACCATTCTCTCTCTCTTTAACAACAAAATCATCATGAGCAGGTGAATTCTCCTCCCTAATAACATTCTCCTGCCCCCTCTAAGTCAACATTGCGCAAGCTATGCCCCCTTATCTGAATCCCCATCATCGGAGCCGTCTTTCCCCAACTATCCACCCTTCTTCTTACCACCACCCTGCGGGAGCCAGCACGAGCTCGCTCACCAGGCTTCTTCCCCGGGATCGCCGGCACGCGGGACGCGACGGCCTGCTTGGACCTCCTCATCCCCTCGGCGCGCGCCTCGGCCTCGAGATGGAGCTGCCGGAACCTCTCTCCAAACTCATCTTACGAGGTGCGCCTCGGGTGGTAGATCCCGGGCGAACTCCCCGCGCACGGCGGCGAGGAGCGCGTCGACGTAGAGAAGGCGGAGCGCGTGGCGGTAGGCGGCGACGAAGGTGAGGCCGATGTGGAAGGCCCAGCGGAGCGCGTGCAGGTCGCGGGCGAACCCCGCGTCGGCGGCGCGCTCCTAGAGGAGGCAGGACCGGATCAGCAAGTCGACCGGTGTGCCCCGAAGCGCTGCCAGCGGCGCCCGCGCCGAGAGACGACCACAGGAGCAGGCCGCCGCGCGTGAAGACGAGCAGCTCCTCCAGCATCACCGCCGCAAACCTATCCGATGGAGAAACTCCAAAAAAGACCAGATCAAAAAAAAAATCACAGTAGGTGATGGCGATTCGGGTGGACCGAATCGAACACAACGGTTTCGCAAAAAAAATGAGGGATTCGATCGGTGGCGAGCTTGATTAAAATTCTTTAAATTTTAGGCGGTGAATTGCGGTTTGCAAGTCCCGAAACGCGAATCAAAAGACAACATCGGAGCAATTTTGTTCGTGTCGTACCACAATGCCCGCTTGACTGATGAATTTCGAACCGGAACGAGCGAGTCCGAGACTTGAGAAGCTTCCAACCGAGGTGGCGGGTGTTGGATGATGAGTTGGGCCGGATGCTTGAAAAAAGAAAAAAGGGAAATAAAATGGGATCACAGAGCCGAGGAAACTGAGGCCTACGCTACGTGCGCTAAGCTGGGCCTAAGCCCATTAGGCCCGCAGTGAGCCGAGAATCTCAGCGGCCCACAAAATGGTAGGCAATTCACGAGAAGCCCAAACGAAGCGCTTGAACCAACTTGGTCGCAATTAGCAACACGACGCCAAAGACGAATTGAGCACGAAGCAGAGTAAGACATGGTGATTTGGTGAGGTGAGGAGATTGAAGAAGATCCAACAAGAACATTATTTCGTTCATTCATTCAGAGATCACGATACATCAATGCCTGTATCTGAAGCATGTATTTGCAACTTCTACTCGATCCCTTCTCTCCCAGCATGACAGGCACATGCTCTGATCCAATCACTTCACTCTCGTCCCAGCATTGCAGCCTTGAACCTCCTCACCAGCTCCTTCCTGAACCAAATCAATCATTCAGTCGGTTAAAACTCTTAGAGAAATCAATCACAGCAGAGTGAAGCTGTTTGCAGATTGCGAATTGTCGTACCGCAGCAGCTGCCTGTCGAAGGAGGAAGCAGAGAGCAATCCTCTGTTCTCCTCGGCTCTTCTGACGAGGTAGGGGATGATGTGCTCCACTGGCCCGTAGGGAAGGTACTTGCTGACCTGAAACCCGGCATTGCGGAGGCTGAGGGACAGCCCGTCCGCCATCCCCATCAGCTGCGCGAACTTCAGGTTCCGGTCTCCCTTGCCGATCCCCAGCTCCTGCGCTCTCGCCGCCGCGAGCTGGCCTGCGCGCGCACAGGCCAATCAATACAAGCCTGAATACTTCAGACATTGCAAGAGAAGCGGCGTCTGAATTCTTCTTCTCCTTACCTGATTCGACGTTGTGGGTGGCGAGCATGACGGAGGCGGAGCCCCGGCGCACGCGCTCGAGCAGGAAGGCGGCGCAGTCGTTGTAGCAGTCGTGGGTGTCCTGGATGCTGCCGTGGATCGGCGACGGCACGCCGAGGGATGCGGCGAGGCGGGTCTCCCTGGCGAGGTACGCGCCGCGGACCACCTTGAGCGCGAGGCACACGCGCTCCGCCTCCGCCGCGCGCACCATGGCTTCAAGCCGATCGCGCGCGTCGCGGAGGTACGCCTGGATGGTGCCGTGCACGATGGGCCGCCCCCCGCCGTTGAACGCGAGCGCGCCGACGAACGTGAAGTAGTCGATGGCCGGCTGCACCGCCGCGTACTCGGCGTCCACCAGCAGCGGGATGTTGTACTCCGCGCACCGCTCGCCGATCACCAGCAGCCGCTCGTGCGCGAGCTGGAGCTCCCGCTCCTCCTCCGCCGTCAGCGGCGCCGGCGCTGACGCTGTGAGGTAGAGCGGGCTGGAGTCGGACAGGATCGGGAACGAGTGCGCCTTCCACGGCAGGTGCAGCGACGGGTGCTTCTGCTGCCACCGCAGCAGGTCGCTCGCCTTCTCCAGCAGCGCGATCGGACAAAGCGCCGTGATCTTGATGCACACGCTCGCCTGCACGCACCACAAAGAATCACAAGATAATTAATTAAGCTCAACTACAGTCTAGTAATGTAGTGATCACTGATCACAAATGTCTAATTAAAGACTTATTTTTTATGGTATTGGTAGGGTTTTGCCGTGAAGCTTTGAATAGAAACGTGCGGCGGAGAAGGTAAGGGCAAGCTCGACTGGCTGTAAGTGGAAGAAGATGATGACCAGCATGTCGGAATCAGGTAGCTAGTTTTCAGGGCCCACGAGCAGTGACATCCGTGCGATTCAATGGCAGTTTACTACCAGAAGATTCCCAAGGAATCCGCGGGTCCACTCGCGCGGGCAGACACCCCGGCGAAGATTCCGATTCCGTCCAACGTGGCGCCCTCCCGTCCCGTCGCCACGCACGCGACAGCGAGGAATGAAAAACGTGGAGATGTAGGGGACGGCGACTCACCGAGCCCGGTGGCAGCGACGCCGCGACGTCGACGGCGGCGAGGAAGCCCACGGCGTTGCGGTCGCAGGCGGCGCCGTCGTCGGCGTCCTCGATGCCGTAGTCCAGGATCCCGCCCATGCCGCCTCGCCAGAGGCGCCGCACCACGGCGGCGGCCTCATCGGCGGTCTCGCCGGCGCAGAAGTGCCGGTACGCCGTGGCCCTCGCCGCGGCCCGGCTCAGCGCGCTCCCCGCCACCGCCGGCGACCTCAGCGCCGCCGTGGCCGCGTCCACCAGAGGGCCCACCGACAGCGCCTGCAGCGCCACAAGCGTGCGCGCCAGTGCCGTTGACGGCTCCCCGGCGAACAGCCTCCCGGTGTCCTCGAACTCCAGCGCCTGCTGCGCGTGCGCGTGCGCGTGCTCGGCCGGTACCGCCTCGGCGCCGGCGGCCGCGACGACCGCTTCCGGAAGCTTGGCAGCGGCGGCGGCGAAGGAGGACAGCGCGCGCTTCTGGACGCGGGAGGCGATGGCCATGGAAGGTCGGACGGGACGCGAGAACGCAAGCAAGAAAAGGACGGTGCTTTCTTGGAAAGAAAAGGAGAAGAATGCTTGGCTTTGCTGTAAACGAATCAACGAGGATGAAAAAATCAATCAGCTCTGCAGCTTATAAAGAAGAAGAAAAGCAAAGCTGTAAATTTGGAGGAGAGGAGGTGGTTGAGATGAATCCAAGATTGGAGGAAGCAGAGACGGTGCGGTTTTTTGGTTTCTTCGTAGGAAGGCAGTATCGCGAATTCGAGAGGAGAAAGGTGACGGAGAGATATATATATAAGCTGGAAATTAATTGGGAAGAAAGGAGAGGTGCCAATTAGTCAGGAGGAGGCCGCGAGATCCCAGCGCATTCTGCTGGCTCGGTCGGGCGACTTTTCGCTCCCAATATTTGACTGACTCGGATCCTGCGTGGAGAGATCAGCACTGCTTCGTTTCCTTCCTTGCACGCCTCTTAAAGCATGTGCAGTACTAGAGGTGGGCATTGGGCCGTGCCGTGCCGTGTCGTGCCGGCCCACCTCGCTTCCGGTCAGGCCCAGGCACGGCCCAAAGCCCGTCGTGCGTTGGTCGTCGTGCTGCGTCCACCAAGCCCAAACCCAAAATAACTATAGACGGCGGAGGCGGCGATGGCAAGAATCATTATCTTCATTCTCTCACGGAGGAGAGCGGAGAGGAGGAAGGCGGCGAGGAGGAGAGAGGAGAGGGAGAGAGGAAAGCGGTGCTTGGGGAGAGGAGGAACTAAGGGTGGAGGGCTGGAGGCAGTGTGTGAGATTGGGGATATGGATTAGCCGGGATGGAAGTTAGGGTTGGACCAGGCCGTGGGGGGAAGAACGGATTGGACCAGCTACGTGCCGGGAAGGATAGGATTGGGCGGTCGGGGAGGATAGGATTGGGCCGGTGGAGGATTGGAGGATTGGGCTTTTTTTAGTGCGTCTTTACCAAGACTACCCAAATGGCCGTCTTGCGTCTTGTCGCCTAATGTGTCAGACGCATTTCGAAGACCCGGCCCGCCGGCGTTAAATCTTGCGTCTTGCGGCTACCGACATCGCATCGTCGCGTCTTGTAGTGCTTAGACCGTCTTGCGTCTTGTCGACCGCCGTGCCACCCCGTAAAAGCCCTACCAAGTCCCAACTCTATGCAAGATCTGGTGTTTAAAGATGTGTTTAGCAAATAAAAACTTTTTTTTGCCACTTAGGCTAGATAAGATACTTATTTTGTAGCAACGATGTTTAATTAGACACTGCTGTTTAACAGGTGCTTATGTATATACTTATATCTAATAAAAAATAATACAGCTTTATAAGCACTTGCAAAAGAAATGGTTATATTGAAGAAAACGTCTTTTAAACAGGTGATTGATGAGCCTATATTCTCTCTTTAAACATATATGCATAAGCATCTTGTATTATATTCACTTATAGCTCTCTTTGATCTTTTCTTTATTTTTCAGTTTTAAGAGGCAGATAACTCTCGCTTTTCTTTTAAATATAAATAAATGTTTAAAACAAGAATTAAGTAAAATAGAATCTCTATTTCCCTCTCCCCTTATTATTTTGGGATATTATCGCGCTATCTACTCCCTTAGCGTCTCAATGGACACCACACTCAGATAATAGAGGCGTCAAATCTAAGAAATAGTAATGAAATTTAACTATTCATACCCTTTCTCACACGATGTACTGCACCAACTCAATATCTCAAGCTTTTTCTACAGCACGAAAGTAGAGGCAGAGAACGAAAATAAGACCAGCATACAAACGCAAGGCTGCTCCGGTCTACGAGTCTTTATTATTTTTTAATCTTTTTTAAAAACTATTTTAAAGATAGTGTCTTCTGAATTTTATTTCTAATTCTGATTCCTTTGATCACGATATGGCCCGTGGTGTGATTAAACTATGCTGTCACGCCACCGAACTCTCTGGACGCGTCCGTTTTTTGGCTAAGTCCTGACACGCTAAGAAGAGTGGCGCGATAGTACAGTTTGATCACGTTATGAGTCATGACGTGGCCAAAGAATTAGAATTGGAAATAAAATTAGAGATATAGTATCTTTAAAATATTTTAAAAAAAATAAATGATAAAAAGAATTCCCGGTCCATGCATTGCGCTCCTTCGAAGGCGGGTGGACCGCATGCGCGGACTACGGCAGTTGGATCGGATTGCGACTTGGACGGCTTGAATTCAGATCGTACGCGTACTACCGACAGCCACTCACAGCTCTCTGCCCCGGTCCCGTGAAGCGACGGCGTACAATGGCGCGCGTCACAGCTACGGTGTCTGGCCTTTTTAATGATCGGAGCCAGAGAACATGATCAGGGTCGTGTTCACGCTTGCAGGTACGGATAAGAGCTGCCGGCTGAGCTGTTCCATCATCAGACGTCCATCCATCGATCACGAGCTTGGCTGGCATCTAATGTAGTCGGGTGTCCCATCTTTCGATAAGATTGATAAAGAGTAAAGTCAATTCTGGGTCGTAAAAGCTTTTTATCTTTGTGTTATTTGGTCATGAAACTTTCAAAGTGTGTCGTCGCGGTCACTGCATATTTGTTTGGGCCTCAAATATACTTCTCTTCTTGTGAATAAGACACTTTAAAAGTCATGACCCATAGGGATAACAAAGATAAAAAGTTTAAGGACTAATTTGAGACCTAAACAGTGTTTAGGGACCGGGATGACACACTTTGAAAGTCTATGGACCGGGATGACACAGCATAAAAAGTTTAAGGACCGGTAATAGACTTTACTCATTGATAAATATTGATTTTAGTGGAGGTGACTCTCATGATCCGATTACAACCTTACGATGACATTTGCGTCTTAGCAGTCGTTGAACCAACTCCGAGATGTTATTAACCTTACTGGAAGCACGATCAACCTAACCACGAATGTCTATTCCTGAATGCAATCGACGAACACGCAAGAACAAGATAAAACACAAATTGATGTATTGCAAATATTTATGAAATACTGATAAGGTGGGATTCCCAAGGCTGTCTTGACAGATGGTCGTCCGACACAACTGAAGAACATAAGTTTGTACAATGGCTAAACCTTAACTCAACAAAATCAAAGAAAACTAGAGGGGTACGGCCTACTTAAATAGAGGAGGGGGGGCGTCGCACATAGCTAAGAGATGATAGAGTGGTACTATTCATATGAACAAGTGTGGCCATGAACAGTGCGGCCAAGAGAGGGGGCGCCTTCCCCTTGTGCCCAAGTATTACAAGGCCTAATTTGGCCTAAACAGGTGATGCAGCACCTTATTTTGGTGATTACGGTGTGCACAGAAGAAATTTGGAGGTGGGGTCGAATCTGTTGGAAAGAGGACAAGACAAGCTTTTCATCAAATACTTGTGGAACTTAAACAGACTCCGTATGTGAAAGTTATGCATATTTGAAGTTGGTGCTTTTTCATAGGCCGAATTGGATTCCAGAACGTGTCCAACTTGAACTCTTGCTTGGCTTAGATAAAAAGTGACGTGATGCTGCACTAATTTACATTTTTCGTCATTAGATAACATCATATTCTTATTTAAAACAAATTGAATCTAAAGGAAAGAAATCACCTTTTGTTCAATCTTGGGAGCTATGGTTGTATACATGTATGGCATGGTCACATCCTCCTCCCTTTCTTGACAAAAAACGGCCCTCGGTTTTAACAGATGTGTTGCCTCATGTATTGCATGATCTTGATCATAAATCTCGGCACATAACAAAGGAGACAACGAACTCTCATTATGTAATATCATAAGTTCTTTATCAAACAAAGTGAAACCTCTTTGAAACGAGTGTACCTGATAGGAAGTATTCTCACTAGATGGTGTTGAAACTATGTATGTATGTGTCTCGCCCAACTCCCTTTCTTTAGAAAATAGGATATTGGATTGTGGCCTATTCACAGGAAAACAAGTATAGGACAACACTATAGAACTTTCAATGCAAACATGAGACACATAAAATTCATTCTCATCATATTCTCCCAGCAAATTGACCTTGTATTCGTCACGCTTTCTTTTAAACAACAATTTGAAAGGATCTTCATCAATAATGCTTTGCTGGACAATAGGTAAATTCACTGGTGTGGCAAATCTGTCTAAGTAGATAACTGAATCAAAAGAAATCTTAGAGAAGTCTTCCCTGATATTGATGATCTCAATGAGAGGTAAATTCATTTCCAACACAAATAGAGTAATGGTTGTGTATGGAAGCAGCCCACAACGCTCCCCTTCTTGCAAACTTTCCAGTAACTCACTAATAACACTAGATGAACTATAAATATTAAGGTTAGTGCCATTACTTTTGTGGAGATCATGTGGATATGATTCTAATCTTAGTGTGTTGAACAATTGGCAATAGCGTCGAGGTGTTTGGAGAAACCCTCGTTTTCGGTAAAGTCCTGCTGCTGTCAGGCTGTAGGCGGTCAGACTGAGCTGTGTGGCGGTCTGACCGGCCACCTCTGGCAGTTAGACCGGCCTTGGCTTTGGCCAAGAGGCTGGCGGTCTGACCGGCCAGGAGACGGCGGTCTGACTAGCCATAAAGGACTTTCGAGTTTAGAGCTGGGCCAAAAATAAAGGGTGTAGGCAAGAGAGGGAATTCTTCTACACTTAGTCTCGTAATTTTTGGAGCTTCGAGTCAAAAGTTTTATTCGTTTAAAAATTCCAGAGAGATTTCAGATTTCCAAGGTGAAAATTTGGTAAGTCCCTTACTGGGCGGTCAGACCAGCCAATGGGTGGCGGGCTAACCGGTTTTGACTTCTTCGCTAGCCATCTTGGGGGCAATGTTTGTTGGTTAGGTCATATTCATGAGTTTCATTGCATAGATGTTGCATGATGCATGTTTTGGCTAACATGGGTCAAGTTGTGAAAAACTTGTGCCCGAAAATGGTTGCTTGGTCTATTGTTGTGCAGGTGGCTTGGAGTCAACTATGGTCAACAACGAGGAGGACCGGGACTTGGTTAGGAGAACCAAGGTTCAGAACGGTCGTGGATATCAGGTGAGATGGTTGGACTCAAGCAAGACACAAGATGGACTAGAACCATAGAAGGCGAAGTTTAAGCAAGGTCTTTGTGAAGGTATATGCTCATACCTCATCAATTATGTGAATTGATGATTGTGCATTTCGTGCGGTGCTACGTAACGGTTTTCTTGTTTGTGATGGATGGTTGTAGGACACCGGAGCAAAGTCATGATGAGGCGGACTAGATCGGGACTATGTTAGGAGAACCGAGGTCCAGAACGATCGAGGTGGTGCTGGAAGATGACTTAGGCTAGCGGAGTGCTTACAAGACAAGAAGACAAGGAACCAGAGCGGAAGCTACTGGTGATGAACATGACGTGCAGCGGCAAGGTGGACTGGGACTAGACTCAGAGAGGAGTTGAGGTCTGGACTAGGCTCAGGGAGGAGCTAAAGTCCTGAACGGTCAAGGAAGCCGGATGTAGTTATGGTGAGACATGTGGTGCGCCAAGTGACTTGGTCCCAGTTGCAAGTGAGAACGATTCGATGGGATCCGGACATGTGAGAGGCTTGGCGGGAAATCATTGGGGCCACATGGATGATGACGGAGCATGGGAGATGCTTCGAGGCGAAGGAATCACCAAAGGTTGGTAGAGGGGCATTTTAGGAAATTGCCTTATACCGAAAAAGTGGTAAGTGGTGATGTGCGAAACAACCTTCTTGGCCTTGGAGAAACCGCGGCGCAAGACGGTGCAAGGAGAGGCGATCTAGGTCAAGAGAAGATGAAGATGACGCTTTGAGAAGCGTGCGTGAGTGAAACCCGTTTGTGTGTGGTCTTAACGGGTGCCCGTTTGGGATGTTTCTCTAGGTCTAGTCTCTACTATAAAAGAGGAGGGTGCTAGTTGTGCACCTCTAACCCTTGTATTCTGCAAACCCTAATTTGTGATTTAGGGATAGGAGAGGAAAGTGGAGAGGCTATGGTTTAAGAGAGATGGATCAATTGAGTGCTCAAGTGTTAAGCTTTGTCCTCCATGATAGAGTGGTTGTAAACATACAATCTCTCTAATCAATCCATGCAAGATCTGCCTCAAGATGAGTTCTATCTTATTCTTGCTCTCTCTTTGATGCATTTGGGATTTTTGGCATTTCTTAGGTTTTTATATGGGGTCTTGATGTGATCTTGCTTGCTGGGACATGTGGGATATGAGCTAAGGTCGTGTTGATCGTCATCCACCCACGAGCAAGCTTTTGGATCTAAGTTTGATTTTGCTCGGTTTTGATGAAAGAAAGGGTGATTTTAGGGGTCTATGCTCTTGAGGGATTTTGGCTTGATTCTTCCTATGATTGAGGGTGCTAGGATGTATAGGAGACCATCCTTAGCCATCTTGGATTGATCCCTCCCACGAAATCCTCTCAATCACCGTTTTCGTATTTGGCCCGGTTTTGGAGCAACCTTCACTCAAACGGAAAAATATCGGAACTTTAGCAATGATCTTCACGATATTTGATTGGAATAGGTTCCTGACATCCTAGAGAGGTATGTCTCAAGTTTCGTGAAGTTTAGAGTTGTGGATCAAAAGTTAGACAATTTGTGATTTTGAGTTCGGGCTGATTTTACTGTTCATTGGGCTGAAGGTCAGACCGCCAACCATTGGCCAGTCAGACCACCAATGGAGAGATCAGACTGCTAGGTAAATGGAGGTCTGACCACCCAACTCATTTGGGTTTGAGTTTTTATGATTTTGGTCTATTTTCTTCGGGGTTTTGATTGGATTCAATACAAGTCTTCCGCTATGCTTGTATATTGATCTTCATACCTTTCATAGCTATTGGAGTGAAAATAATATTGAATTCAATCAAGGAGAAAAAGATATCGTGCTCCTACTCACCACCCCCCCCCCTCTCTAGTTGTCTTTTCGGTCCAACAACTTTTCTCTATATAACAGTGTTCCTTCTCCAAAGTTGAACCTTCTAGTTCTGAAATTATGCAAATTCTATTCACCATGTAACTTTCCTTTTCATCAAACTCCTAGTAGGTAAAATTTATAACAAAATAATGAAAGCGAATTGGGAATCTCTAATAACTTCTTCTCTAAAAAACTCAGGTCACAAGGATGAGCAATCTCAATATAACCTAAAGTGTTCGGAAAAGAAATCTCATTCAGCTCATTGCTAGCATGTAGCAATTGCACATTGACCGAATCAAAAACATTTATTTTAGCACATGGACTTGGAATTAAAACAGGAGAATCAGGTTTTATTTCTGGTTGTGTCAAAGATTTATGCAATGAATTAGCACACAACTCATTCTCAACACTCAAATCAATGAAGTCTGAATTCTCTACTTCAAACATGTGTATATCAGAATTTTTTTCACTAATTTTTGCTCTAAAATAGCATTAATAGTGGATAATTGTAGTTTGTAACAAGCATACCCATCTGGAGTGATGATGGCACCATGATCTTTACCTTTTGGGCTCTCATCAGATGATGTAAGTGCTTCCATCTCCTCATCTTCTTTCTCAACCAATGGAGTCGGTGGTTCAATCAGCTCATTCTCCTCTTCGACATGGTTCTCAACTTTCTGCAAGTTGTTAGTCACAGAAAAAGACACAAACACAGGCTTGTTCTCATATTTCTTATCATCACGCATTCTCAATTTCTCCTCAATCTGACTTTCAACCTTACAGGCAAGTATAAACAAATGAGAGAGAATTATATTCTTTATGAACAAGAAGGTCCTGAATTTCTTGATTAAGCTCACTAAAGAATCTATTTTCTGTAGCTTCAGCATGTTCCTCTAAACCACAACGCAACAAACGAGTTTTCAATCCATGATAGTATTCCCTTATAGTTCTACTACCTTGCTTTAAACGTTGTAATCTAGCTAGTAAATAATCAGCATGATATTTATGAACGAATTCATCTCCCAAAAGTTTATTTAATACATTCCAAGTTTGAGGCACTCTTCCATGTCTATTTAAATACTTCCACCAAAGTATTGTATCCTCAACAAAAACCGCTAGTGGCAGCTCTAATCTTTTGCCTATCAGACCAATCATAATATTAAAATTCTTTGTCTAATGTTATTTCCCAGTCAACATAGGCACCAGGATCAAATTTACCAGCAAAGGATGGAAATGCATACTTAAATTTACCTCGTTCAGGCACATGAGATGAGTCAATGGTGTTGTTGATCTCACGAAACTTCCTACTATGTGATCTTGAACCTATGGTTAGTAGAAAACAAACATATGTCCCTAGCAACTACTAGGATGTGGTGGTTCAAAAGTCGCTCACACTCAAGCCTTCTATCGAATTCTTGTCAAGCAACAAGAGTGATCAGCAACCAGCAGTGTCAACATATCTCCGAAGATTGGATGGAGCGATTGCCAGGTGAAGTTCAACCTGTACGGTGTAGAAGAGGTGTAGCTGGGAAGGCTCAAGTTTGGTAGCAAGGATTAGTAACAATCAATTCAGCAAATGCAAGCTGAATAAATGTTCAAAGTACTAGTCAATGTCGCTGATCCTAGCCTAATCAACGCTAGCTAATCAAAGCCCTATAAAAAGAAGTGTAGGAACACATAAGCAAAGATCAATGTGACTTGATGTAAACAATGGAAAACCTCACAACAAGTGCTAGGAGAGACGCTAACCAACTACTCAAACTTCTTTGTAGGGGCACAAGATTGTTCACGCGATGTAGAGCACAAAAACGAAATAACGTGCAGCGTAAACAACCCTCTAGTTTAAGCAGAAACAACAGCTAGCCTCGAGAGATAAAAATCAAAGTTTTATATGGCTTATATATGCTTGTTTGAAAGGTTTCGACGAGGTCTACAACTTTGCACAGTTGAGGCAAAACCCAAATTGTGAAGGGAAGACCAAAAGAAACGCCAAAAACAGAAACCGAAAACTTACGATGCGAATTCGGTGTAGAAGATGGCCGATTTTGGGGGTCTTCGATGGCGACTAAATGGTCAAATTTATTGGATGCTCCCCATCGTTAGCTTTCCAATGAGCATAAGAACGTCAAAAATAGACACCGTATGCAAAAGTTATGCCCGTTTTACTAAAGGTGTCTCGGAAACGAAATCCTGCTCGGACTCGAATTCATCTCGGGTTCAAATTTAAAACTGCTATATCTTTCAAACCCGTGGGCCAAACTTGCTGAATTTTTTTTTGAGGAAGATTGTGGCTATATGTAGAAGGACTCCACTAATTTTCACTAGTTTTGGTAAAAGTTTGATGAGCTTTTCAATTTTCTCTTATTCTCTCTCTCTACCTTCTCTTTTTTTTCTTCTCACTCAATTTTTTCCTCTCTCTTTTTTTTCTTCTGGTTTTCCACTCTTGAACAACTGAAGCCAACTGATTAGGGTTTCCCCTTTTGATTCTTGCTCCTTTTCGAAACTTTAAAACAGCGACGGATATTGTAGCGTGCCGTGCCAGAGAATTGGTTGCCGTGGTAGAGAATTCGGTTGCTGCGGCAGAGAATCTGGTCGTCGTGGCGTAAGAAAACTTGATGGTGAAGCGATCTGTTGGGTGCCATGGCAGCGATGGCGCGTGGTTGATCGGTTCTTCATGGCCTTGCTGTGTGGTGGCGGCAAAGAAGAACTTTTGTGCCGCGGCAGGAAATGGGTAGGGGCGGCAACGCCTTGGCTTGTCGCGGCAGGAGATGTTCAGCAGCGGCGGCGGCGCCTTGGCTTACCGCGGTAGGAGATGGGCAGTGACAGTAGCAGTGAGGGTTACCGCGGCAGCGACGGCATGCGGTTGTGGTTCCGCGCAACAACGAGCGGAGAAGAAGCGGCGAAGAAGCGATGGGGTGCCCATGATGAGCGGCGGTCGGCGGTTGTGGTTGCCACAGCAGCGAGTGGCAGAGATAGGAAGTGGCAGTAGAGATTGTGTTTCCCACGACAGCAATGGCAGGAGGTTTTGGTTGTTGCGGTGGCGATGGCAAGAGATTTTTTTTGCCGCGGCAGGAGGTGGTGGTTGCCGCGGCAGGAGTGGCAGCGGCTGCAGAAATTGTCGTTGTTGCGGCAGCGATGGCAGGGGGTTTTGGTTGCCGCGGCAGCGATGACATGCGGTTTTGGTTGCCGCGACAGCGAGCGACAGGAGATTGTTTGGCGCGAAGTCGGACACAAAGATAAAGCTACACAAAGGAACACGCAGATCAAGATGCAAACTAGACAATGATAAACTAGACAAAAACTGGAACTAGAAATCAGCAACCTGATACGACGATGCAACCAAAAAATCAACAAGCAAACTGAAAAGTAAAATTGCAAGCACAGATTAGTTTGGACAGGATGAGCTAACCCATTTTTTATTTTTCATGGATTGTAGGTAAAGGAAAAATCTCACTGATCAACTGTAGCTCTGATACCACCTGATGCAGGCAGATCTTTCGATGGGATTGATAAATATAAATTTTGGTGGAGGTGACTCTCACGATCCGACTACAACCGTATGACGACATTTGCACATTAGCAATCGTTGAACCATCTTCGAGATGTTATTGACTTTGTTGGAAGCGCGATCAACCTAACTATGAATGTTTATTCCTGCATGCAATCGAAGAACACACAAGAATAAGATAAAACACAATCTGATGTATTGCAAATATTTATAAAATACTGATAAGGTGGGATTTCGAAGGCTGTCTTGACAGGTGGTCGTCCGACACAACTGAAGAACAGAAGTTTGCACAATGGCTAAACCTTAACTCAACGAAATCCAAGGAAACTAGAGGGGTGCAGTCTCCTTAAATATGGAAGGGGGAGTTGCACATAGGTAAGAGATGAGGGAGTGGTACTATTCATGTGAATAGTGCAGGCATGAACAATACGTCCAAGAGAGGGGGCCGTCTTCCCCTTAGGCCCAAGCATTACAAGGCCCAATTTGGTCTAAATAGGTGACGCAACACCTTTTTTGTGATTACGGTGTACACAGAAGGAATTTGGAGGTGACGCTTGATTCGTTGGAAAGAGGATGAGATAAGCTTTCCATCAAGTACTCGTGGACCTTAAACGGACTCCGTATGTGAAAGTTATGCATATTTGAAGTCGGTGCTTTTCCGAATGCCGAATTGGATTCCAGAACGTGTCTAACTTGAACTCTTACTTAGCTTGGATAAAAAGTGATGTGATGCTACACAAATTTACATTTTTATCATTAGGTAGCATCATGTTCTCATTTAAAACAATTGAATCTGCAGGAAAGAATTCACCTGTTGTTCAATCTTGGGAGCTATGGTCGTATGCGTGTGTGGCATGGTCACATCATCCGACATATCCATTAGCGAATAATTAATCTCGGTATTAGCGTCGGATCCAGAATGAAATCAACCGGGTGTCATCATACATAACGCCCCCAAGTTCTGGGACCGTTAAACTCTTCACAACCGCACAGGATGTGCAGTTGCGAAGTAAGCAGTGTCTCAAGCAAGCTTTTGATTACAACAAAAACCAAACTTTATTATATAAGATAAGGCTTAACAACCAGTTTTAACACTGACACGGGCATCCAAACTCAAAGTTAATATAATACAAGACAAAAGAATTTCAAACCACAGGCACACTTGAGCGCGGTCGAGGCCTAATAATAGTAGTCGCTGCCATCCGTGGGTCCACCGAAATCATGTTCATCATGTACCTTTGCATTTTTCCAGGCTTCCTCGGTAGATGTTTTGCATATTGCAAGAATGAGTACAACTTCCGTACTCAGCAAGCCACATGGAAGAGCTAATAATTACATGCAAGGAATTCAATGGGTGGTTAGGGTTTACCTTAACACGCATATGTGGATGCAATTAAATTCTAAAGCAGTTTATCTTTAAAACAGTAAAACAATAATAAATAATAACATCAGGGGTTTCTCAACAAACTCAATTACCAACTTACCATCTCAAAAACTCTACTTATGCCTTATGTACTGGAATCACCCATTAACACAGCTTCATTAACCGGAAGCACGACGTATTCGAATACCTTTTTATACACTCTGCAGAGTTGCCCAACTTTACCCACAAGATATTTCATGCTCATACTGTCATGCAATATACACGCAACACTTTAGCGTGTGATTGAGTTGAGATAACAAATTCTTTTCACTGCTCAACCTTTCTAGCCTCTACCCGGTAGGTCTATGGACCATTCAGTCATTGGGAGACTCCACTGGCCACAATGGATCTTGCACCCCAATGCTGACGGCACCTACCAGCGAGTGTCCCATACCGGTTGTGTAGACCAGCGAGTGTCCCTTACCGGCCCACTCCTGTCCCATTCTCAATACTGTAGATATTCAATCGGATGAACAATGTACTAAGCTAGGGAGTAATGACCACACGTGTGGTTAAGCGGTTTTCTGTGACTGTCACTTGGCACAAGGTTCTTATCCTTACTTGTCATCCAGTGAGGCGATGTCCCAACACCAACTCGTGGTTGTCCATTTCCACAAGTCTATTGGGTTATCCAACTTCCTGGACACAACCCTCAACTTTCCATCAAAACCATTGGCGAACCGCCAATACTCTCTTTTGATTGATAAACACATTTGAGTGACAAAACTATTTATATAGCTAATATTTTATGTGAACTTGTCAAGGTGAATATGGCCTACAAGTGTGGGGTATTTCTCAAGGTTAATATGGCTTACAAGTGCTAGGTGGGCTTGTATGTGTGGTAATAAGATTTATCCAATTATCATGGCATTCAAAAGTATTATTTGAATATTTAAAGTAATTGGCACATATACAATAATAAAAGTAATAATAAATAAATGAAATATGGGTTCTAAGTATTCAAGGAATGCGACTTGCCTTCTTTCACAAAGTCCTGTTGATACTGGTCTTGTTCGGCATCTTCTAGAGTCTGGTCGCCAAAATCGTGACCTAACGAGAAGCAATATAATAAAATAAACCAAGTAAAATCTGACTCGACAAGGAATGAGCTCGGAACAACATGCAAGTAAATAAATCCAGAAAAGAAACATAAAAAGAAGGTGCTGTGGGATGGTGAGGATTTATCTGGTGCTTGATTGGATTGAATAGAGTTGAGATTTGGATCCAAATACAACAAAAATATAGAAAAGAGATAATGAATCCTATAGAAAGGTGAAAAGTTTTATTGGGAGCTTGATATAGCTGAACGAAGTCAAGAATGAGCTTTCTGGGTTCAAGACGGTCAGAATGGGTATAAAATGTCAATTTAGGGTTTCGGGCGAGAATTGTTAGTTGATGCATAGTGCTATTTTACTATTCATCTACAAATATTTGATTTGAACAGTAACTGGATTTACTGTTTTGGGTTTTAAACAGTAATTAGGGTTTATTGTTTTCAGCTGAAATGAATAGTGTATGAGCTGAATTGGGAAATGAACAGTGTTTGTTTTGCACAGTGTTGGGCCACGGATTTGGGCCGAAGCCCATTTGCCTTATAGCCCGAAGGCTAACACACCATGTGACTTGGCCTTTATATCTGAGTCTTTCCGAGAAGGCCCGAAGGCCTCAACAAGCCTTCATGTGAAGAACAAGCGAGAAGCGGTGGCGCCATATGCAGTGATGATCGGCGACGAATGCGCGAGGTGATGAGTGAGGCTCGATGAGGTAGGTGCCTTCTTCCTTGGATTTTGTGTGGATTTGGGGTTTTGGGGTGGGAGAAGAAGGGATGGGGAGTGTGAGGTTGGCTTACATGGTGGGGGGACCGTGGCGGCAGAGGGGCACTTGGTCGACTCTAGAGGCGAAGGAGGTGGGGAGGTCTTTGGGGTGGTGGGCGAGGGCTTCTTGGGGCTTTTATAGGGGTGGAGGTGGTGGGAAGCGGTCTGGCTGACAGAGGAGGCGGCAGCGTGGTTGGGTGGGGGTTGGGCGGTGTTAGCGAGGAGATGTGGCGGTATGGGCACGCGGCGGCATGGAAGAGGCGAGGTGGAGGCATGGGTCACGATGGGTGGCGTCGTGGTGGCGGTGCCCTATTTGGAAGCGAGGAGGGAGGCTGGCCTTGCGGCGATGGGGGCAGGGGTGGGCTGGCTGGCTTGGGACGGCGCCGATTGAAGACAGAGGAGGTGTCACGACAGTGGCGTTGATGACGGAGGAAGCGATGGCGGGGTGTGAAGAAGCGGTGGCGTTCGTTGATGATGATCGGGAGGAAGAAAGGAGCGGTAAGAGGAAGAACGTGGTTCTACCGAGAGAAAGCGGAAGGCAAGTAGAAAGCAGAAAGGAATTGGGGATTGCCAATTTAGTAAAGAAATTGAAATTTAAGCAAAAAGATTCAAAAATTTTGAATTTTCTACAATTTTTTTTGTTTTTATTACTATATGTATATAAAGCGAATGAGCATAAACTACAAGATATACACCTATACGTATGTAAGTTTTAGTAAAGTAAAATGATATTGAATCCAGTATCATATGCATATATAAAGCTTCGCTTCGTCCTTACTAAACCTGGCTAGCTGCACAATACCGTCGTATCCTATGCATCTTATCCATCCACGCGAGCGATCGAGCAATAATAAAGAAACAGTATCTTGTCATGGCGATCTCGAGCAATAATAAAGAAACAGTATCTTGTCAAGGCGATCTTGCCAGCTCAGGCCACGCCGCTCTGCCTGCATCAGCCGTGGCCGCTTGTGTTGGCATGCACGCGACGCGACGCGAACGCGACCGACGCGACCTCGCTGCTGCCGTTGGCTAATGCAACAATATTCTCTTTCCGGTGTTTAGATGGCTGTGTAGCAGAGTCTAATTAAGGATTAGCGGCAGAAATTGGCTCGGTCAATCGTTGTGCATCCTGTGGATTAGAAGTAGAAATTGGTTCGACCAATTACGATACATCTTCAAAATTACATGCAAGAATCGACTCAACCGTTTGTGATGCATCAACAGTTTGCTCTTTTTCCTTAAAAAGGAATAAATTGTTTTCTTCGTAGCCATAATTATTGTAGAAAAAATAGAACAAAAAAGTTTATAAGAAAAATTGCGATGCACAGACGAAATAATCAGAACAATTCTAACTTACCAAACAAAAATAATAATAGCCACGCAGTAGACTTCTCCTCGATCACTGGTCCCCGGTTGCATCCGTCAATTATGGTTGCTTTCAGCGATGGAGAAGAGATCGAGTTCAACTGTTGAAGCACTTATCCTTCTCCATCGGGGGTTGAACGGGCGGACGGGCGGTTCCTTTTTTACCATTTTCCTGCAGGAGGATTAACTCGTCGCTAGGCACTGGGCAGCTAACACATGCGATGCGAATATGCGATGATGAAGCTTCGTAAGCCGCCTTGGGCTCAGGATGGATAGATAGGTTCGAGACAAATCACACACGTCAATGTCGCGTCGATCCCGCGCGTGGCTGTGTGTTTGGTTCTCTCTCGACTAGCATACTAACAGCGCAGTGCATGACACGGAGAGCGACCGCGCCGCGTAGTCAGCCATGTGCCCATGTGTCGCCGCCGACCACCCGCCGGCGAGGCTTCGTGGCCGGGGCTTGCAGCGTGCCGGGCCGCCCGTCGTACTGGGCTTCGCCGATCCATGAACGGGTCAGGCCGTCGTGTGGCCCGGTTCTTTGGACAAGGAGACCGATCCACGGGCCGGTCCAATAATGATAGCTGAGCCTAGTGTGCCATGATGGACCGGGCCTGGCTATTCCTGGGCTTAGTTTCCTCTTGACCCGTCTCCTCCGTTCATGCTATCTTTTATTTCTGTTTCTAACACATTCAGAAACCTGTTCATTCTGATATTGGCTAGGAGCCAACAAGCTGACAGCTACCACATGAAAGAAGATAGAGCTAGTAATGAATAACCTTTTTTTTTTTTTGATGCAAGAGCGAGTAATAGCTTCAGCTCAGTGTGAAAGAAGGTGAGCAGTAGTAAATGGAGCCGCAGCCTCGCAGCAGGAAGCACGGCAGAAGCATGACTCGCAGAGGATAAAACGGCCTGGTTCGGGTCAGGCCACACAGTAAGGCCAAACCCGGGCCAAGAACTCAATATGGTCCAACCTGTTCCTGTCAGCTGATACCCATCCCGAGGATCCAGATTCTCTGCGTGTGAAGTGCAGCAACAGTAGTGAAAACACTGTAGGCGATGGATCTCAGCCTTCACTTTTCGATCCGGCGGTAGAGATAGCTTTTAGTGATCATTTACTGTAGCATCTCGCCGTTTACTGTAGCAAATTGTTGCAGCGATAGATCTCAGCTTTCACTTTTCGATCGAACGGTGGAGATAGCTTCAAACACCAATATACTGTAGCTTCTCTGCATTTACTGCAGCGCAGAGGATCCCATTCCCATCCTAAATGCTTGTCTGGCGCCTGGAATCACCAGATGCGGGTCACACTCACAGCAGCGCTACAAACAGAGCAGCCCATTTTGCAGATCCAACCTCACCAAAGCCACAAAATTCCTACTCCAGACTCCTGATGTTATGTTCTTGCATTGCATTGCTACCGAGAAATGTGCAAGCAGCTGCAAAGTTGCAACTCTGAAAAGTCGCAAACTTAAACAATCGTGCCTCGATGTCTCTGCAAAAGAAACATCTTTGTACTGGAAACTTTGACGAGTTTGAACATTTCTCCAGGGTCCAAATTGTATGGACTTCGGACGACCCTAGCACTCAAATTGGAAGGAGAGAAGATTCAGTCAACCCCTAGGATGCTGCAAGACAACAAACATAAATGAAATAGACAATGTTTGCAGTGTTAACTGCGAGCTCCTGTCCAGCTCCTACATGAACATAGTAAAAACCCCCACATAAATGTCAAAACCAAGGGCCTACTACTAGCAGCAGATGCACCAAAACTGGTACCAATGCAGAAATTGATACAAACACTGCGCCAAATGGCGCGGTTTCATCATGGTATATTTTGCCAGTTCCAACGCCCGCCTTCAGTCCAAAATTTGTGGAGCAAAGCAAAGCGTTATTCAGGTACAAGCAGAGCTGACAAATTTACGTTTATTCTACCAATATTAGTACGATCTTTAAGCTGGATGAAAATGAGAGGAGCAGCAGTTATAGTCCCCCAAAAAAGAGATGAAGTTATATACAGAAGCAATGGCCACAATCTGGTTTATTTATGTTCTCGTCTCTTGGAACTGGTTTCTCCTACAAACTCTCTCTCTCTTTTGGACTGCCAAAACGATTATGGCCTTCCTAGCTTGCTACTACAAAAAGCTAAAGACTACTGCTATAAAACTACAGGATACCTCAATCCTTATGAACAGGATAAATTTCATTTTTTTATCTCACCAAAAAAAATGAACATGGTCAAAGCCAAATCTTGACCAACAATGGTGTACTTGTACATGATGAGAAAAATTCTGGTTTTCTTTTGTTCCCCAGGGTCATCCATCCGTTAGTTATTCCCTACCTATACTCTTCCCATGGGAGAAAAGGGAGGGTCGAGGACGATAGGTGGAGGTGTTTTTTCATCCCTCCTCTTCGGTTTCTTCTTCTCTTTTGTTGTTACCGATTCAATTAACTGCCTCACTTCATCCTTGAGAAGCATCTTCAGTGAGCTGGAGTACAACTTGTGCTTGAACTTCTCTATACCAATGGCTGAAGAAGCTTCGGAACAGTGAAGTAAAGAAATGCAGACTGAAAATGCCTGCAGCCCTGATAACCGTGCATGGAAATCAACCGAGAAATGTCCTTTCCCATCTGCCTTCATCACAAGGGCAGGGAGAACTTCTTTGTTGCCCTGCTTCAACAGTTGGAGCACACAAATTAAAGATTAGATTTAGTTGAATACAAATATACTAATGCAATTGTAAACTAATGTAGTGTAAGTAAACTGGGTATGTCGCTGGTTCAAAAATGCTTTTAACAGAGGATCAAACAATAATGAACTTCAATTATCATCTAGGAATAGTTCTCTTGATGTGTTTACTAAGTAATTGCCTATAACAACCGTTTGAGGAAACATTAAGTAAATACTAATTCATTAGTAGGAAAGTTGAATATTTGGGCAAAGTAAATCATATTTTGACTAGATTTTAATTACTCCTGCGCTGCATAAAATGCACACAAGTGGTATTAAGTAAACACAAAATTTATGTCAACATAGAAACCATTAGATTTACCTGGACAAATAGCTCCATGGGATGCTTGCTTTCATTCATCACAGAATCAACCCAATAACTATCATATGCATTGTCAAGGACAACGATTGGGCAAGACATGTCCCATCCACCGCAATCACAGCCGCCACCGCTCTTCAGACGGTCAAGTAATGGTGATGGGCTGGTCTCATCGTCCCTTGGTAACCCATGTGCCCCGCCTGCTGTAACCACTTTGATAGTACCAGGTGATGAGCCAGCTTTCAATTCTTTGGACTGGGTTTTATGAAATGGCACTTGGATTGCAACAGCCGCAACCTCCAAATGAGGATGAAGATCTTCTCGGGACCAAAGACAAGATGTCGACACATCTGAGTTATTCCGTGCAGTATTTTGCCGCTCCATTAAATTATTTCTCTCTTGAGACTCCCCAGAGATTGAATTATGAACAACATTGCAGAATGTTGGTTGAATGTAATCTGTACATTGAATTCTTTCAACGGCAGAACTCCGTCTGGCATGAGCAATGTCATACAAAACAAACTCGCTGATGGCTGAGTTATTCAAAATACCATCCTTTTCAACTTCAGAGTACAGATAGGAAGACACATGCATCTGGCCTACAATTGGAGGCAGGCACCCATGCCTATCCTTGGAGGTCCTTCCCACGGTGCTTGCTCGTTTGCCAATGCTATGGAAAGTGTAAATCCAATTCAGTTCGCTTCCAGCTTTCCAAGTGCTAGCATAAATAGATTCTTCTGGACCCTTGGTACAAAACTCAAAACCAAAAGCACCATTATTGGGATCCAGTTTAAGAACAGCATGAATATGAGTTGGTGATGAAGTAACTGTCATAGGCTGGGTTTCCCCACTTGTCTGGCAATTAGGTGTGAGGGTTTGCTCAACCCTTGAGATATCCCTCAACAAAGATTTGCGCAATACACTATTTTTTCCTCGAACTGGCGGACCACTACATTTAGCATCTTCCTTTTCCATGAGAGAGGGGTTCCTCAGAGACTTGGATTTCAGGATAGGATCCAGAATTTTCTTGAATGGACTAGATCGAGCTTTTTTGTTGCCATCAACACCATGAACACTTTCTGATGGACAGGTAGCATCAAAAACACCCACCTTAGCTGACAAGGACTTGGGCAGATTACTTACCAAGTCTCTTTCACCACGGTTACTCCCATCAGGATAAACACCAATGGAATGTTGGCAATTTGATCTTGTACCTTTGCTACAACTACCTTCTAGCAAATGTGGAGCCATATTTGTGCAGGCACTTTTAGTGGTGTCTTCCTCAAGAGATAATTCCAGGAAACCGTCTCTTACATCATCTTTCAACAAATTGCAGTCCATGCGTGGCCTCCCAAGCCTTGAGTTCTCATCAGGAACCTCACGTGATGAAAGATCCAGAAATTCCCTGGCAGCTTGATGCATTTTACGACTTGTGTCCATAGAAGATCTTTTGTCCATAGAAGACCTCGTGCACTTCTGCGGAAACAAGTGAGCTCCACTTGTGCTAGGCTGAGAGGATGAATCGACAATCTCAAAGGACAGAAATGCATCTCTATTTTCTGCAGAATCTATTTTCCTCCTTCCCTCTTGGCGTTTCCTAAGTCTGCTAACATCGCTGGAGCTCTGGTACATAGAGCCACGCTTGTGCATGCTGCTATCTTCTGGGTTTGCCTCGCGGTGTCTTGAAGGCAAACTTTTGCAGTGGAAATTTGGGATTCGGTCGAGGCGTAGTTCTCCCAATTTTCCATCTGAGCATTTCAGCTGGTGATATCTGTTCTGTTGTGCCTCCCTGCTAGGACTTTCTGTTTCCTCATTGATAGATTGCATCGTTTCCTTAGCTACTCTAGGCCGAGAACGATTCCCCATAGAGGAAACTTGCATATCAAACCAAAATACATAGTTAGCTATTTAGGCCCACAACACTATACAATTAATCATTTTTTTTCTTTGGGCAATGCAGAGCAAAGCATTGCAAATAAAAAGATACAACAAGAGAGATTTTCATTTGCAACTAAGCCAATCATGTCTGGTACGATACTGCAATGAAAAGAAAAAGGTGAAACATCATTCTAAGATCTGCTCATATATTTTTTTACTGAAAGATCTGCTCATATTGTTATGAGATAGTTATAAATGTCCAGTCCCACTTGGATATATAAGCAGTTTGTGCAGGAATAGTAGTCCATTACCCCAAGAGTTCTAATTGGGGTGGAGAACTGCATATTGGGATGCAAAACCGGATACAAAGAAAGAAAGGTAGAAATGGTACTCTCGTAAGGACAGGAAAAGGAGGACAGTGGCGTCACTCCTAATCCAAGAACATCCATAAAAGGCAACTACTATATGTAACAAATTCGATAGTATATAACTTTTTTACGAGCTTTAAATTCCAAATCCATCATGTATACCTCTATTCCCTTTAAAAAATATATACATATACCCCGATCTACTTCCAAAAAGAACAGAGAGATTCCACACACCGACCATACTCAAGAGAACCGGCCAAAGATGCTGGAAATTGACAGCTTCAGTACCTAACTAAGTTTCAAAAGGAACATCACAATACACCTAACAAAACAAAAATAAACCTAAATCTACTCTCTATTCACCCTACATTATCAAATGATAAAAAACCTATTCTTTTCCTATAAATACAAAACACAAGCAGTTTCACCCTAAAAATGAGAATAATGCATTGACCAAATCCCACTTTTCTATGTAAAAGATCCAGAAAAAGATGAACACTTCCACATGTTAATCAAATGGAACCAAATCCCACCATCAAACAGGCCAAAGCACCCTCCTTCTCCAGAAACTTCCAACATTCTCACATCTGCACCAAATCCGACCAATAAAACCCCTACATTTTCCTGAAGAAACACATCGTTTTCACCAAGAAAACTCGCCCGCCATTCCAAAAATGAAACCTTTATCAAGTTCCACCGCACAAATCTACAACCAGCCGCCTCAAACATGGCAAAGAAGAAAATTTTGAATCAACCAAGGCCACGCCCAGAAAGGAATCAAGAAATGCCATTACCTTGACCCACCGAAAACCAGATCAACGCAGCAGAAGAAGTAGACTAGATTCCTCTGTCCTCTCTCTCTCTCGTGTGAGTGTGAGGGCACAAAAAGCATTGGGGAGCGAGTGGGTGCGCTCACTAGCACACTCGTCTTCTTGGCGGCTGACGAAATATACTACTGCTCCTAGTCTCGAAATCTCTTTGCGCCTTTAGAAGGTATAAAAGTGAAATAACAAAACGCAAAGGGACTGAAGTGTAAAATATATGGGGGCGATTCCTCCTATAGCAAATGGAGTTTGGCTTCTCATATCTCGAGCCCGAGGGGTGTCCTGATCCTCCTCCAGGTGCTAATTAAAGCCACCTAATGATTAATTAGCTGAGTAATTAGCAGGGGAGCGGTAGTATTTAATTGGCTATTTGGGGGAATGTGTCACGATTGGGGAGGAGACTCACTGTTCACTATTCAGTGGAGTTTTTTTTTATCCGTTCTGGACGAAATGGCCAGCACTGTACTGTTACTCCAGTACCGAGTACATGTTCAGTCTTCAGTGTAATTGTTTCTGAACATGGATTATATGTTTACAACCCCTTCTTTTACAAAATAGTACTACTCTACAAAACATGCAATTCTTGTTGCAAAATACAGGAGTGTTAGTACACAGTTGCAATGCTACAAGAAAACTACGCTGCATCTGAGCCCACTGTTTGCAAACTGGAGCAAGCATTTGATATGTATCAGTATCTATGTGTTCGTTCGCCAATCTAGAGTCAATGGGAAGACAATTCCGAACACTTTTTTGCAGACGGCCGCGGCAGTGCTATAGATTTTGCAGGAGTTCATCTTAGAGCATCTACGATGATTTTTTTTTCTTGTTATTAAGAGAAGAGAGAATACTAAATTTAATAAAAACAAAAAAAACCTTTCAATAGATTGTTTGAGCTTTCATCTAAGACTTTAATTGTTACAAGTGTGCATGATTCTTACTAATTAACAATAAAGTACAATTTTAATTGTTACGAGTTTTTAGGTAACAAACAAGTCTTGAACAGAGTATTTTGTTGTTTCTTATGTCTTGATATCAACAACTTATTTGTTTGTTCATCCAGTAACAGATCTATCTTCAATTCTTATCATCTTTTTTTTTTACGTCACATAAATATTGATATATTTATTTCTTACTGACAAATGACCTAGATATTGTAGATGTTCCATTGACCACCCAACGCATAACAATGCAGCGGAATGCGGACGACGGACGCCAATGATACATGGCAATGCACGTGGGCCTCACCTCCCGATCTTTGAGGGTGGCCTGGTGGGGCAGCTTTGGGCACCGTGGGCTCCACTTGGGGTGATCGTAATCATACTCTACTCATTTCCGTCCGTCCATCCATCCGTCCGTCCATGTCGCGTTATGCTTTTTTTCTTCTCCTTTTGTTTGCCGTCCTGTCCTGTGTTCTACCACCATCTCCTCTGCCCCTCGCTTTTGGCTTTTGATCCGGTATGATTTAACCAACTCCTCCCACTTATCAAGTAAAAGTAGTGAAACGGCTGTTCAAACTCCCGGCTCAAAATGATGGACCACCATTTCACGTCAGGTTACCGCAACCATTCTTCTCCCGCGTTTCTACCATTTTCTCTGCCCATTTTCGCCTTCCAATCCTTCCGTGCGAGAGGAACCGCTAGGTGCAATCGATCGTTGACGAGGATCGAATAATTCTTAATTAATGAAGCTATTTATCTGTAATAATAATTATGGATAATGATATTCTAAATAGTCATTAAATATATCTTTGATCAATTATACCTACAATGACCAAAGAAAATTGTGACCAGTTCAGTTTACGAACATTTTATGGTCGAAAGGTCTATTACGACCAAATCGAATGACGACCAATCTATGGTCGATAAATCCCACAGACATGTGGACTTTATCGACTAGGGATCTCGTACACTACGTTCGACTACGCGTGGTAGTTAATCTCTGGCATATCTGGACATATTTTTCTCCGTCTTTGGCGATAACCGCTTGGCGAATATGCAAGTAGGATATCTCACTGACAACAACCGTCACCAATGTACGTATTCAAGCAACCGTCAAGGCACCTCTTGACAACACAGCAACTGCCACCCTTTCAAACACTTTCTAAGAGACGGTGCCGGTAGACAGAGAAGGAGGATGAACAGAGAGGAAGAAACATAAACCATTAGACTTAATCTCGGTAGCTTGTTGCGCTTTGTATTCTCATTCAATACAAGAAGATAGAAGTAATGTTGTTATTATCTCCGGAGAAAAGCCGAACCTATCTAAAAATTCATTGTCTCTTCTTGAGTAATCTTGAGAGCCGTGTCCTCAACATTTATTGCATAAGATCGATAGTAATTCATCAACAATCGTGATCAAGCAATTGATGCTCATATTGAAAGCTTGCTTAAAAGAAATGCACATCTCTCTATTATTAGGACCGATCCAATGCGTTGAGTTTTTAGCCAAACCCGACAATAATTCACAGTGTAGCGATCTTATCATCTTAACAATAGCATCCACGTGGTACTTCCTTCCAAAAGCATGCACTTCCCCCCACAAAAACACAAATTAGCCGACTGAACAAAACAAAGCACCATGTGTGCATGGGGTGACTTGTCGTCAAGATCCTTGGCCTAATCCACGAATCATAAGCTCATCTCGTCTCCTTAATTATAGTCAGTCGTTGTTGTTGGTCCTACAATAGTTTGTTTCTTAATTTGTTATTAAAAGAAGAGATAGTATTCAATCTAATAAAAAGAAACAAGTCTTCTAATAGATTATTTCTTGAGCTTGTATCTAAGACTTTAATTGCTACAAGTGTGTATGATTCTTGATGATAAATAATAAAGTAGAACTTTGTGGCCTGCATGTTTTAGCTCATTTATCCTATCAATAATGAAGTCGGGCTGCACAAATAATCTGGTGGATATTATGCTTTAAGACAGTGAGATTCACAAAATACGTTTTTAAGTAACAAGTAAGTCTTCAATAGAGTATTTGGTTGTTTCTTGTGTCTTGGTATTAACAATTTGCTAGTTTCTTAATCTAGAAACAATCTCACCTTCTCTCCTCATTTTCTCTCCTCCACATCACCTAAATGCTGATGTGGCAACCTCTTAGTAATAGCTGACGTGGACTGTTGTAGATGCTCTAAGAGTATCTTTAGTGTATTGAACCGACGTCGATTCAAATTCATGTCACGTAAGCATTCAAGGAATCGAGCTTGTTTTTCTCCAATGTATTGAACCGATTCCTACTAATAACTGTGACCCACGTTACATTAAAAAACCACAAAATAATAATATCATATCTCAAACGCGCTCTCTTCTATGTAGTTGTTTAATGCTCATATGAGTTGTTTAATGCTTTGAATCGATTCCTAAGTAGAGTTCGGTTCTATGCATTTTTTTTGTTGGAATCGACCTCTCCAATGTATTGAATCGATTCAATACTTTCTCTCTCCTCATTTGAACCGGCTAAAACACAGCATTAGAAATGGTCTAAGATGCCATCTCTCTCTCTTTTTCCCTTATCTTTACTAAAGTCATCCTAGCGCTAATTGACTACGCTACTGCCTACCGGTACTTTCTTCATCTTCCAGCGCTTAATTTATCAAAGAGGAGAGAGACACCGGCAATATCCCCTTTGAAAGATGAATATGGATATTCCTCATCGATTTTAATCTAAGCTATCTGCATGTAAACGCTGTATGATCACTTGAATGAAATCTGAATGATCATTTAACAAACAGAGAAAGAAAGACAAGCTTTGGCATGAATCTCTTGCGATATAAATATTCTCGATTAATCAAAGTTTGCTTGCAGCAGGATATACCATCCTAGAACCGCATTTGCATTTTCTTGCATGCTTTTCCACCTACGGATTTATCACTCACTCACCAAAATGTTAAGGCCGATCGAAGAAGCAGAGTTACCTACGTATAGTCAGGGGCCCATGAACATCTGGCCATGTGCTATCCTGAACCCTGAAGTCTCAACTCTGGGCGTACGTTCCTGCCTGAAAAATGTTGGTTCCCTTACTGCACACAGCACAGCAGGGGCCCCCTCGCAGTCGCAGAGGCTTGATGTGACCACGAACAGGGTATCCTATGTAGGTACGTACGTACTATGACTCTTAGTCTTACTAATCAATCAGCATTCGTCAACTCTTAGAAGTTCTAGTAGTAGCGTCTCCGGTCTTCGGTTGAAATCGCGTTTTTCGTACGAGATAGTAAAAATAGCATCCTGATAAAAATGGTATTCTTTACGATAAACCTAGACCATGGTAGGGAGCACAGTAAACAGTATCCGAACATGAACATAGTGATCCAAAACAGTGAGCTGCTCACTTTGCGCCACTGTCTGCTTATTGTGCACCGAAATCCCTCGTGCATGCTCTCACGCTGGCTTCTGCAGTAGATTGGGAGCACGATAGGTTGGTAGAGGACACGTGTTGTCTGCCTAGTCTACGGCACTACCATTTTTTCTATTTCAAACATGATAAAGCTAGTTTTATTGTTCCATAAAAAAAGTCAAATTAAAAAAGAAAAAAAACTCTAGTATCTCCATATGTGTTCCCGCCATTGAATGGAAGACGCACGCGGACCGCATTGAAGAGTCGCACGCGACGCGATGCAGGAAACCAACACGCAGCGCCTCGAGCCGCAATAACTGCTACTATCAGAGTACTAGACCTTCAAGTTCGAGGTCACCCTCTGCACGGCAATGGGCCGATCCGTTATTTGGGCGACATAAATTTAATGGATCAGTTCATAGGAATACGGTGTGACGTTTCGTTGTCGATGGCCCCGACTACCTTCGCCGCCGCCGATCGCCAGAGCTCCGGTGCCTTCCGGCCGTTGGCGTCATGGCATGCTTAGCCGCTTGCAGTCCACTGGTTTCGCACTTGTCAAAAGTTTCATAGGGAGTTTCACGCTTGTCAAAAGTTTCGAGCAATTATATATCATCCAGGTTTCACAAGTTTCAGACACATTTCATCCATGTCTCTGCAAAGTTTCAAATTAGTTTCAAGAAGTTTCACTCATGTTTAAACAAGTTTCATGTGTTTAATTTCAATAAATTTCATAAGTGTTTCATCAAATTTCAAAAGAAGTTTAGCAAGATTCAACAAAGTTTCAATGGATTTCTACAAAAAAACATCAGCAACTCGGTACAAATTTCACAAAAAATTTGCAAGTTTCAAATTTAGATCTCAACTTATTGCACCGAAATAGCGACTACAGAGGGGGAATATGAGCCCACACTTTTTCTCACTGGTATCCAACTCTCTTTTCACTCTAATAGCCCACACTCAGATCACGGTGGAAGACTTGAGCTGAAACAAAAAAAAATAGGACTTCAATGCCCTTAGCTGGTATGATCGCCAAGGGACGGCCGATTTGACCGCCCTGAAGGCCGATTTGAGTGTCTGACCGCTCCCTTACCCCTATTGACAGAAAATTAGCACGACGAAAGATTCACAAAATAACATAACTTTTGATCTAGTGACCCAAACCACCTGAGAATTCAAACATAGCTCAACAGGAAGGTCAAAAACATATTCCAATAGAAGATATAGACGATCGTAGCCAAGATTCCATGAATTTCTTGATTAAGGCCAAGATGGCTCAAAATCGGGGGAAAACCCAACTTTGATCTAAATGCTTGCTTGTGGATGAAAGATGGTCAATATGACCTTAGATCAGATCCCACAAATCCTAGCAAGCTAGATCACAACAAAGGACAAAGGCAAAACCGTAGAACACAAGATCAGCAAAATCACAAAACAGAGGGGAAGAACAAGAGAGAACTCAACTTTGGACGAATTGAATGGATTGATATTGAGGAATTGTAGGTTTACATCCACTCCACCATAGAGGATAAAAGCTCACTCATGAGCACCAAATCCTATAATTTTTCTCTCAATGCATCTCTCTCAAACCCTAGCCTCCTCTATTCCCTCCACTTTCCCCTAATATCATATTAGGGTTTTCAAAAAGCTTGTTCATGCAAATCCAGCACCAACCATTATATAGTAGAGGCTGGGTCTTAGAGAGAAAACCGTAACAAACTCACGCAGGCTTCTCAAAGCGAATGACAATCCGGGTCTCCCAAATCTGTCTATTTGTGATCTTCTCTTTCTCATGACCTAAACCGCTTTACCTTAATGCCGTTTGCTCCGTAGTTTCTTCAAGGTCACCAATTCGGAATTTTGGTGAAGACACCAAAATACCCCTTTTCGAGCCTTCTCCATGGTCGAGTCCAATCATCGTAAAGCAATCCCATGCTTCGTCACGCGTAGGTTCATCAATGACTTTCCTCATGCGGGCAATTCTCTCTCATCCGGCTCCCACCAGACCACTTTGGCACTTGCACCGACCCCTAGGCACTTGATATAACCCCTAGCACCGAACTTCCTATTCGGTCGTTCTTGTCTATCTTGCGCCTTACTCGAGTCCAACCACTTTACGTGGAATCCTCGATCGTTATAGACCTCAGCTATCCTAGTTTAGTCTCGATCATCCTCGCCATCGACTGTAGTTGACTCCAAGTATTCCTACACAACAATAGACCAAGAAATCGATTCCGAGCACAAGTTCTTCATAACTTGACTCACGTTAGCCAAAACATGTATCATACAATACCTATGCACTGAATCTCATGACTTTGGCTAAAACCACAAATTCAGCACACTCACTGTGCATCAACTCACCCTGGCCGCCAGTCCTCGGGCCGGTCTGACCGCCAACCTCGGTAATAAGGGACCGGTCAGATCTCCGACTAGCGGTCGGTTAGACCGCTCCCCAATTCAGAAAACACCTCTTTCTAGACTTTTCAGCAAAACTCTATCTAGTTTCACTTCCAGTCTCTATTTTCAATAGCATCTGGTGCAAACACATCCCCAAACATTATCACACAAGTGTTTGGTGCCCATTCCTCAAATGGTTGAACCGCTGGTCAAACTGCTCAGCCTCGACTGGTCAAACCACCCTATAGAGCCGGTCAGACTGCCCTGTAGGGCTAGTCAGACCGTCGGCCACCAGATAACAAACCTGACAATTTACTAAACCGAGAGTTTACTCTCCAAACACCTTGACACCGATGCCAACTATTCAACACTTAGATTAGAACTATACCACGTGCTCTCCATAATCTCTCCCTTGATGAACACATTAGTAATCTACAAAAAAAACAATATGGAAGTAGTTTTGAAAATACTCGCTCGATTTTGAAAAAAGGCTCAACTTGGTCCATAAGTAAGAGAAAGCCATAAAAATGACCAAGTTGACTCAAGTAATGCAGAAGCAAACTAGTAGAGACAATGAAGTACAGAAAAGCTTCAAATTTGGAAGAGGGCTTCACAAACTCACTTGAGGTTCATATAAAAGAACTATTGTTCAATATGGCATTTGATCATAGTGAGAAGTCAATTTTGGAATTTAAACCAACAAAAGATCATTAGAGCTCAAGAATGCATACGAAATGCCCCCTCCATCACTAAGATTTACCAAATTTTGAATTTTATCCCATGTTTCCATGTAAAGCCCATTTTCAGTATTTTTGCCATATTTTCTCCCCCTTTGACAATGATGTCATCAAGGAATCACGCCTTTTTCCCATCCAATTTTTTAGTTCTAAAGATGCAGGGAAGAAACATAAGAAAGAGCATGTATGAAATGCAATGGAGTGACTTCATTTTTTATTTTCAATTTTTAGGTGCAAGAAGCTTTGAAGAATACTCAATATGGGGAAGTTAGCATCTAGTAATGCACAAGGCATATCAAGTATGCAAGCTAGCATATCATGAATGGCAAGCTGCTGATTGACATAAAAACATATATCCAAGAGCCATCTAGTCTAGTGAATACACCAAAAATCACTATAGGATAATCTGAACAAACATAATATAGAAATAAACCAAGCCACAACAAGCATGTAATCCAAGATAATGAAATAAACATTAACTACTAGAAGGATTACAGAGACTACACCTTTAATCAACTTGCTCAATTTCATTTGATTTTCAATTTTGCTCTAGGCGTGTAACGTCTTTTGCGAGCAAGGACATGGCATTTTTAGCATGAAAAAACTCTAATGTGGTGTAACATACCACCGTCGAGCTAAGAATGCTCTAGGTGTGTAACATACCTTTTACAAGCACTCCATTTGTTTTCTTTTTTTCTTCATGATAGAACTTGTTGTTTTCAAGAGAAAAAAAAGATACTTTTAGTTAAAGCACTAAAATTGAGCAAAAGCTATGAACTGTCCAAGATTTTCTTCTAAGTTCAAGACAGATTCAAGAAAAGGCAAGTAATTCTAGTTGGCACTCAATAATCATGTACAAGATATCAAAAGACATAAAAGCCTGGCTCGACTCATACCACAAGATGAATTTAGATATCACATGGTAATTTTAGATTAAGCCTAGACATTCTAGCTCTAGGTCAAATGCCAAGGCATCAACAAATAGCTAAGCAATTAAATCATGCAAAGACAAGCATACACACAATAGAATGACATCAATTAAAAGCTAGCCACATCAACAAGGGTAATAAGCAAAGCTCCATCAATTTACAAGTGAAGCAATAAAGCTATATATATTACAATGCATCATTTTTTTAAAATTTTTCATAAGAATGCAATATGATACAATGCATGAGAGGCAAATGAAAAGGCAATAAAAGCCAACGAAATGACTTGACGAAGAGACAAACCTAGTATGATTTAAGGGCTTGGTAAGGATATCTGCTAATTGAGCCTCAGACTCCACAAACGCTAGCACAATATCTCCCTTCGCAACATGGTCTCTAAGGAAATGAAACATGATGTCTATGTGTTTGGTCCTTGAGTGTAGAACTGAGTTTTTGGCAATGTTAATGGCACTAGTATTGTTACACAGAAGAGACACACTGTCAAAAGCTAACTCATAGTCTTTAAGAGTGGAGGTCATCTACAGAATTTGGCTACAACAGCTAGCACTGCAGCAGCTACATATTCTACCTCAGCAATGGACTATGCAACCGAAAATTGTTTCCTACATGACCAAGAGACAAGAGAAGTGGTTAAGAAGTGACGAGTGTCTGAAGTGTTCTTTTTATCAAGTCTACAACCATCAAAATCAGGATATGAAAACTCTCTAATGACAATGAAGATGAACATGAACACCGATGTAGAGGACCTCGATGCTTTGCATCTCGAAGATGAGAAGAATGACGGCATGCGCCATTGCGCCCTTCGGAAAAAAAAACTCTGCCTCTAAAAATGAATCAAAAGCAAAAGCGTCTGCATCTTTAGTACATCTTTATCCGGATGACATGATATAGTTATGACTCGGTATGAAGTCACCTCACTATCATCTAAAAGGCAGCAAAGCTTGTTGCTCAACAAAACAAGAGCATTTCGCCAGATTTCTCAGCGTCGTCTCAGGCACGCAAACTTTGAAAAAGACCTTTAAATTATACTACTCCAACAAACAACAGTTCAAATTTAAATCTACGAAATTTGTTTAATCTAGTACCCCGGCTTCTCTCATTTCGATGGATTTGTCGTGTCCGTTGCAAGAGTTAAGCGAGTCCTTTATAAAGCAGGACTAGTATTTAGCCTCTCTCTTGCGTTCCGTTCATTGTGCAGTACTGAGAGGGACGACACGACGCGAAGGCGAAGGCGAAGCCGAGGACCAGCAACCACCATGTCAATTGCCAGGCGTCAAACTCAAGTGGGGAGATGGCGCATCGAGTCCTGCTGCTGGAAGGGAGCGAGATGACGGAAGAAAATTCTCTGGTGAGGCCTTCCACCCCATGCGTTCGATCCCTCCTCGAGCGAGGCCCGATGGACGGCGGATGCGAGACCCCCGCTCTCTCCTACCGTTCGATCCCCTCAAGCGAGGCCTGATGGACGGCGGATGCGAGGAGCCTCACTGAATTTATTTCCCGAGAAGACTATGGTGGTCGAATCAACTTAAGATCTCAGTCTAAGCTGACTTCTGTGGACATCATCAACATGGTTCGTTTTGGGCGCTGTCAATGCAGTGGATTGCCTCCTGGGATAACTTCTGAAATACCTTTGTAATAGGCTAGATTTACTTTTGGTCTTGTACAAGTGGATTGTTAAAACTGTTTTCTCATTTTGTGGTCGAGCTCCTTGGAGCAGCCTGTGTGCGGTTGTTCGCTTGGTGTGTTGGCTGACACAACTGCTTCCCTCCTTTCTTTTTTTCATTCTAGACATATCTTAAAACTCCTGTAATATGTTTCCGTTACTAGTAGTGGAAATTCGAGTTTCTCTATTGAAAAAAAAGAGTATTTTTTCACTTAACCACTGCGTGAGCTAAAATCAGGAATTAGACAACTTACCCCTATTTACGTAGAGTTCCAATCAAATTTCAATTGTTTTTCCAACCATTAACCAAATGTCACCTGATTATAATGTAATCAAAACATTTAAGTGCCCTTAATCATGCCACTATGCTTGGATCCAGTCTTTTGAATCAAGGCCACTCAAGCAACATTTGTAAGCGCAAAAGCATTAGAGGTAGGGCGGTGAGGTAGGTCCACCACCCTGCTACACCACTCCGCTGCTTATGTGTTAGTCAGGCACCACCCTGCTACACCACTCCGCTGCTTATGTGTTAGTCAGGCAGGGAATATAGTGGTCACATTTTGACACTATTTGCACCATGTCATTTCTGTTATTTGGTGTATGTAATGTATAGGTAAATTTAAGTTTTAGAATGCCCCTTTTGCTGTTTTGATGCATAACTCACCAATATTTTGACACATATCACGTAACATTATACAAAAATTTATCTTTTTAAAATATAATAGTTGAACCACATAAGAAGGGGAACATATCTCCTGCACATGACTCCTTCGGTGCACATATGCACATAGCGAATCGGTACCGTTCGGCAGCAAATCTCTGGCGATCCGGCGTGCCACATGGGAGGCGTGGCGGCGCCGTTTTTGCGTTTTGGCCCCTGGCCAATCCCCAGATCTCCTCGCTTCAATCCGTCCACTACTCTCTCCTCCCAAATTGGCGAGGAGACCGTGGCGGCGCCGATGGACTACCCCGCTCCGCCTCCCCCGTGAGCACCGCTCCGCCTCCCCCGTGTGCAGGGTTCCCTCCGCCTCACTCGCACCAGTCTCCTCTCCCTTGTGCTCAGTTCCTCGGCCTCGCTCCGACCACGGCGAGTCTAGGGTTCGACCTGTGGTGCGCGATTGACCAACAAAGCGACCCCAGGCGTTGGCGCACCATGGAGAAGCGAAATTCGCGCGAGACGACTCCCAAAGTGGTCAACGCAGGCGCCATCAACAGACAGGCCCTAGCGGTGGGCTTCTCTCGTGCCATGCCCTAAGTGCTTGCGACGATGATCTGGGTGTGTCCGGAGCTCGAAGAATCAAGGAAGGAATACTACAAATGCCCTAGAAAGCGAGGGTGTAAGAATCTCCTTTGTCTTGATTTTGATGTTGAAATATGGTTTTGGAATTGCACTTTATGCATTTTGATGCTTTGTTTTGGTCCAGATGTATTAGGGAATGCGACACATTCATGTGGAAGGATCAATACAGAGACATTTGAGTGGGATGATTCGGTTGAGCAGAGAGAAGAGATCGGTGTCTGTGAAGTCCGATGGAGCGAGATGAATACCACCAGATTTTGCAACAATTAGTCGCCATGAAAACATCGTTGGACGGATGAGCGACCATATCACCAAGTCAATCCAAAAGTCCATCTTTGCAGATGAGAAGTTCAAAATCATTGTTGTTTCATTTTTTATTTTGCTGGTAGGATTTTACATTGGGAAGATAGGGAACTAAGTTTGTGATTTAGTTCTGCAATAGTCTTATGTAGTGTAAGATGTAATAGGAATTTGCACTGGTAATTTTGGCAATCTGAGCATCTGAAATTTGCACTGGTTGTCGTCATGAACTATGGAATGATGTCTGAAATGTGGTGTCTCGCTTATGAATGTTTGTCTGATTTCTGATTGCTGTGTAAGAGCTGGAGTGACTGGATGTACACTTTGTGATTTCTGATTTCTGATTTGTGATTTCGATTCTTTGTGTGAGAGTGGAGGATTGGATGTATACTTTCGATTTCGATTTCGATTGTGCGGATGATGTAAGATTTGGAGTATTGGATGTACACTTTTTTGATTTTTGATTTCTGATTGTCTGGATGACAGAAGAGCTGGAGTGGGCTGCAGTTTCCCAACCTGGGAACATATCCAATGCACCTGATACTGTTCAGTCCACCTGATATTGTTTGTGTTTCTTCTGTGGTTTTCCCGGTTTGTGAATTGCAGCATCTCCTGCAGTAACCTGGGAACATATCCCATGCACCTGATACTGTTGTTTGTGTTTGTGAATTGTCAAACATGCCTGTGATCTGTGATTGCTGTGTGAGAGCTAGAGTTGCATGATAACTGTGTGATTGCTGTGTGAGAGGAAAGGGACTCAATGCAGATGCAAGGCTTCACGCTAGGAGTATCTTAGGTCAATTAACACTAGTGGCAGTCATTTATGTAAGGTGCGAAAGTCATTTATGTGAGAGGAAAGGGACTCAATGCAGCTGGATTTCATCATCCAAGTTAATTGACAAGGTCCACGTCCAGGTATGATCAGCTTGGCTGTTTGCCAGCAGGAACATAACATTTGTCCTGAGACAGGTTCAGTATGAGGACCATTAGACGAAACTCCTGAAATGGCAGCAGGAATATAACATTTGTGCTGAGACAGGTACATTATGAAATGGCATTAGATGAAACTGCATTGAATCTGAGACAGGTACAGTATGAAATGGCATTAGATGAAACTGCATTAGATGCCGGAATACCCAGCCGCACTGCCTGAGTTACTTGTAACCATGATCAAAGCTCAGAAATTGCATTCTAGCCACGGTTACTTGTAACCATGATCAAAGCTCAGAAATTGCATCTATTCCATTCTAGCCACGGTTACTTGTAACCATGATCAAAGCTCAGAAATTGCATGCATGGGCCACAATTACTATATCAGCATTGGGGTGTCAATCGGATACATTCCATACATAGCTTTGTACCCATTCTCATCTGGACAGGTTGTATACATAACATCAATGGATCCTGAAGAGATGGCTACAGTATCAGGAAGGCATATGAAATGGCAGCAGGAATATAACATTTGAATCTGAGACAGGTACAATATCAGGAAGGGATATGAATCTGTCATTCTCCAGGAATTATATAATGATGCATGAAACAACATATGTTCTGAGAGCATTTGACAAGTTTCTTAAACAGCCAAACCGAATAACATATTACAACAAGAGTTGTCCCAGCAAACTCGTACAAGAGTTGTAGCATTGACCAAACACAAACACATTACAAGTCCATACAACATATTACAACAATTGAATACTTAATTGCTTGCATTGATTCCAAACTACTGAACTTCAACAAAGCGAATATTACAACCACCTCCTTTGCAACCACCTACAAAGCAAATATGAATATTGTACATGTTAGACAATGAGTACTAGAAGCAAATAACAATGGAATGCTATACAGTGAGTACAAGTCATACCAGAATTCCGTATGGGCATGATTATTTTGCTTGCTTCCTTAAAGGGCAGTTGCGGCTGTCGTGGGTGCCGATCTCATTGCATGTCCTACACATGCGAGCGGCCTTTCCCTTAGACTTCTGCTTGTTCTCCCCAGGCCGATTTCTCTTGCATTTCCCTCTAGTGAGGTTGTCTGTTGGCGGCAATATATCGATCTGTTCGGGGATGGCACATCCAAGATACGCTTCAACCTCCTCCACTCTACTTTGCTGGCGGACAGGAATTTCCTGGTTTATCTCATGCATAAACTTTTTAAGTTTCCCTCTAGCATTCTGCATGTAAGGAAGTGAAGGTCTAGCTCGATGTATCAAATCTTCCAAGTCCTTTTGCATCTCAGCTGCCAACTTATGAATTTCTTCCTCTGTGGGATCTTTGGGCTTCTCCTCAAGAACATTGTCATTCTCATCAAATACAACCTCCCTCTTGCAGTTAGCAGTCCATCTTTTTAAAACATAATAACTAGGAAGCTCATTCAGCATTGCACCTCGTAAAACAAGGATAATGTGGCGGCAAGGAATTCCATGAGTTCCAAACAACATGCAGGAGCACTGTGCAATCATGGTGTTAGTGTCACATGTGACTTTTCTAACCTTCTTGCCATCCTCATTCACCGCTGTTACTTTAAGGTCGCATACTTGTGCTGTGCTCTCAACAACACAGTTGTCCCTGGCAGCAATAACCTCATTCGAAACTTTGCGAACACCTTATGTGTGAAAACTTCGCTCCCATGCAACTCTATTGGCCATGGTGTCTTCAATTGAGGCTTCGTGTGAAAGGTGGCATTGTCTCTCTTAGCTCCTTTTTCTCTTTGTTAAATCGCAGCGATGTCGGCGAATCGAAATTCAACCAAAGCATGTTTGTAACCTATAAATCGATTGAAAAAAGAATTGGCACTCTCAAACCTTGAAGTTGTTCTAAGGATTCCTGCCAGGGGTATATCCATAAAATAAGTCGGTACCCAAGATGCCCTAATAATGTAACGACCACCAACCACTCATTATCTTCCAAATGGAACTCAAATCATATTAGCCCATCTGCGACTCGAATTCTTCGGAGTTTCGAGGATACACACATGAATTGACACGATTGTAAAAGTTTGGTTATCCTCAAATCCGCCTAATCTTTGTAGGGAGTTTGTTCAATATGTGCCACATGCATAATCTATGCGTTGTATTAGGGAATACATCTTGAATTGCCTTCTTCATGGCCGCATCTTCATCAGTTATTATAAGCCTAGGTGCAAAGCACCTCCCATACATCTTAAGAACGTCTGGAACAACCATTTGAGCGTTTCAATCGTCGATCGGCGACAATGCGCCCCGAATAGAACACATCCCCCATGGTTATTCACTCCCATGAATGGTCCAAATATCATGTCATATTGATTTGTATTATATGTTGTATCAAATGAGAGCAACTCCCCCAAAATGAACATAATTCTTCCTGTTGGTTGCATCCGCCTGAACACATGGACCAACCTACCCTTGCCGTCAATGACATAGTCAAAATAAAATCTGCGTTGTTCTCGTTCCTTCTAGCTAGATTATCAAGGAACATCTGAGCATCTGAGGACTTTATACTCTCTCTCAAAGTGCGGTGATAATTTTGCAAATCCCTCCTTGTGCATCCAACATTCTGAAACCCACCCTCACTAACATGAAGATATCTAAATGCCCCAGATGTCCCAATGCTAGCTTGATGGCATGCGAACAATGTTATCTTAGCCTTCTCATTTACTTGTCTATTAGAACGTATCAAATGTTGCTTACTAGGTGAGACAAAACCATGGTTATGCACTTCCACAAATGTCTCTAACCTGAAATTATTGTCCTTAGTCCGTTTGATACCAAACATGGCCTCACACCCACACCTAGTCAATTTAGACTCATATGACCTCTTCGTTTTGACCTCCAACTTGTTCTTACCTTTTTCTTCCTTCCAACCACGTCTGGCACAATAGTACCGCCTCCATTGCACAAAGACTGTTCACGATCGTCCATCCAATCTGAACGGAGAAGCAAACAACATGCGATATGCTTTGTAAAACTCGAGTGCATCCTCATCTTCAAAAATCATCCCCACGGAGGCGTCAAAGTTGTCATTAACTACCGGTGTGGACGAACCTCGAGCGGTTTGGATGAGTAAGCATGACATCGACATTACTCATTCAAATTTAAAATTTGTAATCACCATACACTCACAAAGAACGGAATGCTCGCATATACGTGGTGTTTTACACAAACTACTACTAGCGAGAGAGTGAGCATCGCCCATTTCAGGACATGGCAATTTGGTGGGCGTCTTGAGCTACTCACATCTTCCAGTAGAATCCATGCGGCACTTGGGCTGCTGCGATAGTTGTCCAAACAAGGAATCAGACAAAAGATTAGCTTGTATTTACAGGAGCATGCACAAAAAACACAATAAATCTGCTCAAAACAAGAATTAGTACTTCAATCACACACACTATTCAGTCGATTTCAGGGTGGGCAAAAACCTGATAAGGTTTCATCATCCAGTACAACATAGGAAATGCAACATGTCCAATTCTATTACTCATCCAGACAAATCATAAGTCCATACATCGAAGTAGAGAAAGGGGGAGAGGGAGAGAGGGATGAGCGTGTGGTGAGTCCGGACCTTGTCTTGATGTCCCGGATGCGGTTGAAGATGATGGCGCGGGTTCGTTCGTTAAATCAGGACGGCGTAAGCGGCGCGGCGACGAAAGGCGGAGGTGGCGACGAGGGCGGCGCGCCTGGTAGGTGGAGGCCGGCGAGGAGGCGCCGCGGGCGACGGCAGTGGAGGCCGGCGACGAGGGGGCGCTGGCGACGAAAGTGGAGGCCGCACGAGGTGGCGCGGCGATCAGAGGGAGCGCCGACGAGCGGCGGCGCGGCGACGACCAGGAGGCCGCGACGAGCGGCGGCGCGACCTGACTCTAGCTGGTGCGGGGGGAATGGCCGAACGATTTTGGCGTCGCGCCCAAATCGCGCGGGGTTTTTAAAACGGCGCCGCCCACGCCTCTCCAAGGGTTTACGCCGATCACCGAGATTTTTGCCGAACGGTCCCGATTCGCTATGTGCATATGTGCACCGAAGGAGTCATGTGCAGGAGATATGTTCCCCATAAGAAGGCTGCATACGGCAAGGTGGGGTAACCTTTCCCTTACTGCTTACCACTGTTCAAGACATTTTCAAGAGAACAATACCACTAGTCAGTCAGCACTTAAAGCAGGATCGTGTCCTTGGCTCTTTGCAACACATACCACACGAAAATTACAAACCACAAGAAAACAGTGGAACTCTATGTTGTTAGCATCTTCCGTAGTATTAAGCCCGATGAAATTGCAGCCCTCTCATGCCTTCCGTACATTAAGTCGTCCGCTTCTATTGTGACGTGTGTGTTGTTTTTCCAGTGAACGCGCTGCGTGACTGCCTGTTCTCGGTTTCCGGTTGTTTGCTTGGCTGGCCCGGTTGCATTTCGCTCTTGCGTTGCCCTCGTGTTTTCTTCAGCTGGTGAAAGGTACTGCGCAGCCCTCAATGCATTTTCCAGTGCCATCGCATTGTGTCGTCCGTGCGTCTGGTTCACATGGTTGCCTCGCCCTTTTACTTGAGTTCCTTTGTGTGGTCCATGTAAACGCTCGTGGACATGGACTGAGCAGAGCCAGCGAAGGAAATCCTTTTCCTAGAGATGCGCCACGCTTGCCCTCCATGCTACACGAACCTTCTTCCTCCGTAGTTCCTCCAATCCTCCCCTATGTCCGGCCTCCGCAGCGGTGCCAGTCGCCCTCCCTCTCCGCGTTCGGCCCAGCCGGTGCCCTCCCCCTCCGCGTCTGGCCCAGCTCCCGACTGCCCCGTGTCTGGCCCGGTGCCCTCCTTTCATGCAGTTTGTTTTTTGCAAATTGATATTGAAGTCTTCGCTTTCCTTTCTAGACATGTTGTAGTAGTATACCCCTAAGGTGTGTTTTTGCATTATACAGTTTCACTGATCGCCGCATCTTTTTTCCTTACGTTAGCCGAGTTGGATTTGTTCATTCACAGTCTCTGCAACCGGTCTCCGCCCTCTCCCTCCGGTCGGCACCCTCCCCCTCCACGTCCGAGCCAGCGCCCTCCTGTTCCGCGTCCGGCTCGACGCCCTCCTTTCCTGCAGTTTGTTTTTCGAACATGTTAGTGTTATATCCGGCCAATTACAATGGAAATACAGTATAACACCGTTCTTTTCTTTGTCATTAGTATATCATGCATCAGACCACTGGGTCCAAATTATTATTGGCTTACATATTTATCCCAGACTAGCCTCATACAGGCCCTCCTAACTAGGGGCGGACGGAGGCACTGGGGTGGCGCCCTACCCGATCAAGAAAAGGTTTACCCTCCTAGCACTCTCAATCTAGCCACGCTTAGTCAGACTACTGCTAGCCGGTTACTCGGTATTTGGTAAATAGCAAATAGGTGAGCAAGTCCCATTAGCAACCCCTAAATTTTGGTCCTAGGTCCGCTGCTGCTCCTAACCACACCTCGCATGAGAACTGAACAGAGAGCAACCAAGCATACAACCCAACGAAACAGATCCCGAACCTTAAAAGCTGCATCATGAAGCTTACCAGTTGGGCCCGGTGAAGGTATGGGTGGCATCGATGAGGTGTTGCAGCGTGGCGATGGGGAAAGAGTCAGTGGCCGCGGAAGCCACCTCGCTTGGGAACAACATCGGCACTGACGTAGCTGTCGCCTCCTCAGCGTCGGCGAGGACGTTCGTAGCAGCATCAACCTTGCTGGATGGGGTGGTGTCGGGGGAGAAGCTGCAACAAGATGTCCCCACAAGGTGTAGGGAGAAGGGGAAGAAGCTTAGGGTTCTGGAAGGGTGTGACAGTGGGGAGTGGAACGGTGAGAGTGAGGGTGGCAATGAGGGGTTTGAGGGCTCGTCGTGGGTGTGGGAGGTGAGGAGGTAGGGGTGGACGGGTGGAGACAGCGGGTGAGGTGGTAGGAGAGGCGAGAAGCGAGGCTTCTCCACGCGACGAACTCCATGGGTGGGTGGGAGGCGGCACGCGGAGGGCGGGAGGCGGCCAGGCAGGGACTAACCGTGACGGCGGCGGGAGCAAGGAGGAACTCAGGTCTCAGGGTCTAGTGAGTCTAGCATGGGCTTTGGCCTCTTGGATTTGGGGGCTTTTCTATCTCGGGTGTGCATCGACGTTGTAAGATCGAGGAGCCCGACTAGAGGGGGTGAATAGGAGGTTTTAAAATACTTTAGGCTAAAACCAAGTTTTGTACAGAATTATAAATCAATTTGGTTTTGTTCATATAAATCCTCAATCAATTAGTCTTGACTAAATGCACCAACAAGCTAAGACTATTGACAGTGATAGCAAACATACAGAGACATGTAAGTAATTTTAATTCTAAGAATGTAAATTACACAAAGTAAATCACAAGAGAGCAAACCACAATGATACAAGGATGTTTTATTGTGGTATTCGGAGACTTGCCGGTCTCCCCTAATCTACGTTGAGGTAAGCCCAAAAGAATTGGACCGGCTTCACGAATTAAGCCAACACCTCCAAGGTAAGCCTAAACGAATTGGACTGGCTCACAACTTGAACCAACATCTTGATCCACTCGGGGTTGCTCTTCCTCCACTCCAAAGATGGCGAGCACCAAACCACACACAACACGCCGGGCCTTCTCACAAGCTTCTTGAGAAGATCACCAGACCACGATGTCTAGGTGTCGGCAAACACCAAGTGTAATAAGCTAAGTCTCTTACTTGACTCTCATCAAGTGCAACACATGCACAAATGGATGCTCAATCCAATTCTAGTTGCAACACATGCAACTAGAACCTCTTCCTTTGCTTACAAGGTGCAACACATGCACAATTGAGAGGAGAAGCTCACACTAGCTCAAGAGAATGAAGTGGAGTGCCAAGAGATTGTCTCTCAACAAACCAAGGGGGTATTTATAGCCCCTACCACAAAAACTAGCCGTTGGAAGCAGAAATCTCAAAAAAACCAGAATTTGCGGTACTACCACCATAGGATGGCCAGTACTACCGCACCTACTGTTCAACGGTTGGAAGGGATGCATTAAATGCTTCTGAACTAGCCGTTACAATCTGGTACAATACTACCGCACTCACAAGGTTCGGTACTACCACATGGCGGTAGTACCTCACGGCTAAAACATACTATCGATTTCCAGGGGAGAAAAACTCTAAAAAAACATGCTCTCTAGAAGAAAAAAACGTACCGCCAACTAGAAATCGGTACTACCGCACTGAGGTAGTACCGCACTTCAGATGAGGTGCTACTGCAAGATGGTAGTAGCGCAGTTATACTTGTGGTCATACCGTTTTTTACTGATAATTGATTTTCAGAAGCAATACAAGATGCATGAACTTCAACAATTTGCAAAACACATTTGTAAACTTTAGTATCATGCCACAAGGAGTAGGTGCATGGACTTCAACCATTTGCAAATCACATTTTCAAATTATAGTCACATGCTACAAAGATTATGCATGAGTCTCAATTATTTGCAAAACACATTTACAAACTTTAATATCATACCACAAGGAGAAGGTGCATGGACTTCAACCATTTGCAAAATATATTTGCAAATTATAGCCACATGCTACAAAGAGTTAATGCATAAGCTTCAACCATTTGTAAAACACATTCGCAAATAATAGCATCATGCCTAGAAGAGCTAGAGTAAGCGGGATTGAGCTATCAACACATGATGAGACTCAAGCTACTTGACAAGACCCCTCTTAATAGTACGACAACATATACTAGTAATCCGGTCTTCCAACCAAACACCAAGACCGGTAAAAGACTAGAAACACATCTTTAGCCCTACCTTTGCCTTGAGCATTCTCTTAAAGCTTGATGATGCACATCTTCACTTTAAGTTCGGGTATTGTCTTGATATGCATCAACTCATGATGCATCTTTCACGTGCCCTCCATCAACATATGATGGGTCTTCTCTTGACTTAATGATCAACTCAGGATCATCTCCTCTTCGAGATCTTGACATGCATCAACACATGATGCATCCTCTTCTTGAACCTTGATTTGATGACGATCAACTCATGTTGTCATCCAAAGTCTCCGTCATCATAGAACATAACCTATTTACCCAACTCATGAAAAATGTTATACCCATAGTGTGATTGTCATTAATTACCAAAATATACCATTAACTTATAATGGTGTGTCTAGATTTTTCAATATTTCTCTTTTTGGTAATTGATGACAACCACCACAATTGTAAATAATTGAATATAAAACATTACGAGTATATATGAACTACACAAGTTTTATATAGATCCCCAATATATGGGGATAAAGAACAATGATCAATACTAACGAAACATCAAAATATAGAGTGAACTCTCCCTAAATGTGTGCATAAACGAATGTGTAATAAAAACATATACACATATTCAAATTAAACTTTTAGTGGAGTTCAACCTATATTTTGGATCCAAGGAATGCAACAAGATATAAGAATATGATGTCGAACGCATACCTCTATGACTTTCACATTTTCATCCAAATAAGACTAAACAATATCATACTCAACAAACGAGTTAGTCTCACATTTAGATTTTCATTAATCACCAAAACCAATTAATAGAGCTTGAACTTACAGCCGTGCGGCTGACGGGTGGGCCTGGACTATAATAAACTGTTCACTCGAGTAAACCGCATTTGAAGATCTAGAATGTATGTTTTGTTGCACCTTAGTGTCTATTCGTCATCTTCTCTTTGAGTGTGATATTGCCAAAGATCTTTGGAATGGTATTGCAGGTTCTGAATTTAAGGTTGGGTTTTGACTATGAGTCAATTGCTAAGTATTGGATCTGTGAGTCTAATTATATAGTTGCTAATATAGCAAGGACTGCTGCCCTTTGGGCACTTTGGGAATTAGGGAATGGTATGTTTTTTCAGAATACAGTGGAGTGCAAGGATGATCCTCTGCATGGCTGCGGTAAATGCAGAGATGCTAAAGTGCATTGGCATTACAAGCAATCCCCACCGTTCGATCAAAAAACGAATGTCAAGATCAATCGCTACAGTAATTTTGCAGAGGATCCGGATCTGGGGTGGAATACAGGTGTTGCTGACAAGGATTCTGCAAATGCTATAGAGCTTCCATCAAATTTCCTGGGTACACGCTTGCCGTAGATGGATCCTTGCATCTCTCGATAGGAGGAAAAATAGAGTTTTTGGCGCTTATAACACTTTTGGTGGAGGGATTAACAAAAATAGCCCCCTCTCGACCATAATGCCTAAAATGGCACAACGGACAAACTAGCGCATGACATGTGCCCAAATCCGTCCCCCATGGGGCCAGACTTGCCCTCCACCATGCCCGAGGGGGGAGGCGGACTCCTCCCGTTGCGCCACATGTGCAAAATCGCACCCTAGGGCTCGGATTTCGCCCTGTCACGCCCTTGGGGGCTGGAAATGCATGCACCGTGCCCCTAGGGCACGGTTTTGCTCCTCGTCGCACCACGTGTGCGTCCGGTGCCCTGGGGGACGGATTCGCCCTTGCCATGGCCTGGAGGCACAACTTTGCCCGCTTTAGTGCCCTTAGGGCACAGCTTTGTGCCATGCTGTGGCCTGTCTCACATGCAGACTTGCGTGGGAGGGAATCTGTCCATCCCATCCATCTCCATCACTGCATGCATGCACTATTATCTGTCCCATCCGTCTCCATCACCGCATGCATGCACCGCAATAAAAGGCCACGCGCGAGAGGATCTGATTCCTCCCATCGCTTCGCGGTGGGCGTAATTTCTGTGTCGCGCGGCTATAAAACGCGAGAGAAATGCGAGAGAGCTCACACTCATCCTACGTAATTAGTCATAGTTAAATAGATTAATTCAATTAGTCGTAATTAAATTAATCTTACCTAATTATCCGTGCTATAGTTAATTAATTAGTGTTAGTTAATTAGTTGTAATTAATTAGTCATTGTTAATTAGTCGTAATTAATTTAGTTATAGTTAATTACTCGTAATTAATTTAGTCATGATTAATTGAGTCATAGTTAATTACTCGTAATTAATTTAGTTGTCACTATTTAGTTATAATTATTTATTCATAATTAATTTGTGGTGATTAATTAGTCGTAAATAATTTGGTCGTAATTAATTTAGTCATTATTAATTCATTCACTAATAACTTGTGCATTTCATCTCTCACAAGCCATGCCTCTACAAGAGCTACTCGAACCGTTCTACGACGAAAGTCACTGGAGCAAGTTGTGGACCACCGGGGACAGGGATGGTCCTCCATCTCTCGTGCTTCGGTCAGAGAAGCATTACGGAGACCTTGACGCTCACTACGTCCCAATCCTTTAGGACATAGGTTTGTTGCCCTTTGCGATGATGCTCCAAGTCGGACGCTACTTCACGCTGGACGGTAGTCTCATGTTGACAGATGGAGACCCGAGATGCACATCTTCCACTTTCAGTTGGGAGAGATGACGGTCACTCTCCAGTATGTGTTCTTGACCGGTCTCCCGACCACGGGAGAGCCACTTGTTCTAGCCTGTTCGCCCCGTGGATTGGAAGGCTCGGTTGGTGCATCGGTTTGGCATAGCTGTCCTGGACACGACCCGTGGTGTCCATCGGACATGGCTGAGAAATTTCAGTCAATGCCCAGCGAATGCACCTAACGAGGTTGTTAGGACACACCTCGTCGTTTGCCTTGTTCATCTTTTCGGTTGTGCCTTGTTTCCCACCACACAGGGTGATTAGGTGTACCCCAACTTTGTCTACATCGCCGAGTCTTTGGCTAACGATGAGCCTGGGGCGATGCCCCATTACAGCTTCGAATCAGCCGTCCTTTGCACCACATACAAGGGGTTGTATGACGCTTCACAGTGCGACACCAGTTTGAAACTATGCCTTGTCGTCTGCTACGTGCTCCTGCAGCTGTGGAGATGGGAACACTTCCCTGTTGGGTAGCCCACCGTCCGGAATGCAATGCACCCGTACTCCGAGTTGAACGACCCCATAGACGAGCCCACTATGAGCACCCGGTGGACTGTTGCCAAGTTACGTTGAGCAAGAGACAGACTGACGAGGTGCTACCCCGTGTAACACAACGAGTTCGAGCCGTTGCACGATGACATCATCATATGGTCTCTATGAATCCCATATTTTGTGAACACTGTAGCGCCGCACAAACTATCAGCACAATGCTGTTGGACCAAAACAACGACTAGAGGGGGGTGAATAGGAGCACGATCTCTTTTTCACCTTGATCGGATTCAGCATGATTTTCACTCCAATAGCTATGAGAGCTATGAAGATTAATGTACAAGCATAGCGAAAAATTTGTATTGAATCCAATCGAAACACCAAAGCAAAACAACCAAAAACTCAATTCTCAATGAGTTAGGCGAACAGACCTCTCAGCATGGACAGTCTAACCTTTAGCCTAGTAGTCTGACCTCTCCATTGGGTGGTCTGACTTCCAGCCTGATAAACAATAAAATCAGCATGAACTCAAAATCACAAATCGGCTCAACTTTTGATTCGTTGATCCAAATCCCCTTAAATTTCAACCATAGTTCATCAAGAAGGTTAAGAACCTATTCCAATCGACGATCGGGAAGATCAAAACCAAGGTTCTATAAATTTCAATGATGAGGGAAGGAGGGCACAAGAACCGAGCAAAACCGAAGATTGATACCAAAACTTGCTCGTGGGTAGAAGATGATTAAGATGATCCTAGATACATTCCCACATGTCACAGCAAGCAAGATCACGACCAGAAATCAAATGATCAACGAAAACCCAAAAATCACAAAAGAGAGAGCAAGAACAAGAATAGATTCATCTTGAGAAAATCTTGCTTGGATTGATTTGAGATTGACGTTGGTTTACACCACTCCAGCATGGAAGACAAAAGCTCAACACTTGAGCACACAATCAATCCAACTCTCAAAGAACCTTAGGTTCTCCACTTTCCTTTCCTAACCCTAAAACACAAATTAGGGTTTATAGGCTACAAGGGTTGGGAGGTGCACAACCAGCACCCTCCCCTTTTATAGTGGAGGCTAGCTTCTAGAGGAAGACACTTAAACAAGCACCCGTTTAGCCCACACACAAACGGGTTTCACTCACGCACGCTTTTCAAAGCGTCGTCTTCATCTACTCTTGACCTAAACCACTTCTCCCTGCGCCGCGGTTTAGCTAAAAGCAATCAAGGCGGTATTTTGGTGAAGTTACCAAAATACCCCTTCACGATCCTTCTCCAAAGACCGAGTCCAATCTTCATGAAACAATCACATGCTTCGCAACGTGTAGGTTGATTAATGGCTCTTTTCATGTCGGCAAGTCTCTCACATCTGGCTCCCACCGAAACCATCATGGCACTTGCACCGACCCCCACGCCGCTTGATACAACCTGTCGCACCAAACTTCCCGTTCAATCATCCTTATCCATTTTGCGCCATGCTTGAGTCCATTGACTTCACCCGGCATTCTCGATTATTCTGAACCTCAACTCTTCAAGCCTAGTCCAGATCATCCTCGCTATTGACCGCTGTCGACCTCTAAGCCTCCTGCACAATAATAGACTAAGGAATCGATTCCGGGAACAAGTTTTTTGCAACTTGACCCACATTAGTCAAAACATGCATCATGCAACACATATGCACTGAAACCCATGAACTTGACCTAACTTACAAACATTGCCGCCAAACTGGCCAGCGAAATATGGCAAAACCGGTCAGACCGCCACCCATGGTCGGTCTGACCGCCCCGTGGTCGGTCTGACTGCCCAACAAAGGGACTTAGCCAAACTTTCTCACTGGAAATCCAAAACATCTCTGGAAATTTCAAATGAATAGAACTTTTGACTCGAAACTCCAAAAATTATGAGACCAAGTGTAGGGGAATCCCCTCTTTTGCCTACACCCTCTATTTTTAGCCTGGCTCCAAACTCGAAAGTCACTTTTATGACCGGTCTGACCGCCAGCCTCTTGGCCAAAGCCCTGGCCTGTCTGATTGCCAGAGGTGGCCGGTCCGACCGCCATAAAGGCCAATCTGACCACTGCCCTAGCCGGTTTGACCTCCTACTGCCTGACAGAACTTGAATTTCGTCGAAAACAAGTGTTTCGACAAACTTTCAACACAATAGCCAATTGTATCATCATCCTAAGATCGTGAGCATATCACTATGATAACCACAAATGCATGCAGGACGCCGAATTATGGGCGACGATCTGTCACATTGTGTTTTCCCATATGGTGGAGTCTTACGTGCCGCAGCGTGTAATGCAACAATTCGATCACTACCAGGTTGTGCCCCTCCTGACGGGAGGATGCTGTAGTGAGCTGTCCAATTGTGAGTCCAACTCCATCTGAGTAATATTTACAATTCATACCTGATGCGACAAAGGATGTCCTGATCTTTCAATTAGAATGATAACTCGATTTGAGGAGACGACTCTCACGATTACCACCTGATGTGACAAAGGGTGTCCCGATCTTTCGAAGAGAAGAATAATTCGATTTGGGGAGATGACTCTCACAATTCTATTACCAATTGTACATGACCAATATGCCCGGCAATCGCTGAACTAACTTCGAGATTGTTATCGACCTTGCTAAAAGCACGATCGACCTGACCACGAAAGTCTATTCCTGCATGTAATCGAAGAACAAGCAAGAACGTGTGATAAGCAATATGAAATTGTAAATAGGAATAAGCTTTATTTTGAAAGGTGGGGTTTCGAAGAACAATGTCGCTGTTGTACTCGTCGAACAAGAGGACAATGTATAAAGTAGCATAAGCTAAACTTCAATCTAACAAAACCCAAGGAGACTAGAGGGGTGCAGCCACCTTAAATAGAGGGGGCAACCACACATAGTTAGGAGATAAGGGGTGCAGCCACAGAGAGGAGTTGGACTCGAACTCTCAGGTGGGGCGCCCAAAGTGGGGCTGCCTAGGGTGGTCGGCCACCATATGAGCCAAGTTGGCCAACACATTACATAGCCCATGGGCCAACAATAGGTGACACAGCACCATGTTATATAGATGTAGTACGACCCGGTGAAGTAGAAGTAGCTTGGCTCGTAGGAGTAGAATTAGCTCGGCCCAATTGGAGTAGGAGTTGGATCGGTCGAAGGCCCAATTGGGAAATATGGAATTGAAGTAGCTGAAAGTCCAATTGGAGAAGATGTGGTTGAAGTAGAGGATGCAGTGCAGCGTGTCGAAGTAGTGGTTGCATCCTTAGGGTTGATGTTCTCATCAATACCTATATCTGCTCTTCTCACATAAATCCTTCTCGAATGCAGGCTATCGAGGGCGGGCCAACATTACGAGGACTGGCAGGTAGTCCAGCATGAGTGGACTACGACTTGGACGGAGACGTCACATAATGAGGTTCTACAGGAGTAGCGATCGTACGACGTTCGGACATACCATGAGTACATCGAGTGGTATGTACCACAATTGGGCACTAGACTCACTCGTCCTCCACCAGAGCATTCGGAGCAGGTCATGCATGAGGAGAGGCTTCGTCACTTGTTCAATCGACACAGCGCTTCGTGGCATAACGACACTGTAAAACACTCAAACCTATGCTCGCATCATTTCTTGATATTTTTACTGTTTGGAATTGAAAACCGTTGTCTATCACTTCAGTTCGTCTGGATCCAGCAAATCTCACGCGCATCGGATTCCGCCATCCGCAGCCCAAATCACATCGTTCTAGTGCTTCTTAGTACTCTCATGTCCATCTTGGCGGAGTCCAAGCAAATAATCAAGAACATCAGCTGCGGTCGGTCAAGAGACGACGTCCATCAAGCTGCGCACCGAGTGGGCCGAGCGTGCTCACCTGCTAGGTTGGCACGGCCTAGTGAGACTAGTGGATGTCTTAGCACTCCCCGTCTGTCATCCGCACTGCGGATCGGGGAGGTAAGTTAGGTTCAATTTAAGTCCTAATTATTTATTATGCCGTAGGTTGTGCTAACATCATGCTGTCTTCCAGCCGAACATTCGTCAGGATGCATCACTTCTGCGATCGACGTCTGCATGGTCTACTCAGACTGACGGCCGTCCAAGCTCTCCCCATCGGTTATCCACACTGCACATTGGGGAGGTACGTGATGTTCAGCTTAGGTCCAGAATATTAGTTTTGCCTAATGTCATTTCATCTTGCAGCCTTCAATTGAGCATGGGGGTGACGACGAATCAACTGATGAGGAGGCGGCCATCCCAGCTACTGCTAGGGAGGAATACACAGTGCCAAGATTTGGAGCGTATCACCCAGGGCACCCACCCCTGGTCTACACTCAGCAGAACCTTGACCAGTACGGAGTACCATACCAAGGCCAGAGCTCATTTGGGGTCGTTGGTACATCATACGGCCAAGGCCAGAGCTCCTCCGCACCGAGGGCCGTTCATACATCGTACCTAGGGGTCAATGCTCTAGGGTGGATTTCTTTATTCATTCATTCCGAATAAGATGGTAGGTGGTAGCTAGTTTGGGATGACTCAGCTGGACGACATTGATGTTGGATAGACTCAGCTGGGCCAGAGTCAGCTTTCTGAAGCACCTCCACCCACTCAACGGTCTTCATACGCCCTCCGAACCAATACGTGCTCTCTGGACCGGTTCATATATCCCACGGGACATGCTCAACGCAAAACCAGGACACGCACACAGACACAGGCGCAGCGAGCAGAGAGTGGCTCAGACAAGTGAGTCATATTGTATCCCGTGTGTACATTGTATAGATGTTGTATGCTTATGTTGTATTATATTTGTATATAATTTCTTGCATAACATATTTGTATACATTATGTATGTATTGTTGGAATTATATTGGTTCCAGAGACAACTACAACGTCGGAGATTCACATGAAACCCTAAAACACCCGAAATTCATATGAAATCATAAAACCATTCCTGGTCACTGTAATTATTCTTGAAAATCGTAATAACTCATATTTTCATCAGATGATTCAAAATCTAACATATACTTTGAGCAAAATCAAAGACACAAAATAAAATAAAATTCTATACCAACAAAACACGGCAATGTGGTAAACCCGTTATGTTTCGAAGAAAAAAAATCATAAGTTAGCAAATCTCAAATCATATCGGACGGATGAAAATTTGACTATTTTGACAAAAGAAAATAGTCGAATATTGCTTAGCAAAACCGCACATGAAATCATTAAAAAAACATGGGTTTTGGCCTATGGCATGGCGAAGCCATGCCCCAGGGGCACTGTCCTTGGCAAAATTGGCCCCTAGGGCCACGACAAGGGCAAATCTACCCTCAGGGCACTGGACGCACACGTGGCGCGACAAGGAGCAAAACCATGCCCTAGGGGCACGATGCATGCATTTCCAGCCCCTAAGGGCACGCAGGGCGAAATCTGACCCCTTGGGACACTGTTTTGCACACGTGGCGCAACGGGGGGAGTCCGTCCCCCGGGCACAGTGGAGGGCAAGTCCAGCCCCCCTAGGGGCCGAATTTGGGTACGTGTCGTGCGTCGGTTTGTCCGTTGTGTCATTTTTAGCATTACAGCCGAGAGCAGGCTATTTTTGTTAATCCCTCCGTCAAAAATGTTATAAGCACCAAAAGCTCGAAAAAGCACGGGCGCCTCGGAAGATCCGCTGATTATGAACAAGAGGAACACGATGTCAGGTGGCCTGAAGACAATGCTAGTGTACAGGGGATTACTTGACGAGCATTGGGGATATGGTATGCTTCAGCTGTACAGCGTAAGGGTTGGTAGATGCCGTTGGTACTTGGCATAGTGTGTGTTATCTGTCTTGCTGATGGCCTTACAACTTGAAAGGTAAAACGGGACGTAATGTGATGGATGTTAACTGCCTTGGCCGATGAGGCCTGAACAACGTTTGTTTCATTTTAAATGGAAAATGAAACCAGGGGCTCTCCATATGGTTCTAATGATACTAAAAAATCTGAGCTAATCTGACAGGTCTTCATATTTCAAACTCGAGTCATCATGCCCATACCATGTTGCAAAATATGAAATATAGCCATATACGCTTGATACCAAGTCCGTTTTCACCACACAAAAAAAAATCGCATGTGGCAAGCTTTCTGAAGCACCTCCACCCACTCAACGGTCTTCATACGCCCTCCGAACCGATACGTGCTCTCTGGACCGGTTCATATATCCCACGGGACATGCTCAACGCAAAATCAGGACGCGCAAACAAACGCAGGCGCAGCGAGTGGCTCAGACGAGTGAGTCATATTGTATCCTGTGTGTACATTGTATAGATGTTGTATGCTTATGTTGTATTATATTTGTATATAATTTCTTGCATAACATATTTGTATACATTATGTATGTATTGTTGGAGTACATTGGTTCCAGAGACAACTACAACGTCGGAGATTCACATGAAACCCTAAAACACCCGAAATTCATATGAAATCATAAAACCATTCTTGGTCACTGTAATTATTCTTGTAAATCTTAATAACTCATATTTTCATCAGATGATTCAAAATCTAACATATACTTTGAGCAAAATCAAAGACACAAAATAAAATAAAATTATATACCAACAAAATACGGCAATGTGGTAAACCTGTTATGTTTTGAAGAAAAAAAATCATAAGTTAGCAAATCTCAAATCATATCGGACGGATGAAAATTTGACTATTTTGACAAAAGGAAATAGTCGAATGTTGCTTAGCAAAACCGCACATGAAATCATTAAAAAAAACATGGGTTTTGGCCCATGGCATGGCGAAACCATGCCCCAGGGGCACTGTCCTTGGCAAAACTGGCCCCTAGGGCCACGGCAAGGGCAAATCTACCCCTAGGGCACCGAATGCACACGTGGCGCGATAAGGAGCGAAATCATGCCCTAGGGGCACGATGCATGCATTTCCAGCCCCAAAGGGTGCGCAGGGCGAAATCTGACCCCCTGGGACACGGTTTTGCACACGTGGCGCAACGGGGGGAGTCCGTCCCCCCGGGCACAGTGGAGGGCAAGTCCACCCCCCCCCCTAGGGGCCGAATTTGGGCACGTGTCATGCGCCGGTTTGTCCGTTGTATTATTTTTAGCATTACAGCCGAGAGAGCAGGCTATTTTTGTTAATCCCTCCGCCAAAAGTGTCATAAGCACCAAAAGCTCGAAAAAGCACGGGCGCCTCAGAAGATCCGCTGATTATGAACAAGAGGAACACGATGTCAGGTGGCCTGAAGACAATGCTAGTGCACAGGGGATTAACGAGCATTGGGGATATGGTATGCTTCAGCTGTACAGCGTAAGGGTAGGTTGATGCTGTTGGTACTTGGCATAGTGTGTCTTATCTGTCTTGCTGATGGCCTTACAAGTCGAAAGGTAAAACGGGATGTAATGTGATGGATGTTAATTGCCTTGGCCGATGAGGCCTGAACAACGTTTGTTTCATTTTAAATGGAAAATGAAACCAGGGGCTCACCATATGGTTCTAATGATACTAAAAAATCTGAGCTAATCTGACAGGTCTTCATATTTCAAACTCGAGTCATCATGCCCATACCATGTTGCAAAATATGAAATATAGCCATACACGCTTGATACAAGTCTGTTTTCACAACAACAAAAAAACAGAAAAGAGATTTGCCCTTGCACGACACAATTTTACTCGGGCATCATTCTTAAACCCGTCATTGTCAAATATCATGTAAATGCTAACCAACACAGCCCGCGATACTTAGACTAGCATAAGATAAACACGTCAAATTGGCTACATATTCGTCTCCAGGAAGAACTGAAACTCCACTGTAACTGGAGACGGATGAAGGGTAAGACGCCTACTGCCTGGTAAGTGGCTACTGGATTGCATATACATTTAACTGACTTTTGCTGATTTCTCGTCGGACTGATCCCTGACCGCATGAACACTAGCATCAGAAGATTTTCTTCTGAGGGAACATTTTTTTTTACAAGAATGGAGAATCTTCCATCAGAAGATGTTGAAAGAAGGCAAAGCAAAATTCTAGAAGACAGCAGCTGGCCCCTACGGTCCATCCGAAGATGTTCAAAGGAGGCAATGCAAAATTCTAGAAGACTCCAAACAATGCATGGACAAGGATATTTCTAGGGAGTACTCTAGAATAACTTGTTAAATAAATTATGAATCTTTCTAAAGTACAGATATTTCTTTAGAAGAGTGTGGATATTGTAGATATGTTAGATCAAAGGCTATGATCTCAATACTTGTCAAGAATCCAATGGCCCTCAAGCCCTATAAATAAGAGGACATGGAAGAGAGGGGAGGGTAAAAGATTGTCAAAGATGTAACACACAATAAGAAAAGCAACACCTAAATTAAATAAAATGTAATGATGCCTCTACAATGACTACACAATTAGAATAGAACTGCCCAGCTGTGTTTGTTTGGTAGACTGCATCCTCTGTAATTTCGTAAATATCATCTGGGCCCACTCTGAAATAGTCTGGTGATTCCAAAATTTCCAATCAGGATTGTCCCATTCTGCAGTATACCGGAAGCATCTTCAAAGGCAGCTGGATTCAGGGCCTCAAATCCCTTGATTAGATACCTTCGAAAATCCTGCACAACGACACATAACCATCATGTGGAAAACATACAAGTACTAAAATTTAGACTAAAAGTTGATATAAAAAAATACATCAGCTCAGATTTTCATACATAACAAATAGCATGTATTACCAATGAAATACTATGACCAGTTCAGTATTTCTACGTATCACAAATAAGCATATTAGGTGTGCATAGGGGTGAAATTAACTGTGAATTGAGAATCGTACCTGAACATTTGCATCATTGTACGCCGCTTCACTTACAACGCCTCAACATTCCATCTGTTCTAGGCATACATCTAGCTTATTACCTCCCCTTAGATTTTTTTCTGCATAAAATTCGTTTACCATGCCTTGAATATGATTATGGGAGAGCTTGACCACAAACTCATCTGGCTGATTAAGTCTGGCCTGTAAACATACTAAAAACTGCATGCGGATACCGTTGCCATGAATGCACATTCACCTATAATTTGTTCTTAGGATTCAACTCTAACAGTCGGAGCTAACAGTATTAGATGGAAGTCAGAATGTGCATACCTCTTCCTTGTGTCCTAATTGGCGGCAGAATATTCCTACCGTTGAATCTCCTATCCCTCCAGCTGAAGTCAGAATTATACCTAGCTTTCCTGTAAGCTGTCATACGAAACATATTCATCAAAGTTCGAGAGGAGCTCCCACAAGTAATAAAATAAATTGGAAGATAGTCACTTCCTAAAAGACAGTTGCACTCCAAAAGTACACTAGTGCAAGTAAAAGAAGGATACTTACTGTAGTTTTTTATGCCAATTCCTTGCCTATCCTGAAAATATGTGCAATTTAAAAGATTAGTCCAGTACTTCAGCCTGAAATCCTGAATCCAATGTAAACCAGAAATGTACTATAGTTCTACAATGCTATCTTTACTCTCATTAAATTAATGCATTTAAGAAAATTAATACTCCTTTTGCCTCTCAGTGAGGCTCTCAGTAAGCTAATGCATCAAATAAAACGAGACAAATGTTATCTAGTTAAGCCTTATAGCTGAACTTTGGCCCACAACACCCCCATGTTTTCCTCTTAAAAGAATTAAACCCTCTAAAGGTTGGAACCTGGAGCCCAATTCACAAATACACTACAGGGGGGAGGCCATCCTTCATCTTATTGAATCTGGCATAAGGGCATGATTGTTATTTAGGACCTGCTGCCCTTGGCAGGCAACTATAAATAATGTAGCAGCTGCGGGCCCTGGTAACCTCTGTTGATTGTTGACCAAGATGTATAGGAAACTAGAATGAAACTGCCAGCTCAAATAATATAGCTAATCCAGCAAGGGGCAGCAAATTTCTGGTCCTTTCAGGTTTTCTGGCCCAGCAAATTTCTGATGCCTGCCAAGTTTCTTGCAGCTGAATACACCTCAGGATGAACTGACATCCATTGGGGATGTGAGCGCAACAAAAGTAAGGTTGACGACTTGACGCGATCACTGGTATCACACTAAGCATTGTCCCAAAGTAAATGAAGTTACTGGTAGGGGTATTCTTTTTTTGGTCCGGATATCATGGAATAATCTGGTTTAAGGTAGTCTATTGAGTATTGAAAATGGCTGGCATGTTTCACATTTTCTTTTGGCCTTGAAGCCTTGTTCTTTAGAGAAATATTTTGTCCATGAACTATCGCATCATTCCACTACAATGCTTTCTACTCTTTAGTATTTGCCCTACATTTGAATCACTCTGAAGAGTAAGAAGTTGGGCCAAGATGCTCAGGCTTAACTGAAATATGTTAGCAAACTGTAAAGCTGTAAGGTCATCATCAACATCATTGGCAGCTTTAATAAACAAGAATTTATATCCTAGTTGAAGAGTTTCTGCTGAGATTGATGGTAGAGGAATTAAGAAAACAATAAAACATGCAGCACAGAAATGGAGACAACAGAATAAACACAGACAGTTCAAACCAAGGGATGTGGTCAATAACATAACTGGCAGATGGATAATATAATCTGTGGGGGCCATGTAGTCAACTGACTCCGCGGCTATTTGTAAAGAAATCTTAGTCACAAGTATTTCTATAACAGTCCATACTCTTATGGACTGGAATAAATTGACTCTAATTTAAAATGAAAATTTTAAAAGGTAATCTTGTTAAGTAATAACTCCGCCAGTGTAGGGCCTGTTCCAAGCCAGGAAAAAGGAGGAGGGTTGTGTTAGGCCCGGCGAACCAACGTAAATATCAAGCCACCTTTTCATAGAATGAAAACCAAAATTGATAACTCGTTGAGGCGTAACCCTCTTAGCAACGCGCCATATCGGAACCCGGGTGTGATGATAAATGAGCAAGGGCCGGGACGTCACTCCCTTAGTGACGTGCTACGTCGTCGCTCGGATGTAGTGGAAAATGTGCAAGGGTCTTCGCACTTTACTCGATGAGTGCGAGGGGCAAAGAAGCTAGCCGAGGAGAGTAGGATCTGTCTGGATAGTTGGAATGTTGGGTCCTTAATAGGTAAGTTAAGAGAGTTAGTTGATACGACGATTAAGAAACGTGTAAATATCTTGTGCATTCAAGAGACTAAATGGATGGGTCAGAAGGTGAAGGAGGTGGAGCATAGTGGCTATAAGTTGTGGTATACTGGAACAGAACGAAACAAAAATGAAGTGGATATCTTAATCGATAAGTGCCTCAAGAGCGGAGTTGTTGACGTGAGGAGACAGGGGGGTAGGATTATCCTAGTTAAGCTAATCTTTGGCGACTTGGTTTTGAATGTTATTAGCACATATGCTCCACAAGTAGGTCTAGATGAGGCCGCTAAGAGGCAATTTTGGAAAGACCTAGATGACATGGTTAGAAGTGTGCCTTAGGGTCTGTTTGTTTTGGCTGTACTTTTCTGAAAAGCGGTTTTCCGATCTTTGTCAGGGATTTCGGCCGGAGTGAATCTACCGAAGTTTTTCGATTTGATGTTTGATTGTCGGCTTTTAGGTAGGTAATTTGACTTCCGAGATGTGAAATGTCTGAAATGCCCCTGAGGATAGTAAAGACTTGTTTGATGTCGTTTAACGCAATTAACAACATTTAACGATATTTAACAATATTTAACGTAATTGATGAGAACTACCGCAATTGACGAGAACTATCGATATTGACCGTGATTAACGGCAATATACCGTAAACAACGCAATAAACCACAATTAACGTATTTAACAACAATTATTAAACAAACAATTATTACATAAATAATTATTACAATAAGTGACAATTCATGCCCCTCCACTTTTTTCGGGGCTTAAGACCAGCATCGGCAGTGTTAGGCACCCCACCCTCACACGTACTCCCCAAAAATAAAGAAATAACAATTCACAGCAATACTCAGTAAGATTTTTTTTCTAGTGGTTTCATTAGTGATGCAAGTAACTAAAGTTGGAATACAACTCATGCTATATTAAAAAAAAAATTGATGTACACAATGACAGATGACAGACTTCGAATTGAACATGTTAAAAAAAATGGCTTAAAACCATAACTGAATAATGAGATGTCATTTTACAAGTTATTCACATAGACATAAACATTGAACATTGCAATAACAATCAATGAAGGCAATTATGGACAATTTATATCAATTTAGCCGTATAAGTAACAGGAACATGCATTAAAGGTGATAATTACAATAAGAGTAACCGAACAAATTTCTATAGATGTTGAGGCATCCAGAGTTACTTCATAGTCATTGTTTAAAGGATTAAACTTCTTCTGAGCAAGTTTCACTGATCATCTAGATATCAAGTACACATTACCAACCTCAATTAGGTCACAGCAATTGCATTTCCATTCACGTTCCAATATACGTTCTAAAAACTAAATGGTAGAGATCACAATTCACAGCATCATCAAAGTAATTTACAATGTAGCATCTACTCGCAACAATGATAATAGCTCCTCATCAAGTACCCACTCATCATTTTTCAGTTCAAAAGGCACTAAAGAGAGGAGATATAAACAAGAAGTAAACACTACTGCTACTTTGACTAATTGAACAGCAAGTAGTAGCATTCATGTGGTCTACTAAATTCCACAGATCTATTTACCTAGTCACATGAACAAGTACCAGATCATATGAAAAAAAAGATTGTTCATCTAAGAATTTGGGGAGGTTCAGAGGGAACCAGATTTCAAGCTCAAGATAATTCATGCCCCCTCCACTTTTTTCCGGGCTTGGGACCGGCATCGGCAGTGTTAGGCAACATTATCATTCCTTTGTTGTTAACATCTACAAAACAATATCAAACTAAATACTGAAAGTAAACCAAGCAGCAAACTGACAAACTACTGATCCAATATCAATCAAGTATGTACCAATCATGCAGTGAATGATCCCTGATTAATTGTGATATGCAAGTGGTAACAAATTCTTGCCCGGCTAGTACATCAAAGCCACTGGCTAATGATAGATTTGGCTGCACACTACAAGCTCATGAAGGAATCACTACAACTTGTAAGATATGATCTGTCCTAGATAAATTAGTTTCCCCTCTAATGCTCATGCAAATCTTAAATGAAACTACAACTCAATTATGCCTTCTGTTAATGTCTTAATGAAACAACATCAAGTGCTTACAAAGATAATCAATGTCATAAATAAAGCTAAGATTTGCCCATAACAGACAAATGATTCACCATCAAGAAATAGCTAGCACAAGTAATATGGCATGTGCAACATCACCAGAATAATAAAATTCACCATCATTTTCAAATGGATCACAAGTCCAGATCAAACAAACAGGCTTGATAGTACATTTGCTTTACCCAGATAGTACATTTCAGTTAACAATGATAGAATGAATATATGAAATGTTAGATGGTAGATATGAGATGTCAAAATGCTAGGAGAATGAATGTAGAACCAGTAGTTATTTTCTAACAAATTTGCTGCACTCATCAGTAGAAGGAAACATTAGAACATCAGTTGGAATGCAGGCCCAGCTTACCAACAAAAGAACTAGCATTTCAAACATCATTTATTATTGAACTTGTAAACAACAACCTAATAATATGTAAATCAAAGTTGATGACAGGAGGAGCAGACATTTGACATGAACTATACTGAAATGCAGTTCCCAATCACATACTGACCAATGAACAATGGAACTTCAAGCAATATCAGTAACTACTAAGATATCAAACTAAATTCAACATACTGAATCTAGTAAAGTAGAAGAAACGGAGTTCCCAATCACATATATCCCAACAAATTCTGCCAATTCAAAATAAGATCACAATATCACCAGTTCATCGTAATGAAACAACATTTTCAACAATGATAATCAAACAATGGCAAGGCCAAGTGATAAACAAACTAAGGGCCTCGGGCCACAACAGCCGGCAACGGCGCACAAGGGAGGAGGGGGAGGGCGGTGGTGGCTCGGGAGGTGGAGGGAGGAGGCAGCGGCAGCTCGAGAGGAAGGAGCCGGGGAGGAAAGGGACTAGAACGGTGTCGGCACCGGAGAAGGGAGGAGGACGACGATGGGAGAGGAGAGGAGGATTAGAGAGACGGGCGTTGGGGGTACTACCTGAGCAGAGGAAGACTCGTAGCATCTGAAGGGGAGGTCGCTGACGAGGAGGGGGTGGAGGATGTGCACCGTGGAGGGCGCCAGGTAGGTGCGCCGTGGAGGAGGGCACCGGGGAGGAGGCCGGCGGGGAGGACGAAGAGGAGGCAGGCGGGGAGGATGGAGCTGGGGAGGACGAAGAGGAAGTGGGTGGGTGTGAGATCCAGATCTGGATCTGGATCTCACGAGGAGGAGGTGCGCCGGGGAGGAGGGCATAGGGAAGGAGGCCGACGGGGAGGAGAGCGCAGGGGAGGAGGGCGCAGGGGAGAGGTTGAGGGAGCACCGCATGCGAGAGGAATTAGAGGAGGGGCTCGGGGGCGCAGGGGGAGAGGATTAGGGTTAGGGTTAGGCCGGGTTGGGGGGGGGGTTTATGCGATGGCAAATTGCGGGTAAATAACTGTGAACTCCAGGGTAAATCTGAGCGAGGTGGTGGGAAGGCGCTCATGGCGGCTCGCTTTTGGCTTCGCGTTGAGAATGAAAATCATGGGAAGCGGCCGAAAAGCTAGCCGTTTGGTTAAACCCGCTTTTCCAAACAAAGCCGGGTTTAACCAAACGGGGCCTTATAGTGAGAAGCTTTTCTTAGGAGACGACTTCAATGGTCATGTCGGTACAACTAATGAGGGGTTTCAAAGGGTGCATGGGGGTTTTGGTTATGGTTATAGGAACGAAGAGGGAGAAGATATCTTAAACTTTGTCGTAATCTATGATCTCATGATAGCTAACACCTTTTTTAGAAAGAAGCATTCCCATCTAGTTACCTTTAGTAGTGGGCAGCATTCTAGCCAAATCGATTTTGTCCTTATTTGGAGGGGGACAAATGAGCCTGCATAGACTGTACCGTTATACCTGGAGAGTGTGTTGTCCAGCAACATAAGTTGGTAGTTTCCGACTTTCGTTTTAGGACACGGGTTCGACAGGCTAAGGTCGCTAGAGCCACGAGGACAAAGTGGTGGAAACTCAAAGGGGGCGCCTCACAGGTGTTTAAGGAGAGAATGATCGCGAAAGGGATATCGAACGTGGGAGAAGCGAATAGTATGTGGATAGAGATGGCATCTCGCATTAGGAAGGTGGCTACAGAGGTGCTTGGAGTGACCCGAGTAACAACATGCGAACCTAAAGACACGTGGTGGTGGAAAGAGGAAGAGCAAAAGGCTATCGAGGAGAATAAGACATGCTACAAGCATATGCACCATGATAGGAGCGACGACAACGTACAGAAATACAAAGTAGCAAAAAAGAAGGCAAAGAAAGCGGTGAGTGAGGCACGAGGCAAGGCCTATGAGGAAATTTACCATAAGCTAAGTACAAAGGAGGGCGAGAAGGATGTCTACAAGATGGCTAAACTTCGAGAAAGGAAGACGAGAGATTTCAACCAAGTTAAATGCATCAAAGACGATACTAATAGACTATTGGTGAAAGACAATGAGTACAAGGATAGGTGAAGAGATTACTTTGACAGGCTGTTCAATGACAATGACGATAGTATGATTGAACTAGATGATGCTTTTGATGACACCGATAGGCGATTTGTTCGAAGAATCCAGGAGTCGGAAGTAAGAGAGGCCTTAAAAAGGATGAAAGTGGGTAAGGTGTTGGGGCTCGATAACATTCCTATCGAGGTGTGGAAATGCCTAGGAGAAGTGGCAATCGTTTGGCTAACTAATTTGTTCAATAGCATTTTTAGGTCGAACAAGATGCCTAATGAGTGGCGGAGGAGCACAGTAGTACCAATTTTCAAAAATATAGGAGACATTCAAAGTTGTACTAATTATAGAGGAATTACGCTCATGACCCACACAATGAAGCTTTGGGAGCGAGTGATCGAGCACCGTTTAAGAAGAGTGACTAGCGTGATGACAAACCAATTTGGTTTTATGCCTGGGAGGTCGACCACAAAGGCGATTTTCTTGACACAACAGTTGATGGAGAGGTATAGGGAGCAAAAGAAGGATCTTGACATGGTGTTTATCGACTCGGAGAAAGGCTATGATAGTGCCAAGAAGGGTCATATGGTGGGCGCTCCAAAGGAAAAAAGTCCCAACAAAGTATGTTACCCTAATTAAACATATATACAAAGATGTTGTGACTAATGTCAGAACATATGGTGGTAATACTAGTGACTTCCCTATTAAGATAGGACTATACCGAGGGTCAGCGTTAAGCCCATACATTTTTGCCCTAGTGATGGACGAGGTCACGCGGGACATACAAGGAGATATCACTTGGTGTATGCTTTTCGCTGATGATGTAATGTTAGTTGATGAGAGTATGATAGGTGTCGATAGGAATCTGGAGATGTGGAGGAAGACCTTAGAATCGAAGGGTTTTAGACTTAGTAGGACTAAAACTGAGTATATGAAGTGTGATTTCAGCGGTGCCAGGACAGATGATGGAGATGTTAGTCTAGACAGACAAGTAGTGCCTAAAAAGGACACGTTTCGATATTTGGGATCGATGCTACAGTGGGATGGCAAGATTGATGAAGACGTGAGCCACGGGATTATAGTAGGGTGGGTGAAATGGTGTCAAGCATCGTGTCCTATGTGACAAAAAAAGTCTCTCAAAAGTCAAAGGGTAAGTTCTATATGTCGACGATCGAGCCGCCGATCTTACGAAATAAATAGAGGAAAATGGCAAAGAGTTCTTCAGAGAGAATGAGACTGCTCTTTATTGCTATGAACTGGCTATTACAGGGGGTGCCCTCGACAAGGCAGTGGACTAATCCTAATTACACTTAGCGTAATGCTTGCTATATTGCAAAATCAGATTTGAAACATGAATCTAATGTCCAATTGTCGTGCTTCAATCCGATGACGTCTCATCTGCGCTCCATCTTTAAATAACCGTCGAAGAGGTGACAGTTGCTCCTTGAAGAGATGTCTGTTGGAAATGCCGCGACTGGTCGAAGCGAGGCAGCGGTTGATAAAGTACAAACCGTTCGGCGGTTATGTGTCTGTGAGACACTCAACCGTATTGTGGTTGTTGTCAATGTCTTAGGACCATGAAACGTCGCGTGGTATGGAACAAATATAACATGTGTTTCATTCATCACACGGTAAGGAATATACTTGGAGTTAGATCTAAATATCAGTTCATGGCTTCTACTAGCAGTCATCTGGTCAGGGACTGGGTACAGGACCTCATCCGACCAGGATACTTATTATGTAACCTCTGGAATCCTTACGACCACCAGGGTCGTTAGCCTTAGGGGTTATGACAACGAAGACATATGGTCTTTTATTATATATTAAAGTAATACATAGAGATTTTCATCCTCGTCACTATAAGACGACGATCAAACCTACGATGCTATATGGAGCAGAATGCTGAGCGACTAAAAGACAACATATACAAAAGATGAGTGTAACAGAGATGAGGATGTTGCGGTGGATATGTGGCCACACAAGGCGGGATAGAATCCGCAATGATGATATATGTGATAGGGTTGGAGTAGAACCAATTGAAGAGAAGCTTGTCCAACATCGCTTGAGATGATTTGGACATCTCCAATGAAGGCGTTCGGAGGCACAGGTACGTAGTGGAATTTTAAGATGTACTGAAAACGTAAGAAGAGGCAGAGGTCGACCAAGACTGACGTGGGAGGAAGCAGTTAAAAGAGATTTGAGGGATTAAAATGTAGCTAAAGAATTAGCTTTGGATAGGAGCGCATGAAAGTTAGCGATGCACATACCGGAACCATAAGAAGGTTTAGATGCGGTGTTTTAGTCTCTCGACTCAGATAGCAGGATGTACGGCTTAGGGTTTTAGCTTTGTAGGGTTTTTTTCACAAGGCTCTCGTCGCTTTGACCTTAAGAAGGTTTCATTCCTAGCCTACCCAACTTGTTTGGGACCAAATGCTTTGTTGTTGTTGTTGTAATCTTGTTAAGTAATAATTGGCCCCAAGGATGTAGATCTTGGATGTTCCACTGACATTTCCATATGTGCGCAGGCATCATAATAAAAAAAGGATCAAATAATAATGATAGAAGATAATAAAATGAAATACCACAAACATGGCAACAAGGAATAGTACAAATCTTTTTTGTGCTCAGGAAGACCCAAATCCGGGCATACACAATTGAATGTGTTTATTCTATATAGTCAAAGAGTCTAATGGTATGGAAAGACAGTTCAATCAATGGCAAATCAAACAAGTATTATGGGTATACAGAGTGACAACAGGTCAAGCCCTGATGAGTACGGATAGTTCTTTTTTACGACAGTATCACAGATTAAGTTGGATTTATGCCGCTTAATGGGTTTGGTTCACAACAAAACTACACAATTCAGTTGAATCTCAGTATCACATCATTCTGCCACAACTGAAGTTAAGGAAGTTCAAGCAGCAAATGGATTCAAATTCAGTCTAGTATCTCCCCAGAACATTTTAACGGAAGCAACTACAAAGATCAAACAGGAAGACAGCAAATGCACATTCAGTATCTTGACAATCCAGATCAAAAGAATTAAAACCTCATGAATGCAAACAAGCTGGTTCAATGCTATCATTAAAAGAAAGGCCACAACTGTAATGGTCAAGTTAAGTGCATTTTGATCCAGGCAACAGGAATTTTCTAGAATTACAAGGAAGTGAGAGGATTTCAGCAGTACTGGATTGTGCATCCTGCGCATGAGCAAGATAGCAATAGCAATGAGATTAGTGGCAAGAAAATGGTTTAACTGCAAACCGACAGTACATCAGGACAGCCTTCCCATCATCTCCTTATCCCAACACCAGATATTTTGCAATGGATGATCAAGCAGGCACCAGTAAAAGGAGTCCAACATCCACCAATTGAATTTCGTCGTTTAAAAAAAGCACTGCTGGGTGAAACCATGCACTGCCTGGTTATAGAATCCATTTGGATGACAACCATTTTAATGAGAAGAAAGGGGATGTGGGGCAACTAGAGGTCTCAAGAAATTCACTAATGCATTTCTGAATGCTACAGTTTTATGAATAACCTTTGACAAGAGCATGTCCAGGCCTATGGAAGTAGAACTTGAGGTGACACTCCAGTTGACTGCTACTTTATGATGTAAGGGAGCAGATTTCTCCGCAACACTATCAAACATTCATACATTTGAACCTCCTATCACAAAAACTAATAAGGCTGACCACATTAAAAAAACAAACACTTGGATCATATACACATCATAATGATTCGAGACCATTTTTTTCTCTAGACTCCTCAAATTCCTAGTAGAAAGGAATAGACCGACTCATCTAAACCTACTACTAATCACACTGATCGTAAGAATTAAGGCAAGGAAGCCCTCTGTGCATTACTGAAATGGAAGATACAAGCGGAGAATAGTTAGACCTCACAAGTTACCTTTGAAAGGCAGCTAATCTTCTTATCATATGCTTTCTTACCACTTTCCACTTCCCGGTGGAGGTCATCAAGCAATGTTTCTAGCTGAAAAGAGATGTTAGTTGTCAGATGAATTTACATCGACTATTGTAACATTTACAAAACCAAACAGTAACATACCTCAGGGCTTTGTTGCTTTAAATTTTTCTCAGTCCGATCAAACCTCGCAGCAAACCTTATTTTTTCATTATGAATGCACTCCATATTCTTGCGTATAGAACAAAGATCATCAACATTTTCTAGAAACCAGGCAAAAATCTTTAACAACAGTTCAATTCTCTCTAACAGCATAAAAAATACATGCAGATTACGAACTTACGACTCAAAATCTTGAGCATGCAGTTTGCTTGATGCAAGCTTATTCATAATATGACTCAGCTCTGAAACTTGTTCTTACAAAACCATGTTTTCTTATGCAACAGCAGAAAAATGTCCAGGAAGTTCTTCGAGATTTTTGACAATCTCCGAGATCCATAAAACCTCAAGATCAATTCTAGCTTGGTGGTCATGAAACAAACATGGTATGTGAGACTCTTTGATGCACACTTATTTCTCTGATGAAGTTCTTTCACAGCATGTAACAGGGAATCACTGCGATCGAAGTGCAGCAGCAATCCCATCTCAAGACACTTTAGAGTCTCCTAGATGTCTTCTCCAATGACTTGATTAAAGGACTTGCAAGAAACGGAATTGTAGTGTCAGCAGAAACAACCAAAGGAGGTGGCAAGGCTTCAGCGTATAAGGTTTTTACGATAGTTTTCAATGAAGGAAGTAGGCTGGCATATGCATTAAGCATATCTCTTCTGACTCTTTTCTAGCAGAGATGTTTTTGTTCTGCTCTAAGTGTAAATAGTTGCACATCACATTATGCTAACAATTTGTAACTAAAGCACATTGTTGTCATATTTTAATGTGCAATTATTTACACTTAGTGCAGAACAAAAGACAATATCTCTGCTGGAAGAGAGTCCGAAGAGAAATGATTATTGCAGAGGCCAACCTACTTTCTTCATTGAAAACTGTTGTAAAAACTTATATGTTGGAGGCTTGTCACCTCCTTTGGTGCATTACAAGCAAAGATAAAAGTTGTTTATGCTGACATCTTGCAGTTCCTGTAATCAAGTCATTGGAGAAGGCATCTAGGGAGAATGATAAGACTAAAGCGTCTTAAGATGGGATTGCTGCTGCACTTCGATCGCAGTGATTCCCTATTACATGCTGTGAAAGAACTTCATCAGAGAAATAAGTGTGCATCAAAGAGTGTCTCTCACATAGCATGTCTGTTTCATAACTATCAAGCCAGAATTGATCTTGAGGTTTCGTGGATCTCGAAGATCGCCAAAAATCTCGAAGGACTTTCTAGGCATTTTTTTGCTGTTGTATTAGAAAACATGGCTTTGCAAGAACAAGTTTCAGAGCTGAGTCATATTATGAATGAACTTGCATCAAGCAAAGTGCATGCTCAAGATTTTGAGTCGCAAGTTCGTGATCTGTATGCATTATTTATACTGTTAGAGGGAATTGGACTGTTGTTAAAGATTTCTGCCTAGTTTCTAGAAGATGTTAATTAGCTTTGTTCTGTTCACGCGCCGCTACAGTCACTTGACACTGTTTGCACGCCACTACAGTACCCTCGATACCGTTCACACGCCTGCGCGGTGCATCACGACTTGCTCCATAACACTGAATGATACAGGTTCCATTCCATATAATCTGCAAGGATTGCGGATGAAATTTTAGATAGATCCGCTTGATACAACCAAATGTCAATGCACAGGATTTCATAACTGTTGGCTAAAAATCACACACCTGAAATATATTAAAAATATGCATCGCTTGTGCTCACCTTTGCCCCGCAACACGAGCCTAGTGGCCTATATGCACCCGGATGTACTGCACTCGGAGGGAGTAGGGTTTCAGGGATATGAAACTGCTGAAGCGAAGCCGAAACGAATCGTTTCGTGCCTTTGTTATTCGTAAAAAAAAATCCTAGTTCGACTCATTTTCCTGAGGCGCCTAGTCAAAGGCAAAGCCGGGCCAGCACAAGTGCACCGTGCACAGCACGGACTCGTACTACCTATTTGGCCATTGACTATTCCCATTGCCTCCTCCGCCCTCGTCGTCTCCAGCTAGCGACGAGTGTGGTCGCAGCAGGTGAAGGATCCCTCGCCGGTATGCGAGTCAATTGTGGTGTGCCATCCACCGTTGTGTTAAAAAAAAGTACCAAGAGTATTTTTAGATGCGATTCCCTAGAGTTGAACTGTTATATAACACATACACGTCCCTCGCAAAAAAATATATATATAACACATACACGTAGATACAACTTTGTTAAGGGCTAATGGGAGTGGACTGGATGATGTGTTCTATTTGAATTGGTTGTGGCCCGGAGCGAAGGATCGGAACAGAGTTGGAAATAGCGGCCATTTGCAGCCGGTCATTCAGCAAGCCAGCCGTAGGAGTTGAGATCGATGCACAATTCCTCAAGGCCTAGCTGCCTTGATGATACATACATGCAGATGATGCCGATTTGCATTAGTATTAACCTCGCAACTAGCTCGGCAAATTAACAGTCTAAATCAGCGTGCGTGCCTGCCTGCCGATGCGTTTCCGATCAATCCGGAGACAAGTCACGTGCTCAATAGCTGATCTATCTGTCTGTCTGTCGATCTATCTATTGGAGAATTTGCTAGCAATCGAATTAATCGAGGATGTGTTCTGGATTAAGCTAGCGCGCGGCTCGCTCCTCGAACTCGAACATCCAAAGTGATGAACCCTGCAGGATAGGATTAGGATCTGATCCATTCCGAGACGCGGGTTCGGATTGCCGGGCCGAGCGCGCGAGATCTGGCCGGGCAAGCTAGATCGGTCGACCGATCTGCAGCTCGCGCGCATGTGTCAGCGTGCTCCTCTCTATACACGGGTCGAGCGATGAGATGGATCCACGCGAGCCCAAGAGAATCGCCGCTAACCAGCCAGAAATTGAAGGCGGGAAGAAGCATACGTACCCGGTCGCCGGCCGGCGCAGCGGGCGGAGCTACCGTCCCTCCAGCCTGGGCAGTTGCCCGGGCTTCCTCCTCCGCTGCTTCTCTCGGCCGTCGTCTTCATCCCCTCCGGCCACACGCAAGTCCTATTGTTCTCTCCGTCTCCGGTCTGCAAGCACAAGGGGCCATTACAGTGCAAGTTATTTTGGCAAAATGCAAAAAAAAAACAAAGCAAGAAAGTTCTCGGAGAAAGAGCTACCTGGGCGTGGGAGTCTCGGAGAGTCGGAGCCTCCTCAGCAGGCCGCGCCGAAGGGCGGCGGCGGTGGCGTTGGAGCGGCCGGTAGCCGCTTGCCGCCGCTGGTGTCGACGAGCTGCGGTTTCTTGTGCTTCTTCTTATCATAGCTGGTGCCAGCTTGCTGGCTGAGTCTTCTTGGACGGCGGACGTCGCGGAGGTAAGGCGCACCGCACGGGCGGCGGGGGTTCGACTCGGGCGCCGCCGTTCTCCTCGGCAAGGGCTTGGCGGTCGACAAGCACGTGGGACGCCGGAGCCGGGCGTCGCAGAGTGGAATCGTGAGGAATGGAGGAATGAGGATTAGGCGAGTAGGCGTCGGCGGCGACACCTGACCGGGACAGGAGGACCGGAGTCACGGGGTTAGGGTTAATCACGGGAATGGCCGACTGGGCTTAAGTGGCGGCGGGGATGGGGTTAGTAGCGTTTGTTGACTGCATGGGCAAATTCGAGCGAGCGAAATGTTTTGAATGAAAGCCTTCTTCGGGAAGCGGTAAACGGATGAAATTGTAATTTTGGTGAAATTTCACGAAATTGAGAACCTCTGGTTGGGACGCCTCGGGATGAGGAGTCGTGTACAAGCTAGTTTGTGGGCGAGGTCTGCCTGCCTTCGCGACTAGGTCCCTAAAGCGGCTCGACCGGAAAGGCTACGCGTTCTGATTGGAAGGGCAAAGACGACATATCGCTTTTTCTCGATGGCACGGTCTTCACACAATAAAAGGACCACGACTTGAATGTAACAAAATAGTAATAGCTGTTGAATAAGTGGAGTAAAACCAAGAGAAAAGCTATAATCGGTTTTTGCGCAGCACAATCCCTCGCCTCTCTGTTTTCCTTCTTCTGAACTTCTCTGCAATTCCACTGTTCATCATCCGAAAAGAACTTGTAGAAGTTCAGAACTCTGATTTTTCTCTGGAATTTAGTAGATTTCTAACATCCCGCATCGCGCCCTACGGCAGCGGCTGGGGCAGCGCCGCCATCCCCAGGCACCAACGCCTCCTCGCGCTCTGGGTTTGCAGCTTGCCCAGGCTTTGAAAAATTTCTGGCTCCGTTACCGCCGGCGGGCTCACGGCCGAACTGGCCGCCGATCTCCCGGCATCCCGCCATCGTCCTCCTCCTCTTCTTACCAGGGCATAACTGAGTTGAATATGGGAGGCATCCATCTTCTCTCCCTCCCTCACTCCCTCTCCCGCATGGCCGCCGCCACGATGGGAAGAGTAGGAGGAGGAATTGAATTGCTACTACTGAAATAGGGGCTGAATTAGGGTAGCCTCCCTTTGGCAGATGGCCCACATGTAGAGTCACGTACAGGCGGGGGCCTCCATAGAATTTGTGTGCATGAATGGGCCATAAAGTTGCTCGGTGTATGCCACTCCTCTCCACAGGGCTTCAGTAGAAAACGAATTCTCTAGAGGCAGGTCCTCGGATGGAAATGTGTGGGGACGGGGAAGAGGCCTCACCTAAGGCCCTCTCCTATAGAATATATTTTCGCTTTAGTAGGGATAGTAGTGCACTGTAGCAGTATACAAGTTCGTAAATTACACTTTCTCGGGAAGAGATTTTGGAAGGGAGCTCAGCACAAGCATCCCTATCCCGAAAGGGGAAATAAAAAAGGAAGAAGTCTATTTTACCTCCATAAGTATTGACATGAGGACATCTAACTTCCTGAACTAAAAAACCGGATCTTTGACACCCCGAAGTTACAAAACCGGACAACCTACCCCCTAAGGTTGTTTCTTGCGATGGTATTGTGGACGTGGCGTCCGTTCGGCCTGGTTTCGCCACGTAGCCCGCTGACTCAACACACCACACCTAGCTGACGGGGTTTTTTTTAATGAGGGCTATCATTCTTCTTCCCCAATCTCCATCCTCCCTAATCTCCATCTCGTGGCTCTCCACCTCCCCTCGCTCCTCCTCTACTCTCTCCACACATACATCCACCCGGACGCCATCCCCTCCACCACCCCCAACTCCGGCTCCGGACCCTCCAGCACGGCGGTGCGCACGCCCGCGCCTCCTCGGCCTAGCTCGGCCTCTCTCCCTCCCCAGGCATCGCCTTCCCCATGGCGTCGTTGCTGCTGCCGGCCTTCGCTCGGCCCCTCTCTCTCTCGCTCCTCCTCTACTCCCTCCACACCTACATCCACCCGGGCACCATCCCCTCCACCACCCCCAACTCCGGCTCTGGACCCTCCAAGCGCGGTGGAGCGCGAGGCCTACAGCGACGAGCACCAAGCCACCGAGCTCGGCTGCTAGGTCGGCGAGGGCCGCCCGCTCGGCCTCACTAGCAGACGAGGGTTCTGTTTGCAGGCGGTGCACGAGTGCATATGCGTCGATCTCGGCGAAGGAGACGAGCTCCAGTAGGCAGACAGTGACCATGGTGCGAACGACGTCAAGGCCACCAGGAGCAGCGCTGCCTGCGACGGCGGTCGAGGAGGTCTTGTGGCGGGTGGAGTGGGCCGGATCGGGGAGGGCACGGCGGTGGTGGGGCTTGAGATTGGGGTGGTTCTGGGCATGGCCGGCGTTGGCGATCAAGGTGGAGATAAAGGGGCAGCCGTTGAAGGTGGCAATGAGGCGGAGCGAGCGGTCAAAGGAGGGGACCAGGTCTTGGACGAGGCGCTAGAGGGAGGCGACAAGGCCGAGTTGCGCCTCGTGGCGGAAGGAGATGGACTCCTCCAGGTTCTGGCATTGCTCGCGCATGGTTGCCCGCTAAAGATGGGGGTAGAAGGCGGCGTTAAGGAGAGAGACTGAGGAAGAAAAAGGGATAGAAACTGGCATGTGGGCCTCGTAATATTATAAATTTGATTTGTTGAGTCATCGCCACGTCGTAGCCGAGTCAGCGGCCGACCTAGCGAAACTGGCCCGAACGGACGCCACGTGCGCAAAACCACCGCACGAAACAGCCTCAGGGGGTGAGTTGTCCGATTTTACAACTTTGGGGTGGCAAAGGTCTAATTTTTTAGTTCAGGGGTTAGGTATCCGCATGTCGATACTTAAGGGGTGGAATGGACTTCTTCCCATTATTTATGGCCTAAAGAGTTTGTTATACACTCAGATCATGAATCTTTAAAGTACATTCGTAGTCAAAGTAAACTGGACCGTAGACATGCTAAATGGGTAGAGTTCATTGAATCGTTTCCATATGTTATCAAATACAAGAAAGAGAAAGAGAATATTATTGATGATGCTTTGTCTAGGCGTTATACCATGTTATCTCAACTTGATTATAGACTTTTTGGTTTGGAAACAATTAAAGAACTTTATACTCAGGATGATTCTTTTACAGATGCCATGATGAATTGTACAGAGGGAAAGAGTTGGAATAATTTTGTGTTAAGTAATGGATTCTTGTTTAGTGCTAACAAGCTATGCATTCCAGCTAACTCTGTTCATCTTTTGTTATTACAGGAGGCGCATGGCGGAGGACTGATGGGACACTTTGGTGTCAAGAAGATAGAGGATATTTTGGCCAAGCACTTCTATTGGCCCCTGCATGAGGTGCGACGTTGTGCTACGTGTCTCGCTGCACTACATGCAATAAAGCTAAGTTCTAACCGAATCCACATAGTTTATATATGTCTCTTCATGTGCCTAGTGTTCCTTAGGAGGATATTTCAATGGGTTTTGTTTTAGGACTACCTAGAACAAAGAATGGGAGCGATAGCGTTTCTGTTGTTGTGGATATATTTTATAAAATGACACATTTTATACCTTGTCATAAGAGCGATGATGCTACAAATGTTGTTGATTTGTTTTTTAGAGAGATCGTTCGACTACATGGAGTGCCCAATACCATTATTTTTTGATCGGGAGGTGAAGTTTTTGAGTCACTTTTGGCGCACCCTTTGGGCGAAATTGGGGACCAAGCTGTTGTTTTCTACTACTTGTCACCCCCAAACGGATAGACAAACTGAAGTTGTCAACCACACATTATCAACTATGTTGAGGGCTATTTTGAAGAAAAACTTGAAGCTGTGGGAAGAATGTCTACCTTATATAGAGTTTGCTTACAACAGATCGCTGCATTCTACCACAAAGATGAGCCCTTTTCAGGTAGTATATGGCTTTAATCCTCACGCTTCTTTTGATTTATTGCATATTCCTACTTCTAAAAAGGTAAATTTAGCTGCTAAGAAGCGTATTGGATTTGTCCTTAAACTACATAAAATTACTAAAGAAAACATAGAGCGCATGAATGCTAGGTATAAGGTTGCTGGTAGTCAGAGTAGAAAGAGTTTAACTTTTGCGCTTGGTGATCTCGTGTGGTTACATTTGCGCAAAAATAGATTTTCTGAATTGAGAAAGTCTAAGTTGATACCTAGAGCTGATGGTCCATTCAAGGTGTTAGCTAAAATTAATGATAATGCATATAAGCTTGATCTGCTTGCAGATTTGAAACCATATTTGGGAGAAGATGAGCTTGAGTCGACGACGACTCAAATGCAAGAAGGAAAGGATGATGAGGACACCACTTCCATGCATACAACTAACACTCCTCACAATAGCTCTGAACCTATGCACTTGCCAGGTCTAGTCACAAGAGCCCGTGCACGTCAATTGAACTATTAGGTAACTTCGTTTCTAAGAGTGTATTTTGTTTCTAATAAGAATATACTGCTACCTAATGCATGTGATATTCTTTTAATCAGTAACTTAGGAGTTGATCATGAAAGGAAGCATGTGCAATTCAATTCGGCATCTGGAGACAGCACCGACTTCAAACATACATAGAATTCGCATACGTACTCTGTTTGAGGTGCACGAGTATTTGATGAAAAGCTTATATCATCCTCTTCCCAACGGATCTGGCCCCACCACCAAAATCGTTATGTGCGCGCCGTAATCGCCAAAACAATATGATGCTGATTCTCAGCCCGAGTCAAAAGAGTGCTGCGCCACCTCTACTTGGGCCCATAGGCCTTGTAACCCTAGGGGCGTGCGTCCACCCCTGGCCGCCACCCTCATATTCTCATGTGTGCGACACTTTAGGGTCTTGGATTTCGTTTGCTTAGTTTCTCCATTGTGAAAACTCTTGTTCTTCGCTTGTGTCGATTAGACCAACCGTAAAGAAGCTCTGTAGAATCCCACCTTTTGTACTCAATCATATATTTGCAATTCAGATTGCTTGTTATCTCATTCTTGTTTGTTCTTCGATTGCTTGCAGGAATTGATCTTCGTGATCAGGTCAATCGGGTCTTTGGCACAGTTGACAACGACTTGGTGATTAGTTCAACGACTGCTTAGTTCGTGTGTGCCACATTCGTAGCCTAGATCGTGAGAGTTGATCATCATTCAATCAAAATTTATTCTTCTCATCGAAAGATCGGGCCAACAGAGTTCATCAGATTTGGTCAAATGCTTATTATATTTTTACCTAGCCCTCGGTTCATTCATCTCATACATAGTGTTGCGGAGTTGTCTTTGTATGTTAATATTCAGTGCAAATTGAAATGCATGATCCATTTTCTAGTCACTCAATGCTTCCTACATTGTTTTAAACTTTTCATACATTTGTTGCTCTGCGCGCATTCCTATCTAGTTTGAATTATTCTCAAGGAGAAAACTAACTCAGTAGCTCTGTCTCACTCCATGCATATATGATCCCTCCGGGTGTTTGGGGTGATTTTTGACGCCTCAATCCACATTAATTAGAATATCAGTCCATGCATATATATGCTTCATGTCGGATTGGTCATTGGTGTGTGACCATCATGCATCCTCTTTTTATGTGAGTTGTTAGCCGCGAGGGATTTGCCGTGCACTGCCAACCAAGCAAAAACCTGCATCTCGTATGAGGCGTCGTCGGCTCCGTATATACGCATAGCTAGACCGGTAGCAGATGACTTTTGTACTGGCGATAAAATTCAGATTGGAGGCTGATCCGGTGTAACGTGCCACAGTAGTACAAATTTGGTCACTTGTAGTTGTGGCATTCCAGAGTCTCGTGTTCTCCAAAAGCAAGTCCAAGAATTACACTGTTAAAGATACTTGTCAAGAGCCCCCAAAAAAAAGTAAGGAAAAAGTCAGCAAAATGTATGTCAAATTCGGATTCTTCACACAACTACAACGAGGATAGAACAAAATCCGGACCCGTTAAGGAGAATTAGGGCCTGTTTGAAACAAGGTGAGATGTTCTTAGCCGTGGTGAGACACCGACCAGACAGTTATTGGGGGGCAGATACAGCAGATAATGAACCAGCACTGTGACGAGATGGCCCGCGGGCAGTCCGGCTCCTGATCCAACCTTGTCCAGCCCGAGCGCGCGATGCCTTCGCTGCTGCCGCGCCAAGCGCCGGCCCAGGCCCAAGTTGCCGTCACGTGATCGGGGACGCGGCCGAGAGCTTGGAGATATTAGCACTGCACGACTCCGACAAGCGAAATAACAAACGAAAAAATTGCTGGCATGGAGCCGCGAAAAGAAAGAACTTTTTTTTTATTTAAACTTTTTTTAGTTTTTATTTTTAATTTAACCCTCAGCGCATTTTATTTCTAAATCTGACCTATTTGATCACGCCACCACCCGCGTGGCGTGATTAAAATAACGTCACACGCCACGATAAATCCCTCAATAAGACTTTTGGTCACGCCACTGGTCTTGGCGTGACCAAACAATACTATCATGCTATGAGTGGTGGCGTGACAAGAGATTGCCCCAGATACGGGCTGGCGTGACAGCGTTGTTTTGTCACATCACCACCCGTGGCGTGACCAAAAGGGTCAGAATTGGAAATAAAGTGCGTCGGAGATTAACTTTAGAATAAAATTAAAAAAAGATTAATTAATTAAAAAAATTCGAAAAGAAACTGACTCAGCGGGGGAGAAATACAGCGAGGATCACCAACCGGCATGCATGCCCCGCATGGAGTCCGGTTCCACGGCATGTTGATCCGTCCAGCCTGCGACCGACGCACCGTCCTAATGCCGTTCAATCAGTAGCACCTCTCCGATCAACGCCGACTCGTGAGCAGGGGCGGATCCAGTGGGTTGCGGTATGCACCCAAGACCCCAAAAATCAAAATCGCAGAGATGAGTTCCTCGGTGCTCACCACCAAAAAAAAGTGCACCCAAGCCCAAGATATCGACCAATCGCCCAACACTCCAACCCTAATCACTAATCTCACCTCCCGAGTCCCTCGCCCCAGCTCTGCACCGCCCTCAGCGAGGCGCGACGCGGCGACGGCCGACGCGACGCAGAGGTCGGAGTAGGCACACGCGGAGAGGCCGGAGGCGGCGGCCACGCGGAGAGGCCGAGAGGTTGGCGCGCCACGAGAGGAGGCGCGGCCGGCCATGAGGTGGGAGGATGGCCACCCATGACCCTCTGTGTGTGTGTGTGAGCAGAGGACAGGGGGGGGCATGCACCGGCCACGTGGAGACGGGACGGACAGGCCGCATGAGTACGGACGGCAGGAGGAGGCAGCACCGTGGCACAGGCCATGCGAGGCGGCGGTGATGTGAAGCAAAGCCAACCAACACCGTGGCGGAAGGACCGAAGAGTTGGACTGGAGTGGAGGGTGAGTCTGGGTGACCGATTGGCGATTGGATTTACATTTACATTTATTGATTTATAAGGTATTAACTGGTTGGTAGCTTCTCAGCTTCTGGCTTGGATTTGGAGGCTTGGAGGCAGCCTGTGAGCATGGAGCAGTAGAAGTAGTGAATCACTGAAATTGATTGTTACTTTATTGGTATGCCGTAGCCCTAATGCTGTATATATTGATAATTTGTTATTATGTTCATCAGTTCATGTTATATTGTTATGTTAATCTGTGAATGTGAGCTTAATTATTACGATATGTCAATGTAGATAATTTGTTATAATGTTATAGAATTATTGTATAAACTATAGAATTGTGAGTGTGAAGTGTGCACCTCCATCATTTAATTTCTAGATCCGCCACTGCTCGTGAGCGCTTGCTGTCGAGGGCTCAGAATTCGGAGGCCCCGAGGGAGGCGCTAGCGACGAGGAGACAGCGCGCGCAGGGCGCTGCGCGCCATGGTACAGACAGGCCACGGTCCCGATCGGTGCTTGCTCGCGTCGGTATCATGCCGCTGCTTCGTGCCGGCCCACGCGGTTTATTTCGCAACGCAACGCCATGAAGCGAGTCGAGGTGAAAGAGATCTGCGTTTTCCTATTATTTCCTTGGTGGTTTTAGACTTCGCTTAGATTTTTAGCAAAAAGCTCGAATTTGACGCGACCAGATCGATGGGCTCCAGCCAAGCAAATGGCTAGCTAGGGTGGTCCGGAGTCGCAACCCGCCACGTTACCCATTATCATTGGATTGAGGTGCACGTCCACGGTATAATGCTTTACTACGACCATGTGTCTATCGCAGATCCAGTTACACAGGGATAAGTCGCATGAAACAGTTCAATTTTCTTCAGAAATATGAGAAAATCTGCGGGTCTAAACGTGCCGACTGCCGACGATAAAGGTACACCAATGCATGTTGAACAACGGTTGGGGGCCATGAGAGCATATCTAGTGCATTTTAAGTTTTGGCGCATCTCGGCGGTGCGTTCTTTTCAAAACACAAAACAAATTGTTATAAAAAAATTCTGCAAATTTTGACAACATTGACACGGAATCAATCTTCCATGCCTCAAAAGCTCAAATCTAAATTCAATCTACACATGGAGAAACAAAAAAAGGCAAATCATCCTGAAAATGATAGCTGGAAATAAAAGAAAAGGAAAAGTCTACTATTTACTGAAATTTGTCTTTTTTTCTCCTAATATACATCGCGTTTTTGGTTGATTTTTTGCATGATGCTTGATTGCATCATGACTTATCTAACCTTTTTTTTCCGAAATTTTTCATGACCATTTGTTTCATGTTTTGAAGATGATGCACCGGAATGCACAAAAACCTAGGATGCACTAGATACGTTTTCTGGTACCCATTATCATCACTATCCGTTCATATTGCCATAGGTTGAGATGAGAACATATCCTATACCTCCCACACTTCAGATACTCCCATACTTCCCCTCTTCAAAACATGATGCAAATAGTTATGAAGTATTACGAAAAAAAATCGATAGTATTGACACAAAATCAGTCAATCATGCCAAAGAAATTCAAATGTAAATTCGACCTAGACATTGAGAAACAAAAAGAACAAATTGTGCTAAATAGGAAGTCATAAAATCTTTACTACTTAAAAAGACTCTACTGGTGGTGAATGACGCGTTCTTGTTCCCCTTTCTATCCCAAAAAGTGTCGACTGGTGGGCCCACGACTCATTCCCTTCCTCAGCACCCTCCTCTCCATCACCGTCCCCGGCTCAATCTGCTCCCGCCGCTCCCCCTGGGGTTCTCTCCTCCTCCCCCACTCCTCCTACCATGGTCGCCCCCGTTTTCCTTGGCTTTGGCCGGCGGGAACCTCCCATCCCCTCCATGGCCCGATCTCCTCCCGCCGCTCCCTCTCATTCAGTGGCGAATCCAGGATGAAAAACGAGGGTGAGCTCAACCGCTCAAAGTCTCGAATAACTAAACTAATTTGTAACAAACATAGTCTTGTATTCTTGTGCAATCAAATTCATAGTTTCATACATGAATAAAAGCAAAACAAAAAGAGAGAGAAATACAGTGAAAGTACATCGCTAATGGAAAGTGCATCCCCAAAACATGTAAATATGGTTCCAGTAGGTAACAACATGTACATCAAAATTAGAAAAATTAGTGATACAATAGCAAATTATACTTAAATGATCATGAACATTCAAAATAAAAGAACCATACCACTAAGACGCTAGCTTGAATCACAACTTTCACGAGGCAAATTTATTCTGCGATTTTTCATGCTTGTTTCCACACTATAGAAACAATAGAAACAAAAGGCGGCATCTTTTTCCGCACTATATTCCAACCAATCAAACTTATTAAACCATGATTCTTGAAAGGATCTCCACACTTTGCCATCCAATGTCTTTGGAAAAGCATGTCCGATTGCTCAAGTTGGACCATTCAACAAATATGTCCTCCTCACTTCATCTCTAATTTCATTGGCAAAATCTTCTATTGGTGTGCGATGCGTCGGATCGGCAATAATTTAATCCGGATTAAATTCTAGTCGAGGCTTCTTTGGTTGAGTTGCGCTCTCATTGGTTGGGGGAGTACTACTTAAATTGCTTGTGAAATAACTACGCAAAGTTAGTTTCTCTGTTATTGCAAACCTACGAATTAATTACTAATTGAGTATATAACACACTATATCAAACTTACTAACAAATTGATAATTAAGCAACAAGAATATATCAGCACAAGCATTGAGGTATTAAGCAACAAGAATATACCTCACGCCTCCGGCCTCCCCCCCCCATACGCCAAACTACCCATGCCCAAATCGACGAGACCCCCGTCCTGCTTGGCCAGGCGCCTCTGGCCTCCCCACTCGAATCGCCTCCTCCACGTGGCCAGCCTCTGGGCTCTGCTCGGCCGCTCCCCCACCAAGCAGCCCTCCTCCTTCTCCAGCCTCAGACTCCGCCCCACGCCAGATCGGCCGCCTAGATTTGAGATCTCCTCCCGGTCCCAGGGCGCCGCCCCGGCTCCTCCCCCCACCATTGCAGTGCCGGCCTCGCTCGACCCGACGGCCTCCTCCGGTCCCACTCTGGCGACGAGGTGTCGAGGACCATGGTGGCGGTGGCTCCCACCCTCTAGGCTCTGGCCGCCTCAGTCAGTGTCCAGTAGCCCAGTGCGCCTCTCCTTGCTCGATTGAATGAATGGGGAATTGCTTGATTGAATCAATGGGGAATTTGGAGAATTTTGGAACGGAACAACAGGGAGACGTGGGTGGACCGTGGATGTGAGTTGGGCCTGGGCTTCGGTAAGGGCAAGGCCCACACACTTTTGTTCTCACATCCGTTCCCTCTCGCTTTTGTTTGGGCTTCTTCTTGTTTATGCCGCTATTTTTATTTGCTAACCAGTAGGTTTCGAATTTATGTACAAAGTTGCAAGAGTATTTACCTGCAAATGGGCGACCAAATATGCTTCTCTCTCTCTATCCTTCTCTACGAACTGACAGAGCTTCGCTACAAAACTTCTCCCCTCTCCTCCTCTCTCTGCTCTCTCTTCTCTTTTTTTCGGAATTAAAATGAGTTTTCATCCGATTTTTTGGGTTTATATAATAGCCATTTGAACTGACGATTTGCACACTCTTCGAAGCAAATCGCCAGTCCAAATGATAATAGGCAGCTGGAACGGCGACCGACAGTAAATGACATCCTGTCGCCATTTCAAATGGCGACAGTGACTTGTTTTTGAAATAAAAAAATATATTTTTAATTATTTTTTAAATTAATATTATTTTTAAAAATCGGAGTTTGGACCCCTCAAAAATTACGGCGTTGAATTTCTGGAGCCCCATCTCGCCGCGCGCGCACGGCCTGAAAACCAACTGCAATGCAACCGTAGCAGTAGCACTCAGTCGCGACGATTCCCTCGCATTGACGTGTCTAACTACCCTATAGATCTAGACCCTCTCTTCTACTGCTACTAATAGCGAAAATGCCGGGATTCTTCACGTGTTACATCAGAAGTGTGTCATATATGCACGGTCGCCTTAGATCGGGTATCAATAGATGCTGCACTAGCTCACCAACCCACCCGTATATTCGGTCATCGTATCAATGTAGCGTAGCATTATGCACAATATTTACTCACTGGACTATGCATACGTCCCTGCGTGCTTGTCCTTGTGCAACTTACGCTAAGGCAGCAGCTGATCAGAGAGCTTGTTGCACGCGTCTCGAGCTGTTTAGGGCTTGTTTGGATTGAGACCAAGGCTTCATGTCTGGAAAAATTTGGTGCCTGAAGGTAGCTTAGAAAGTAGATAATTTTTACCTGACCAAACAAGTCTGGAGATATGGTGTTTGATTGAAGATCTGGGTCTGGAGAAAATATAAAGTTAGAAAATGTAGTCTTGAGATAGTTTAGAAATAAAATATCACGTATCAATCAAGACAAAACAATGACTGATGCATCAGGCATGGCGCTTATTTTCTTAGCCTGGATGAGGAACCCATGCCTGGATCTTCAGGCCTCTAACCAAGCACGCTTCTGACAGCTGTCAGGGAAGGGTCCTATCCAAGCCACGTTGCTCCAGGCCTTGAAGCAAACAGGCCCTTACTGTGTGTCATGTGTGCCCTTGCTTTCTTGGTGCTAATGTATGTATAACACTATGGCTACTTCATCAGTGGTCTCAACCAACATGTACATGTCGTTAGCAAAAAGGCAGGCATTATATTTGATACTGCTTGCTTTTATCTCGTGATTGGTATGGTTGCATTGCTTTAGGATCCTTTCACGACCCCATTTAACAGACATGTAAGGCATAATAAATGGGAAAGAAAGGCTAAGAATATGCACAATGGTATAGACAGCTGCTGTTTATATCATTTTTTTATGTCATCTATAGACAACGCTAAAGACAGCTCATACAATATGTAGTCTTTTTATATATCTTTATAGACAACTCTTCCATGTACATTGTATCTTGTTTCTCATGTTACAGTCGACTACTGTATGAGAGACGATCCAATTCTCTATTCTCTCTCTCGTTTACATTATCTTGTGTCCTACATAGCAATACTTACATATAGTTGACGTCACAATATTCTACATCTCTAAAGACAGATAAAGAATAGACGCGGGAACCTAGGGATGGGAAGGGGGAAGAAGTAAAGACAGGGCATTCAGCCATTTGCCTGAAACTGTATTTCCACCACCGGCTCTGGTCGGCTGGTCCAATGGCAATGGGGTATGTATGCTGTGCCGCAGCATGATTGCCCTGCCGACACTCTACTCATCTAACCTGCAGAGTAAGTGTAATCCATTACCGGGTGATCATGAGAAAGAGACATTGGAAATTAAGATCCAAATAATTTTACAGATTAATATACGCTGCAATGGTTACTTGACATAAGAAATGTATTTAGGACACGTTTTTTAGAACCCCTCCAAGATTCCTACGAACTAGACAAGTTCTTACATGTTTCTTTACACGAAGATAGTACATATATTTTCTAGGATGCCTCCTGAGCCCAACTAATAAAAGTTGGCGAATGACGACACAGGACTCGAATACTCGATCAGAGATTATCGAGACGACACATTCCAAGGTGTCGTCTCCTCCGAAGCGTGGCCCCATGATCAGACGAGCTTCAATTCGGTACTCGAAACCCCAAGCCAGGAACGCGTGATACGTACTCGATCGAATCCAGGGAAGCACCGGATGCTCCTTCTCTTGCAGGACAAGAATGTATCGAGCGGTGCATGCTCATGATTTAGGCGAGGACAATCTGTTAGGTTGATCTCTAACCTAACTGGACCCAACGGCCCAGTTGGGCCTTTGATTCGCGCCCTGATCGGGGGCGCTTAGCCCACCATGGCTGGAGGGCCCCTGTCACCCTGCGCTATAAAAAGAGGTGGGGGCCAGCGGCTCTTATCACGAGGTTGGCCTGAGCCGCAACTCCCCACCGACAAACCCTAAATCCGATCTAAGTGAGGGCGCGACCAAGGATGGGAAGCCACCACCGTGCCGCTTTCTTTGATCGACGCCGACGTCTTTCATCGCCTCTTCACCGACTGCCGCCTGCGGCGCAGACTTCACCAACGAACCCGATGGCGGCCTCTGAACCCTTCCTCCGCGGTGTCGTTCGCTGACCTCAACCACCCTCTCTGTCTCTCTATTGTCGCACTAGAACGTATCCTAGGTCTTTGATTCATCAAGCACCCTGCCAGATCTACCCTAGACGATCCGAATAGTTTAACAATGGTATCGAGCCATCGGTTTCTAGGGTTTTAGATCTAGAACGGGTAAACCGATTAGAAAAGGAAAAGAAGATTAGATCCGGTCTTGGTCTAAGAAGAAGAAGAGGGTTTTCGCCTTAAGAATGGAAGATGCCAACCCTAAAACCGTAGAGTCCTCTCGGGGAAAACTCTAACCCTAACATAGTTAACCCTACATCCCATCCCAATCGGTCAAAACCGAGAAGAGCAAACAAGAACCAAAGAAATGAAAAGGGAAAAGGGAAGAAGGAAACCCAGAGGGATTACCTCGTCGTCATGCGTAAGCTGCCATGGAAAAGAAGGCCGAACCCCGGGTCTTGCCACGGACTAAAGTTACGGGGCGCCATGGCAAAAGCTGCTGACGGCGGCGCCACCTGCTTGGGAGCGCAAGACGCCGGCGAGGGGCCGGCGACGCCGCCGGTTCTCGCTCGCTTCTCGCGTCGTTGCTTTCGTCGCTTAGTCCGCAGATCGAGGAGAGAAGAGAGAGCGGAGTGAGGCGAAGAGAGAGAGGGCCGGAAAGAATGAGGTTAGGGTTTCCTCGGTATGCAAGGTCGGTTTTATTCCGAGCGAACGCAGCGTAATATCGGATCCGCCATGGACGGCTCAGATCGAAGAAGCCAACGGCAATGCCCAAAGTGAGTATGCGGCCGAAGTCGTTCTTGACCAGAGCCAGTTCGGCTTTGGAGTCGGGCGAAGGCCAAGCAGAGCCGTGGGCCGAGTCGATTTTGGCCGTTTTGGGCCGAGACAGAAAGAGTAAGAGCCCGTTTTCATATTTTTCTTTTTCCAGGAAAATTGAAAAATGGAAATTGGCTCAAAAGAAAATAGAAAAAGTATTTTTCCCTGTGGGTAAAATTCAAGAAAATGAGTTCATTTATTCCGCTGCGTATTTAAAGATGTTATTTTCATTATTAAATTTGAACCAACGGGAGAATTTAATTTTGAAAATGGTATGTTTTAATTGATCATAATATTGTCATTATTCTGACCAACGTTGATTAATGGCAATATTATGATGTTTTGTCATGCATTAATTCTATTTCTGCCCAACGGTGATGTAGAATTAGTGTAGAGAACAATTGTATGTTTTAATTTTGACCAACGTTGGAAATAAGGCATGCAATTGTTATTGTTATAATTTATGTTCTCACTCTATTTGGATTGTAGCAAAGTGGATACAACTTGATGAGTTGTATCAAAGAGATCTCCACTCTCAAAGGAGATAACTATGGGGAGTGGAAGAAAAGATAGACTTAGCGTTTATCTTGGCTGAGGTGGACTGGGTCCTCACCACAGCACGTCCCACTGAGCCTGAGGCGCCAGTGAGAAAAGAAAATAACAATTGCCGGAAAAGTTTGACACCTTTGTTGTCAACTACAACATGCACCCAAAAATGGGACTTAGAAAAATGCATAGCTATGTGTGTGCAAGAGGAGGAAAGAATTAAATCCTCACATGGTGGTTCCATTAACTATGTGAAGGACAACAAGAAAAAGAACTTCAACAAGAACTCCTTCTCAAAGAACAAGGAAAAGTCACCGCCCATCACCTCAACAGAATAAGTTTGCGATGAGACAAAGATCGGTGTCTTCATCAGAAGAAGACGGACACTACAAGAAGAACTGTCCGATTACTTAAAGATGATAATGGCAAAGAAAGGTGAGAACATTATTACCTTTATAAATGAATCCTCAGATGTACAATATTCAAATCTACTTGGTGGATTGACTCAGAGCAACTGCTCATGTTGCTAATTCTTTTCTGAGGATTCCGCTCGACGAGGACTACGCAAAGAAAAGAAAGATGCGTTAAAGTCGCAAATGGAGTCCAAGCTGAAGTTGAAGCCGTTGGCAATCTTTCATTAGAGCTAGCTGATGGCTTCACTCTTTTACTTAGAGAAGTTCTTTATGTTCCCTCTTTACAGAGGAATTTGATTAGTGTTTCATGTTTGGACCATGATGGTTATGATTGTCATTTTGGAAATGGAAAGTGTGAAATAATGTTTAGTAAAGCATGTGTTGGTCTTGCCATCTTACAAAATGAGCTTTATTTGTTATCATTACGTGATGATGTGAATGTCGTGTGCGATAATGGGAACGTCGCGTGCGAGAAAGTGAATGAATCCTCGTCTACAAATGTAAACAGAAAACGAAAGAGAACTCTAGATGCGTCGTCAAAATTATGGCACTGTCGTTTAGGCCATATTTCGAGGGGGAGAATAGAAAGACTAGTTAAGAATGACATTCTTCCTCCATTAGAGTTCTCAGACTTAAAACAATGCAGAGAATGCATTAAAGGAAAATATGTAAAGAAAATTAAGAAAGACGCTAAAAGAAGCATGTGAGTTCTACAAATTATTCACACGAGACATTTGTGGTCCTTTTCCGTGAAAAATGTGGATGGTTATGACTCGCTCATAACATTCACGATGATTACTCCGTTATGGATATATTTATCCAATCAAAGAAAGAAATGAAGCCTTGGATAAATTCAAGATATTTAAGGTCAAGTTGAAAACCAACACGATTTAAAGATTAAGATAGTCCGATCCGACCGTGGGGGAGTACTACTACGACATACCCCATATGGACAAGTTCTGGACCTTTTGCAAGGTTTTTACAGAAAATGGCATAGTGGCCCAAAGATTCCACACCGGCGTAACCTCAAAGCAAAATGGAGTAGGCTGAAAGACGCAACTGCACTCGATGGATATGGTGCGAAGCATGATGAGCTATTCCACACCGCCATCGAAGTTTATGGATGGAGGCGTTGAAAACCGCCATTCATATTCTCAACAGAGTGCCTAGTAAGTCGGTGCCCAAAACACCGCACGAGTTGTGGATGTGAAGAGTTCCTCACTAAACCACTTACGTGTGTGGGGGAGTCTCGCCGAGGCTAAAGTATTTAACCCAAACCTTGGGAAGCTTGATCCCAAAAGCGAAAGAAGTTGCCATTTCATTGGCTACCCTGAAAAGTCAAAAGGTTTTCGCTTTCTCTTGTCGACGGATATACAAAGTTTGTAGAAACGAGACACGCTGTCTTCTTAGAGGATGAAATAATGAGGGAAGCATGGTAGCTCGAGAGATTGACCTTGAAGAGAAGCGGACGATGCGCCCGCTTCGATGATTCAAGAGCCATTCTTCACACTACTGCTTGTTGCTGCACCGACGGTGCAAGACATCGTGGTGCCAAAGACTGTTATTGTTCCTCCTGTGGCAACAATGAATGAAAATGAGGAACCCGTTCTTCAGATCCTATAGAACCCATAAATCACAGATGAGGGAGCAACAATGACCTCAAACAGAAGACGTACCAAGTGAGGAGGCCCCAGGAGGTCTCAAAGAGTAAGAAGATCACTATTTCGATGATTATCGATTTATCATCAGAGGAATTTCAAATGGAGGATGATCCCACCTCATTTGAAGAAGCCATGAGAAGCTTAAAATTCTTCAAAATGGCTTGAGGCCATGGAAGAGGAAATGAGGTCCATGAAGGCTAATAAAGTCTGGGACTTGGAAATTATTCCTAAAGGAGCCAAAACAAGAGGGTCAAATGGGTCTACAAGACAAAGCTTGACTCCCAAGGAATGTAGAAAGATACAAAGCGCGACTTGTGGCAAAAGGTTTTACGCAAAGAGAAGGGATTGATTACAATGAGACCTTTTCTCCGGCCTCATGTAAAGATTCTTCGTAATCATAATGGCATTAGTAGCACATTATGATTTAAAGTTACATCAGATGGATGTAAAGACGGCATTTCTTAATGGGGATTTGGAGGAAAATGTTTACATGGCACAACCGAAAGGTTTTGTCATGGAAGGAAATGAAGGAATGGGATGCCGCCTAAAGAAATCGATTTATGGGTTAAAGCAAGCTTCAAGACAGCGGTATTTGAAGTTTGATAGTACAATAAGAAAATTTGGGTTTAAAGAGAATGTAGAGGACAACTGTGTTTATGCAAAGTTTAAAGATGGGAAGTTTATCTTCCTAATTTCAGATGTGGATGATATCCTCTTGGCTAGTAGTGATGTCATCACATCGAGACAAAGAAGTTTTTGTCCTCAAACTTTGATATGAAAGATCTTGGTGAAGCTTCGTTCGTTCTAGGGATCGAAATTCACCGGGATAGAAACAAAGGGATATTAGGACTGTCACAAAAGGCATACATAGAGAAAGTCTTAAAGAAATTTGGTATGCATAAATGTAGTCCTTCACCTGCACCTATAGTCAAGGGCGACAGATATGGGGATTTTCAATGCCCCAGAACCAAAGACGAGCTCGATCAAATGAAATCGGTTCCATATGCTTCAAATTGTCGGAAGCTTGCAAGATGCTCAAGTGTGTACATACGACTTAGCGTTTGTTCTGGGTTACTTGGCGATTCCGAGCAATCTCGAATAGAACATTGAAATTGATAAAGAAAGTCTTGCGTTATTTGCAAGGAACAAAAGGCCTCATGATGACATACTGAAGATCGATTCACTCCATATGGTGGGGTATCTGATTCGATTATGCGGAGATGATAGAAAGTCGACATCCGGATATGTGTTCACTCATTTGGAGGAACTCAGATCGTGGAAAAGCTCAAAGCAAACCGTCACTACATCGCCCACAATGTATGCCGAGTTTGTAGCATGTTATGAGGCTACGGGCAAAGTGAACGGCTAAAGAAGTTCATACCCGGTTAAAAAGTGGTTGACGACATCAATAGACCACTTAAGTTGTATCGCGATAATGAACCCGAAGAATGTATGCCCACAACAATAAGTCAAGTGGTCTTGCCAAACACATTGACATAAAGTACTATGTTGTGAAAGATAAAGTTCGGGATCAAATTATAAGTCTTGAGCATATAAGTACCGCAAAGATGTTAGCGGATCCACTTACAAAAGGCTTACCACCCAACGTGTTCAGAGAACATGTAGCCAAGCATGGGTTTAAGGAAAGCCTATAACTCCCGGACAAAAGAAGGCCCAAAGATAAGTATCTATTTGTAAGCAGTAGTGTGTTGTAGTCTGTTAAATCTATCGGCAATGGACCGTGACGACGAGACATGCTTTATGCGCTAATCAGAATGGAATGAACAAAAGTAAATGATATGAAAGTGAAAGATGGAAAGAGATCAAGGGGAGATTGTTAGGTTGATCTCTAACCTAATCGACCCAACGGCCCATTGGGCCTTTGATTCAGCCGATCGGGCGCTTAGCCCACCATGGTGGAGGGCCCCTGTCACCTGCGCTATAAAAAGAGGTGGGGGCAGCGGCTCTTATCACGAGGTTGGCTCGAGCCGCAACTCCCTGAGACAAACCCTAAACCCGATCTAAGTGAGGCGCGACCAATGACGGAAGCCACCCGGTAGTGCCGCCTTCTTCGACGCCGACGTCTTCATCGCCTCTTCACCGACCGTCGCCGCCGTCAGGCGCAGACTTCACCAACGAACCCGATGGCGGCCTCTCAACCCTTCCTCCGCGGTGTCGTTCGCTGACCTCAACCACCCTCTCTGTCTCTATTGTCGCACTAGAACGTATCCTAGGTCTTTGATTCATCAAGCACCCCGGCTAGATCTACTCCTAGACGATCCGAATAGTTTAACACAATCAAGATGGTGTCCGTCTCCAGAACGCTCACAAATATGTCCGGTCTCAGGGTTTGTTTGGTTGGTGTCCTGAGCTCATATCTCAGAAAAAGTGATGTTTGAAGATAAATTGAAAATTAGATAATTTTTATCTGTCCAAACAAGCTTGAGGATGCGACGGCGGGAGGCATGCATGGTGAGTGACGGTGGTGATTTCGCGATTAGCAGAGGAGGGCGGTGGAATCCGGGCGACGTCGGCGTCGGGATGCGGGCAGCGTCGGTGAACGCGAGGAGAAAGATGATTAGGGGAGGAGCTCGGCAATTAGGGAAGGAAATCGATTAGCCGGCGTCAATTTCTGTACCTTGTTAGCGGTGACACTCAGCAAATTTTCTACCACTAAGCTACACGGGTGGCCCTATTACTCGCAGGTTTTCGGAATTTCTGAAACGGAAATCCCTTCCTGAGGACCACAAGGATTAAAGAACGGCCCTTCTTTTGATACTACTAGTTGTCCTGAAGAGGGTAGCTATAGACGGAGAATATCTCAAGCAGCTGTACGCCTGTACCTGTAGCCTGTAGGTACAGTACAGTGCCACCCAACCCAGTATCTAATCGACCACCAGAGTCGAATTAAATACGGCATCACATTAAGTAAGCAACTTATGATTCCATAGGAGAATTCTGATGGCCGATTTGGTCCCAAAAGGTGCGACTAAATGACAGCCATGATTTGGGATGGTTTGGTAGAGTAAGGCCAACCAAACCGAGGAAGATGAGGCCAAAAAGTTTCCTACGATCGTCCGTCAGGGCACTCGCTGTCTCCGAGCTCCGCATCACGATGCACGTCGCAACAGCCTTCCGTGGAACACAAGGGAGGCATTGATAGTACCAGGATGAACTAATCAAGTCCCTAGCCTAGCCTGACACCCCCTTCTGTAACAGTGTGTGCGAGACCCTGACAGGTGGGCCCGGCACCTTTTGAATCAGATTCGAGTTGTAAAGTTAGAAGTAGGAGATTGCTAGGCTCGCTCAATAGATCCCATCTAAACCACTGACTCTTGTCTGAAGTTGAATAACACAACACATCTTGCAAAATGAGCTGTGTACTGAACTAACTGGTCTTAGGAAAGCATCTCTGCTTGACGCCTTGAAATGTATCAAGCAATTTTGTTTTTTGATCCAAATGTTTATCTTATGTTCCTAAAGAAAGATGAAGTATTATTGGCCGCACGGTAAATTACACAACAAAATGAGATTTTTTTGTGTGTGGATATTTGAAGTTTTAAACTGCCCAAATAGAACCAGTATTGGCAGAAACAGATAAATTGAGAATTTTCTGAAAGTGTACTCTTAAAAATGCTGGAGGTGTGGTAGTAGTATCTCTTTCTCGGATGAACAACCAGTGGTTTGTGAAACAAACTATCGATTGCCATGGATAATTGTTGCTAGGCGATTCTAGCCGTCAAATTGAGCATCCTAGAGAAGTTGGGTCCGGTCGCCATCCAAATATTTGACAGGTGACAGGAGAGGCTCCTTTTGGCTTTTCCTAGCACGGCCGTAGAAATCAAAATGCTAAATATTATCCCAAAACCATCTCATTATACCCACTTTTTCACCGGTGTGTCCCGTAGAATTCAATCTACCATACCCGTAAGGCTTAACACACAGCTATCAATCAGAGTTAGGTCCAGCTTTTCTAAGTTGCTTGCAGCCATTGCCTACCACTTTTCTGCAAGTGGAAAAGGCTGGCGCACTTGCCGAAAGTCCATTTTACTTGCGAATGGCATGTGGTGGGTTGCTGTAGTGCCGTAGCCTTGTGCGCTCATTCCACAAAGCAAAGCGAAGAGAGGAGAAGAATAGAAGAAAAGGAAGGGAAAAGCAAAGCTGATCCGGACCAGGACTTGGATTAGGCTAGCTAACAGTACAAGAAAAGCTTCTGATTCCTTTCGTCCTTGCCGAAAGGATGGACAGCTCAGGGTTGCAGGTCCTAACACCTATTCACATGGCCAAGAACATGTGAGGAATTCTGATGGCTGGTCTTGTATGTGACTTGCCGGGCTGGTCTTGTATGTGACTTGCCGCCCGAGGGAGAGAAGAGAAATAGAGAAAGAGCGGCTGTTGAAGGAACTTCTCTCCATGATCTCTGAATTGTCAGGTAGGTTTTGCCTGAATCCTTCGAAGATTTGCTTTTAGCTGATCGTCCAGTATGTTGGTTTTGCACTGTTTTCTGTTAGCTATGGTTTGTTTGAATGTTTGGGTTTTTATTTTAATCCCTTACCAGTTTGACGAGTTCCCATGCTTGAAAAAGCCGGAAGTTTATCAAATATAGCGATTGAGCAGCTGATTAATTGGATTAGTTGGATTGGTTCAACATAAATTTTATCAAAACTATTATGTCAGGCATTCAGAGTTTCTTTTTACCATGGTTTCCTTTTGATTAGTTGGATTGGTTCAACAGAAATTTGCCAAGAGTAGCGAGAATATAACGTTGGTACCTGGCATGGCAGGTTTCTCATGGCCAGCTGTTTTCATCTCCCTTGTTCTGCTTCTGAAAAAGCCCAGTTCTTCTGTTTTGGCTACTTCAGAGAAATATCCGTCCTTTGCCATCGAAATCCGGCTGATCACTAATCTTGATCTACGTGCAGAGTGATCCAACAGGTGGTGAGCTGCCTGGCGAACTGAAAAATCAATAGAAGAAACAAGAAAGGTTATTCCCGCTGCACAAGGAATAAATTATCTGAAATGGGAAAGCGAAGCCACGGACGGTCCACTGGACAAGACGAAAAAAATGTAGGCTGTGTGTGGGGACTCATTCGCATGCTTCATTTCCGCCGTGACCCCAAATACTTGTTGGATACGAAGCAAGTCAGCGGGAGGCATAAATTCCGGGAGATCACAGGTAAATTTTCTTCACTAATAGTTGCTATGAAATTCTGTAGTTATCTTAACATACGGGGGCGAAGCTATGAACTCGGCTTCAAGTTGCGTTGGAACTTCAAATGCTGTCACTTGATCCAATCAACTCACTTCATTTTCTACGAAAACCAAACGAGATGCTAATATTATCAGTTTGTTTGTATTTGCTTGATTAATTTTACCGGGTTATTTCAGGAAATTGTAACCTGCAGCAGAATGAGTTTCTTCATTCTCTGCATTATTTTCTAAAGTAAAATAAGATCAACTGCATATGATGTACAATCTAGAATAAGTAAATGGTAAATGTTACTATTTTCTGTTCAGCAAAACAATATACAGTACAAATTTTCTGTTGACTTGTAATGTTTTTGGAAAATTATTCTGATGATGGACCCTGTATTTTTTCAGACAGAGGGCACTCAACAAAGAAGTCCAGAGATTTTGAAGAAATAGGTGAAGATGATGTAAGTTATATGAACTAAGCAAGTAGTGGTTTGAGGAGCAAATCCGCTAGTCATATTTTATTGACTACCATAGTCTAACTTGTTATGAATATTGTGTGTATATTGAAGAGACTCAATGGACAATATATATAGGGTATAAAGGAACACAAGTCTAAACCTTAGAACAATAGGAAATACCACAAATACCGTTATATCTTTAACACCTCCTCAAATGCAAGGCGTATGCAATAGCATTGTATTTGGAAAGGGTTGACAACTAAAAATAGAGAAAATCCGAAATCCGAGTCTTTGTAATGTCGTCGTAGCATGCAGCTCTTGGGAAATATGTCGACAAAAGATCTCCTCCCATCCGATGTCGTGCGACAGCCCATAAAGCACAAGGTGCGGGAGCAAAGTCGATCGCGACAACATGACGAAGAAGATGATGAAACCGACAAAAATAGATAAAACTGTCAAATCAAGCCGAATAGAAATAGATAGAAGCATGGCGGCGCAGATCGAAGCCCAAGATTTGCATTTGCAAGAAGGCACAAGAAGCATAATAGAGACGAGTGCACAAGAAGCTTAATAGAGACACACAGGTACAAGAAGCGGCAAATTTTAAAAGCTTAGGGTGACGAATCTGCAGCGGCTCGAAGAAAAAAGCAGCGGTTGCTACCATGTAAAGAAATTTATATGCTTCTATGACTGACAATAAATTTATGGACTCGCATGGCTTAGACGAACTCAAAGATAGAGTGATGCAGATTTGGATGGACGCAACGAAAGAAAAGCTACACTAAGGATAGCTAGCAAGATGGCGGTAGCAACAAACAAAGATCTGATCAAGACACACACGCCATCAAGACGCAGAGGCAAAGCACGCGCAACAAGCAAAGCATGAAACAGACACAAGCAAAGCATGCGCACACGCACTGCAGGCGGCTTGTAACAGCTAGAATAGCTAGCAACACAGCACATCACCTTCCCCTTCTCTCCTTCCCAAGCAAAAAGGCAGATAAAGCCTCCTCTCCACCAACAGCAACACAGCTAAAGACGAATCGAGGCAACATTGGAAGTCCAAGACGAGCGGCGTCTCGGATCCGAAGCGAGAGAGCACGACCGAGGGAGTTGGAGCCGATGCCGAGGGAGTTGAAGCCCAAGAAAGGCGGCGTCGGGCACGCAGAGGTGGCAGCGATGAGCCGGCGTCGGGCGCGCAGAGGCACCTCGACCTCGACGGAGCTGCGTCGAGTCAAGCTGAGGCAGAGGCGGCGTGGAGCAGAGGATCCGCTCGGGAGGCGGAACCGGTTCTGGTGTGTGTCGGGGAACGAACTTGGACGTCGAAGAAAGGCGAGCCCAAAGTGGGAGACAAACCCACGGGCAACTGGTGGCAGGAGCTCGGGATAAGCGACGGGTGAAGACGACCCATGGAAGGAGGTCGACGTCCTCGGCGGCGGATCCGGGGCGACGCGGCGTCAAGGATCCAGGATCTAGGACAAGAACAACCTTGGCTCCGGATCTGAAGAGCTCCTCCGCGGGAGAGGATGCACACGGCGCCGGATCCAGGTGGAGCGAAGCCCCCACAAGCAGAGGTCACGGCGAGTGCGGGCGGAGCAGCTAGGCTTCGATGGCGCGAGGAGTAGCTGGGCTCGGGTGCCGAAGAAGACGCCGAAGAACATGCCGCAGCTTGCGATTGGATCGGCAGCGACGAGAGGCCACCCTCGGGAGCAAAGATCGGTCCTCCCGGGGGCAGCGGCAGCGGCAACGGAGAACGACGAGAGCCTAAAGGCGGCGGCGGCCAGAGTAAGCCCTAAACTTAACTCGGCTCTGATACCATGTTATGAATATTGTGTGTATATTGAAGAGGCCCAATGGACAATATATATAGGATACAAAGGGACACAAGTCTAAACCCTAGAATAATAGGAAATACCATAAATACTCTTATATTCTTAACATAACTAACACTGTTCTTTTAACTGCAAAGACTGCACAATATCTGTGTTGTGAACAGTGAGGCAGTGACACACTGACGCTAAATCATGCTTGTTATCTAGGCCAATTTATCCATTAAGTGGTATGCTTGAGGGACTTAATTTTCAGAACTAGCTCGATTTAAAATTTTATCTGACACAAGAACCATGTTTTACTTCTAAAAAAGTGTTATTCCATCAACTTGGCATTTGACCAACAGGCCACCAGTGACTCACGGCCAAATTTCTATTACAATCCAATATATAATTGTCTCCAATATCATGCATGCATTCAAAAGCCTCGATTTTTCCTAAAGCAATACCATTTTACTTTTTCTGTTTTTCAGAACATAGAAGAATGCACTTTGCAGAAACAAACCGTCAAAAAACTTATGGAGGACGAATTGGGAAAAGTAAATCATTTGAAGAAACTTCCAAACGATGAGGTAGCTGACCTGGGATCTGATATCTCTCTTGATGGAAGTTCAAAGCATACAAATCAACCAATGGGAGCCTTAAATCACGACACAGACATCTCCGCATCCTATTTGTCTGGATTATTGGATGCTGAGGGTTCCAAGAGCTTGAACCATGCTGAAGAATATGATCTCGAATCTGCCTTGGCAAATTTCCTAGGTGAGATTTATAGGTGCCACAATGACTGCCCACATGGTGATTGCAAGAATAAGAGTGAATTGTGTCCCTCACTGAAGTCCATAATCCATAAGAAGCTTAATGATTTAAATAATCCTCATTGCAATCTTGATTATGAGCAATCTCAAGAGAGCAAGGGAGAAAAACTACTAGATGAGAATAGTCTTTCTAACAGCAGGGTAGCTCAATCCAAAGAATTTAAGGATGCGTTGGAGATTCTGAGTTCAAACAAGGAACTTTTCCTTAAACTGCTTCAGAAGCCAAATTCACATATATTAGATAATATCCAAAAGCACCAAAACAGTAGGTTGACGACTAAGTTGGAGCCGGATAAAATTCTTGGACGAAGTAATTTTCTTGAAGAAACAAGATCCTCAAATCATCATGAGTTGGCTACAAAAGCACAGGGTAAAGAGAGCAAACATATGTTTTTCTGGAGGAAGGATAAATCAAACAGAAAGCAGATGCCAGAAGGAACCAACAGATCTCAACCTGTTAGCAAAATAGTTATTCTAAAGCCAAATCCAGGAAGGGAGATTGATCATACAGTGACTACCGGTGCAAGACCTTTACATCAGCAACCTTGTACATCGCAAGCTCCAGAATACAGTGGAAGGGAAAGCTCAAAATTTTCAATTAAGGAAGTCAGGAGGAGATTCAGAATTGTGACTGGTGAGAGTAGAAGAGAAAGAAATGCGGTACCTGCAGATGACCTTCAAAGAGATCCACGTAGGCTCAAAGGTTCCGTTATTGCAATTAAGAAGGATTCTAAACATCACACCGAATGGAGCTTGGCAGACAAATCTGCATCACATTTTAAGAATGAAGACAGGCCTTCAACCAGCAGTAAGCAAAAGCAACAAAATATCAGCCAGAGTGAAATCAGCGATCGTATAGTAGCATCAAAAGGTGCATCTATCTTCTACGAGGAAGCCAAGAAGCATTTAACGGATATCCTAAAGGATAATAATCAATCTACCAAGTATAAAACAGTCCGAGTCGCAAAATCCTTGGAAGGAATGCTTTCTCTTCCTCATTGCAATGTGTCATCTCCTAGGAGTAACCCTAAGGAAAAAGGGCGCCTTGACCTCTCACCTGAAGAGACAGATGCTTGCTTTGTATCCATGGTTGATAGAGAAGAATCTGCACAAGAGAAAAGCCAATCACGGGACAACTCAGAGAGCACTGCATATTGTACTAGTGCAGCAGTTGATGATCAGGTGGTGGTTCAGGAAGAATATTGCATGAAAAAAGAAGCACAAGAAGGTAATTTCAGTATTCACATAAATCATCAGGATGATCTGAGTGGTGCTTTTTTATTCTTTAAATAGAAATAACTCTAGAATCTTGGGCAGGAACAAGAGATGTTACTGATGTGGTAGACACTATGTGTATTGAAGGAATTGACAAATTCAATTGTTCTGAAATAATTTGCAACGTACAGTGCATCCCAGCCGAACTCTGCAGAGACAGCCCACAGCCAGTAAGCTCAAATAAATGCATGTTATTGTTCCATCTTTTGTTTGTGATTTTTTTTTGAGTCTCATGTTTCATTTATAGGAAATGTTGGAAGAAACAGAACAAGGAAAAGAACCTGTTCAAGTGTTCCTGAACTCTATTGAGAGCATTGTTGAAAAGTTGGAGCAGCAAGATCCAGAAACACCTGAACCAAGAGAATCAACCAAATTTATTGCACATGGTTCTCCCGAGCAAAGCCATGAAAAGCAAGAACAGCCCAGCCCTATATCTGTTCTTGATTCATTCTATGAAGATGCTAGCAGTCCTGAGTCTCCTGACTGCGAAAACATGAAAGAATGTGAGTTTGATTGATACAAATTACTTTAACCTTTTTCCCTTTACTCATAAAAACAATCTGTTCTGCCATATATGTATGACTTCACTTTTTTATGACATACAGGTGAGCTGCATGAAGATTTTCGTGGGACCCTGTACTTCCCAGATAATGAATCAGATGTAAAGGTTTTCTGGGAGGACAAGAATGTCAGGTTTGATTATATAAAGTTGGTATTAGAGCTCTCAGAATTATGTGCCGAACAAAATCTAGAGGTATGGTATCTAGAGGACGAATTAATCAGCCCTTGCTTGTTCGAAGAACTGCAGAATCAAGGTGATCAAATAGATGATCTGAAACTTCTGTTTGATTTTATCTGTGAAGCTCTAACAGAGATCCAAGAGAGATATTTTAGACTCTCTTCTTGGTTATCTTTTCTCAAACACGAGATACGGACGGTTCCAATAGGAGAAAACCTCATCTCAGAAGTTGACAAATATGTTGATGGTTATCTCCAATATAGTTTTCCAAGTACATTAGATCAGATAATTAAAAGGGATTTGGAAGTTCAGACATGGATGGACATTCGATCGAAAACTGAAGGAATTGTTGTGGAGATATGGGAGTTTGTATTAGATGAATTAATAGATGAGGCTATTTTTGATTTGTGGATTTAAAGTTCTGATCAGATCCCTTGTCAGTGGTGCTTTCTGACGAGTATAGTCATTAGGTAGAGCTGAAGAGGTTTTCATGCTGACAATAACCCATTTTATGCGGCAGAATAACATGGGCTATTATGTTTGGCGTATGCGAGCATCATGTGATTGTGAATTTTCGAGGACATTTTTTAGTCAAAGTGTCTAACTGAAGTGGAAACTTTCTCATGCATGACAGCTAAAGTTTCAATCCTGCAAACCTCCGAGTTATGCAGTTTCTTTGGATGAAGTTGGACAGTCTGTCATAGCCATGCCTCTGGACAGCTAAAGTACACAGCAGTCTGAAAGGCCTTGCAATTTTCCTCTTGTCCATTGTGCGTATTTTGTGCATATGTGTGAGTCAATACACTTTTCAGCAAGACTAGATAATGCTTCATGTATATGTCTGTATTTGTGTGTACATGTGTAAAAGTTTTTCGAGAATAATACATGTGTAAAAAGTTTTTCGAGAATAATACATGTGTAAAAGTTATCGTACATGACAAATAAAATACTAATACATTTTCAGTAAACTTATAGCACACTCTTTCATTGTAGATAGATAAACTTCTAACATTTGCACATATGCACTGTATGGATTTGCTGTCACTCAAAGCATGAAAGGAATCTATATATCTACAAATAACTGGTGATATTAAAGACACCTTCTTTGTTTTGTGGTCTAAAAAATCCCACAATAATGCTTAAATCAGGAAAAAAGAGAGTAAAATTTTAGAAATTCTCACGTTAATCTAGAGAAAAAGAAAAGATCTCATACGTTTGTCAAATGGCCCACTTGTCTATCAGATGACCCACATATATTATAATGGTAAGGATTCCCGCATAACACGAATTGCCTGCGGGAAACCAATCCAGTCTCGACATTTGTACGTTGTCATATTAGGTGTTACTAAAATGTTATGTACTAATTAAATATTAGGTGCTAGGATTAACTATATATATATATATAAAAGAAAAGATATAAAAGTTAGAGGTTGGTAAATTAATCAAATAAATATGCTAGAAATTCTGTATCAATCAGAGAAAATGAGCAAAACAAAGAATATATTTATCCATTAAAAACAGGAATCCGTTTTACAAAGCTAAATATTCGCGCACCATACAAATTAAGCACAGCTCGGTCCAGCATTGAAGAAAAAAATAGGTGCGTACTACATGCGTTTAGAAGAATAAGAGAAAGAGATTTGAAAATGGCATTTTTGTTATTGATCAGAGGGGATTTCAATTGTATATCGAAAGTGACAACTATTTCTACCTGACCTATCTTATGAACTAGACAAGGATTGCCTACTGTTTCTATGAACTTTGGATAAACCCTTATAATGGCTTCGACAAAATCTAACTTTGAAAGATTGTTGTATCTCAATATATGTTCGTGTTAGAATCTAATATGGAAGTTGTATTAGAGTCGGATTATATCTTGAGACTATAAATAAAGGGTGTGGGGGTCCTGTAGGACAACACACACAATATACTCGAAATTCGACATGGTATCAGAGCCAAACCCTAGATCCCAGACTTACTTGAGATCCAGATCCGCCGACGCCGCTGTCCCCCCCACCCATCGCCGCTACCTCATCGCTCGGGCCGCCGCACACGACTACGCCATGGCCGGCGAAGTCGTCATCACCTCCGCCACGCTTGGCTGCTGTGCGTTAGACGTTGCCGCTTGGGCTTAACGCGCTCGCTCGGGGAGCTGGTCGCCGACACCACTCGCTATGCGGGGTTGCCACCTCCGCGTCGCGCCTCACGGTCGTGAGCCTCATCGTTGCCTCCTCTGGGAGTGGCCGCTGAGGAGGAAGAAGGGGAGGAGAGAAGCCGTCGACGGAGGAGGAGCTCGATTCAGGTCGGGAGGAGCTCTCTGCGCTGAGGAGGAAGAGGAAGAAAAGAGTCTTGTTCGGGAGGCTATCTCTCTGTTTGGGAGATTTGAGTCGTGATTTGTCAGCCGAAGAAAGCAGGAACCAAGAGAGGAAGCCGTGTCGGTGGGAAGAAAAGAAAAGGTCAGTTCGGTAAGAAAACATTTATGTTACAGATCTGCATGATTTTGGTAACTGTGAAGGTAGACATCGAGATTCGATAGAACATTGATGTGTGAAGGGTTTCCGTGATCGTGAGAGATATGAGTGGCATATCTTGGTAGTGATTTGTATTGCTCTAGTTGTTTGAGAAGATAACCCCTGAGGAAATTGAGGCTGCGAGGAAGGAGAAAGAAGCTGCAATGAGGACGGTAGAAGAGAACAGGAAGACAGTTGTTGAGACTATTTCCCCGCTAGTAACTCAAGGTGACATGAGAAGTATGTTACAGGACCTCTTTGCGGCGGGTATGATAGGTCCGAGGGCTGGTGCAGGGTCATCTGACTTAAAGCTGGAGTTGATGCCGAATGATGTAAAGTTAGAAGGAAGTAAAAATTACCTGAGTTGGTCTAGAAGAGCTTAGCTAATTTTGAGGACGAAGGGGGTAGAGCACTACCTGTGAGAGACTTGTGTTGAGCCTACAGACAATGCGAGCATGGATTGGAGGATGTGGAGCACCACCAACTCTGTGGTGGTAGCTTGGTTGCTAATTTCGATGTCTCCATCCATCGTTCGGATGATGGAAATGATGCAGAGTGCACCAGCGATGTGGAAGACACTGAGCAACATATACTCCAGGGCAGGAAATATGATGATGATCGTGAAAGTCCAGGGCAAGGTGGAGGCCTTGAAACAGGAGGAGAAGACTGTCCAGGAGTATGCTAGTGAGCTGCAGCAACTGTGGGTAGATTCAAATCACTATGATCCACTGTAGTTAACATCTGCTGGTGATAGTGAGGCTGACAGGGTGTAGCTGCAATGCAGACGGATTACACACTTTCTAAAGGGACTGAACCCAAAGTTTAAGAGTAGAAGGGCTGCCATGTTTCACTTGGCAAACTTGCATACTATGGAGGAGGTTATTTCGGCTATGGTGCAGGAGGAGGTTCGACTACGAGTAATGGGGGGCAACAACCCGGTCAAATCCGCATACGCCATACCAGATGATAGGGAGTGTTACAACTATGGGATGGGAGGACATCTGAGCCATGCTTTTTCTGGGGCCTCTACTTCTTCTGCAGTACCTCAGGTTCCAACACCTGTTGCTACAGCTCCTTTGGCTCCAACTCCAGTGTCTCAGGCTTCAGCACCCGTTGCTCTAGCTCCAGTCTCAGCACCTCCAGCTCCTCAGGTCTCAGCACCTCCAGCTCCTCAGGCCTCAGCGCCTCCCACCTCAGCTGCTTCTGCTCCTGCTCCAGCCCCAGCTCCAGTTTCGGCTCTTCAGGACCCACCTCCTCAGGACCCAGCAGTTTGAGACATCTTTGGTACCTTGATGCCAAAGGGGGAGAAGAGAGAAGAGAGATTTAGGGGGAGCAAGTCTTTTGCTATTACTATCATATATGGGCTTATATGTTTTGTATTGTGTTGAACTTATGTGCCTGTAATAGTTTAAAACTGTGTTACTTATCTTGTTGAACTTGTTGGTTAATGTTTATGCTTATGATATTCTCTTGAAATGCAATCTCAATTATTGTCATATCTTTATATTGTATTTCTCTCAAGTTCAAACTTGCTAAAGAAACTCCGTCAAAATTTCAAAAATCTCTACATGTGCTTGCAAAGATTTTCTATCATTCATATGCACATGTTTAGGTGGAGCTTTCTTTAAATTAGATTTAACAAGAAAATAATTCTCAAAACTCTTTTGAGCTCATTGCAAGAATTATTTTGTTGTTAAGTCATTAAAAGAATATACACTCATAGTATATTCAAAACAATCTTTCTCACATATTAGTTGTGTTGTCATCAATTACCAAAAAGAGGGAGATTGAAAGCATCTATGCCCCTAAAAATTGTTTTGGTAATTAATGATAATATATTAACGTGTTTATTGAGTATTTACAAGGTTAAATCCTATTGGTGAGTTTGATGACGTAAAGATGTATGCTAAAGGACAACATGAAGATCTACATGGCTCAAAGACAAGGTACAAGTAGTCTAGGATCATTTTTATGTTTTACTAGTCTTAGGAGAAATGGTTGGAAGACCGGATTATAGGTTAAATGCCGTACTATTAAGAGGGATCGTGACTAGTAGCTTGATAGCACGTTTTTGTGCCATTTGGATCAATTTAGGATAATGCATGCATTTGAATTTGAATTTGAAAGCTCTTTGTGTTTTTATCATAAATCGGTAGTACCGGAGGCTTACTGGCGGTAGTACCGCTTGAAGCGGTATGACCGCGCATTACTTGGCGGTATTACCGTATTCTGAACATCACAACCAACTGATCACCAATGCGGTACGACTGGCTCTTGCAGCGGTACTACCGCATTGCGGTCGATCCGATTTTTAGTTGGCGGTACGATAAAAACAGTAGAGGTGTATTTTGGCTCGATGCCTCTCCTTGTCAATCGGTCGTACCGCGCCTTGGAAATGGTAGTACCGCTCAGTGCTTGTACCGATTCTTATGTGGTGGTACGTATTTTCTAGAGAGCACCTTTTTTCGGCGAAATTGGAAACCCTATGATCGGTAGTACCGCTCCTTCGTGCGGTACGACCGGATCAAGCAGCTGACTCTGTGGCAGAGAAGCTGCGGGATCTGAGCCAACCCATTGTCGTGCCGCTGCTCGACGCCACCGTCGCTGCGTTCTACGGCACGGGGTCCAGCGAGGAGGTAATCGTGCCAGAAAATGTTGTACTTCATGAGACATCATTACATTTTATTTAATTTAGGGGGTTGTTTTTCCTGATTGAGTCACATCTTTGACAAGCTTTTATCCTTTTCTGGTGTGAGTTAGCCTAGAGCACCTTTTTTTATGTGTTGCTACTGCTGTGTTTTCAGAGGCATGCTGTGTACCAAATCTTGCGGGGTCTGCAAAATAATCTGGATACGTGACTACAAGTGGTTCACATTCTGTAGAACTCTTAGAACTTGAACACGAAGTTCTTTGCTCTAAGTAAGTTTTGACTTTAAGATTTCATTTTTGATGTATCAATAAATATCTCGTATGTGAACCAGGAGCTTCGCTTTGAGGTACTTTACAGGAGAAAAGATGCCGCAGGATGAACCATGAGAGGGTTATCTATGAGTGCACGGTTCGTCGCGCTAGTTGCAACTTGCATATGCTCTTACAACAAGACACTTTTTCTACATTGGCCATGCTCACATGTAATGATTGTATGTTCGATAGTGGCGCAACATCCCAGCCAATACCAATTTTTCACCAAGAAAGAGGTGATGCAAACATGGAATGCAAAGTTGTATGGTTACGACGTGATTGGCCATTTCACCAGCTATCCTACCTGTGGGCAAATTGATCTAGGTTGCGAATATTGATAGGATAAAGGGAAAGGTTGGCCGGCGGCAGAGATGGCGTATCAGGAACGATACGGACGAAGCAGAAGTCGGACGTTGTATGTATTGGAATGAGGCTTACTTCTATTCCAATGGGTCAAAAGGCCAATATATAACATCTACAGAGTTGATCATATGCAAAGAACACCCTAGACTATATACATATCTAACACCCCCATCAAACTCATGGTGGATCAATTACACTGAGTTTGGAGAGGTAGAAACTATACTGAACTCTAGTCTGTGCCTTGGTAAAGAAATATGCTTACTGAAGCTTCGAAGGCACATACTGAAGATCAATAACTTGGTCTTGCACCTGCGATCGAACATACGAAGCATCCACTCCAATGTGCTTGGTGAGCTCATGCTTCATGGGATCTCGAGCAATTCTGATTGCACCAGTACTATCTGATAAGAGAGGAGTTGGTGCAGAAGCGGAAATACCGAAATCCTCAAGTAGCCACCGAAGCCAAGTGATCTCAGCTGTCAGTGACGTCATGGCTCTCAACTCAGCCTCACCGGTCGAACAGGAAACGATAGTCTGCTTATTGGTCTTCCAGGCAATCAAGGAGGAACCAAGGAAAACACAATAAGAAGAAAGAGACCGGCGATCAGAATGATCGCTTGCCCAGGTCACATCAGAGTATGCCTGAAGCTGCAAAGAATTGGAGCGACGAAAGAAGAGACGGCGAGTGATGGTCTCGCGAAGATATCGTAGAACACAAAGAATGTGATTGTAGTAGAGCTAAGTGGGAGCAGAGATGAACTGACTCAGGATGTGAATTGGGTGTGAGATGTCAGGGTGAGTGTTCCCAAGGTAGACAAGGCTCCCGACAAGATGGCAGTAGCGAATGGGATCCTCAAGAGGCTCACCATCGGTAGGTCGAAGGTGAACACCAAGCTCCATAGGAGTATCCACCACACGCTGATCAGTGAGACAAGCGTGGGTAAGGATATCCTGAATGTACTTCTCCTAGGAGAAATAGTATCTCTCGGGCGTCGAAGTGATCTCAATCCCAAGGAAGTAATGAAGAGGACCCAAATCAGACATCAAGAGCTGCTCACTGAGATGCTCCTTTACAAAGGCAATGTACTGAGAGTCATCTCTAGTAATGATCATATCATCCACATATAGGAGGAGCGTCTGACCCTGAGGAGAGGTGTGTACAAAGAGGGCAGTGCCGTGATCACTGGCGGAGGAGATCAATGTGTCTCTTTTGCCTGATAGCATACAACATGGAAAAAAATCATCACAAAGCAAGATGTATCAGCAATAGCAATCAAAATAGTTTCCTTTCTAGGAGTCCTTTTATTTTTGGCTGGAGTCTTGAATTGGCTGCTTCGTCATTTTCTTTGCCTTCCTTTTCTCCATAGTTTTGTCATTGTCAAAGGCAGAAGACCGTATTCTTGCTGAGTTTCTTGGATGGCCTCTAGAAGTTTTTTTTGCAGGATCTACAAACACTAGCATGTTACTCTCACCCACAGATATCTCCTTCCCAGTGGTGTACCTGTTGGGTTCAGGAGGTAGTTGTCGAGATAAGTTAATAATGGCTAGCTGATCAGTTAAATCATCAATGGCCTAAAGGGCAAGCATATTTCAGTCTTCTACTCGTAACTTCATTGACATCCATATACACAAGTTGTTTTCTAGAAATTTCTGAACCTTTCAGTGCCTATTTCTCAAATAGATATTTTTGCGAGATTAGATTGACATTCAGTTGTGTCATTACCTTAAGGGTGTGCTCATAGAGCAGCTCGTCTCTTCCAAACTTATTGCACACATAGCCGAATGCTTGATCCTCTAAACTAGCATTAACCAAGTATATTCTGTTCAACACCCCCCCACACACACACATTCTATACACAATAAGAATCATGAGCTTCCCCATTGACAGCATTGTACATTGAGGTATTCATGAGCTGCTCCCGAAACTTGGCAAATATAGCACGGGTATATAGAAGGTGGAAGCCTGCTTTTCTATCTGATACCCCGACCACAATATTGCATCAGTTTGAACAGTAACATACTGTTGATTGTCATCCCTGTCCAAACAAGAATGTGCGAGCATCTTATATTGTGTGATGAAGTTTCTTATCGAGTCACCTAGATGAACAAAATCTTTGAACAGTGCATTCATGCCCTCACTTCCCTGCTTGGTGCTCATGAATGGAAAAAAAAGCTTCTATGAAGTAGCAAGGCACCCATTTCTCCCTAATTCCATATATGTGATGCATGTACTTGTGGTCTGATAGATCATAGTGGTCAACCAACTTAGCCCATCTTCTTTCAAATCCCTCAACAGACAAGGAGTCATCAATGCATGATCTGAGGTCATCTTCAAAACCTTCCAACTTTGACAGCATACCCCCCAGCTTGAGCTTTTTGTTTCTGTACATGTGCCACATGCAGCGCCTATGGACAGTGTTCGGCAGTACATTTGCGATTGCGATCTCCATTGCCTTGTCTTGATCTGTCATGATACTTTTAGGAGGGTTGTTATCCACCTCTTTCAAAAATGTCCCAAACAACCATTCAAAGGTCTATCGTTTCATCCTTGAGAAAAGCACACCCAAACAATACAGTCTGTTTGTGGTTGCTAACACCAATAACGGGAGCAAACGAGAGCCGATACTTATTTGTGCAATACGTTGTGTCGAACACAACACAATCACTAAATCTCGTGTATGCTTTCTTCGAATATCCATCAACCCAAAAGAGACTATTGACCGTGTTACCACTATCCAACTCCATACTATAAAAGAATGATGGGTCTTCTGCTTGTAGCTCCTGAAAGTACTTAATTGTTGTTGCCATGTCAGTGTATTAACTCTTGCGTCTCATAGCCGACCGGAGGTTATTCACGTCTTTCTTCGTGAAGGGGATGTTTCTCATGTTTCTGTATAGATTGGACAACGCAGATATCACCCTCCTTGTAGGGATATTGTTTGTGTGGAGCAACTCTACGAGGGCGTAGTCATCACCTGTGATGTGCCTATGTGACTTTAAAAGGCGAAGTGTTGAGGGGCTCAAAGGGGGTGATTGTGATCTAGCTCAACAATGGT